>CM057450.1:1101462526-1102666526 GCA_016271365.2 Neoceratodus forsteri | reverse complement strand
TTGAACCAGCCTTTAATCCTGGACTAAAACGCAGCAGCAATTACTATTCTACCCAAAAAAAAAAGTTATAATTTTACATTTTTTATAGGCACTATACACTATAAAAAATAATGGCTGTAGCCTCATGCCCAACCAGCCTGTTGTGCCACCTCAGGGTTCTGATGACATCAGAACCCTCTGTGACACAACATGCTGGTTGTGCATGGTTGCCCATCCACTATTCTCTGTTTACTAGAGTAGGTGTGCTGATTATGAGTGTGCCTAATCCACACTGAATGAAAACTAGTCAGAACAGCAATATATGAGCAAATACAATGGATAGCCTCATTATTGGGAGAATCCCTGTTTTGCAAACAGAGAAATTTACAAAGCCCTGCTTAAGTCAAAAAATATATGTTTATTAGCAGAGCAGTTTTCTGAAGGTGCATTTGACTGTGCTCTTGATGGCTAGCCAGATAGTGTTATGCCTGAAATAGCAAAAGCTGTTGAGAGGTGGTGCTCCCTGTCTATTAATGTAGTCTCATCCTTATTGACTTGAATCACCCAAAGAAGTTGCCAACCCTTATATTTTGTTACCTCCACCTATGGGAGCCCACTCACAGGGATTTCAAGAGCAAAGTCCTGGACAGAGGTCTCTTGGTCAGAAAAATAAGGCTTGTAGTTAGAAAAGGGCTCCAGTCCCTTAGTGTTATTCTTTGGATAGTGTGTGTCTGGTTATGTATAGACCAAATGGATTATCTGAAGTGGTTGCTAAAAACAGAGAATAAGGTGTGGCTCTTCTGTTTGGATCATGAGGTCTTCTTCAGGAGACCTACTGATGCACAGTGTAACCAGAGGTCAGTGACGGTGAAAGAGCTATCTGGCTCACCCATTTTACTTTAAACTGCTACTAACACTAGTTTCTTTAAAGAGAATAGGAAATCATTTCTAATTGGTAGCTGTTTACAAAATTCTTATTTTCAGAAATGCTATTCATTCCCTAAATGTACCATATGTAACTGTACCTGAATAAAGAGAGCAATGATAAACTGTATTTTGTATTGTTTTGTTTTGTTTTATGGGCAGCATTCTATTAGAGTTCTCTTCATGGAACCAGTGATCTGGAGTTTTAACTATGTCACGGTTTGTGCACAAAATTCGAGCAAGGTTATTATGATAGGTCAGCAACTCATAATTAGCATTCTGTATACAAACTGTGTGCCCCTCCCACCCCTTCAACTTCCATTACTCCCCTATGGGTTCGTACTATATCCCACTATTTCTCCTTACCATATAAAGCCCTCCTTCTGACCTCTCTTCCTTCTCTCCTGCCCACCCTCTCCCTCCCACAGTTCCTTTCTCTCACATTTTACCCCTGTTCACCACCATTGATAGTCCTCCTCTCCTTCTTTGTTTCTTGCTACTCATTAAACTTCCCTTACTCTCTACACGGTCCTCCCTCCTTACCCTCCTCCTGTTCCCCGTCTGCACTATATTTTGTGGTTGCTATAACTCAGGACCGCTCTGGACAATGTCTCTCGGCTGCTGTAACTCTCCTCACCCTCCCTTTCCTTTTCCTGGCTTTTAACCTTAATACACTGACAAGGTCTTCCTTGGCCGCTTATTTTACTATATGTCAGTTTGATACCAATGTAACCTGCTGAATCCTTAGCAACTTGTACATTTATTTGTGACATGTAATTTGATGGAACCTGTAGCCCTTAATTTGTATTTCTGCTTGTATTCTGTCCCCACTGATGAACTCTGTTACCTACTCACATGTATTTTACTGTACCCTAATATTGTCCTTGTTCCTCCCTCATGTTGTGATGTGGAGCTTTTATAAATGAGCCATGCTCAAAGGTTGTAATTCAAAATTTCAATAAATAAATAAATTAATTAATAAAAACTGTGACATAGTAGAAACTCTGAACTACCAGCTGCATAAAAAGAACTGTGTAGCTTGTTGTCCATAAAAGAAAACAAATGAAAACACAATTTTCACATCACTGTTTGTTCAGGTGCAGTTAAATGTGAATCATTTGGAGATAGGAAGTTCATTTATGTAAACAGGAACATTAATAACTGCTGCCAGTTAGTACACATTCCACGCCTCCTTTAAAGGGACACATTCACGCTCAGTGGCAGACATAGTTTGAAAGCACATGAAAGTTCTTTTAATTGAGGTATTGGCATACCTGTAGCTGGAAGCAGTCCAGCGATATAGATGACTGAGTCTGTGCAATATAAATACTACATTAGAGCAATTCTTACAACCTTGTGATGTCAGTGACGATAAAGCAGTGCTTAACTCAATGCAATAATCCATAATACCAAATAATAGCATACAGTAACTTCAGTTCTATTATAGGATGGGGTAAAAGGGGAGAAAGAGCAACACTGCAATAACTGGCAGCAAACAATATTACCCCACACTGTCCCTCACCTCCCACCTGCGGGTGCACCTGGCTTTCCACCAAACGCCATTGGAAAACAGTCTGTTGCGGTGGGTATGACACCAGGGTGCTGGCAGCCTGCCAGTGATGCAGGGTGATGATCCGAGATGCTGTGATGATAAACAGTCCATAACTTGGTTCTGTCATTGGGGCCCAATAAAATTCAAACACAACAGCTTTAACTTTTCTGCCTGGGCTTATCTTGGCAGTTGGTGCAGTCTTGTCCAGGACTTAACCCACTCTAAAGCCAAACTAACTAGCTAAAATAGAGAAAACTCCTGGGAGCCACAGCTCAGAGATACTTATAGTTTGAAGCTTCAGGGGTTGTAGCTAATCTTAGTTCAACGGCACTGTTCTGGGGAACTGACCTTTGCAGCTATCACCAGTGCTGTCACCTCCGAACTGGAATGTGACATACAAAGTTCATAAGAAATAAAGACTTAAATCAAAATTCCAAGACACAAATATGGGAGATGAATATAAGAGGAACATCAGGAAGCACTAAAAATTTAATCAACATACAATCCTCTTGCTGGCCAAAACCCATCAGTTGAGACTTTTGCACATATTATGAGATCAGACATTGAGACCTTATTTAAATCAGATAGAGATATAAACCATTCAGAGAAAACTTAACCAGGCAAGAAAGAACAGCCTTGAATGCATTACGAAATGACAACAAAATCATCATAAAGCCAGCAGACAAAGGGGAGGTTATAACTGTGATGAAATGCACCCATTACAAAGCAATGAGTCTAAAACTGTTACAAGACTAGAAGAACTATAAACCATTGGAACAGGATCCCACAGTAAGACTAAAAAGAGAATGTGCACAACTAATTGAAGATATGGTACTTTCTAACTGTCTTAAAGACTGGGAAGGAGAATTTCCAAAAACACCAGTTGTTTACAAATCCCAAAAATACACAAGAATTCACAAGACCCTCAGGGCGTCTTATGGTTTCAGAGATAGGCAGTTTGAACGAATATCTAATTTTATTACTTATCACCACCAACCATTGGTAGAACATATTCCCATGCATTTAAAGGACACTACATATTTTCTGTAGCTCCAAGCTAGCCTCCCTAACACAGTGCAGGAAGTATCCCTTTGGTCACCCTGGTTGTGGCTGACCTGTACACCTCAATTCCGCACACTGCAGGAGTGGAAGCCACAGAGAGACTCCTGGACACCAGGGAACCCAGTCAGCATCCGTGCTCATGGGTATTACTGTCACTAGCAGAATTCATACTCCCAAAAACTTTTCAGGTGTGAAACCACTTCCTATGAGCAAAGCTGTGGGACAAGCAATGGAGTCAACTATGACTCCAGCCAATTCCAACACATACATGCACAGTTTTGAGACACATTACATTTTGAATTCAAATAATCCATTTCATAGACACGTTTTATTATATAAAAGCTACATTGATGATCTGTTTGTAATATGGCAGGGCACCAAGAACAACATGATTTATTTTATCAGTATTTGAACACATGCAGCCAACACCTGAAGTTCACTATTAATAGTAGTCCAGATAGTATTCCTTACCTGGATGTACTAGTTAGACTTTCTTACCAAGGCCTCACTACTAGTTTATATAGAAAAGAGACAGCAAGAAATACCATTTTACATGGAAAAAGCTTTCACTCCATTTGGCTAGCATTCCCTACTCACAGTTTCTTAGGATACATGGGAACTGTAGCAGGTATAATGACTTTGAACAAGAAATTGAGGAACCTAGCAATAGATTTAGAGACAGAAAGTACAATAGAAGGGTCATTTGGAAGGTCATCCACCATATACCTCTTCTTGTGATACTAATAATTACTTGTACCACAACAAAGTCATTGGTCCCTTGACTGAGCTTATACCCCAGGTATCTACCACTGCTACCCTAGTATTATGGGTGACCTTATCAATTTAATGGAAACCTCCACTGCTCCCACAAATTCCATTGGTCCAAACACAACAACTAAAGACACAAGACAAACTTTTGTTATCAGAGACTCTATCATAAAACATCTTGACAGAGCCATTTGTAATCTGGACAAAGCTAACCGGACCTGTTCATCCTTTTTGGGGCTAAACTACAAGACCTCACAAGTATGCCCCCAATATACTGTCTGATAGGGCATAACCCAGTAGTAATTATTCATGCAGGGCAAATAATATAGGTATAGAAAATTTACTCACTGTTAAACAGTATGCAGTGGCGTGACTAATATCCTTACTGAGATGGGGTGCGATATCACAATGTCTGAAATTCTCCGATACCTAGAAATGCTCCATCACTAAATATGAAAAATAAAACAACATAATGAATGGTTGCAGAAGTGGTGTCTATATCAACAGCTTGCATGTGTTACTCATTGGGAAGAATTTTCTGGTCATTATGAATTATATGTAGGATAGTCTGCACCTAAGCAGGCGAGGTTCAGCTCTATTGGGAAGCATTTTACAAAACATATAAATTTACATTTAAACTAGATTCCAGGAGAGTGGTGTGCCTTCCAGCCTCTCTTAATGACAAACCTGAAAAATATTGTCTATAGAGGGTATTGCTCAACATATAACCTTCCTTTATTTTAATGCCAGAGGTCTACAAAATAAGATTGGGGAGCTTAAACTATGTGTTCTCGAAAACAAAGTTAATATTATTGCAATTACTGAAACATGGGAGATGATAAAGTAACCTGGGACTGCATAATACCAGGTTTTAAACACTATATATTAAACAGGCTGAACAGAATAGGTGGTGGTGTTGTCCTATTAGTAAACGATGCCCTTGATTCAGTTGAAATTTCTGCTGAAATTAAAACCCTCATGTTAACATCGAATCAGTATGGGTTAAAATAATATCTGGTGCTGAAGATATTATATTAGGAGTTTGTTATAGGCCACCAAGTGCAGATATAACCCTTAATAAAGGTATAACTACAGAATTTGAGAATGCCTGAAAACTCGGCACCATGATATGTATGGGTGATTTTAACTTAGGTGACATATCGTGGGATACTGGTATTGCGCTTACAAGTGCAGGCAAAAATTGTTAGCATGCTCCCAACAACTCGACCTCCAACAATGTATTTTATCTCCCACTAGGGGAACAATATTTTAGATCTTGTGTTCCATAGCAATCATCTTAATATACAAGGCGTTAATATTTCATCCCTATTTGCAATACTGACCATAGTTCAATTAATTTTTACCTTGATCAGTATGTCTCCACAAACATTAATAAAACTAAAATGTACCTATATAATAAAGCTGATTTTACTTAGTATTACTGCCTTGCTCAGTGGTATAAACTTGGACAATTACATGTCCCTTCTAATACCAAAGGTAGTTGGAATTTTTAAACTGACAGTACTATACTTAAGAGATAAATATATCCCTCTATAGTTAAACAAAGTCAGAGGAAGATTAAGCTAAAATGGCTGTCCAAAAGTATACAATGGGCATTGAGACAAAAAGCAAGACGATACTTGGTTTATTTAAAATCAAAGTCCAAAGAACACTGGTCCCCTATATAAAATTCAAAAGAAATGCAAGTCTTTGATAAGACAGGCCAAAAAATGTTGGGAGGTTAATCTCGCTAAGTATGCCAGAAAGGATAATGGAAAGATGTTTTACTCTTATATTAATCTTTAAAAACCTACCTGTCAGGTAGGACCTTTCTGTATAACTCCAGTCTTTGTCATGCCCCTTTAGACATGGCTAATATCCTAAACTAAAATTTAGTGACATATTTTGCAACAAAACCAGTCACAATAATGTTCATATATCTGTATTAAATGAGTCTCATATTACATTTTCAGATAATATGGTTCATGAAAAACTTATATCACTTAAAATAAATACTCCCTGGCCGGATGATATCAGCGGTCACTTGTTATACTCTTTGGCTGATCATATTTCCCATCTCTTATGTTTACTTTTTGAATGCTTCTTTACTAAATCACTTTGTGCCCAAAGAATGGAAGACTGCTACGTAATACCAATGCATAAAAGAGGTCCCTGTTCTAATTGGAAAATTACCGACCTATTAGCTTAACATCTACAGTCTGCAAAGTTCTCTAAAGTTTAATTAAAGATCTTGTTAGTGACACAATTAATACAGTTGATATAGAGCAGCATGGGTTTAAAAGGGTAGGGGTTGCTAAGCAACTTGATGTGTTTTTATGAAAATGTCAGCGAAACATAGATAATGGTGCTTCCTGGGATATTATTTATCTCGATTTTAGCAAAGCATTTGATGTTATGGCTCATCACGCTTTAATATCTAAATCATTAGATACCCAAATAAATAAATGTATTATTATATGGATTCAAATTGGTTAGCTAACAGTTCTTAGAAGGTATTATAAATGGCCATTTATCTACCTCCAAGCTGTCATTAATGGTGTCCTCAGGGTCTGTTTTGGGACCCTGTTTATTCCAGTTATTCATAGCGGACCTCACCAAAATTGCTCATCTAAATCTATTAAATATGCTGATGATGTAAAACTTGGTGGGCCATGTGACAGTGGAGATAATATTTCCATAATACAGCGAGATTTAAATAGAACATCAGATTGGATAGATACTTGGGGTATGCATTTAAATTCTTCAAAATGTAGATGATGCATGTTGGATTTAATAACCCTTTGCCATTTACATTTTAAACGTGATTCCTTTGGAAATTACCACCAATGAAAAGGATCTAGTTATTTATATAACTAACAATCTAGGTATAAAAACATATAAATAAGGCCATTAATAAAGCAAATAGATTAGTATGGTCCATCAAAAGAAACATTACATCTAGAGACCCTGGAGTTATGCTTCCTTTATACAGAGCCTATGTTAGGCCACACCTAGAATATTCTTCACAACTCTGGTGTCCATATGAAAAGGAGAGATGGCATATCTGGAAAAATCCAGAGGAAATTTACTAAGAATATTAATGGACTCTCAAATGTCCAATATGAACAACGCTTAAAAGTCTAAATTTGATGCTTTTAATGCTTAGTCATCTCGGGGTGATTTAATTTATATGTTTGACATTATAAATGATTCATACCTGTTTACCCAAATGGGTTTTATGTTCAAAACAATATTTTTAACACCAGAGGTCACCCGCTGCAGATTAGTAGGGCTAAAGTCAGTCATGTATCACAGATATGTTATTTTACTCAAAGAATTATCAACCCTTGGAATAGTCTACCCTTGAAATTGTTACTAGTGATAATAAATTAACATTTAAAATCGCTTGGATAAATTTATCATTAATAAAGCTAATTTGGGGTATTATAATTGATATTGGTGCTGTTGTGGGCATTTCAGCCCCTTGCACCCAATCACTATAGTATATACAAGGCACTACACTGGAACAGGCACTGAGAGGCAGTCAACACCCCAGGACAGAACCAAGAATAGTAGTTTCTACTAAATACAATACAGTACCAGAATAGGTGCCACTAGATGTATTTTACTTTGCAGTTGGCATATCCTGAAATATTTCCTCCCAAATAAAGGCATTTTGATAGACTACCATTAGTGGCAGTAAAAAAGTACCAACCTTGAAAAAAAATGTTATGTACTGAACATCCCCAAGGGAAAAAGAAAATAAACAGTTACTTTAGCACCCCTCAACCCAAGAATGTTCCCATGTGGACATTGTTCCACATCATACTAGGACGATAAGGAGCTAGGAGGCTTTGAGGCCCATAATTGCTCCTACGGTTAATAATATTTAATATTGACATTGGAGAAACTATGCTTATCCAATCTGTTTTAAATGTAAGTTTTGATTCAATAATAATGATATCCAGTGAAAGTAAGTTCCAAGAGTTGATAGTTCTGACGTAAAAAATATTTTTGGGGTATACCGTTAAAGCCTCACCTTGTAATTGAGAGGTGTCCCTAGTATTATAGATATTATTTTTAAAGTCAATACCCATATTAGTCATGAGAAAGGGTCCTGAACGATATTGAACATAAATAAAAGATCCTCCCTCAGACATCTAGTGGATAATGACATTAAATTCAGAGATGTAAGTCTAGATTCATATGGGAAATAAGAATACCCCTTTGATGTATTTTGTGAATTTTCTCTGAACTTTCTCAATTTGAAAAATGTTCTGTTTTTAAAAGGATACCATAACTGAGATGCATAATCCAAATGAGGATGAACATAAGCTCTGTACAGTGGCAGTAACATCCTCCTACCTGAGATTTAATATTCCTACGTATGGACCACACAGCACTATTTGCTTTTTGAATAGTTTTATTTATCTTCATACTAGGTGAAAAATCTTGCATTATGTGGACACAAGACCTTTTCCATGGAGGTACTTGCAAGCAAGTTGTCATCTAAGCTATATGTATGACATAAGTTGTGAGGACCTAAGTGCATGACTTTGCACTTGTCGTGATTTAATTTCATATCCATGTCTTGACCCAGTTAGATATAAGGTCCACATTTTTTGGATAGTCTCAACACTGCCATAGTCAAGACAAGGTCTACCAGTTAAATCTGCAATAAAAGCTTGAAACAAACATGGGCCCATCACGGACCCCTGTGGAACTTCACTGCAGGCATGGCCAATATTAGAGATGCCTATTAATCATTGCGCACTGTGTGACCAGTCCGCCATTGTGCTATCCAGTTTATAATATTGAAATTAATCTGTAGGGTACTTAACTCTGAATGATAGCCCAATGGGGTATAGAATCAAAAGCTTTGCTAAAGTCTATAAACACAAAATCATAGGGTAGTCTGTTTTCTGTTTGAAGGCTGACATCTTCATAAAAGCAGAGCAAATTAGTTAAGCAACTCACGACCTTTTTTAAAACCATGTTGACCAGAGTTAAGAAATCATCTCCTTAATGAACCCTTCCAATAGTTTACATAATGGAGATGTAAGGCTATTAGGTCTGTAGTTCTCCCAGTTGTTACGAGAACCTTTCTTGTAAATAGGGATCACAAAGGCTGTTTTCAGAGTTCAGGAACATAGGATGAATTAATACATTGCTCAAATAGCAATTTTAATGGAAAAGACAAACTATCAGCTTTAATAAAAGATGACCAGAAATATTATCAGGTGAAGCACTGGTTTTACCTCAAGCTGTAAAAGTTTCTTATGAACTTCTGTTTCAGATATTGTAATAGAATTGTCCTGAGAGTGACACAGTGTCACGCTTTTCTGATTTTTGAAACATTTCACAAAATGTAGTGTTAAAGAGGTTAGCCATGTCACTAGGAACATGAATAATGTCATCATTGGATAGTAGAGGGCCCACCTGACAGGTTGTTTTAGTGAATTGACATAAGAGAAAAAAGACTTGCAATTGCTTTTATTTGCTTCTGAGGCTAATTTGTATTCTCACTTTTTATTTTGCTTTCTGAATATTTCTTTTACATTTTTGGCCTCAAATAAGAGTTCCAATTCGATTGTGTAGGAGTTTTAAGTATTTGGAGTGTCTTACGGTTTTTTTGTTTGATTAGTTTTTAATAGATGTGTTCATCCACTTAGGATAGTGGTGCCACTTGTTTTTAAATTTGAATGGAAGGTAATCATCCTGTAATTTGCAGATGGTATCATTTAATTTAGAAAAGTAACCCCTGATGTCAGATGTAGAGAGTGTATCCTGCCAATTAATATTATTCAAATGAGCCCTCATACTAGAGATGTCTGCTTTTCATATAGATATATAGTTATGAGCAATAGTTAATGATTGTTCTAATATAAAACTAACAGCTTTATGGTCACTGTTACCTATTGGCTGAAGAATCCTTACAATTTTACAGTCAGATTTTTACTAAGGAATACCAGATCCAAGATATTATTCCTCTAGTAGGTGGTTCTATACATTGTGTGAGATTGCATTGTTCACTAATATCCAATAAAGTTTTCCCTAAACCTGATCCAGCAGTAAGGTTCACCGAATCAATATCCCGATTTTAAGTCACCCATCAACAGTATGTCCCCAAAGACAAGCAGTATCTATTTCACGGGCACGTTGTCTAGGTACTCAGGGCAAGTATTGTGGAGGGCGATAACAGATTCCAAGGATAACAGACTGTGGACACACAAGCAAGAAGACAGTCTATAAACATCCATTCACCAACAAAGAATATCTAATTAAACATATAACCATACAACATCTGGGGTTATATATGTGTTGCAGTGTCCATGTGACAGAATATACTTTGTACAAACCACGGCAACTTAAAGTGTGCATACAAGAACACAAAACAATATCAGAAACAAATTGCAACACCAGTGGCAGAGCACTTTAATTCATCAAGACACAGGGGCATCTCTACGTTTGGAGGTGATTCCCCACCCTCTCGAGGAGGAGATCACAGCAAACTTTTAAAATATGCAGAAATGCATTGGATTTATGAGATGGAAGCACTAGATCAGAGAATAGGAATGAACAAAGATTCTAACTGGAATGTGAGTCGTTCATAACTATTCCTAGATGACATCTAAAAAATGTTAAATAAAATATTAAAAAACTGATATTTGATTATCTCATCCAGGCCCAGCAAGAAAAATAATTTGTAAACTGTATAAGAAACTCCTTGACCAGCAATACAGGTGAATTGTGAAAACTCTCCCATAAAACAAATAATTCTATCTGGAAACTTTTATGGTTCAGCTCCACGGGCCTGATATTCAAAATTTCTCTGGCACAAAACTCGTTTTGCCCACGCAAACCGGGTTTGCGCCAAGGCTATATTTAAAAGCCTGTTTTATTCTGGCATACTGGACTTAGCCAACACAAAAATTGAAGGGTATGCAAGACAAAAGTATGCAAATTGGGGGGAACCTGAATATCAGTGCAGTCCGATATTCTAAGTTTTGCTCTGTGTAAGGGTACTTTGCGCAGTCCCTTTGCACTGAGAAATACCACTGTCCCAACCTAGTTTTAATCCAGTGCAACCCTAGTGGTTGTGGGAGGTAGTACATCAGTGTCCCCACCCGACACAGTACTCCCTGGTGTCTAGTGGTCTCCTCCCCCCTTGACCATCATCCCGTTTTGTGAAATCAATTTCCCTGGTGGCTAGTGGTCCCTCCCCACCCAACCCCGTTCCGTAATGTTTCATAATTCCCAGAGTCTAGTGTTCCCACCCACTGATCAGCTACCCTGTAATAAATATATTACATTTTCCTGGTTTCAGTGGTCCCTCCCCACCCTTACCCATGCCCAATCTTGTAATATTATCCCTGGCATCCAGTGTAACACCCCCATCCCGACCCTCCTGTATTATACATTCAAACAGTTCCCTGGTGGTTTAATGGACCCCACTCCCTCTCCTCAATCTGCTGAAAATGAATGAAAACCATACCCTGGCATCTAGTGGTCCCCAACCCCACCCCAGCAGGTATTACCCCACCACCTTACTCCCCACCACATCCCATCCCGTGCGGTGACCGGCACTGCTCCACTCACCACCATGGCGTCTGCCGACTGAGCTCTCAATGAGCACATACTGTATAAAGTACATGCTCTGTGACATCATTCAGTGAACATTTGCTGTATACAGTACACGTTCACTGAGAGCTCAGTCGGCATCATGCAGTGGTGAGTGGAGGGCTATGCCAGCTGCGGCATGGGGATGGGATCAGAGACGGGGTGATGGGGTAATACCTGCTGGAGTAGGGGCAGGGGGATCTACAGACACCAGGGTACAGTTTTATTATTTTACAGGGATCAGGGACAAGGAGGGGTCCGTGAGACCACCAGAGAACAGTTTAAATGTACAATACAGTAGATCAGATGGGGGGGTTACACTGGATGCCAGAAATAATAATGCGATATCAACATGGATGCACATGGGAGAGGGACCACTGACACCAGGGAAATTTGATATATTTACCAACTCGGTACGATCAGCAGGGGAAGAACATGAGACAGCGGGAATTATGGAAGCATTATGGGAATGGGTGTCAGGTGGGGAGATACCACTGGACACCAGGAAGTTTTATGTTGTTATGGGGAACTGGGATCAGAGGGGGGGGGCAGCTCAGACCAGGGACAACTCACAGGACAGGCAGTTTCGTGCAAGGCCCTCCAACCTCATGTAAATGGACCCTTAGCGCCTTGTATGCCCAATAGGCTAATTTGCATGAGCACTTTTGAATATTGAAAATATTGTTCCGTGTTGACAATAAGGGGCACTATTGGGCAAGGCTAATTGGCACAGTGCTGGGCAACACAGGACCTATGTTCAGACATATGGCACCCTGCACTATTCCTATGAATATAGCATTTTTGCCCACCAGCACTATTGCAAGACAGAGTACAAATGTTTGCACTCCGTTTTTGCACTTTTTTGAAAATCCTGCCCCAGGAGGTTTTACCTATGTCATGGTTTGTGTACTGAACTCTGAGTACTGTTCTGATAGGTCAGTAGCACATGCTTAGCATGATTAAGTGCACACACTGTAACATAAAAACAACAAATTACTGGTTCCATGAAGAGAACTATGTAGACTCTGATATTAAGGACAGCGTCTTTGGTGCTGACAGACTGCTTAATAGACACGTTCTGCTGTAATAATACATAAGAAAAGTCAGCAACTTTGCACCTTTCAATACCTTTAGTACTTTGATTTAAATATAGTTGTGTGTCTTATTTCAAGATATGAGGGTTCTGTTAAAGTTTAGGCCTTCGTCAGGTCCAGCCAGAATTTGTGTAAATGTAATGGCAGGGCAGAAATTATTTTAGAAAGATTTAGCAATGTTCAGTTTGAAACATTTGTCAGTAGAAGTAATCCTGCAGTGGATAAGGTGGGGCCAAAACAGACCATGCAGTGTAAATTTGGATATTTCAGTACCTCAAACAAAGCAGGCCACTGGAGGTAGTCCATTTGGTGTCAGCATTTTTGTGATGAGAAATGTATTGTCCTCCATACTGGTCCATCCACCAGTTATGGAGGAACCTCCTACTAGAAATAAACCCAACCTGTCAGATAGTAAAAGGAGAACATGTTCTTTATCCACACTTCTAGGGCCTCCACACCCAGTGTTTTAGAGTCTAAACACATGCTGATTCCGATTGTAACCTGGGCAGGTTATATTTACCAGATATTGTCAGTCAGTTTCATCTTCTGTGCACTGTTGGCTGTCACTTCTAAATTTAATGCAGAAGCTTGTTTTCTGACCTAGCAATCTGAACCATGGAGGTCTATAATTGAAATGGCTTGCCACAGTATAGTGTGCAAACCGTCATTGGAAAAAATGTGTCACACCCAAGCTCTGAGCCGTGCACGCACCATTAATCGCCTCTTCCCTCCTGCATTATGTAGGAAAGACGTGGGAAAGGGAATCTGTTGGCCATCTAGTTGAAATTGCTGTCTTTCTTGTGATGCCTGTAGGAACGGATCCTTGACCTCCAGACTCATGTGTAATGTGGTCTGACTGGGAATTAGTGTCTAGGCACCCAGAGGTTTTGCTGAAAAGGCAGTGTGTGTGTTACTTGGATAGTGCAGTTTTGTTTTATGGTACAACAGTCTGCTAAGCACTTATAAGGTGTTCTAGTACTCTGTTTAGTTTAGCTTAACATAAAATAAAGTTATAGAGGCAGCTTTGGCATTTCAGTTTTTTTTATTTGTTATGTGCGATATTGGCATGGCGAGTTTGCTTCACATTTCTTTTATATAGTAACATAGTACTGAAGTAGGGAAATGACTCTGGGTCCATTTTTCCAACCTATGTCTGGCACAGCAGTGAGTATATCTCTGTATATGTATTGATACCCATCCAAGGTTGACTGCTGCAATGTTACCCTGCTCATGATGTGTAACGCTCAGTGCTATTCTCCTAACGAATCTGTCTAGTCTCTCATTGAAAAGGTTTGCTGTGCCAGCTTCAGCAAGCTCATTGGAGTAGTAGTCTATATGCCGATCATACAGTAAAGAAACTAGCGTGGATACTGCGGCTGTTGCTCTAATTTCTTGCCAGCTGCAAGCATCCCTGCTGCTGGATTACTCGATATACAGCATTCACGCATCTCTCTCTTTCTCCTAGCATTGACCTGGGATATGGTGAACCCCCTTCACCGTATGTTATGACGTTCTAATATTTTGTTGTTGTTTATTTCATGTAAAGAAGTTTTTTTTTTATTACATTTCTAGGGTCTATTAATGCTTCACAGTGCAGTTAAATGAGCACATTGAGTTCTTCTGGGTATCCTCAACAAAACAGATTCTTAGAAGCATTTCCATAACATATCCATAGTTTTATTTTTGTCCTTCAAGCTTTTTGCACCCAGGCACATCCTCCTTTGACCCTCTGCGGGTCTTCTGCCAGCAACCTGCCAGCACTATTTACTGCTTTCCCTACTGCGAACCAGTAGGGAGACACACTGAACAGTAACTGGTGTACCAATCACTGTTCTTCAGTCGGTCTGCAGCTGGGATTTTTTACGTGTTCTCTCACAGTCCGTCCCATGACTACCAGTGACCATCATTTAGATGGTCTGCCAGTAAGGATTTTAAGTATTCTCCCACAGGCCCTCCAGTGATGCCAGCCAGCATCCTGGCAGGCCACACAACCACACAGTGACATCCCTGCAGAGGAACAAGGCTCCTTGGCTACTCAATGGGTTGCTGTGGTGGCAGAACACAGTGCCAGACCCAGCCCAGATGGAAGCACTGTCATGCTGCAGTGCCAACCTAGGCTCCATGACCCTGAGTCTTCTCCCAAACCCTGGCTGTTGGCATGGGAGCACAACCTGCCTCCCACTGGGCCATCAGGCACCCTGCCATAGTAAGCAAATATGGGGGCTGGAGGGACAATGCTACTGCTGGGTCTCAAAAAGTGTTGCAGCTGCCTGTAGTGTGGATACGATTTCAGAGATAGCAGGAAGACAGCACACATAAGCCCAGCATAATTAATGCAGGTTTTTTTATACATGCAATAGCAACCAGGCATTACAAATAATGGTTTCAAAATGTGCAACAGATGCGTGAAGCAAAGTGGAGGTATGATCCAAATGCTGTCAGTGCCCCTGGTGGAGCGCAAGCCAGACTCCCTGACGCTCCATGTCGCACCTGACTCTGGCTCCCCAGTAGAAGTGTCAGAGTGATACCTAAATATCAGGGAGTTCACTCAATTGCCTCCAAGGGCACCGACACGCTCAGAATTACACCTTTACTACATGCTTCATGCATCTTCGGGATATTTATGGACCATTATTTGTAATGCCGTGGTTGCTTTTATATTTCTAATAAACCCTATTAATTATACTAGGTGTGTGCATTGCCTTTCTGCTGTCTTTGAGCTTCGCCATAGCACAGCATTTCTACTGTACCTTTAATTTGGGTTGTCATTTGTCTTACCATTTTGGCCAAATGAAAATGGATGACTATGGTCATGTGAGTATTATTTAATACCTTTTTCTTTCTTTCTTTTACATTTAGGCTGCAATCAGGAAGGAGCTGAATGAGTTTAAAAGCACAGAAATGGAAGTACATGAAGAAAGTAAACAATTCACAAGGTTAGTGTCAGTGAAACTGAACAGTTGTGGTGGGTTAAAAATTGGCACACACCTGACATTGAGTACAGGGGTAACTGGAATGGTTCCCATATAAGCAAAAGGCCCATCTACGGATAGGCGACAGTCGACCTCTCAGACCTGGGGGTCTCAGAGCCCACTGAACAGATGGCTGTGCTGTTCTGAGGTACAGGGTATATAGCGATCATGGAATTCAGAATTGGTGCAGACGCTTGTTGGTCCAGACAGGAATGGATTGATCCAGCTACCTTCATAGCAGTATAAGCAGTACATTCCAGAGTCGCTTGGCCCCTTCCAGTGTTGCAATACATGCCTTCAAGCAAGGCTCTCTGTTTGTAGTGGTTTCTCAGCCATGGAGATTTCCACAGAAGCTGAAACTGCTGGAAAATTGCCGCTGAAGTTTGACCTGCTATCAAATTGACTCAAATTTGGGCAATGACTGTGGATGGCGTCTGCCTTGCCATATCCATCCATGCACAGTCATGTCTGTACAGCGCACACTTGTGTGGCGCTGTTCCGCAACAAGCAGGCACTTTCGTAAAAATCCTGTTAGCAGTGAACATTTTAAACAGTATAACTTCACAAAAAGTAAATTAATCTACTGAGGCTGTGATGAGATTACCATATGGAATTTCTAAAATTATGATTAAATGTTGCCCTCTAAGGTGTTGGTAGTAGTAATCTTACAAACAAAAGTACTAGCTTTGAAAAATTGCAATTTTAGTTTCAATAAAATGCTAGAGAAATCACACATGCTTGATGTACTGTAGCCTTGACAGAATCAAAGCAGGAAAATAAATTACAGAAATGAGATGTACATTTATAAATAGAAATATGGATGATGGAGAACCTGATCAAAATAGAAGTCGAGAGAGTGCAGAGAAAGTAAGTAAAAAGAAACCTGGACAGAACCATAAAAAGTGAATATAGAAGGGCCAGCCTGCCAGTACAGCAGTAGAGCTACCACCCACAATGCTGTCGACCTGGGTTCAAGAATGGGCTCCAGTTGTCAGTGGGCCAGCCAGGGGTGGTGAGCGAAGCATCTGAGCAGACACGCCCACCTCGGGAGGGAGGCGCATGACTGCCAGGGTGCTCAGGGAGTAGAGGTAAGTCCTGGGAAGCAGAAGATGGGGCTGGAGTGCAGGGTCAGGACCGATGGGAGCCGGTCGGCTGTGCAGGAATATAAAGTACACTCATTTAAAAAAAGGAGAGAATATTAAAAAAAAGGACAAGAACAGAATGCATAGTAAGAAGGAAAACTACATACTGTAGATGAGAAAGAGACAGAAAAAACAATAGAGGAAAATACTGCAATATCAAGATGGAAAGGAAAGACCAAAAGTTGAACTGTGCATGCATGCATGTGTGTGAGGGATGGCAAAATACTTAAACAAATGGAAGTGCTACACAGAGACCACCTAATGCAATGCAACATGCATTTTGATTAGCAATCATGCAGTTTAGCAATTGGGGAGGGCAGCTGCTGAGTAGGGGGATAGCTGCAAAATCAGAGTAGACTTGATAGACCTTTGGGCTTTATATGCTGACAAATTTCATATGTTAGTATGTTTGTAATCACTGCTTCACAGTTTTGAAGTGTAGTTATCCTGCCAGGCTGCTGCCTGTTCAGGATGGTGCCCACAGTTATGTATCTTTCAGTACACACCCACATGCTTACAGTGGCACCGTCCCATTGTGTTCTTCTGTGGCAAGCAGATGGTTTTACAAAATCCCCGCCCACACCATGCACATGTTTCATGTCTGGTGGCACACATAGACACATCCATACAGTGGTGCCTGCCCATGACACTGTCTTGCAACAAGTAGTCATTTTTCTAAATCACCATCTGGTCACAGGTTCTGGATGGCATCTGTGGTTCTGTGTCTAGTAGGAAACAGCCACATCCATACAATGGCTCACCCTGTGACACTGGTGGGGGAGGACACAAGTCTATTTTCAGAGGAGGGAGTCCAGAAGGGCTGGAAGCAGCAGGAAGGAGGCAGATGACTACAGGCCAGTTAGTCTCATATCACGGGTGGGGAAATTAATGGAGACCCTGCTGAAGGCATATGGGCTGCAGGACCACTGGCAGCATGGTTTCATAGCGAAGAGGTCATGCAAAATAAATATCTTAGATTTCTTTGACTGGGTGACTAGGGAGGTGGATCGGGAAGGTAGTGGATGTGACCTATCTGGTTTTCAGCAAGGCCTTCATCACTGTGCTGTACAGAAGGCTGGTAAAGAAACAAAGCAGCCTGAGCATTAGGGAGAAAGTGGTAGCTCGGTACCAAACTGGTTGGAGGCTAGAAGGCAGAGGGCATGGTAAATGGCAGACACTGAGGGACAGGAGAGTGACTAGCTGTGCCAGGATCAGCACTGGGACTGGTCCCTCTCAGTGTCCCCATAATCTCTTTATGGATGACACAGAAATCTGCTACAGCGTAGACATTCAGGAAGAAAGCAGAGGGACCTGGGGAGACCAAAGAGGTGGTCTAGGGCATGGCAGTTGGGGTTCAGTGCCAAAAGTGCAAAGTTGTACACCTAAAAGGGAACCTGGGAGCTGTATATAAGGTGGGGGGCTGTCAGTCACCAGGCAAGAAAATGACCCCAGCGTAATCGTATCTGATGATCTTAGTGTGGCAGGGCAGTGTGACAAGGCAGCAGGCAAGGTGGTGGGATTTCTAGCAGGAGGAGGGAGGTGGTGTTGCCACTATATCACTCACAAATTGAGACCCCACCTAGAGCACTGCGTCCAGTTCTGAGGCCGTACCTCCACAAGGAAATTGACAGGGTGGAAGTGGTTCACAGAAGGACTAACAGAATGGTGCAGTAGTTGCACGAGGAGCCATATGAGGAGAGGCTGCAGGATCTCAATATGCTCCCTGGAGGAGAGGAGAGCAAGAGGGGACATGATTGAGACCTGTAAGTACCTCACAGGGTGAACAAGGTGCAGGTGGGGAGTCTCTTTCAGAGGAGGAAAAGCACCAGGACACGGGGCTTGTAATGAAGCTAACGGGGAAAAGTTACGATGGATGTGAAGAAATACTCCTTCACTGAAAGGGTGGTGGACAGGCACACAGGTATAATATAGTAGAGAAAAGGGAGGTGGAGGCACACGGTGGCCAAATAGGGTCGAGGTGTCTGCAGAAAAAATAGGGCAGACTGGATGGGCTTATCGGTCCTTTTCTGCCAACAAATTCTACGTTTCTATGACTGCTGTGGCTGTGGGACATTAGTTATAGGATGAGATTTGTCTAGTTCTGAGAGCCTGTAAAATGAGATGCCTTCAACTGGAATATGATGTAAGTATAACCTCTGAAACATCATTTTGATCACTAGAAATTGACAAAAATCTACTTCCCAACAACCAGGGAGGAGTACTGGGACACAAAGACCAAGGTTTATCAGTTGGAGATGTTTATAAACACTATGAGATTGCCAGAGGATGTTCCTTATACACCAGGTGGCATCTGTCACCCTTCGGTGGTCTCCCCCTCCCACCCCACCAGAGAGGAGTGGTGAGGCACAGTGATTGAGATTTATCAGTTGGACATTTATACACATCACAAGACAACAGCAGGATGTTTCTGATACACCAGGTGGCATTTGTCACCCTGAGGTTAACTCATTTTGTTCTTGTGGAAATACCTTAGAACACAGAAGCAGTCTATGGAGATACACATAGCTGGAGGACACAGTTAAAACTGGAAGTCATGGGTCTGGGGATTAGTGTGGCTGATAGGGAGATGGTTCCACTTCCAGCAGGGCAACCCCTATGGAGCATCAGGAAGGTTACTACCCCAGGGTCTCAATTGTGGCATCATAAGACTCACAGTAACTACAGCAGTGCTGTCTCAGCGGGTGGAGAGTGGGTGGGAGGAAAAAAAAATCCCTGGGCTGTCAGAATGGCAACTTGTGCACACTGAGGCTCCACACCATGGACTCTTCCACCCTTCAGCTGGCGGTGGATAGTGGTTTCCTTCCTCCATACCTGCAAGGCCCACCTTCCTTCTTCTGACCCCATCCATCTGTGTTCTTTACACAAACAAAGGGGTAATCATTGGTTTCACGCTCCCTAAGCCTGACTCATCTCCAGTGGAAATGCTGGTTTATGGATATATTATCCAGCAGAGCTGTGCACACTCCAATGCAAAGATGGACACTTTGCAACTGGGGAGGATTGGTCTACCTGGCATTCATACACATCCCCTGGTGGCCAACCACAAAGCATCATCGATTGATTTTCTAAGGATATTTAGATGGGAAATCCTTGGGCAAACAGCGTGTATTTAAGGGCCCTTTAGGTAATGGGACTTCACATGTAAATAAATTTGACACATACAGTACAATAATTATGTACAGCATTCTACATGCAGAACTTTAGGTCCAATGCACTCTAGGAAAGTAGAGAACATATGCACTGAATATGGATGTGATTACTTACAATCATTATTTACCAGTGAATAATTCTAATTTTATATGCAAGACTTGCTCACCACATGATCATAGAACCCACAGACCTCACGTGCCCCAATATGCAACCCACTGGGTGTCAAAGACACTGGATGCAGGAACACCCACACCTGCTGCACATCCTGTCTAAGTCATCTGCACCTCTACCTGTGCAACTGCATGGCGGTCTGGGTGAGAGTGGATGTGCCCTTGTCATGACAGTGGGGTACTGCATCCATGATGCCAGATAAACTCCACAAGGCCTGTGCCGGGTAAAGCTTGGTAAGTCAACCAGCTTGTGTCTCAGCAGCCACCCCCAACCTGTGATACATCTTTACCTGGCTGAACATCCGCCAGATTGGACTGGTGGCAGCTGTTCTGGTCCCGGTCTTTGGGGTAAGGTGATCAGGTTTAAAAGGAGAGCCACTGAATGAAAGAACTGAACTGGTGCTGAGTCCTCGCTCTGTTTGACTGCCTCCCAGCTTGTGTCTATAACCCCCCATCCTGTGATTCACCTTCACTTGGCTTAACATCCATGGGCCAGACTGGTGGCAGCTTTTCAGGTGTCAGTCTGCTGGAGGTAAGGAGGCAGGATGACCAGGTTTAAAAGAGAGCTGCTGCAAGCTGCACTCATGCGAGTGGCAGGAGTCACCTGCAGTCCATTGCGGTGGCCAGGAATCTGGTTGTTGTAAACCCAAGTTGAGTTTCTGGTAAGAAATACATCTTATGTAACATGTACCTGACAACGTTTATAATATAAGCAGTGTTCTAAATCAAGGGACTGATACTTTCTAAGTCAGTTGTATGTATTGTAACACTGAAAGAAAAATAAATGTGGTATTTAAAATTCCTGTGTTAGTCATTCTAGAGTATGAAAGTATAGAGGAGGGGTGTAAACTGGTAAATCTGTTTGCTGTTAAGAGCACAGATGGGGTTGAGGGATTTGGATACTACATTCAAGATACCCATTGTTATTACTGATAGGAGAAAAGGGATTTGTCAGCGTGATGATAACTTGAGAACAAGGTAAATAGCCAGCTTGGTTTGGGTAGAGATTGTAAAAGCATGGGTCCCTTGAGTTATAAGAACAAACGTGAGGGCATTAGTTACAAAAGAGGATCTAAACAAAGTGTTGAAACAAAGTGAGGTACAAATTGTTGTTATTACAGAGACATGGTGTAGTCTTCACATTTATTTATTTATTTATTTAGCTTTTGTTAACTGGTAGGTACACTAGACAAGACATTTGCCTATTTTCAGGTACTGACCCTGCCTGATGATGCAGTTTCAAAAATGGGTGCAAAGTTGAACGGAGGGATTGAGTGAAAAAATGTATGTGATTTCTTGTTATATTCATGGAAATGTAAACTACCAAAGAATGATTGAGCTGGAGCAGGTGGGGTTTGAAATTTGAAATACTATGGGCAGAAATAAAATTTTCTCGTTACCAGAAATTGTATGCTTTTGTTTGTGGAAGGGTTTAACATCCCACCCCCAAATTAAAATCAGAGTGTGGTCAAACATCTGTATTATAATCGACAGGATCATTGAAAAGCATCCTGTCTGTGGGCTAATTCTGACTGGAGTGCAAATCATTTACCGGCTGGTAAGAACAACGAAGGGAGTAATTGAAAGCAGATAGTTAAAGCGGATAAGAGGGAAGAGTATTCTAACTGTGACAAATCTTTGAGTGGTGTGAATCCCAGCTATTTAAAATGATTTTGTGAGCTTCAGATGCCTTTTCTTCACATAGTATGTCATAGCCGCCATGCTTCAGATGTTGAAGCTGCAATTTGTTTTGTGAAAAAATCTGTCATATTAATTTTATTTGTTTTATCAAGTAGTGTCCTCCAGTTTATAGTGTGCAGTCACACACCCCAGAATGATGTCATGCAAGGAACTGTCACCATTTTACATACAGCACCAAGAAATTCTGGGTAAATTATAGTGTTGATGTAAATGTTAGTTTTCAGAGAAGCAGTCCCTTATTATAGTGGTGGTGACTGCAACTAATATGAGGTGTACAGAGCAAGGCATTGTGGGTACCATAAGAAGTTTTTTCCAGTTCCTTACTGTGAAATGCAATCTCATATTTCTGTAGTGGCTTCAACAGTAAAAGCTCTCATATGTTTATTTGCAAAACAAGGCATTGTGCATATAGTATTTAGCTGACAAGATTTCTGTACTGGGAGATGTAGTCGCCTATGCTGGTAGTGTAGATGTCCAGTACTAAGACTGACCAACAGAGGTCTCTGTTTCAAACAGTGCTGAAAAAACTTTGTTTCTTTGCATGATGTCATGCTTGGGGTTGCAGCATGGAGAGAAAAAAAAAAGGGTGGATTATGCAAATTAAGCAGAGCATGGAAATAAAAGCATTTATTTAATGGAAAACAGCACTTTTTGGCAGTTTGAATGGTAGAAGATTGAATCACAACTTACATGTTACTAATCCCATTTGCTATGGAAAGATCACAAATCACTTTAACTTCACATTGAGCTACTGGACCACAATGTAGTGTTAGTGTCATCTAGACAGGAGGGGCTGAAAACAAAGCAGGTTATCCAGAGCAGAAAGTGGTCTAAAGTAAAGAAAGAAAAGGTGTTAGATGTGATTGCAGGTTAGATGAACACTGATTGGTTAGAGTCTGCTGACTGAACCTGGGAATAAATAAGTACCTATAGGAACTACTAGATCAGATTGCCCAGTAAAAGAAGTTGTGGTGAAGAGAGGTGATAAACCGTGGTAACAGAGGTGTTTAAGGAACCAGCCGATACATAAAAGACAAATGGCACTAAAGGGGAATAATAGTACAGAATACGACAGGCTGAGAAATAAAGTAAACAGGCCACCAAAAAGAATGAGGAGATCATACTGTGTTCAGAAAAGGAGGAGGTTGAGAAAATCAGATCCACAAAAGTGGTGATATTTAGCTAAAGCATTTTTGAAGAACAGTAAACAAAGGAGGGGGGACAAACTGGCAGAAAAATGTGGGTTAGAAGAAGTGATCAAGGAGAAAAGTTCATGCAGAAGTTAAATAAAGCTTTATGTGATGTGAGCAAGTGTCTTGAAGCTTAGAGAAAAGTGAAGGGAACTATAGGAGGTGACTGAAAAATATCTGAAAAAGTAGAAGACATGGAAGGAATTGAAGAAATTAAGTAAACAAGGCAGTTGGTCCTGACATAATACCAAACTGCACGTGGGGGAGGGGGCAGATATAATTGCGTTGGATATGTAACATGCTTAATAAATTTATATTAGGAAAATGACCAAATCAGTGGAAACAAGCCCACATAATTTCTTTGCCTCAAATGTAAAATGCTACAGGATGTAAAAGAAAGATTTCAGACCCATTTCACTTACCTGTATGGCATCAAAAGTATGTGAGGAATTTATCACAAAATGGATGTGCTAGAATAAATTTCCAATGAAACTGACAAAAATCAGCTTGGATCATTAAAGGAGTTCGACAACTTTGGCAGCCTTAAAGTTCGGGAACTGTGCATGAAATCGTGGAGGAATGGAGGCATTGAACATAGTGTTGGTGGATTACAGGAAAGCCTTTTGACCTGGTAGACCATAGCACACTGATAGGAAAGTTACAGATGTTAAGAATTCCACCCTGTATTATGGGATGAGTTTATTGGTTTCTTGGAGGGTAGGATTCAGTGGATTGAGGTGGAGGGTTCAATCGGTAGTAGAAAGTATAAATGGGGTGCCACAGGAACAAAGGTGGGACTGTTGGGCTGGCCTGCCAAGCGCAGCAATGCTAGCGCGTTGCCAGTGACCTGGGTTGTAGCGAGCCTCGGGTGACTGAGGGTCGGCTGGGGAGAAGGGATTGAGCCACAGGGCTGCTCTTCTTCTCCATGGAGGTGGGTTGCAGTTCGCGCTATACCACCACCTGGGTGATCACAGGTGGAGGTGCAGCTGAGGATGCAGTAGCTTAGGAGGCACGTCAGCCGAGAGCCTGGAGTGAAGGCACGCCTCTGTGTACTCTGTTTCATTGGCTGTCCTCTAGTGCCAGCACTTGCAAGGGGTGGGACCACAGAAACCAGGAAAGCCCCATGTCTGTGCCAGGAGATGGGCCCGGTGCCCATGACCGTGGGGGATTCGTGAGCAGCTCTGGGTGTCCCTTCCTTCTGAAGTTCTGGAGGGGTCATCTGGGGATCTAG
Organism: Neoceratodus forsteri; assembly: GCA_016271365.2. Lineage (NCBI taxonomy): Eukaryota > Metazoa > Chordata > Ceratodontiformes > Ceratodontidae > Neoceratodus > Neoceratodus forsteri. Next base: position 1,102,641,950 of record CM057450.1, on the reverse strand, counting down.
AAGGTGAGCGGAACACCCATGGCAGTTAGCATCCACTGTCCTCCCAGCACAGCCTGTGATGGTGCATTGAGGACTATGAGGAAAGGGGCAGACATGGAGAGAGAACAGGAGGGCGAAAAGTAAGTAAAAAAAAATTGGGACCTTTGTTATTCCTAATAATGATAAATGACCTTAAACCGCTGGATCCTGTTTTAAGTATGGGGATGACACCACAGTAGTTAAGCAGAAAATGGAGCAAAACAGTGGTATTCAGGAGGTATAAGGAGACTCAGAGAGAGGAGAACAGGGAAATGCATCTGGAGAAATGGAGGTAGGCATGCAAGGCAGTAAGAAGCACAAAGGCACAAGCTGAGGAAAGAATAGCCCAGGCATTATTGATGGGGATAAGACATTTTCAAGTATGTTAGTGAGAGAAGGAAGACAAAGGGAGGGATTGTATGGTTAAAAAAGAAGAAAGGGGCTTCACAGAAGAGGACCAAGAAAAGGCAAACATCTTAAATACTTCTGCTCAGTGTTCACAGTAGAAGGAGAAAGGGAAGGACCACAAATAATCACCAAGAGCTTGAGGGGAGAAGTGGACACCAGTCCCTTTTCTGAGTGAGGTCAGGAAAGCACCTACCATAATCTACAAGGGTGAACAAAACCATGGGAATGGATGGGTGCATTCAGGGCTTGAACTTAGAGGTGCTAGCTGCACCCCTGACAGACTTGTTTAACAGTTCAGTGGAGATCAGCATGGTCCTGGAGGACTGGAGAAGAGCAGATGATGTCCCACTTCCCAAAAGTGGTTGGAAAAAGGAGGTGGAAAATTATAGGCCTGTCAGCCTAAGCCTGACTTCTGTAGTAGGGAAGTTCATGAAAACACTATTAAAGGAAAGAATAGTGGAACATCTGGAATCCAGTAGACTGCACAACCCAAATCAGCATGGCTTACAGAGGGAGGTCCAGAAAACAAATCTTAATGTTTTTGACTTTGTGACCAAGGAATTGGATCAGGGAAGGGGTGGACATGACCTACCTGGACTTCAGCAAGGCCTTGGCACTGTTCAACAGAGGAGGCTGGTAAACAAGTTGGCAGCATGGGGTGGGCAGTACGGTGGTAACCTGGGTAAGAAACTGGTTAGGGATAGGAGGCAGAGGGTGATGGCAAATGGAGTTCACTCTGAGGAGGGAAGAGTGACCAGTGGGTGCCTCAGGGGTCAGAACTGGTGCCAGTCTTCTTTAATGTCTTCATTACCAGTGTAGCAGAGGAACTGGAAGGAAAGGTCTGCCTCTTTGCAGATGACACCAAGCTCTGCAACAGAGTGGACACTCAGTGGGGGGTGCAAAGGATGGAAAGAGATTTAAATGGGTGGAGGAGTGGTCAAAAGTTTTGCAGCTAAGGTTTAATGCAGAAAAAGTGCACAATAATTCACTTGAGTCACATAAACCCAGGGATGGAGTACAAAATGAGGAAGAAGTACTTGCAATGACCAAGAAAGAAAGGGACCTGGGGTAATCATATTGTATGACCTGAAGGTGGCCAGACAATGCGACAGAGTGATCAGGAGAGCTAGTGAGATGCTGGGGTGTATAGGTAGGGGTATCACAACCAGAAAGAGGGAAGTGGTGTTGACCCTATATTAGTCATTGGTAAGACCCCACCTGGAGTACTGTGTCCAGTTTTGCAGACCAAATCTCAAGAAAGACATACAGAGTGGAGGCAGTCCAGAAGAGGTTCACCAGGGTGGTACAGGGTCTGCATCAAAAGCTGTATAAGGAGAGGATAAAGGAACTAAACATGTGCATCCTGGAGGAGAGGAGGATGAGGGAGATGTGATTAATACCTTTAAATACCTCACAGGGGTGCGTAACGTACAGGTGGGAGTTTTTTTTGGAGAGGTTCTCCAGAACATGGGGTCACAATATGAAGCTGGAGGGGTAGGTTCAGGAGAGATGTGAGGAAATACTTCACAGAAAGGGTGATGGATGCCTGAACAGTCTTCTAGTGGAGGTAGTCGGGCAGCAATCAGTGATGAGTTTCAAGAAAGAATGGATAGGCACAAGGAATCATAAGGGATACATAAGTGTGGAAGAGAAAGTGCCTTAGACCTAGAAGGCTCTGCAGTGAGAGCAATCACAATAGAAAAGGGCAGACTGGATGGGCTAAGCAACCCTTATTTACCATCAGTTTCTGTGTTTCTATTAAATTTACTGAAATAAGTCAGAGTAACATGCAGGAAGATTTAAAAATTGAAGGTTGGTCAGAGCAGAAATTTATAGAGAGAAACCCAGACAAAACCAAAGAAATCAGGTTTGGGAAAACAAGTAAATGGGACTCCCTCCTGGTGTTTGGGTGGTGGGGGTTGTGGTTGTGGCTGTTGGGACTAAGTGTTAAATTGTTAGGAATTATGGTCCAAAATGATTTCAGAAGGAAAGAACAAATTGAGGACATGTTAAAAAATTAAATTTAGAATATATTTTCTGACCCTGTTCAAAAGGTCCAGGTCAGTCAAGATGATGTGTTAGATTTCTTTTTTTTTATTCTGGTTTTTGCGCTGTACTCCCTATCCCCTGGAATGGTCTCACCAGGCTCCAGCAGCCGCCTCTCATACTGGCTTACCCTCCAGTGGGGCCACCGGAGGCTAAATCTATGGTGGCCAGAGGATGGTACCAGAGCCAGCTCATTAACGGGGCCGGCTTTTGTGGACTGTAATTCCCAGGTGGGCGGAGACGTGCAATGATGACCCACGCCTGTCCCACACCCAGTACGTGCAGGCACCGACCACAGAGGTACTCCTGGCCTCCTCCAGGGGTCCATCTTGCATCAGACACTCGACCCCACCTCCCCGGAGTAGGACAGCAGTCCGTGGATGTTCCATCCTATTCCCGGCCGCCCTCTGACTCCCGGATCCATTTCCAAACCCGGTCATCGGTGTCGCAGACAGCAGCCATGCCTCTGCACCAGCTGGCCAGTAATGATCTGTTACATTTCTATTGTGCCGTAGTCAGACCAGTACTAGAATATGGATCCTCAGTATCTGATCGGGGCTCACAAAATGAAGACTAAGGAGTTAGAAAAATGAAAAAGAGCCCTATAGAATAATTTAGGGCTGAGTCTCGTGATCAAGGCGTTACATGCCGCCTGGTGAGCCTGAATGTAAGAGAGAGGAGATGGCAAAGAAACTATTTGTACAAATTTGTGATCAAACATAAGTTGCACTCCCTGTTATCACCAAAAGAGGAAGCAGTCTATGGTTTAAGGAAACAGGTTACATGGCAAAACCTATTTTAGAACAAAGAAGTATAAAGAATCCTTTTTATGTAATATTTAGATTAATGACATTGAGCATGTAATGAGTATGGTTATATTAGCATTTGTATGACAATACAGCAAGTAGTGCTGAAAAAGAAAAAAACAGATTGTGCCAGAACTCAGTAGACATGTCTGTGTGCCAGTAGGTTTTTAAGTGGGATGTATGATGTTATACTTTGATGTAGCATAGCAAAGTTACATAGGTGTAATGTGTTTTTATAATGAATTGAACTTCCGCCTCCCTTTTGGGGTTGGGTTGTTGCTGTACTTTGATGAACTCAAGGTCAGGGCACTAACAATTCTGCTGTGTGTGTTTCGTTATAGCTGCTAAACTTGGGATGGGTGGTCCCACACACACATTCTTAGAGTGCCTTTACTGCTTCCCTCTGGTTTGCTGTACCTATACTCAAGAATGCCCATAACATCACTGTTACAATGGGAAGAGTGCCATGAGGAGAACTAAAACATATAGCTCTGGTCATCCAGATGGCCCCTGTGCAAACCTACTCACAGTGGCCCAACGAGACTGGGAGCCCCAAGAAACAAGGGCAGTGGCAACAAGCACAGTTGGTCATCCACTGGTAAAAACTATACCATATGGGGCTGGTAGTATAGCCTAGAGGTTAGAGTAATGAGCTGTGATTGAGCTTGGTACATCCAGCAGACCTGTGTTTGAGTCCCACAACCTTCACTTGCATACTGTGTGACTCTGAGCAAGTCACTTAACCTCCCAGTGTGCCCCTGAAAAGCAGCACTTGTGCCTAGTGGGCCTTACCCAGTTACCAAAACTAAAAGAAAATAAATCAATGTGGAAACCAGATGACCACAGAATCTTTTAGAAGCTGAGGGTGCAATGTGGGTTATTTGGTATATTTAGGATTGTATGATGAGCTCTGTATTGTCTCCAGATAATAGTCATAAAACCGCATCTTCAGACAATTGATCTTTATGCCACCTCCTACCACCTAGCATTCCCATAATCCCCCAAATCAAAAGTCTAGTTAGCTGGCTGGGACTGTCAGGCTGCTGACTAGCTGCTAATTAGGTGGATGGCTGATAATGACTCTGCCATCTCAGGTATGTCTTTCACCTTTTGCTCTCCCTGGTGCCACCTGGCATTTATTTATTTTTTATTTTGTTATTGATTGGGATTCCAAGTACAGTATGCACCACTTAAGATGTCAATGGATAAGCTCAGATCGCTGTTTTACATCCGATTCCCATTTGCAAAATGCCTTGGCACATTGCGGTATTGTTAATATATTTAATATGAACTGTGTCCCTCGCCTGTACCGCCCGCTTTGAAGCCTATCACATGCAACTTTTCCAACATGAGTAGTGTTACCGCTGTCAATTATCACCTGTTCCTTGTCTGCTTTGCCCAGCCCGGTGTTAATCCATTTCAATTGGTGGGTGATTAAAGATATGAAATTACGTGCCTCACCGTAATTCTGATCTTTCTGTGTATCTTCACCATTCATCACAGATGGGTTATCTGGCGGAGGTCAGGACCCCATGAGCTTTTTTTTAAAAAGGGGTGGTAGACCAACACACCATCGCCCGCCCTCGAGGCCGATGTGCCTGCGTGGCGCCGAGGGTTGGCCGTTAGGCTGTGTCGACTCCGCCTGCCTACGAAGTTCTGAGTCACCAGAGAGGTAAGAGGAAGGGATAGAGGGTGGCACAAGAGAGTCCAAGGGACAGAAAAAGGAAAGGATGACTGAACTAAAAGGAGAAATAACGACTGAGAGGACAGCAAAGAAGAGGTTAGATTACGGGATTGGGTAGGGGCCCCAATCTCTGGAAGCGGAAGAAGGTCGGGAGGGGAGAGAATTTAGGAGAGAGGAGAGGTATTAAGGTATCTCGAGACCCTTGTCCATCACCAGATTGTATAGGAACTGCAGGGAGTAGCAAAGCTCTCTGCCAGATTCAAGGCACAGAATAACTGGCAAATACCCCAGAAGCAGAGTTGGCTATTCTGGAGGAAGGACAGGTGCACAGGGATTTAGTACTCTCTCAGGAAAAGATGTTTGGTGAAAAAAAGGTTTTTGTTTTTTTTAGAAATAGTTGGATGGAAACCAGAAGGAGAACAGAAGGAGGGCAACTACCAACTCCACCCCATCGAGTGGAGCCAAAGTAGTAGAGACAGAGTGCCGCCGAGCTGTCTACTCTTCATTGGAAAATACCCTCTGGTGTCTTACTTACCCCGCTCCTAAGGAGGAGAGGGGAGCCACAGAGAGGGAGGGGACCCAGAGACTGAGGCCCCAGGGGATGGTGGGGATTGAGATGAATGGTGAAGATACACAGAAAGATCAGAATTATGGTAGTACGTAATTTTCATATCTTATCTGTGTCAATCTTCACCATTCATCACAGATAGTGATACCAAGCCCCGAAGAAGTTGTTTCTTTACACCCTAAGGGACAAAAGTCCCTTAGCCCTCAGTGGGTGACACACTAAGGGGGAACCTGCCGGGCCTGGAGAGGCCCGGAGTGGGGGAGAGAGAGACAGGATTCCCCAGAGGGAAGGGAGTTGCCCCAACAAGCGCCTGCCTCACTCTACAGGAGAAAAGGTAGGTTCCCTGGTGGGTGGAGCCAATCACCCTACGCCAGGCCAAGGGTGACAACGGAAAGACGTAGCCATGCTGATCTCCTAGTGCAGATCGCTGTCCCTAGACCCTGGTAGCTACCTCGTTGGCATCATAAGATGCCCTCGCAGTGCCTGCTAGCTCCAGGCCACGTGCAGAGAGCGCGATGGCTTGTCTGGTTTGCTCCAAGTCAGGCAACGGGCTAGGAGCTGACCTAGGCTGGACCACAAGAACCTGTTGTAGGCTGCATAGTGGGCCTGATGAGCAGAAATAGAGAAGAGTAACGTGCGAGTAGAAGGTCCTCCTCTCCCAAAAATCAAAATCCGAGGAGTCTTGATCTGGGGCCGGTCACGGTGGAGCGCGAAGCCCATCAGGAGTATCCAAGGCGTCAAACCAGACTGTGGATGAGGCATGGAACCTGGAGACTCCGGGGGCTAATACCTCTGGCTGAGGTCCCTTGGGGCTGGAACTCCAGAGAAGGGCCTCTGCCAGAACGCAGTGACACCTCGAAGGAGCTGGCCAGGGCAGCACCACAAGGGTGGCCTCGCCAAAATCGCCTAGAAAGGCGTGCGCCGCATGCTCAGGATTGCTGATAGAGGAGGGTGAAAGGTGCAGTCCTCCAACATCCTCACGAGGAAGCGTGATACTCCGAGAGATCAGCAGCGGAGAGATGTGGACAGAAGGTTCCTCTCCCCTGAAGAGGGATGAGGAGCTGGAGGACACCATGTGTTCAGAGGGTGGCTGCACGGGGAGGTTGAAAAACCTGGCTGTCCATTGCCCTAACGTAAGCAGGGAACCGGCAGCCACCGCTCTGAACTGCTCCCAGGTGAAAGGACCGCTAGGACCCAGGATGCCTGGGAGCGCAGGAGAATGTGGCAGAGGGATAGGGCAGAGCTGAGAAGAGAAGTCGGCTGACCTCCGCCAGGGCTAGGGAGCAGACCGTGAGCACCCGAGGAGGGTGCCCCGAGACCCACAGCCAACAGCTGCACAACCACATTGGTACTGCCTTGGCTGCACCCAGAAGAATCCCAGTGGGCGACCGGGCCGTAAGGTCCAGAAGGATGGTCCCCTGCCTCAAAAGAATGGGACTCCTTAAGGAACCCGAGGGAAGGGTGGAAATCTGCACTGCGCTCCATCCAGGGCCAGTGGACCCCAGAAAGAGGCCGGCCTTGCGACCCACCCTCCGGCCCTCAGAGTCGAAGAGTCCTCCTCCTCGAGAGGGCCAGCCTAGGTAGCTGGCATCTCTGGGCAGCCCCGAAGGGAGACCCAGGAGCAGTACCCTCTCCTCCTGCAGGCTTCGCGGGCCCCAAAGTCGGGCGATCAAGACACACCACTGGAGGGGTACCACCACCGGGGGTCAGTGAAACCCCAAGACCAGGCTGCAGAGCTATGGTGGCATGCACCACTGCCTGCTGGTCAGCACCACTGACCCTAGTCTCAGGCCACCAGCCTCTCCTCAGTAGAGGGCTGGCTCCGACTAGTCGATGAGACCACAGTGCTGCCCATCCGCAGCCAACCGGGGCGACTGCCTGTCGACTTGAGCTCGACTCCAACTCCGAAGAGGTAGAGTCCGAGCTCTGAGCCAAACCGTGGGAGGGTGGGCAGAACCAACCTTGCCACCAGGCCCAGAAGCCACTGCTGTGCCCAGTGGCGCCTGCGCCTGCGCCCTCCACAATCTGCCGGCGGGACTTGCAGGAGGCACGGTGCCAGCCGAGCCAGAGGTCCAGTGCCAGGGCCAGCCGCGCACCATCAATCCACCAGCACCGGGAAGCGGTACCAAGGACAGGGCGGTGCCGACAACAGCCCCAGTGGCACCCTGACACCGACACCACCCGGCCCCACGGCGCATGGCGCACCGAGAACCGTAAGCGAGCGCCGATGGCAGCGAACCTGAAGGAAGGACCTGGCGTCGAACGTGGCACCGACCAGCTCCTCGGCACATGAACGGCGCGAGCGTAAAGCAGCACCTACAGACAGAGTCGAAGGCCCCACGGCACAGCGAACTCACGGCGCCGTGCTCAGCTTCTCAGCGCGGTGAGACGCATAGCAAGGCGACATTGGATCTGGTCTCATTGTGCCGCGAACAGTGTCAAGCACCGCGAACGGCATTGACGAGCCCACGGCACTGGCGACAAGTCGGTGCCGCCGGCGTCGCTTAGGCCCATGGCACCGCTGAACGGGCGCCGACCGACGGTGTCGAGGACGGTGCCGACCCGGCCTGCGAGCCACGGAATGACACTGAGAGCTTCGCCACGGGCGAGCTGCCATGGCGGCGCCTCCCGCCCGCTTCCGGGAGGAAGCGGACAGGCCTCCTGCACCGCGGGAGGAGCTCGGCGATGGCCAGGCTACAAGTGGCGAGGCTCCTCCTCCTCCTCCTCGAGTCCGTATAGAACCGGGAGGGACCCGGAGGAAGAGGGCCGAAGGCCTGGCTTAGCCCGGCAGAGTGTGAACCCCTACACCGAGTCGTGGGCTCGCCCACTTTCAATGTCGCTGTTCGAGGACCCAGTGGTCCATGGAGAAGCAGCGCCGTCGCGAGTCCATGTCGTGAAGCGGGCCAAGACACGCGAGACACTGGTCGTGCTGGTCGGTGACGGAGAATCCTTCGGCCACACGGGCACGACGATTGGGGGCCACCTGTCAAGACTTCTTGCCCTCCGGACTGGTGACATGACCTACGAAAACACCATAAAACAGACTCGACGCCGCAAAATTCAAATAAAAAAGGAAAGATCTTACCGGCGACGCCGAGCAGAGGCAGAACACAGAACCGCAGGCAACCGACAGGACTGAAAACACAAGGTGAAGGGCTGAAAGGCCTAAAATTCTTGCTGAAGCTTCCCACGAGGTGACCTCGATGGCGGGAGACGAAGAACTGGTAGGCATGGAAGTCGACACAGTCCTAACGGCCAACCCCGAGCACCACTTGCATACGTCAGCCTCGAGGGTGGCGCCGATGGTGTGTCGGCCCTACCCCTTTAAAAAAAAAAAAAAAAAAAAAGCTCTGCTGGGTCCTGACCTCCAGCCAGATAACCCATCTGTGATGAATAGTGAAGATTGACACAGATAAGATGTAGCACTACTCACAGTTGTTTGTGTGCAGGTGTCAAGTAGCAGTGTTCTGTGTGCTGTGCTAAGGTGTGTGCAGCGTTCTGAGTGCCATGATGTCTGGAAGAAAACAGGCAGATCTCACCTTAGCCAGAAAAATTTAAATCCTTGACGAGATTGAAACTCTCCTGAAGTTAAGTCTCCACACCCCCAAGTCTTACCTCAAACCAATTCTCTTGAGATCTGCTCCATGGGTGATGAAGACCCACGATTTCCACAGGATGACATCGCGGATGCAGTTAGAGGATTGAGAGACCTAGCAGAGGATACAGCAGAGAATGAAGAGGTTGGTGGGGATGTGGCAGAGAAACAAAGAAACATAGAATTTGACTGCAGATAAGGACCTCTTGGCCCACCCAGTCTGCCCGCTTCCCTACCTAATGGATAAGCTGCAGATCCTAGTTAACCAACAGCCTACTTCTTCCTACCCCACCCCTAGAACTGCCTTATGTCTGTCCTATGCATGCTTGAATTCCACCACTATTTTTGACTCCACAACCTTCCTCCGGAGGCTGTTCCATGCATCCACAACCCTCTCTGTGAAAAATACTTCCTTCGCTACTCTTAGCCGCCCCTCATCTTCAAATTGTACCCCTTGTTCTTGCACACACCTTTTTCTGAAAGATGTTACCTCTTGCACTTAGTTGATTTCCTGAGGTACTTGAAAGTTTCTATCATGTCCCCCTCTCCTCCTTTCCTTGAGACTATACATATTAAGCTCCTTAAGTCTTTTCATATGTCTTCCGTGCAGACACTGCACCATTTTAGTGCCCTCTTCTGGACTGCCTCCATCCTGTTTATGTCTTTGCAGAGACTGGGTCTCCAGAACTGCGCGCAGTACTCAGATGGGGTCTCACCAGCTGTCGGTACAGAGGATAACTTCCTGTTTTCTACTGGTGATGCCTCTCCCTATGCATCTCAGTATCCCTAGCCCTCTCACATTGCTTGCCCACCTTTAGGTCATCTGATATGACTACCCCAGGTCCCTTTTCATTTTTGTTGTTATTAGTATCTCATCCCCATTGTGTACTCTTCCCTGGGTTTTGTTTCCCAGGTGCATTACCTGCACTTCTTAGCATTCAATAAGCTGCCATACATTTGACCATTCCTCCAACCTTGCTAAGTCCCTTCTCTTCCTTTCCACCTCAGCTTGTATCAACTCTGTTGCAGATCTTTGTGTCGCCTGCAAAGAGACATACTTTTCCTTCCAGTCCCTCTACAGTGTCGCTTATAAAGACATTGAAGAGGACTGGTCCTAGTACTGAACCCTGCAGTACCCCACTAGTAACCCCTTTCTTCAGAGTGGACTCCATTTACTATTACCTCTGTGTCCTGTTCTCCAGCCAATTCTTTACCCAGGCTACCATTTTGGGACCCACCCCAGGCTGGCTAACTTGTATATTAATCTTTGTGTGGGACTGTGTCAAATGCCTTGCTAAAGCCTAGGTAGGCCATGTCCACAGCCCCGCCTCTGATCTACTACTTTGGTCACCCAGTCAAAGAAATCGATTAGATTCGCTTGACATGACCTTCCCACTGTGAATCCATGCTGCCTTGGGTCCTGTGCCCTCTGGACTCTAGGTGCTTGACAATTCTTTCCTTCAGAAGTGATTTTCCCTATCACTGAGGTTAAACTAACAGGTCTGTAGTTGCCTGTTTCTGCCCTGCTCCCACTTTTGTGAAGGGGAATCACATCTGCCCTCTGAAGTAGCAGTCTCTGCTCGAGGTGTACAGAATGCACTACTCACCCTAAGGCATGCAGTGGGGCAATGGGATGACCTGCTGTCAGACTGGGATGTTATGGCGTGGACAGCCAAGAAACGGAGAGATACACAGCAGCCAAAGTCACAGAAGAAGATCATGGAGTTTTAAAACAATCAGAGCTGGAGCCAGATGATTAACTATACAGCACACAGCACGCAATCCCCCAAACAAAATCTTTTAAACCTTAATTTTAAAGTGCTAAAATAAAAGGTGCCTTAATAAAAAGAAGCCTTGATGCAGCTTGATCTCCACCCCAAGCCCCTGTTGATGCCCTTCCTGCTGTTATCCAGTGCTTGAGGGCCACTTGCCAGAAATGTGAAAAAAATAGAAAAATATTGGATCTCATCAGCCATTGCAAGGGACAGATGCCTGGTGTTAGCCCCTGAGATGGTGGTGTACAAAGGCACCAGTTACAGAGTTGATGGTGCAGTACACCACTCAGAACTACTGATGCTATGCCTCTGCCAACAGACATCCTCATTCCTTCAGTTGAAAAATATAAGGCTCCTGCAGGTGGGCTTGCTGCCCTGATGGCTACAGGAGCAAGAAACCGTCACCTATACCAGGTTGTCATAGATGTTCGCAGTGGGTCCTGGGTTGTTCTTCCACTCAGCAAAGAGGAAAGGGTCATATTCATATTTGGGATTTATTTTTCAGAATGATTTTTCTTCGTACAACAGGTTTTAAGCATGATAAAGAAAGCAAATATGTTATACCTTTAACTGTTATGAGACGGCAGGTTTGAATGAATCAGATTTGGTTTATTGTTTTACTATAGTGGTCAGACTGGTGGTATATGGAGCTGCTTTGTGGCATAGTGGCCTCATCAAAAGTGAATCTGAAGATTTGGAAAGAGTACAAAAAAAGGGCACTAAGAGTAATTGTTGGGTGGGATGTGAGTTATAGAAAAGCCTTGATTAAATGTGGGCTTGATAGGTTAGATACTAGAAGAGAAAAATGACTAAGAGGTGTTTAAAAAAAAAAATGTGTGATCCTGACCATAAATTGCATTGTTTACTTATATCGAGGAATATGTCTGGGTATAATTTGCAAAAGTAAGGAGATGTGGGAATATCTGTGATAAGAATTCAAACGTACAGTAAATCTTTGTGCAATATTTGAATGTGGTGAAACGAATGTTATATTTGTTATTCTCTTCTTGTTTTAAAACTGTATAATTTTATGTTTTGTATCTGCAATATGTAACGCTTATCTTTTTATGCATAGAACTCTAACTTGTACTCTTGTGCCTGGTTGCAATATTAAGTAATAAAGTATTAACTAACTAAATTCAAGAGAATAAAATGGTGGTGCCTCCACCTACAGCAAGCTTTCAGTAGGCCTGATAATGTGAAACTACAACCCCTTGTCTGCTGTTCCAGCCCTACCTCCCAGTTAGCGACCCAAGTAACTACAATAGCTCCGCCAAAAGCATGCTGCAGTGTTAAGGCAGTCAGTAATGAGAGCAGCTTTAAACTGCAAGAACACAACTATATTTCAGAACCCAAGCCCTGAAAGGAAAACAGGTTAACAACTGCACCAGCAGTATGACCACTTTGAGTGCCCTGACAGAGGGGTCAGCTATGCCACCCTCATACCCTGGGCTGCAGTTAGGCCCCCAGCAGCTGGCTGACTAATAAAGACTGCCACTAAAAATGCCCACACAGATGCAGCCAACTTAACCGACACCACAAGGCAGAGCAATAGACCTCTAGTCCTTCTATACTTGAACTCGCACCTCTCCCACCGTTTCCAGGTCCTAGCTATTACTTTAAACTCTGGCAGCTTCCTCACACACAGTCCTGGAGTACCACAGGTAGTGAATCTGTGTAGGCCCATGAAGTTGCTGCAGGCTGGCTGGTATTGGTGCACTTACCATATGAGCAACCTGCTCAGAATAACATCCCCTCCCCCAAAGCCATGCAATTGCAGAAAATGGCATGCAGATCAAAATGTTGGGTATCTGTATTCTGGTCTGATTGCCAAGCTTGCAACATAGAACTCCCACTGAATAAGGACAAAATGGGGTTCCTCCCTGAAGCAGGGCCGCCCTACTGCCTACACATGGGTCCCCTGACAGTGGGTTTCTCCTGGCTCGGCAGGCCTCTGGGTCTCAGCTCCACCAGGAGTGTCTCCTTTTCGCTGTGTGCCCTCTTCGGACCTCACTCTGTTGTGTTGACTTTCACCTTCCTCCCAGAGGTTTGGCTGCTCTTGCTCCTTCAGCTGCTGACGTCCCTTGAAGACCCCCATGTCCAGGCTTCCAGACCCTCAGGACCACGGCAGCAGCCTGACACGTGATGATGTGCCTTCTATGGAACTTAGACAGGTAGCTCTAGATTCCCTTTCTGCTCCGTGCTGTCTCAGCATTGTCTTGTGCTGGTAAGCATGCATTGCCTCTCTTTCCTCAACAAGATTCACAGTCACTTATAGTTTTTCTAGCAGATGCTTAGTCTGAAAATGTCACAACTCGAACTCTCCCTGTGCACTCAGGGCCAGCTGTCACTAAGCTCTCTCCCAAATCTTCCATCATTCCTCTCAGTCCATCTTACAGCTCCCATTGGTTAAGCTGTCTGACACTCAGAACCTCCATGCCCCATAGGCCCACAAAGGGTACCAGACTCCACTGCCCAACCTTGCCCAAAAGCCTCCATGAGCTAGTCTTGGGCTTATAGCCCCTGACTGGTTGCTCTGTCAGGTCCCCATGCGCACAGACCAGGTCCAGGGGTCAGAAAAGGCAGATTAAGGGTGGCAGCAGTCTGGGTCCAGGATTGGGGACCCCAGGTAAGCCCACACTTTCGGGTGGGGTTAAATAAAAGCAGACAAGCGTAGTGGTTAAGCACTGGGGCGGATTTTTAAGCCCTTCATTCACCGTATCCATGAATGTGTACTTTGCCAGAAGGCCTGCATTATTTCTGATGTCACCAGGAGGTATTTTCTTAGGTGGACACAGGATACTTTTTAAATCATCCTATCATATATTTAATCGATTCCCCACCACACACCCCAAAGTCAGTATTCACCTCTGCTGCCTGTGTATCAGGGAGGGAAGTTACTGACTTAGGTTCATGCTGGCATATAGTGGTGTGGCTATCTGGGAGCTCTCACAGTGCACCGTGGAAGGACTACAGTTAGCCTTATCTACACCTCCTTCTTAAGTCTGCTCTGATTCTGTCCTGTTTACGTCAGCCTAGACCACCAGTTTGGTGTTCTTTTCTGGTTGACTTCATTGGTACATGACAGATGCATGCAGAGATGGAGGCATGACTGATCACCTGCGATTTTGAATATTGTAAACAATGCATCCAAGTGAGCAAGGGATGTGGCGGGCCAAAATGGAGTCAGGAGCATCCAGAAAATATGTCTGCATCCATCCCTTTCAAAATCCCAGTGAAGAACTTGAACCTCGAGACCTGGGTTTGTAGTAAATTTCTGTGTTAATGGGTAAACAGAAGGCCTGCTTTTGTTATTTGATCAGCACGTGCTCAGGGTAGCCAGCTGTGCACCAAGAGCTGCAAATAGAAACTGAGTCGAGTTTTCCAGACACCACCACCAAAAACAATTAAATGAGTGATAGGCCACTCATTTTGTTGCTGATCGAAGACTGCACACATGAGAGATTGAAGAACAAGATCTTTAATGAAGAGCCTGGGTGGCCCAAAGTGCTGGTGAGCTTGTCTACCAATCACTCCTGCTCGATTTTCAGGAATATCCTGTTCCCAGGGACCTGCCCTCAATTACTCCCACAGCTTCCCTCCATGGCTGGGGCTCCAGGGGAGGTGGCCCCCCCTTGAGGAAGTCTGCGTGGACTAGGATTTAGTGTCTGTGGGCACTAGAACCCAGGGGAGTCCAAGGGCCCAGACCATCATATAGGTGAACTTAACTTTTCTGCCCTTTAGATTCCTCCCACCTCCCCCAACATGAGTGCAGCTTTTAGTGGCCTCACACATAAACAGCAGATCCCTGCAGCAGGAGTAAGCTCCTGGCCCAGGCACAGGGGTGCTGTTGTACTGGAGCTCAATGTCAGCCCTTCCTGATGGAGGTACCCTGCCACACTAGCTTCCCTATGCCTGGCCTGCCTCCCAATATGGTGACTTGAGTTCCCTGCTGAACCTGGGTTGCCTGCACAACAGTGCAACATACAGCCACTGGGCCATTGGGGCAATCAGAGTTGCACAGATTTTACCAGAAGTTGGTTGTTCTTTCATAAAACCTGGAAAAGGCTTCAAAAATTAGGAAGAAGTGAAATCAGGTGGATTACTGAATCTTCTTGTGATCCCATATCTGCTACTGGACCCTGTACAGCTATACATTTAGCACTGTAGCATGACTGGCTCTGTTCACAGGAAGGCAGCCAATCAGAAAACACTCACTGGAAAGTCATATCCACGGAAGCATACCTTTCAGCTGAGCTGAATTTCGCATAGTGCTGCAATTTACACTCAAATTACCTTTGCAACTCAAATAAAGACTTTGATTAATTGATTGATTGAAAGGTTTACTGATGTTCTTAGTAACGTTAGAGCTATTTCTGGACACGCAAACTGTTAAATCGTTGAACTAACTTGATAGAAACATTTCTTAACACTAACTATATGGTGCTCACTGTTTGTACACCTATTCTTTAAAATCAGAAAGTGCTACACAGTCCGCCATTTGCTTTGAATTCTGAAGGCCAGTGCTAAGATGTTTAATGTTGAGAGGCTAAGAGGTACATACAGAAGTATCAACATTTGAAAAACCTCCTGCTGGGCATTCTTGTATGTTGGATAAATACAGAGCCTACTATCATGGCTGGCAAACTGGCAGGACAGTATTACATGAGCTGACTGCTCTCTGTTGGATTCAGCTACCATCTTCAGGAAGTGAGTGAACTACAGGGGATGTTCCATGGCTATACTGTTCACATTTGGTAGGGCATTAGTGTAAATTGTGCAGGGCACCCCAACTGTGAGTTGTGCTTTTGTATACATTTTATGTGTCAAAATTCAAAGCATTGAAATGTTCTTATGTTAAATAAATAAGGAAAAAGGCACCCCATTTAAGGAGTGGAAGCTTACTAAAGACACACTGGGGTTGGCCTCATCTGAGTACTGGGCGGCAGTACAGGAGGCTGCACCTGCACAAGGACATTAACAAAATGGAGGCAGTCCAGAGAAGGGCAACCAAAGTGGTGCAGGGACTGCATCACAAAACATATGAGGACAGATTAACGGAGCTCAATATGTATACCCTAGAGCAGAGGAGGAGAGAGAGGTGATATGATCGTAATATTCAAATATCTTAATGGCATTAACAAGGTGAAAGAGTCTAACATGTTTCAATATAAGAAAAATAGCAGGACAGGAGGACACAGCATGAGATTAGAGGGAGGCCGATTAAGGAGTAATGTGAGGAAGTTCTTTTTCACATAAAGGGTGGTGGATGCAGGACAGCCTACCTCAGGAAGCAGTGGATATGAATACAGTGCAGGGCTTCAAACAAACATGGGATAGGCATAGGAGCAATACAGATGAGTATGAATAGATAGGCCACTGACAGGGTAAAGGCCTATGGCACATTCATAAGGTAGAAAAAATGGGCAGACTGGATGGGCCTTACGGTCCTTATCTGCTGTCAACATCTGTGTTTCTATGTTACTTAAGAAGAGCGGCATGAGTTAGTCTTTTCCTCCTTTTTGTAACTGGAAGCCATGTTTATTTCACCTTGTGTTTTTCACCTATACTGTTTTAGCATCCTGATGATTTGGAAACTGGCGAGACCCAAGGGAGTGAAAAGCAGGGCAAGCTAGTGTTTTTAACTTGGCTTAATTTTTCTGACTTTGCTTTTGTCACCTGATAATGTTTTTGATGAAAATCTTGTTTTCTAAATTGAGACGTGATGTTTTATCTTTGTTTGACCTGTTATTTATTTAGTTTTGGGATTTACCAGGAAAGGTGGGCTAGGTCAGAGACCTGTGTCCAGCTATATCCTGGGATAGAAAAGGCAAACATTTACCATTGGAAAAATACAGTCAGTAGTCACACACATTGCAGAGCAGAGGTTACGTACAACAAGGCAAGGTACAAAAATACACATGGTTAGACAAGTAACAGTTCCATACTGAGATGAGATATTATGATAAATATGAGAACTTGTGATCAACTGGTACAGGCAAAGGTGGTAGGCTGCTGAAATTGTAATGACATCATAAAGGAAATGGGATTTTTAGGATTGTTATGGCCACTGGAAGACTATCCGTGTGGGTATACTGTGATGATAGTGACCACATATGGGCGACCATCAAAATAGCGACCCATATGAGGGCACTATCATCATGAAGATGGTAGGGGATGGCTGCTGTTGCGATGGCGAGGGTAGGGTGGGCGACAGGAAGGAGGGGTCATGACAGGATGTACAGGGATAGGGAACAGGGTTGTAACCCTGTAGTGTGCCTGCTTCCACTGAGCCAACCGTGTGGTATGGTTTGATAGGTAGAGTGGTGGGCTCTGATGGAGCAGGTCCTGGGTGCGGGTTAAATTTTGCGGCGTCCCATGGTTGTGGGACTTGTTTTTAAAACTGGGCTGTGCCCCCTTATCGACAAGCACCCCTGGGTTGAGAATCTTTAGATAGGGGTATGAGGCGGTTCAGAGGGCACACAGCCCCTCCTGAATGCACAGTTCCGGTCACCTTATAGTGCATATCCCAGAAAATGTTTTCAGTGACAATAGCGATTGTCTTTCGGCAGTGCTTTTATCACATAGAACCTCCCATGTGTGTGCATATGTGTGTGTGTTTGGGGGGCATGATAACAATGGGAGGTCTTTAAGCCCGAGGTTCAATGGGCGGAGCAACAGTGTCACTCCCCATCAAGCTTAAAGGTCACTACATCCTGGGCCCTCCCAGAATTTTTTCTCATTGCAGCTGGAGGTGCTGCTCCTCCTCCCTCTGTTGTGACTTGTTTGGGGTGCCTCCACCGCTGGCGTGTTTCTGCATGGTTCCTTCCCTTGCCTTTTCGCACCCCTCATTGCTTTCTAGCTTGCTGCTCCTTGGTCTTTAGCCCCTCGCTGTTCTTGCTGTGGCGCTTCCTTACTGTTCTCTGTGCCATTCGATGGTGTTTTGCTCTCTCTGCCTCCTTTTCCCCATGCCTCACTCTGTCTTTTTCCTCCCTCCTGTCTCGCATCTCCCTCGAGCTCCTGTCTGCCCACCATCCCCCTCCCCTCCGGCATTGTCAGTCTGGCTTCCCATGTGTGCACCCAGCGCCTCGCTCCCTGCTTCTTGCTTTTCCATCATCTCACCGTGGCTCTCCTTCTAACACTCGCCCTTTGTTGCCTCCTTCCTTGGGCATGTTCTGGCTCACTGCTTGCTGCTCCTGCTGTTGCCAAAGTGCATCTACCTCACCTCTGCTTCCCTCATCGTTCCTTTGAGCCGTGTTCCAACTCATTGTGTCTCTGCTCTCCTCTCTGCTCGATTCTTGGAGCACTTCTGCTTTGGGCCCTGCAAGCTGCCCTCCCCTCACCCTATGTGCCCTGGTGTTCCCTCATCTCTCCAGCTCTACTGATCGCACCTTTTTGCTGTATAGGGCTCTCTGGTCCCTGTCTCGATGTCTCTTGTCAGGCCTATTCAGCCCACTCGAGCTGTTTTCGGGTGGCTCGATCTCTTCGCCTCCTGCTCTTTTTCCCTCGTATTTTCTTCCGTGTCTCCCTCGACCCTGCCTCTCAGCCTTTCTGGATTGTGCATTTCAGCATCAGCCTCATACCTCTTTACCTTTTGCCATTCAATCAAGGGACACGGACTCTCGTAATTAGGGACGATGAGGGACATTGCAGCTCTTGATGAGGGATGCATCCTCATTCCTGCGATATAAGCTCGGATCACTGGTAACTATTACCTTTCTTTGGTCAATGTTTCTTTTATTTTGCATCATCATCATCTGTTATTGCATTCCAGTTTTCAGTCTGCAGTTTCAGCACCTCTCCGTGTGTGCAGCTCCATTTCCATGTGGGACGAATTGGGTCAAGGCACATTTAAGGGAGTATTTACATTGCCTGTTCCGGTCCTCTTCTGCTTCAGTGCAGACTGTCTACCTATCTTTATCTGTAGCTTTTTACCATCTATACCGCTTGCTTGAATCGATTATTGAATTTTCTTATATGTTCTCACATATCTGCCTTCTGACTCAATTCATTTTATTGTGCATTTCACATTTCTGTTACCAAGTTCTGCTATTCCTTGATTTGCAATGCCAGTGGAGTGACATTTTCCCTCCCTACTAATTCCTGAGTTGCTCAGCATTCCTTATTTTGATGATACATGGCTCCATATCTTATGGGCAGTGTTCTGCTTTTTGGTCTTTGCTGAGCTTTTATGGGATGTGCTTTCGTTTCTTACCCTCCTGTTCCATCCTCCTTTCCTTGCTCCATATCAGCTGCCATTGCGGTTCCTAACTACCGTCTTCTCACCAGTTATCTAGGATTCCCTACTAGCCTTCCATGGCTTTTCTCCTCCATCATCCATTTTCCACTTCACTCCCATCACTTGCTCGAGCCTTTGCTTCCATCCTGCATACTTGTCATTGGGTCCTATCATTGCCCAATTGCTCTGCCATCCACTTCAGTTTGCAGTCTGTGGTGACTCCGTCTGGCCCTGCAGTTCTCATCCTGTCCTGGTCTTGGTCACTCCAATCCTGGCGCCTGGCCTTGAGGGAGTCACTCCAATCCAGGCCAATCGGTATGCCTAGGCTGGCTCCATCTGGCCCACACTCAATCTTTCTTTTGGGCATCCCTATCATGCATCATATGCCACCTCATCAACCCGCGGCCCTCTTGCTGCTCGTATTGGGTTCCCTATCATGAATCTTATGCCAGCCTCCATGGCTTCAATCTATCATCATACCTCTTCCATTTCCTGATTTTACATTCCTTGTCCTAGCGCCTTTTCTAGTACCAGCCATCATGGCTTCACTCCACTCTTTGCTTCACTCCTCATCATACATCGTCCAGTTTTGCTCCTCAATAGCGCAACCTGGCTTGCTCCTCTACTACTCCTCCTGAGCATCCTCTGGTTTGCATACCCTCTGGTTCCGGACTTGCATTCTTGGCCTCAGAGGTTCACCTCCTTCGAGGAGCCTACTTATTCCTACTACCTTCAGTAGAAATTAATTTTCAAGTTCATTCCTATCTCCTCCTCTTCACGCTCTGTTCAAGCCATCAAGGATTCACTCCAATCGAGGCATGCCATCGCTGTTTCTTTTGGCATACTCTACCATGACCTATGCCACCTCATTGACCCACGGCCCTCCTGCCGATGTATCGGGTTCATAACTCCAGTCATCCACTCATCCTTACCTCAAGGTTTATCTAGTTCCATAGCTTACTCAACATTCCTATCATTGACTCCTATGCTATCGCTCAATCAAGCATTCCTCTCATTGAATCTTCTGCTACCTCATCGACCTGCCGCCTCCTGCGGTGGTCATAATTATCAGTCTTCATTGCTGCCTCATGTTCCTACTTCAATCTTGCCTTCTTTTGGGGTTTTTCCCTATTCCATCGTGGCCATCTTCCCTACTCGTATCCTTCTCTTTAATTAATCCTTCCTTTACCAACGTACGCCCTCCGATCAAACGTCGTCCTCAAATCAAACGTTGTCAGCCTGGAGGGAAGGTGACCTAGGTCTTAGATCCCCAGAGGTTTCCTCCTCAAAGGGTTTTCCTCTCCTCTGTGCCAATGGTCATAATATTAGTTAGAGTTGGTGCTTTCTTGTTAGTAGTTAGGTTCCGCTGTTGGATGGAGGCGGATGGTGGCCCAGCTCTCCCTCTCTCCTTAGGAAGTCAGTCGTTCTCAGAATTCATTCATCATCCTTGCCTCTTCAGCTCGACATCTTTGTGTATTCTTTTGAGCATCTTCCTAACCTACCTTTAGCCAATGCATTCATTCCGGCACCGTCTGGGGGGTCCTTCTAGGGTTCCTTGCATCGCATTCCTACAGGGTGGTAGATCCCACGGATAGAGAGGCGGAAAGCCACAGCAAACTGTTACACAAGCATCATCTCATATTATCTCATCCAGTTGCATAAGCACATCGAATGGGAGAGCTTTTAAGTCCGAGGTTCAAGGGCTAAACAACAACATCACTCCCCCATCGAGTTTAAAAAGGTCACTACATCCTGGGCCTTGCCAGGCTTCTTTTCATTGCCCACCATCCACCCTCCTCCTTCAGCAGCTCATCTCTCTTACCCATGGTCTTCTTCCTAACCTACCTTTAGCCGACACATTCATTCCTGGCACCTGTAGGGGAACCCTCCTCTAGGGTTCCTTGCGTGTACCCCTACAGGGTGGTAGATCCCATGGATAGAGAGGTGAAAAGCCACAAAGCAAATCAAGTTACACAAGCATCATCTCATATTATCTCATCCAGTTGCATAAGCACATCGAACTATAGTTTGAATAGATTTAGAAACTGCTCATCACTGGAACACAGACGGTAGGAGATCACATGGATGTTCAGTAGTCTGAACAGCAAGGTTGGCATTCTGTGAGGCAATTTATTTAGTTTATACATAGATAAGGATTCTGCTTGGTGCCTCTTGTTGTATAAGATGTCATTTATTTAGTTTATACATTGATAGGGGTTCTGCTGGACAATTTATTTAGTTTATAAGTTAGTAGAGCCTCCAAAGCGGTGTCTGTTATGGAATATTATACAATGGCACTTTTAAATCTAGAAACCTGATTGGCTGACTGGGTCTTTTATCCATAAGTAAATTCTAGCTTAACTCATGGATAAAGACCAGTCAGTCACTATGTGTAAAGTCAATCCGACCCCCAAAATTCAAAAGCGAAAATGCGCCATATTAATTCCCTGCTAAAGCGTGACATGGTAAAAGAAAAACACGACCTGGGCAACGGACTGCATTTTTTACCTCACAGACCCCAACAGTCACAAATACACTTCATGTGGCACAAAACTTACATTTAAAAATATCCTCCATAACAAGTCTAACAGAGCACCCGCTTCACCTCTTTCTACAAGTTTCCCACTATGGGCTCTGTTTCCTGTTCCCCACAACATCGACAGCTTACAGCTGCATAATCCAATAAATAAATGCCCCAATCTGATTAAGTACAAAATGAAAAGAAAACAGCCAACTGAAAACAACATCCTCCCGAAAAGCCAATGTAAAACCGGAACCACTAAACCGAAACAAACCTGGAAGTCAGTAGAACAAGCTTACCACTCGCCACACTCTCTAAACATACAGTAGAAACTGACAGGTTCTGTGTTTAAAAAAAAAAAAATTAAATCAACTAAAACCACGCTCTCTTCCTGTAAACAAAAGAGTGACTCAGCTGCAGGACTGGGGTGGGGTTGGGGGATTAAAACAGGTGAAACTTCAGCATGCTCTCTTCCTGTAACCAAATGGGAGTGGAAATTATTCTACCTAGCAACTGGGAACTGTTTGTTTATGGAGAAAAATAAGTTCAATAAAAATTATTAAAAGCAGTGAAAAAAATTATTTTTGCTTAATTCTTTGTTATAAAAGTAAAAGGGGACATTAGATAATTGCAACCACTTCTTGTACAGATTTGGTCACTTGGCCTGTGGCCTCATGACAAACTGCACCAGATAATAGGTAAATTCAACATAACCCACACCCTGTCGTGGTTTATTACTTAAGGAACCCAAGCACAAGGTTTGGCAAGAAGACCATGAAACGGAGTTGAGTGGTTCTGGCTGCTAAAACCTCCAAAAGGAGTCTCTTATACTATAAGAGACACCCAGCAGAGGCCCGATTAACTTTTTTAAATCACTTGTGATAGCTAGAGTGATTTATAGTAAGTTTCAAGTCCTCCCCAAGCTCTGAAGTGGAACGGCCACTCCTACTTTTCCTGCACAAAAGACCAGTGTACACAGGATAAGAGGTATAGTGGCTCTATGCACTGACTTGCTGAAGTCACGTTCATAATTTATCATTTGTTAACCAGCAAGTACACTAGACATACAGTGCCTATTTCTAGGCATAACCAAGGAGAGCACTGTGAAACTTCACAAAGGACATGTACAAAATTAAGAATTACAACATGATGGAGCAGTAACATTACTGAAAGCAAGCACTGACCAGTTGTATCGGAGTCTGGCTTTGGGGGCGATGTCAGCATTGAATACAGCTGTTATTGATGAGTAAGTCTGGGGAATCTGAGGCAGAGCAGCACATATTATCATAGGAAATATTCAGGTTTCAGAGATCTGCAGCTGACATGCTATTGAAAAGATATTCCCATAGTGCAGGATTGGCAAGTGTGTGTGAAGTGCAGCTGCCTTTTCAGCCTCTGTGGTTAGGCTACGTTTGTTTCTGTATAGGAGTCTAATTTTAGTTTTGTATGGTCCTCTCAAGTGTAATTTTTATGGTCCTTACAATCTTGGAGATGTGTTCCTCATATTATCTGATCAATGAAAACATCTAGGTGCTTGCTGGAAGGCATGAAAGGTCATTAATTGATACTGTAAACAGGATTTAATACGGCAAATGAGGAAATTAATTGACTGATAGAAATAACTACAGGCAGTCGTGCAGTACTCAACTATGTTTGGGGAGGCAGGAAGGTGCGGAGTCAGTGAACTCTGTACTAATATGTAGTGCAGTTTCAAGGGTTTGCTGACTGGAATAAATGAAAATAAAACCAACATGAACATCAGAGAAGCCTGAGCACTAGGTTACCCTTCTGAGATATTGAATTCAAAGTTAGAACTGTGACATAGCTGAGCCCCTTACTACATGGACTGCAGCGACCTAATATTTATTCTATTTTATGTTAAGTTATTGTAAGAGTTTTACCAGGACGGACATACCGAGCTGGCAACAGCTCCTTTCCAGATGTGTTCTGGGTATGTAGTTGTACTCAAAAAGGGAAAAAAAAGACTTGCACAATCCAGGTACCTTACACCTTGCACTAAGGCTTCATAAGCTGATGAAACCTTCGTTTAAAATGTCAGGGACTTTATGCCTTTGATGTAGTGAAACATGCTAAATCAGATTCGGGCCTGCATTGTGTGCATCTGCTTATTCCTTTTTTTGTGTGTGTGTACTTAGCCCAGTCGGGTTAACAGATGGCACCAACCCACGACAGCAGCCTGCTCTATGTTTGCTCTTTGTATGTGTTGGGATGCAGTACAGCACTTATCCACAGAGTGAAGAAACCAAGCATTGGACAATGTAGTTGAATGTGCCCGCAAAGGCAGTCTTCCCACGTATGCCATTAGTTGTCCTCTTCCCCACTCTCTGTTCTCCCTTAGTGTGTCCCCACCTTCTAATGAATCAGGTAGTAGCAAATGTCTGTGATGCCCACATACACACCTGGTGGGGATGCATCACCTCCATGAAGGGTTTGCCCTCTATGGCCAGTTCAGTGGGCAGGAGACTCGAGGTCTCTCCAGGACCCAGGTCTGCTGCCAAAATGTTTTATTTTACAGCTTCGTAGGACAAGATGCAACATTCATTTACATTTATCAGTGTCCATGGCTTAGTAGGTAGCATGCTTGCATCCAGGGCCAGAAGATATAAAGGTCAAGGGTTCTAGCCCACACCATGTACTTGTGGTAACGCATAAATGACACTGTAGTGCAGCAGTACAAGGGAGTGCTGCACTGATGAGGTGATGTCCTCTGGATGAGATGTTACACCAAGCTCTTTTCCGCCCATTTCTCTGGTCCAGGTGAAAGTTAAAGATTCAGTAGCACTTACCAAAGAAGAGTAGGGAAGGTTTCCCAGCATCATGGCCAACATTCCCAATCAATAAAACAAGTCCACATAACCCACCCTCCAGCATGCATCTGACACAAGCTATCACAACTTAGTGTCTTTGCTGCTCAGAAATGATAAATAAATGTACAGTAGGATTCTGATTCTTTCTGGTTTTCTAGCTGGAAGGGTCTGCAGCACAGGGGAGGTCAAAGGTCTGGTTGAAGATCAGAGGAGCCAGTGGCTGTAGTGACATTCAAACCTGTTGTCTCCTGTTTGACTGGTGCAGGGCAGATTTCTATTGCTTGTGGGCAAGATACTGTATTCAGAGGTGTCCACAATAAATGCCTTTGACCATTCTGCTTGTGACCAGGTTTCCTAAAGAAACAGATGCGTGTGGAATGAAGTAGGCATTGAAGCCCAAAATACAGAAACATGTGTTCAAACTTTGACGTGATGCTGCTGTAAAGGGGTAGACTGTTGCATATCAATCTGACCACTGAAGATCTGGTACAGCTGCACATATGGCTAGAAGATGAAGGCAACAGAGAAGCATCAGTGAACTCTAACCACTAGATCACACTGCCTTCCTAATTAAAATAAAAATTACATTTAAAAATTTTCAAAATTCAACTTTTGTTATTATGGATGGTAAGTCATTTGAGCATACGACTCATTTTCAGTGACTTCCATCGGGGAGAGGATAGAGCATGCTCCAAGCAGGGAAAGGGACCTAGGGGTTATCATCTCTGATGACCTAAAGGTTGGGAGTCAGTGCGATAGGCAGCGGGTAAAGCAAATAGGATGTTGGATGCATAGGCAGGGCTTCACCAGCAGGAAAAGGGAGGTCATAATTCCACTGTACAAGACATTAGTGAGGCCACACCTGGAGTACAGTGCCCAATTCTGGAGGCCTTACCTACGTAAGGATATAAACAGTGTGGAGACAGTTCAGAGGAGGGCACCCAAGGTGGTACAGGGTTTGCATCACAAGTCCTAAAAGAATAGGTGAATGACTTGAATATGTACTCCCTGGAGGAGAGGAGGGAGAGGGGATACTGATGAGAGACATACAAGTACCTCAAGGGAGGAACAAGGTGCAGGAAAACAGTATTTTCCGAGGAAGAGATGTTCAGGACTAGGGTCATGGGATGAAATTGGAGGAGGGAGGTTCGGAGATAATGTGAGGAAATATTTCTTCATGGAAAGGATGTTGGACAAATGAGGCATACAGAGATGGTGGGGGGCTGAAACGATTATGGGATTCAGGTATTGGGGAATCCTAGCAGTTGGGGGAAGGGACAACCCAGTCCAAGAGAAGCTTGAAGAGGCAAAATTACATACATTGGGCAGACTAGGTGGGCCAAAGGCCCTTATCTGCTATCAGTATCTATGTATCCATGAAAGATTGTTGCATCGAGAAACATAGAAGTTGTTGGCAGATAAGAACTTCTTGGTCATCCTTGTCTACCTAGTTTGCCCTGCCTTGTGTGACAATGCAGACCCTACCTCGGTCTCCAGTCATCTCTCCCTTGCCTTTACTACCAAGGTCCCTTGTATCTGTCCCATGCATGCTTGAATCCCATCACTGTTTTGGCACCCACCGCCTCCACTAGAAGGCTGTTCCAGGCATCCACCACCTCTCTGTTAAGAAGTATTTCCTCACATTTCTCTGCACGCCCTCCCCAACTTCATACTGTGACCTCTTGTCCTCAAGTTTCTTTTCCTATGGAAAATGCTACCTTTGTACCTTATTTTATAAGATTCAGATTAACACCTTGGAGCTGTGGAGCTCTTTTACAAAGGTTCCAAGTCAGCTTTGATGCAGGACAATACATAGGGTACAGGCAACTTCACATGGACAAGACAGTAATACACACAGAATCAGATCATTACCAGTTACAAAAGTGCAAGTGGCATCTGGCACAATATATGTAGCAGTACAAAGGTAGTTTAAAGGTTACAAGCTTATTTAATAACACTTGAGTTACTGTAAGTGCAAGACACTGGGGTGGTGGCGCCTGAGATGGCTTTGTCAGAAGTAAAGGGGCAGGGAGGAAGAGAAGTTAACATGACCCATGTGTGAGTTTCATAACCCGGAGGTTAGCGGGGAGGTGGGGATGAGGTGCACGCTTGGGTGTGGGTCATCTGTGAGGTTGGGCTAGAGCTGTTAGTGTCTAGTTGGGGCAGTCACAGTTTATTTGCTTGGGTTATGAGAAGGTGGAGCTGTCTTTTAAAGGGCCAAGCTTTCCACCTGTTAGGTATTTTAATGTTGATGTCATATCCCCTTCCCTCCTCTCCTCCAGAGAGCACATATTCAGTTCCTTGAGTCTTTCCTTGTAGGGCTTTTGATGCAGGCCCTGCACCATTTTGGTATCCCCATTTATACTACCTCCACCTTATCAATGTCCTTCCAGAGGTGAGGCCTCCAGAACCGAACACAGTACTTGAGGTGGGGTCTTACCAGTGATCTGTACAGGGGTAATATTACCTCCTTCTTCAAACTGGTGATACCTCTCCATATGCACCCTTCCCCACTGTCTTGTCACACTACTTGGCTACCTTCAGGTCATCAGAAATGATTACCCCCAGGTCCCTTTCCTGTTTGGTGGTTGCCAGTACTTCCTCCCAATTGGTACATAGCCCCCAGCGCTTCTGTGTCCCAAGTACATGATTTACACTTTTTGCATTGAAACCCAGCTGCCAAACCTTTGGCCATTCTTCCAACTTTTTCAAATGATCCCTCATTTTTCCACCCTCCCCAGTGTGTTCTACTCTATTGCAGATTTAACAGGCATACTTTACCTTCTAGCCCTTCTGCAATGTCACTAATGAAGACATTGAAGAGGACTGGGCCTAGTATTGAGCCCTAAGGCACCCCACTGATAACATTGCCTTCTCCAGAGTGGACACCATTTACCTCCACCCTCTGACTCTTGTAGCTTAACCAACTTCTTACCCAGTTTATAACTTTTTGACCACTCCCTGACAGGCCTGTTTGTTCACTAGTCTTCTATATGGAACAGTGTCAAGGCCTTACCAAATCCACAGGCAGTGACATCTATCGCCTCCTCCCCTGACCCATTACCCTGGTCACCCAGTTGAAGAACTTGATCAGGTTTGTCTGGCAAGACCCTCCCACTGTGAAACCATGACACCTTGGATCATGTAATCCACTGGTTACAAGGTATTCCACTATCCTTTCCTTCAGTAGTGTTTCCATTACTTTGCCCACTACCAAAGTCAGACTGACAGGTCTGTAATTTCCTGCTCCTCCCTGTTTCCACTTTTGTGAAGTGGGACCACATCTGCCCTCCTTCAGTCCCTCAGAACTTCCACTGTTTCTAATGATAAGATGAACTGAGTTGTCAGAGGTGCAGCGAGCACTTTTGAGCTCCTTAGTATCCTGGGGTGCACCCCATCATCTCCCATTGCCTTGACTACTTTTAATTGTGCTAGTACCTTGAGGACTTTCTCTATGTAAAATGACTGGTCCACCACACTTCCATTTATACCCTTGTCCTTTATCTTTGGCCTGTCACTTACCCTTTCTTCTGTAAATACTGAACAACAGTATTTGTTCAGTATGTCTGCTTTTATGGTCCTCCTCCTTGCAAACCCCTTCTTCCCCTTTTATCCTTACTATTACCCTTTGGTCTTACTCTTCTAGCCTATTTCTCTAAAGAAAGTTGTATCCCTCTTTTACTGACTGGGCAATATTCTCCTCTGTGTGTGCCTTTGTGTGTCTAACTGCTTTCTCTGCCTCCCTTTGTTTCTCCTGATAGTTTTCCTTATCCTACTCCTTCTGTATCTTTTGTGCTTTTTAAACTAGGTTTTTTTTTTTTTTTTTTGCTTTTTCTTCTGCTATGTCTTTAGAGAACCATAGTGGTCTCTTTTTTCCCTCCTGCCCTTGTTAACCTGCCCGACACAGAGATTTGTTGCTTCCTCAATACCCCTTTATTTTTGCCCATAGTTCTTCGATTCCACCCCAATCCTCTATACGTGCAATGGCATCCCTGAGGCATTCTCCCATTTTCCCTGAAATGGGCCTTCCTGAAGTCCAGGACCTTGTCTTAGTGCTGCTCAGTTCTGGCCCAGTCCTTATATTGAACCACACTTTATGGTTATTGCTGGGCCCCAGGTTGTCACCCACCATGACATCAGCATCACTGTCCCTGTTTGTCAGTACCAGGTCCAGTGTGCCTCCCCTCCCCCACACAGTGGGCTTCAACTAGTTACCTGAGGAACACCCTTTGCAGGGAGTCCAGGATGTCCCTACTTGGACTGTTACCGCAGCTGGTAGGCTCCATCCCATCTATCTAGTTTAAAGTCCTCAACCAGCGACACCTCCCACTTCACGTGCCTTCCTTTGGATGGCTTCCATTATGTCCTTATCCACCTCTTACCCCTGTGCTGGGGGTCTATAGATCACTCCTGTGCAAATAGTGGCCACCACATGTTTCCAGGGTGGCCCATAGTACCCAACTTCTCCCTATTTTCCTGTATTTCTGGCTTTTATTTTGTCCCTAACATAAAGAGACACTTCTTTCCCTTTTTACCTACCTTGTCTTTTATGAACAGAGTATACCCTGGTATGGACGATACCAGTCCTGATTTCATTGCACCAGGAGTTGGTAATTGCAAACATATCCAGGTCTGCTTCTGCCATGGTGGCCTCTAGGTCTGCAATCTTGTTGACTAGATTTCAAATATTTGCACACATGGCTCTCTAGATTGTACTGCCACCCCTCTTGTTTCCCATTAGTTTCCTTCACTGTCTATCTCATTACCACTCTTGCCTTCTATCCCCAGATGCCTTTGTTATATGTTTTGGGGAGTTCACCCCTCAGTATCTCCCTTGATGACCTTGTTTGCCTGTGGGGAAGTTTATGTCTCCCTTTGTCTTTCTGCCTCCCTTCGCTGGTTTAAATGCTGGCCAATGTAGCATTTTAACCATTCACTAAAGACCATGATTCCCCTCCTGGACAGATGCAGGCCATTGCCATTGCTGGGCCTTATCCCTCCAGGTGGGGGCCTAGTCCACAATGAAGCCGAAACCCTCCTCTCTGCACTATTCCTTCAACCATGCATTGAAGTTCTTCATGCAGAGAATCCTGTCCTCCTCCCATCATAGACAGGAAGTACTTCTGTGGAGGTCACAGATCATGCCACCTGCCTAAGACCCTCCCCAGTTCCATGAACTCCTCCTGAACTATTGCTAGCTCATCCCTAGCCAGGTCATTAGTCCCCAGATGGACAATGACATCTAGCTTTCCCTCCCTTCCTGCTGCCCAAGTGATCCTTTGTGTCTTCTTTCCTCCCCTATGAGCCATGGCACTGGGGAGGCACTGAGCTTGGGTCTCTCATCCTTACCTGTCCCAACTCTATCCCCCTCACTGTAGTTTGCCACCATGATTTCCTTCCTCCTCCTCTGTTGTCCCTCTGCCACCTTGGGGTCTCCACTATGGAGGACCACCACATCCACCCTGATCACTACTTTTGGTGCCTCTGTGGGGCACTCCCACTCTGCCAGTGTGGCATAGGAGTTTTGCAGTGGAACCAGGTGTGGGATGTGGCTTGCTCCACCACTAACCCTCACTGAGCCCACTGTTGTCCAGCCATTCCTCCTTCTGGGCAACTTCTGACACTGGTGGCGGTGGACTGGGTGGTCCCTGAGTGGGGAAATGCCTCCAAAACCAAGTCAACTTGGCCTTGGGGCTGGCAACCTCCTCCTCAGCACAGAGGTTGCACACAAATGGGGCAGCAACACAGCCTCCAGAAAGTCTCCCAAAGACTGTGGTCCCATAGCTACTGCACTGCACCATCCCCATCATCCTATCTTACCTGCTTCCTCTGTTATTTTGCCCTTTAAATTCCCTTTATTACCTACCCTATAGGGAGTTTCAACGACCCCAGGTTTTGTAAGTTTTGAACCTCTAATGTAGCTTAGCCCTGTATGAGGGTGCTATACTGCCCTCCTACCTGATGCCTTGTGGCTGTAGACACCTGCTTACTCCTTTTACCTACTCACAGTTTGGGCAGAGTGTATGGACACCGCTGGCTCCCTAGCTGACTCCTCCTGGCAGAATCCCTGCATTGTCCTTTGCACTCGGTCTTTGGCGTGGAGGTCCGCTGATGGATACTTCCTTGTATATCAGGCAATGGCTGACTGGCTCACTTGAGGAGAGCTCCAGCTGGCTGTTATGAGTCATTATATAGCAATCCAAACCAACCTGCCATCAGAAATGTGACTCACTTAGCCCCTCCTCCAAATATCACCCAGTTGAGGCTCCAGGTCAAACAATTTCACCTAGCCCCAAACTACAGGGCAAGACACAGCTCTTTATTATGGCCTTTATATGTGGGCTACTGTGGCTGGTCTTAATTTATGCTACAGACAATAACAAGACACTATTTCAACAAGTTTCCCCACAACTTACCTCCCTTATGTTGTCTCAAAAGCCTCTTCCAATCTCTGTCTGTGAGCAAAACACACAGACTTTGCTTGCATCAATAAATAATACCTACAATACAATACACACTTAGACCTCAATTACATGAATTCCCAAAATACATTCTACTCAATGACACATTCGTCTTGTTTTTGCTCCACTAAGTAACTAAAACTTCCCAAGGGGACATCAACGACCTCAACACTGGTGAAATTTAGTAAGCATAGTGTTCCTCAGTTCAGAGCACTAATTCCAAATGTGCCACTACCTTTAGTTGTTCTTGATCAGGGAGCATGGAGTTCAAGTTTCACCACAGGACCAAAGTTCTTCCATAATGGGCCATACAAAATGAAATTGATCATATGGCTAGGAGCTTTGTGCTGGATACATTTCTGGACCATTAACGGTGTGTGGGCTTGCCTCCTCACAACCAGTGAGGCTATCAAAACTTTGGTATGTATGTTGAAGGGGCATCCAAAATGTATCTTGCCATATGATTGTCACGTTATATTTAACTTACCCAATACTGTATTTGAGGGCATCCCCATAGACAATATCCCCATAATCAAATAGGGTTATTAACATAGTGTTGATCACCTCTTTTCAGACCGAGTGCTTGTCGTGTTCAATACAAGGCTCACAACCTTGGGCCAATCTTCCTAATCAATTCCTAAGCATTAATATCCCACTTTGGAGTAAAAGCAAGCCAAACTCCCAAGTATTTATATTTAGGCACTGTTTCTAAATTTACTTATTCCTTAGTTCTAGTTAGGAAAGGGTCATTCCTTCATTAGGCTTTTTGCTGGCTCAGATACCACTACCTGGGTCTTTCTCTGGTTAATAGTTTGCTCATAATGAAATAGTCTTGCATCTTATCATAAGCTAATTGAAGGGCTTCCTTGGCTTCACTCCACTTCTTACCCTCACAGTATAACACTGTCATCTGCATATGAATGGATATTAGACATTACAAGGTCTGAATCAATATAATTTATTAGAGAGTGAGAACAGGAGTGGGCCAGGAACAGAAGCATGTAAAAAAAATGCTGCTTGCGAGCAGGTAAAATCAGGATACGTTAACAGAAGGTCTTCAGGTGTAATTCTTTTATTTTTACTGTTTTCAGGTTTCACCGCTTAACGAAAGCAAATGTAACTTGTTTGAAGAACCTTAGGCGATTCCTGAAGGCTTGGCTTGCGTGGCAGCTTGAAGTACTGTATGGCTGCTTCTCCCACCTACAGCCTGTTGCACTGGACTAAGCTGGACAAGGCTATGCGATATGACCCTCTGTGAAGTCCCTCATTGGACAAGGAAGGCTATGGCACTGCAGCTGACTCAGATATGATGACAGTATTTCTCTTCTCCATCGGAACTGATTGAAATGAAGGCACTTAGTTCAAACGTGAGAGACTACTTTTATCTGGAACTTCTCAGACTTTACAGAGTGGGCCCAGAAACCAAAAAAAAAACAGAGCTGGCCTCCTTCACTTTTGTACCAGCCTGTTCCTTCATTCCAGTGAAGCGAAGAGCTGAAGATTTTTCCATCAAAGTGTTTCAATGATCCGTATATGTAAACAAACTCTTGTGTATACAGAAGTATATCATTTCTACAGTGTTCTGTAGAGAACGGCGTGGTATGACAGTGTTCACATATACGATTAAATGAAATCTTTCAAATATTGTGGTGCCAGTTGAGACAATTGCCAGAAATCATTTATGAATTATGACCTCTCAGTAGTAGTTTTTAAAGTAAACTATATACTATATATATATCTATATATATATGTACACATATATAAAACTGCAATAACGAGGATGCCTGTGGAGACTTTCCTAGGTATTTCAGTAGTACTGGCTAGTTAAATCCAACTGTTCTTTGCCATTTTCAAACTCCATTTCCACAGTGTGCTGTACCCTTCAGTGATGTGCTGTGATGGCTGTGTCAGTCACTGGAATTGACAGCGTCCAACACACATACTGCCTTTGTTTCCTTCATTAAACCTCTTGGCCATTCATCACCCCGCGTGGGGATGTGGAAAAAAGGTAACAAGCTGTGGGACATAAAGAAAAATCAGACTCTCACATTATGGAGGACCATTTTGTGATATGGCTTGCATTTAGGTCAGAACACTTGAAAAACATTTGTCATAACATTTTATGGTTTTCTTCAAAAGGCAAGATAATCCTTGTATTTATTTGTGTGTGTGTGTACATTTTACTTGGCAAAGCTAAGGCATACAGCTTCCCTATGTGTGTGTATTTGTCAAACTATTTATTTGTTTTTATAGTGTATTTTTGGCTGTTTGTTTTGCAATCAGGACTGAATAACAGTTTCTTTCCAGGGACTGGCTGCCTGGGTACTTTGTCCAGGACACAGTAAACTGGAAGCAGGACTGTGTGACCAGGAAGTGCTAAACTGTTATGAAGGGACCAAGTACTGTGCTTGGGAACATAGCAGAAATCAAGGATGTGAGTGTTCCTTGTGGTAAAGCAGATGAGGATTTCATAGAACCCCCCTCCCCCATAAGATGAACTTAAAATAAATGTGTTTTTATATTTTGGTGTCTAATGCAAAACGGAGGAAACCTTGAGGGCGAGCTGTCATGTTTTTCTTATTATTCCTTTGTTTGTTTCTTTGTTTCTCTCCCCCTCTCCCACTGCAGTTAATATCAGAAATATAGTAGCAACTTGATCTCCCAACAAAGCTAGACAGTATTGACTTTCTGTCCAGTATACCCATCATGTGTTTCCTCCAAGCTAAAATTAGACCTTTAAACAGTCACGGGTATATTTGTGTGCTTGTTAATAATGTATTATTTTCATCTTAAAAAGCATCATTAGCGGATGCCTCTCACTGCAGCTATGGAAAACTGACATGTGGGTCAAGGAGCCTTCACGGGGAACCTTAGCATGGATTCCTCTGTGAAGCATTCCTTCCCTCTGCCCGACATTGGAAAAGGACGTAGGACTAGGGAGATAGGTGCATGCTTAGCATGTTCTCTGGGATGCCACTGAGATGGGGCATGGCAAGGAACCCTTGTCCAAATTCAAACAGATGAGAACTTTTTGGCTTCAGAGAGACCTTGCTGGTTTGGGTGTGGAGCTTGCAGGAAGTATTTCAGTTAATAAATGGCCCCATGTCATTCCTTTAAAGAAAACATAGGAACATAGGAAAGTGTTTGTAGAAAGGACCTCCAGGCCCTCCTAGTCCGCCCATTTGCCTAGCACCCCTAGGTTTGACCCTGATTCCTCCCCTCCTTTCAACAGCCCCTGTGTCTGTCTCATGCCCTCCCACCCCCCACTGAATTCTCACCACCACTTTCCTAGACAGCCCATTCCAGGTGTCTACTACCATTTCAGTGAAGAAGTTCTTCCTGATGTTGCCCCTAAACCTGCCCCTCTAGCTGGAGATCATGGCCCCTTTTTCTGGGACACTTCTTCAATTGGAAGAGGTTCTCAGTAGACACCTTGTTTTCCCTTTGGTACTTGAAAGTCTCTATCATGTCCCCTGTTTCCTTCTCGACTCCAGAGGTTACATGTCCAGGACTCCCAGCCTCACCACATGCGGCAGGTGACTAAGCCTCTTTACCATATTGGTTGCCCTCCTCTGTACCAGCTTCACCCCTCCACATCCTTCTTTTGGTAAGGCCTCCAGAACTGGATACCATATTCCAGATGAGGCCTGACCAACTGGGTGTACAGGGTAATCAGAACCTCTCCTCCTGCTGGTGATCCCCTCCCAATACAACCCAGCATTCTGTTGGTCTTTGCCACCGCCCTGCTGCACTGTTCGCCACCTTCAAGTCCTGAGCGATGATGATGCCTAGGTCCCTCTCCTACATGGTAACCACTAGCGGCTTGCCCCCAGCCTGTAGTCCGTTTCTCCCATTTCTTCTAGCCAGGTGCATGACTTTGCTATGACTTTGCATTTGCCATATTGAGGATAATCTCACTTCCTGTCCCACTCTTCCATTCCCTAAGTCCCTCTGCATCCTTCCCATCTATCCTGTATGTCCACTCTATTGCAGATTTTAATTTTAAAACAACTTGGGAATCTGAATCTAAGCCATCTGCACTCCAAACCTCTGAGATTAGTTTTGCCCATCACTGCATTTGTGTCTGCAGATCAGCCACAGAATTTCTGTAGGAGACATTTCTCAAGTGTTGTCGGGAGTGAGAAGGAAGATGAATATTTTTTTTATTCATGCATTTCCAGAACAGAAAGAATGTCCTCTCATATGTATGAGTATTTTTTAACCACCACTTAACTGTTTCACATGCACAGACAGAACTCTTGTTTCTGTAACTTGAAGCATAAAATGGCAGTGTTGTCATGTCCCAGCATTAAATCCTTGCTGCTGTACCTGTGTTCCTGAACTTTTCTCTGCTACCATAACACTGTATGGAGGCTAGTCAGGGTATGGTAGTAGCCTTCCTTATAAAATGGCATGGATAAATGAAGCCATCTGATTGGCTGAATGATGCCACATGACTCTACAAGTATTCACCATAGTTACACAGGTGCACCTTTAACTGTATTTTCAGCCTTAAAAGCTGCATTATAAGTGCAATAAGGCACTTCTGGGATGTGCAATTATGGCCAATGATTGCATTTTCATGTAAGCATAAAGGCAGCTTGGCTGGATCATGTGCCAAACAACACACCCAAGGCATGTGTTTGTCGGCCTATAATTATCACATACCTTGTGTTTTATTGCTTAGTTATGCACTACCAGCAGTAATAAATTTGCTCTGATAAATAGGGGATCAACTATGGCCTGACTCAGAATATGCCATTTATCTTAACAAGTGAGGGGGCAATGCCATAATTCATGAGAGGCAAAACCATGAGTTAGAAGGTCCTGCCACCTCACAAATGATGAGACACTTCATATTCTGAGTCAGGCCACTGCATGTCTGGTTTATGCCTCACATTTTCAAATGTAAACTTTCTAACTAGCTCTTTTTGGAGCACTGGTTGTTATGACTTCACTACTCTGGTTAGAAGGCTGCAGAACTCCACTGTGATGTCATCAAGCATTGTTTCAGCTACTCCATTTTTAAGTAAGCCATTATGACATTTAGGGCAAATATAAAAAAAGTGTTATTTCCACAGCTGAGGTGAAGTTATATGCAGAATGAAGGATGGGTAAGTGTGTGTTTGAGGTGGATGCACACCGGTATGGGATGCTACATAAACCCCTAGGGCCAAAGCCTGAGGGATTTATTAAAAGCATCCTTCACCAAGGTGTGCATTCAATTAATCCTACACTTCCCCATCTTATTTTTCCAGTTTTACTTCTGTGCTTGTGTGTGACATACATACACCAACCATCTGTGGCCCTTTAACTGTGTTTGTTAATTATTTTTCTAAGAGTGCCAGTTGACATCATGTTGCTTGTATGGCATGTTGTCATGCACTGAGCGTTTCCACTTGCAGTGCGGATTATATAGCTGGGGAATGGCAGGAGCAACCAGATAAGATTTTCTTTTTTTATTATTTAAAGGCAGGATCATTCAGATAGATGAATGTAGGGGGTTTGGGAAGGTGCAGAGTGTTGCTGTGGTGGCTCTCTCGCTAATGAAGATACGGGCCACCATGTTTGAGCATCTGTTTATCCCATCCACAGAAAGCATGAGAGGTATTAATGGAGCGCCCTTCTGACTGACGGAGCGCCGTGTTCGCTGTAATAACCATGAATGTAAACTGGCTGAGCCATAAGAAAAGTTGTTCGCCTGTTATTACAATGACATATTCTTTATTTAAAAAATGTTAGTGTACCACTAACTTGTGGGTTTTCGAGGGTTTTTTTGCCACTACTATTTCTGTCCTGAGCTCCCAGCACCACCACATTCTGTGGGAAACTCCATTTGTCATTATAATCTTAGTACAGTGTTTTCATCTTTCTGGAACCAGGTACAGTAAATTGAACACCTTGGTACATAAAAGGAACCTTGTCCCTATACATTTGTATCATATAGTTTTTTTTTTTTTAAAGAAAAATTTAAATAAACTTCTGGGTAGATATAATTAAAGCCTAAAACAGTATTATCAAATATGCTGTATTGTGAGCCTAGCAGATGGAGAAAGGAGCAGCAGTGTAAATGGCACAGAAGCATGGCCCTATAAAACATTGTTTTAGAATATAGTTTCCCTTGCTAGTACATGTGACCAGAGAAAAGATAAAGAAGATAAAGCAATCTACATTTTAAATGTCCAGTGATCTTTAACCTGTGTTGAATTTGTTTGTGACATAGCCAACAACCAAAAAAGATTTTAATAGTAAGTAGGTCATCAACAGAAATACCATCATTTAACAGGTGTACTTTAATCGCTTTAACATGGCATAAGTAAGTATAGCACAGTATGCTGTTGCTGCAGCGACATTTCATAGCAAACTACATTACAGTGGGAAGTCGCTGTTGCCACTGTAATGTACCTCGAGACCCTGGCACTGCTTTCCTTGGGCTGCCCTCCCGAATCAACTCCGACCTGGAGTTGATAATTGATAGTCATGGGAGGTGTGGGGTGGGGTGATGCCTCCAAAAAACTGATGGTTTCCTCAAGAATTCATGCCAACTGCAGCTTGCGATCGACATCCATCGCTGCAGTGTCGGTCAACACAAAGTTATCAATGCCGTGTCATGGATCTGCATAACACTCACTAGGTTCTCATTTGTGTTGAGATATGCAGTCACATCTGGAGTGTTGCAAAGCAAGATGCTCAGGGTATAGTCCACAGGACATCCTGGAATAAGCTTTTATTTATTTTGGAATGTTGTTAGTAATGCAGCTTACCGGTGCTAGGCAAGCAATATTGGCATCATGTCTGAGTGCATAAAAAGCTTATTCCTGGGCACCCTATAGAATGTCTAATTTTATACCATGGGCCCCAAGTGAAATTGTGAGGAGGCTACAGGGGAATAACAGGGCAGAATAACAATTGTTATTCAGCTCTGTTATTTTATTGTTTACCAGGTAGGCGCACTGGTCCAATGGGCTTTTTCAGGCATGACCTGGGCCATACAGATGCGCCATACAATAGGATAGTCAAACATTACAATCTCAGTTACATAGGAGAGTACGTACAATGGGTACAGGTGAAAGTACAGTTAAATTTACAAAATAAAATGAGGCGCATTTCATCCCTCTCTTGTTATATTTCTTTATTCATGCTATCTCCAGATAAATGTTTATCTGGAGTTATATAGGTCATATTCACTATCCTTGACCTTAGAATGACAACAGTACTAATCAGAGCAGTTTTCACAATGCTGACAACATCCCAGTAGCCCTGTGCTGTCTTGAACGTAACACCTGAACTCAAAGAGAAACACTGAGCTGGCTTTGAATGTACTACTTGTAAACTGTTGTTTTACAATAAATATGTGAAACTGGTATAGGGCTCACAGCCTGCTCGCCTGGGACTCCTATTAGTTGAGTGGTGGCTTTCATTTATATCGAAGGCTACTTAAAGTTCTGTAAAATGGTATGAAAATGAGCCCCATAGACTTGTATGGGGCACAGCCCCGCACTCTCCTGGGCACACATTACAAGTCATGGCAGTGCGGGGGTAAGCAGGCAGACTGGGAAGCAGAAGGGATCTGCTGAAGCCCAGTTTGGCAGCTGTTATGATCCCCTTCCTTCCTTACTAGGGCATTAAAATTAAAAATGTTAACACAGCGAGGCTATTACGCGCTCCAGGCTAGCAGGCTGTGAAGCTCCAAAAACTGTAAAAATTATACCACATCTTTACTTTAAGCTAATGCACAATGGTTTGGTTCAAAAGGCACAATTTGTCTGCTTGTGGGGAGTAGGACTTCCATACAGTGGAGCCAGCAATGATGCTCTGTAGTAGCTTGCAGTAAATGACATGTCACAAAATACTGCAGCAAATACTGTAAGGGCTTAGTTGCCATTGAATTGCACCGTTCCTGCAGCATACTGCAGCATTTTGCGATATACTACAGCATTACTGCACTGCATCCTGGCTGGTGCTGCTGTAACTCATGCTTAGCTTCACAACTTGCAAGTTATCATCCTGCCCCTGCTACTTGGACATAAATTGCGTATATTGAGTGAGGACAATTTAAGCATCTACTATTTCATTTTCCAAAACAACAGACCTTTCTGCATTCCCAGTGTTGGCAGGAATGTAAAGCAGCAGCTCATGATGCAAAAATTGACATGACCTTTTCAGTGGTTAGAACAAGCAAAAATGTAAGCATGCCAACTGTTCTAAACATTCTGCTTAATTCTACAGTGAAAGATAAGGGGATGTTATAAAGATCTGATTTCCATGCCTTGTTATATCAGTCATCATAAACATGTGCTTGCTTCACCTAGGCATATCTGCAATCTGAATGCAGCTTTAACAGCTGAAGAGCAACCTCCAGCAAGATGTTTTAAAAAAAACTAGTGCTTCCATCTTTAATGCAGGTCTGCAAAAAGGACAAAACTAATAATAAATGCAATTTTAAAATGACTAAATGGACAAAACATATTGCAGTCGAATAGACCAAGGTGGTCAGGAACACGTAGCTATGGAAACAATTTATACAACACCAGTGGTGATACATTTTCCCTGATAAATTTCTTTATACAACAGGTACTAATAAACAGCAAGATAAAAAAAAAGTGTTATAATGAGGTTTGTTCTGCATAGATTTCCATGCCAGCTGAAACCTGGCTGTACCACAGTTCAAAGCTCTTGGAATGTGGCTGTACCCTTTGTGGTACAACAGCATTCCAGCTGACTGGAGATCATCGAGGCAGCTGTTGTTTTCACAGCACTGCCACACACACATGCAATCAGTTTGGGTTCAGAACTGAAACCACTGGTATATTGCTGCTGCTGCAGGGCGCTGTGAAAAGCAGTTTCAATTAAAACTAAACAAAAAACTATACACTATACAAATGAATGGCTGGACAAACACATGCCCAACCAGCATGTGCACTACCTCAGGCTTCTGATTACACTGGCCCTCTTAGGCTTTACTCTTGAGGTCTGATGTAATCAGAACCCTCTAATGGCAGCACAGGTTGGTTGTGCATTGTTGCCCAGTCAGTATTCTCTATATCTTTACCCAACATAGTAACCTACAGAGGATAGTGTATGATAGCTCCTACACAAGAGATATTTTTCACTCAAGGTTTCCGTAGTTGCGGAGACCTCGAGAGTGTAGCTCAAGGGCTCATTCCATGGACACCTCAAGCGTTAAAAAATATCCTTGTTGTGTATGAGTACTCATTCACTGTCTTTCACAGCATATGGGCCCCTCGCAAAAAACAGTGGGTGTCATTACTTTTCATTTTTTTTTTTGCTGCTCGCTTCCTGGAACAGCTTTCGCCGCGCAGCCATTCCCTGAGGATCAGTGGTCACCAGAACACACATGCGACCCGCGTTCAAGCTGTTATGCTGCACTAGCTACATAGCTAGTACAGCAACCAACGTTATTCGAGGGATGGTTTCATTCCTAACACGTTCCACCATACACTATAATACTATCTTGCAAAGCTGGATATGTTGCAATGCATTTAGAACCAGTCGGAGAGCTGCTTTTGCAATGCTGATGACATCACAAATAGCCATGTGCCACACTGAAGCCAGCAGTTGAAATCAAGGAAAAACAGTAACATGCATAGCTGGTAAACTGATGTTGTATAAATCAAATATGAAATGATCCAATTTGAAATACAAAGTTTAGCATCACTTGTGAAGGGCAGGATCTTTATATCTCACTCATGGCTCTGCCACTTATGAGCTATGGTTAGAGATGTGCACAGTCAGGACAAGATTTCGTATAGTGCAGTGCTTGCTTTGCTCACCAAAACTACACAAAGTGGCACTGTGCCAGTGAAGTTGCTGACAAAGTGCTTCTGTGCCTAGTTTTGTTGAGCAAAGTAGTACTTCATGCACAAAGAACTAAGAGAAGTGCTTTTGTTAAACCCCAAAGATTTAAAAACTACATATCTGCCCCACCTGCTGTGCCATCATGTCAGCCCCCAAACCCTGAACCTTTTATTGCTGAATTACTGCCACTTTCTGAATAGAACCTCCCTGCACCCCTCCCCCGGCTTGGCGAAGTTCCGCGCTGAGCTGAATAGTTATTATTATTCCTTCCCACACCTGTGCAACAAAATAACTCCACCACCTGACCAGACACTTCACTAAAGATTGCAACCCCCACCCTTAACAGTTTTAGTAATAACATTGCCATTTGGCTATGCATGCTAAATCAATAATGGGACTCTTATCAGACAGCAAAGCACCTTCTTGGCCTGCTTAGAGCCATTAGGGTTGGTTGGCCCGATAAAAGGGAGCTGTCAAATACCTTAACAACTTGTAACATTCCTGGGAATGAAAACAACAGAAATCAAAATGGGTATACAGATTTAGTTTGTTCGCATCTATCGCTTGAATTATTTTTTGTTTTTGTCGTTTTGTTTTGCACTGCTGTTTTTAGGCAATGTATACTGTCATATGCTGATAGCCATTATTATGTTTGCTAGCACATGCACAAGAAACATTTCGTCATAGCTTAGGAGAGAAGTGGGGTTTTGAGGTGGGGCACTGTGGGGCCAATGTCCCCAGTGCCTTTTGAGGCTTGACCCACTTTCCCAATGCGTAGTGGCACGCTGCTGCTGACACTAGTTCAGCCAGCGTGCCACCACCTGAAAGGAATCTGCTGCTGCAATGAAGGATTGACCCATCATTGCAAGGCAGTCCCTGCCTGGTGTAAAATTTCATATAACAAGGTGGTGGGCAGCGACTCTTGCCGCCCGCCTCAGAGTCCCATGGAAGCCGACTTGGGGTTCCCAATCCCCTATCAGCATGTCCCCATCCCCAGTTTATTTGCCAATGGGGTAGCCCAATCCCCATTGGCATGATGCACCCACCATTTATTATGTGCCGGTGCCCAATCTCCCTCAGCTTCAGTACCCACCTGCCCAACAAACACCTGGCTAGGTGGCACACTGAAGCCCACCCAGTGTGCCAAAGTGTCCCGTGATGTCTTTTTTATTTTAAATCCTGTAAAAAAGAAAAGCGTCCTCGTTGAGCTCCATGCCCCTCCCCAACCTGCACCCACCCACTGCATACTCTACCACCCCACCCCTTACCCCATACTTACCTCTGGAGCCTGGCGCGATGCTGTTCGGTGGACCAGGAACAGGTCTGCACTCTTGCGTGCCAACCACAAACTGAAGAAATGCTGGTAAACTGTATAATGGCATAATTTTTTTTTTTCAGCTTTGGTGCATATCTCAGCCATTTTTTGAATTTTGGCACCACATTTTTCAACATGAGGTTCTTGGGACCCCCACCTCATGAATTCAGTCACTGTCATCTGGTTATTCGGTCCTGAAGGTGATTTTCCGGTCACTGCATGGAATCACCTTTCCGGACTGATTAATGAAATGACAGTGTCACTATTCATGGTGGGCTCTCAAAAAGCCTATGTTGCAATTTGGTGAAAAAATCAAAACATGACTGTGTTATGAGCTACATTTGCAGTTTCTATGCATGCTTGTAACTCGCGAATTCATAATATTTTCTGTCCAGGTTTTCAACATTGGCATTTTCCACACCTCCTTATGAACAGTTACAGCTGCCATTTTCACATCCTGGCCAAAATGTGTTCTGCGACTCGCAGAATAGACTCATCGCTAGGAAATCAGTGTTCAGAACAGATTAAGAAAATCACAGTGACACTGTTCATGAGCGGAGGTCCTAAATGCCTAAGCTGAACATTTGGTGACAAGCGTCCATAAAATGACTGTGTTACAAGTGTGTTGCACAGTTTCCATGCACCCTCATAACCCCAAATTTGTAATATTTCTCCAGATTTTCAACATTGATATTT
This sequence comes from Neoceratodus forsteri, assembly GCA_016271365.2. Taxonomy (NCBI): domain Eukaryota; kingdom Metazoa; phylum Chordata; order Ceratodontiformes; family Ceratodontidae; genus Neoceratodus; species Neoceratodus forsteri. The sequence continues at coordinate 1,102,599,171 of CM057450.1, read as the reverse complement.
TGCCACACCTCCTTATGAACAGTAAGCTGTCATTTTCATATCCTGCCCAAGTATGCGTTTGCACATCTGATGCACAATGGCTAAGTTGCTGTGGGAAATTAATGTTTCAGACAGATTAAGAAAATCATAGTGACAGTGTTCATGAGCAGAGGTCAGAAAATGGCTATGTTAAAAATTTGGTGAAATAATTCCACTAAATGACTGCAGTACAAGCATGTATTGCGTGGTTTCCACTATGTCTTCGGAACTTGAGGCATTTTAATATTTTCACTACAGATTTTCGGCATTGCCATCTCTTCACACTCCTTATGAATGGTACAGCAGTCATTCGTCACATCCTGCCTGATCTGTGTTTTCGCATATCTGGCGCAGAATGGTGCTGCTGGAACTCGGGTTCGGGACACATTAACAAATCACAGTGCCACTGTTCATGAGAAGAGGTCCCAAATGCGTTCATGAGGTGGGGGTCACAAAGCTATGTTGAAAATTTGTACTGCAAATACCAACACACGCCCAGGGCATTAGGGTTTCTAACCATAACGTCCCACCCTGTACAGACTGACAGGCATCAGAGGTGTAACTTTGGATTGCTGGCTGTAATGCTCATGCCATCCACCCCACCCTGAAGCCAATGAAGGCATCATGGTGTGTCTTGCACTCTTCAGCCCCAGACTTCACCCTATTCTCCTCTGCTGCACCCATTTCAGCGTATGTCCTATGAAATGGGGTAACTGTGAAGCTGAACACCAAGGCACACCTCAACACTTGTCGGTGTCTACAGGATAGGTGAGGGAAATGCCATGAGCATTATGGGCAGTGACCCACAGGCACACCCCAATGCCTGTCCATCTCTGCAGGGTGGAGGTGGGATTGGCATGAGTTCAATACTTCACCTCCACTCCTGTTCTGCATCTAGCTCCTGCACGTCCAATGCTAATATCAGCAAGCAAACATTCGGCATTGACAAATGCTTGTTTTATTATTGAGATAGTTATGCTGTTCACTTACCTACCTTGGGTATCCCCAGTTTAGAACAATATTGTTTTAGAGGTTTCTCCTCCTGATCAGTGACCGAACTGAGATGTAACTACATAAAGTATTGCAGTTATTTCATACTGGGCTACTATAAATAGGGATGTAAGTGTGTCATGGCAGCCATACACGTCATTGATTCCATGACGGTTGATCTTTATTCAGGACTTCCATGACTTTCACTAGTGTCATCAGAATGTAGCAATGATGACAGTGCCACAACATTTACTACTGTTTACTAATGATTTCATGAACAATGAGACATTAAAACCTCATCCATGACAAACTCACATCCCTAACTATAAAGGTCACACTGTGATGTTCGGTATTAAATTACGCTTTCCCCTCTAGCATAGGACAGTCAGTATGTCATATAACTGTTCTTATACCTAACTCTAGCCTTTTTGTCACTGTCATTTTCTATGAGAATTATCAAAGCAGGCATGCATTATAACAACTGAAAATATTGATTTGTTCTGTAGGCAGCATATCATAGCTAGTGAATAATAGCAAGTGGCCAAAAACATGCTTCAAGCAGCTGGTTCTTTCTTCTTTTCTTCAACAGTTAATGAAGTCATAGAAGTAACAGAGTGAGTTCTTACTAAGTACTTTGTAGTTATATTATATCACTTGCTGGCTGGTAGGAACCAGATAATAAAAGAAGTCCTACCGTAAGTGAAGTAAATGCAGTATAGATGGGACAAATGAATTCTACCTGGAGCCTCCTAGGACTGCATTAATGCACTCAGTCTTAATGCAGTATATTAAGCACAGGGCTAATTCAATAATGCACTGGGAGCTCAGTGTGGCCTGTGTTTCTAAATGGGCAGCTGGTGCATCAGAGATACAAAGTCCAGGATTTTCACTGAGCATTGAATTACAACACCAGAGATATAAACACACTAACAGAGGCACATGGGACTAAGTCCCACTAGAATTAGCAAGACACTGGCCAAGATTTGCAGAGGGCATTTTAAAAAGGTTTGAAAAACACACACAGTGCATTTTCTGCAGCCAAAACAGTGCTTCTAAAGCTACTTAATGTTGAAACAATGGGGTGGGAGGAGGTCATACTGATTCATCTAGAAAAGACATCCAATGTCTATATCAAGAAGTTGATTCTTCTTTCTTGGTGCTGAAGTTTAATCACTGTATAAGTAAGAAACAGAAAGCTTGAGAAGGCATTGGAAACCTGAGAACCTTCTTTGTTGTCTGCAGTGTGTCTTTTCAGCATTCTACAGCCCTATTTACACTATACGACTTTGCAGCGCATCAACCCATGTGCAGGTTGGTGCTTTACAAAGTCGGCAGTGTAAACACTGTCAGGGAGTGTTGTATGTCCTGCCGGATCATTTTTTTATCCGACTCCAGTTGTGGGATCAGTAGCGGAGCAAGCACAGTAATTGGCGTGTGAACGCTTTGCTGTTCTCGCCTGGTTTAAGGCCTGAGCTTCAAATCTGGTGACATCCAGCAGACCAGACTTGGGTTTGAACTCACAGCTTCCACTTGCATACTGTGTGACCCTGAGCAAGTCATTAACTTCCCTGTGCTCCCAGGTCGCTCCTGTGAAAAGCTTTCAGCTTAGAGTGCTAGTCCTGGTTAAACAACTAAAATAAAAATAAAAAATCAGCCTCTTGTGATTCACAGCCCTCCTCAGAATGACCTGCAGTACTGGGAGGGTGGGCTGTGTAAGCGGACCAGCAGACGGTACACGGGAAGGGCGGCTTACATTCCACACAGCGCTGCCACCATGTAAACGCAGCTTTTGATATTCAGATTGGGACTGCCATTTGATAAATGTTCTCGTATTTTAGACATGCATAAATAAAACTGAAGATTTCCATTAAGAGCTGTGATTGGCACACTAATCCTACCTTAATGGGAAGGAATGCCCCATATCCTTATTTGCTGGTAGGATTGGTTGGTCCATAAACGACTGGATGTAGAGCAGATTGCTTAATTAAAATATGTGGTGAATGCCAGCTCTGTTGCGCTAAGTAATGGAGGATCGCTCCAGCACAAGGTGATCTGGGTTTGCACCGGGACATCAGGAGCAGAGGCTGGCAGGCAGGGTAAAAGGAATCCTTTGATGCACTCCTCCATGAGGGAGGGAGGGAGTTCACAGCACCACTATCTAGTGGCTCCTGGTGGTGGTGGAGGTGCTGGTGGTGGGGGTGACCACATGCCATCAGGCATCCCCTCTTGGCCAGCCATGTCCACGAGCAAATGGGGAGGGAGACAGGGACTCAAACAGGAAAATGCCACACCAGTACCCTGAATGATGGCCTCTCATACCTGGACTCTCCTCGTGCACTCGTGGACATGCCCCTTTGGATGCTGCAGCAACACTCCTCCACTAGGCCTTAGCATGGTGTCCAGCAGGGATAGGGCTGGCCAATGGAGAGGGAAGCAAGGAGCTTTCAGGTGTCTACTTCATGATGATGGCCAGGGAAACTCCAACAGGGACAAGCCGCCCCACAGGCTCCCAGAGGTATGAACTGGAGTGTGTCCTAGAAGAGTGCAGTCAAAGGCTGTGTCTGGTGGGAAAAGAGGCAGTGTGGGGTCTAAATAAAGGGTACTAGTGGGAGCCAAAAAAAAGGTAGACACCAAAATGTCCAGTTGGTCTCTTTTTTTTTTTTTTTTTCCAGTTGTTTACCCAGACCACCCAGATGTGCACATTTCTGTTCATGCTGCAGCCGGCAAATGAAGTTCCATTGCCATGGAAATAGATGAGAAACTGCCAGTTCCATGACAAAGGTACTTGGCATTCTAAAACCCTCTGCACCCTTTAAAGCTACATACTTAAACAGTACTTAAGGTCAGAAGGGACTCTTAAGTCCATCACATCTGCCCTTCCTCCCCACTGCTTCATATGCTAGATTGAATAAGTATGCTGTGCAAACGTGCTCATTTAGAGTATTAAGGTTCCCTACCCACTCTACTACCAGAAGTACCTGTGATTCTTCTTAGTAAACAAAACATCATCCAGGCTTACCTTGAAGGCTTGTATTGTATTCATGTTCACGTCTCCACTGGTAGGCTGTGCCATTGATTCACCACCCTCAGGGAGAAAAGTGTTTCCTGTGTTTACCCCTGAGTTAACCCCTGTGCTTACCACTTCTGATCTTCACAGTGTGTCCCTTATCCTAGTGGAGGAAACCAGATCAAATCTGTTTGCTTGATCGAGTCACTTCCCTTGAGTATACAGAAAACTGAGATCACATCCTTTCTTAACCTCCTTTTCTCCAGGGTGAACATTCAGGGCTACCAGGCTCTCCTCATAGCTTTTATTCTTAATACTGCGGATCATTTTGGTGACCCTGTGTTGTACCTTCTCGAGTGCCTCAATGTCCATTTCATACTGCAGAGCCCAGAACTGTACACAATACTCCCAAGTGGGGCCTAACTGGGGACTTCTGAAGTGCTAGATTTACCTCTCTTGCTTTGCTGGTCCCCTCCCCCACCTTTTTAAATATCCTCTTGTTTTCTTCTGGCCCTCTTGGCAGTGGCTGTGCATGGCTTGCCATGCTTCAACCTCTAGTCTAGTTATAACTCTCAACTGTCTCTGATTACGAGGGACATCCCCAGTTTACCCTCAGAATTGCTTTGTCCCCCATCCGTCCCTCAGGACAAGGTGCTGCTCAAACAGAAAATGTGCTGTAAATGCAGACTTGAAAAGAAATTCATAATATTCTAGGATACTAAATCAAAAATAAACTTTGTACAAGTAAGCACAACAGGTTCTACAGTGTTCGGAGCTTGTATCTCCATGTTTGATGATGTGTCCCTTATTTTGAGTGTCAATGCCCTCATTTCAGTGACAGAAGGATGAGAGGTATGATTCTATTAGAAACCTAGGTCATTTTCTTCTTCCACTGCAGCAGAGGAGCCCAACAATGTCTAGAGCTGACTTCTGTTTATCCTCTCCATGTGGAGAACCTTGTATTTCACTGTGTTGTGCCTGAGACTCCAGGGACTCGGTTTTCAAAATGATTTCCCCATTCTGTGCCTGTGACAAAAGTCTTTTCAAAATAGGGCCCAGGGTGTGACTGATCACCCTCGTTCATGACTTCCTCCATATAGTTGAAATTTCTCGCCCCAATTACACAACCAAATCAGTGCTGCAGAAAGGAGATGCATGAGGCTGCCAAAAGTTGCTCTGTGGGCTGCATTTGCCATCTGTTGGTTTCTGTTGCCTTTTGCCAACATGTGCTTTTCATCAGAAAATATATTTTTTATCATGCTTACACAACCAAATCAGTATTGGGAGGACATGGACCCTATTCACAAAAGAATTTCTCTCCATTCTGTACCTATGGAAAAACTCTTTGTACATAGTACCATGGTTTCCAGAGGCAGAGGTGGCTACCAAGAAATGGGTTAAGCAGTAGTATTGTCACAGTGCACTTTTACTTGTTGCTTGGCTACCCCAGCAATTTTAATTGGAAAATGTTTAAAAAAAAAACACAAATAGTGGCAGCTTGTACTGTACGTTTTCTGTTATGTGTTTGCAGAATTATGGTCTGTAACATTTGTATTGCCAGGACGATTTTGACAGTAGAGGATGTTAGCCTAACATGCCTATCCTGTTAAAAAGTGAAGTTTACCTACCATCCTAATAAATGAAGTTTTATGTACATACTGTACCTACCATCTTAATGTTACCCGAAACACTGGGGACAGAGTTGGGCCTTTGTGTTATCTTTGCCTCATCTCTCAGGATATGTTATTTGTTCCCCAGAGCAGAGCTGGCACACTTTTTTTTGCTTTGAGAAGTCACTGAAAAGTGTTTCTGCACCTTTCATTTATTGTAATAATACTCCTGATGTGCAGCTTTTGGCCTTTCAACCCCCCACCCCCATTGTAAGAGGAACATAGCACAGTCAACAATGCTTGTTGTACGATTCTCTCTTCTAATGCTGTATATCTGACAAGTAAATTAATAGATAACCATGTAAAGAACTGGAAGTGTACACTGGTTAGTAGTCAATTTGTACTTTATCTTTTGTTTCTCTGCTAGCTTTCTCTTTCACTGTTATATTCCATAGAACTGTTTGTGTGATTGTTTTATACTCAACCAGTGTTCCATTGTATAATGTTATTTAATATGCAAGATATTTTTTGCTTCATTGTATGTTCTTGTTGGCTACTTTGCTGTGTACAGTTCCAAGTGCCTTAGTACTTGTTTAGCAATGTGATTCAACCTTTGAAATTTTTTCTTTAATAAAATGTTAATTTACTGTATGCCATCATGGTCTTACCTTTTATTTTTTTCTTGAATAGCCATCCTGCATTCAGAGTGACTATGAGGAGATGGTATCTGGCAAAGAGACAGTAAAATGATAGGTGATTGGCTCCTTCACAGCCAGTGCTGCACCATGAGCAGCCGGCAGGGATGGCAAACACCAGGTAACCTGCATCCATCCTGCCTCCCTCCCCAGGATCTGAGTGCATCCCATCCACTGTATTCTTGACCCTCAGTCAGGTACAGGCCAGGATTCCAGGACTTGTGCATAAATCAGGGCTCCCAGATGACAGTGCAATGTGCTAAGGTCACAAGTAGTACGTGCTGAAAAAATAGGTAATAAGCCATGGCAGAGTGTGCATTAAATAAGGAATAATCCAGGGTTGGGTGTGCAAGTGTTATAAAGGATATTAATGCATGCCTCGGAGTGAGGCACAAGGCCAAAGTTCAAGTGTCCTTATGCCATTGGGAAGTGTATGCAATCCTTTAATGCACACCTGGATGGACTTATTGCACATACTCCTGTTACACATTACTTGTAAACAAATGAAGTATTCTTTTAAACTCTGCTTTATTGGGGTATCTCATTTCAATGCAAGCTTTATAGTATTCCCAGCTCTGTGAGGAAAGATCCTCGGCAGAGCTTCTATATGCATTTCTATTTAGTCATTTATTTATTTATTAGATTTGTTAAGCGGGTAAGAACCCAAGAACATCAGAGATGCCCATTTTCAAAGGGGACCCGGGTACAAAGGTACAATAAATAAGCATAGCACAAATCAATGTTCAAATGCACAATCTATAAACACAGCCAAGTAAAACATAAACACTTAGACAAGGTCATAAAATGTCCTTTCAGTGTGGATCAAACCTGGAATAGGATGCTGTTTGACAAAACTGCAGGTAAGGTGTTCCAATCAGCAACTGATTTGTACAAAAACATTGTTGGTCAGCAGCAGTTCGATAGTGGGAAGTCTGAAGTTACCACTTTCTAACTACCTTATAACATGCCTTGAGGAATAAGGAGTTAAACATTCTTAAACTAGAAACATTTCTGTGCCTCTATAAAACTTCCAAAAGTAAAAAGTCTAAATATGACCATTGTGCATCAAAGGTAAACCAATTCAAGTTCTAATGAAGATCACAGTGATGTGTATGTCATGGGCTTAAAGTAATAAATCAAGAAACCTGATTGTAAAGTACTTCAACCCTTCTAATAGTACATTAGTCTTATTGCTACAGAATAAATAGAAAAACAAAATCAATAAGAGATAGTAACATGGATTGGGCTAGAACTTTCCTAGAATGAAAAGCTAAGCAATTCCTGACTTTATAAAGTATAATGTGAACATTCCTAATCAAAGAATCAGTATGCTTAATATACAATAAAGAACTGTCTAACATAAATCCTAGGTATTTAAAGTTATCAACCCACTCAATTACTCTATTTTCTGTGTCTTTAATTACCAAAGCTGACAGACAAGAAGACTGCTTAGAACAGTCCCAAAAGCATATACTTGGTCTTTTCCACATTTAGAACCAATTTATTCTTACTGGCCATTGCTGTACCAGCAAAACTCATTCTCAACCAGAGTCATTAAAGAAGAAACATAAGAAGTATTAGCATAAGAAACCATATCATCGGCATGTAAACAATATGAGTCCTGTTTATAAACCGAATAAAACTGGACCCAGTATCAATCCCTGAGGTACTCCAATCCTTGCATCCATAAGTGAAGATGTTACAGAATCTAAAGCCACCCTTTGTTTTTAATTGGTTAAATAATTTGAAAGCCAGGAAACAACAATATCGAACAAACCCAGCAACCTAAGTTTTGAAAGCAGGAGACTATAATCAACTAAATCAAAGGTCTTTGATAAGTGAGAAAATTGCTACTGCCATGTCCCCACTATCCAAGGTCCTATGCAGGAAGTCCGTTAGCTCAACTGATGCAGATAAAGTACTGTATATCAGTTAATATTAGCGCCTGATATATTTAGCGGATGACTCCAGTGGTACATATTAGCACCTGATATACTTAGCTGCTCAGTGCTTACTGCTGCAGTACAGTTAGCATAGCAGATTATATTAGTGGTCTGTTTATATTAGTGGTTCTTTGCTTTCAGCTAATATAGCTAATATAAACAGAAAGCCAATATAATCTGCTATACAGTACTATGATCTGGTCTGAAACCATGTTGATAAGGCGTTAAGATACTCTGCTGATCTAGGTAATCCTTTAACTTGTCCAACACTATCCTTTCAAGGACCTTGCACTAAGGGATCAGCAGTGAGATTAGTGATAGTTCTTTAAATCCAGTGTCCTATCACAAGATTTAAATATAGGTATAATAATCACCTGTTTCACAACCTAGGAACAGTTCCAGTAATTAAAGAAAAATTAAACAATTTAAAGGAAAACCATAAGGTCCCTTACAACTGCCAGTAGCTTCATGTTAATTAAATCATCCTCATTATGAGTCTTTATATTCATCTGATTAAGATAACAAAGCATATCCTCTAAAGAAATGGTATGGAAATTGAACACATTATGCAAAGATGAATCAAAATGTCATTAGGAGAAACATTACCAGCATCTAATCCCAGTACTAGCTTAGCCAACATAAAATGTAATATTCAGCTCATCAGCTATATCTTTGCAACAACTAATACATCAGCAGAAACAGTCAGGAAGTTATTGAGTAGTCTGTGATCTGCCTAAAAGCACATTTAAAGTTCTCCAATTTTCTGTAGACTTATTTGAATTGGTGAATTGTTGATTCAAAAGTAATCTGCTTTACACTTCCTGACAGCACCTTACAACAATTCCTCAGGTGCTTATAACCATTGAATGACTGAATTGTTTTCTCCTTCCTATAAACTTTCCATGCTCTGTCCTGCTCACTCATCAGCGTTACAACTCTGGTGTAATCCAGTCATGATTATGATTTTCACGCATAATTTTTAAACAGGAGCCAATTGATCACAAATTCACCAAATCCAGAAGCAATAAAGTCTAGCATTGTATCAGTGTCAGGAATACTATACAAATATGACCAATCCAATGAAGCAATTTGTATTTTAAAACCATTAACATCCAGGTGCCAATGCAATATATACATTTAGATGGTAGGGTGCTTCTTAGCCCTTCAATAACAGTGAACTGGGCTATGAGCACTCAATGAGTCAGAAAGGAGCAAAGCTGAAGATATCTGGTATGGCCTATTAGAATCCAACCTCTAATAGAACTTGTACCAGATTTATAGTTAATATGAGTAAAACTATCAATCATGTTAAATTCAGTCCAGCTAGCATACCTTTGATATTGCTATTAGTTTTGCCAGACCAATTTATATTAGCATCCCCTAGTAAAATATGTTCCTTAGTGTGCCCATGGATGTAATATATTTAGACAACAAAGAGAGTCCACCTCGTTAACTCTGAGGGAAAATACTTACATATAAATGTTTTACTGCTCCTAAAATAAGCCTAACTGATAGAAAATCACAACCAGTGTAGGAATACAATGAATCCTAATGTACAGCCACTAAATTAGACTTAACATGTGGCTGGATATTCAAACTTCGCCATTCTGTGCATGACCCCGCCAGCTGCTCAAAATAGTTGCTGGGTCGGGTGATGATCTTCAACGGAGTTGCACTATTGAGCAACTCCTTTGAATATCACCCTCAAGTACAGCCACTGTGCATGGCACAGTGAAACTTGCGCCACTGCAAGTGGTCAGAGTGGAGCATTCAAGATGTGGTGGCGCAAGTTCCATTGCGCCATGTGCAAATTTCCGATATTCAAAAGGTGACATGCAAATGGGGCCATAATTCTGCAAGGCTTAGGGGGGGCCATTTGCATCTACTTGTGGCCCCATTTGCATGCCATTAGCATGCAGGTGCACCGATCCTCGACGATTTGCGCCTGGCGCCTGCCATGCAGCAGCCGCTGGGGACCGACGCCCCTGCAGCCTGATCGCGGCATAACTGCAGTAATCCCCCTCCCTGACTGGCCTGATCGCGAAGCATAACTGCAGAAATCCCTCCCTCGGACTGGCCCAATCGCTGGCAAACCGTGAGCAACCCCCCCCTCCCCCACTAGCCCAATCGCTGGGCAGAACAGAGTTCAACCCTCCCAAGAACAATATCCTGGTGGTCCAGTGGATCATGAAGCCCGATCAAGGGCATTAGAGTCCACCCCCAAGAACAATATCCTAATGGTCCAGTGGACTCGTGGCCCGATTGCGGGCATTAGAGTCCACCCCAAGAACAATATCCCTAGTGGTCCAGTGGATCACAAGTCTGAATGCGGGCATCAGAGTCCATCCCCAAGGTCCACTAGCCTGGTGATCTAGTGGCCCCCCACCCACCCACCGATGGAACCCCACCACCCCGCTCCCCATTAGCCGGCAGGCGGCAGCACCCCGCGCCTGCCACCCCGCTACCCGCCGACCGATTTGCTCGGTAGGGCTGCACGCCCATTGGGTCAGAGCAAGAGCCAATGGCATGCAGCCATAACGAGAAGTAGTCCAGATATGTGAATGAATTCATTCACATATCTGGACTGCCTTGTATGGCATGTAGTTTATAGTCAGACAGGCAGTCAGATATGTGAATGAATCTATCTCACATATTCGACTGCTTCAGAGGAGCTGCACGCCCATTGGCTCTGTTTCTGACCCAATGGGCGCAGCCCTACTGAGCCATCAGTCGGCGGGCGGCAGGGCAGCAGGCGATGGGGTGTTGCGCCACCGCTGATGGGGAGCGGGTGGTGGGGCTCGTGGTGGGTGGGGCCACCAGATCACCAGGCTACTGGACCTTGGGGTGGACTTGATGCCCCAATTGGGCTTCACGGGACCACCAGGATATTGTTCTTGGGGGATTGAACTTGTTCTGCCCGCGATCGGGCTAGTGGGGGAGGGGGTTACTACGGTTTTGCCCACGATCGCGCAGTCGGGGATTTCTACAGTTATGCCCATGATCAGGCCAGTCGGGGAGGGGGGTTACTATTATGCCCGCGACAGGCAGGCATAGGGAGAAATGGACACCTACAGGTGGCAGCTGCTGTGTTGCGCCCTGCAATGCGGCAGCTCACCTGTGGGTGGCCCTCGACTTACTCCTTTTTTGCTCAAAGTTGTGCAGGCGCAGTTGGGGGTTGTGCCTGCACAACCTGCACAGCCCGGCTGAATATCGGGCTGTGAAGTTTATGCATGGTTCCTCCCTCCGGTTGAGCATGCCTTCATTAGCATCGTGCTGTTGCTCAGCATGACTTGGGGCGAACTGCCTCCTGCTGAATATGGCAGAATGGCGCATTTCGGACTTGCGCATGGCGCAACCCTTTGAATATCCAGCCCAATGTACTTTACATCCCTCAATCTATCCTTTCCTCCTAAACAAAATATGATGGGGCAGCTCAACAAAGGAATCACTAATCTTTGAACCCAACCATGTCTCTGAAAGGAGTACAATATCAAAATTATTAGCAGCAACCAATGCCCTAAAGTCATAAAATTTAGAAGGTAAACTGTCAATGTTGACATGTACAATAGATAGGGCACCTTTTGTTTACTTCCACCAGAAATTTCAAAATTATTATCACAAATAGGCCCAGGATTCCAGATACCAACAGCATCAACAATATCTGCAAACAATTAAAATTAACAGACTTTAGATGTCTGATTTCACCTTTAGTGAGCCATGATTTTGTTTCAAATGTGTATGGTTTAACACAGAGCCAGAATAGGCTTTCTTTCCTAACCTCATCCAATGGAAGAGAAGTCACCCCAAATTCCTAAAAGGAGCAGGCTGTTCTGATAGCAGACATTGCCAAGCATAAAAAAACATTTCTACCTGTTGCCACATTGAATAAAATAATAAAACATAATTACATAAATTCATAAAAGAAACATTTTATAGAGCAGAGTTCCATGGTCCGGTCTGTCCAGTCTGACTCCAGTTGCTGCACTTTGCCTCCACACTCAGCTACCACCACATCAACTGGTGCTAGGATTTTAAATTGGCTGGTTCCTCCCTTTCATGGTGCTGCCACCATCATGATTGGGCTACGAGTCTGGCCAACCTGTTTAGACAGCAAGCGGAGCAAATCAGATTTACAGGCAAAACATCCAGTTCTCACTGCAAAACAAACAGTCCCATAAAAAAAACATACACCGATATAGTGTATAGTTCACTGTTGCCAGCGATGACAGTACTATGGCTTAGCACTACAGAGAGACAACGGAGAAATGCAAACTATCAGACTGTCAGATGCAGGGCTTTACATGCAGTCAGGCAAGAAGGCTGAAGATGATTAGCAGCAGATGTAATAAGCAGATAGATGTTGTAGGAGTCCAACACAGAGCCTTCCAACCTTTGGTTGACTCCGATAGCTGCACTTTGCCTCCCTTTGACTCCACACTTAGCCGCTTAGACACCCATTATTTATAGGATAAGCAGTTTTATCTTATATTGTTCTATACATTTAATCATCTCCTTTATACAGAGACTTCCAATATTAGCTTCCGATAACAAAGGAACAGTGCAACATTGCCAACAGAGGCACAACTGGCTTTTTCTGTATTGGGAACAATCTACTCCCTAGATTGGTCTGACTGAATTTGAAATCACTCATGAGGTGAAATGCCCCACCATGAACTGGAAGATTCTCTGCCCTCTGTGGTCAGATTGTTGTTCTAAGGCTTGTGGCTAGCCCTCTTTTTTTTTTTCTTACTTTCCTTTATTTCATAATTTTGAAAGTACAAACTACAAAAAGATCATAAAAGTAAAACTAAACAGATTTACAACGATGATATCACAGGATGGTACCATTTAGGTAAATTCAATAGCTCCTCCCAAATATGATACTCAGTACATTGATACTTGAAAGGTAAATGGAAGAAATGCTAGTTGGTAGCATAGCCGGTATGAAAAAGTGGCCTTGTCTTAACAAAACCTATAGGCCTAAGGAAAAGTCAATGCTTCTCAGGTCTTGGAAAGAAAATTATAGATTAGAGTAAGTCAATAAAGAGTAGCTCTTGCCCCATGTATTGTGAAACTGAGTGATTCTATTGTTAAATAAATTAGTCTGGTAATCTGCAGGTTAAGGAGTAAGTTGGTAGCCATTCTCTCATACTTAATATCTGGTTATCTAAAAATGCTTTACAATAAGTTGTTCTGTCGAGATAGCTAACATAGTGATGATTCTCTACTACTGGAGCCTCTAACTGTGGCAAGATTACCTAAAATGCAGGACTCAAGTTAAAGAAATTATATAAGGAACGCTTCTTGTCATATGTATTTTTAACTAAATTTCAAATGAATTGGGATTTCGGCAGTCCCATAAGATATGTCGATGGTTCCCTCTCCCAGGTTACGCTTTTGGTACATCTGTCTGATTCCAAAAGACCGAATTTATACATTTTCTTGGGGTCATATTTGTGAAGGAGTTTATATTGAATTATACCACAGGTATCCACTTTTAGTAATCACAACACAGGAAAAGTAGGAGTTATTGTCCCACAAACTACTACCTTCATGCCCACAAGTAGGTTATCCACATTCAGCAATGCCCACAGTAGGTTATTCACCTCTTAATAATGCCCACAGTAGGTTATTCATCTAAAACCACTCCCACAGTGGGTTATTCATATTCCCTCTTCTACTATCCGCACTGTCCATCCGCCAGACTCAGCGCTTCTCTGACATTGTTACATGACCCATTCTACAGTGTACATAAGAGTTGTATTTTTCTCTTCTGCTGTATTTAAACTATCTAGCAAACTCACCAAAAGAGAGTGACCATGGAGACTGAACTTGAGTGAGGACCAACAGACAAATTTCTTGTTCAAGTGAGCCATGGATGATGGCACAACGGAGGGACGGGAGAGAGAGAGAGAGAAAGAAAACAATGTTAACAAATGGAAATCTTGTTTTTTGTTTCTTAACTACATTATTTTGCACATTCTCTTCTTAGAGCAGACCTGCAGCGAAACATACTTTGAAATTAAAGCGTGACTCTCAGCATGCGTATACCACCTGCACCAATACGCATGTTCCAGAGTCACGGCTTTACTTTTCAAAGCCTAATTTTACATGAAATGCTGCTCAATTTTTTTCGGAGTTACAAATTCTACATAACTCCTAGTGGTATAATAGTAATAACATCCATCTTGCAGGGTGATATTCACAAAACTGCTTCTGTGGTGATTACATACAGCTTTGCTTCGCATTTAATCATCCACAAAAGCCGTTATTGCTTTGTATATGCCTACAAGATGGATGTTATTACTTAATTAACCTAGGTTATCTAAGAGAATAAATTGGTATATATTCTTTGATAAAGTAGATCAATATTGAGTACAAGCTTCAGTCTCCTTGAGCCAATAATGGGAAATGATAGGGTCCATGCCACATTTTAGAGTAAGTAGCTGGTAAAGATTAGAGCTGAGGTGGGATTTTAGACTACTAGTTATCATGTCGCCAGTGGATCTTGAGCAGTAATAGTCAATGGAATGTGTCCAAAATAAGCTTTCAAGGCTGTTTTAATTAATAACAGCTTAGGAAGGAACTTTTTGTGAAGAGATTTGTTAACCAGAACTTTGTGTAAAGGGATATATGAATTATTCCTAATAAAGGAACCAGCAGTGAACCTGACATTGTTTGGGAACCAGCTGGCTGGTATAGGCTTCCCATTTAATTTAAAATGTGGGTTATAAGATAGGCTGACCTAAACTTCTAAGACTTGATAGACCTGTGAAGGGTAAAATTTGGTGATGTATTTTCAGAGAGGTTCCAATCATTGAGCGCTTAGTTTTGTAGATAATGACCTGAATTTAGTACGTAATAATGAATCGGATGAACTTTATATTTTTCATCAAGTTAAACTCCAAGTCAAGCTTATATGGGGTGGTAACTACCAGAAGAACTATGTAGAGAGAGCCACTTTATGTATTTATTAATATGTGAAGCCATGTAATATAGCATACAGTTAGGTAATTTAATTCTGACTTGTTCTTTAAAGAGAATGAGTTTACTCCATGCTATTCTTCAGGTTTTACCACCCCATGTGAATTTGATGATTTCTGAGTTTTAATTATTAAACCATTTCAAGGGTATCAAAATGTTTAATATATTAAGGAGATGAAAAGTCTAGGAAAATATTCATTTTAATGACATTAACTCTACCCCAAAATGAGAGGGGAGTTGATGCCATCTTTAATGTCTTATTTAATTGTATTTAATAAATCATCCAGATTTAGTTTTAATAACTGGATAGATCTTTGTTAGATATATGCCTAAATATTTTAATTTCTATGGGGACCAAGTAAAGCCTAAGTTTATTATTTCTGTTTTAAATAAAAAGGAATTAAGGGCAAAACCTCCGTTTTATCAATATTTAACTTATAATTGGAATGAAAACTATATTCCTGTATAGTAACTAATGCTGCTTTTATGGAGGACACTAGATTGGCAACGTGAAGTAAGATATCCAATAAACACAGAGAGTCTACATCGAAAGTTACCACAGTTAATGCCTATAATTTGGGATTAGTATTTAGGAAATAAAGCAAGGGTTCTAAGTATAGATTAAATAAAATAAGATATAAAGGGCATGCCTATCTTGTTCCACAATGTAGAATAATTGCATCTGAAATTAAATTGTTGCAACTTAATCTGGCTGAGGAAAGATTACAAAGAATTTTTAACCATGATATTAATTTACATGGAAATCCAAAACTAGAGAGGTAAGAAATAAGAATTTGTGTGGACTCTGTCGGAAGCTTTTTCTGCATCTAGTGAAGCCAAGGCCAAAGGGATGTTGGAGTTGTAGATGCAGAAAAATATGGGCAATTTTTCTAATATGGTCAGAAGATTGTCTATTGGAAATAAAGCTATTTGTTCTCTAGAGATAAGGGGTGCCAGATTAGTTTAATTCTTTGTGCCAGGATGGAAGCAAGAATTTCTATATCATAACTAATTAATGAAATAGGTTTGTAGCTATTCACCTTATTGTTTGGTTTATTAGGGTTAGGTATTACGATAATTAGTGCTTCAAGAAGCGAGCTATCCTTGACTCCATTTTCAAGAATAAAATTATAAAAGTTTTGTAGCAAAGAAATAAGGATTTTTGAAAGTTATATAAAGTTTGCCGTAAAGCCATTGGGGCCTGGTGATTTATTTGAGGAAACCCATCAATAGCCACTACTATTTCCTTTTGCTGTATATGTTTAGTAAGGTTGTTAATATGACTTTCGTAAGTTTTGGGCAAACAAAATTAAATAAATATTTTCTATCTCTTTAACTGAAGGTGGATTAATCATTGGACCATATAATTTGAATAGTACTTATAGAACTCTATTAAAATATCTTGGGGTTTGTTTTGACTTGACCTGAATCCTTGGAAATTATTGATTCAATAAACTTAGATTTTTCTTGATGTTTAAGCCTGTTTGCTAAAAAGTTTACTGGGTTTATCTCTAATTCAATGTATCTGGCTTTCATTTTAAAATAACAAAATCCGCCCTCTCCTTGGTAAGTAAAAAGGTAATTCTTACATTGTTGTAGTTCCTTGGTTTCTAATTCAGTTATTATAGAGTGGTCTATATTTTCTAGTATGTCTATTCTCTTAGTGAGAGACTATCCTTTCTAAGTGTTGCTTCTTCTGTTTTGAAGTGAATCTAATAAAATCTCCCTGATGTAGCTCTTTAAAGCTGCCCAAGTCATATCTAGCCTATCTATAGAAGCAAAGTTCTCCTTCCAAAATTAATAGAAGGTTAATGTACTGTAGTTAATAATGTAGTCTTGCCTGAGTAGAGTGTTATTTAACCTCCAGATGGAATGTCTAGGATGTAACACTGCAAACAGAATGTGTAGCTCAATTAAAGAGTGATCAGAGAGAGCTACCTAAAACTGTGAACTCTGAGCATCTTTCATCAGAGTTTTAGTAATTAAAAAGAAGTCAATATGTGAATAGGATTTATGTACTGGTGATAAAAAGACAATTTTTGATATTCGGATGTAGAGTTCTCCATGGATCTAGTAAGTTACAAATGATTAAAATGCATGTAAAGCTTGTACATTGGAGTGTAGTACAGAATTGGATGGATTGGATTTGTCCAATAAAGGATCCAATGGATATTCCAGTCTCTGCCAATCAACATTTTATGTGTTAAAAAGGAGATGTCAGTTAAAAATTTAGTTAAGAAGGATGTGGTATTAGTATTAAGGCAATTAACCAACCTATAACCATATCTGAAATATTAAATTTTCCTAGCACGATCTATATATCTACCCTCTGAATCCTGAGTGATTTGTGTAGGGCTAGAGTTTAATGATTCATTTACCAGGATAGCAACTCCACCTTTAGATGAATATCTACCTGCCCCAAACCCATAAATGTAACCACATTTCTTAAGTAGATCCAATTCAGTAGACTGTAAGTGGGTTTCTTGTAGGAATACAAGATGTATCCTAGTGAGTTTAACAAACTGAGAATTTGTATTCTCTTAACCCTTAGGCACAGGCCTTTGACATTCCAGGAAGCTGTCTTAAGAAACAATAACATCGCACATTAATAACAGAAAAAAGTAAAAGAGGATAGTAGGAAAAATTATATAATACTACTTGAATGCTCAGATTTCTTCCATGTTGTATATGTTAACCAATCCCTTCCATCTTTGACATCTATTACTTGTATATGAAAACACTCCCACACTACCACTAAACTACCAATTATAAATAAAACAATCCTAAATAAAGTAATAGGAAAATCTCCCCTGTCCCAAAGACTGATCTCCTAAACACATTTCAACCTTACTGATCCTCGCCTATTGTACCCCTATCCTCACCCCAATATAAGTATTAACAGGCATAAGATAGCAACCCAATACAACCAAACTGATCTTATAAGATAAAATTGTTTTCATAGACTAGCATGCAGTTATCGAGTAACAATAAACTCAAGGTTAACAATCTCAGAGAAACTATATTTGAATTCAGGGCAAGTTTAATTTGCATCGTGATAAAGCATGCCTTCTTCCTAAACTATGTTGGGAGAGTACAAGTAGTGAAAGTTAAACTAAATAAATAGGAAAGGATCCGTTGAACATATCTACCACACAGTTTCTTTAACAGAAAAGAAAAAGTTATTAGATTCATAACTCTGAAACTGAGTCAAAGAGGCAGATAAATAACTACTAATTAATGTTGCCTAATTAGGTATATACATTTTCTTTAAAATGCTTAAAAGTATGTATAGATGGAGAGCCATAGTTGGGTATTTTGGATGTTTCATTATCTCTATTTCTTTAAATTGTATGGATTCTAATGATTTCAACCCAGTAAATAAAATTATAGGATTTGCCTAAGGAAAACAATAGTTTATTTCTGTGACTAAAATTTGAATTCTACCAAGGTGTTTTTCTAAGAGCAGAGATAACATGAGACTCCCCAGTGGAAATGGCCCAAATATTAGACCCTATTAAGTAATGTATCTTGGTCTGAAATGTATATCTTAGAATATGCTGGAGGTATATGAAGGTTCCCTTTGTATAGTCATACCTTGGTGGCATTGAAAAAGTAGATACCAGAACTCTTCCCTATTTAACAGGAAAATAGGAGATCTGGATGTGTCTCTCATGGAGTTTGAGTTCCCTCATCGTGGAGAAACTTCATAAAAGTTATCCAGTCCAAAAAGCAACCCGCTTTTAAATGTTTAAGTTAAACTAGAAGTTGACATTACCC
The DNA here is from genome assembly GCA_016271365.2 of Neoceratodus forsteri. Lineage (NCBI taxonomy): Eukaryota > Metazoa > Chordata > Ceratodontiformes > Ceratodontidae > Neoceratodus > Neoceratodus forsteri. The sequence continues at coordinate 1,102,580,147 of CM057450.1, read as the reverse complement.
TCTGGAACCCATAAGAAGAAAAAAGAAAAGAGAGGAAACTAGAGCAGAGAATGGGACTGAACCCCTATTTAACGGGAAGTTGAAGTTTGGAGAAATTTGCAGTATCAAATAAAATGAAACAGCAGCCTGGGGAATTAAAGTCTAAAAGCTTCCCCAAGTCCACAAACTGTGATCTCCTAACCCATTCTCTGGAGTTGATAGCAGAGTGAAAGATAGATTTAAAGGAAGAGAAAATTTTAAATAACTCCTATTTATCGTAGTTTATTTAACATGAAGTCTTGCAGTATAAAACTCATATACCGAGCTCAAAACTACCTCTGCTCCATTAGATAGAGTGTGGTTCCAGGGCCAGTATGTTATGGAGTCACAGTAATGAGAGGAATGCATAAGAGGTGTTAATCTAAAAAAACAAAAAAAAAAACAACAACAGTATGACAATAGAACGAGGACTGTTCCCATCATTGTATTTTAGTTTTGAAATTACTCCTATTTAATGGAGAAGCCAACTCAGATATGTTAACAGAATCGAACCAAGAACACATTATTAACAAATAATATTCCTATGTAACGGAGGTGTACTGCCATGCTTTATTTTGAAGGGCCCATGTTAACTCTCCCTCCCCATTTCAATTCTTAATAAAGCAAAAATAAAATAGGCTGGGGATAAAGAACATTTCAATCTTGTGTTCAAAATAGTCATCTCCCTTTCAGAGTAATAGCCTGTAAATCTTTATAGAGACAACCTGATCATCTTTTAAATACTAACATTTCAGAAAGCTCTTTTCATGTCTGTTCCCCGGATCAAATGAAATTAATACAGAGCTATCACCATTGGTCTAGAAAGACCCTGGGATAATAGTGCTATAATCCAGTTAGTTGTGTGTTATTGAACCAGAAAAGAAAAATATTAAAAATTAGTTAACTACAGCTATAAAAGTACCCAACCTAAGGTAATTTGATAATCCAGAGTTAAAGTTTTCACAAAGAATCCCCTCAAAAATCTGGTAGTAGTATTCAAGTCTCAAGTTTGATGATGTCACAGGTGCAGCAATCACCGCAAGTAATATACCTTCAAAGGGCACTGATGTTAAAACTGTTTAAAACAAAAACACAAGTGGCAAAATCATTAAGAAAAGAAATTAAAAGGTGTCCCTAATCCTGTTTAGTCCCTGATCCCATTCTATTACTGTATATCTACTTTTAAAACTTAATAAGAGCTTAAGACCTTGGTACAAAATATTACACTCTTTTTTTCTTTTCCTTTTAAAGAAAAAGTCTTGCACTAAGGAAGGCAGGTTATAGCAACAGAGTTGTAGAAAAGAAAACAGTCTCAATGTTAAAGTCTCTAAAGAAAATAGCAAGTTTGCTCAGGTAAATTCTTACTTAGACTGTTACATGTAATTGTAGGAATTAAAAATAAAATCCAAACTTTGTAGCTTTACAAAATGAAAGAGCTTTTTGTAACCAATCCCCTCCCTACCCACCCCTCTCACCAGCATTTCTCTCGGTGATATCTGACAATACCCTGGTTGCTACTACTCCCATCTTGTCATCCTGCTCCTCCTCCATTGTTCTTTACCCTCTCCTAGTTGATGCTGTTCCGGGCCATTCTATGTACTGAGTCTCTAATGTGTTGCCCTCCCTTAATTAATAACTGTATAATGTACTGTGTACCTGCAATGTTGTCATTTCTGTTGTATCCTGTATTGTTCTTCAACTGACATGGAACCTTGTAAAAGAGCTTTGACTCAAAGGTATTTGTAATCCTAGATCCAAATAAAAGAATAAATAAATAAATCCTCTCACACAAACTAATGCAGTTATAAAGAAACAAAGTCAGCTATCTCCACAGTCAAGGAGGTTCAATATCATCCAAGGAGAAAAGAACGTGAATTCCATGAAGTACTTAGAAAAGATAATTTAAGCTTTCTTAACCCAATTAAATATTTCCTAGTCAGTGTATCAATGATGGTGTTGTATAGAACACTTCACCAGAGACTTAGAAGCAGTGCAGCATGGTCATCCTTACTTGAAGAGATCTGGGTATAATTTTGAAAGGTGTATAACAGCTTGTTCTGAGTATCAAAAGCATATGATTTACCATCCTTGGATATGCTCAATTTACAGGATACAACATCCGAATTTAATCCCAGCAGCAATTAATTTACTGGCAGTCGGGGAAAATGTTTTCATTTCTAACTTCTGTGGTAGATCTTGGGACAAGTGTATTTTTACCATCCCAACTCAAGTTTCTTGATTCTTTAACTTTGTTTAATACATGAAGCATGGCCAGATAATTAAAAAATGAATAATGTACGGGCGAGGGGCCCTCCTTTAGCAGGTGGTGGACTGAGGGCTCTGTGGGCTTTTCGATTACCTATTGAGCTCCATTCAGAGATTTACCAGCCAATCTTTTGTATAATACTTGGCAAATTAATCGGATCAGAGTCCTCAGAATTTTCTAGAAGCCCATGACACCACAATATTATTTTCTCCGGGACCTACCTTCTAGGTCTTTGAGCTTTGCCTCAAATTTGGCTAATTTGGCACATGAGGGAAATTCTGGCTCAATCTTACATTTCCAGTCCCCGATCAATGAAATTCTAGCTTCTGAGTCAGTGAGCCATGTATTAATCTTTTTCATAGCCACCTAACCTATTTGGAATCGTGAACAAGCATTTTATGGCATTTTTCAACTCTGCTATTTCCTCCAGGAATTTCTTTTCAGTTAAAAGGTTGGAGCTTGAAGCAGGTGATGAAATTTTGATTGTGGCCTGTTTGGACCTTTTTGAGCTGGCAGACTTGTCTGGGGTAGGTGAGGGTATGCCGCATTGATGTTTTCATTTCCACATTCATTACTTGACCTTTCTGGAGTCTTTAACAGAATATGGTGAAAGTATAACCTCAGAAAAGTTCCAAAAGCTCTTCGGTTGAAATAATTGAATGGCCAGTTAGTTGAGAGACAGAGCACCGGAGCCAAACTCTTCACGAGAAGTCCATGGTTGGCTGCCTTCTGACTGATCAAAATCAAGATTTCAGCATTTTGCTGCAGTTCACACCTGGAGCAGAGTTTGATATAAAGTGAAATATTTTAATATAATTTTGTTTTACATAACATCATTTATGTACATTTTCTGTATTATTATTTTTCTCCTTATTCTGTTGGCTTCTTTGCATTTTAAGTGTTAAAATTCACGCATAACATATTCCTTGATTGAAGGTAATGAGGCTTGTTTGCCTTGGTAATAAGATCCAGCACCTGACTGTGCATTGCTTGTAGCTTTGAAGCACAATCGGTGATGTATTTTAACTAATGAGATTTTAGTATTTTTCCTTGCCATTTTGTCAATACAGATGACTGTGATGCATACCTGTCTCAGTGGACAGCACTACTACTTCTGAATGATATAACAGTGGCTGGAAATGGAGCATTCTGAATGGTGAATTTAACTGCTGGAAATCCTCCATGACAAAAACAATTAGAAGTTACACAGCATTAAAGCAATAAAACATTATAGTTTTATAAAATGTATAAATTTTATAAGTGCATTAAGCATTTCTGGGGTTGGGTTACCTTTGTCACTCTAATCCTCACTTCTTGCATAAGGTTACTTACTGTTGCACTGTTTCTGCCTATTTTGCCCTTCCTAGCGCTTGTTTTGCTTAGCTATCCCATTCTAGTCTGTTTAGTTTGATTGCATTTTTGCTTTGTTACAGCTCAGTTAGCCCTGTGATCTGTTTAATATTTGTTATTTTACACCTAATCATTAATTAGTTTGCACAGACTTTTTCATACTGGCTCAATGTGCTGTCACGCTCTGCACTGTTTTTTTGTTTTATTGGTAGCCTAACCTGCTTCTAATATTGGTATTTAAATAAGTCTTTCTGTGTTCACTATAACACTCATCTGCTGGGTTCCTCAGATTGGCTAACTTACACTCTCCACTAGTCCTCACCAGCTTTTATTGACTATGCATCACTCCCCTTCTTCATGTTCATTTTGCTCCTTCTGTCCTTCTACTTCTTCTGTCCATCCTCCATCCTTTGCCTCTGTCTTACTCCCCAAATCCCCTTCCTTCATCATTCACCCTTGTCTCCTCCCTACTGTTCTCTCAGTTCCGATGCTGTCCTGCAATCTTTCCATCTAACCAACCCTGCCCCTCTCCTCCACAGTACTTCTTGGTAGGTGCAGGCTTCACCATTATGCATACAACCCTTCTGCTGCTGTCTAGAAATGTGCTAGAGGTGTGCCATCCACAAAGGAGGGATAAACAGGATCCAATTGATACACACCAGTTCCAATCCTTCCTGCCCTCTCCAAGGTCCTCAAACTGCATTCACTCACAGCTGACTGAGCATCTGAATATGCACAATTTGCTCTCTACCATACAAGCTGGCTTTAGGAAGGGGCATATCATGATATCTGAATTGTTCAGTGTTACCACTGATCTCCATATAGCCATGTATAATACTCTCCTCACTGTGGCTGTGTTTGCAGACCTCCCAAAGCTGCCTGCTTGGTGAATCATGCAATGTTTCTGCTTAAGTTCAAGACCCTAGGTGTCAGTCAACTAGCTGTTCAGTGGTAATTTCCAAACAGGGTATTAATTCAGATCTTGCTGGCTTAAATCTTGGAGTTATTCAAGGTTCAGTCCTTGGCCTTCTGCTGTTCTCCATGTTTGTCATCGATCTGCCAAAGTATAGGGGAGCTGTCATTCATATATATACGAGATGACACTATATTTCACAACAGTGCAACAACAATGTCTATGATTAATGCAGTACTCTAATTTGATTTCAACACAATTTCATCCTGGTTCATTAACAACTACCTGATCTTTAATGCAACCAGAATGAAGTTTGTGGTGCTTGGATCCCAGAACTGTGCAAAAGGAAATGCCTCTGATGATCTTTACCAACCTAACACAGCAAAGCAGTGCCTACTCACTCCATTCAGAAGCAAAATTTACCTTCAAGAATGATATGTGAACATGTTATAAAGGCATTTGCAGCACTAGCCACCTGAGTGAACTCCTCTCCAGCTGAGGAAGGAGTCTAGATAAGGTCTCCTCACTGGGGTGTCTTGCTGGACATTTCTAGGCCTTCAACTTGGTGACTCATGCAATATTTCTGCTCAAGCTCAAGACCCACGTCTCGGCTAACTAGCCATCAAGTGGTTCAAAATGATCCGAGTAACCTAGTGTCCATACAGGGTATTAATTTAGACCTTGCCATCATAAATCTTGGGGTTTTCAAAGGCTCAGTCCTTGGCCTTCTGCTGTTCTCCATTTTGCCAGTGATCTACGAAGCACAGCAGGAGGTGTCATCTACATATAGCACGTATGCAGAGGACACTATACTACAGTGCAACGAGAATGTCCAAGGTTAATGCTGAGGTTAAGGTTGAGTCCTTCAGATACCTAGGAATCACCTTAGACCACACCTGTCCTTTGGAACCTACTGTATATAACTAATGTGTTAAACTGTGAATACTAGACTGGACTTACTCTACTGGCTTCGTTGGCACCTGACTAAAGAGGCCTTCTTTGCCGCAGTTCAAAACTCCATCATCTCCCAGATAGACTATGATATCTATGGCACTGCCACTACCACTGCACTCAGAAGGATTACTACCACCCTAAACAAGGCCTGTCGACTCATCACTGGGGCCGAACAGTACATACACCTCTGACCTCTACTCACAAGCTAACTGGCTTCAACTTGATAATAGAATTCAGTACCAAACCCACGTGGTTGCTAAGAGAAATACAGTTGGGAACTCCTCCTGGGGTCTGTCTCACTTTCAAATGAAAACCAGCTCCAGAATTACTAGGGTATCAAAGCCACAACTTTTCTTGTATTCTTCACATTGCACAGCCATTGGCCAATGTTCATTCACCTACAGGGCACTCCACTCGGTTTAACAGTCTTGCCAATGATACTATCAATACCACTGCTTAGCCTTTCAAATCCAGGTTCAAACACCCTGGTCACTTCCCAGCATCTGCGACTGTCATGGATAATGTCTATGTAACACCGCCTCCGCTTACCGCTTTCTTCCTATATCTAGCTCCTTACATAACGCGACTTGCCCTAGTTTGGCCTCTGCCCCATCCACTCTACAGCACCTGACAATGCCACCTTCCTGGCTGCTTCACCCCACCCCCTCCATATCCTTACCTCCCCACCTCTCCTCTCTTCTCATTTTCTTACCTCCACCTTTGCCCCTCCCATTTCTTTCACCACCCCTCCCCTCTTGTCCTCTTTCTTCCACTTTTACCTCTCCTGTCTGTTCAAAACTAATTTGATATCCTTTACCCTTATTTGTGTAACAATTTTGTCTATTGTCATGTGATACCAATGTCTTGACGTGGGACCTTTGTAAAAGAGCCCTGGGCTCAAAGGTAATTGTATCCTAGAATTTAAATAAATAAAATAATGCACATCAACACAATCTCCTACTGGTTCATTAACAACCACTTTGTCCTTAATGCAACCAAAACTACGTCTGTGGTGTTTGGATCCCAGAACTTCTAACTCATTCAGCTGATCTCTGCAATCATAATATCAGATGGCAAAACTATTGAGCAGGTCAGCGTTGTCAAATATCTAGGAATCTGGCTTGTTGTATCACTTATATACAGTAGACACATTGATCACATCTTAACAAACTGTAGGGGCCAAGCTCAATTTTCCCTATAAATCTAAATATTTCCTTCAGTGTGGACATGAGAAAATGGATGTTCTCCACTTTTGAGCCCTTGCACCAGTTATGGAGATATTATAAACAGTTGTGCAAACAACACCTCTGCTGACCCAGATCATTTGTACAACAAGTTGTGCAAGGTCATCCTCTTCTGTCAATGGTCTACTCATCATTCTTTACTATATGACTAACTTACCAGGCTAAGTCCCTCAATCAGGCATGACTATCCCCGCTGTCTTTGTCATACTACTGTGCACAAGGAAAAGCCCCTGATTATTTTCTTGCCCACCTTACCTAGCTAGGCAGTGCCTGATCACACCAATCAACAGCAGTACTTACCGCCTCAATTTTCAGAATTATTTGTGAATTTGGTGCTGCAAATGAAATGTTTGTATGCCAGACTCCTGTAGCAACTCCCTCTCCGCTGAGGAAGGATTCTAGCTTAGCAGATGTTCAAGTCCAGTCTTCCAGACACCTTAGAACTTCCTGTATTTGTTTTGGGCCAGACTCCCTCTCATGACTATGATAATGATGATCATGTATAGCATTGCCCATGCTCTTTGTTTACTGGAACTCTGCTTTATTAGCTTGCTTTGATTACTGTTTGAATGTAATTACCTTTACAGATTTTCTTTCCTGTCTGTATTTTAGCCTGTGAGTAACTATTCCTGCTGGACTGTGTTAACCTGTTGACTGCTGCTATCCTCTCTGGGTCCCCCATGAAAACAAGATGCTATAGCTGATGGGATCATCCTAATTGTTGTAACTGCAAATAAAAACTAAATAATATTGTTACACACTGGTCCATGCCCCTCCTTCCCACCTCTCACCCTTCACAGCGCTGAGCTTTTTCATATAAATGTCAGGGATCCACTCCTGAGCTTGACCAGCTAAGGCTGTAGGCCATACACTACACCCTGATGTTCTGATCATTACAGAAACCTGGCTCTCTGCCTGAATCAGTGTTGTAGTCTGACTCTCTGATTACACAGTTCACAGACGGGACCATAGGAAGCATGGCAGTGGAGTTCTTCTGTATGTACACTCAGCCTTAACTGTGACATTATGCATCGTTCTGCCATCCTCTCTTCCCATGAACCTCCTGTGTAACCAGTCTTTCCCCTACTGACCTTCCATTTTCATCGACGGCATTTACTCCTCTCCCAAGGCTAAGCCTGACTCCTGTCCTGCTACCCTCTCAACATTTCCTCCTTCTCAGCTTCAGGTGAGCTCTTGGGCCCAATTCCAAGTGGGTGTACACCAGCGTAAGCCAAGATACACCAAACCCCTTGGCATATCTGGTGACTTACGCCAACATTATGCCAGCCCCCGATTTGAGGAGGCACCTGCGCCCATATTGGCTGCGTGGCTATGCCAGCCATGGATTATGACACCCACTATGCCGCAGCCTGCAATGACCTGGCGAAGTGCGGATTCACGGCAGCAACAGCACCCAATTCCAAGAGAGCAGCTGCCATAAGCCACTGTCGTGATTCTAAGACACACTGGCAGAGCTAAGTTAGAGCAGCTCGGAGTTACCTAAGGGGCATCCCGACGATACCATCAGTCGGTGCCCGCCCAGTGCCATGGCAATGGCATTGATGTGCTCCTTATGCCCCACAAGCACACCCTTCCCCACCCCTGAAAGTCAGGGACCCTGGGGTCCAATCTCCAGTGTGCCCCCAGACTCTTGTGCCACCTGTCCTCCCCATGCCCCTGGTGTGTGCCATGGTGTTCCAGGGTGGGGGCTTAGGGTCTGCAGTAGAGCTGCGACTTGGACATGTGGGGCTTCTATGCCATGCCCGTGGCATTAGCCTCTGCAAGGCGTAACCCACATATATACAGTGCCAGGACCCTGCCGCTCTTGGAATGCAGCGAGGGTCCCTGGCATAGTGGCAAATGTCACAACTTGCATACACCGCAGTTGCAGCATTCGACTTGGAATTGGGCCCTTAGTCCTTGGGAATCTAAACTTAAATTGATCTATCTCTTGGCAAAAATACCATTCACTAAATTGAGTTTTTACTCTCACAGCTTATTACTGAACCCAGCCATCACTGCTGTCACTCCACACATTATTCCCTTATTGATTAGGTTCTGTCCTCACGCTCTGCTGCATTATTTCCACTGGTGCCCTACTGAATGCTTTCAGTGATCATCACATGGTCAACTGCATCTGTAAAATCCCACACTAAAACCCCACCAATGTTTGTGGTTGGGGTTGCTCAAGTCTCTGGCCTTTCTTCCCTAGCAACTGATCTTCAGGCCACTAAATGGTGAGACACACATTATCCACAGATAAAGATGTTGCTGCAACCTCTTTCACGTCCAGACTCATTACAATGTGGGATACAATGCACTCTCAGGAGATCTTGTGCCCATGGGTCCAACTTTCCCTAAATCTCTGTAGGGGTCATTGACCTGCTCAAAGCACAATTCTGCCTGACATCTCCACAAAGCCTGTGGCTCTCCTGAGGACTTACTGAGATACACTGAGACTTATTTTCCACTAACATCTTGCAGCCATCCCTTTTTTTCCCTAAAGTCTATTTGTTTTTGTACTCATTTAATTTATTTTCATTTTCACCATATGTCTCCATTTCTGTCTCCTTCCACATTTGTCACCTTTCAGCCTTCTTACTAGGCCCTGTTAATTAGTCTGCACCTGGGAACTTCCTAACTATTTCACTCCCATTATGCTTCATCTTTCCCATCATCACCTTTTTGTTTCACAGATTCTCTCTTAATCTTACCATTTATCACTTCTTCTCCCTGAGCCTCCTTTCTCCACATATATATCTCTCTCATTTTACCTCTCTCTACACTAACTTGTTTTTTTTTTCTTTTAGATATTTCCTGAAGAAGACCTAAAGTTCAAACGTAGATTTTTAACTCTGTTTTCTATTTTCAGCATGCATTTAATATAACCATTTTGTTTTGCTTTTAGACCACATGCTGAGCGTAGCCTTGTTCTGTTTTTACTGAGATACAGCTGCTTAATACAAACACTAAAACAACCAGGGAGGTGTTGAAATCAATTTACTTCACCTACAACCTGCAGAACAACCTTAAATCCAACAGGGTTTAATCTGCAGGTTGTAGGTGGAAGTAAATTGTTCCTCAGTTCCCACGAGGATTTTGAGTTTTTTAGCCACAGTGGCTAAAGAGACACCCCTCCCCATATTTTACCCACCATAAGAAACCTTGGACACACATCAAGTTATGGTAAAAATTAGTACTGAGGTTTTATTAAAGTTCAGTTACTTTGTTTTCCACAAAGCAATATGTACAGTATACAACACTTCTGAATGCTTTCAACATATAATATGCATAAAAATTGTGCATAACTGGTGAGTATTTTGTTTTTAGCTTTGTCATAAAAGTGCTAGTCTCCTATGGCACAAAATGTGTATTAGCATATTAAAATTTGTTCAGAAGAACAATTCTCATAAAAATAGATAAAAATGTTTTCCAAGTTTAATATAAACTGCTGATGGTTTCATTTATAACTTGAGACAAGCTGTCTGCAATCAGATACAGTTGTTTGACACAAGAGAAAGGCAGTCTAAACATTTCCCATTTCACATAGCTGAACAGCATTATTTTATATTGCTTTTAGCAGGAAAATTAAAAGGTTGTTATGTAAGGCAGGTCAGTCAGCCTGACAGACATACAGTTATAAAAAGGGCATACTTAGAAGGTGACAAGACTTTCTATAGATACATTAGTGAAAGTCAGAGGGTATTGCTAAAATCAAATGAGATAGGGGGCATGGAGGAGTAGGACCATGTAAAAGCATCTATCCTAAATAGATACTTCTGCTCAGTATTTACTGAAGAGAAGGTAGGGCAGGGCTCTACTCAGCGCGCCATGGACACGGGGAGGGGTGCGTGCACTAGTCCTTCACAAAGAAAGGGTCCTACAAGAGCTCTATAAGCTCAGGTGGACAAGGCAATGGAACCTGATGACATACATCCCAGGGTACTAAAGGAGCTAATGGTGGAACTAGCATATCCATTAACAGAACTGTTTAGTGAGTCTCTGAGCACAGGAGAGATCCCAGAAGACTGGAGAAGGGCCCATGTGATCCACTCCACAAGCATGGTAGTGGGAGGAGGTGGGAACTACAGACCAGTCAGTCTAACCTCAGCAGTGGGCAAGATTGTGGAGGCACTCCTTAAGGAAAGGATCGTGCAACACCAGGGATCCATAGGAGCACAGGATCCAAGACAGCATGGGTTTACAAAGGGAAGGTCCTGTTAAACTAATCTCATAGATTTGTTTGACTGGGTAACCAGAGTGGTGGACCAAGGGGAGCAGTTGATGTCGCCTACCTTGACTTCAGCAAAGCTTTAGATACTGTTTCCATAGAAGATTGATTAATAAGCTGGGTAGACGAGGGTGGGTCAGAAGTTGGTCAACTGGGTGGCAAACTGGTTGATGGGCAGAAAACAAAGAGTGGTGGTAAATGGTATACAGTCAGAAGAGATGTGAAGTCACAAGTGGGGTACTTCAAGGGATCAGTCCTGGGCCAGTCCTCTTCAATATCTTCATCAGTGACATTGCTGATGGACTGGAGGGTAAGGTTTGTCTGTTTGCAGATGACACCAAGATCTGCAACAGAGTAGATGATCCAGATGGGGTGGGCAGAATGAGAAGAGATCTGGATAAACTAGCAAAATGGTCGGAAGAGTGGCAACTGGGGTTTAATGCAAGAAGTGCAAGATCATGCACATAGGGAAGAGAAACCCTGAAGCCACCTATAGGCTGGAAGGGAGTTACTGGCAGTCACAAGGGAAGAAAGAGACTTGGGCATCATCATCACCGATGACCTGCAATCATCAAGCAATGCGATTTTATGCCATATGAAGTAAGATTATATTTATATTGCTGATCTGGATACAAAAGGATGGAGTGCAAAACCATTTAACATACTTTCTTAAAGTGCAGACCATACTGGAGCAATGTCAAAATAGGGCCGACCGGAACTGATGTTTTACTCTGACAATACAATGCTTCCTCAGAGTCCCTGGACACTAATCATGATGAACTCAAAATCTATTAAAATGTGTGTCAAGGGCTGGCCCATCCGACACAGCGGTTGGATTTCCGCTTGTGGCTGGCAACCAGGTTCGGGGAATGGACTCAGCTCACTGGAGGGCCGGCCATGGAGAAGGAAAGGAGCATCCGAGGATGGCTCGCCTTTTTCGGGGAGGTGGGGATGCACCTCGGTGCATGCTGGCCCCTGGCAGAGGCTGGAGGCACAGCACAGACACCAGAGGTGAAATTGCTAGGGAGTGGCGGATGTCAGTGGCACGCTACTCCTGGGCAGTAAACCAGGAAACTGCCTTGGTCGATTGGATGATGGTCCCTCAGTCCCGACTGCTGCCAGGCCTCCCAGCTGACACAGTGCCTCAGTGACACCCCGGGCCAATACAGACCGCTGGCCCGCCCCCACGGCACCTTCCCCTCGGAGGAGAGGGACCCGTCCAGTGAAGGGATACGCTGGGTTACCTTGGCGGTCACGATGAGGTGGAATAAGTCAGGATGAGGGAGACATGCAGTCTGAGGGACATTGTGGGACCAAGGAGGCCACCAGGGCTAGCAAGAGGAGGGGAAAAAATGTGTCAAGACACCTCAGAAAATCACAACAGGACATTGTGATACTGTGAAAAGGTAATCAATAATGCAGCAACCACTAATGCAAAACAAATTTGGATCAACAAGGAAATGACGTAACAATGAAGATGTGACTAAACTATTTTTCTTTTCTGTTAGACCTATGATACAGTACTGCAGATCTTTTTCATATAGCTTTTGCCCGCTGTTGCCACCCTTGCACTTTTCGTCTGGCCCTGTGTTCAGTAACCCCAGCCCTATAAGACACTCCACCACTGTCTAGCTAATGGGGATCTACATGGACTGGGACCGGGGTGCTGAGGGTCATCATGCTCAGAAGCAGGGGACATAGGGTTTTCCCAGTTTTCTGCATGTGGAGGTGCACATGCATGCCTGAACTCAGTGGCCCCATTCCACCCACCTGGCCTATCGCCAGCACTTCTTGATCCGATACAACAGACTTCCACCCAGTTGCAGCCAAGAGCCAGGGAAATCCACCTCCCCATCCTGAGAGAGGAGAGCTTACCTGAGACAGCTGCTCAATCTTGCTGTAACATCCCCCCAAGCAACCCTTGGTGACCCAAACCTGTTCCCAAACCCAGGTCACAGGTATGGGAGAGGTAAGATGTGTAGCGCCTCTGCCCTCTGCTCCACCAGGCCGCTGCAGCACTACCAGAGCTTGAGAACTTTAAGGTGTGGCAGTATGCTTAACAGTCTGAATACAACCATGCATGTCCTTGTTGGAAGCCCAGATTTCAAAAGCTGTTTCAAAATCAAACTTGCCAATAACATCAGGTGTCTCTGCCAGAACAGCCGTGAGGCTGTTAACAATCCATACTTTATTTTTATTTGCATATTCAGAAAATACCTTTGAGTCCGAGACTCATTTACAAAGGCTCCACATCACAAAAGTAGAACATATTACAGTGATCACAAATTCAAGAGCAAGGATCAGACAGGCATATTACAGAGAGTACAATAACAAAGGCTAATAGTCAGATCCTAAGGTGTATTAGGATAGGTTTAAATAGCTTAGTATATAGGTTCTAGATTAGAGTTGCTCAGGCAACTCTGGCAGAAAGCAAGAAATAAGGGTGGCTGGAGGAGGAGGAAGGAAGCCAGCGGAGGCCCTTATCAGGGAAGGAGGGACAGTTTCTCTCTGCGGTCATAATGTTGTTGTATGTGGTAAAACCTCGCTCACATTCTACCCAAGTTGATGGGGTTGCCAAACATATTGCATATAGTATTGGCATGTTGGACCAAGAATCTTTCTTTGGGACCATCACTTTAACAGTGAATTCTTCAATATTGCAGTCATGTGCAAAGAGGAGTCTACATATTAAAGACCATCTAAGCTTGGTTCCATCTGGGTTAACTGGCATGATCATACTACTCAACTGGCCGGATTTTCAGGGTTGTTCTTAATTTTGCCTCAAAGTTTTCCACCATTCCTCCTAAATTGGGATTTCTGTTACAGAAGGCTAGGGAATTAAAGCATAAAATAATTCTGGACTTCAGTGTTACAGTCTAGTTCTTATTCAGAAAATGTCTGTTACACTAAGCCAAACATTATGGCAGACTTGTTGAGCTAATATTAGCATTTCTTAAGATGTGCCCTGATTTTGACCATTGATTTTAAAACCCTTGTCCCTGATTTGCAGTGCAGGAGGCTGAGAGGTATGGGCATGATCTCATGATCTTGCACACCTTCTTTAAGGACACTGTAGTGACCAATAAGGGTCTCAATCTCCTGTTCACCATAGCTGTCAATGTTCTCATCCTCAGGTGCATTGTGTGGGTCTAATGCTTTCAAATTGTCCAAAAATGTCCCTTCGTAAAAATAGCTGCTCAGCCTCTATATAACAAGTCTGAAGATTCTGGAACTTCTATATTTGATAACTTGTATGTAGTAGTGTATATGTCCTAAAGATAGATTTTTCATCCTCTGGTGATTCACTTGGCATCTCCATAGAAAGACTTTTAGATGTGGTCCAGGTTTTCAGGAAGTGCCCAAAGTGTGTTAGCGGTGCTGACTAGCTGCTTTGCCTCAGAGAAGATGATGGAATATTTCTGGAAAAGTTTAGAAAGAATTACAAGAAGACCCTTAGCATCAGCCAGGAAGAAAGTGGCAGCAACAAATTTGAAAGTCACTATTTTTAAGACATTCGTGGCCAGATTTCTTTGGTAGTTGTCCCTTTTCATCTGTATCAGAGCAGAAATAATAGAAGTGTAGGTTTGTAATGCCTGTACCAAATCAGAAAATGAAAGCCACAGAGTGAAGAAAATTTGTTTACATTTTGTAGCATGTTCCTGGTGCATTTCTCTGCTATGATCAAGCAATTGACAGAATTTGGGCAAGCACTTTACCAGTTTTCAGAGCAGATTCACAATCACCATATAGCTGACCAAGAACTTCTGTTAGTTGGCGCTTTCTCTGACGCTAAGGCAAGTCTGTTTATGTCATATTGATGGCAATTAAATATGGCTAATCTAATTTAGCAAGAAGGAGAGTAGCATTCCTGGGGGATCCTCCAAGTTATGCAGGACTGGGGAGGCAGACTAGGTGGGTCAAGTGCTCCTTATCTGCTGACAACTTGTATGTTTCTATGTTTCTAGAGTGGTCACACCTTTTTGCTCCTGTCATGATAGAGGCCCCATCAGTAGCAAGCCCTATCAGCTCTTTATCTCCAGATTGTTTTGGAGATCATGAGCTGGATTCACAAAGACAGCCAAAATCCTGCAGCTGAGGGAAAAGGCCTGCAGCACTGTGGAAATGCTGGTGTGGGATATTCTGAAAGAAAAATTGAGCACATGTGGAAATCCATAAAAAACAGCAGTTGCAGAAATTCAGCAACTGCGGAAATTCTGCAAATGCTAAAATCCAGAATGCGGATCTGCAGCTGTGGAAAAAGCTTAGGAGGCACAACAACAGTGATCCATATTAGTTGGAGCAGCAGACTTTGACAGTCTTGCCACAGATGTAGCTAAAAGTACTCACAGAGAGACCAGCAACCATTCCCTCAACTGGGACCACTGCAGCACCACTGGTACCAGCAAAACCATGCACCACAGTGGCTGTCTGTAACTGATGGTCATGTCTCTCCCTGGAGTGTTTCTGTTGCCGCTGCAACAGCAGTCACTGCAGGCTGTTCAGCCTCTACTGCCTGTGGGGCTCCTTCATGGGCTGCACTGGGTCTGGTGGTTGTTGTTTGTCTTTTAATGACAATGTGTGCTAATGGTGCTGTAACAACTGCCACTAATATACACCCACTGGTTTGCAATGACTTGTGCCTGACCGCCACTATAATTGTATTTCAATTGTTGGGGCACTGCATTTGCTCAGGGGAGTGTTACACCTCACTCTCATGTGTGCAACATTTTTCTGTAACTGTGGAAAAATACTGGCTGAGAATAGCCTTTAAGGGGATGTGCCATACTTATCAATGACTTTTTCCCTTAGGAACTTCTGCAGCTGCACTTTTCAACAGTCCATGATGTAATTTTCCGCAGCTGCGGATGTTTTTGTCTGTGCACTCAGAGCAATTTCCCTTTTTCCCATAACTTCTGAACTTTTGGGGACTTAGGGAAGGTTTTGTATCTTCAAATTGTTTTGTAACCCCCCATATCCTTCACAGCATTGTATACTACCTCAGATTAACATTCCTTTTTTTCTCCAACTTCCTCTGTCCCCAGACCTCCCACTCCTTCTGGGTGCTCAGCACCCTTGTCTTCCACCAGTCTCTCCATTTGCTGCCACTTCCTGCCACCTGGCTCCCAATCCATCCCCACATCCTCAAAGGATCCAGCTTATCCCTGCTGGGGCCCCCCTCCCTGGAGGCAAGAAAGGAGTAGCATTCTGGGGATGCTCCAAGGCATGCAACAAGGCTGGGGGCAGCAGTGTGCTTGGTGGACTGTGGCATGGGAGGAGTAGGCAGCCGTCATCTGGCAGGCTGAGATAGGTGCTAGTTTTTCCATTTTCTGGGCCCAGTGTGCACTTTGGTGATGCCCTGGAGGCATAGCCAGGCGATATGAGGTCACCCACGCTGACAAGGCTCTGCACACCATCAGGTGTCACTCTCAAGCAGTACTCTGCCACACCCTCCCGGAGGAAGAGCATTTTATTTATTTATTTAAGCCTTTGGTAACTGGGTAAGTGCGCTGATCCAGGGGACCACTTTCAGTCATGACCCAGGCCACAGCAGGTAGCAATATAGAAGAAGAAACATTTAATGCAATGAGTACAGGTGAGTAAGTATACAGACAACACTGGTGGACAGTGTAAATTACAGTAGGAGGAAAGCAAACTACGGAGAGGCTGTGCAAGCATATACAAACTAAGACAAATCAGTTCATCAGAATAATTAGATAAAAAACTGTACATTACTCACAGCAGTATAAGTGATGAGTGCAATTAAGTGCATAACATAAGATCACACTGAAGCTTCTGTTGAGGGAGTACACAACATGTACTGAGGGTGGTAAGACAGGACACAATGATAAGGGAAAGAGTAGGAGCTCTTGGGAGGCCAAACAACCAAATTAGGGAAGGCCATTGTGGTCAGTGGGGAGGGTTAACCAGGTGAGCAGCACCACTTGGCCTCGTCATCCCTGCAGATGCTCGATCATCCTCCCCTGCCAGCCTACACTCCTGATGTTTCAGGCTTGGAGCTCAAACCAGCTCACCAGCGTGCCAAGATTTACATTCTGGATGCCCAATCACATCTAAAAAATTGTCTGAACATTTCCCTTTGTGTCAATAAATCTTATATATACTATTAAAGTGCTTTTGGTGACCACATCTTATCCCCTCATCAAGTTGGGATCCCGACGGTGCTCAACAAAATTTTTGTCAAACGCCTGTCAGCAACACCCGGCAAGTCAACCGCATTCTGCAGTCAGCTGCTGGTGCCCACAGGCTGACTGTGTTTTCTTCAGGGCCTTTGCCCCAAACCTCCCAGGGGCTGTGCCCCGCACCACCCTCTTGGGATGATCAATTCTGAGTCAGAGCTGATTGGGGGTGCAGGACCCTGACAGCGCCTGGTGCCAGAGAGTTTCCCACAGCGGCTTGGCTGTAGTCACTGGGGACCTCGCTGGCTGAAATGTCGCTGTCGGGGGTAACTGATCATCGTTGTAAGGAAAATACTTTACATGGAGAATCCTCCAGATCCTTAAACAAAACAAAAAAAAAAAGCAACCTGAACAGTCTTAGATATTGATTTTTAAAATTATTAATGGATTCAGAATGTGTGTAGATACCAGTGCCTTGAAGAACTGATTTCTTGATAGGATCTAGCATGATGCAATTCCAAAGGAGGGAAAGACAGAAAAATGAATTTCAGTACTGGCTGTGTTCAACTTTGTCATGACCCACCTCCCCTCCAAAAAGAAGCTCAAAAGGACTATTAAATCATGAAGCTATAGGGAGCAAAGGCTGAAGGAACTTTTTTTGACAGCCCATAGAATGCCAAGTCAAAATATTTACAATGGTGTCTGTGCACCATAGGAAGGCTTGCCTATGCACCATGTAGGCAATCATAAGTGACATTTCTGCAGACCCATGTGTGCATGCACAGAAGGGACTACATCCCTTCACCACTGGATCTCCTGGCTGGTCACACGACTATGCTCGTGGATGGGTTGGGAGAATGTTGAGGATGTGCCCACACTCTGTGCCATTCATGAAGGCACAGAGTGCCAGGTGAGGGGCACATGATATGGGAGCAGGGACCCTGCTGTAATTGTTGCATGCCTCCCCAAAACATACCCTTGCTAGCCACAGGAATCCATAGCCCCCACAATACTGCCCCAGCCCTGTGGTCAGGCAGGAGGAAGCCATTTGGGCACTCACCAAACACTTTACAAATTCAGGAGCCATGCTGTGCCACAATCCCCAGTTCTGCACAGAAAACCTACTGCAGGACCAGGTTGGGAATTCAACTGGATGCCCACCTGTGTCCTCCAATCTACACTGTTCTCCCGTGATCCTGCACACCGGGAGGGGGTGCAGGGCCACGAACATGCATCTGGCTATTGTGCATAATGCCACCACACACCTGGCTGTGGAGGAGGAGCTGGGCGCAGGCCAGGTGTGCGCCTTATTGCATCTGGATTGATTGCTCCTGCTTGTGTAGTCCTCATCTGAGAAGAAATGTGAAAAGTTGGAGGGGTTCAAAGAAGAGTCACGAGGATGATAGATAATATGCAAAAAGAATTATGATGAGAGGCTATCAGAACTAAATCTGTACCTCTTGGCACCAGAGAATTAGAGGTGCTCTGCTCCTTATGTTTAAAATATCTAGAGACCATGAATTAATTTCAGAGTTGAGTATGACATATAATAAAAGGGATTGTAACCTAAGAAGCCATACCTACCAACTTGCACTAACTTATCTCAAAAAGGACAACAGACGCTTCTTTTATACACAAAGAATAATTCCATTATGGAACTCACTCCCCAAACACATAGTGGATGCCAATAGTCCAGAGATTTTTTAAAAAACCCTCAACATTCACTTACTGAATTGCCAGGTGATCTGATTCCAGCTTGCTGGAGATGTACTTACATGGACCACGTCCTTCTGTACATCGAGAGCACTTCCTAGTATAATTGCTAGTATAATTATTGCATAGATCCCATTGTGAATCTGCAGTTCTAAAAGATTCTGAAAGTTATGATTAGCTGTCAGAGTTTTACCCATGTAATATCCGCCTCTCATTTCAGCTATGATGGCTATTCGTCACATATGAAAATGCACTGCCCACAGATGTTTTCATTCCTTTTTCCCTCTTTCTGCTTCCAATGCAAGCATGCATGTATTTAAAAGATAATGAAAGAAGAGAATATATAATAAGGTGCCAAAATAACACCAAACATCATTTATTATAGGACCGTGAATCTAGCATGCCTACAGTTAGGGTTGAGTAGGCTGTTTCATGTTACATCCCAATTTTGCACCTTAATAACTTTGGTGTCATTTGACAAAATAGCCCAAAATTGGCATGCACAGTCAGGCTGTCAGAGTCGCAAGACATGAAAAATTTTGTGCTGGCATCTTGTTTGCTTTCCGAGATACAGAGCACCTAAAAATAGTGAATACTTAATATTGCATATTTTTGCTCTCACCTACTGCCTAGACAGTGTAGAATTTTTCATGAAATTGTCAGGGTTGAAGGCCTGCACCAAGGGTGTGCCTTTGGAAGGTTTCTTGAAAATATTATACAGTTTTAAAGTTATAAGAATTTTTCAGTTAACCAAAACATGTAAATGGTAAAACAAAATAAAAAAAACAACTATGGCAACATGTAACTCTCGCAACTTGTAATTGATGACATGTTATTTGTAACATGTTATTTCGTGGATATGTTGTTTGTGACCAGTTCAATGTATTTCAATGGGGTTTTGAACTTTGATTCATAACTTTGTCATTTTTCATATTTTGACCCCAAATTTTCAGCATGGCCTTTTGGGACCCCATCTCATGACCAATGGTGATGGAAGTATACGAATCAGGTCCACAAAGGAAATGTTGTGGTTGCTTGGCAAAATCACCTTACAAACAGGATGTGAACATTTGCATTGCCCTTGCTCATAAGGTGGGGTCATAAGAAAGCTGTGTTTACAAGTTGGGGTCAAAATATGTAAACATGACAAAGTTATGAGCATACTCACCTGTTCAGGTCCCAAAGGACCTACATGAATGAGGATATGATTCTACAATCTCAAAAGAAAGGAAATTCTTTGCAAAAACTTTGTTAATGCACCAGTTAGAGTAACCTAATGCCACAAAAGTAGGGAAATGTGGCACTAGCATTTCCAGCCCTAACTCCTACCCCACCTCCAAGCAGCAAAAGGAAAAACATTAGGGTTTTGAGTCTCAGGAGACTTTGTGAATCAGTGGTGGGTTCTTCCTTGGGGTTCTCAGCCCTAATGCCAACCTAGTTCCCTCAGCAAACAACATTACCCATGCTCTCCGGCAAGCCCTGTGTGAGAAAGCTACAACAAACTGTGTTGCAATATGGGCGTGACATACTTTTCAACCTTTGAAGAGTGTATCACTATAGAAATGTAAACAATGATGGCAGACAAAACCCAAAGGTCTTTCCAGTCTGCCCAAGTTCCTATAATCCCTGGAATCTACTGTTCCTCCAGGGTACTGTGATGGTCACTGAACTGGTAGACCTTGGGATTCTTCACTCTGAGTGGTGAAGGAACTGTCCCACTACTAGCAGCACCAGCAACACCCTCATGAGGTGGGATGGCGAGGGCTGCTTGAGGTCCGAATGGGGTTGGGTTGGTGGAATCACCCCAGAAGAAGAGGCAGGAGTTGTACACAGAGGTCGGATGAAGCAAAGACATTTATTAGACAGGAGGGGAAGGAGGACATGGTCAGTACAGGAACATACCAACCACAAAACAGTAGGGAGTATGGACAGCATTATGGATATCTAAACAGTAACAACTAAACTCTAAAATGTCTAAACTTTATGTCATTCTTCTCTGTGGGTGCACCACAGCCTAATGTCACTAAACTCTAAGCCTAGTACTATACAGAGATCAGATTACATTCACTACCCACAGTATTTGGTTTTACAATGACCACAGAATCATAAAAGTCCATCTGTCTGAAGTCTTTGTGCACACGTTGATCTCCTTTGGTAGCTACAAGAGAAGTAAAACAGAACTGTAGAACACTTAGATACAATTCCCAGCATGGACCTAGTTAAGGCCACTGGGGTGGTGATAGGTTTTGTAACCAGACCATAGGTTTCTCGGCAAAACCCACTCTCTCAAGGCTGCCAGAAAGAAAGAACCAGAGAAGCTGGTTCCTGGAATGAACCACTTTCAGGTTGTCGGATTCACACTGGATGCAAGGAACTCCTCGGCCAAACCCACCTCTAGGGCTGCCAAGGATGAAGAGGAACCAAGAGATGCGTGGTGGCAATCCACTGGAGGACTACCACGACCTGGACAATGCTGCAGCACTCCAAGGGCCAGCAAGACTTTGAATTATCTGAGGGAAGATGGATCTCCGATGCAACCAGGAACCAGAAGGATCTGAAGTGAAGATGGTTGATTCTGAGATCTTGTCACAAGGAACTAAAACAAAACAATGAATAAATGGCCAGACAGCACGTCCGCACTAGGTTGACGACGAGGCGTAGACCAGGTTCTTCAGGATATGCATACTCTTATGCGGAGGGCAACCAGCTTCGGACATCCGGATCAGGAACCAAATGAAACGCCACTGGCACGGCGGTCATGATGCACTTGAACCTGCAAACATAACTTGAACTGTAGGACAGAAGAAACGGCGGGTGCGACTTCGTACAAATGGTGAAGAACTCAACTTGCAAATGACATGGACAGAGCAGATGATTTGATGGTGGACACTTTCAGGTGAAGAATGATGATGAAGACGTCTTCCTCCGGTAGAGACTGATTCTGAATCATGAGAACAGCAAACCACACCATGGAACATCAATGTAGCGGAAGATTGAGTCTGTTCCCATATGCTGGCACTACTGTAGCTAATAGGCACACCTTCTCACAATACCAAGAGAACTGTGTGATGACCAGGTAATTTGCCAGGAGATGGGGCAAATTACCAATTTGGGGGCAATTATTTACTTGTGGGGCAATTTTCAGATGCCTGGGGCAATTGTTCAGATGCCTGGGGCAATAGCTTAGATGCCAGGGCAATTGTTCAGATACACAGGGCAATTTTCAAGTACCAGGGCCAAATAACCACAGTCTTAGGGCAAATGTTCACGGCAGGGTAAATGACCACAATCCTAATAATACAGTCTCAGTACTATCGCAATGAACACAACAGTTCAGATACAGATTTGCAGTATAGAATAGTCACTAATCACAGTTGTGTGCTAAGCACCAATTGGCTGGACCCTTTTTCCAGTTAGGGTCTTTCTTTTTATTTTGCAATTGTTTAACCAGGAGAGACACACTAAGCTGGAAGCTTGTTTACAGGTGCGACCTGGGAGCACAGGGAAGTTAAGTAACTTGCTCAGGGTCACATCAGTACGAAGTGGGGCTGTGGGATTCAAACCCAGATCTCAGATTTGCAGCTCAGAGCCTTAAACCACTGCACTATAATGCCCCCTAATCCCCTTTCAGGATCTGGCTACTACCTCACACTCTTGTGTTGGTGCCTTTTCACTCTGGCCCCTCTTACCCTTTAACTGCTGGGCTTCACTGGCAGAGCACCCTTTAAGGCGTGGGTACAATGCAGCACCCTTCTAGTACTGGGGCCCTTGCTTCCCCTTCTACTATTGGGCTGGACTTGCCCTTTTTAAACACTAGGGCCTATGCTGCCTTTCTAATGGTGGGCCTGGTGCCCACTGCTTTATTCTGGGCCTGTCATGTCCCTTTAAACTCTTGCCTAGTAGCCCTCTCTTAATCTGGGCCTGTCGCCCTGCTTTGCTTTTGGGCCTGGTGCCCACTATACTTTGGGCCTGGTGCCTAATTCACATGGGGCTGAGCATTGCCCTTTAATTTTGCTGCCCTTTAAATTCTTGAGGCTCTCAAGAGCTGTCACTCAGTACCACTTCATCCCGCCTCTTCCTAAATATTCATTAGGCCTTTGACTGGCCTTGCTTTCCTAGCCCCTCCCATGAGGCGGCTAGCCTGCTCCCTTATGTATATGAAATTTGGTCCTTATGACCCGACTGTCCTGAGCCTGTCGCTTCCCCAAGCGCCTACAGCGCTAACAATTTAAAAAAAAAAAACTCTTTCCTCAAATGTTGGATGGCCAGCACTGATTTCTACGTGCTGCCGTCTGACTCACCGCCTTTGCCAGATCGAAGAGAGCTGCAGTCGGGAGGCAGGAGGCATTCTGGCAGTGGGATGGAGCAAACAGGCAGCAGGAAGGATGACAGGGGCCTCGGACGGCCGAGAGCAATACAGCACTGTCACGGATCTTCAATGCCACCGATGGGGACTGGAATTAAACTTTAAAATACTCGGGGGGCCAAAATAAATAACCGGCCGGGCTCACAAGCCCAATTTGTAGCAAATACTTGTTTACTTCACTATTGGTGCCCCTATGGCACCAGAACCGAACCAGAGCTTCGGGTCTTCACCCGCTGGATTCCAGAGCAGACACACCAACAAACCCCCAGGGAAGCGGTTTCAACCACCAGGTAAGCCTCATAGGTTCCCTTAGTTTGTGGTGTCCTCTTCTCCACAGCCTGGCAGGAACTACTGAAAACTGTTAATTTTTCAAAATCTAAACTTCTGATTCTAGACTGGTTGGGGTGGAATGCTGTGCATGAGCAGCTCAGCATAGCATTCCATCCAAGCCATTGTTGTTGCAGCTTGCATAAAATCTACTTTTGACCAAGTTTTAAGTGCACAGGGCACTTTTTCTATTATTTACAGCGCTTCCCTTGCAGGAGGAAACTTTACTAGGGGCCCTTTATGATTGTACCTTGCTGCCCACACATACAGAAAGCACCCTGGGCACCTGTAAACCCCTAGTTTATTTATTGATTCCTCTTCTGTAGTGCCCCAACTTTGGGGCATTACAGTACTAACCTCCCATCCTCTCCCATTCTCCTCCTTGGACCTGTTGCCCTGGGAAACCACCATTTCCTTCATTCTATTCCAGCCCTGCTTGAATCCCTGACTGTTTTCACACCCACCACCTCGGCTGACAGACTGTTCCAAGGTTCCACCACTTTCTGTAAAGTAGTACTTCCTGACATCCCTCCTGAACCTCCATCCTGTTAATTTATACTCTTGACCATGTGACCGTGAGTTGGTATTTAGGCTGGATAGTTTCCTGCAGTTCACTTGTTAATTCCTTTAAAGAACTTGAAGGTCTCTATCATATCTCCCTCTCCCTACTGGTCTCCAATGAGTATATATTTAGTGCCATGAAGTGCTCCTCATAGGAGCTGCCCTGAAGACCCTGGATCATTTTGTTACTCTGTGCTGCACTGTCTCAACCTATCCTTATCCTTTCTGAGGTGAGGTCTCCAGAACTGGGTGCAGTACTCTAGGTAAAGCCTCACTAGGGATCTGTAGAGAGGAAGTATTACCTCTTTTCTTCTGCATCAATACCCCTCCCAATACAGCTCAGCATCCTGTTAGCCTTGCTATAGGTCTTGTTGCACTGACTTGATTGCTTAAGTGAGTTGCTGATGATAACTCCCAGATCCCATTCCTCAGCTGCAGGAGTGCTAAGTCTCTCCTCCCATCCAGTACTCCGTCTTGGGATTCTTTTTCCTAGATGCATTACACTGCACTTTTTGGCATTGAATTTTAACTGCCAGATCTTTGACCGCTCCTCTAGCTTTTGTAGGTCTCTCTGCATTTCCCTTATTCCTCATCACTATCCACCCTCCAACACAGTTTTGTGTCATCTCTGAAGAGACACAACCTGCTCTGGATTCTTTCTCCAATGTCACTACCGAACATGTTGAAGAGGACTGGAACCATGACAGATCCCTGTGGAACCCTGCTCGTAACCTCCTATCTTCTGATTTAACCCCACTGACTACCATCCTCAGCCGCCTCCTCTAGCTAGTTGCCCACCCAGTTCACTATGGGTTTAGCTTCACCCAGGTTTTCCAGCTACTTGAGCAATTGTTTGTGAGGCACTGAGTCGAAAGCCTTGCTGAAGTCAAAGTACAGCAGATCTACATCATAGCACTTGTCTAATTCATTTGTTACCCAGTCAAAAGAAAACTATCAGGTTAGTCTGACAAGACCTTCCTGCCACAAAACCATGCTGTTTACTATCCAGAAGCCAGTTGCTCTCCAGGTAGTCTATGAGATCCTCTGATCAGTGACTCAGTGACTCCATCAGCTTATCCCCTCATGCAATGGTACAACATCTGCCATATTCCAATCCCTTAGAACGTCCACAGGCCTAGGTTAGCTGTAGAATAGACATACCAGTGGTTCAGCTACCTCTGCTGCCAGTTCCCTGAATATCCTCTGATGCAACCCATCTGGTCCTGGGGCCTTATCTGTCTTAAGGCAGCCATCCCTTTCAGGATCCTTTCACTAGTAAGCAATAGCTGTCTCATTTCTAGAACTCCCTTAGTGGCGCTTGATGCCACTCTCTGGCATGGACCTTCCATCCTCCTTAGTGAAAACTGAGCAAAAGTAGTTATTCAGGATTGCAGCCTTTTGCCCATCCTCCTCTATCACCCCCCACTTGCCATACGATTCCCCACCTTTTTCACTAATATATCTGAAAATCTGTTTTCTCCATTTTGACCCTCTCATACACAGCTCTGTGTCTGCTTTCACCTCCTAACAGCCTTCTTTACCTCCGTATTTTTTCTGTAGATAAACCTCCCATTCTACCTCCTCTGCTTTTCCTTGTATTCATGAAGGCCTCGTTTGCCCCTAACCACTGCCCTGGCCCTTGCTGGGAACCACGGTGGTCTCTTAAACCGTTTTCTTTTAAACCCGTTTTTCTTTGTTACTATAGTTATGCATGCCTTAGCTGTCTTGAGGATGGCCCCATATGAGGTGCTGGCTTGCAGCTCAGTCTTTGCTTTGGATGGGGCTGTGGAAAGGGTGAGCATTAGGCTGACAACCCAAGGAAGACTCCACCACTGATTCGCAAAAATTCCGGAGACCCAAAACTCTAATTTTTTTTTCTTTTGCTGCCTGGGGTGGGAGAGTTACTGTGGGCTGGAATCCCTAAGACCACATTTCCCTACTTTTACGGCATTAAATTACCCCAATTGGTACACTAACAAAGTTTTTTTTTTCACAAAGAATTATAATACATAAGATCAAACATTTTAAATGTGAGGTGCCTCTTCTCCTGTTGGTCTCTGCTCTATTAATGTGAAACGATTATTACAATATGAAAATAGAGGAAATAAGATCTTTTTTTAATTGCACAACACCACAAAAGGCAAGATACTAACATTATACTAGAAGAATAACGGTTGGTTTTCCTTCTGTGAAAATGTTTTCTAGCCATCATCTTTACATACTTTACAATTGCATAATCCAGTATCTTTGTTGTGAATGAGCCATTGTTAGGTTTTAAACCACGAATCCGTGATTTCTATATAGCTGTCTCTGTCATAATTTTTTTTTTTTGCTTGCAGGCTCAGAAAATGATTCCATAATTACTGAGGTGCCACTCACTTCGTGATCATGTTCAGATGGCTCAGCTGTGTGCATACTGTAATGTGACATGTGTGTTGTATTGCCAGGGTATATCTTCAAGGAGAGGAGAGGGAGATGCTTCTGCCATTGTATAGATCATTGGTTGTGCCACACATGGAGTACTGCATACATAACTCGCACCCATACCTGAAGAGTGAAATTAAGTTACTGGTCATGAGATGATCCAGGTACTAGGGGACATACCATAATGTGAACAGGCTGGGAGAGTTCAACATGTACTCACTGTAGGAGAATAGAGACAGGGGATATGATTAACATACTAAACTGCTAGCAGAGTAGGCCCATTGGTCTATCACGCCTGCTCGAGATCAGTACCCTCTGGTGGCACAATTGCTGCCTTCCTGCCTCTCCTACGTGAAGCTCCCAACACCCCAACTGAAGTTCCCTCCAGTTCTGCCGCTTATAGTTTCACCTTCCTCCTGTACCTGTCACATCTCTCTTGAACACTCCCCACAGTATCTGCATTAGCCAGTTCTGCAGGCAGTGCATACCAGGGTTCAACCACCCTCTCTGTGAATTATCATCTTCTTGTCTCACCCCTGAGTCTCACCAATCAGCCTCAATTTGTGCTTCTGATGGCCCTGCCTCTCAGCTGTAACACCCTATCTGAGCTTACACTATTCACACCCTCGAGGTATTTGAAAACCTCAAGTCATATCCCCTGTCCATTCTCTCCTCCAGGGAGTACATGTTGAGCTCCCCAAGTCTCTCCCTCATAGGACCTCTCCCAGACCCTGTATCATCCTGACTGCCCTCCTCTGGACTCTCTCCAGGAGTGCAGTGTCCTTTTTCAGGTACAGATGCCAAACTGCACAAAGAATCCAAGGTGCAATCTAACCAGGTAGTTATATTTATTTATTTATTGAAATGTTTCACCAGGAAGGCACACTAAGCAACAAGTTTGCCTCCTCGTGCAACCTGGGGAAAGGGGTACAACTGGAATGAGACATTATACATACAAGTTACAGGATCAACATTAACATACAGTTGTAAGGCAGGTGTTACAAAAGTGTTACAACAGTGTTACTCATAACATGTTGAAAGAGGGACATAATAAATGCTGGGTTAATAGTAAACAAGTGCTTACATGAGAGAAAAGAGGGAAGGGAGGGAGGGGTGAAGTGGGGAGGGGAAGAGTCATGCCTCTGGAGACCCCTTCAGGATGTGAGGAACCCTGCAAGGGGACTAGGGGACCAGAAAGAAGGGTAAATATCAGTGTCCCAGAGAGCCCTTTAAGATGGGGAAAAAGTAGCTAAGAGATACAAGCCCCTTGGGGGCAGGAGAGGGACCCATGGAGAGTATCGGGTCCTTTATATTCTGTGAGAGATCAAGGGAGGCCAGTAAGGGGAGCAATTAGGGGACGGGGAGAAGGGGTGGGTGTAGACAGGGTGAAATGAAGGTGACTCTAGGGGGTAGGGTTTGTCTAGGGCTTAGAGGAGGGAATTAGGAAGGGACATGGCAGGAGCAGCTAGGTGCAAGGTAATTATTGAGGGCAGAGCTAATGGAGTAGGTGGAGGATGAGTGCTGGATTTGGGTGGTGGGATTCCACATTTTTGGGAGGCAGTGAGAGTAAATGGATTGGCCGATTTGGGAGGATCTGCAGGGGACAACCAGAGTACGGAGTCAGTTGATCTAAAGGAATGGGAGGGTGGGGTGGGTGTTGTAAAGGAGGGAGTGAGGTGAAAGGAAGCTCACCCAACCAGTGCTTGGAAGTGAATTAAGCACAGTGGGAGAGTCACCTGTTTGTAAGAGAGGGAAGGATAGGGTACCTATAAAGATCTCAGTGATGGGTGCGAGTGGGGGGCATCCAGGGCAATGTGGCAGAAGGAATTGAAGAGGGTGTCTAGTCTGGCCAGGAGGACTTACAGTAGTGGCAGCACCATATACCACATCACAGTAGTTGAAAATGGGCAGTATCATCTTCTGAACAAGTTCACGCCTAGTCAGAGGAGGGATGCAACTATGGTTCCTGAACAGGGCACCAAGCTTGGGGCTCAGTTTTGTTTTGGATGGCATCAATATGTCCAGAGAAGTTTAGGTGTTGGTCCAGTCAAACACCTAAGTAATTGAAAGGAGGATGTGTCCTGAAGCAAAGTCCCTTAAGGGTGTGAAAAGTGGGTAGGGAGGAGCCTAGAGAGTCTCTGCCTTGTGCCAAAGGTCATGGAGACAGTCTTTTGGCATTGAGGAAAAGTTTATGGTTAGCAAACCAGAGCTGAACCTTGTCAAGTCTTGCTGTAAGCTGATTGTAACCTCAACAGGACAGGAGCCAGATGCATACAGAACTGTATCATTTGCATACATATGTATAGAGGAAGATGGGGAACAAACAGAGAGAAGGCAATTTAAGAAGATGGAGAATAGAAGGGTCCTAATACTGAGCCCTGGGGCACTCCAGTGCTAATCAAGAAGGGCAGGGAAGTGTCATCCAAGATCTTATCTGATTGGGTTCTATCAATAAGGAAGGCCTTGAACCAGTTTGTGGCAGAGGAAGATAGGCCAACTGCTGGGAGTGAGTTGAGAGATGGGAGTGAGAGACAGTGTCAAAGCCTTGGCCAAGTCGACAAAAATGGCAGAGGTAATTTACTATGTACAGAGGGAGAAGCACATCACGGCTTCTGGGTTATCTACCTGGCAATGCAGCACAGGATTTTAATTGATTTGGCCACAGCCCTCCTACACTGCTCAGAGTTGTTCATCTTAGCATCCACAGCCACTTTAGGTCCTTCTCTACACTCAAAGCCTGCAGTGTCTCCCTCCCAAGGTGTACACATGAGTTGGGTTCCTGAGCCCCAGGTGGAGAACCCAGAATTTCTCCATGTTAAACCTCAGTTTCCAGGTCTGTGGCCACCTCTCCAGAGCCACCATGTCATCTTGTAAGACTACTCTACCTTCCTGCCCATTCACCGCTGCCCCCAGGTTCAAGTCATCAGCACAGAGGCTCATCTCGCCTCCTGACACCGCTCCTGATGTCTGGAATGTAAATGTTAAACAGGAGCGGCCCAGTACAGATCCCTGTAGGACCTGCTAAAGACAAACCTCCTACCCAACCCCACCCTCTGAAACAGATCAGCTAGCCAGTTCCCTAACCACCTGACTATCCATTCACCCACCCCACTTCCCCAGTTTATCCAGCAGACCATGATGTGGCACCAAATCAAACACCTTGCTGCAGTTCAGAAAGATGATATCCACCGGCCTGACCTGGTCCAGCACCTTCATCACCCAATCGTAGAACTCCAGAAGGTTGGTCTGACATGATCTGCCTGTACAAAGCCATGTTGGCGATCATCCAGGTAGTCCGTGCCTCTGGAAACACCGAAGCCTTTCCGTAAGATGGTCTCCATCAGTTTGACCACCACTGACATCAGGCTGACAGGCCTGTAGTTCCCCGCCTCTCGTGAGCCGCCTTTTGATAGGATCAATGTGGGTCATTCTCCAATCCTGAGGCACCTCTCCATCTGAATGTGCTGGCTGAATATCACCCTTGGGAAATGGCTCTTGCAGGGCGCCCATGATGTCTCTGCTCCTGTCTGTGGCTGCACCATGGTTGCTCTAGTTGACATCTGGCAGACTGAAGTCTTCCACCAGCAGCACTTCCAAGTACCCTGTCCAGTTCTTCCCTTGTGCAGGGGGTCTGTAGATCACTCCAGCATGAATGGCAATGCCATTTCCCATCTCCAAGGTGATGTACAGTGCCTCCACCCTTTTTCTGCATTCCCTATATTTTGTTTGTTTTAATTTCCTCCCTGATGTAGATAGCCCTTCTTCCTCCCCCCTCCTTTTTACCCGCCTGCCCACTCCTGAATAGAGTGTCATCTGTTACGGCTATATCCCAGTCACGGTTTAATATGAGCAATGTTTCAGTGACAGGAGCAATGTTTAGGTGTCCTTCAGTCATCAAGGCCACTAGGTCTGGGATTTTATTTCCCAGCTGCAGGCCTTATGCACATGGTCTTCAGATTTCTGCTTTCTCGTAATGGTTCCCTCCCCATGTCTTTCCTCCAGTATCCCTCCTGTCCTTACACCCATTATGCCTTTCTCCTGTCTTGTTAACAATTTTGCTCTTGGGCATCTCTGGTGATTTCTCAACCTTAGGTTCCTCTCTGCTGACAATAGTATTTTGAGGGGCTGTTTGCTTCACCCTGCTTGCTGTCTCTGCCCCCTTGGCTTGCTGAAGAAAACATTTAAACCTCTCTAAGGAGCTTAGCTCCCTCACCCGGATAGATGCAGGTCATCACTCCTTTATAGGCCTGCATCCCTCCAGGTAGATTCCCAGTCCCCAATGAAGCCACTTCACTCTACTGCACACCAGCCCTTCAGCCATGCTTTGACTTTCTTGGTGAGGAGTACCCTGTCCCTCCTCGCTATTGACATGCAACACCTCCTAATGGGTTACAGAGCTTACTACCTGTCTAGCACCACATCCCAACTCACTGCACCTCTCCTGCACCACCCTCACCTCATCACTAGCCAGGTCAATTGTCCCCAGGTGGATTCTGAAGTCTGGCTTCCCCTGCTATCCTGCTTCTCCAGCGATCCTGAGGATATGCCTTCCATCCCTCCATGCCGCAGCACTGGGTAGGCACTTCACCCTCCCCAATGACCGAGTCTACCACCTGTAGTTGCTTCCTCCTCCTCTTGGATCCTATTCCCCCGGGTCTCCTCCTCTCCTCTAGGTTCCTATGCCTCCCTGGGTCTCCACTATGGAGGACCTCCACACCTCCTTGGCCACCACTGCAGGTGCCTCATTAGGGCAGTCCTGCCCTGCTAGAGCAGCAAAGACGTTATGGAGTGGAACTGTAGGAGAGAGTGCCTCTTCCCACCTCCCTCACCTTTCCCGAGCCCACCATAGTCCAGCCACCCTTGGCAACAGTTGAGGCAGTGAGGGCAAACTTCAGGATCCAAGGGTGGGGAAGTGGTTTCCTGAAACCCAGCCAAAGCAGTCTGGAGATGAGCCACCTCTGCCCTCAGCCCAGAGAGGTACCTGTAGATGTGATGGCACCGCAGCCTCCAGAAATCTCCTGAAGACTGCCGCCCACAGCCACTGCTTGGCACCACTCCCATCCTGTCTGCTTGTATCTTATTTATTTTCCTTCTTCTTACTTCCTCCTCCCTTTTCTACTGTCCTCTGTTGTCCACTTTTAGTTTTGCAAGTTCTGTCAGGACTCTCTTCTCCGTAAATGGACTACTGTCAATTCTCTGCCATTGATACTCCTGTTGCTTATCTGTGGTTCATTTCTTCTCCTTCTACCATACATATTGTGCACAACTATTTGTTTAGGAACTGCTTTGTCCTGGTCTCCTACCACACATTCTCCTCCTTAACTTTTACAAGCCCTCCACGGTGTTTTCTCTTGTCACTCACATCCCTGAGGAATGGCTTTACCACTTTCTTAACTGCCTGGGGTACTGTCTCCTCCATTTGGGCCTTTCCACACCGGACTACTTTACCTCGTGCTCTCCTTAGCCTGATGCACTTCCTTGTCCTCCTCATTCTGCATCTCTTTGTACCTCATAAATGCTAAGATATCTGCCTTACCCTCCCAACAGCTTCTTTTAAGCAGCATGATGGTCTTTTTTCCTCTTGCTTTTGTTCAGTTTTCCTAACGCAGAGAATTGCCTTCAGTATAACTATTTTTTAATTTCCCAACTTTCTCTTGACTCCACACAGCTACAGGCCTCCTCTCAGGGTCCCTGAGGCATTCCCCATCTTTGTGAACTTGATCCTCCTGAAATAAAGGACTGTATTTGTGTGGTTTGACTCAGCTACTGTTGTTCTATTGAACCACCCGATTCAGTGATCCCTGGTCCCCAGTGGTCACTCACTGTGACATCTGCAATACTGCCCCCATTGGTGAGTACTAGGTGCAATACTACTCATTCATATGTGGGTACTGTTACCAATGGCCTGAGGAACACCCCTGCAAGGATTCCAGATAATTTCTGTTCCTAGCTGAAGCTGCTGGTGGGATGCTTCAGTCCACAAGTGGCACATGGTCCTTCCAAATTCCTGCCTAGTGCTGGAGATCTGTAGATCACCCCAGTACAAATACCAGCTCCATTTCTCCATTCTGCAGTGACCCACATTGCCTCTGCCCCCATTTCAGATGCTTTTATGCCATCCCTCATGTAAAAGCCACACCTACTCCTACAGTACTTACACACACTGTCCTTCCTGCAAAAGTGTTGCTTAGTATGGTTATATCACAGTCATGGTCAACATTGCACCATGTCTCAGTAATAGTGACCATGTCCACATCAGTCTCTGCCATTATGTCTGAGATCTAACTTCCCAGACTGGGTGCACTTGCACACATGGCCTTTCATATTCTGCTACAACCCCTCCAGTTAACCCCACTGTTTTCCCCTGTTGCCTAGTCTCCTTTCCTCCTAACTCACTTTTTACTTCTGTACTTTTTGGTACTGTTTACAGCCATCTCTGGTGTTTGCCCCTCATGGGGTTCAGTCTATACATCACTTCCATTGGGGCTTTTATTTTTCCTGCTGTTGTCTGCCAACCTGCTCAATTAGTTTACATGTTAGCTAATGGTGTTTTCAACTCATTTTTCAGGACCTAAGTCCCCTCCTGAACAGATGCTGGCCATATCCCTGTACAGGCCCACAGCCTTCCAGGTGGACATGGGGCCACATATTGCTCAGTGGGTCTAATTATCATTACCCCACCCCAGCACCACACAAACTGTGCTGGAAAAGTATCATAAGCCTGACTGTTCAAATAGCATGTCAGACAAAAGATGCCCTGCAGGTCCAACAGTGTGTCAATGTGTCAGCCAAAAGGCATCCTCCAGGTGAATGAGTGTGTGAACATGTCAGGTCTGATAGGCCGTGCCGTACCAATTCTGCTGATGGTGATGACGGAACAGGGGTCATCTGTAGGGAGGAAGAAGGAGTGCAGAAATGATTTTCAATTGTGAGACAGAGTTGCTCTTCTTGTTGCTATTCTGCCAACTGGATGACCTCAGATGATGGTGCATACAATAACGAGGAACAGAGACATGGTCCCTGATACAGGCGCCTTACCTCCATCCAGTAGGTGTTGCATGCAGGCTCACTCATGAGAAGGGGGGTGGTGCAACAACTGAGACACATATGACTTCATTAGGGTGGCTGAGACAGCTGCTATCACCAGTTAGGTCCTGCTCCCTGCCTCACGTTATGTCACTTGCATGGGGTCTCACAACAGTAAGCATTACCTCATACCTTGTTACACCCCTAGGAGTTAAGTTGCTCCTTTATAAGATACAGACAAACTACAGGAAGACCTGACATTTGTTAACACCTGCCACAATAGCAATTACCAACATGAGAGGCAGTCACGTTAACATCATAGAATCATGGATATTTGACAGCAGAAAAGGACCCTTCCGCCCATCTAGCCTGCCCAATCCTCCCCTTCACAAACCCCTCCTGCCTGCCCTCACCCCCAATATTCAGCCCCAGATGCCTACCCCATGCCTCTTAATTTCCTCCACTGTCTTAGCCCCATCACTCCATCCGCAGCCTGTTTCAGGGCTCCACCACTCTCTTGTGAAGAAATGCCCCCTTACATTGCCCCTGAACATATTTCCTTGCAATATGAGGCTATGTCCTCTAGTTCTGGCTCCCCTTCCTCCTCAGCAGACCCCTTCACCTACATTGAGCCCCTTTACATATTTAAAGGTTTCAATCATGTCCCCTTTTCCCTAGTTTCCAGCATGTACAGATTCAGCTCCTTACACCTCTGCTCATATGTCTTCCCATGCATACCCTGCACTATCTTTGTTGCCCTTCTCTGACCCTTCTCCAATGCACCTATATCCTTGCGGAGGTGTGGTCTCCAGACCTGAACCCTGCACTTTAACTGCGGCCTCGCTATGGCTTTCTAGAGGGCATTATAACCTCCGTCCTTCTGTTAGTAATTGCTCTGCCTATGCATGCCAGCATTCCATTGGCCCTTCCTGCAACCCTACTACATTGAAGCCTACCTTAAGGTTTGAGGAGACTATGATCCCCAGATCCATTTCCTGTCTCGATTCTTTGATTCCTGCCCCTTGAAATCCAAGTCATGAAATTCGATTGCTAGTCAGGGCTAAAAGCACATACCAAATATTCATATCCCAATCACTACGCAGACATAGTTATGTAAATTTTACTACATTTGTTTGGCCTTCAACTGTTACAAAGTGTGTTGTTTTACGTTCAGTTATTGCCCCTGTACTATAGGTAAGGGTCAAATCCAGTACCTCAAAACAGTTTGAGCTGTAATAATCCAGAACTGCCATAACCACCAGAGTATGCAACTTTTCACATTCTGGTACTTGCAACAGTTTTGTATTCTACCAAATGTTAAGGCTGGAGTAACATCTGTCAGTGATTTGGAACAGTCATGCTACTTCACAGATGATGCCCTTCAGCTGCTGATGCAGCTATCCGACCAACCACAGTTTCTTCCACGTGCTGAAATGAGCCCATGACAGTACAAGTGCCAAGTGACAGGCAAGGTACCCACCAACAGGGTTACTGCCCACCATGAGAGCAGAAACATCCACCATAAGGCTAAAGTGACACATAAAAACATAGACCATAATGGCAGGAAAAGACCACAGGTCCATATAGTGGTAACCATATTCCTATAATCCCTGGGACCTTCCCTGGGCACTACTGTCCCTCCAGCGTAGTAACACTCCCCATCCCACCCTGTTCTCCATGCTGGTCTGGTCACCCAGGGACCACTATTCCCTTCATTCTATGTCATGCCTGCTACACTTCCGACAGTATTTGCTCCCACTACCTCAGCCAACACTGTTCCAAGGTTCCACTACCTTTTCCATACAGAAGTACTTTCTCAAGTCCCTCTGAACCTTCCTCCTGTTAATATCCACTGTGGCCACATGACCCAAGGTTGGAATTCAGGGCAGTAACTCACCACAGTTTACTCTGTTAATTCCTTTATGGAACTTGACGGCTTTATCATATATCCCTCTACTTTCTGGTTTCTACAGAATACATATTTTGTGCCTCAGGCACTCCTCATACGATGTACCATGCTGACCCTGAATCATTTTTTGTCTGCCTGCATTGCACTGTTTCCACACTATCACTGTCCTTTCTGAGGTGAGGACACCAAGACTGGATGCAGTACTCCATGCGAGGCCTCACCAGGGATGTGTATGGGTGGTATTACCTCTTGTTCACTACAACCAGTACCCCTCCTGGTACTTCCTAGCATCCTGTTAGCCTTGCTATAGACCTTGTTGCACTGCCTCCTTTGTTTATGGGAGTTACTGATGACTGCTGGATACCATTCCTCTTCTGTAGTGCTATGTCTTGACCCACCCATGCAATACGTCATCCTGGGGTTCCTTTTCTATATACGCATTACCTTGCACTTTTTACCATTGAATTTTCAATACCAAGCCTTTGACCACACCTCCACTTTTTTGGTAGTTCCAGCTGCATATCCCTTATTACCCCATCACTATCCACTCTCCCACATAGTTTTGTGTCATCTGTGAAGAGAGACAGTTGCAATGGATTCTGACTAATGTCACTGATTAACAACTTAACGGAAACAGTCTCTGAACAAATCCCTGTGGAACCCCACTTGTAACCTCCATTTCCTGTCATTTAACCCTGTTCACCACCACCTTCTGCTGCCTCCTCATGACCAAGTACCTACCCAGTTCACTACAGTTCTAGCCACAGCCAGGTATTTTGTTTTCAGCAAACGTCTGTGTGTTACCAAATCCAAAGCGTTGCTGAAGTCACAGTACAGCAGATCCACAGCATGGCCCTTTGTACTGCCTTAGCACCCAAAGTAAACAAACATGTTACACTGAGATTACCTTCCTGCCACTAAACCGTGTTGTTTACCATCCTGGGGCCCATTGCCCTCTAGGTACTCCACTAGGTCTTCTTTAATTAATGATTCCATCTGCTTCCTACAATGGAGGTCGTACTGACTGGCACATGGAATGTCCACCCTCTGTGGTCACACGACTGCTCTCTCTGGCTCAAAGCCCACACTGGTTGCTAGAATTATCATGCTCTTTGTCTCATAGCCCATGCTGGTGCTGGAATACCCACCCTGTGGGCCACAGTTGTCACCCTAGGTTCTCAATGCCCACCATATCTCAGTACTGGCCACCCACTTGCTACTGTGCCAACCCACCCCTGCTACCAGAATACCCACCCAAATTCTTTTGTCTTTGTTTTACATAAGGACATATCTTCCTTACTGCCGGCATGGCTTAGTGCACCGACCATCCACTCTGCCCCCCATACGGGAATCACAGGACACAGCATGGGGTGTAGGTTGTTTCCACAGTTGCAGAGGTAGCTACAGGAAGCCCTACCCCCCAAGGGCACCGACATGATGGACTAAGGTCCAGGCAGGAAGGCTTCTGTGTAGCACCTAACAGCACCCTCCCTCCTGACACCATCCGCTGATCAGATCAGTGCCCAACCCTCCCCAGAGGAGCGCTGCCTGACAGCGGCTCAATCCAGGCCTCCCCCACAAATCCCTGATGACCCAGGCTCATTCTCAAACCTGGGTCGCCGGTGCAGCGCAGTGTGGCGCCCAACGCCTCAACCCTCAGCACCACCGGGCCAGCTTGCCCACCCCAGTTCTTGCAGGTCCACCCTATGTCTGACATGCTACACCTAGTTTTGCATGCTCATCCTCTGGGCTTTACCACCATATGACTGGAATGACCACCTCTGTCTCTCTGTACTCATTTTGGGCCGTTATACCGAATCAAGGTATGGAATGCTCTGCCTGGATTAGGAACACCCACCCACTCCAGGAACACAGTGCACTGCCTTTGTGCCTGAATGACCACCCTAGGGCCAGAATAACCACCCTCTGGGCTTGCTTGGGCCCCATGGAGAATGCCCTCTATAGTGGATGGCATGACCACTGTCGGCTTTGGTACCCACCCTGATTGTTGTAATTCTCATCCTGGGGCCAGAATGTGCAACCTAGGGACAGAGTACCCAACCTATGTGCATCAATGCACACTCTAGGGACAAATGACCACCCACAGTGCCTCAGCTGACACATCCAAGTACTAGAACACCAATTCACATGTCTAGGGTGCTGACACTAGGTTTGCAATATCCACACAGAGGCCAGAATATCCACTGTCTATGACTCAGGGCTTAACGCAGTGCTGAAATTCCTACCCTCTGTGTATACGAACCCACCAACAGGGATGGAGTGACCACCTTGTGGTGCATCAGTGACCACCCTGGAGCCAGAATGCCCTCTCAGAGTGCCAGAATATCAACTATATCAGTGTCACAGTGCTCATTGCTTAGCTAGAATTCCCACTTTCTGTAATTTGGTTCCCACAGTAGTGGCATGACCGACTAAATTCTGTGTCACAATGCCCACAGAATGTGCAGAATGCTCCCACAATTGTTTTACTGTCACACCCCTAAATCTGCAAGCCCACCATGGGGTTTGCATGGCCTCCATGCCTAAAAGCTCACACTGTGGGCCAACATACAAACAACGAGGGTCAGGCAACAATGAACACACTCAAGGATACGCTGCCCACCATAAGACTAGGAAGCCACACACACACACACACACACACATATCCCCACATGCACACTGAGGCCAAGATGCACCTTCTTTATGATTTCTGTGACTAAAATGTCTCTGTGATCCCCAGTAGGCTCTCTCCTTCTGGATGGCACAGTTCAAAGATTTATTTTGCCAGCCTGCCCTGCCTGTACGCACACAGCCACACCAAGGCTAGCAGTACACTTTATTTGTGATTTCTGTGACTGTAAAATGCCTGCTTGGTCCCCAGTATCTCCCTCGCAAAAGTGAAGGATTTATTTTTCCAGCCTGTCCTGTATACACACACAGTCACACTGAGGCCAAGATGAACTTTGTTGTGATTTCTGTGACTGTAACATTTCTGTGGCCCCTAGTAGTCTCTTTCCTTCCGGATGGCACAAGTCAAAGATTTATTTTACCAGTCTGCCATGCCTGTACACACACATCTGATTGCACAAGTCAGTGATTTATTTTGCCAACTGCCAGCCTGCCCTTGCCCTACAAAGTGCAACTAAACTCTCTCTCTCTCCTCCAATTTTTCTCCTCTTGACTCCCAACCCTTTCTCCTCCTCTCCAGCTTCCATCCTTACAACTCAAGCTGCAGCCCACGGTTCTCCGCTCCAGTCTTCCCTCTGAGCTAGCCTGCTCTGTACTGTGTCTGCTGCTGCTCAGCGGGCTGCATTGCACTCACCACAGTTATATACTGTGTGTGTCAATACACTTTTCTTCCTGTGAGCATCACGTGACTGTTGCCTGATTGGCTGCCGCAGGCCACCTGTATGTGATGTGAGCGTCCAACAGCATCCCTATGGCAACAGTCCACACTAACACAGTCTGCTAACACTGTGCAGCTTTCCACAGACCTGAGCCAGACTTCTGCGGCAAAGTCCATCTCCACATCTGTAGATTCTGGGTCGATCTGGGGTCTGGACTTTGGGCGGAACAATCTGCTCAGCCCTTCTAGTCATTGTCTCTGCTCCGTCACAGTCCTCACCCACCATCACTGCAACTAGTGTAGCTACCACTCAGCAAAGAGAACAGACTGACTGTAACAGTTCATAAACAGCAGCAAGGCTTACTCATTTATTCACAGCACACCACTTAAAGCAGCAGTACAATGAAAATTAGTTAAAATTTGACCCCACCTTTTTTCTTCCTAATTGATGCCAGAGATCTTCCAGTTTATTTTGGTGGTAAAATTTTCAGTTTTCATTATCATTTAAGAATTTTATAAAGTTTTACAGTAATTATTTCTCAAGAAAAAGTTGGCCAACTTATTTTTGCACATAAATAATATTGTGGACCTGAGGAGGTGGAGTTCGGACAAAAATGCAAATGTACAGTACACAGCATAGGAAGCATCCAGAATACCCAAAGCAACAGTTTTGCTAATATTTTTCATAACCATAGCAGACAATTAGCTTTTGGAATAACTTTTTCATTGCACTGCTGCTTTACCATTAAACACATTTTCTACATTATGACTTGCTTTTATATTTTCTTATAGAACCATACCTGACAGTTACTTCACCCCTGCTAGATGATCACCCCCACAGACTCCTCAGCCCTCACAACTGATATTTTTACAAGATATTAACACATTTAGGGTTACCAGATGTCCTCAGGACATGTCATCTTTTCCAGCTGCCACATATCCATGTACTTTCTCTATCCTATTATATATTAACATACTACAGAGTTGCTGGGTGATGCCAGGATTTACCCATGCCCCGTGGTGTTGTTTGGTCCTGAGGTGCGCCAAGGGCCAAAACACCCCAGGGCATGGGTAAATCCTGGCATCACCAACATTCTTGAGTGGCATATTGCAATTATACAATGGACATCTGTATATTTTGTGT
This sequence comes from Neoceratodus forsteri, assembly GCA_016271365.2. Classification (NCBI taxonomy): domain Eukaryota; kingdom Metazoa; phylum Chordata; order Ceratodontiformes; family Ceratodontidae; genus Neoceratodus; species Neoceratodus forsteri. The sequence goes on along the minus strand of CM057450.1, from coordinate 1,102,540,218 downwards.
GTGAAAAAATAAGAAAAACTAAGTTGGTTTAGATGTTTTATTAGATTTGTCGTTACACTTGGAAAAATAGTGCTGTGTTGGTAGGTATGCGTACATGCAGTGGTGCCAGCAAACGGATGAGGAGATACCCTTAATGGTTACAGTTTGGGGAAAACGGAGGCTCGAGGAAACTGCTGGTCCAGAGTCCAGCAACATAAGCTGTACTAGTGCATATTTAAATGGAGCAAAACGTAAGAGAGGTAATTTTGTTAGGGATGTTTTTACAGTGTCGCTAATCAACTGTAAGAACAGGGTTCTGAAAGTAAACGGAAAGAGAGCCCGGGAAAGAGCAACATGTTTCCTTTTTTTCCCCAAAAGCAGAAAAGAAAAAAAATGAACTTCCTGTGATTTGAGTTTTTTTTTAATTCATAGCTGAATTACATTTTGAAACTTGCAGGATTTTTATATTGTTTATTCTGGACGGCAACATTGTGGCTTTGTGGGGGTTTTGCCCGCGACTGTCAGTGTTTTTGCCGGTTTTGTGTTTGTGATGGTCGCATTGATTTCAGGGAGGCCCTTGATGCGTTATGGTGGCTGGCACCTCTTCCGTGGGTGATTGTAGCTTTTACAACGGGAGAGGTGTGCCAGGTAGCCAATGAGATTAGAGGATTTGTGTTTCATTTTTATGCTCATTAGAGTACTCAACACAGGATGTTATGCAGATTAGCCTGCCCTGGTGTTGTTTGGCCACGCAGGCGCAGCCAAGTGGCCAAAACACCCCAGGGCATGGGTAAATCCTGGCATCACCAACACCCTCTCGTGGTATATTGCTTAATTATACAATGGACATCTGTATATTTCGTGTGGAAAAATAAGAAAAAACTAATTTGGTTTAGATGTTTTATTAGATTTGTTGTTACACTTGGAAAAATAGTGCTTTGTTGACAGGTATGTGCATGTGCAGTGGTGCCAGCAAGTGAGCGAGGAGATACCCTTAATGGTTACAGTTTGGGGAAAATAGAGGCTTGAGGAAACTCGGGTCTGGAGTCCAGCAATGTAAGCTGTACTAGTGCATATTTAAAAGCAGCAAAATGAAGAGAGGTCATTTTGTTGTGGGATGTTTTTACAGTGTCGCTGACAAACAGTAAGAACAGAGTTCTGAAGGTGAAACGGAAAGAGCCCGGGAAAGAGCAACATGTCCCCCCAAGCCAGAAAAGAAAAAAATGAATTTCCTGTGATTTGGGAGTTTTTTTGTTTTTAATTCATAGCTGAATTACATTTTGAAACTTGCAGGATTTTTATATTGTTTACCCCGACTGCAACATTGTGGCTTTGTGGGGTTTTGCCTCACGACTGTTGGTGTTTTTGCCGGTTTTGTGTTTATGATGGTCGGCATTGATTTTCAGGGGCCCTTAATGCGGCACTGGTGGCTGGCACCTCTTCCGTGGGTTGAGTGTAGCTTACAACGGGAAAGGTGTGCCAGGTAGCCAATGAGATTAGAGCAGGGTTCTCAAATAGGAGGCTAGCCTCCTGGGAGGCCCCAACCTGTTCCAGGGGAGGCTCAAGCAAGTCTGAAAAAGTACTGTATTTAAATTTTGAGTTTTATATATTTTGTGTGAAGAGATGAAGCAAATTGAAAGAGGATAATAGTAGGTGAATTTTATGTATTTATTTACTAATAGGTGACAAGGAAAGGTGAATAAGCCAAGTTTCATTTCAGGTGTACCCAGGAAGGTTAGGGAGTGAACACATTTCAAAGACAACTGCAAAACCATCAAGAAATACACAATGAACAATAGCGTAGACAAATGCAACAATAAACTAATAATGAGTGGTGGTAATTGATCAATTTGTGGACTGCTGGCAGAATAGCCCAAATATAAGGGTTGAGCATGGAAGTGCCAAGAGCAATGCAGTAAGGAGCAAAAGTAATAAGCTGAATAACAATATTTGTTTATTTTGTTATTTAGATAACACCTTTGAGCACAGGAGCTCTTTTTCAAAGGTTTCATGTCAGTATAAGACAAAGAACTGAATGTGAACCAAGTACTCAAAGGGGCTTCAATATATTCATGCTGTACTGCAAAGAAACGTACATTATTTTTCTTGGGGAGGCCCAAGATTATTTCAGCTTTTAGGGAGGCTCAAAATATTTTCCATGGATTTGGGGAGGCTCACTCAGACAAAAGTCTAAGAACTATTGGATTAGAGGATTTGTGCTTCATTTCTATGCCCATTGTATAATTATTATTTTTACTCTCTCCTGCTCATGACCTCCTTGTAAATTAGCTGTGATGGCAGTAGTGACTTTAAACCTATTTACCTGGGTCTGGCACAAGGATTTAGCTGGGGATGGACTATGTCCTCTTTTGGCATCCCAAAATCTGATACGCCTAAACACGTTGCTATAATAAGGTAACTTCATGCAACATAATGCTTTTTCTGTAGTGTTGCTGACCTCCTGCCAACAGCGCTAACTCCTCTATTATTTATATCCCCATCTCAGGTAATTAAGGTATGGAAACTCCTGATAGCAAGTAAATGAAACATAGCTGTTCACGGACATCAACATCACTTTAATAACACAACACGTGCACAAGTAACACCACCATATATTTAATACTACTGCTATGTGCATGGGCAACATCACTTTGACAAACTGCCATAACGTCCAACAGGGGCGACAAATGTATTCGTTTTTTTTTTCTGTCTTCGTACATCGATTTTAGCAGCGGAACAAATAACGTGACTCGCAATAGTCTTTCAACTGCTTTATTTTGATGTTTCAGTTGACAGCACGTTCCTTCAGGAAAGTACACCCTCCTGACTATGGCGCACGTACCTTCTTCAGCCGGCAGCGCGAGTCCGCCCTCTACATTCTATGAGCGGAACCCCAGTTGATCAGGAAAGGGAGCTAGTCGACTAGTGATTATGCAGGCACGCTGCAAAACTATGCAGGCCTCGACTCCTCCTGGTGTTTACGTTGCGTGGGTGTATTTCCATTCTAGTCTCTTATACTTCTATGATCAGAACGAGATTTTTGTGACGTCACGCGCATGCGTTCTGTGCATCACGCATGCGTACTGAGAAGAGGTGAAGGATTTCTGTGTACCACGCGACTCTGGGTTTTGTGCTTTCCTATAGATTATCGCATTAAACAACATAATTCGAGTTTGGTGTGTGATGAATAGGACTGGAATTCTGTTTTGTCCTGAGAAAATAATCGAGTGGTTCAGCACAACAATCACGTGAAAGATGGTACATATCAAATATTTTATTTTCTGTGTAGTTTTATAGTCCAGGGATAGTTTACTGCTTTGCTTTGTGTGCTTCAGGTATGGAAGAAAGGAATTTTACGTTCTTCTTTTCACACCCTGATAATTTATTGGATTAAGTGAATGATGAATGTCAGTCAGTGTTGCGACATCAGTGTTTTCAGGTTTCACTCTTCAGAGTGAGGCTCACTCTCATACCTCCAGCTAAAGAAGCAGGCGCAGCAGCAGCTGCTGGGGATTCAGTTCTGAGCCGGAGTGAGGAAGGCTAGGAAACTGATGTGCTTAAAGGAGTAGTACAGTCACAATTTGCAAAACGTGTATTGTACAGAGTGTTTTGATTTGTAGTCCAGCTGTGTCATTCCTATGTTGTTTATGAAGATTTTTTCCCCAAATTAGCCTGTTAGTTATGTGGTAGATTTATGCCCCTCCCCGATCTCCATCTTAGTAAGGTTTATTGCTCTTCTTTTCTTAGATGACTCCTGTCCCATGTTACGGTGATACATATGGGACCAGTGATTCAGCAAGTACTAGAGATAGAAGCTTGGGCCAAATACTCAAAGTTGCATAAAAGCGGTGCAAAAATTGTGCTGCACCTTGTGATTGCCCGAAGATGTTGTATTCAGTTGAATAGCGCACTGGCGCTATTCACTGAATATAGAACCCGCAACAGTGCAGGTGCTAAGTGACTTAGCTCCTGCCTCAGCAGCTCCGTATGCCGCCCAGGCGGATAGCTTGGTGCCCTCTGTAGTATTCAGACCCATGGGCCGAGTCCATTGGGCATGCAAGGCGCTTAGGCCATTTGCATGCCCATAATGGGCTCATTTGCAAGAGAAGTGAGGCAGGTCAGCAGGGTGCCCCCCATGATGGGCTCATTTGCAAGGGCAGCGAGGCAGGTTAGCATGGCGCCACCCCACCCCAATTATATGTTCCCAGACGTGTAGGTATCCCTGGTCTAGTGGTTCCACCCACCACCAATTGCCAGCCAGTACCGTATTGTATATACATCCTTGGTGCTGGTGGTCCCCCTCCTTTCCTCCCTCCTGAGATCGCCAGCCCGTACCATACTGTACATACATCTCTGGTGGTAGTGGTCCCTCCCTTCTGATTGCCAGCTCTGTAGTACAACGGAACAACCTCCTGATGTCCAGTGGCCCACCTCCCCACTGCAGCACCGAACAGCCGCTCTCTCACTTTTACCATTCACCTTGGTGTCGGGTGCATACGGCAACTGCACAGCCCTCCTAACACTTCCTTGGCGGCAGCCATTTGTCCAGGCAGACAGTGAGCTTCTTATTTATAGAGCAGGGCTGCTTGGACATATAACGCTCAGCTAGAGGTGGGTTGCGCTGGTCACTGCTATGCACCATGCGGCGCGAGGGAATGAGGAGGTGAGGGGGTGTTCAGAGCCACAGTTGGGGTGGGTTGACTGGACGCCAAGGAGGGTGTTCCATTGTACCACGGGTGGCGATTGGGGCAGTGCCAGGGACCACAGGGGTGGGTGTTCTCCCCAGCGGGCCACAGGCTAGGTGGCTGCATTCACTCCAGCAGCCGCACTGGTGCCTGGATTAGGTCTGGTGTTTTGTCAGGTGGTATTTCTGCTGTGCAAAAGGACTGTGCTAAAACTTTTGAACAGCACAAGTATGAATATGGGATAGTGTGACTGTTAATGGCCATGCCCCTCCCTTTGCCTGCCCGCGATACATTTATGTTTTGCTGGTGCTAACCCCTTCCCTGCGTGATCTGCCACTTTTGAATATGGTGATCTGGTGCAGCCCTCAGTTTTTGTGGGCAAAGACCCATTGTGCCCATGCAAACTTTTGAATGTCTGGTCATGATGTTCTGGCCTCCACTAAGTAGCCCTAATTCAGTATTTTTGTTTTCTGTGTGTATGTCAGGTCTAGCTAGCAGGAGTAAATGTTTCTCTTTAAAACTTTTTTCACTTTATTAAAATACACACAGTCATAATAGCACACAGATCATACTATGATCAGTAAAGAGACTATCTATTTTTACAGAATAACCTACTCAGCTTTCAGTTATTTGAAAACTGTAAATGTAGCCATTAGTGCTCACAGGATAGTGAATGTTACTTAATATTACGGCTCTGCTGTTGTAAATCAACTTAAACCTGTGTTTGCTTGATCCCGGATACATCACTGTCCATGGCCCATTGGATGGGGCATTCTAGGAACAAGAAGAAGCGATAAACCATGCTAAGATGGAGATCCCCAGGGGTCATAAAACTAGCAGGATAATTTAGAAAAACACTCCTGATAGCAGACAAAGGGAAGGACACAGCAGGACTACACACACAAATCAAAACACTCTACACATCATATGTTTTTGCAAGTTCTGACTGTACTACTACTTCTTTAAGGTGCATCTCAGCTGTGAGAGATGAAGGGTGGATTCTGCTGCTCTCTAGAGCAGCAGGAGCTATATAATATCATTGTCCATAGTGGACAATGTTACAGCATGGGAGAAGGTAGGAATGGTAGAGAAATTTTAGGGGCTGGGAATGGGCCTCAAGCAAGTAGCACTGTTCTGTGAATACCTGTGTGTCTGGGGAGAAGAAAGTAAACTCCACACCGGGCATTTAATGAATGGTTGAAGGCATGGTGCAGGGAGGAAGGTTTTAGATACATTGGGGACTACAGACAAACCTGGGAGGATGTAGGCCTACTGGCAAGATGGGCTGCTTCCTTCTAGGAAGGAGACTACAGTCCTTGATGGTAGGTTTAATTATTGCATGGTTGAGCATTTAACTAGACGGAGGAGGCGCACTGAAACCAGAGGAGGCAACAGTCCCCCCCTCCCCCAAAAGAAGGTAAGCGGATGGTTAAGTATTACGGAGGAAAGATCATAGTGAGAAAACTCCCTACAGCAGATATGCAAAAAGACAGGGAAGGGAAAGAAGAAATGGTAATATAACACAGGTAGAGGAGGACCCAGGATTAACTAGAATCATGTATGGTGAAAGTAAAAGGATGGGGAGAGTCCAGGGTAAGTCCTGGAACAAACAGGCAGGAATGGGAGGGAGGTGGGTGGTGTGACAGGTGGGGAAAAAAGATTTGGAAAGAGATGTGCACTAATGCAGAGAGCCTTTGTAACAAAATTCCAGACCTGGAGTCATCATGGGAATGCTAATATAGATTTAGTGGTTATAACATATTTATTTATTTTAAAAGTTTTACCAGGAAGGGCATACAGAACTGATAACGGTGCATTTTCAGATGCATCCTGGCGCTGAGGAATATAGAAGATAGATCAAGAGTAGAAAAATTGAGTTGTAGGGTACTGAACACCACACCTGGCAAACGAACATACCGGACAACACTCTGTTGAGGAGACAGAGCTGCGAGGAAAGGAGGAGGGATTATATGTGTGGGAGGGTATCAAGGCCACAGAGGCCTAGGGGCACAAAGAGGAAAATTAGGTGCTGGAATTAGTAAGGGTCAACCTGAGGCAGACATTGGGTCCTGTTTTCATACTGGAGTAGTTTACAGACCTTCAGCACAGGGCAAGGAGATGGAAAAGGCACTTGGGAAGCCATTATTAGTATCACAGATAAAGGGAAGTGCTACTAGTTGGCAACTTCAGTCTGCCAGATGTGGATTGGAGCCTTCCAGCTGCAGCTTGGGAAGGAGCAGGGCCATCCTTGACTCCCTACAAGGGGTGTTTTCAGGCAGTCAAAGAACCCACTAGAGATGGGGCAGTGCTGGACCTGGTGCTGCAAACAGGGACTGCATTGAGGACATCACAGTGGGCAGCCCCTTGGTACCATGATCACCATACAGTTTGGTTTGACATAAAGTCAGGACACAGGCAAACCACACAAGAACAAGGGTTCGACTTTTAAGAAGGCAGATTTTCAAGAAATGAGTGACTGCATTATGAACTGCCTAAGAGGGATGGACGAGAGCTGGTGAGGGTAGAGGCACAGTTGGGAAGAATATGGGAGGCAAAGTAAAGTAACTGACCTGTATGTAAAGAAAGTAAAAGAGAAGGAAAAGGCAACCATTATGGTTCTCCAAGGAGGTGGCAAGGGTGGGAAAAGGAAAAATGGTTTGCATTTAGTGTCAGTGGCTCAGTAGTAGCACACTTTCGCTCTGAGGCTGGGAGCTCAGAGGGCTGTGGGTTCAGTTCCCACATCTGGCACTTGGGTTAGTATCCCAATTCTGACACGGTAGTGCAGCATGATGGGGTGCTGCATTTCCAGGTGCCGCTTCGGATGAGACGTTAAACCGAGGTTCCATCTGCCTGGATTGGTGGTAGTTCAGGTAGATGCTAAAGATCCCATGGCACTTATCGAAAAAAGAGTATGGAATTTCCCGTGTCATGGCCAAATTCCTCCCATTCAACAAAAAATACCACCAACAGCTTAATCTGGCTCAATTTCAGTTGCTTACCATCTGTATCCCTCCCCAGTCGTCCCCTGAAAGGGACTTCTAGGCCCGTGGCTTACTTGGTCAACACAATTCAATACAATACAATTTAAGAATTATAAGGAAGCACATAAGGAAGAGGACTGAGAGGTACACCTAGCAGAGCAGAAGGAAGCAGGCGTGGTGGTGAGGGGAGCATAGGCACAGCCAGAGGAAAGAATTCAGGTAAATAAGTGAGAACATGGGTAGGAATAGTAATAATTAGGCACAAGGGGAGAATGAATACAAGGACATCAACAAAAAGCTGGCATAATAAATGCGCATTTCTGCTCAGTCTTCACAGTGGAGGGTGGAGAGGATGGACCACCGGGGAGAAGCATGGATAGGGTGGGTGGGGATCGAGATAGGTCTATTTTCAGAGGAAAGAGTGTTTTGAGGACTTGCAGCCCTGAAGGTGGACAAGGCTATGGGTCCAGACAAAATTCACCATAGAGTACTAAATAACTTGGGAGGTTCTGATTGCCCCAGTGACGGCCATATTGAACAACCATTAGAAACAGGAGTAGTTCCAGAGAACCTGAGAAGGATGATGTCCCTTTCATAAGCGTGGCAGCAGGGAGAAGGCTAGAAACTATAGCCAGTCCGTCTCACTTCAGTGGCAGGGAAATTGATGGAGACACTGCCAAAAGAAAGGTTGATAGAGTATCTTGAATCAAATCGGCTGCAAGACCGAGACAGCACAGCCTTATGCGGGGAGGTCTTGCCAAATGAGTCCAGTAGATTTCTTTGTGTGACCAGGAAAATGATATGGAGACCCGTGGAAGTGGTCTGTTCAGATTTTAGCAAGGCCTTTGACACGGTGCCGCATAGAAGGCTGATTAGGAAATTGACCAACCTAGGAGTGGTATTCATAGAGGTAAATTGGGTTAGAAACTGGTTAAATTAAGGATAGGAGTCGGAGGGTTGTTGTTTACACCATGCATTCGAATACTGGAGTGTGAGATGTGTAGTTCCATGGAGCTTGGTACTGGGACCTGTCCTCTTTGTAGCTTTATAGAAGCATGGAAACCTCATCCAAATGGCCCTTTTCTGCCTACAAATTTATGTTTCTATCTCATTTTGCACTTTGTGAAAAGCAAATTTTTTTTTTTTTTTTTACTACTGGTAAGTGTTTATTGCGGTATAGTACATTGTATCAGTCTGATTCTGCTGATTTTCAAGATGACATTTGCTGTAATCAGAAAGTGTAGCATCCCCAGCAGCTGATGCCAGAGCTGGGCTGCAGCACTGGCAGATTCAGTAGCCTGCAGTGTATGTTAGAACTTTTATTATTTATTTATTTATTTCAAACGCTTCACGAGGAAGAACATACTGAACTGGTAGCAGCTTGTTTCCAGATGTTTCTGGGAGCGGTGTCTGGATGGACCAGTTGGCATTCTTCTGCTAACAAATTCCACTTCTCCACAGTCTAAAAGCCATTAACTGCATACCAGTAATGGATCTCCCAGATGTGGACCAGGCTCTTATTTCATTAATAATTTCAACAGTGTTGTTAACAAGCATGGCCCGTAAGGCGATGTATGGCCAAAGGTCTCGCTGAATGGAGTAACAGTGATGACTAGAAAGCCATGGATCTTCAAAATAAGGCCAGGAAACAACATAAGAAATATGGTTCACGCCTGACTGGCACGCCTGAGACATCTTGGAAGCACCTGCAAAATAGTCTCAAAGGTGTTAGAAGGTCCTGCCTAAAGTCCCTACAGATTAAAACCTATCAAATTCCCAAATAAACTCCTGTTAAATAAGTACTAATGGACAAGTTTTCTCTGACCCGGATCCATTGTTTTAGAGTTTAATAAGTTCTTAGATTGGTTTAAGGCCCCTTAAGGTGCAACTCTGATAGCTCCTTGCCTCCTTACCAGCCGCCTAACCCTGAACCTCAGCCTAAGTTCCACTTTAAACTAGTAACCAGAAAGGAAATTATCAAGCACCTTAGAGGTACAAAAGCAAAGGCTCACCTGGATTTGATGACCTGGAACCTACGCATCTTCAAAATAGCTGTACCCATAACTGCCAACCCCATCAAATATCTTATCCACAAATTTTCCTTCTTGGAACTGTCTCTAAAATGTAATTGGCACTTGTGGTTCCTACCCACAAAGGCGGCAGAAAGAATTGATTGAAAATTATAGACCAATCTCTTTCTGCACATTTGCCAAAATCCAGGAGACATTGTTTTATGACCAACTCCAGGCCTACATGGAGTACAATCATTCCTGACCAGTGTGCAGTATGTTCTGCAAGAATCATGGCGCCGACACTGCACTAGCGCTGGTGGCCTCGACATTCTCAATGCCATGGAGACTGGTATGGCTACGGGTGCAATTTTTGTCAACCTTATCAAGGTTTTCGACCTGGTCAGTCATGACCTATGACTGTCTACACTAAAGATTATGGTCCTTGATGATCTCTTTCCTCTGGTTCAATAACTACTTGTATGGCTGGAAACACAGTGTAACGTGGCAGAATGGCATCTCAGATCTTAGATTGATAGCGGATGGTGTATCACACGGCACTATCCTTGGTCCTTCCTATTTTCCCTATTCATGAATGATATACCCCCAGCTGTGGAGGAGCCGTGGTACAGCTTTACGAGATGATGCTATTTTGGCTGGCAGTATAGCCTAGAGGTTAGAGGAACGAGGTGTGAACGAGCTTGATGCATCCAGCAGACCAGACTTGAGTTTGATTCTCACAGTCTTCACTTGCATACTGTGTGACTCTGAGCAAGTCACTTAACTGCCCAGTGCTCTCAGGTCGCCTCCTGAAAACAGGCACTTGTGCCTAGTGGGCCTTACCTGGTTACCAAAAGACTAAAAATAAAATTTTGTATAGATCATCATTCTCCTTAATGTTCATGCTGTGGCCACAGGAGGCTGGGCATTGAGAAACATCTTCTTAAGCTGTCCACCAGTGGTGGCGCCCATTTCAAAGTGGTGGAGTTACTCAAATACCTTGGGGTAGTGCTAGACCAAACATGACCTTTGCACCTCATGTGGAGGCAGTAGTCAAAACAGTGCATCAGGAGCTTGGCCTTCTTTACAAGCTTAGCCCTTTCCTTTTTAGGGATGCTCACTAGCTGTTGCTAAAAACACCCTGTTGGCTATCCTCTTTTGTGGTGCAACTGTACTAGAGTCCTGTTGTGAATCTGAACTATGCAGGCTAAAGACACTGTAACAGAATCAGATTTTTGCAGCTGGTGCCCGCTCAAGAGACCACGACTGCAGAGTGTTTGCTGCACTGGGATAGCCCTCTTTTGAAGCTAGACTACAGTATCCTATGTACTGCCTAACCTTTAAAGAACTACTAGCAGAGGTGAAGCACTGACCGCTGCACAGATTGGGGTTTCACCTCACAGCTCCCCTGCAGGCACCATATCAAATTAAAGTCTTTTTATCTGAATGCATGTGAAAATGTCTGAACCTCCGTTGCAGCTGGCATATTTAAGTATGGCCTCCCCCCATCCCCAGTGATCACGCTGCAAACACTGCGATATAATGACACAGCACTGCCCTTCCTTACTGGTGCCCTTATGCGAAGATTTAATATTTATTTTTGTTGACTGGGTAAGCGCATTAGGCAGATTCTGCCTATTTTCAGGCACGACCGGGGATACAGATGAATGCCAACTGACCTTGGCGCTTGAGATTAAGCTATTTGTGGTATTTTTTAGTGAATCTCTGTATCTTGGATGCCATGCATTTTACAGAATTGCCTAAATGCCATCTGTTTGCCTGGCATACACATAGCATTTATGCAAATTCTGGAAAAAATAAAAGAGGGCAACCAAGATAAGGAGATTGAAGGAACCAGTAAGGAAGGGGCAGTACCACGTCATTTGGAGTGCCATACTTAAGCCGGCTGCACTGGTGGTTCAGACACTTTTTATGAGCATTCAGGTAAAAAAAAAAAAAAAAAACTCTTCATTTAGTATGGTGCCTGCAGGGGAGGGATCTGTGAGGTGAAGCCTCGATCTTTGCAGCAGTCGGGCTTCACCTCTGCCTGTAGAGCTCCTGTAAGCAAATGAAACTTGCTACCCCTCAGCCTTACTAGAATAATAAAGCTTAAACAGCACGCAAGGTCCTGAAATTCACTGCCACCCCATTGCTAGAAATCCCCTGCCAAGTTCCTTTTCCTTTGTTGCCCCATCTCTGTGGAACTTGTTAGCCCTACGAGATTCATAGCTGCTCCACTCTTAGACAGTTTAAAAGAGGCTCAAAGCCTTTTCCGTGTGGTGACCCCTTCAAGTGCAATTGATGACCTGTTGCTTCCTTTACTGATTTATCCCTCTGGGCTGGTCCTGAGTGCTCACCATCCTCCGAATGGACCTCGATTTTCACAACTTGCCTACTCATGCAAAATTAGTAGATATAATCTGTGTATAACTTGTCTCTGAATGTATATTTCATGATACTCCTGATTGTAACTAATCTGTTGTACCTTGTATTTATAATTGCTTCTCTTATATTTATTTTCTGTTCTGTAAATGTTGTGTAGTTTTTTTTCTCAATGTATGTAACAAATTCATGTTGCCCCTGAAAAGGGACAGTCATGTCTCACTTGGGCCTACCCGGTCACCAGAATTCAAACAAATAAATTCAGTGTATTTGTTTTATTTCTGTAGTTTATATTGTTGCATGCTCCTGTTACCGCTCCTCTCCAGACATATCTGGAAATGAGCTGTTGCCAGCTCAGTATGTCTATTCTGGTAAAACTTTTCAAATAAATAAATCCGCGTGTGTGTACTCAAAGGAGACCTGCACTGAATCTGTAAGACATTTTTTCAGGTAGAAGCTGTTTTCAAATACTGCTTAAAATTCTGTTATTACTGTAGCTGTACAGGCATTTTAGTTGTCCACTGACTGTTTCTGATGTACATGCTGCTGAAAGAACAGTTTCAGAACTGTATGATGTAGTTTATGTCCATGCTTTTCTCTTCATTGTTGGCACAATGTATCCATGTTCTACTATAGAGCTCTGGCTGAGAGGGACATGAACTACATCATACTGTTCTGAAATGGTTATCACCAGGGTGTACATCAGAAACAAAACTGAAGTTATTAGAAGGCTTTTATAGATGGAACAATAGCAGAATTTTAACCAGTACTGAAAACAAACTTCTGTTGGAAAAATGGCTACAAGGTTCAGTTAAGTTCTTCTTTAACCCCATATTTTCAGTGACCCAATGAAATCATATACCAACCGCACAACAATATGCCAACAGCTGGCAGCCCACAGCGACGGACATTGCGGTGATGGGTGTTGCACAGTGACAGACTTTGCAGCGACAGGAGACATGTATCTAACTCCACTGTCTGTGCGATGTGAAGTTAGATATCTAAAGTAGGGGGTGCTGGGGGCACAGCCCTCCACTTGCTGCATACAAGTGTGATGGTGATGCTGTGTTGCCGGTCTCGTCTGTAGGCTGCCAGTGTCAAGGATGATGCTGTGGTCCATCGCTGGGGGCATTACTGTTGCAGATGTAGCCGCTGTGTGGTGGAACCCAATGAAATATGCTGTGAATATGGAAACCACTTTGTACAGTAGTTTTGGATGTAAAATAATTATGTAGCCCCATAAAATGGCTAAACTGGGTAAAAACCTTTAATTTTAATAGGAAAAGGAAGTAAAAATTCTGAACAGATTGGTACCAACTACAGATAATGGAGACGGTGCCTTAATAGGAATCACTTTTTGTTGTTGCAGTGACTGACACAATAACACAAAAATCTCCTTAAAAGGAACATAAACCTTTCATCAGGTTGCAGTCTAAATAGGGGCTGGGCAGAAACACGGCAGATTAAGCTGGATCATGTGGTCCCCATCTGCCGACCGATTCCTATTTTCCTTTCTTCGTTTTGTTATATAATTGGAAATTTGGGCATGTCATTTTGTATAGCCACCTCTGTGATCTCTCTTCTGTCCTCTTTCTTTTGTTCAGTTTGAAATCATCCATTTTAGGGTGCCCTGTTGATGCTGCCATTTGGCTGCCTGATTTTCATGTTCCAAGTACGGATCAGTTCCAGATCCTGATGATATCAGAGGCGCACAGGACATATTTCAATTTAGGGGCCCACTCAACTGATATCACTGGGTTCCAGAACTGATCAGTAATGATAAAAAAAAATGAATACCAGGAATGGAAAGGCAGCAACAAGAACCCTAAAAGCGAGAAAAACACGATGGTTTCAGAACAGACAAAATAAAAATACAGTTGGGAAATAAAGGAGGCTATACGCTTGCACAAATTTCAAATTATATGGAGAAAAAAGGTAAAGAAAGAAAACTTCCTTCTGGTTAACTGACTGCGGACACTGTGTCACAGTGAGCAAAACATTTTTGTGGCCTCACCTCTGCAATCGCCCAGTAAGAAAAGATGTGACTGCCTTCCCACTCATGTCGATGGGGCTTACAGAAATTCATAAAGGCAGCGGCAGAGAAAGGCTTCGTGTCCATACAGTTTGCTAACTGTAGTATCCTAGCCCTACTGCCATATGAGTCTGTTTTCCTCCCCGCCTCCCTTTTCAGCTTCACCAGATTCTTAAATCTGTCCCACCCAACTGACTTTGAATCCAGTCACTGTCCCTGCCTGTTACCCCCTTTGGTAACAAATTCCAGCAAACAAAATGCTGCGCTCAAAAGCTGTGAGGGGGTCACTTACATAGGGTGACAAACCCTTATTTATTTTATTTATTTGGATTTTGGTAACCTAAACACAGCTCCAAAAATTGTAAGCGCTCTTTAGTAGAAAAATCAATCGAGGCAAAGTTTTCTCAACCAAATAGTTGGTTTATTAAAGCACCACTGTGGAAGCCCTAAGCCTCGGCAAAAATGCCTTCAAGGGGGTTGTTACAACTGATCTTGAATCCAGTCACCGTCCTGCCTGTTACCCCTTTGGTAGCCTGTTCCATTGATCCTCAATCTCTCAGTCAAGAAGAACTGCCTAAACCTCCTGCACACAAGCCTCCCATCATGTTCTCTAGTTTCTGCATTTCTGTTCTTGTGAACATGACCTCACTTTCTGTTTATACCCTCAAAAACTTGCATGTTTTAATTGTATCTTTCTGTTCCCTCCTGGCCTTCAGCAAGTACATGTTGAAATCTGCCAGCCTTTCTTCATGTGTCCTGCCTTGCTGCTGGTGGACCTCTTCACTGTCTCCAACCTGTCCCTGTTCCCCAGGTGTGGTTCTAGAACTGGGCATAGTACTTGAGAAGTGGCTTAACCAGGGTTCTATACAGGGGCTTGTCATCGTTGTACTGTTGCAGGGCTGCGGAAAATGTACTGATACAGTATGAGCAACAGTCAGTACCTCCCTTTGTTTTTGTGAGGTTTTTTTTGACAGCTTATTTACCCAGGATAGACCAGTTAAGATGTTACATCTCTCTCTACAGTGGCGCCTTGCTGCTGGTTGGCCTGAAGTACAATGAGATTATGTGACTAGCCCAGGCTCACACAGTGTGTAAGGGGCTGGTGGGATTTGAACCTGGGTCTTCTGAGAGGCACAGTAGCAGATATAAATACAAGGCTGATTAGTATTAGTTTCCTGTATGGTTTTAGTAATAGAGTCGAATGTCCCAAAATTCAAACATTTTGGAATATTATGAGATTTGAATCCTGCTGATACCAGATGTCTGTTTTGCAAAAACTGACAAGTTTTCTTTAAAGTCTCATCCCTTCCCATTTAAATCCACACTTTGGTTTTCCTCTTCATATCTGGGGAACTGGCAGTAATTCTGGCATAATGGATACGTGCATGTTTATATATTTTGTGATTTAGATATTGTAGATCAAGAATATGCTTTTGACTGATCAAAGTGCTTTTGCCTGTGCACGATGTACTATTATTCTGGAAAATAGGTTGTTTTTTATCGCAATCATTAGGATAGTTAAAGTTTACAACAAAACATTACTTGAGTTGTATGCCATCAGTAGTTGCCACTTGGGCCCTGTCCACACGGGCAAGATTTTTCAAACTGTTTTGTAAAATGCTTTCTTTTCCTTGTTTGACACGTTTGTCGGAGTGTCCAGAATGTGCTCTGACGCTGTGTTGCCTGCTTGAGTTCCCAGGCATGATTGTGGTAGTAGCACAAGTCATTGTGGGTACTGCAGTGCATGCCAGGATACTCATGCTCAGACATGGCAACAGATTTGAGGAAAAGTGACTGCGTTTAGTTTGGGAGCTTGATAATGTAAGTCACTGTTTTTTTTTTGGCCCCCTCCCCAAACAACGAAAAAAGAACGTGAAGTGTGACTGTAGTTGCCTTAAACTATGTTGCGGTATGGACCTCTTCTACACTGCTGTTTACATGGTTTAAAGCAACCGTGTTTGTATAAAACATGCTAAAGCCTGGCTCCAAACACGGTTTTGAATGGATTGTAGCATGGTAAAATCATGCTACAGTTTGAGACACAACTTTTAAACCATTTTAATAGAGTTAAATGAAACCATTTAACAGAGTTAAATGGTTCAAAAGTCCTAGTGTGGACAGGGCCCTAGTGAGGCTTGCCCTTTAAGAACACTTAAAGAGCCTCTGACCCCACAGGCCCATATTTTTAAAATTCATAATTTGAATTCACACACTTTAGCAAATATTTCATCCCCTGATACCGTTCTCACTTTTATTGGTAATTTTGACCAGGAAAGGCACACTGTCATGATAGTTTCTGAGTGCATCCTGGTGGGTGGATTAGAAGGACCTGTTTAATGGATGGGGGATGTTAGCAATGATGCAGGGAACTCCTGCTGTTTCTTAGGTGTCACTGCTGGTTTCCTGTTGGAGAGCCTGGAGGTCAGAGCAGCTTGGTTGCCACGTGGAGTTGAATGCTTCCCTCCCACCGGAATGTTGGGGAAGCAACTACTTCTAAGACACCTGTGGTGATACAGGAGGACCCTGTTAGCAATACTGGACTGGTGAAGTTGTCTAGTGGTAGCCCCCAGCAACTGTGTCATGTGCCTATGGCTTCACAACCTTTATTGGGCTCTGACACCAAGAATGGTGAGGTAAAGTTGGAAGAGGCTTGTTGCCAGAAAGATTAGCAGTTATGGTCTTTGTTGGCTGAGGAACAAGAGAAATTTCTTACTCAGGGGTCGACTTTGGTTTCAACGTCTGCTGTGGGTCATGTATTGGAATTCATTTGCTGTTGGCATCCTGCCAGAAAACGTGCTTGACATTTTGGACTCTACTGTGGTATGGGTGCCTGCTGTAGTGGCATTGCCAGCTGAAATTGACACAAAGCGCGGGATACAGTGCCAGGGATGCTGATGTGGCAGCTACTGACAGCTGTCAACAGTACAGCTGCAAAGGCGCATAAGGGTTTGGCTGTATCTGTTCAAGTTCATGGGGTGAGTATCCTTCATTTTCTCCTGCTGTGACTGTTGGTAAACAGTCCCTCCAAGCACAGAAGGGTGCACAGTGGAAAAGCATGAGAGTTGCTGATAAGGCTGTGGATGGCTGGTCTGTGGAATCAGCCCTGAGGAAAGCTGGTTGGATTTGGAGTTCCCTGGCATCCAACCCTCCCCGGTCTGGTAAGTGCTGCTGACCTGGGCAAAGACTGTACTGTATTAGCTCCGCTACATAGTCCAGCAGTGCAGAGGACTCTGAAGTGGCTACAGAGGAAGTTCTGTAATTCATCCAAGTGAGAGTACTTTTAGAGCTTCTGCTGCTATACAGCAGTCACAGGCTGTGGGAGCCACTAACATGGGGAAAAGAATGTTACTGTACTCTCCTTACTTGATTTGAATATTCCTCAACATTTGAATTTGCTTCTGATACTGAGCCCATTTTGTTTAAGAAAACCATTACTGGCTGTGCTCCAATACCTGTTGCCTGCCCTCCAACACTGCAGGTCATGAGGTTGCTGATGTAGCTAGTGGAAGTCCCCAATGATAGTAAAGACCAGTCAGAGGGACAAGAAAAACTGCAGCTGTGTCTGGAGTGCAGGAATGGTTGTGCAGGAGATGGTAGACATGGGGCTTGATCAGCCTCCAGATGTCCAAAACCGAGCACAAACAGCTACTAAGAATACCATTTCCAAGTGGCTGAATACTGCCCAGAAGAAGGGTGCCAGCCTGCTTTGGAACGTAGAAGTGTGTTTTTAGGCTAACTGCACAGCATAGCTACGCAAACTGTTTCAAGCAATCAGCAGAGCTGACAAAAAGTAATGCTGTGAGGATCAGATATGGGGGCGGTATGGAGGAGCTAAGACGGTGTTTTGTTAATGACACTGTTAAATAATAGTAAGAAATTCATAGCCACGGACGTTTATGCTTTGATTAATACTCCTGGAGATCCCTGCTATGATATAAGCTTTAAAATAGCTGCAAGTTCAGAGCATTTCTGGGCAAGTTTTTTTTTTTTTTGATAAAAATACCCGTTTGGTACTGTTATTACGTTGACAAAACACATAATTAAAGCGGTGACAGTTTTGTTTAAAAATGAAGGTGTGTTTATTTTATTATTTATTTATTTAGTTTTGACCGGGTAAGCACACTAGACAAACGTTGCCTATTTTCAGGTGCAACCCGGGAGATTACATGGAATATTCATACAAAAGACAAGGTTTACTGAGGAATAAAGCACAATCTCAGGGCTAAAATCACCCATGCAGGGTACAAATAACAGAGCAAGCATAGACAGTATAAAGTAAACAGTAGTATAGATAATCACAACATAATAAGCAACACACAGTTTAGAGTTTATGTTCAGGCATAGACTTAGGCGGTTGTAGATATCTTCACTGATTTAAGCAACACTGAATGGGGGATGGTGTATTGGGATCAAGTTTTTACATAATGACTCTGGTATTCAGCATCTTCCCAACTTTTTTTTGGGGGTGGGGTTGGGGTGGAGTGTGCTTTTCACATTGGCAGCCCAAGGCTCACTTGTTGCGGAGCAAAATGCACCTGAGTGTGGCTTGGGCTCTGAACTGAAGCATACTAGCAGTCAGGGCTCCAATAAAATGAGGTGTAACCTCAGTGACTAGGAAGATCATCCCCACAGTTCTTGTCCATAGGCATCACATAATAGGGCTGGTGTCATGGACCAAGTAGAAACAAGCCTACTGCATAAATGTGGCCCAGACACCCTCTGCTAAACAAGAATCCTTTGTGCCCAGACGCACAACGAAATCCACCCTTCTCAGCAACCCCTGCCTACCAGTGTTGCAACAGATACTGAAGTATCTTCTACTTCCAGGAAAGTAGTGAAGAGTCACAGTAAGCCATCTCACAACCTGGTATCCCTGTTGTCCTGGAGCAGGAAGCAGAAACTGTTGTGCTGTTGGTTGCAAACACTGAGATGATGGATGTTTCCTTGGAGACCCCTGGTAATGACATTGCGATAGCTAAACACTCTGATACTGTTATGCCACCCCAACTACCCTGGAGACTGAAGTCTTTTAAATGGTCAATACAACATAAAGAAGGATCCCTGCAGTCAGAGAGGACCAGAAGATCCTCTCTAGCATTGGATAATGTGATATTGTGGCCCACAGAAAAAGTGGGGGGACTCTGAGGAAGATATGGATGACTTTTCAGTTGTCTCATCTCAGTCAGATCCTTCCTTTAATGCTGAAGATCCTGGGCCAGAAACCGGTTTCGGAAAAGAAAAGGGGAAAAAGAAAAAGCACAAGGCTGACTTTTGGTAGAAAATGGAGTGGGAAACTGACATCATGATGTTTCTGACTTTTCCAGTTTTGCTTTTCTTTTGAGGAGTCAAGGTGTTCCTGTCACCTCCCTTAATGCTGGTAGCATTTATAACAGTGTTAAAAGACTGAACACCATCTGGATCTTGAGAGATTGTCATATTGATATTGTCTCCCTTCAGGGTACTGGTTGCGATTCTTTGAGTGAGACAAATAGGGCTCGGAGGATATGGTAAGTGGGCCGCCTTACTGTTCCCGGGGAAGACAAAATGTATAGTAGTAGGTATCCTTTTGGACTGTTCTATGGTGTTGTACAGACTGTTTGATCTAGTCCCTGTAAGGGCTTTGATTTTGGATGTACCCTTTAGAGATCTTGAACTTGGGTGCATTAATCTGTATTGCCCTCAAACAACAACAGCAAGGATTGATATAGTTAAATTGATTAGACCCTTCTGTGTACCACTGAAGGGATTATCTTTGGGTGGACATTAGTTGTGGCTATTAGACCACACCTAGTAGAGGAGGTGATAAGAAAGTGTATTGTGTTTTCACTAATGTAATCAAATGATTCCTTCTGCTTTATTAGTGTATGCCGACACACCAACACCCGTGAGCCTAGGAACACACTTTTATTTTATGGGGCATATTTCATCAAGAATAGATTTTATTTCTTTCTTCTTGGTTGGAGGTTAATACTTTTCAAGTCCTCCCTGTAGCGATGTCATACCAAGGATATACAAGTAGTGATTGGCTCAACCTCATACCCCAAAACAAAACCTCCTCTTTGAAGCTGAGTTGCTCTATTTTGTAAGACAAATTAGTTCAGAGTAACATCAGGGAGTTATTGGCAGCAAGTTGCACAACCGTAGACTCATGTGAGTCAGTTATAGAGTGCGGGAAGCAGTAAAATTGACCCTACAGCTATGCATCTCCTGGCCTGGAACAAGAAGCTATGTACAGTGGCGTGAAAAGTATTTTCCTCTTCCTGATTTTCTATTATTGCATATTTGTCACACTGGATGTTTTCAGGTCTTTAGACAAAATATAATATTAGATAAAGGGAACCTGAGTGGACAAATAACACTTTTTTTTTTTTACTTATTTCATTTATTTAATGAAAAAGTTAACCAACACCAACTGGCACTGTGTGAAAAAGTAATTGCCCCTAGTTAAATCAACCCAATTAAAGGGATAATTAGAGTCAGCTGATTGAACACAGCCAGGCTTGATTACAGCCAGCCCTGCTCAATATAAACCTCACTTATTTTGGCCCTTACCATCAGAGTCACATTGCCAGCACAAAGATTCAACAAGCACATTATGCCATGATCAAAGGAAGTTCCTGAAAAGATCAGAAAAACATTTTGTTGCCCTCTATCAGTCTGGAAAGGGTTACAAAGCTATTTCTAAGGCTCTGGGACTCCATCGAACCACAGTGAGAGCCATAATCTCAAAAGGAGAACACTTGGAACAGTAGTGAACCTTCCCAGGAGTGGGCGGCCTGCCAAAATTACTCCAAGGGCGCAGTGTAAAATCATCCAAGAAGTCTCAAAGGATCCTAAACAACATCCAAAGAACTGCAGGCTTCTCTTGCCTCAGCTAAGGTCAGTGTTCATGACTCCACAATCAGAAAGAGACTGGGCAAAAATGGGCTTCATGTGAGAGTAGCAAGGCGGAACCACTGCTAACCAAGAAGAACATAAATGCTCAGATCTCATTTGCCAAGAAGCACCTGGATGATCCACAAGCCTTTTGGGAAAATGTTCTATGGACAGATGAGTCCAAAGTGGAACTTTGAACAACATGGATCCCATAATGTCTCGCGTAAAGCAAACACAGCATTCCACAGTAAGAACACCATACCAACAGTCAAACATGGTGGTGGTAGTGTGATGTTGTGGGATGCTTTGCTGCCTAAGGACCTGGATGACTTGCCATAATTAAAGGAACCATGAATTCTGCTCTGTACCAGAAAATTCTTAAGGAGAATGTCCAGTCATCCTTCCGTCAGCTGAAGCTGAAGCGTAGTTGGGTCATGCAGCAAGACAATGATCCAAAACACAAAAGCAAGTCCACATCAGAATGGGAAAAGAAGTAAAATTAAAGTTTTGGAGTGGCTAGTCAAAGTCCAGACTAAACCCAATAGAGATGCTGTGGCAGGACCTGAAGCGAGCAGTTTGTGCTCGAAAACCTACCAAATGTTACTGAATTAAAGCAGTTCTATGAGGAAGAGTGGGTTAAAATTCCTCCACAGTGATGTGAAAGACTGATATTGAATTATAGGAAGTGTTTGGTTGCAGTCATTGCAGCTAAATGTATGTAACCAGTTATTAAGTGTAAGGGGCAATTACTTTTCACACAGTGCCAATTGGTGTTGGTTAATTTTTTTCATTAAATAAGTGAAAAAAAAAAAACAAGTGTTATTTGTTCACTCAGGTTCCCTTTATCTAATATTACATTTTGTCTAAAGACCTGAAAACATCCAGTGTGACAAACATGCAATAATAAGAAAATCAGGAAGGGGCAAATACTTTTTCACACCACTGTATCTCCCTGGCCGGAAGAAGAAAGATGAGTATTTTAAAACCTTACATTAAGGAGTCCGTTATAGAATTTAATGTCATTGGCAGTTGACACTCAACATGATATCTGAGCTTAAATTGATCAGGGGAGGAATGGACAAGGAAATAATAATAATAATAATAATAATAAAATTTATTTAGTTAAGCTCCTTTCAAATTTTCAAGGTGCTGTACATAAAAACATGAGAACACCAGCATAATGAATACATACAGTAAAACAACACAGCAACTATTACAGGTTAAAATAACCAATTACAACATAACAGGAAATGCCTTCTCCCATAAAAGGACTTTAAAGCCCTTTTAAAACTTTCCACCGTCGTCTGTCTCGGAGCTAATGGTGAAATCCAGTGGAGCTGAAGCAGCCTTGAGCTCAGAGGACTCAAATTTACCTGAATCTCCAGCAACCCTCGTCAGCGAGCAGAGCTGTCTCAGAGGGGTGTAGGGCACAAGGATCTCTTTCAAGTAGTCAGGACCAAGACCGTGTAGGCTTTGTAGGTCAAAAGACTCACTTTAAAGGTGATCCGCCACTGTATCGAGCAGCCAGTGCAGAGTCGCAGCACGGGGTAATATGAGATCTTCTTGAAACCCCAGTCAACAAGCATGCTGCATTCTGCACTAGCTGCAAGCGGCAGATATCAACCCCAGAGAGTCCTAGGTAAAGGGAGTTACAGTAATCAAGACGAGATGTCACGAGCGGGACCAAAACCGCAAGTCACAAGGTGGAACCAGGTGCCTAATCCTGACGATGTTTCTAAGATGAAAATGCAGTCTTGACAACTGCAGACACCTAATAACGGAGGGTCAGACCAGTGTCAAGCTCCACACCCAGGTTACGCACTCCATTCAAAGGTAGGGATCTGGTCTCACCCCAGAATTAATCCAGAGGAGACCCCACCCCTAAACCCTCAACCCCATGACCGGGTCCACCACCATAACCTCGGTCTTTCCTGGATTCAACGTCAAACCACTGGTATTCATCCAGTCTTGGATATCAGCGAGGCAGTTATTCAGCACCGAGATAGCACTAACCTGGTCAGGTGCAAAAGACAGGTAGAGCTGGATATCATCAGCGTAGCAGTGAAACCTCCACTCAAACCGCCTTACAATGTCTCCGAGGGTAGCATCAGGGTCGAAATAACCACTTGTCTGCCTGTCCCAGACATTCAGTTTTCTCAAGGACAGCTGTTTTTATTTTTCTGCCTGTCCCTGGGACAGGCACCAAGTGAAAAGCATTAGTGGGTACTAGGACCCAAGAGATGTTGCCACCCGCCAGGTTGAGCGATAGGATGTCCCGACATCCCGCTTCCACATGTTGAGAGATGTCCATCCAATTCAGCGCCCAGTGATAGCCTCTACTGGGTGGTCGGCAGTTTTGAGAAGTAGCAGAAATGAAAACAGTGCCACAGCAGGACTAGACTATGCATGTGTTCTATGTCATCATGTAGTCCTTTTGCTTTCTGCACAGCATACCTCATTTCTCTGTGTGCTGCACCTGCAGTACCAGCCCAGAACTAGCTTCTGTTCACAGACAGCAGAGTTTTGGAGAAGCAAATTAAAACACCCTTTTCAGGGTTGTTTACTAACTAAGGAGCCTGGGTCAGGGTAATTAAAAGCCTTTGTAAGGGCTAGAAAACCGAGATTTGAAAACCCTTTTCAGGGCAGACCATCACAGCAGAAAGGGGAGACTTTGTATTTAGAGATGAGGAGAACATAAAGGCTGAGACAACCCCTTAAAAATACCTTGTCAGGGCAGGAAGGGCTTCACAGACAGGAAGAGGAGGAGGAGACTGGTTAAAAGCCCTGTCTGGGTTGTCAGTGAGAGAGACATTTAGTGTTGGTGTTATACACAGAAGCAGATGAAACTGATCCTTTGTCAGGGCAGAACAGACCGGAAGGAGTTAATTAGGCCCCTTGGCCCCTATCAGGACTATGAACTGGGGCACACTTTTGGTAAGTCCTTTTCAGAGCCACATAGCAGCCAGTGGGTAATATTTAGTAGCACTTTAGGGCACCTCACAATGGGCACTATTAGTAATTAAGCCCTTTTCAGGGCACTGTGCCAGCCAGAGGGCACACTAGTTTCCATTAGCTCATATCTGGAAACAGAAATGTAAACTTAGTAAACAAAAATTTACAGGACAGGTACAAATTCTGTGGGGCAGTCAAAATGAATACTGCACCTGTCCCTTGGCCAGCCATCCACAGAAATTATTGCTAGCCCTGGGTAGCATATATACTACGAATAACATGGGGAAAGCACCGAGCCCTGAGGTACCCTCGTGAAGGCAGAGAGAAGGCCCGGATGAATGCAAACCTGAGACCACTCTCATGCTTCTCCCCAGGTAAGATGAAAACCTTCTGAGGACCACACTCGATAGTCCACAAATGGACCTCAGGCGCTCAAGCAAAACCCCATGATCCACAGTATCAAAAGCTGATGACAGATCGAGGAGAACCAAAATAGAGTGGTGTCTCCGATCTCTCGCCATCAGGAGATCATTGAGCACCTGAACCAGAGCAGTCTCTGTGCTATGCCTCTTACGAAAACCAGACTGGAGAGGTTCGATAAACTATGGATGGTCAAATGGTTGTCCAATTGCGCCGCCACAACTTTCTCAATAACCTTCCCCAAAAGGGAGGTTAGAGATCGGACGGTAGCCATTTGCTAGGTCATCCGGTCTAAAGAAGCTTTCTTCAGAAGTGGAGTCACCACCCTTCCTTCAGAGAGCTAGGAAAACTCCTGTCTCTAAAGAACATCGGATAATCCGAGCAAATACTGGGCCAATAATAGTCTCACTACAGCCCATAATCAGGGAAGTAAGGCCCGATCCAAACTACAGCATGTTGGGTGCATCTCACGGACAATCCTCATAGTGTCTACGAATCCGATAGATTAAAGGAACTCCAGGAAACTCCGGGCTCTGTGACAAAACATTGATCAACTGTAACAACCTTAGAATGAGGTCGGGACACTGCCTCGAATGTCTTCCACCTTATTACATAAAAGTCAGCGATCTCGCAATGAATTTGCGTAAAAGCTCGACAGTTCTGCCGACAGACTGGATTGCACAATCTGTCAACAGTTCTGAAGAGCTGAGCCAGTTCGATTCGAGCGACAGAAATTTCCCTGGACAGGAATTCTGCCTTCTTATGGGAAATTGCTGTTTGGTGAGCTTATAATGCTCTAGCAAAATAAGATGGTCGGCATCAGAGGCAGTCTTTCTCCAACAACGCCCAACCTCCGCCGAATCCTCTCAACGCCCCATCAAACCATGGGGCAATGGGACTGCGTGGGAGGGGCGAACACGGGCTGGTGCAGTCTGGTCAAGAGCAGCCGAGATGGCCCCATTATAGGCCAATGCGCAGCTGCTCAGGATCAGTGCACGACTCGTCAAACAACTAGAGGTCAATAACCGCCATCAGGTCTTCAGGGACGACGTCCCGCAATGGGCGATACTTGACCAACTCACAGGGCCGACCTACCCAGGGGGCCTCAAATTAAACCCAACTGAGTAATGATCATACCAACTGACTGGTTCCACCACCAAGTCGGACGCCCGATCCCAGGAGGAAACCAGATCAGGAGAGTGACCTCCTTTGTGAGTAGCTGTGGAAACAACCTGTGTGAAGCCCAGAGATGTCATCACCTGGAGAAATGTTGACCAAAAAGCGAAGATTAGGTAAATGGACCACGCCATTGAAGCCCGCCCAGCACCATCAATCTGGGTGACTCAAGGCCATGTCGGCTGCAAAATCTGCTATTTCCTGCAGGAAAGGCTTTCATCCCCTGGTGGATGGTAAATGAGGGCAATCCTGCACCCCACACCAACTACCACAGTGCACTCAAATGATCTAGCCTCCTCAACTGGTACGCCAGTTAATGATAGAAGGCATCCGTGGGATGGCAGAGAAGGGAGATATTGTTGATGGGGACCTGAATATGCCATATGTTAACTGGAACACCTTTGCTGCAGGTACATCCAAGAGCAAGGTCATTCTTGATGCCCTACAATGGGCATGCCTCAGACAACTAGTACTGGAACCCACTCGGGAGAGCAGTCTTAGACCTGGTACTCTTGAATGGGGAAGGAGAAAAGATCTCAGATTTAGAAGTAGGTAGCCATCTGGGAACAAGCGACCACCAAACAGTGTGGTTCACAATAACACATTCATACAATCAAGCCATACAAAAGCAAGAGTATTGGACTTTAGGAGGGCTGACTTTGGGAAAATGGGAAGTGCCTCAGAAAAGCACTAGCAAACAGGCAAGAAGGAGGGTGGAGGAACAATGGAGAGTAATCATAACAGCCATCATAGAGGCAACAAGCCTTTGTGTAAAGCAAATCAACAAAACACAACAAAGGAAAAAACGCTATGGTTCTCAAAAGAGGTGGCAGGGAAGGTTAAGGAGAAAAGGCTAGCATTCAGGAAATATAAGGAAACACAGAATGAGTAGGGCAGAGAACTTTATCAGTTAAAGCAGAAAGAGGCTGGGAAGGCAGTCAGAATATAAAAGGCCCAAACCGAGAAAGGATAGCCAGCTCTGTTAGGGATAATACCTTTTAAAGGTACACTAGAGAGTGAAGAAAGACCAAAGGAGGGATACTGAGGCTTAATAAGGGGGATGTGGGTAGAGAGTGACAGTGAAAAGCAGGTATACTGAGTGAATATTTCTGCTCTGTATTCACAAAGGAAGAGGATTGAGGGGCACTAAACCAAACAGGAGAAACACTCTGAAGACGGGTCGATACCAGTCCATTTACAGAAGAAAGGGTTCTGAAAGAACTAATAAAATTGAAGGTGGACAAAGCAATGGGGCCTGATGGGATTCACCCAAGAATTCTAAAAGAACTAAGGTAGAACTAGTGACACCGCTGACTTCTCTTTAACAAATCATGGGAAGATGGAGTGGTACCTGAGGACTGGAGGAGGGCAGATGTGATTCTCTTCACAAAAGTGGGAGCAGGACAGAGGCAGGAAACTACAGACCAGTTAATTTGACCTCAGTGGTAGGAAAAATATGTAATCACTTCTGAAGGAAAGAACTGTTGAGTACCTAGAGGCCAGTGGGGCACAGGGACCCAAGGCAGTATGGATTAGCGATGGGAAGGTCGTGTCAGGACGAATCTAATAGATTTCTTTGACTGGGTGACTAAAGTAGTAGACCAGAGAGGGGCTGTGGACATGGCCTACCTAGATTTTAGCAAGGTATTTGATGTAGTCCCACACAAAAGATTAATACACAAGTTAGCCAGCCTTGGAGTGGGTCCCAAGATGGTAGCCTGGATAAAAAATTGGCTAGACAACAGGACGCAAAGGGTAGTAGTAAATGGAGTCCACAGTGAAGTGCAAAGAAGTGAAGGTAATGCACCTGGGAAACAAAACCCAGGGGAAGAGTTCACAGTGGGGGTGAGATACTGACAACAGTACAAATGGAAAGGGACCTGGGGGTAATTATATCAGATGACCTAAAGGTGGGCAAGCAATGCGAGAAGGCAGTAAGGAAGGCTGGGGGATACTGGGATGCATAGGGAGGGCATCAGTCGTGAAGAAAACAGGAAGTTGTTATCCCTCTGTACAGACAGTTGGTGAGACCCACCTGGAGTACTGTGTGCAGTTCTGGAGACCCCGTCTCCGCAAAGACATAGACAGAGTGGAGGCTGTCCAGAGGAGGGCAACAAATGGTGCAGGGTCTGCACCAGAAGACATATAAGAAAGACGAAAGGAGCTTAATATGTATACCCTTGAGGAAAGAAGGAGAGAGGGACATGATAGAAACTTTCAATTACCTCAAGGGAATCAACAAAGTCCAAGAGGGTAGCATCTTTCAGAAAAAGAAATGTGCAAGAACAAGGGGCACTATTTGAGGATAGAGGGGTGACGCCCAGAGGTAATGTGAGGAAGTATTTTTCATGGAGAAGGTTGGGATGATGGAACAGCCTCCTGAGGAGGTCGTGGAGTCAAACAGTGGGGAATTCAAGAATGCATGGGACAGACACAAGTCAGTCCTAGTGTGGGTAGGAGGAAGTAAGCTGTTGGTTAACTAGGATCTGTAGCTTATCTGTTAGGTAGAAAATGGGCAGACTAGGTGGGCCAAGCGGTCCTTATCTGCAGTCAAATTCTATGTAAGTCAAAAAATACATGACATGGTTTCAGTATAATCGCATAGCCTCATTGCTATAGGAGCAGAAATTTGGGATGAAGGAAGTAAAGTTCCTTTGACGACTGTCAGGCCAGGATATATCAGATAGGGTAACTTGACAAACTGAGAGACTTCTCTGGGTATAAATATCATGATGCCCCTAGAGGAATATTCTGAGTAATAGAAAAGTACGTTAATGATACTTTCTTAGACCCTTTACAGATCCCTCAATTGACAGAAGCTAAAAGAAACAAGATTAGTGGATCACGTTGAGGAGCTGGGGTTTGCAGAAACTGTTAAATCTTTAAATTCATGTACTGCCCCAGGGTGATGGCGTTTCTTATAAAGTGTTTTGGAAATGGGTAATTAAATAAAATGGAGCCGCAACATCTGAACACATAGAGCTGTAGCTAAGCCCTTGTCTGTGAAATGCTGTCCTCGTTCTCCCCAAAAGAGCGTTTTAGCACCATTTCGTCCAACTTGGAAAATGTAAACAAAGGGCCGATTTTTCAAAATCTCTGCTCCCAGTAGCAGCCTAAGACGGCATGCGTGATGATGTCATCGGAGCCACAGTGTCTGAACGATCATAGGGTCTCTATAAGGACTTATTAAATGTGTATGCTTTTACTCCCGCAGACTGCATATATGGGTAAAATCATTTATAAGTCAGTCATCCTGACCGCTGTGGTGAGAAGGTTATGGAATCACTGCTGCAGGAAAAGATAGTGGAATTTCTTGGATCCAATGGCTTACAAGACCGGAAGCAGCATGGATTCACTGGGGGTATGTCAGATGACTCTAATATATTTATTTGTCTGGGTCAACAAGGAATTAGATTAGGGTGGAGGGTGAATGTGGTCTACCTAGATTTCAGTAAAGCTTTCGGTTCCATTCCTATAGGAGACAGCTAGACAAGCTGGATACATAGGTGGTGAACAGGGCAGGAAAATGGTTAGGGATGGATGACAGAGGGTGGTGGTAAATGGAATTCACTAAGAGGAGGGTGACCAGCACGGTGCCTCAGGGATCAGTTCTAGGACCGATCCTCTTTAATGTCTGTGGTAAAGAGCTGTGGTATGTGCTTAGATACAGAGGATATTCGGTTCTTACCAGTTTGGGGATATTGTCATTAAACCGGGCCCTGCACAGGTGTTAGTCCTGTAGTTTGGAGAGGTAGACCAGGATACCTTTAACTGGGATATAAGGGGCAAAAGTGCTGTGGCACAAGTAAATAGATTTTATCAATGGCTAAACGCATATTTATGATTAAAACATTTTGATTCCAGCTGTATTTTTCCACCTCCCTCTGGGTTAGAAGCTAACATTTATAGTATTTTTTTTTTCAGACTATTATCTGGGAGAAGGCTAAACCTGATCAAAGGGCATACATGTAGGAAACTGAAGAATGGAGGAGTCGTATAACAAACCCTATTGTATTTTTTTTTAACTGTGTGTTCTTCAGTATTAATATTCATTCTCTGTTAACAGGAAGGTTATCTGCAGGACTAGAATTATTTCAGGAGGTATGTAGACCATTGCTGTAACTAGTGTTGGAACAAATAATGCTGTGCACCACTTGTCAGCTAGTAACATCAGTATCCTCTGTGTGACACCACAACTGTTTACTGTACAAAATATTGTGATGTCACAGGAGGGGACTATGATGATGCTTGTAGACCAACCTCAAGAGCAGATGACGATCAAGTGTCAGAGATCCTGTTTTCATGTAAAGGTTTGTATTTAAGAATGGGGTTGAATACTGAAACCTCTGAGTCATTTGAATTCTGACAAAATATTACATTTTTCAGAGTTTTCCATATAATGTTGGAGTCTCTTTAAAGTAGTAATTCATGTTAGCTGTGGAAATAAAACTGCTTTGTTTTGTGTTTTTGCAAAATCTTTTATTGAAGTTTTGTAAGAAAGAAAGTACATACACAGTAACATCAAAATATATTGACAAAATAACTAACAAAAGCAACAGTTCATCTAGCTATATACATGGTCTACTATATCAACATTAGTTCAGCATAATCCAGTCCGGGGAGTTAATCAATTAAATTGAGACATACATCTATATTAATTGATACATCCCTACAATGCATTAACCACTTTATTGAATGACATTCCAATCTGGGCATAAGGTCTTAAAGTCCTCCAGAAGGAGGCACCATCGGCCAGGGTAAAAGCTGATCCACTTTATCCTTATCCAGTATCCTGCTGCAGTACTAGGATGGGAACCCAATTTAAAATATTGGACCTCAGCTGGGACTGGGAAGACAAGAATGGATCCCACCAATGAGAACCTCTCCTCTCTCCCTGCCACCGCCTAGGACATCCGCCAAGGCGAGGGCCTGCATGGCCAGATTGCGCACTGTTGAATTGTGGTACAGCCCCAGAGACCCAGGTGTTCAAGATGCAGTGACGACTAATATCAATAGCACACAGGCCCAGCGTGGAAGAACCTCCCAGTCATCTACCCCCAATTCTTCTATTCCAAAAAGAGAGTGGTTTCAGTGGGAGTTGCTACCCATCATGTTCCCAACTTCCCAGTTATGTGTGACCAAAAAGTTTTAGGATCTCAGTTCTGTTCTACATCTTCTACACATGGGGATACCGCAGGTTAAATTTGTGTACTGTCAAGGGCAGACAGTAAAGCCTATGAACAAATTTATAAAAGGACTCTTTATAATTATTATAAATGAGGATACCCCTGTAAACCCAGCATGGCTCCCCAGATATCCTCCTGGATGGGAGCACCCAAGTCCCTTTCCCACAAAACCCTCATTTTATAATTGGGGTCTGGGAAGAACTGCCTCCCCATCTGTACTGCCTTTCTGATTGGGCCTTTGGGTCCTTTCTAGCTCCTAATATTATGTGCTCTATCTGCTCTAACAGTGTATTAACCATTTGACTTCTCCCCATACCCCTGATCTGGCAGGTGCAATCTTACAAATACTTGGGTATCTGGGTAGATAATACACTAAGTTGATAAGTCCATATTAACAATTTAATCAAAACAGGGAAATATTAGGAGCCCTCTACAGAGTTAAAACTTTTATGAATGTGGATATTAGGAAAAGAGTGGTAAATGCTATGATAACTCCAGTTCTTGATTATGGGAATTTTCTGTTTGCCAGTGGTAAAAATGGAGATGTGGAACATTTGGAAGTCTGCCATGGTAGACCAGCTAGATTTGTTTTGGATCCCCACGCTATACACACAAGTGTTTTTTATACAGTCAGCTACCATGGCTAACCTTGGATGAAAGTAGACAGGAACACCTCTTGACGTTTATGAGTAAAGGCCTACATGGCCGATTACCTCCTATATTTCAATAACCTGTTTTACAGGGATAAATCGCATCTCTGAGATCAGCTTCAGTTTCTGATTTGTTAATTCAAGATGCAGTCTTGAGATTGGCGTCATTCAGTTTTTTATAGAGGTCCAACTGAGCGGAATAAAATTTCATCTAACATTGAATCCTCCACAGGAATCAAGCCGTGGTTAAAGATTCAGACCTGGTTCAGGAAAACACTGGGTACATCAGACAGTGCTGTCATATTCCTCCATGAAAATCATGGAGCAAGTTTAAAATTTATTGCATGTGATGATTAGTGTTATTTATTGTTGGTCCTGTCTAGTCCTCAATTGTGAAGTTATGTAATTATGTATTGTTATATTGCATTGTGTTTGGGACTTTGTATCAAAGTTTTATTGTTTTTATGTAAAGGACTTCATTGTAAATGATTTATCTCAATCGAAAGTATCCTGGTTCATATAAAATATGAATAAAGCGTTTACCTACTATCTATATAGGATCTGAGCTGTAGGAAGCGGTACAGATGTGAATGTGGAATTCCCACACCTCTGTAGCTGCTCAAAGAAACTGCGCCCTAGCGGTATGTAAATCCCACGCACCTAACCCTTGTTCTCCCACTCCCCCTAAACCCAGCGTCTGCCAATTGAGGGATGAAAAGAGATTCTATATTGGGATCGCAAGGTCTCTTCCCACCTCTGCCACACCCAATGGCTATGTAAATGTCCCCAACCTCCAGGACCGAGACCACCAACGGATTAGGCCACTCCAACCCTGTATAAGCCTTTAATGCCCTTCAAGGCCGGATAGGCATGCAATGCCCTCAACAGTCCCGCTCCTCCAGATCCAGCCAGGTGGCCGCTTCTGGCCTGTTGACTCAGTCCTGGAGGAAGTGACACTGCACAGCTAAATGGTAGATCCTAAGATCAGGAAATTTACCCCCCAACCCACCCAAGTGACATCCTACTTCAGCCTCTGCAGGCTGGTACGGGGGCATTTGCCCAGCCATACTCCGAAAAGGCCCTCTCAAACCTTTTTATATCAGACCTGGCAAGACTTACATGGACCATCTGCATGACATATAACAGCCTAGGTAAAGGATTCATTTTTATCAGATTGATACGCCCTAACCAAGATATAGGCAGGGTTTTCCATTTACGCAATTCCTCGTTATCGCTTTTAATAAGAGGTGTGTAGCTGAGACGGTATAGAAATCCCAAATCTTTGTCTATAAAATTCCTAGATATTTAAATGCCTCTGTTACCACCCTTGATCCTCACATCGGACCTTGCCAGGGTCTCCCTTCTCCACCCGTGTCAGCATTTCTGATTTGTCTAGGTTAATTTTGTACTCTGAGAATCAGCAAATCTAGCAACTGTGGTGGTAGCAGCGCATGGACTGCAATGGCTCAGTGATGTACAATAGCATATCATCTGCATATAAATGTACTTTGTGGTTTCTGTCAGATTTCCCAGGACCTCCTTTAAATGGGGATTGTCTCTAATGCTGATAGTCAGCGGCTCTATAGCCAGTGCAA
Source organism: Neoceratodus forsteri (assembly GCA_016271365.2). Taxonomy (NCBI): domain Eukaryota; kingdom Metazoa; phylum Chordata; order Ceratodontiformes; family Ceratodontidae; genus Neoceratodus; species Neoceratodus forsteri. The sequence continues at coordinate 1,102,507,295 of CM057450.1, read as the reverse complement.
ATAACGGGAGAGGGGCACCCTGCCTCTTTCCTCTGAATAAAGGGAACCAATCTGAGAGGGTCCATTAACCAATGCAACCACGGCTGGAGACTTATAGGGTCGAACCAGTCTGACAAAGTCATCCCCAGACTAAACTGACCCAGGACGTCAAACATATACTCCCATTCTGTGTGGTGAACACTTTCTCGGCGTCCGGGAGAGCACCAAGTGACCCTAGGGCCCCGAGAAGCCTCCCCCCACCACATTTAATAATTTTCTCATGTTATAATAAGAGTTGCATCCCTGCACAAAGCCAGTCTGGTCCAGGCTCCGCCAGGATCTTTGCCAAAATTTTAAGGTCACAATTCAGTAAAGAAATTGGGCGGTGTGAGGTGCAGTCTGTGGATCCCTCCCAGGCTTTGGAAGAACACAAATCACCACCTCACAACATGAGGCAGGAGTGCCCCTCCACCTAACCTCCGAAAGACCTCAAACAATGGGTCTATCAATAGATCTGACAGGAACTTATAATATTCTGCCGGGGATCCAACCGGCTGCTAGCCTTACCCCATTTCAAACTACTAATTGCCCACTGAATTTCTTCCCTCGTGACCTTGGCACCAAGTTGTTCCCGCTGTACCTCCAATAAGCAAGATAATACAATCCCATCTAAGAAAACCCAGCCTCGGCCCAGTGTGTCTTCGCACTTTGCACGATAGAGTTTGATAAAATTGCTGAAATAGCACCCTATCGACTTTCTCCACTCTGTAGTCGGGTTTCTCCCTAGGGATTCTTGATCCCAGTAATATGGGACGCATCCTTTCTCCTTTTCTACCAAGTTAACCAGCAAAGAACCTGGCTTATTTTTTTTATTTTTAACAAATAGCCAAGACTTACTGGCCCCCAAACATCCCATTCAGCACCTCCCGTGCTACAGTTAATTGTCCAAAAGATCCCCTGTCTCCCCAGAGGCCACCCTCCACTGAAGATCCCTGATCCTCCCTCCAGTCTCTCGGAGCCTTCCTGTGTTGTGCAACAAAACTGATGATCGCGCCTCTGATAAAGGCCTTACCAGCATTTCAGAAAACCCTAAAAGAGGGAGCCATGTCCCTATTTTCTTCCTGATAAAGTTCCATTGGTCCTTGATAAACTCGAAATGCTTCATTGCCCAGAAGATGTACTGGGAACTTCCAAGGTGGTGGCCCCTCCTGAACTTCCCTCATACCGAAGATAATGCTCTGCTGGTTCTGACTGCCGCACTCTTGCAAGTCAAAAATAACTTTGGTAAAATAGTTTAGTTTTGCCTGAGTTACTTGTTGTGTATCTGATTCTGAAGAAAGGAGGGCTGTGGCCCACCCCTGCAGATTCTAGACCAGACCAGACATGATTGACATATATTGCAACTGTGTGTGTGTGTGTGTGCCATTTTTTTTTTTTTTGGTTCAGATAAACAGAAAACTAGAAACGGGTGAAGTCTTCCTTGCAAGGGTGGAGTATCACTATTATCATCCCATGCAGTAGCCAGTATTTTCTCAAGTGTTGACTCCCATCATGAAGAAGTTTAACAATGTGCAAAACACTGGAAAACACAAAGTTTTATTTGTTTTGTGCTGAATTTAAAAATGTTTTAAAATTATTTTTAAACAAAGTTTGTCAAGGTATTTCAGTGTGAATCAGTGCACCAAAAGTGTATTCACATGTTTCATAACCAGGTTTTGGATCACATCCTCAAACCTAATCGTCTATCTGAGGTGCAATCTGGTTTCTGGCCAAACCAGTTTGAAGTCGGAAATACGGTCTTTAGCCATAGATGAGGGCTGCCACATGAGCACCATCTCTGTGAACCTCACCAAGGCATTTGACACTGGACTCTAGTCTCGTGCTTCATAAGCTATGCCAACTTGGGTTTCTCAAAACACTCTGGCCTGGTTCCAAGCCTCTTTGAAAGACAGTGAGCAAGTAGTTGAAATAAATGGCAAAACCTCACCACCAAAAACTCTGAACCTCACCATACACCGGGATCAACCTTAGGACCTCAGCTCTTCAATATATTTCTGAATTATCTTCTTTCAGTCTGCAACAGCCTCAACATCATGACCAGCCATTATGCAGATAATACTTGACCTATGTCTGATACAAGCATGTAGCTGACCTCACCGATATACTACAGACTGTTTAATATCATACAGAAGTGGATGGATGCAGATAAACCACTTCTGAGCACCAAAACCAAAGTAATGACATTTATTAGCAAGGCTGCCGACCCCCTACTCACAACAGATCCTGCAATGTTCTTGGCCCCTTTAGAAACAGTACAAGCTTTCAAGTACCTTGGTCTTTGGTTGGGCCTTCATCTAAACTTCACCTAGCATATCTTCGGGATCACACCGGAATCTCAGGGCTCTATACTCTGGACAAAACACTACCCTGGAATATTTCAGTGATGTTTATGGATCTGCACCCACCACCTCAGTAGACAAAATAACAATGGTGTGCAACAGTATGTGCAGGAATGCCCTGGGGTGTGATAGAAGAACCGACACTGCTTGATGTACAGTTATCTTGGACTTCTACCCACAGACAAGAGAAGCTACCTTGAAACATAAGTGTGTGCATGGACAGTACCCTGCTTAAATCTGCAAGCTGGTAAGCAAAGCTAACCAGACATACACACTCTGTTCTCGGCTAAGGATCTTCTCCACATAAGCGTGTGCCCACTTGCCAATTGGCCTTTTCCTGTGCCATGCCATCTTCTTGCAACAACCTCCCTCTCTAGTGATGTGAAGACCAGTGCTGTTATCCAGGGTTCATGCAAGCCTTGTACACCTGTGTTCTTGTCCCTGAAAGCTCCAGAACCCCAAGCCTGCGTCAGCCCTAATTTACTGATCACCCCATCTTAAACCCTCCCTCTGTATCCCCTGTATTTATCATCTGCATTTTACTGCATAGTTGCATTCGTGTATATACGCATTGTATATCCTTATGCACATCACTACTCTCAAAATGTTAAACAGTACCCTGCTGCTGTAACAGCCTCTGGAACCCACTTGAAAACAGGTTCAAAGCCTAAATGTGTATTTCTTGTTGTGTCAAATTCTAATAAATACAGTGATAGGGATTTATCATTTAAAATAAAGTATATTGATGTATTTCAACATACATCAGCAATTGATTGACATGTCTTTATTGTAGCTAACTGACCCCAAGCCTATTTAGTATGTCAAAAACAACCAAAAAAAAGTTCAGACCCATAACAGTTTCAAAGATATCTTTCGAGAGTAGCTAAGGTTCTTGAACCGCTAGAGCTAGGAGCATTTTTTTATTTTTGTTTTAATGAAAGTTTGGAGTCGGCACACTATGCTTGAGTCATGTCAGTATGGTTTCCATATATCGTTATGGCCAGGACGGTGTATATGTGTAAAGTGTATATATAGATCTAAATGATAGTATAGTGTGCAAGGAAATAATACCATCAATGGGCTGCAGAGCTTATAAACCACAAGCCCTGAGGATCAGGGGGTGAAATGTTATTTCCTTAGTACACAGCACTTTCCTGTACTTTGTCTTGTATAACACATTAGGTTAGCTAAAATGGTTGATTTTAAAACTTTTTTTTTTTTGAGTATGTGATGCGATTCAGAAGTTTGCAATATCGAGGAATAATGCATCAGTTTTTATATGGTGGGATGCTTTACCACGTGTTGTGATACTGTAGTATATATCAATACATTTTCCCCATGAAGTTTTTAAAAACATTTTTAAAATTGTCCTGATTTTTGGATTCAGCATGAAGTGGTTTGCACATTTCTAAAATGGTGCAGTTGATCGCCAAAAACTGCTTCTACTCTACACACCCCATAATCTTTCTTTGCTTTCACAGGCATCAGAAGAACCCAATACCCTAACCTCATTGCAGAGTTTCTGGATTGCCCTGGGTAAAATTAAGGAGTTCTACAGAGCCCTTCTGTCCTGCGTAGCTGTACGTCCCTACTATTACGCGGTTAGGCTGCCAACTGATTGTGTTCCACTTGTTGATAAGTTGGTATATATCCTCATTTATTGCATACATCCTGCTGTGTACATGTGTTGCCGCAGTTGTTGATGGCTTTTGTCGCTCACAGTTATTGTGTACTACCCCAGACTCAAATACCTCGTATTCTCCCTCTGCCCACCCCACCCTACCCCACCCCACCCCAGTTCCCAGATGGAAATATGCCTCTGGAGTCTGCTGTTTACCTGGAAAAACTATGTTTTAAATAAATAAAAATAATAAGTAGGATAAAATGAAGCTGCCAAGTTATTTTGGTGTATGGTAGTGTGATTCAGTAAAGGAAACAGGATGCTTGTTATTGAGTCAAATATAGCAGTGCCTTTTCTGCATTGGAAACAAATCCTTAAATTAGCCTTGACCACCTTACATTTGTAAGGAACCTATGTCATGGGCAGTATTTCTTTTGTCGTGGTCCACTGGTTCCACTCCTACCTATGCAGCCGGTATCCGCCTGTCCTTGTAGGTGACTTCCCCAAGGTTCTGTTTTGGTGCGCCCATTCTGTTTTCAATATACGTTAATGACTTCTACTGCATTATCTCCTCCCTTATTTTGCACTGAATTATGCAGCATTCTGCACAATTGAAGCGTTATGTGTTTTGATTCGTGCACCAGAAAAGCGGTTTTCCAGTGTTTGGATTGTAGTGGTAGAGTAGCGTAGCTGTTTATTTGTGGTATATAGTCAAATAATGCATTCTTTTACCTCTGAATAGCCTCACAGGAAGAAGAAGCCTTTATAGACAAAAAAGGCTGTGACCTTTCACCTGGTACATCGAAGTCAGAGGGATCCGCTTGTAGCTGATGAAACTGCACCACAGAGAGTACTCTTACCAGCAGAGAAGGTACGTCTTTTTCTCTAAATTTGTGCTTATCAGCTTGACTCTCTTGTATTTATTATGGACTACTACACACACACTCTTCAGTTAAAACAATTTTTTACTTGAAAACATTTTGAAATAAGTTTTATATTTAGTCTGTATTTCTCTCACTTTTGTTATTAGTAGGTCAATGTTGTTATTACAAGGTTTATTTTATTTGTACGGTGCCCAGAGCCTCTGGGATTGGCGTGCTTTTTAAATAAAATTGCCTTTACCTTAATTTAGTTGCTGACCCAAGATCCTTGTCCCCTGGATTTCACTTGCTTTGACTGCTCAGTTCTTTTGCGAGGTAATAATCCTTTGTGACATCATAGTTTGTTGCTGTGGAAGAGATTCTGATGTCACAGAGTATTATTACCTCAGCCAAGGATTAAGCAGGAGGAGGTCAACTGTAGGGAATTAGGATCTTGTCTCACAGAATGAAATTAGCAATGATGAACAAAAGAAGCATTGAGCTATAGAAAATCCTTAATATATAAGCTGAATTATACTAAATATTAGCTTTTCAGAAGTTTTCGAAATGGACAACTCTTCAGTTCAGTATGTACTTATAATGTTTCCACTATTACAGTTCACTTGGGAATACATTTTTGTTTGTTTGTTTTAGCTTCCTTTCCAGGGCTTTTAACACATCTTGGTATCCAGTCTAAGAAGTGTATATAAAAGCATGTGATTATTTCCAGCTGACATCATAGTGCTGCAGCATAGTAATTGCCATGACGACAGATTGATATACCACAAAAAGCAGTTATGATGTCAGGACTGTCTGTCTTTTGGAAATGCACAGTAAGTTTAATATTTCACTATTGGAAATATTTAGTAGATGTGGACGAGCTGTGGTTGTTCGTACTCAATGGCTTAGGGTGATGCCGGACTAATCTGGAAGGAAAGGCAATAAGCATACTGTAGAGTCAAGATGCATGATTTATTACAACTTATTGGAATACACAGCAAAAGGACTTGGTTTTCTTTACCATTACCACTATTACACAAGAGAAAGGCAGAGACAGTTTTACTGGGACCAACAGCAGGCCCAGCTAATGTCACGTGGCAGTCTGGGCAATTAAAGTCCTGGATGATTCTTGCTGAAACACGCAGTGAGGATGTGGCAATCCAGTGCACCAGCTTGGACTTTGTAAGCATGTTGGGTGATCGACCACTGGATGTGAGCCCAGGGAAGCACTTTCTGTATGGGCTGTAAATGAGGCATCCCCAATAAACTAGAAACTAGGTGAAGTGTTATCCTCCTGGCCCCTGGAATAAAATGACTCCTAGTGTCACCGGTGTGTGAAGCTTCTGATCGAGGATGGGTGTTGAAGCCTGGTCGTGGATGAGGAGTCGTCAGCTGGCGACCTTTGGGCTGGAGGGTAGCTGGAGATCTGATTGAGGGAAGGATACTGGGTGTGGATGACTCACTGAATGACACATGGGTAAGTCTCTGAACCCTTATCACCCCATCGCTGTAGCTTTAGAACCTTGTAGTCTCTGGCATGACCTCTGGCTGGGCCACCGGAACACGAGCCACCACTGGACAAGATGATCACAAGCATGTAGCCTTTGTGCAGCCTCTGATATGGGCTGCTGTATGTATGCTACCTCGAAAAAAGCACAGAGTCTGGCAGTCCTCAGTGAGACCTTTGTCAAGCCATCGGTACCATTGCCACCTTTGGTGAAGAGCGAAGAGCCTGGCAGTCCTCAGTGAGGCCTTGGTATAGGCTACCAGAACTATTGCCACCTATAGACAGTGTTTACAAGGGAGTCTGGGCAATGTGACTTTTAGTTTACTGGGTGACGAAGTCCCTCAGGTTAGAGCAGGAGCGGCTGCTCACCTGACTCACTTTGGTGGAGCCTAGCTAACAGCTGACTACCACTTATGACTTGAAACTTGAACATGGGCGCTGTGGCGAAGGCTTGGAGTCGGTGGGGATCGTTGGAGTGGGTGCAGGTGATGTTGGGCTTTCAAGGACCTTCTTCCTGGGTCGAAGCAGTGGCACTGGAAGAAGCTCTTGGCAGTCTGTGCAGGAACTGCTGAAATAGAACAAAAATAAAAATCTGAAAGGCAGTCCTCCACTTTAAAGCGAGCTGTACCATTAGAGCCGTGGTGGCCCTGTGCTGACTCACTTTAGGAGTCCTCATTACCAGCTGGCTCATGCCACACCGCCTAGATGTCCTGAAGGAAAGAGACAGGATGAAGTCCGCTGACCAGGGAACAGATGAGACACCATCTGGAGCTGAAACTCTGGAGTGCAGGCAAAGGTTTTACTCCCCTGTGGTTTCACAGGTGGAGATGGTGCAGTACTAAAAGTTGCTTCTGGGTCTGGTGTACTTTTCACAACCTAGATAGGTACATAAATGGGACACAGAGCAACTTGAAGCTAGTTTGGAAGCTACACACTTAAAACAATGCAGTTAGGGCAGTTCAGTCACATAAGCCATTTGAGTTGATAAGGCATTTCAAACACTTAAGTAGTACAAATGAATACGGCTGTTCAGGCACAATAAGCAGTTCAGGTCGGGGCAGATAGCTCAGAACCTATGGGTACTAGGCACATGATAGCACAGCTTGATTTGCAGCGACCTCAAGCGCTTTCACAATGCAGTTTAGTTCTTAGAAGGCACAGCACTAGCAGCACAGTTCAGTTCATAGGAAAGGGCACAAGCACTAAGCATGCTTAAGCAGTTGGTTAAAGCAATATTATAAAAGGGCATTAAAAATGTGTGCTGTGATTGGCTACTGCATTCTAGTAGCCCTACATTAATCTTTTATGAATATACATGTAGAGCCGCTTCACTTGCAGCTAGATAAGTTAAAACTAGTCCCTGTTTTCAAAAGAATTCCGTTACAAAATTCCAAACAGTTCCCTACTGCTGGCATTTAATTTCCCTGACTGCGATCGCTAACGTGCACCTCCGCAAAACCCACTCATGAGGGTCAGATCACTGAGCTCACAATGCCCATCCCTAAGTGCAGTCCATGACAGGGAGGGGAAACAGGATACCCTCCTTGTGTCCGCCCAGAGTGTTCTCTGGGTTTTCAACAGTACACTTGCCACAAGGTCCCAGAGTATCCCTCTATACTTTGGATCAAGGCATAATACCAGTCTTGAGTCCTGTGGCCAAATATGAACCCCTTTCCTGGCTGTTACACAAAGGATGAAGGCCCAGGTAATTATGCTCTCTTCGTAGCAGCTCAAAAACCTGATTTGGCCTTCACCCTACAGGACATGCAGTAGCCCAGTTCACAGTCCCTGCAGACTCATATGAGACTCTGGTACTCTCCCTAAAGCCTGCTCCCTGCTGACCCTTTTCAATTTGGTTGCTGTTTGGTGACCTTCTAAGCATAAACAGTTGTCACAGATTTGTAACAAAACTCTAGTCACCTGCCCGGTTGTGCTGGTGGTTGAGTTGCTGGACGCCACACCTGCTACGCGGTGACCCGGGTTCGGAACGAACTCAGGATCGGAGGGGAGGAGGATGATTGAGCCTCCCAATGGATGCTGTCCTCCTCCTGTGGTGGTTCCTGGGTTGCTTTGAGCAACCTGACGCACCATGTTAGTGGAAGCACGGGTACGGGGCACCAGGTGGCTCTTAGGAGTCGGGGTGGGGAGGACATTGCGGCAATTTGGCAGCTGTCTGGACGTCCAGTCCTCTGTGCTGATGCTCTCCTTGGAGGAGGGACCAAGGGAAGAAAAGCAGAAAAACACCGCGCTCGGGTCGGGATGACTACCGATCCAGCCCGATCACCTACCCACAGTCAGACCCCGCTGTGCAGGCTCTCCGGAGGAAGGAGGAGCAAGGTAGGGAGACAGCGGAGTAAGCCTGGCACTCTAGGGGCAGATGCTGTGGGAGGGATTACGGGATTGATCGATCCAAGGAGTGGACCGAGTGGGCAAGGAGAGGAGAAAAGAAAGTGAAAAAAAACTTGTAGTCACTCATACAATATAAGGAATCTCACGCAGGCAGAGTACTTTAGAAAAACAGAAGTCTTTACTAAATTAAATTAAGCGAAAACGAAATATACAAATTTGTTACAGTATTAGAAACAAATGGGAACATATACAGTATAGATGCTTTAAAACTGTTTAACTACATTTCTACTTGTAATGAAGACTTTCAAAGTTCAGGAACAAAAACCACTGGTTTGTAAATGTTGCAGTCTCATGTTGGCAGCTGCGTCTGGTAATCGAAAGAGTCCCAAACAGACTGGCTCTGAGTGACTGTGCTGAGAGGTTAACTAACCTTTTGAACTGCAGTGTCATCAATATTCCAGTCATAAGGAAACCAGTTTATTTTCTCACCAGTGACCCACAGCATTGTTTATGACAGTTCAGATACAAGACTGCTACAAATATGTGTGTCTTTTGTGTAATACTTCACACATGCCTGTTAGGAATGTATTTCTTGGTTAAAACATTCCTGGGCCTCATAAAATGTGATATGCTATCATAGTTCCTGAGATCAAAAAGCACTCTGTTTGCAGTGCACGTTTATGGCAGGTAAATGGCGTTTGGCATATCTCTGTCAAAAAGAACCTGAGAATGAAAATCTCCCTTCCTGGCGAGCAGGTGGTCTTCGAGTCTAAAGGTCACCCTTTAAAAAAAAAAAAAAGATCTAGGCTTCCCTTGCCTTGAATTAGCGCTGGCATGGGCATACACAGAAATCCCATAAAACAATATATAACAGAAATACATATTGCAAATAATGATTGGCAGTTGGCTAGCTTGCAACAGTCTCTCTCCTAGACTGAATTTGTGGGAATCCATCCTAGCACGGCATGACTTTCACAAATGTTGTTCATTGCTCTAGCTGGCAAGATAGCTCATCTGCATTGTCATTTGCTGATCCAGCCCTGTGGGTAATGGTCATATTGTAGCCTTATAAGGCAATACTCCATCTCAAAAGACAACCATTCATTTTCCCCTTCCAGTCTGCCACACCAGGGATTATTATCAATCTGTACCTCAAAGGGCCTCCCGTAGAGGTATGGCTCTAACTTTTCAGGGCTCATACCAGCGCAAGCACTCCTTCTCAACTGTGGAATAGGTCTGCTCCTGAGGAAGCAACTTTTATTAAGGTACACTGTTAGGTGATCTTTTCCTTGGCTAGCGGTCTAAGGACAGCTCCCATCCCACATCTGAGGCATCTCTCTGGACTACAGATGGCTTACTGTAGTCTGGACTGGCCAACACAGGAGCACCACACAGTGCCTCCTTTAGCTGTGTAAAGGCTCATTCACAGGGTGGTTCTCATTTTACCTTTTTAGGCATTCTTTTCTTTTAGCAGGCTAGATAGGGAGCTGCTGGTACCGCCATTTTGTACAAACTTATAATAGTACCCAGCTGCCCCTAGGAAGCTCTAAACCTGCTTCTGGGTTTCTGGCCTGGGCCACACTTCTGTTGCCTCAACCTTGACTTGATTAGGGCAAAGCCACCCTGCTACTTGTCCTAGATACGCCACCTCCGCCATGGCCACCTGGCACTTTTCAGCCTTGACAGTGAGCCCTGCCCTCTGAATCCTGCCCAACACTTCCCTCAGGTGGGACAGGTTCCTTCCAGCTGGCAATATCATCCAGGCACACCACGGCACACTCTTCAGTACCATGTAAAACCTGGTTCTTCAACCTTTGAAGGTGGCAGAGGCGTTCTTCATTTCAAAAGGCATTACCCTGAACTCGAATAATGCTATTGCAGTGATGAAGGTCAACCTCTCCGTAGCTCTTTCAGTTAACGCCACCTGCCAATACCCTTTTATCAGGTCAGTGGTGGTTGTGACGTGGACAGCTGGTTCTGAGTGCGGTATCATTTTTTTTAAATGTAAAATGTATTATTGACTGTCTCTGCTGAAAATCTGGTGCTTTAGGAGTGACCTCGCCCCTCCCCAAGGTTTCAGCTGAAAGATGAAAGCCATGAGAAAATGCTGAAACAGCATGTGAGATCCCACTCCACGGTTTTAGATACCAGGGTTATGTGGAAGGCCTGAATCTAATTACAGGGTGGAAGAAGCTTGAGTTGAGCATATCCGTTTATGACTGCCCAGAGGAAGAAAAGAAGGTTGTGATGTATTAGTGCAAAAATCATAAAGATGCTTTCATGTCCTGAAAGGGGAAGCTTATCATGAGATCAAAGAGATGTCATTTGAAGAACATATGAGTAATGCTGATGATTGCAGAATTTAATTCTTGAAAAAGACATCCTGTTTTTTTTTTTTATTAGATTTATTTTTTATGTATTCTGACAGAGGAGGAGCTAGGTGACCTCACACAAAAGGGGTTGGCAAATACAGTTTGCATTAAGAATACTCTGTTTTACTTCAGAGACACTTTTATCTAGACTCTGACAATGAAACATTTGTGAGCACTTTAAACAGGTATTTAGAGAAGCGATAAATCTTAATATTGTTGTAGGAATTTGCACTGTTTAAACCTTGTTCTTTTAAAAGATTTGTATGTCTTGTGATATGAGTTCTGTATTGTATGTTTTATATATTTTCAGGGCCCCTAGTGTTCCACGGCAGAATTTTCTGATTTCCGGCAGGGCTCCTTGACTTCTGCGGCAGCATTTTCTGATTTCTACGGCATGATTTATTCATTTCTCTGGCAGAATGCAGTCCTGGCATTGGATAAATATGATGTGATGTCATCAATGACATCATATGCTGATCATAGAGGAGGGGCTTCAGGATAAGCGAGGTGGGAAAGAAAGCCTGACACTATGGAAAACGGTATATTTATATGAAAATTCACCAAAAACAATGAATTCTGCGGCACTATATATATTCTAGTGCATGATGCAAATTTCATGGCAAATTCGTAGAACCGCAGAATCAAGAGAATTCCAGGGCCTGCACATTTTATCTATTGTAGTAAAACTCTTTTAGAGCATACTTAGTCTGTCTTTGAATTTCTTTTATTTGTAAGAAAAGTATATATGGTTATAGCAGACACTAGGCATACAGCTCAAATGGTGATACCAAAAAGAAAAGAGAAGCGTTTTAAATCTGAGGTCTTTATTAGAGTTTAAGGGTTCGTCTCTGTATACCTGGTTAGGTGCCCATAGGCAAAGATATCTGGCCCCCAGAGGAGAGAAATATCTGAGCCTGTGCATTGGGTACACTAGCAAGAGGTTCACAGTTTGAATCCCTCCAGAACTTGAGACCAAAGGTTGATTTGAACCCACAAAACAGACAAGAGGGTTACCTTGTTCTGTTAAACTGTTCACAAGACTGCACTTGGAGGTTGGCAGTTTGAGAGTAGAGGGCCTGACCTGCTGAGTGGGTTTGTGACAGTGGTGGGATATATCACCCTCCAAACTTGTCCAGTAGTTCGTCTGTCCGTGGCATTGGGTGGGCATCAGACTTTATGACTGCATTGAGTCCACGATAGTCTACACAGACGCAGTAGAGCCATCCAGCTTGGCAACAAGGACTACGGGTGAAGCTCAGGGACTGTGGGATTTCTAGTTACCCCTAAATCCAGCATTTTCTCCACCTCCCTCCTAAGGTCCTTTAGGGACGGCCTCGGACATCTGGTAGGCTGTCCGTCAGATGGGTGCTTGCGTTTTGCATCTACATCATGTGTCACGCAAGGGTACATCCTGGCTTGGTCAGTAAAACAAAGGGGCAAAGTCCTCTAAAACTCCCTCACATCCTGGGACTGTTCTAGGGTCAACTGGGGTGACAGTTTGATTGCTCCACAGAGGACCCCCTTGCTTTTCTCCAGCAAGTTAAACACTTGCTGGTGAAAAAAAACAGTGGCCACTGTTCAGAGACATCAAAAAGCTAAGGCTGCTATGAGCAGGCAGTTTAAACTGTCAGGCTGCATCTCGCCAGCAGTTCACAAACTGCATCATGTAATCTGTATTACTTCAATAAATATCAAAGAAGTGATGACACTGAGTGTTTTAAAAGTTATATCTACAAACCACGCCAGTATCCTTATGTTAGTTTATGTTGGTCACTATTGTCCAAAAGCAGTCCACCTGTGTGCCTGCCTGAATAGCCAGCCCACCTTTGTATTCTGCTGGAAACTGGGGATTTGCTGGTGTTTTCAGGGGAGAAATCATAGGTCCTGTGATTTCCATGGGAGAACAGACTGAAGTCGGTGTTATGCATCTGTACAGAATGGTCATGCTGTGCCCAAGAGGAGCAGGACTGCAGTCATACAGAGCTTCTGCTTTTAATTTGTTATTTCTCTGCCTGGCGCCGTCACTGTTCCATCCTCCTTGAGCGGAATTAAGAAGGAGAGAAGGCTTTCTTTACTATATAAGTGAGAAAAGGGACAAGAAGGAAGGGATTGTTAGGTTTAAGAAAGGTGTGGAGGATAATGGGGGAAAAGCAGAGATACTAAATTAATACTTCTGTTCTGTCTTCACCATGGAGAATGATGGACCAGTGCGTTCAGGAGGGAAATGAGCAGGGGCAGAGGGGAACACAGATGTAGTGATAGAGGAGGATAGAGTGAGGGAGGGTCTGCTGGCATTGAAGTTGGACAAATAACAGAGTACATCCAAGGGTACTAAAGGAACTGGCTGAGGAGATGGCAGGACCACTGACAGACCTATTTAATAGTTCACTAGAGTCAGGCGTGGTACCGCAGGACTGGAGAACAGCACATGTAGTGCCCCTACATAAAAGCAGTCCCAAAGATGATCCAGGGAATTACAGACCAGTCAGTCTGACCCCATTGTGGGCAAGCTCATGGAAACCATTCTAAAGGGAAGGTTGGTGGAATATCTAGAGGAGAATGGTCTCCAGGATGAGAGGCAGCGTGGGTTCATGGGGGGAGATTGTGTCAAACAAATCTGATCGACTTCTTTGACTGTCACTAAGACAGTAGACAGGGGCCAAGCAGTAGAGATCCTCTAACTTGATTTCAGCAAGACCTTTGACTCTGTGCCCCACAAAAGGTTGATCAGGAAGTTGGTGGATCTTGGAGTTGGGGAAAAGATGGCCAGATGGGTGGAAAACTGGCTGAGGGACCGAAACCAGAGGGTGGTTGTGGGGGGAGTGTTATCTGGCACCAGAGAGGTAACCAGTGGGGTCCCACAGGGCTCGGTGCTGGGGCTGGTGGTGTTCAATGTCTTCATCAGTGACATTGGGGATGGCATTAAGGGCAAACTGTGCCTATTCGAGGATGACACCAAGCTCTGTGAGAGAGTGGACAGAGCTGAAGGGATACAGGACCTACAGGAAGATCTGGAAAAGCTAAGGAGGCGGTCCAGGATCTGGCAGCTTGGTTTCAATGCCAAGAAATGCAAAGGTATGCATATTGGAGCCAAGAATCCCAAGACAGAGTACTACCTGGGTAGAGTCTGAGTATCTGCATGAGAGGAGGAGAAGGACCTGGGAGTGATGATCACTAGTGACCTGAAGCACTCCACGCAGTGCAAGAAAGCAGCAGCAATAGCAAACAAGATGATGGGATGCATATTTAGGGGGATCAGTAGTAGGAGAGGCGAGGTTATACTGCCCTTGTACAAATCAGTGGTAAGGCCGCATCTAGAGTATGGAGTTCAGTACTGGTGCCCACACCTCAAAAAGGACATTAACGTGCTGGAGAAGGTCCAGAGGAGGGCTACAAAGATGATAGCCAGTCAGCAGGGCAAGGCATATGAGGAGAGGTTGAGGGCACTGAACATGTACTCCCTGGAAGACAGGAGAGAGAGAGAAGGGACATGATTGGGACCTTCAAGTACTTGGAGGGGACAAATAAGGTTGATAAGAAGAATCTCTTTAAGCAGAGTGGCAACCATAACACAAGGGGGCAGTATTAAGCTGGAGGGTGGGAGGTTTAGGAGGGAGGTCAGGAAGCACTTCTTCACAGAGAGGGCGGTGGACACTTGGAATGTGCTGCTGGAAGAGGTCATCTCATTGAAGACAGTGGGCAGCTGTAAGAGAGGCTGGGATAGATATAGGTGGAAGGTAAAGATCATGGGTAGGGAGGATGGGAGAAATGGGCAGGGACATTAGCTCAAGCTCTGGACCCTGCAGTATGAGCAGACTTGATAGAGCAAATGGCCTTCTTCTGCTGGCTTCTTTGTATGTTTGTGTAAGAGTGCTCTGCAACATCAGGGGCAACCAAGACAAGAGGAGGAGGAGAGCAACGACTGCTGAGGCACTCACCTGGCCTACTCACGCTAAAAACAAACCAAGTGAACCAAAGGCAGTCATAGGGAGAATGCAATGAATGTGCCTTGCTAGTAGAATACTAGAGCCAAAGGAGATCGCTGTAACCACCCCTCACGGCTAGTCTTAATTTCTGCACCAGGAGCTGCCATAGGGTCTTGAACGGCTAAAACCAGGCCTGGAGCGAGAACATTCCCAGCTGTGGGCCAGGTGAGAAGAACCCCACCCCAAGTCAGGCATGCTCAAGATACAGACTTTATAGGTGCAGAGCAAGACTGTCGGCTGCAGGGAGGCACTGCGCCATGGAATGGTTAATGCTGGCATGCCCCAGAAAACAACTGAGGAGGAACTGAACGAAGCGTTGAGTGCTGGGACCCTCATGTAAGTCAGACATGGTAGTAGCGAGTGTTGAGCAAATGAATTGCATAAGCAATGAGTGGACCTGCACATAGGTCAGTAAGCAGAGTAAGCATATGGTCGGACCTGCACAGTGGTCGAAGGAGCAACAAATAGTATTTGAGGTTTACTGGTGCTTGAAACTTTTATAGAGCAACAAATATGAATAGCGGGGCAAGCCAGCCAGGCATTCAAGGAAGTCAATGTAAGGTGACAAATACTCTGAGGATTTTTGACGGCGGAGGCAGTATTAGAACATAAGGTAAGTATGCCACACGGGGCTACGGCTCCCCCAACACCTCTAAGTTCCCTGCCATAGGAAAAACAAGAAAGTGATGGAAGGTGCCGTGACCCACATGCAGATATTAAAACTAGTTTACAGTATCAGCGATAGCTTAGCTAACCTCCAGAGTATAATACCAGTGTACAAGCATAAGAGAGCAGCATTGGTATTGAGTAACTATGAGTCATCAGGGTAGCAATTCAAATGAACATAGACTGGGGCGAGTAACACTCTGAAAGCAGTGACGGCTTGGCAGTGCAGTGAAAACAGCAGCAAGGAGGTATGTGGTATGAGTTCAGGAAGCAGGATTGAGCTTCATGGGCTAGGGTTCAGAGAGCCTGAACCAGGTGATAACAATTAAGATGCATAACATGGAGAGCAGCAGCAGGGAAGCAGCTTGAGCTGAAACACACAGATAGTGATTGCAGTTGCATTCTGAGTAAATTGGAGCAAGTAGCATGATCTCTGAATTAGCAAAAGGCAAGGAATTTAGAAACAGAAGCCCCCAAAAGAAAGCAAAACAAAAGTCACACAAACAGAGAAGAGGGAACAAGCGACACAAAAAGCACACAGCCGGAGGCAAATAGTACTAACCAAATGCAGGAGAACAGACAACAGAAGTCCAGCAGAAACAAGCAGAAGCCCAAACACAGCAAGGCGAGGGGGGGGGGCAGGTCCCAGCAGGCTGCAAAGGACAGACCGACCCTCCAGCTGCAAAGAAAAAGGGCTTGAGAGAGAGGCTCAGAGGGACTGCTTATATAGCACAGGAAGGGGGAAGTGGCTGGCTGCTTGTCCACTGAACTACAGGCATAGCCCTTCAATTAACAGTTGACTGACGGATGCTGTCACTTCTCCATCCCAGCTGGAGCAGGATTCACTTTTTTTCTTAAATCACCAGCCAATCATGGTTGCTCTGTCACCCACAAAAAAAAAAAATCATTGTAAATGGCAAACCCACCTCCTCAAAAGCTATATTCCCAATTAACTTTTTTTTTTTATAAAACAGTTAATTCAGAAATCTTTTTTCATAGTAGTCCTTCCCTGCAGCTCCATTTTGAATACAAATGCCTATCTCCCGAACACGATCTTGCACACTTGATGCACATTAGTCTCACTGTTGTTTGCATGTAACTACACTGTGCTGACCAATTGCAGGGTCACCACCAGAAAACTACCACTCTGCTGACCCTGCAGTTTACAGATCGAGCAGATTTATGTACAGATAATGGGGGGAGGGGTTTGGTAATGGTAAAGAAACAAAAAAAAAAAAGCGCACACACACACACAGAGACACCGATCACTGCTGTAATGCACCTCTACGATGTGTACGCGAGTTAAGATAAATCATACTAAATAAGCGTACTAGCTTTTTCTGTGACACACTGGCTGATATTTAAGGCACACTGTCCACAGAAAACGCATAGGAAAGGGGAGCGGCTGCCGTCACAGAAAATAGCAGATTTAACTTGCCCTGCCAGCATTGTCAGTTAGTGAGTTACTATGTATATAGGAAGCTGTGTGTTACTGAGCTCATGAATGTGCTTACGCTGTCATATGTGGGGAGTAAGCAAGACAGCACTGTCAACATTCCAAGGACATTGGATGGACTGCTTATTGTCAAAATGTATCTGGATCGTAATTATAGATATAAAAGTACAGTCTAGCTAACATTTTTTGTTTTTTTAGATTTTTATTATGACAGTAAGGTACTCCCAGGGGTTATGTTAATGTTCAAGTTACTCACCCCCTGGGGGCAAACATTACATCCCCAGGGGGTGATTATCTATAACATTAACATAACCCCAGTTTGTACCTCATCGCTTAATTAGAAAAGGACAGGCACACAAGCATTGACTAAAGGCTAGGCAGATGAAGTAATGTTTGGGCCACTAACATGCAGTTCAGTCAGTGGGCACTAAACAGTCTGGTAGTGAAGAACCCCGAATGTATGCTGCCTCTTTAAATAGCACTTTAGCCCTGGATGTCTTTACATTAGCCAGGGGAAGGCCCACTCATTGTTAATAATAATCAGCCTTAGTGCCTCTGCTCCTTTAGGTCCACCTTCACTGAATATTAATGAGGGCCGATTGTTCAGATGTCTTTGTTCCAGTAATGGGCTGCCCTGCCCCTCTACTAAATATTTATAAGGGCCAAAGTCCCACCCCTTCCTCTTAGCAGAGCCAGACGGGTGAGGAGTCCCTCCCCTTCCCATGGGCAGTGCCCTGATCTGACTTTAACTAGCAGTCCCTGGCTTTCTGTTATGAGAGTGAGTGCAGAAGTCTCTCTGCATTGAGCATGGACTGCCTGTAAATCAGTAACTCTGCCTCACCTCCCCCAATGTCTCCCTTTTGCTTGGTTAAACTAACCGAGATCCCTCCATAAGCTGAGTTTACAAGCACCTTTATGTTTCTTTTAAAATTATTAAGTTGTGCCCCGCTTAGCTTCTGCTTCATTGAATCCCCCATCTCTCTCTCTCCTCCAATAAAATTGGACAGAGCAAACAACTCCCCCCTGCCCGATGGTCTAACTGAACAAACAGTTCTCCCTTTGACTGGAGCAGGACTGGCCAGTTTTTAAAAGGAATTTTGGGCACCAAGCCTGCTGACCCCTTAGCTGCTGCTGGAGCTATCCCGGGATTCCCTAAACGCTGGGGAATGCCAAACCTCAAAAGAAAGATCAGACCTCTTCTGCTAGAGGCCGCTGCACTGAGGGTTTACTGGGGCTGTTCCCTGACCACAAGGACTTAGTCGCTGCAGTGGAGGACCCAACTAGATGGTGGATTACTGCTGAGGACCAGTGGAGGCTGCTGCTGCTGGAGATCTTCTGGAGGAGAGTTACACAGACAGGGCCAGTGGACTTGCTTCGACCTTCTACAGGTAAGCTGACGTCCACCTTTGCCCCGTGTGTCCTCAGCCCTCACTGGTCTCATTCTCTTCCGGCTGCCTGTGCAGAAACTTTTATAGGATGGGGGCGGTCCTGGCTACTTGCAGGAGATTGGGCCCTTTGTCCAAGGTCAGCCTCTGGAGGCTGGGTCAGTGGTTTTAGGCCTGCCTGGTGGGACAGCCTGAGGCCTGGAGCTACCCATGACCAAAAAGGCTGCAAATGTGAATTTAAACAGGGCCAGGGGATTGGCTGAGAGAGCTCATCCTGGCGTCCAGGAGTGTCTAAGCTGGTTTGGGCCAGAACTGTCCTCGGGCATGGCTGGCGGGGAAAGGGGGAACAAAGGGAGGAAAAATGTGGCTATCTTGGTTTAAAACTGCTGGGTCTGCCTACTGGGGAGGTGGTCTGTCCTGTGCTTCCTAGATTCCCCTAAGCTTTTTCAGGGTTTCTCACTAAGCTGCCAGGGACCCCATGGCTGCTTGACCCTTAATATCCCTAAGAATCCCTGTTTTCTCTGGTGCCCTCAATTCCCCTGGGGTACTACATAGACAAATAACAGGAGAAAGAAAAAAGTTAACACTAAAATTACACATAATTAGCATAATGTTTTACAGTTGTACGCCATTCATTTATCACTGGGTAGGCTCACTGAGACAAGGGGTTGGATTTTCAGCCCATCTCGGGACTAAGTCCTTTTCCACAATGGTTGTTGCGAACTGAAATCTCCACACCTGTGGAGTTCCATATTGCCAGCTGGCGCAGCTGTGGGGGATGTTATGCCAGGCCCTCCAGACATACCTTTTCCCTGCAGCTTCACCAAAAAATCAGCCACAGGCCTGCCATAAATCAGGGAGCTGGTTGTAAACTGTTTCCCTCTTTGAAAATACCACAGCTGCAGGAAAAACTGCAGCTCCGCAAGTGGAGAGGCACTTGCACCAGTTTTTGTCTTGTGTTTGCAGGAAATTCAGGGCTCTGAAAATCCAGCCCAAGATGTCCCTTTTGCAGGAGCAACCTGGGATTAATTACATGCAGTGTACATGACCAGGAAGGAACAAGTGATACACAAGAACAAATACTTAGAAACGTCACAACAGGGTACACCTAAACAGTATCAGTAGGCAAACCATTGGTATTAAGAACACCTGTTTAGCAAACAAGTCCCCTGCAGATAATCCCCCCGATTTGGGGTTTCCCAAAGAAAAAATTATTTAGCACCTTTTAGCTGCTTTAGCCATTTGTGTTAACTCTCCATTTTGTAAACAATGATTGCTATCGGGCCTATCATTCCCTAGTGTGGGCGCAGCTCGCTTGTATACATTCAGTACAATTTAGTCAAGCCTGTGCTCCATACCAGAAATGGCGCTGTGCAGCATTGCCATTGTTTACAAAACTGAGGATTAACACAATATGAATAAAGAGGCTAACCCCAAATCATGGGGTTGTGTCGGCAGGGTGGGGGTGGGTGGAGGGCGGGTTGTTTTTACACAGGTGTTTTCCTTTAAATACGACTTAGGTTTGAGAACAGGACAATATAAAAACAAGTGCAACAGTAAACTAGTACAGGACTAGTATGTGAATCCTAGTGAAAGCAAGTACATTCCACCGTCTCATCCGAAACGGCCAAGGACAAAACCTTGAACAGGTGGAGATCTTCAGATACCTTGGAGTAACTCTGGGTGACACCTTGTTTTTTGACCCTCATGTGGACAGCCAGATGGCCATAGTTGGCAGAAGACTGGGTGCCCTGTACCGTAACCGGAACAGTCTCCTTGGGGATACTAGACACCTTATTATAGCCAGCTCCATTCTGTCACTTACGGACTATGGCCTCCCTGTCTATGCAGCTGCCTGTGGCACGGTGCTAAGCAGGGTAAAGCTGATCTGTAATAAGGCGTGCCGCTTTGTACTTGCTGCAGATAACCATACTCATTGTTGTACCCTTTACACAGTCACTAACAGGTTACCTTTTTACTTGGAAGAATAAAGCTTCAGTCATGTTTGCTAGCCAAAAGGCACTGGGCTTAATGCTCCCTGGTTTAACAGATTACTTCCATGCTGACTCCAAGCAATGCACCACCAGGAACATGGGCAGGAATGCCCTTATATCTTCTTTCCAGAGTACTCCGCTGGGTAAGCAGTCATTTACTGACAGGGCCCTTACTAGTTATGTGAACTGCCTGATACTCTGCTGAATCTCCCCAAGTTTAATCAGTTTAATAGATTTTTGAGGTTGGCTTTTGCAGTCCAGTGTAACTGTAACCATTAAACTGTCAATTCAGTTTCTTTCTGTAAATAACCTGTGACTTTTTTTCACAACTGTCTGTATGAATTTTTTCGAAATTGTATGACAGTTAGATGTTTTGGTGCAGTATTAACCACTGCTTAGCAATTAAATTGTAAACTGTAGTGAGAAAGAAATAATGTGACATACTAGGAATAGAACACAGGCCCACGGAATACCATCCTTGTGCTCCAGCCACTGAGCAACAGGCTCACATGGTTGAACCTGGGGTTCCTGACGCACTTCCTTTCTCTGATATTGCATATTCTGCAACTAGGAACAATCAAGATGACAATTAAACATCTAGTTAATCAAAAACATCAAACTGTCATCTCGATTGTTCCTGGTTGCAAAGATGTCACAATACCAGAAAAGAAATGGTCGTCTCAAAACAGATCCAACTTTGATAGACCTATTAACTATGGTTGGAGCACTGGACGAATTCCATGGGTTCAGTTCCCAGTAGGTCACATTATTCTTTCTCACTACAATTTGTGATTCAAAACTGTATGTAATTGTTATCAGATTGTGGAATAACCACCTCACCAATGTACTTGAATGTCCCATGTTATGTCTTTTAAAACTTCCCTTATGGGCTTCCACTTGGAAATAGTTAATGTTTATTAATGACTTAATTAATTTATTTAAAACTTCAGAGGTCAGCTTTGAGCAGGAGTGCTCATGTACAAAGATTCCAAGTCAAATATATAGTTACACAACACATTACAAGTACAATAAGCAGTTCCAGAGGAAATGCAGATGAACCTGACTCTACTGCATTTCCTCTGGAATTGATCATTGTACTTGTAATGTTTTTTGTGACTATTTAATGCTGAACCTTTGTAAATGAGCACTTGAGCTCAGAGGTAATCTCTGTAATTTTTAAATAAATTAATAAACATTGACTACTTGCAAGTGGAAGACCCTTAAAGGATGTTTTGAAAGGCATAAAATCAGGACATTCGAGTACATTGATGGGGAGGTTATTCCACAATCTGATTTGAGTTACTACTTGTTCTTTTACTTACCACGGTTGAAGAATAATTCTGTGATCTGGCAGGGGTGTGTGTATGATCACAGATAATTGTTTTTCAGATGATATATTGT
Source organism: Neoceratodus forsteri (assembly GCA_016271365.2). NCBI lineage: Eukaryota > Metazoa > Chordata > Ceratodontiformes > Ceratodontidae > Neoceratodus > Neoceratodus forsteri. The sequence goes on along the minus strand of CM057450.1, from coordinate 1,102,485,320 downwards.
ATCAAAATGATAAAAAATTAGTTTAATTGATACAAGTATTTGGATTGTATGGCTTGATCCATTTATATCTTGAAACACTGCTCCTTCGGATAAGCCCTTTGGAGATCGAGCATCTCAGTTTTAACTAACAACTTACTTGCTTCCGCTTGTCCAGAGTATGGAGTGCATTGTTCTCTGACATTACTTGCTCCCCCTCAGTCTTCTCTACCAAACCAAATCAAAAGTCCACACGGCACTTCTCATGTTCACTTGTGAGTGGCCTTGTCATGTATCTCTGTAATGAAACTGAAGCCTGCTCGAATCTATATATGCGATGTATACTATGGTAACTGGTACTATACATATGTGTTGTAAGAATTTTATTTATTTTTCTGTTATTGTTTGTCCTGTACCTCTCCCCACTTTCCAACCCTCCCTCTAGTTCGCATCAGTAAATAAGAATGCTGCTCTCTGTATGGTTTACCTGGTAAAACATTTTCAAACGACTAAATAAATGAATTTTTCCAAGGATAATTTAGCTGAGGTTCAACATCTTGTAGCTAGTGGGATCCTGCTTCTACCCATGTCTACATCTGGGTGGACTAGAGCACTGTGAGGTTATGGATCAAATGCAGTGCTATAAAAATGTACTGTCTGCCTTCCTTGAGGACATCTGGGATTCATTTGGTACAAATAAAGTCCAGAAATTGCAGTTACTCATGTATAAATGCTGTTTTGCTTGTCTCTATTTGATGGTTTTACAAAAGAAATCCCTCCGACTTTTTCAGATCAGCCAGCGGAGTCATGGGTGACAATGACAAGAAACAATGACATAGTTTTCCTCTATGATCTGTCAGTTTAGTACACACAGTACATTAAATAGTGAAATGGCAGAAATCAGTCTTTGCTACCAGTTTTCTGATGAGGGCCTTTGTTAATGGTCTTACAGCACTAAAACAAACACAATATATCTGGTAAATATCTGGGAGGTTCCTTAGGTTGACTATTAACCTTTTGAGTACCATATCGAGCCCCCCAAAAAAAAAAGAAACTTGTTTACTCTTAAAATATACATTTTTGGTTCCCTGTGTTCCCATTCGAACCCTGAATGCAGCCACCACAGCTCCCTCCTTATTCATTTTAATCAAATTCACTCCCTTTGATGAAGTTCAACAACACTCAAAAAACGAGTAGTACTACCCTAATACCTCAGTATACACCTCTGCCCTGCCCCTACCTTGTAATCATTCCAAAACATGGCCACATGCCTCTCCCAAGTTTCTAACTCTACTTTGCACCACCCTTATAACCTATACTCCTTCTCCCATACACTACTTACCACTTCACCTTCCTCAAATACGTATGTCTGTACCTCTCAAAAAAGTTTGCATACCTTCCTAAATCTGCCCCTCACCCTTGATATTTGTACTCATACCCTGCACTCATCCCAATATTTGCACTCACCCCTCACATCCCTCCCAGAATGTGCACTCCAACCTTTGCCCAACAACATTTGTACCCCATCCCCACTCACAAGATGTGTACCCATCTGTGCATGTCCCAGATTTATACCCTGCATACTTCTCCAATCATTTGTAGCCCCTACCCCATAACTCCTGAAACTTGTACCTCCTCTGCACAGCTCTCCCGAACCTGTAACCGCCTAAAAGTTTGTGCTCCCACCCAATACAAAATCTGTACCTCTCATCCCACTCCCTCCCCAAAATGTGTGCCCCTGCCCCTGGAACCTTCCCAAGTTTTAGCTCTACCCCACATTCTGAAAACTGTTAATACCTACCTGCAGTCTCTCCGAGATTTCTACCACTTCCTTTGTACCCCTCTCAAAATTCATTCCAAAATCCACACACACATTTTCCCCATTCCTTGCACAAATAGTAACATTTGCAAAAACAGCAAAATCTGCATCTCTGCTCCTGCATGCTCTCACTGGTTCACACCCCTACCACTACACCCTTCCACAAATTAGTACCCTTTGCCCCCGCACTACTCCAAAAGCATGTACTGTACCTTTTTTTACACACAAATTCCCAAGTCTCTACACCAACCCTTTGTACAGTTTGAGGTGTGAGATGGTAGGGAAACAAAGTTTGGGAGGGATTTCTATTTCAGCAGGGGTTCAAGTAAAGATTTTAGGTGGGGTGCAAGAACAAATATTGGGAGGGGTGTAGGATGCAAGTAGAAATCTATTGAGGGATACAGTGGTGCAGCTGCAAATTTTGGGAGATGTGCTACACATTTTAAGAGGTGTGTAAGGCTGCAAATGCAAATTTTGGGAGGGGTGCAAGGGTACAAGCAAAAATTTTGGGAGGGGGCAGGGGGCATTACACATTTTTTGGGGAGGGGCAGGGGCAGAAGTACTGTACCTTGAAATGGGAGTAGGGGTTCCAGTACAGATTTTGGTAGGGATACAGGTGCAAATCTGGGGAACATACATTTTGAAAGGGGTGCAAACACAGATTTTGGGAGGGATGCTGGGGTAAATACTTTTTTGGGGAAGGGATGTTGCTGTTTAATTACTATTTTCGGGACAGGTGTACGGGTAGAAGTGCAAATTTTGGTAGAGGTGCAAGGGTTCAAGTACAAAGTTTGGGAGTGGTGCAGGGGTGCAAGTACAAATTGTAGAGGGGTGCTGAGGTGCAAGTATGCATTTTTTTGAGTGGTACAGGTGCAAGTTGTAGGAGGAGTGCTGAGGTGCAAGTACGAATTTTGGGAGGGCTGCAGGTACAAATTGTGGGAGGGGTGCTAGTACAATTTTGAGAAGGGAAGCAGTAGTGTAAGTAACAATTTAGAACAGGTGCAGGGGTACAGGTGCAAATTTGTGGGGTGCAAGTTCAGATTTCAGAAGGGTTGCTGGGGTGGAAGTGCAGATTTTGAGAGGGGTCTACGTACCGATTTGGAGAAGGGTGCTGGGTATATGCACATACACACACGTGTGTGTGTGTGTGTGTGTGTAGATATATATATTACAATATGGAATACATAATGGATTGCAGTGGAATAACACATTTATATCCACTAGTGAGTGGTAAAGCCCATAACTCATGAGTGGCAAAGCCACGAGTTAGTTATAAAGGTTATACCACTCGTGTGGAGATGAATGTGGTGTTCTGCTGTAGTCCATTATGTGTTTGATATATACCACACCATTTGAAGTGTTTTTACTGGTGTTTTAGTTTGTTTTAGCTTAAAACTGCCTTTTTTTCCATTGTAAGTTCCCTATCTGGCCCATTGTTCTCTGTGTTCCATTTCCAGATTCTGAGTGGAAATAACATGTTCTAAGTTACATAAATGGTGTTCTAAGTGAAAAAAAATATTTATCCCAAAATAACACGATTTATTTACCGAATTCATTCACCACTGGTGTGATGTATATACAGTATGTGTGTGTGTGTATGTAAATATATTTTATATATACATATAAGGGATATACAATGGTGAGCTGTCAGATAAATGATTTTTGTGCACAAGTGCTGTTTGACCTTGGGTAACCTCACGAGTGGCGTAAGCCACGAGTGAGGTGTCCGAGGTCAAACAGCACAAGAGTAGATAAATCATTTGTCTGACAGCTCACCATTGTATATTTCATTTATGCAATACGGATGCTTTCTATCAGTGCAGGAACATTTGGTTTTGGCTGTTTATCCTTATTTTAAATGATAATTTCTAGGCGTTTTGGTTAACTTTCCTAGAGTATGTCTGCTTAGCATAGTGGTTGCTATTAAATGAAACACCACTCATTTTGTGCAATACTTCTTGCTGAACAAATGTCATGCTCACAGTACTATGCTACCTTTTTCATTTTAAAGTTATTCACATTTGTTTGTCAAAAAAGGGAAAGAAAATTGAATTTTATGCTTTTTTTCGCTAATTATAAAAAACTAAAAGGTATCTATAAATGAAACACCACTCATTTTGTAGATATTTTTTGTGCTGAACATTTTTCATGCTCACAGTACCATGCTATCATTTTTTGTTTTAAAGTTATTCACATTTATTTGTCAAAAAAGTGAACAAAAAATTACATTTTCTTCTGCTTTTTTGCTCATTGTAAAAAATCTATAAGGTATCTATACACGAAACACCACTCATTTTGTAGATAATTTTGTGCTGAACGATGTTCGTGCTCACAGTACCATGCTATCTTTTTTTCGTTTTAAAGTTATTTCCATTTGAATATGGTTAGTACTACTTCTGAGGCCAAACATTCTAAATGAATTCTAAAGAGATTTGTGACATAGTAACTGTGTGAATAAATGGTCACTGTATGTATAAATTTATTTGTAATATATGGAGATACCTAAATAATACCATAGTATCCCATACAAAAAAATCCCGTTAATACACCAGTAGCCAAAGTGATAGTACTATCATTGGCAAGTGATAATACTGTCGTTCAGAGCTCATAATACTATCGTTCGAGCTCTGAATGATAGTTTTATCACCAAACCTCAAGAGCACAACCGCAAAATCTTCCAATAGCATACGCTAGTTCCTGACATCCCCAAGACAGCCTCCTAGCCCTGCGTGCTGATGTTCCTAAAACCGTGCCTCCTGATTGGAACTGGTTCCTCTGTGGGTGGGCAGAACAATTCAAAAAACATGGCGGCCGTGTCTCGCTAAGCGAGAAAATATCGTCCCTTCACTTTACGGGCAGCATTTTTTTTATTCCCCACAACAGTCTGATTAAAGAAGCAAGGTAAGACGTTGTTTTTTCAGGTAAAACAGACACAGACCGAGTTTGTGGGTGGATGGGTGAGCAGAGCCAGACCGGGGACGGAAAGTACACAGACACAGAGTGAGTGAGCGAATCCTCACTGCAGTGGCAGCACGGCCTCACAGCACCACATTCACAGAACTGCTGCAAACAAAACTGGGCTCCATATATTACAAAAAATTAAAAATAGGTGAGGGTCCATCACTTAGGAGTAATACCATCTCGAGGTTCTGGGGACAGGAGAACCTCTCGAGAGTTTCCTTGTCCTCAGAACCTCTCGATGGTATTACTCCCTTGTATAGACCCTCACCTGTCTATTATTCTGTTTATACATACAGTGACTCAGATAAACACATTTATCACACTGAATATATGTCCACCCCATTGCATATATATATATATATATATATATAATTTTTGACAGCGGGGGAAAGGTTAAAAATATTATGAGAGCGCAGCGCAAGAGGTACACATTTTGGGAAAGAAGAATAAAGTTCTAACATTAGTGGAGGACAGGGTAGAATTACAAATTAGTGACCAGACCAGCGCACTCCATTCAGGATATAGAATAAACAAAGCAGAGTCACTTGCCAATGGTGAAATCCAGCATTTCAGATTTTAATATGATGCCACACCAAACAGACCGAACGTTCCTCAGCACTTCGGTCAGTGGACCTTCGTCAGGGGGTGGAGTTTATTTATGATTGACAGACATTTGTACATACATCATAGTGATGCCAAATCATATCAGTAACACATCAATCTTTTTTGGCAAAATAAATTTTACAGTATATTAACTATATATAGGATACTGTATGGTAGCCCATACACAACAAGGGTAGTCTTCCCCTGAGTAGTTATCATGCCTACAGAGGACCTCGAGAGCGAAGCTCGAGAGGTCCCTCAGTCGGCATGGTAACCACGAGGGTGTAGGAATAGCCTTGCCGTGGACATTGATTGTTCGAGACATTTTTACAAACCACAGAAAAAAAGGCTTTTTTTTTGTTTGTTTTTTAAATCTAAGCAAAAGTTTTACTAATAGGAACATACACATTGGAAACAACGGTTAGAAAAAAAATGGTGTCCTATTTATTTCAACATCAGTTGCTGTTTTTGGAGTCTTTCAGTTGGTCTCTTCAGACAGACAGGTCACAGATCTGTGAAAAGAGAGACAAAAAATTAAACATTATTTGTAACTTACTTCTGCCTGCTTTTCCCCCAGTGCTCTTTTTTGCTGTCCACCGGTGCCAACTCGGTTGTCTTCCGTTTTTCTCCCCCTTCAAGCCCCCGTCTCACACATGGTTTCCGAGGCACAGGCTGCCCTCTAACCCATGACTTCACTGTCATTTTAGGCGCTCCTCAGCCCGCTCCACACTCCACACCCAACCACCTACTTTGGAAACTAGATCGCCTCAATAGATTGTAAGATGGGTTTAAAACAAACAAAAAAAAAGAATGAATAAGTGAAAGCAGAGAGCACCAATCAGACTTACCTATTTAGTGTCGGAATAGCTGTCATGGGTAACGGCAACACGTCTTCTTTTCGGCACAGCAGGGGACTTCACGATCTTAAGAGTGACTCCATTTTGAAAAATACAGCCACTTCCAAATATTTGCATGTTGGACACGTTGCTAAGTGGCAGGTGATTCGGTTTTCTCTACTGACAAGGACGTTGCACTGCATGCTGAAGGCAGGTTAGACACAGTGTGTACTGATAAGCTGGAGAAAATTGAGGAATTCCTCTTCTGTTTTTCATCAGTCAGGAATGAATAGTTATTAATTGACTGCAGATTTTTATGCCCAGAGACTTGGGCAGCCTTAGTTGGGGGAATGTTGTGGTCCACTAATCTTTGGATAGAATTCTTCCATGTAGAATAGCTAGTTATTCTTTTAGTTTCTGGGAGACTAGCTGTTGTTTCTATTACTTTCATAATGGAACAGACTTTATTCTTGCCCATTGTCATGGCTCTGAACTAGTGGGAAACACCAAGTTTATAGCTGACGTTGGGTGCCAGGTAAAATGGGGCATCAAGCTCCAACATTTTGGATGATCTTTCGGACTTCTACTTCATATATGCAGCTATGGAGTCTCGCTGTAGGTTTGTATTCTGATACATTCAAAGCTTAACTGATCAGACGTCTCTGGCATTCTCCCCTGATGTAGTCTTGGTTGGTCTCTCATTGTACTCAAGAAACATAGTACCCTCTGTGTCCTTATATAGCTGCAGGTCTCCCCACTTCAGATTGTACTGCTCGGTGGTCTGCAGTGTAGTATAGATCCCCACATTTAAAAACATCATGTGCAGCGTGATTGTGGTCACCTGATGTACCTGTGCTGTACAACATATCGCTGTCTGATTTACTCAGAGTCTCTGCTCAGTTGGGCATGTTGCTCTTCCCCAATTTTTTTAAATACTTCTGTTTAGCTGACATTGTTTTTAAGTGTCTGGGAAAGCGCTGTCAGTACATCTGTAAATGAAGTACTTGTGTCCACACTTTTTAAATACCGATCAACGCTGCCAGCATACCTCTTTTTACTGCAGTTCATATTCTGTACCATCAAGTCTTCTAATTTTAAGAACAAACTGCCAACTGTGGATCTAGCTGTTCCGGTGAGATGTCTTGCAGGGGTCTATGTTCACCATTATCTTAAAGAAAACCTTGGATTAGCCAGATGTCATTTTCTGTCCCTTTTGTAATGTTTTTTCTAGGGACATGGATATGTTGTTCATCCACACTTATAGGCAGGTATCCTTGCCGCTTTAAATCTTGCCGGAAGGTCTTCAAGCTGACTCCTCCCACCCACCCGGGTGGTAAAACCTCTGCTCCCGCCCCATGGCGCCAGATCTTCCTTACCGCTTGGAAGCTTAGGTTCGTTCCCTCCTTAGCGGCTCTGCGTATAAAGACTGGTTCCTAACTCTTCGTTTTTGCGAATTTAAAAGTTTTTCTACTTTAGACTTCGGTCTTCTATCCCTCGCAGCTGCGATGGACAAATCAACTCCTGGTTTTTGGAGATGCCCTTGCGGGCAGAAGATGTCTCGGACGGATCCGCACTCCACATGCGTCTACTGCTTAGGCCTTGAGCACGACCCGCAGGCCTGCGACCTGTGCTCTTCCTTCTCGGCCTACGTTCTCGAAGACCGTGCTGCCCGTTTACAACTTGGGCGTCCCGAGAAGCGTTTTCCTCGGTGAAGTCAAAAGAGGCCCGGTTGGCGGTTTCCGCGGCGGGCTCGGCGGATCAGCTTGAGCAGATGATCACCCTCGAAGAGGAGGTCGGGCCACCTCCTCTCCGCCACAGCTTTATTCCGCCTCCTCCCTGGGTTCCTCTTTTATTCGCCTCCTTCAAGGAGCTCTGTCTGTCCCTCTCCACCAAGGGAGAGGGCCCAACGTCTGCTGGACCTTCTCGGTCCAAAAAGAAAGACAAGGGTAAGTCCCTCCATCGACGCTCTTGGGAGCAGGAAAGGTCCCTCTCCCCGAGTTGTCGGCCATCGACTTCGGTCGATCCTTCGGCTTCAGCCACTGGTCTCTTGGTATCCCCGTCAGATCAGTTGACCGAGACTCCCGTCGATGCAGTCGAGATATTTCTCAACCCGTTGGACGGGTTGTCGACTAGTGAAGCCGAAAATCCTCTCTCCCCGGTTTCCCCGGTGGGAGTTGAGGATCCCGTGGGCTTGCCAGTGCCTCCGGTTCCAGAGCCCTCGGGTGAACCTTCTGAGCCGAGGGGAGAGCGGTCCACCGTCCCTCCTCCGAACCCCCCTCGGGAAAACAGAGGTTCGCGGTCTCGGACTTCTTCGCTGTCCAGCCGATCCCGCCGTCACAGGCGGTCTCGGTCTCGGCACCACGGCAAGCGGCGCCGCTGCTCGTCCTCATCCTCCTCCTCAGACCAAGAGAGGCTCCAACGTAAGTTAAGTTGGCGGTACGAGGACCTCATGTGGCAACAGCTTCTTCTGGCTGGGAACAAGCCGACTCCGTCGCCTTCCCTGGCCATTAAGTGGCTGTCACCGGAGTGGCCGAAGCAACCCCTCGACCTTCCCGAGGCGCCTGTTCCCAGGCCAGTTGTTTGGCCAAAACCAGCTGCTCCGCCGATTCCGGTGGAACCCCCGCCTCCACAGCCGTTATTTGGGGCTCCGACCAAGAATTCTCGGTCAGCTCAGGTCTGCCCCATAGGCTGTCTGTCACCCTCACTCCCGATTGGCCTCGGCAGGTGGAGGTGGCTTAAGCCGAGCAGCTCTTTGCGGACTCTTGAGTCCGGCAGCGATTCCTCCCTTTTCTCCAGCGGTGGACTTGGAGTCCTCTGGGGATCAGTCGATGGGCGAGAGCCCTTCGTCCTTTCTGGGCTTGCCAAGCTCATCTCGAGTCCACGGGGATGCAGCTCGAGCCCGTATCTAAGCGGGCCAAGTATCCCCTCACGGAGATATTGGACCGGGGATTCCCTCTGGAGGTACCTTCCCGGTGGCGAGGCCATTGTGGGTCGGCCTTGGGCTCTGGCAGCTTCCTGCCCTGCGCCCGGCCAGGATGGCCAGGAAGTATGCGGTCCCTACGGTTCCCTGTCCAGTTTTTCGGAACACCCCTCAGCCGAGGGGTTAGTTACCGACAGCGTTTTCCGGCGTGCCGGAAATGCTAGGGACGTGGACAAACCTCCCGACAAGGAGTCCAAGAAATTGGACTATGCCAGGCGAAAAGTCTACGCGCGTCCTCTCTCGGCCTTTGTCAGGCCAGCTCGGCGTGCTGATGGCACACTTCTCTTATGCCCTGTTGGGCTCCCTGGACGAGGTAGTTCCTCATCTCCCGGCCGGCCTGCAGACCATGGTTAAGCAGGTGCGGGACCAGGGCAGGGCAGTGGCCAAGCAGCAACTTCAGACTGCTTTGGACATTGGTGACTCATGCGCCATGCGCTGTCTGGCATGGCTGAGGATATCCACCTTCACAGCGGATACCCAGCACAAGTTGGCAGATGTCCCCTTCCTGGGGACCGACCTCTTCGGCCCTGGAGTGGAAGGTCACCTCCAGAGGATCGAGAAGTCCAATGCTACCCTGGACTCTGTCTCTTCAGCACAAAGGGACAAAGGCCACAACCTAAGCCCTTTCGTCCTGCTGCGCCCGGGGCACGTCCGGCCCAGCAACATCAGGGCCAGCAGGCTCGCGCTTGGCACCCCAAACCCAAGCCCGCGGCTTCCTCCTCCAGGAAGCAAGGAGGTAAAGGTCCGGGAGGTCCCTCGGCGGTTCCTCCTCCAAGTCTGCCCAGTAATGGGTTGAGGCATACGCCCCAACCTCGTCGCCCTTTTACCAGGTTCCCCGTGGGAGCGGCTCCGTCCACTTCCTTTCCGCCTGGTCCGTTATTACCACGGACAGATGGGTATTGTAGGTGGTGGGAAAAGGCCTGCCTCTGGAGTTCGAGCAGGCCCCGCCCTTCAGAGCCATCGCACCTCGGGGGGGGCCTCGGGGTCCGCAAACTCACTGTCGGCTCGCCGAGCCGACATCACTCTCCTCCTCCAGAAGGAAGTGATCAGGGAGGTGGCGGACCCTCCCTCAGACCCGGGGTTTGTGTCCAGGTACTTCCTGGTTCCGAAACGGACTGGGGGCTGGCGCCCCATTCTCGACCTGCACGACCTAAACAAGTTCCTAAGGTCTCGAACCTTCAGGATGGTCACTTTGGCTCAGATAATACCATCCTTGGAAAGTGGCATGTGATTCTGCTCTCTGGACCTGCAGGACGCGTTCTTTTACGTCCCTATCTGTCCGTCGTATCAGAGGTTCCTTCGCTTTCGAGCGGAGGGATCCCTTTTCCAGTTCCGAGCCATGCCCTTCGGCTTGTCTCCAGCTCCCAGGGTCTTCACCAAATGCATAGCAGTGGTGACAGCATTCCTGCGGCGCCGAGGGGTTCGGGTGTACCCTTACTTGGGCGATTGGCTGATAGCAGCCCTCCAAGCAGGAGGTGGAAGCGGTCCAGGGATCTGGCCCTCCAGGTTTGCTCTCAAGTCGGCCTCCTCATCAGCGAGGCCAAGTCGAACTTCGTGCCAAAGCAGGTGATACAACCATCGGGCAGGCTCGACTCTCTCTGAGCCAAGCGCGGCTCGGCGGACAGGGCGAGGTTCTTTCCTCCTTTGCCCAATCATTTCTGGTTGGGCAATCGCCCCTCCGGGACTTCCTCGCCTCCTGGGTCTCATGGCGGCCTGTACCAGCGTGGTCCGTTGGGCCCGCTGGAACATCCGCCCCTTCCAGTGAGGCTGGCCAGCCAGTGGTCTCAACGCTGCGATCCTTTGGACCAGCTAGTGGCGGTGACCCAAGGGATGTGGAGCAGCTCTCCAGTGGTGGATCGTTCCAGCTCACCTGCAGGAGGCATCCCGTTTGTCCGCCCGAGCCGGCGGTCTCTCTGTCGACCGATGCCTCTCTGATGGGTTGGGGTGCCCATCTGGGGAACACCGAGCACCGGCCTCTGGTCCGCGGAGTCCCGATGCCATATCAGCCTGCTGGAGCTCCGGCGGTCTGCCTAGCTCTCACCGCCTTGCCTCCGTTTCTTGAGGGTCAAGTGGTTCAGGTCCAGGCGGACAATACCACGACCATGTACTATCTAAACCGCCAGGGCGGGACGAGCTCCATGCTGCTATGCAAGGAAGCTCTCTGCATCTGGTCACTCATGCGCAGCCTGGAGGCGGATCTCCTAGCCATTCATGTGGCAGGAGCCTCCAACACCCTGGCCAATGCCCTAAGCCGGATAGGGGCTGTGTCCCACAAGTGGTCTCTCCTGCCGGAGGTAGTACAAGATCTGTTCTTCCATTGGGGCACCCCTCAGGTGGACCTGTTTGCCTCCAGGGAGAGCGAAGCTGAGGCTGTTCCATGCTCCCCCTCAGCAGGGCTCGCTGGGGATGCCTTCTCGAGCCGTGGACCGAGGCCTCTCTACGCCTTTCCCCCATTTCCCTTGATCCACAAGGTGCTTCTCAAGGCGAGGAGGGACGAGGCGCAGGTGATTCTGGTAGCCCCAGACTGGCCCCGCCAATGCTGGTATCCAGATCTCCTCAGCCTCAGTTCCATGCTCCCGAGGCAGCTTCCAGCTTGCCCGGACCTGCTTTCAGTCAATCAGGGGAAGGTGTTCCATCCGGACCTTCAATCCCTGCACCTGATGGCCTGGTTCCTGAGCGGCTAGAGTTCCAGGCCTTGGGTCTCTCCGACGAGGTCCTCAATGTAGTTGAGGCATCCCGTAAGGAATCGACCAGGAAATGCTACGCCTTCAAATGGAAGAGATTTTCCATTTGGTGTCAGGGCAAGGGCCTGGACCCTTCCTCCTGTTCTTTGGCGAGCATATTGGACTACCTGTGGTCCCTTTCTCAGCAAGGGCTTAGGTCGACGACCCTAAAGGTGCACCTGGCAGCCATCTCTGCCTACCGGGCGCGGGCCGGGAAGCAGTCAGTGGCGCAGGAGAAGGTGGTCTGGCGCTTTTTCCAAGGCCTTGATCACATTTCCCCTCCGGTGCGAGAACCTCCACCTCCGTGGGATCTACTGCTGGTACTGGCAAAGCTCATGGGCAAGCCATTCGAACCAGTGCACAGGTATGATCTCTCTCACCTGTCGTGGAAGACCGCCTTCTTGGTGGCTATCACGTCAGCCAGAAGGATGGGAGAGCTCCAGGCGCTTTCCATCGAGTCTCCTTACCTGGTCTTCCACAGGGACAAGGTTGTCCTTTTCCCCCCAACCGAAATTCCTTCCGAAGGTGGTGTCAGAGTTTCACCTTAACCAGGTGTTGACTCTGCTGGTGTTCTACCCTAATCACACCTCGGAGGCGAATATGGGCTCCATCACTTGAACCCTAGAAGGGCGCTTACTATGAGGGAGCGACGGGTTGGAATTCGGGGAGAGGTTCGCCAGCTGTTTGTCACCTACGCTGAAGCCGCACTTTGGCAGACCTGCAGCCAAGCGGACGATAAGCAGGTGGGTCACCTCCTGCATAGATCTCTGCTATAAGTTGGCGGGCATGGAGCCTCCCAGAGGGATAAGAGCTTATTCTACCCGCTATACTGCTGCATCGGTGGCTGCTTCCAGGGACGTCCCTATCCAGGAAATCTGCAGGGCTGCTACCTGGAAGTCAGCACACACCTTCATTACCCACTACCACATCGACCTTGAGTCTCACCGGGATGCTGGTTTTAGGGCCTCGGTTCTCCAGTCTTCATTTCCCAAGTAAGTATCAGGGGTGTGCGCCTTGCCTCCCTCCTCCTGGAGAACTGCTAGGAGTCTGCCAATAAGTGTGGATGAACAACATATCCATGTCCCTAGAAATACAGGTTACTCACCTGTAACAGGAGTTCAAGGAATGGTATATGTTATTCATCCACGACGACCCGACCACCTCCCAGCTCGACGCACAACCTGAGCTTCCAGCGGGCCAGATCTGGCGTTATGGGGCGGAGCCGAGAGTTTTACCACCCGGGTGGGTGGGAGGAGCCAGCTTGAAGACCTTCCGGCAAGATTTAAAGCGGCAAGGATACCTGCCAATAAGTGTGGATGAACAACATATACCATTCCTAGAACTCCTGTTACAGGTGAGTAACCTGTAGTTGGTTCTCCTGCACTAGTATGAATTGTTCACGATCTGAAACTGGCTTGGATAAAACAGCGGCTGCCATCTCTAAAGTATATACGTCGGCTCCTGAACTACAGCACTTTTCTATATGTTTACTGTGCTTTGGTGTGAATTAATTTTTTTCCAAAATGCTACTGGCCAGTATTCTGGGAGGTTTGACTCGTGATTCAGATTGCACTATCTAGTGGGCTACTTAGCTCTCGGTCTGCTCTGTGTGATGTCTGTACTGCAGCAGAACAAAATGTCATTCTGCTACAGTATGGACATCACTACTAAAGCAGAATTACTTTTACAAGCTCACTGGAAAAAGAATATAACAATCAATGTTTATGCACTATAACCAAGTACCAAATAATCATGATGATTACATTCTGAAAACAAAGTTTAATCTTACACTGTCATACAAAAAATTTAAATAAACCCCTTTTAAAAGAGGTTGTTTCTGTCTCTTCATCCAGTTTCCATTTGTATACCAACACGTACTTCCATATATACAGGTTCAGCTCAGAATTGTCAAGACGTTTATGGCTGAAGGCAGCAATCTACCCTCCAGGATTGTTCCTTGCCTGGGGATCTGTCACTCCCAGATACATAAAAGTCTGGAACGAGAAGATGGAAAAAAAACATTAAGTTACTAAAATACGTTTCACTATTATGAACTCAATTACAAGCAAAATAAAGAGAAAGGTAACATATAGTCACTAGAAATGTACTGAGGTTTGCCAGAGCATACAGAGTGACCCCTATAGCTAGTGCATGTTAGCTTTGTTTTATATACATACTTAAATAGTACTGGGGGGTGGGGGTGCTGCATCTGGACCTATCTTACCCACCAGAACATCTGTAAATCATATTTAATCAGGAAGGGTTTTAGAGTGCATGTTTCATTTAGCTCTCCTGGCTTCAGACTATTGAGGCTAAAGATCCTGTATGTTTCTCTCTGTAAAAGTCATCTCAGTCTGTCACCCCCTCTGGGCCATCAACAGTAAGCAGTGTAGATCACCTCCATGCACTTCTCTGAAGTGCACACTCACAGGTGTATGACATGTTCTTGAATTTGTTCCCAAACATTTCTTACTGTACATCCTATATAAGTTTGCTACAGTTATACCACAAGGCATATACCACATATTTAAAACTGCAATTCAGGAATTGCCTATAATTTACTTTCCTGTTTTCATGTTGAGGCTCGAAGGTTTCAGATTGATTGCAGTATTAGCAAATCCTAAGCAACATGGATTCACAGCAGGAAGGTCATGTCTAACTAATCTGATAGATTTTTTTGATGAGGTGACAAAGGTTGTGGACCGATGGATGTTGCCTACCTTGATTTGAGCAAGGCATTCAACATTGTACCGCATAGAAGGCTGGTAAACATGCTGGCCAGCTTGGGGGTTGGACATAAGGTAGTAAACTGAGTCAGAAACTGGTTGGAGGATAGCAAGCAGAGGGTGGTGGTAAATGGAATCCAATCAAACGAAAGAGGGGTGACCAGTGGGATACCTCAGGGATCGGTCCTGGGGCCAGTACATTTCAATGTCTTCATTAGCGACATTGCAGAAGGGCTGGTAGGAAAAGTTTGCATATTTGCAGATGATACCAAAATCTGCAATAGGGTAGATACACCAGAAGGGGTGGATAAGATGAGGAACTTGTCTAAGCTGGAAGAGTGGTCCAAGGTGTGGCAACTGAAGTGCAGCGCAAAAAAGTGCAAAATCGTGTACCTAGGGCAAAAAAGTCCTGTAATAAACTACAGGATTGGGGGAGGGGGGCGCTACTAACAGCCACCAGGGAAGCAAGAGACTTGGAGATTATTATCATAGATGACCTTAAAGTGGCCAGGCACAAAGTCTGTAGGGAAAGCCAGTAGCATGTTGGGGTGCATAGGAAGGGGCATCACTAGCGGGATAAGGGAGGTGGTGATGCCGTTGTACAGAGCACTGCCGAGGCCTCATCTAGAGTCTATGCACAGTTCTGGAGACCACATCTTCGCAAGGACATTGACAGGGTGGAGGCAGTCCCGAGAAGGGCGACTAAGATGGTTTAGGGCTTGCACCAGAAAACATATGAGGAAAGATTAAATAACCTTAACACGTATATGCTGGAAGAGAGGAGAGAATGTGGTGACATGGTTGAGACATACAAGTATCTTAAAGGTATAAATAAAGTGCAAGTGGAGGATATGTTTCAGTATAGGACAGGGGCAAGAACAAGAGAACATGACTTAAGATTGGAGGGGGGAGGACTGAGGGAGAAGTTAAGCAGTACAGAAAATCCAGGGATTGTAGTTCCTTTTAATTTTACGTGTTTTTACAGGAGCATGCTTGTCACAGACAGCATAAAATAGGCTAACAAAATGTTCAAGAACTATGTCTACGTTACATGCCGTGAAGAGCTCTGACCAGTCAGTTTGTCTGAGGTCAGCTTTGAGCTGCTCAGGGTGCCCAGGGATGAGAACCCAGTTGGTAATTGTTCTTACAGGTGGCTTGCTGAACTTATTAGACCAGGAGAACTTGACAGGGGTGTGGTCACTAAGGGTATCGGGGAGAACAGTGGTAGCTGTGATATGCTTTGGATGGATTGCAAGCAGCCAGTCTAACAAGGTTTGTGACCCAGTGTTTTAGTTCCTTCTTGTGGGATCTTTAACGAGCTGTGAAAAGTGGATAGCAGAGAATGCATCTTGGATGTGTACAGCGTCTGGGGAGAGCCAGTTGAAGTTGAAGTCACCCAGCATTATGATCTCAGAGGTAAGGCTATGGCTGTTTATACAGTCCAGTAATGAAGCTAAGCCTGTTGCAGTCTCTTTAGGTGAAATGCAAACTGAGAGCACAGAGAGTGCTTTATTGTGTGCTCCTAGTAGCAGCTTAACTGCTAGCATTTGAATAGTATCTCTGTTGTTGGGTACAGGGAGAGCAAAAGCCTGAAGAGTCCTTTAGGTAAAGTGCACAGCCACCTCCACGTTTAGTGAGACGATCTTGCCTGAATACTGTGTAGCCTGGTATAGAGATGGCATTGTTTGGTATCTTCAGAGACAGCCAGGTTTCAACTATGGAGAGAACATCTGGGTTATTTTGGGTGACCCAAACATGCAGGCTGTCGATTTTAGGAAGAAGACTGCAGATGTTGATTGATGCGAATGTAAGAGCGCCAGTGTTTTTCCATGCGGTGGTAGGGGAGTGAGGAAGGCCAGGGTTGAGGTGTATGTTGCCAGAGAGCAGAAGTAGTAGTAGTGTCAGTCTTTTGACATGAATCAGAAACGGCTTTTTATGGAGTGATCCCTTTCTACTGCGGGAGGTGTGCATCATATATGTACACTGTAGGTTGGTGAAAGTGTGGATGAGGCCCATAATGCGTAGCATGACAGCGCTAAGCTGCTGTGTGAAAAGCCCAGTTGACCCCTGATAGTGAGGGCAATCAGCATTATTCCAGTGGAGGGAAGAGGTTGTTGTGCCATTGGCGTTGAGTATGTTCTGTCCAGCGTATAGGTTTGTGGGTGTGGCCCCACTTCTGCATAGGCCAAAAAAGGTAAAGAGCATGACAAAAATGAGGGTCCAGCTAGGCAGAGATGACACTCTTTATCAACAATAATCATACTACATCTACTGGAGCTGTACAACATTTGTGCATCTGCCCTGAGTGGTGTTGGCCAGAAGTCTGCTTCAGCTGGTTATCCCCTATTTGGGGGTGGGGGAGGGGGGATGTCAGCCTCCGAGTATCCCCCAGGGTGGCGTTCCCTCTTCTATGCCCAAGGCCCTCACCTTGGTCTGTGCTCCTTTACTAGATCTGTTCTTGTCCTCTTTAGACACTGAGGGATCCTCCTATGCAGTCCTCCCAGACCCCGGGCTTCAGCCATTGCTACTGTTCATGAGCTGGTCTCCTTCAGGGCTCTGCTCCATTTGATCTCCAAATCGATGGAGATCCCCTTGGAGCCACTTCAGAAGTAGGTGAAGTACCCCCTTATGGAGATCCTTGGTCGGGATGTTTCCCTGGGGTGGCCTTCCATGTGGCGGAGGCTATTTTGGGTCCTGCACTGGAGATCTGGCAGTATCCGGCTTCTTGCTTTGTAATGGCGTGCAGCACGGTCCACAGGTGCGCAGTGCTGACCAGTTCCCTTAATCTTTTTTTGGACCATCCCTTGGCCATGGGTTTGGTGGCGGACTCCTATCTTTTACAAGACAGGCAACATTGAAGATGTGGACGAGCCCCCCAACAAGGAGTTCAAGAAACTGGTCACGTAGCCAAGAAGGTTTGTGCTGTGTCCTCCCTGGGTCTTCGTCAGGTGAGCTCCGCCTTGATGATGGCTAACTTTGGTCATGCCCTTATGAGTGTCCTGTATCATATCCTTCCCCACCTTCCTATAGACTTGCAGTTGGTGATAAAAATGGTCAGAGACCAGGGTCAATCTCTACCCAAACACCAGCTGCACAGTGCTGTGGACATCAGTGACTCCTGCGCCCAGTCTGTGGTAGTGGCAGTTGCAATGCACCATAGGGCCTGGCTGTCGATTTCCACTTTCACGGTGGATACCCATCACTAACTGGCCGATGTCCCCTTCCTAGGCACTGACCTTTCTGTCCCTCGGGTGCAGGGGCATCTCATCAGGATTGAGAAGTCCAGTGCCACCCACGATTCGGTGACATCCTTGCAGAAGGATCCTGAGGGTCAGAAGCCGAAGAAGTCCATTCAGCTTTGGCCCTTTCAGTCCCAGCAGCCCAAACCGCAGCAGCCACAGCAGGAGCAGTCTCAAGTCTGGTGATCTAAGTTTTCCAGTAGGGGTGGTGGGGCCTCACCGGCCACTGGTGCCTCCTCCAAGGCTGCTTAGTGATGGATTGGGGGAGTCAGGTTTACTATTTCTGGCACGCCTGGTCCATCATCACTTCAGACAGATGGGTGCTGGAAATGGGCGGAAATCCGTGGTGTCTCCAGACACATTGTCTGCCATGCGAGAGGACATCTTTCAGCTTCTCAAGAAAGGAGCCGTAGCCTGTGTCCCAGACGCCATGGTCGGCCAGAGCTTTTTGTCCAGATATTTCCTGGTCCCCAAACAGCCAGGCGGTTGGTGCCCCATACTGGTTCTGCACAATCTCAATCAGTTTCTGAGGAAGCACAGGTTCTGGATGGTCACTCTGAACCAAATCATTCAATCCTTGGAGCAGGGCATGTGGTTTTGCTCTCTGGACCTCCAGGACACGTGCTTCCACATTCCAGTCCATCTGTCCAACTTGTGGTACGTTCGGTTCCGCGTAGAGAGGGTTCTCTACGAGTTCCGGGTCATGCCTTTTGGCCTCTGAGCCCCCAGGGTCTTCAGCAAGTGTATTGCAATGGTGGCAGCTTTCCTATGGCGCTGAGGAGTCTGGGTTTGTCCCTACCTGGACGGCTGGCTGATTGCCAGCTCGTTTCAAGAGGCAGTGGAGTGGTCCAAGGACCTGGCCCTCCAGACCTGCTTGGCCTTGGGCCTTCTGATCAACCCGGCCAAGTTGGAACTCAACTGCTCACAGGTCATCCACTTCATCGGGGCAGAGCTCTACTCCCTCTGAGCCAAGGCATGACTCCCTGCAGGCCAGTCAGTGGATCTTCTCTCCTTTTCCTGATCATTTCAGGTTGGGCACTCGTGCCCTACTTGGGACTTTCTGCGGCTGCTGGGGTACATGGAATCCTGCACCAGCGTGGTCCAGTGGGCCCGCTGGCGGATGTGTCACCTGCAGTGGGAGCTGGCCCGCCTGTGGTCTCAGTGCCTAGGTCACCTAGACCAGCTGGTTATGGTGATCCAGCCTGTGTGGAATGCCATCCAGTGGTGGCTCATCCTGGAACATCTTGAAGAAGGAGTCCTGTTAATCTTCCCAGAGCTGACGGTCACCCTAATGACTGACATGTCTCTGCTGGGATGGGGAGGGCATCTGGGGGACCACAGAGCCCATGGGATCTGGACCACCAGGAAGTCCTGTTACCACATCAGCCTGCTGGAGCTTCTTGCAGTGCACCTCGCTCTGAAGGAATTCTCTCTGTTCATCTGGGATCAGGTCGTGTGGTTTCAGATGGGCAGTACCACAACCATCCACTACCTGAACAGGCAGGGCAGATGGAACGCACTCCCTTCTGTTGTGTTGGGACCCTCATGCATAGCTTGGGTGCCAACCTCCTGGCAGTTCATGTAGCCAGAGCCTACAACCAGCTAGTGGATGCCCTCAGCCAGGTGGGCGAGGCATTTCACAAGTGGTCCCTGCATCAGGAGGTGGTCGACCACCTATTCTCCTAGTGGGGCACTCCCATGGTCAACGTGTTCACCTCCTGGAAGAACACAACGCTGAGACTGTTTTGTGCTTGTCCTCCTCAGTGCCGGACACTGCTGGGGATGCCTTTGCGAGGCCTTGTACCCCAGGCCTTCGTTATGCCTTCACTCCCTTTCCTTTGATCCACAGAGTGTTGGTTAAGGTGCAGAGGGACAAGGCGTGGATGATTCTGGGAGCCCCAGACTGGCCATGCCAGTTTTGATACCCAGATCTTCTCAGCCTCAGCAGCAGGCCTCCATGGCAGTTGCCCATACGTCTGGATCTGCTCTGCATTCACAAGGGGAAGGTCCTGCACCCAGACCTTCAATCCTTGCACCTAACAGCCTGGTTCCTGAGCAGCTAGAGTTCCAGGCTTTGGGTCTCTCCAGAGAGGTTCTCCATGTTGTGGAAGGGTCCTGGACAGAGTTGACCTGCCAGTGCTATGCCTTCAAATAGAAGAGGTTTTACATTCGGTGCTAGGGCAGGGAGCTAGACCCCCTTGCCTGCCCTTTGGCTAGAATTCTGGACTACCTATGGTCCCTCCCCTAGTCGGGCCTGAGGTCGATGTCCCTTAAGGTGCAGTGGCAGCCATTTCTGCATACTGGGTGCGGGCTGGTGTGCTGATGATGGTGCAGGAGAAGGAGGTCGGGTGCTTCTTAAAGGGCCTTAACCACCTGTTCCGGCTGGCGTGTGAACCACCACCACCACCTTGGGACTTGTTGCTGGTACTGGTGGTGCTCATGGGCAAGCCATTCAAACCAGTGCAGAGGTGTGACATCTCGTATCTGTCATGGAAGACTGCCTTCTTGGTGGTTGTCACCTCTGCATGAAGGATCGGTGAGCTCCAGGTGCTCTCGGTGGAGTCTCCCTATTTGATGTTCCAGAGGGACAAGATTGTCTTCTGCCCAAATCCGAAGTTCCTCCCATAAGTTGTTTCAGAGTTTCATCTTAATTGGGTGATTAACCTCCTGGTGTACTTCACCAGTTCAACCTTGGAGGCCAAGCACAGGTGCCAAATGTTGGATCTGTTGCGAGTGCTCACTTATTATAAGGAGCACATGGCTGGAGTTTTGGGAGAGGTTCGCCAACTCTTTGTCACCTATGCTAAAGTGGCACTTGGCAGACTGGCAGCTAAGTGGACGATTGGCAGGTGGACTGTATCCTGCATTGACCTCTGCTATAGGTTGGCTGGTAGGGAGCCTCTCGTAGGACTTTCCACCAGACATACCGCTGCCTCAGTGGCTGCTTCCTGGGACATCCCTATCCAGGAGATCTGCAGGGCTGCTACCTTGAAGTCAGCACACACCTTCATTCCCCCACTACCACATTGACCTTGAGTCATGCCGGGATGCTGGTTGTGGGACCTTAGTTATCCAATCCCTGTTTGCCAAGTAGGGGTGTGTCCCCCCCCCAGAGAACAGCTAGGAGTCTGCCTAAGTGTGGATAGTGCACCATATCCACATTCCTAGAAATGAGGTTTACTTACCTCTAAGCACAATTCTAGGAGTGAGTGGTATATGGGGCACATCCACACGACCCACCCAGCCTCCCCTGGCAAATAGCACACAGATCCCTGCTTCCACCTTGCAAGATCTGATGTCATGGTGCGGAGCCAGGGGATACCACCTGCATGGGAGGGAGGTGCATAGCTTGAAGATGTTCTGGCTGATCTTAAAGGGAAGGAAACTGCCTAAGTTTGGATGTGCACCATATACCACTCGTAGAACTAGTGTTACAAGTGAGTCTTGTTCTCCAGTTATTTCCCTTAAAAGGAAGCTAGTGGGCGGCCCGGTGGCGCTGAGGGCTGAGGCGCTGGACGCCACACTGCTACTGTGCCGCGACCCGGTTCGGGAACGGGTCGGCAGGGGGAGGGAGGATCGAGCGGCCCCAACGGATGCTCTCCTCCTCAGGGTGGGAACCTAAAACGCTTAAGGCCTACATCACCTCGTAGCCGGTGGAAGCACCAACAATAGAGGGATGGAGGCGGCTCTATCTAACGGAGTCGGGGAGGGGATGTCGCCAACGAGTGAGGCTGCTCTGGTGCGCCAGCACGCCCAACACTCGGGACCCATCTCAAGCGGCTCGGGTGTCCCAGAGGGTAGGGGGACATAAGGGGAGAAAACGGAAAATCCCTCCTCGGCAGTTCTAGATGAAGGCCGCCTTAAGTCCACCTGGACCGCCTACAGGACAGACCCCACTGTGCAAGGAGAGGAGGATGGGCACTCTAGGGGCAGATCCCCAAGGTGGGCAAGGGAGACATGAGCGGACGGAAGGAGGGGGCTCCGGAGGTAAGGAAGGAGGAAAAAGAAAGAAAGTAAAAAAAAAAAAAAAAAAAAAAAAAGGAAGCTAGTTCAGATCTTTCATTTAAACCAGGGCTTTGCATTGATTTTAACCTGAACATCCAGTTTCCTTTTGTGGGTAACAGAGGGTTGTTTAAATTACCTCCCCTCGGTCCTGTGCACACAGCAAGGCGTAAATTAGTGTCAGAGTTGATTAGTGGCCTTTGCTAATCAAAATGAAAAATGATTAGCAAGCAACTGATTTTGATAAACAGTTTTCTAAAATGGGTGTTTTTTACTTTAAACCATGTAATTATTACTTATTATTGTACATATTGATAAAATAGACATTGTGTACATAATTCTGAGACTGAATTTGCCATTTTGACCAAATTGTCTGCATAGCCTTTCTTATTACCCCACCTCATGTACCCGCTGCAGAAAGTTTTCCAATCACCATCAAAGTGTAATTCTGTGCAATTGCAACGCTATTCCGTGACACAGGTCGAAAACACATTTTGGCAAGGATTTGAAAAATGACAGCTGTGACATACATGAGGTGGGGTAATAAGAAGGCTATTTTGAAAACCTGGGGTCAGAATATTTTAAAATTCCAGAGTTACGAGGGTGCGTTTTGAAATTGCAACGAATGGTCATAACTTTGCCATTTTTTCATATTTTGACCCCAACTGTTCAACATAGCCATCTTATCCAGAGAGGCAGACGTGATCCTTCCGCTGTACAACTGCTTGGCTAGGCCACACCTTGAGTATTGTGTGCAGTTTTGGAGACCACATTTAAAGAGGGACATTGCACTCCTGGAGAGCGGTCCAAGGGAGGGCAACCAAAATAATCTGGGGCCTGGTGGAGAGGACCTATAAGGAGAGGCTCAAGGAGCTTGACATGTACACCCTGGAGGAGAGGAGGGACAGGGGGGACATGATAGAGGTCTTCAGGTACATAAAAGGGATTAATAAGGGGGGTCCAGTCAGGATGCTCCAAAGGAAGGAGGTCGGGGCAATGAGAGGACACGAGTGTAAGCTGGAAGGGGGCAGGCTCAGAGGGGATAGGAGAATGTGTTACTTCACTGAAAGGGTGGTGGATCTATGGAATGCGCTGCCTAGGGAGCTGGTGGAGGTAGAGACTGTGGGCGGTTTTAAGAGGGGATGGGACAGGTAGAGGGGGAGGGTAAATCTGACCAGGTCCAATACAGGTGGAACATCTGCGACTGGGGACAGTATAACCCAAGGGGGGGGGACACCAAAATCGTCCCCCAGTGTGGGTGCTGACAATCGAGCAGACTTGAAAGACCGTTGGGCCTACTCTGCTGGCATTTTATTATGTTAGTATGACACTACCTCATGAACAATATGACTGTAACTACACAAATCCTGCCTGAAAGGTGAATTCACCAAGCGACTGCGAAATCACCTTTCAGGCAGGAGTTGTTTAATGACAGTTATATTGTTCATGAGATGGGGTCCCCAAAAGGCTATGTTAAAAATTTGGGGTCAATATCTCAAAAAATGACAGAGTTATGCACCAAAGTTGAACCCCCCCATTGAAATATATAGGACTGTATTTCCCTTAGTTCTCATTCTGCAATCGCTGGTTCCAACAGCGAGACATGTCTTTGATCGGGAGCGCGGATCTCGAACCTGAGACCTGTTCAGGTGAGTGACGGTCTGTGGGAGGTGGGTGCACAGTGGGTGGTCAGGTGGGGGGTATTAGAGTGATCGGTGATGGACTTTTTTTTTTTTGCAGGTTTAAATTAAAAAAGCATCAAGGGACAAAAACAGGGACAGCAGTCGGATGGTGGGGGGTGCCACTAGACACCAGGAAACCTCACAGTAATGGGGACAGTGATCGGATGGGGGGGTGACACTAGACACCAAAGAACGTCAAAATAACGGGGACAGCAATTGGTTGGGGGTGGTCCAGTAGACACCAGAGATAAAATGTATCACGGGGATGGTGATCAGTGGAGGGAGGGGGCAACTAGACTGTCAACTGGGAAGCAAAGGGCTGGCAACTGGAGGTTGGGGGGGTGCCACTAGACACCAGGGAAAATAAAAATACAGGGGTTGGCTTCTATAATTGGCAACCATTGCCAATCAAGCTGGAAATTGACTCGTGTTTCCTGATTCTTGGGTTGCAAATTACGATGCGAACCCATTTATTATATGCCTTGCACAGTCCATCCCAGTAAACATAAACCGATGTTGATCAGTATTTTCTTTTACACATCTGGCTAGACTGTTGATCTCATCGCCTTTTTCGATCACTCTCAGATGTTCACTGACCTCAACCTTAAGCTTCCTCCTTGTTTTTCCAACGTAGAAGGCATTGCAGGTGCACGCTGCAGGTTATATAATGCTTTTAGTACTGCAGTTTATGTATTGCAATATCCTGTACTGTCTTTCAGTATTTACTAATCCAGAGGTTTCTGTCTTTTACTGAAGGGCAAAAGTTACAGTTATAGCACTTACCGCAACCTGCCGGTAGAGCTAGTAGCCATGTCCTCGAGCTCCGGGGCCTATAATAACTGTGGACCACATGGTCAGCTATATTAGGACCCCTTCTAAATACCACATGTGGCATTGCTTCCATATATTCTCTTAATTCTTGGAGGCAGTATAGCGCAGTGGGTTAAGGCTCTAAGCTGCAGATCTGGAGACCTGGGTTTGAATCTCACAGCCACCTAGGTGCATACTGTGTGATCCTGAGCCAGTCACTTAACTTTCTTGTGCTCCCAGGTCACGCCTGGAAACTAGCTTCGGCTTAGTGTGCCTTTCCTGGTTAAACAATGTTCCCGTAATTCTGGTTTAGATTGTTCTTAGAAATGATCTTGTTAATTTTATTCACCTGGACCAAGTAGGTTGTGACAGAATTCAGTTTGGGCTTGTCATTCATATGCATACCACCATGTTGTGTGTCTGTTATGCTTTCACCCATAGCGTTCATCAATTGATTTGTTCCATCTTCATTCATTGTCATTATTTTATCCTTCCCTCATAGAAACAGAATTTCGGGGACTAGCATGCTGCTGCGATCTAGATCAGCTAATTCCTGTGCCTTGTTAACGATTCTGTACTATAGCCTCTCATCAAGAATGTGGCTATTTCATGCGCAGCGGTTGGATTTCGCTTGCGGCGCCAGCGACCGGGTTCGAGAACGAGCCTGGGAAGCTGGAGGGCCGGCCGGGGGGGAGAGGGCTTGAGCGTCCCAAGGACTGCTCGTCCTCTCCGGGGGAGGGGTACTAGAGCCTCGGCTCTTGTCTGACCCTGGGTGGAGACCTGAGGTGTAACAAGACCGAAGACTGACAGGGAGGTAATCGTACAGACGCCGGGCGCTAAGCACCTTTGACGCCAGGGGACACGGCACGCTGCAAGAGGAACACCGGAAAGCACCTTGCGGCCTCCCGGTAGACGGAGCACTAGGCCCCGACCCTCAATGCCCCTGCCTGCCCAGAGACAGCATCCCGACGAAGCACAGTGTGTCTCGGGGTGAATGGGCCCCACCTGTACCCCGCCTGGGGGGATAACCAAGGCTCCATGGGGGATGGACTGCTCTGGTCCACAGGCAGGTGAGCGAGGGCTGAAAAGGCCGTTGGGTGTCTCCCGAAGAGAGGGGGGCCACAGGGGAGGGGAAAAAAAAAAGAAAAGAATGTGGCTATTAAATTCTGTGTTTGTTTCTAATAGTCCTCTGGCTGACTACAGTTGCGCTTAACACGCATTAACTGACTCTTGGGAATATTTTCGATGGTGTGTTGGGGGTGGCAACTAGTGAAATGCAGTAGGGTGTTAGTAAAATTCCAAAACAAGTTGCTCTTAACCCTCTGCCGGCCATCTTTGGAAATTTTCTGATCCAGAAATTGTTTACTTACAGGGTCAGCGGTCATACTAAATCTCAAGTTGGTGTTTGATTTTTCCCAAAAGGTTCACAAATGTGATGTTGCATTACATTTAAACACACGCTCTTTCCTATTTTCAGGTGTACTAGTGGGGCTTAGAAAAGACAAGACAGATATTCATGGTCCGTACATACCAGATAAGGACTTTTTGAGCATTGATCAAAATGCTTTTAACTTTGTTGACTAAATGTAATTGAGTTTCTGTAACTTTTTGTAATGTTTATATTTGGAAAGGTGCATTTGTTTTAAATCTCATTGGGTATTACACAGTTTTCTACCGGTCTCCTTTCATGAATTTTATAATAGTGAAAGTCACTGCACTACAGGTATACACAGTATGTTTTACTTACATGGCACTGTCTCTTTAAATTTTAAATGTACAAGTACTCTTACCCCGTAGGTGCCAGGTACACCTTGATAAAGCACTTGGTTATTTGTTTTATTTATTTATGACTTTGGTAACCGGGTAAGTGCACTGATCCCAGGTACTGTTTTCAAGCACAACCCAGGCCATATACAATGGCACAGAAGTAGACTATAAGTGCAGTACAATGAGCAGTAGGCAAGAAACAATAGGACAAAACAAAAATACAGTGTTATATAAGATACAAGGTTGCAAAATACAATAAATTCAGATCTACAAATACAATAAATTCGGATTTACAGTAAATGGCAGAGATAACAAGCAGTATTCCTAAAAGGAAACGTGGACCAATAGATAGGCGTGCAGTCGCTCCTGGATGAGGAAGGGGGATCTCCAGAGATGGGGAGTAGGGGAAGGGGTGGGGATGTAGGGATAGGAGGGTTAACATAAAAGGGAGTAGTGCCAGTTGGCACCACTGGAGAGGGTGAGAATGGGGAAAGCACCAGGCGGTTAGGGCAGCTATCTAGGTGGGCATTTGCAGCTGTGGTTTGTTAGTAGACAGGATTTGAGGTGGCGCTTAAAGGAGAGATGGGCGTTAGAAGATCTGAGTGGGCGGGGTAGCCTATTCCAAAAGGTGGACACTGCTACCAATAGAGCGTTCCCACCCATTTTGGTCGTGGTTCGTGGCAGCTCGGGGGGGGGACAGTAGAGGATCGAAGACACCTAGACAAAGTACGTGGCTTACAGAGGTTGGAGAGAGGTGAGACAGCACTATTTCTGATGATGGTGTCTACAAAGCAGCCCAAGGTGAATTCGAAATGGCCTTGTAGGGGGAGCCAGCTGAGGGAGCTGTAGAGGTCACAGTGATGCGTGAAGAAAGGGGCAGACAGCGCAAAGTGACAAGCGCTGTTGTAGGCAGCCGATAGTCTAGCCTGCAGGGTGGCGGAGACATGAAAGAATATAGGGGAGCAGTAGTCCAGCATGGGGAGAATGTTGCCCCTGACTATGGCAAGGCGAGCAACATTGGACAGATAGGGTTTTATACGACAGGCACGTGTAGTTTCTGGTTAATCCTGTAGATAACAAGGTCAACATGGTCAGTGAAGGAGAGAGAGAGGGGTCAAACGTAATCCCCAGGTATTTAAAGGTGGAGACATTTTCAAGAGCAGGGCCATCTGGCGAGAGAATTTGGAGAGAGGAGTTGTCCGCAAGGTATTTAGCAAGCATTGCTTTAGATGCAAATAGCACTGCCTTAGTCTTTTTAGCATTTACCAGCAGTAAGTTGGAAGTGAACCAGCTGTGGGCAGCACTGTAGTTCTGGGTGAGGGCAGAGGATATATGAGGGAGAGTCTTGTCACTATGAAAGATAACAAGGTTGTCAGCATGGGGCAGTTGAGGCAGTAAGAGGGGAGGGTGTTTACGAAGATGGAAAAGAGTAGGGTGCTCAGAGTGGACCCTTGGGGGACTTCGGTGGCGACTGGAAGGGCTGGAGAAGAGACTGAGCTGATACAAACTGATTGGGAACGATTAGAGAGAGAGCACTGAAACTATTTAGTGGTCTCAGCCAAACAGCCAGTCGATTGAAATTTAGAGAGGAGGAGGGTGTAGTTTACAATATCAAAGGCATTCGATAGGTCAACAAAGACTGTACCAGTGGCACAGCCATGATCCATATTGGAGAGGATGTGGTTGGTGAGGAGAGCCAAGGCCGTAGCGGTACTGTGATACTTTCGGAAGCTGTATTGTTGGGCACATAGGAGGTTATGTCTGGTAAGGTATTCAGATAGCTGGCAGTGGATGATCTTTTCAAGGAGTTTACTAGGGGGGAGGAGAATAGATATTGGCCGATAGTTGTCAGGGGAGTGGGGGTCACTGGCTTTAAAGATAGGGACTACCTTGGCAACCTTCCAGGAGTGGGGTATGGAGAGAGTGGACAGAGAGAGATTAAATATGAACGTAAGCGGTTTGAAGATGACCGAGGAGATGAGTTTTAGAAAGCATAGGGAGAGGCCATCAGCGCCTGGGCTGCCCCGATGTGGTACGCCCTGGAGGAGCTTACAAATGAACTTTCTATGGGAAATGAATGCCCAGTTTAATGATTGCGCTCTACGCTGTGGGTCCTTGAGGTGCTGCTGCAATTCAAAACGCTTCTTGTTCTTGAGAGAATCCCAGAAATAAGTAGTAAAGACTTCGAAAAGTGTTTTGAAACTCTTTTATTCCTTGCCCCTGCATTTCACTCTGTGACAAGAGCTTGCTCACGGGGTGATACATTTGTTTTCTAAAAAGCATATAATTTTCATTAAATACATGTTCTATTATGATTCACAGATTATTTGCAATAAATTCACATCGTGTAATGCCATAATTTACAAACCAGTGTTTGTTTCTCTTCTTAAAAAAAACTTTAGACTCTTTCATCTACATTCTCCCATCCACGTTACCTGTGGGTTATACAATTCAGGTATTTTAAAGTACCCCACATGTGTGAAAATCTTTTAATGTTGCCGTCTAGCACAGTAAAGCTCCATATTGTGCACCATCATATTACTACCAAGAAAGGTTTCTCTCCCCATAATATTTGGGCTTTTACCTGAAGCAGTTACATTTATTGATGCTTCCTTCAGTTCAAAATGGGCCCGTATTCAGTTTTTAGCCTTCCTTTGCTGTTTAAAAAAAAAAAAAGCCATGCAATATTACTCACTAATACTGTTAACTTTTTTTGCCTCTGTGCATTATGCTGCTTTCTCTATTTATAATATACATGTTCAGTCAATTATAGACGGATGACACTATTTATTTACTTTCTGGTAGTAGAAAAAAACGCCCAAGAGATGTGGTGTCTGGTGTGCTGCTGCTTCAAACAATCACCCTAAGGTGTGCTTCCTAGTTTGGTTTATTTCCTCGGCCTGCTTTAAAGCCCAGAGCCGCATCAGCTGCTCTGTATTCTCGTGAGAGCGAGACGTTGCTTAGCAACTGTACATCTCCAGTCAGACGGCTGAAAACAGGTTTGCAAGCAGGCCCATTATTAGTTGCACTGCCATGAGTAATTACCTTGAAAAGGTGTTTATATAATTTTGTAAACCCTGGAGGTTAGGGGAGACCGTAACACAGTATTCAAACTCATAGTCATATTTTAACTAGATATGTTGTTGTAGTCATAATAATACATGACAAACATATATATACAACAGGGAAGGGGCTGGGGGTTGGGTGCCGGGGAAAAGAAAATCTATAAATAACTTATTCTTTTTATCAGCATTCTTTGTGTCATTATCTATATCAATATAGATACATGATTATTTTCATGTTTATACTTTTCTTTAGACAAGCTTTAGTACATTTTCTATGCTGCCCATTCTAGTGGTTCTGAGGGGATTCGAACTTACTGTTAATAATGTTTAAGGGAAAAATAAAAAAATAAAATTGTTTACCACAAAAACTGATTACATACATGTTTGCTAGTTACTCTCTATATTCATGTCCGTTCCTGCTTGTAATGTTCTTATGTTAAAGATCCTTCTCATTTCATGACGTTCTGGTAGTTTTTTTTATAGTTGCCCCCTCTTTCTGGTGCTGGCACTGCTTCTAGGCCCCAGAATCTTAAAGCTGACCCCATATGTCCAGCTTGATTAAAATGCTGAGCTACCGGTGATTGTTCATCATAATTTTTCTTTTGTGTTCCAGGATACGTACTTTTAAGGCTCTCTTAGTTTGGCCATCATACAGTTGGTCACAGGGACACTGTATCACATACGCCACACCTTCCGTGGTGCAATCAATGTGTTGTCTGATTTCAAATTTCCTACTAGTGTGTGGATGGTAAAAAAACATTTCTAGGAGCGTGGATATGTTGTTCATCCACACTTCTTGGCATGTCCCTTTCCCCTTTAAATCTTGCCGGAAGTCTTCAAGCTGGCTCCTCCCACCCACCCGGGTGGTAAATACCTCGGCTTCGCCCCATGATGCCAGATCTTTCTTTCTGCTGGAAGATGCAGGTTCGCTCATGCTCTTGCAGCAATTTGTAGGCACTGGATTCAAAGCGTCAGGTTTTGCTGAAACTTTAGTTCAAACTGCTCGAAAGAAGGCGATTCCAGTTTTACCGTGATCGGACATGGAGGAAAAATCTTCCCTGATTTCGCCAGTGCCCTGCCGCTAAAAGATGTCACGTGACCGATCCTCCTAACTTCATGCTTATTGCCCAGGTGTCGGACATGACACCTCTTCATCACTTTGGCCAGGCTTCCATCCTAATGTACTGGACGACCGCTTGGCTGATGAAGCTAGGGGAGACCGGAGAAAAGGAACCCGCCGGTGAAATCGAAGGTGGCGAGGTGGGCGGTTTCCACGGCTGTGGGATCTGCTGAGCAGCTGGAACAAATGAAGGCATTTGAGGAGGAAGCAGCTCAAGCTTCGGCCAATCAAAGCTTTTTTATTCCACTTAACCTTGGCTCCAC
Source organism: Neoceratodus forsteri (assembly GCA_016271365.2). Lineage (NCBI taxonomy): Eukaryota > Metazoa > Chordata > Ceratodontiformes > Ceratodontidae > Neoceratodus > Neoceratodus forsteri. Next base: position 1,102,454,748 of record CM057450.1, on the reverse strand, counting down.
CTTTTCAGGCTCCTTCAGGGAGTTGTGCCAGTCTCTCCCCACCATCGGGCTTGCACTCCTCCCACCCTCAGAAGAGGGATAAGGACCCTGGGTCTTCGTCCAAGCGAAGACGTTCTTGGGACCGAGAAGGGTCCGAGTCCCGGGAACACGCGGTGTCGACCTCGGTCGAGATCGCATCCTCGGCCACCGGCTTCACGGATCTTCCATCTGGCCAAGGGACCGAGGAAGTGGCCGATGAAGCTGAGATTATTATCGACCCTCTGTCGCTGACCCCGGTTGATGAGTCCTGGAAAGGACCCTGGTCCTTGTCTTTCCTGATGAGAAGACCCAGCCTGCTAGTGTCCCCATTCAGGACCCGGTTCCGGAACCTCGGTTTTCACCGACCCAGGTGTCTCCCGATCAACTGGATCAGCCTACCCGATCGAGGTCCAGAACCCCCTTGACCCATCGGCAGAGGAAACGCAAATACTCAAATAGAGGCGCCACAGGTCTTCATCCTCCTCGGACGAGGAGAGGCTTTGGCGGAAACGTCGATGCTATGAAGACCTAATGTGGCAACAGCTGGTTTTGTCCGGGCAGAAGCCGGCTCCGCCGTCTACCCTGGCCATCACTTGGCTCCCGCCTCCTAGGCTGATGCCGATCCTTCCGGAACTGAAGCTTTCAGGTCCCCCGCCCATGGGGCCGGCCCGTGTCCCAGTTCAGCCTGCCTCAGTCTCTCCACCGATTCTGGTGGAACCTCCGCCTAAGCAGCCTCAGGGAGGGGCTCCTTCAAAAAAGGACTGAACAGACACCAGGCTTCCCCAACGTCTGTCGATAACAGTCATCCCCGATCGGCCTCGGCGTATTGAGGGAAACCTAGGCGGGAGACCATTGTATCCCAATTAGACGGACTCGGAGTCATCCGTGGCAGGATTGGAGGAAGGCCCTTCCTCCTTTCAGGGCATTCTCTGCCTGATCTTCGAATCCACCGGAATGCCCCTGGAATCCATCCAAAAAAGGCAGAGTACCCCCTTACGGATCTCCTCAAAAGGGGGAATACCCCGACGGAGGCCTTTCCAGTAGCCGAAGCCATTGTTGGCCTGGCTCTTGAGCTTTGGCAGTGTCTGGCTTCCTGTCCAGCACCGTCTGCCTGCATGGCCTGCAAGTACGCGGTGCCCATGGGGTTCCTGGCGGGGTTCACAGAGCACCCGTCGGCCGAGAGCCTGGTGACCACCTCTGGGTTCAGGCGTCCGGGTAGTTCGGCTGACATTGACTGACCCCCGGACAAGGAGTCCAAGAATATGGACCACTCTGTCCGTAAGGTCTATGCGGCCTCTTCCTTAGGCCTTCGTCAGGCCAGCTCGGCTATTATCATGGCACACTTCACTCATGCCCTTCTGGGGTCATTAGACAAGGTCCTCCCTCACCTTCCTGCGGACATGCAGACCACGGTCAAGCAGGTCCGTGATCAGGGCCGTGCTGTTGCAAAACAGCAGTTCCAGACAGCCCTGGACATAGGTGACTCCTGTTTCTGCTCTTTAGCAGCCACAGTGGCCACTCGCCGCTGGGCTTGGCTGAGGCCGTCCTCCTTCCCGGTGGATACTCAGCATAAGTTAGCTGATGTGCTCTTCCTAGGCACCGACTTGTTCAGTCCAGGAGTGGCTAGTCACCTTCAGTGCATAGAGCAGTCCAATGCCACCTTGGACGCCACTTCTGCGAAAGGTTCTTCAGGCAAGAACCAGTAGAAGAAGAAGAAGCCATTTCGGCACTGTTCCCCTGTGGCCAGACAGCCCTCCTATCAAGGAGGTCAGCAGCAACAGCAGCAGGCTGAAGCTTGGCACCCATGGCCCAAGCAGGGTCCTCAACAGTCCCCTAAAGGAGGCTGAGGCGCAGGTCCTGGAGCCGCCTCCTCCTCCTCCTCTAAGCTTGCTCAGTGACTGGTTGGGAGTTGCCATCCCTACACCCGTCATGCTAGTTCTGGGTCCTCCCGTGGGGGGCCGGCTTGGCCATTTTCTTTCCGCCTGGTCCGATATCACCTTGGACAGGTGGGTTCTCGAAGTGGTCGGTCAGGGACTGCCCTTAGAGTTCGAGCAGTACCCTCCTAGCCGAGCCCGCGCCCCTTGGGAGGAAAGGATCTCAGCTTGCACTCAGTCGGCTCTTCGAGACGACGTAGCTCAGCTCCTCCGCAAGGAGGCAGTAGCTCCAGTGCCGGATCCTCCCAGAGACCCATGCTTTGTGTCCAGGTACTTCCTGGTGCCCAAGCAGACGGGGGTTTGGCGCCCCATCCTAGATCTCCACGACCTGAATCAATATCTCAGGTCCCGAACCTTCCGGATGGTAACTCTGAACCAGATCATACCATCCCTGGAGCAAACCATGTGGTTCTGTTCACTGGATCTACAGGACGCATTCTTTCACGTCCCAATCCGTCCATCCCATCAGCGGTTCCTCCGTTTCAGGGTCGAAGGGACACTGTACGAGTTTGGAGCCATGCCGTTTGGCCTGTCATCGGCCCCACAGGTCTTCACCAAGTGTATTGCAGTGGTGGCAGCCCACCTTCGGTGTTGAGGGGTCCGAATTTACCCTTATCTCGATGACTGGCTCCTGGCAGGTTCCTCCCTTCAGGAGGTGGAGAGGTCCAGTGATGTGGCTCTCCGAACCTGCTCCCAACTCGGCGTCCTGATCAACGAGGCCAAGTCGGAACTTGTGCCCTCTTAGGTGATGGGCTTCATCGGGGCAGAGCTCGACTCTTGTCAAGCCAGAGCTCGGCTCCCTGGCGGACAGGGCGGAGGTTCTTTCCTCCTTTGCCCAGTCATTTCTGGTTGGGCACTTGTGCCCTGCCCGGGACTTTCTGCGCCTTCTGGGTTACATGGCGGCGTGCACCTCAGTGGTCCGATGGGCGCGTTGGCATCGCCCCCTCAATGGGAGCTGGCCGCCCAGTGGACTCAGTGCCACGGTCATTTCGACCAGCTGATCACTGTAACCCAGAAGATGAGGGATGCTCTCCAGCGGTGGACCACCCCAGACCGGTTGCAGGAAGGGATCCCGTTTGTCCACCCGAGCTGACGGTCGTTCTCACGACCGATGCCTCTCTCATGGGCTGGGGAGCCCACATGGGGGACAGCAGGGCCCATGGGTTCTGGACCCCCGAGGAATCCCGATGCCACATCAACCTGTTGGAGCTCAGAGCAGTCAGACTGGCACTGTCAGCTTTCGCTCCTCAGCTCTGGGGTCAAGTGGTTCAAGTCCAGACAAACAATACCACGACCATGTACTACCTCAACAAACAGGGCGGCACACACTCCCGTCTGCTGTGCAAGGAGGCGCTCTGCATCTGGACCCTCATCAGCTGGTTGGAGGCGGATCTCCTAGCCATTCATGTGGCAGGAGCCTCGAACCAGCTGGCGGATGCTCACAGCCACATAGGCCAGTCATCCCATGAGTGGTCTCTCCAGCCAGAGGTAGCTTACCGTCTGTTCTCCCATTGGGGCAAACCGTTGGTGGACCTGTTTGCCTCCAGGGAAAACACCAAGCTAAGGCTGTTCCATGCCCGCCCCCCTCATCAGGGTTCGCTGCAGGGGGATGCCTTCTTGAGGCCGTGGACCCCAGGCCTTCTCCACGCCTTCCCTCCATTTCTCTTGATACATAAGGTGTTACTCAAGGTGAGGAGGGACAAGGTGAAGGTGATCCTGGTAGCCCCAGATTGGCTGCGCCAGTTCTGGTACCCAGATCTCCTCAGCCTCAACTGCAGGCCCCCGGAGTGGCTTTGCACACACCCGGACCTGATATCACTGAACCAGGGGAAGGTATTCCATCTGGACCTTCAATTCCTGCACCTCACAGCCTGGTACCTGAGCAGCTAGAGATCCAGTCTCTGGGTTTTTCTGAGGATGTCTACATTGTGGTGGAGTCATCTCATAAGGAATCGACCAGGAAATGTTATGCCTTCAAATGGAAGAGAGTTTCCATTTGGTGTCAGGATAAGAGTCTGGACCCCTTATCCTGCCCTGTGGCTGGCATTCTCGACTACTTTTGGTCTCTCCAAAGGGGGTCTGCAGTCATCGACCCTTAAAGTACACTTGGCAGCCATTTCTGCTTACCGTGCGCGGGCCGGTCAGCTGACATTGGCGCAGGAGACAGTGGTCGGGCGCTTTTTCAAAGGCCTGGAGCACATATCCCCTCCGGTGCGTGAACCTCCACCTCCGTGGGATCTACTGCTGGTTTTGGCAAAGCTCATGGGCAAGCCATTCGAACCCATGCACAAGTGTGAGCTTTCACACTTGTCATGGAAGACTGCCTTCCTGGTGGCTATCATGTCAGCTAGAATGACAGGGGAGCTCCAGGCGCTCTCGGTGGACTCCCCTTATCTGGTCTTTCACAGGGACAAAGTTGTCCTGTGCCCCCAACCGAAATTCTTTCTGAAGGTGGTGTCAGAGTTTCACCTTAACCAGGTGTTGACTCTGCCGGTATATTACCCTAATTACACCTCGGACGCAGAGTACAGGCTCCATACTTTGGACCTGAGATGTGCTCTCTCCTATTATAAGGAGAGAACGGTGAAAATTTGTGGAGAGGTTCGCCAGCTGTTTGTCACCTATGCTGAAGCCGCTTCTGGCAGACCTGCAGCCAAACAGACCATTGCAATGTGGATTACGTCCTGCATAGGTCTGTGCTATGAGTTGGTGGGCAAGGAGCCTCCCAGAGGGATAAGAGCTCATTCTACCTGCCATACTGCTGCATCTGTGGCTGCTTCCAGGGACATCCCTATCCAGGAAATCTGCTGGGCTGCTACCTGGAAGTCAGCAGACACCTTCATTACCCACTACCGCATCGACCTTGAGTCACAACGGGATGCTGGTTTTGGGGCCTCAGTTCTCCAATCTTTATTTCCCAAGTAGGGGGTGTGCGTCTTGCCTCCCTCCTCCCGGAGAACTGCTTTGAGTCTGCCAAGAAGTGTGGATGAACAAGGTATCCATGCTCCTAGAAGAATAGGTTACTCACCTGTAACAGTAGTTCTAGGAGTGGTATATGTTGTTCATCCACATGCACCCACCCGTCCTCCCTGGCTTTGGGCGCATAACCTTGCTTTCAGCGGGCTTAGATCTGGTGTCATGGGGCAGAGCCAAGATATTTACCACCCGGGTGGGTGAGAGGAGCCAGCTTGAAGACTTCCGGCAAGATTTAAAGGGGAAAGTGACATGCCAAGAAGTGTGGATGAACAACATATACCACTCCTAGAACTACTTTTACAGGTGAGTAATCTGTTCTTTTTTGCTTCTGTGATTACACACCGAACAACGCCCACAAGGTGTCATGCCAGGTTTTAATGGCCCTAATAGTAGTTGTCCTGTTTTCTCATCCTTTGTTTTGAATTGTGATTTAAATTAACTAATTTATGTCTGAAATTAGTTACTTGTTTTGCCGTTACCCTGGGGGCATTCTGCAGTGCTGCTATATGGGAGTTGTCTGCTGCTACCATATGCCAATTGCTAGTGATTACTTTTCTAATTGACCAATTTTATGGTTGTGTTTAATAGCTAACACTACCCTCTCTGATGTAGGTCCTTATTTATGTTTTTTGAGCAAATCCTCCATTTTGTTGCTGTGTATTGCACCTTTCTTAGTGTGTTTTGAGCAAAGCCCCTTTCTTTAAATCTTTCTATCATGTCTTTGTTTCTGTGATAATCACTTTCCGAACTGCAGTTCCTCTTACTCTAACTAGCTGCGAATAGGGTGTGTTATTCTTTAGTCTTGGTTCATGGTAACTAGTCCCATGTGGCATAGTGTTGCGATCTGTAAATTTCCTAAATAGTGTTGTTTCAATTTTCCAGTTTTGATAAGCAGGTCCAAATATGATATTTGATCCTGACTTTATTGCATCTCAGACTTAAAAGTGTGATGCCATCCATTTAACAAAGTGTTGAATTCTTTAAGTTCTTTTTCACTGCCTCTCCATAGACATACTATATCATCAGTATATCTATACCAAAAAACTATCGTTGTAGAAGTTATTAACTGTTTGATTCAGTACTGTTTGGATTTTGAAATTATACATGAAAGAATTCGCATAGGCTGGCGCCATGGTGCTACCCATGGCGGTACCTTGGTCTTGCTGATAGTATAACCCATCAAATTCGAAATAGTTATGTGTTAGAATGTACATTGCTAATTCCTGTAGTAACTGTTTCTGGTTTTGAACCTGCTTCTCTCCTGTCAAGCATTTGTCCCATAGTGATAACACCTTCTCTATGTGGGATAGAGGAATAGAGGCTGGCAACATCAAATGTTACCAGCCACATATCTTATATCCCCTCTGTCTCTGTGCACATTTTTAACTTGTGCATGATGTCAGTAGAATCTTTAACATATGTCTGTGTGCTTTCCACTATTAGTTGTAAATAGTTAATATATTTTGAAATGGGTTCGAAGATGGAGTCTCTTCCTGACACTGTTGGTCTGCCAGGTGGTTTTAAAGCATTCTTGTGCATTTTTGAAATGCAGTAAACAGCAGTTTTGTTGGGCACCTCGAGCTTCTCCTGTGTTCCTCAGTTCATATTTAGGTGCCTGCTGTGCATCTGACCACACTGCCTATTGCGATTCCCCTGTGTGCTCTGATGCTGTAGGAGGTACCTGTGCTTCTCTAGTGCAACTATTGTCGCTTTCTGTTCCACTGTCTAGAGGCAGTATAGCGCGGTGGTTTAAGGTGCTGAACTGCAAATCTCGTGACATCCAGCAGACCAGACCTGGGTTTGAATCCCACAGCTTCCACTTGCATACTGTGTGACGCTGAGCAAGTCACTTAACTTCCCTGTGCTCCCAGGTCGTTTTAAAAAAAAAGCCTTCAGCTTAGTGTGCTACTCCTGGTTAAACAACTAAATAAAAAAAATAGAAGCAGTGCCAGCACCAGAAAGGGGGCAACTATAAAAAAAACTACTAGAACGTCATGAAATTAGATGTATCTTTAATTTAAGAACATTTACAAGCAGGAATATGCATGAATATGGAGAGGAACTGGCATGTATGTAATCATTGTTTTTGTAGTAAAAAAAACTTTTTATTTTTATTTTTCCCTTAAACATTATTAACAGTAAGTTTGAATCCTCTCAGAACCACTAGAATGGGCAGCATAGAAAAAGTGCTAAAGCTTGTCTAAAGAAATGTATAAACATGAAAATAATCATGTGTCTATATTGATTTAGATAACACAAAGAATGTCGATAAAAAGAATAGGTCCTTATTTACAGATTCTCTTTTTCCCCCCGTACCTCGACCCTCACCCCCTCCCTGTTGTATATATTTTTTATATGTTTGTTATGTATTAGTATGACTACAACATCATACCTAGTTAAAATATGAATATGAGTTTGAATACTGTGTTATGGTCTCCCCTAACCTCCAGGGTTTACAAAATTATATAAACGCCTTTTCAAGGTAATTACCCATGGCAGTGCAACTAATAATGGGCCTGCTTGCAAACCTATTTTCAGCAGTCCGGCTGGAGAGGTACAGTTGCCAAGCAACGTCTCACTATCACGCGCGTACAGGAGGGCTGGTGTGCTCCCGGGATTTGCAAGCAGGCCCGAGAGGTAGGCCAAACTGAAGCACATCTTAGAGGTGATTGTTTGAAGCAGCAGCACACCAGACGCCACATTCCTTTGGTGTTTTTTCTACTACCAGAAGGTAAATAAATATTGTAATCCATTTATAATTGGCTGAATATGTAATCGCCTTGACAAATTTATCATTGACAAAGCTAATTTTGGTTATTACACTTAATTCTGGTGCTGTTATGGGCCCCACAGCTCCCTCGCACCTAACCACCTTAGTATGAACCTTAGTATAATATAAATAGAGAAAGCGGCATAAATGCACAGAGGCAAAAAAGTAAACAGTATTTGCGAGTGATATTGCGTGTTTTTTTTTTTTTTGTTTTTTTTTACTGCAAAGGAAGGCTAAAAAACGAGCTGACAGTCATCCTTATGACCGATGCCTCTCTCATGGGCTGGGAAGCCCACATAGGGAGCCACAGAGCCCACGGGTTCTGGACCCTGAGGAATCTCGATATCATATCGACCTGCTGGAGCTCCGAACAGTCAGACTGCCACTGTCAGCATTCGCTCCGCTCCTTTGGTGTCAAGTGGTGCAAGTCCAGACGGACAATACCACGACCATGTACTATCTCAACAAACAGGGTGGCACGCACTCCTGGCTGCTGTGCAGGGAAGTGCTTTGCATCTGGACCCTCATGAGCCGACTGGAGGGGATCTTCTAGCCATCCATGTGGCAGGAGCCTCAAACCAACTGGCAGACACTCCAGCCATGTGGGCAGATGTCCCATGAGTGGTCTCTCCATCCAAAGGTAGTTCACAGCCTGTTCTCCCACTGGGGCAAATCTCAGGTGAATCTGTTCATCTCCAGGAGAACACCAAGCTGAGGCTGTTTCATGCCTGCCTTGCTCAGCAGGGCTCGCTGCAGGGGATGCCTTCTAGGTGTGGACTCAGGTCTTTCTGTGCCTTCCTCCACTTCTTGGTTCACATGGTGATCCTCAAGGTCAGGAGGGACAAGACACAGGTGGTCACCCAAGAATACTGAAGGAACTAAGGGTAAAACTAGTAACACCACTGACTACTCTCTTTAACAAATCATGGTAGGATGGAGTGGTACCTGAGGACTGGAGGAGGGCAGATGTGATTCCACTTCACAAAAGTAGGAGCAGGGCAGAGGCAGGAAACTACAGACCAGTTAGTTTGACTTCAGTGGTAGGGAAAATGATGGAATCACTTCTGAAGGAAAGAATTGTTGAGTACCTAGAGGCCAGCGGGGCACAGGACCCAAGGCAGCATGGTTTCATAGCAGGAAGGTCATGTCAGACGAACCTAATAGATTTCTTTGACTGGGTGACCAAAGTAGTAGACCAGGAAGGGGCTATGGATATGGCCTACCTAGATTTTAGCAAGGCATTTGACACAGTCTCACACAAAAGATTAATATACAAGTTAGCCTGCCTTGGAGTGGTTCCCAAGGTGGTAGCCTGGATGAAAAACAGGCTGGACAACAGGACGCAAAAGGTAATAGTAAACGGAGTCCACAGTGAAGAAAGGAGGGTAACTAGCGGGATACCGCAGGGTTCGGTACTGGGACTGGTCCTCTTTAATATCTTTATAAGTGACATTGGAGAGCACCGGAAAGGAAAGGTATGCCTCTTTGCAGATGACACAAAGATCTGCAACAGGGTTGATAAACAGGGTGGGGTGGAAAGAATGAAAAAGGGACTTGGCAAGGTTGGATGAATGGTCAAATATGTGGCAGCTCAGATTCAGTGCAAAGAAGTGCAAGGTAATGCATCTGGGAAACAAAAACCCAGGGGAAGCGTACACAATGGGGGGTGAGTTAATAACAACAACAAAAATCGAAAGAGATCTATGAGTAATTATATCAGATGACCTAAAGGTGGGCAAGCAATGTGAGAAGGCAGTAAGGGGGGTTGGGGGGATATTGGGATGCATAGGGAGAGGCATCAACAGTAGAAAACAGGAAGTTATTATCCCTCTCTTCAGACAGTTAGTGAGACCACATCTGGAGTATTGCGTGCAATTCTGGAGACTCCATCTACGCAGACATAGACAGAGTGGAGGCTGTTCAGAGGAGGGCAACCAAAATGGTGCAGGGTCTGCGCCAGAAGACATACGAGGAGAGACTAAAGGAGCTTAATATGTATACCCTTGAGGAAAGGAGGGAGAGGGGGATCATGATGGAAACTTTCAAGTATCTCAAGGGAATTAACAAGGTACAATAGGGTAGTATCTTTCAGAAGAAGAGATGTGCAAGAACAAGGGGGCACAATTTGAAGATAGAGGGGGACGGCTCAGAGGTAATGTTAGAAAGTATTTTTTCACAGAGAGAGTTCTGGATGCATGGAACAACCTTCCTGAGGAGGTTGTGGAGTCAGGAACAGTGGGAGAATTCAGGAATGCATGGGACAGACATAAGCATTTCTAGTGGGGGCAGAAGGAAGTAAGCTGTTGATTAACTAGAATCTGCAGCTTATCCATCAGGTAGGGAAATGGGCAGACTGGGTGGGCCAAGCAGTCCTTATCTGCCGTCAAATTCTATGTTTCTATATAACCTGAATATGGGCCTATTTTGAAGTGAAGGAAGCATCAGTAAATTTAACTGCTTCAAGTAAATGCCCAAATGTTATGGGGAGAAAAACCTTTCTTGGTGGTAATATGATGTTGCACAATATGGAGCTTTACTGTGCTAAACGGCAACTTTAAAAGATTTTCAAACGTGAGCGGTACTTTAAAATAATTGAATTGTATAACCCACAGGTAACGTGGATGGGAGAAAGTATAAGATGAAAGAGTCTTAATTTAAAGTTTTTTAAGACGAGAAACAAACACTGATTTGGTAATTATGGCATTACATGATGTGAATTTATTTGCAAATCTGTGAATCATGATAGAACATGTAAACCAAATAGATCACCCCGTGAACAAGCTCTTATCACAGAGTGAAACGTAGAGGCAAGGAATTAAAGAGTTTCAAACCACTTTGTGAAGTCTTTTACTACTTATTTCTGGGATTCCCTGAAGAACAAGAAGCCTTTTGACCTGGAGGAGCTTGTTGGTATCCCTGAGGGAGATGGCCTTAAAGTAGAAAGGGGTGGGGTGGTGGAGGAGTGGGGAAGATCAGGAGGGGAATGGGGGTTAGAGCTAGCGCTAAGGTTGGAGGACAGACTAGCAGTGTGGGTGGGGGGAGGGGAGGCGGAGGAGGTGAAAGGTCCAGGAGGTGGGGAGTTGCTGGAGTGGAGTTTGCTAAGAAGGGCCGACAGGTTGGTGAAATGGGACAGTATACCCATGGGGGAACTTACAGTAGGTGTGGGCTAGGGCTGTTAGTGCGGGGATGCAGCAGAATTTCCTTGGATTTCTGAAACTGTCCCTCTTGTGTCTTGAGATGATAGTTCTGTTTTAGAGACTTTATCAAGTGCTTGCATTGATTGCGAAGGCAGCGGTATTCATGCCACAGGACTGGGGAGGAGTCTGATTCATAAGCAGCCCACTTACAGTCCCTCTCCTTCATGAGTGTGAGGCATTCTGGGGTTATCCAGCATGTACACCCTCCTCTGACTCTCTGAGTGGTGATGGGGAAGTGGCAGTTCTGGATGTCTAGCTGGCATTGGTGAAGTAGGCCGCAGCAGTGTTAGCATCTGTGATGAGGGCATATAGGCCTTGCCAATTGATGGCCTTAACATCCTCGAGGAGGAGGGATTTGTCGGCGAGATTGAAGTTGCAAAAGGACAGGTACTTGGGAGGAGGCAGGAGGCCTTGGTGGACCAGATGGCATAAGTAGGGGAGTGATCGTTCAGGGAGTCTGACAAGGTGCCTACCTGAGTGACTCTCTCTTCACTGTTAGTGACTACCCAGTTGATTAGAGAGTGGGTGGAGGTCCGAGTGTTGAGTCAGGTTGTACACCTTAAGCATGCTGGTGTATTCAGTTTTGTGAGTACCCAGCCAGTTGAGGTTAAGGTTTCCAAGAATTATAGTATCCCTGGATGGGGAGAGAGACCCATATCCATTAAGCAGGCCTTGAAGACCAGCTACCCCCGTGGAGGGGTTGTACCAACAGCCCAGATAGAGTTTCTTGGTAGATCGCACCGTCAGCTCGGCAATGACCCAGCCACTGGTGGAATCATTGTCGGAATAGAGGATGGATAAGGCAGAGAGAGGTTCCTTTACATACATGGCAGCACCATCTCCCTTCTTTTCCCCGGTCTGTCTCTGCACAGCAGGTCGTAACTGGGAATCTGAGTGCTGCTGCTTCAGCCAGGTCTTTGTTAGGCAAAGGATGTGTGGATTGTGGAGGGAAATCCATGCCTCAAGGTCAGGGTATTTAGCCAGGAGACTTTGTATATTCATATGGGTGATTTTAAGTCCAACGGGGCAGGTCCAGATATTGCAGGTGGGGGTGATGGGTGAATTTGTGGGGCCCGGGTTGGGTTCAGTATCACCTCCCAGGAGGAACTGGGAGAGCAGTAGGAGTTGTAGGAGCAATCGACCAGGTGCCAGGGAGGAGGCAGACGTGGTAACTAGTGAGAAGCCCAACAGCTGGCGCTCAAATTTGGATAGAAAGGCAATTGTAAGTTGACTGATCGAACTTCTGACCCAGCAGATCAGAGTGTGGAAAGGGATGTATGGATGTGAGGTTTACAGTAAAGTGCCTTAGGTCAGATTGATTTTGAAAGTACCTGGGCACAGCAGTCCGTGATTGCTAGGGTACCTAGCAGTGCGGCAGCCATGAGGGGAATGCAAAGGGGCTTCATGATGAGAAGCAGGAAGGGTGCAACAGCTTTCAGAATACCGCAAGTCGGGGGACGAGGGCCGATAGCCTGAAGAGCAGTGTCAGCAGCTGCTCAGCAAGGCTAGGGAGACGGTTGTAGTGTATTGATAACAAGATGATGTGATGCACAAGCCTCAGGAATGAGGTACTACCCCTTTGAGAGAGAGAGAGAGAAGTAGGGGCAGGTCACTGGGAGAGAGAAAGTGTATTTAATAAAGGAAAGAGGAGGGGGAGGGGGTGGATGAAAAATCACCCAGACAGCTACTCAGAGAAAGAGCTACAGTGATCCCAGCTCTTCATCCTGCTTAAGGACGTCCCCCAAGGTAATGAAATAAAAATAGGGACAGTCCGAGGGCACTGCTCAGTTGGAGAGGTAGTCTGTTAAACTGCCTCAAGGTCCAGTAAAGCAACGTCAGTTCCAAATTGCACCGTACCTTAGGCAGTGGGGAGCAGGCAGGCAGCTGACGCCTGGAGGGATGTGGAGGAGCTTACCCGTTCAGGGTGCAAGGATCCCCTTAGGCAGTGGGGAGAAGGCAGGTGGCTGATGCCTGGAGGGATGTGGAGGAGCTAACCCGTTCAGGGTTCAAGGATCCCCTTAGGCAGCGAGAGCAGGCAGGCGGCTGATGCCTGAAGGGATGTGGAGGAGCTGACCCGTTCAGGGTACAAGGATCCCTTAGGCAGTGGGGAACAGGCAGGCAGCTGATGCCTGGAGGGATGTAGAGGAGCTGACCTGTTCAGGGTGCAAGGATCCCCTTTGGTATTGGGGAGCAGTTAGGCGGCTGATGCCTGGAGGGATGTGGAGGAGCTGATCCGTTCAGGGTGCAAGGATCCCCTTAGGCAGTGGGGAGCAGTCAGGCGGCTGATGCCTGGAGGGATGTGGAGGAGCTGATCCGTTCAGGGTGTAAGGATCCCCTTAGGCAGTGGGGAGCAGGCAGGTGGTTGATGCATGGAAGGATGTGGAGGAGCTGACCCGTTCAGGGTGCAAGGATCCCCTTAAGCAGTGGGAGCAGGCAGGCGGCTGATGCCTGAAGGGATGTGGAGAAGCTGACCCGTTCAGGGTGCAAGGATCCCTTAGGCAGTGGGGAACAGGCAGACAGCTGATGCCTGGAGGGATGTAGCGGAGCTGACTCATTCAGGGTGCAAGGAAGGTTAGAGGTGTGAAACATTAGTGCGACTGTGTGGGGGTGTCTGGTAATTTTTAATCTTAATAAAGTCAAATAATTGATTACTAGAACAGTGATTCTAGTAATTTGCAGCATTTCTCACTGGTGCATGGTTTTTCTGTGGGGGGACACACCTGGAGCCAGGTGAGTTCCAGGGATGGTAGGTAGTGGAGCAGGGATGATTGTGGCCAGCTGATCAGCAGAGAGGAGGTAAAAGAAATCATGAAAAAAAATTGACATGCAGTATCTAAATCTTGAATGACAGATTTTCAAAGCAGGCAGATCCAGGTACAAATATGTGCTCCACCTGTGTCTGTGTCTGACCAGCAACACCACTCTTTTCAAAAGATGCATCTGTATGTGACAAGATAGTCACAATTTGGGTCAGTTTGCGCCATATAATGCAAACTCAACTGAAATTCCAACAGGTGGAGCTGTTACACGATCTGATAGCAGATCAGACAGTTGAGACGGCTTTGATGCATGTCTGCCACAGAAAATTGTGTCAGGCAGGTCCTGGATGGATCCTTTTGAAAACTCAGATGTAAATCTTTATGAATAGTTATTATAAACAGGGTCAGAAACAAGGAGCTTTCTTTCCGCAGTAAGCATCCTGTGAGCCTTATGTTAATTTTTGATTAACATACATGTACAGCCCAATCACATGCTGAACAAAGTTTTAACACTTTTTGATAAAAAAGCAATTATTATAGTACAAATAAGGCATTCCCAGGAGTTACGTTAATGTTCATTTAATCACCCTGTATCTAGGGGCATATATGACACTTGGCTATGTCTTATGCCACAGTACTCTAAAGGGTGATTATCCAACCATTATCATAATCCTTGGGAGTGCCTTTTTGCTGAATTGAACACAGTTGCAAATGTCATAACTAGTACTGAGTGTTCATTTAACTGGCCTGAATCACGTTTACAAAGTGATCGATCTTAGTGAACAGCAGCAGCACCTCAGTTACAAACATGACCAAGCTGTACTGTATGTAGAAGGGTCATTACAGTATAAGGTTTGTGGACGTTGCAATGATTGAAGTTCCTTATGCATGTATACACTTAACAGTGCAGTATTTAGTCTACTAGTCTTAAAACCATATAACATTGTGGCTTTTTGTCATGTAAACATGTTGACCAAAATATAAAACTCTTAGCTAAACCATAACGAAATCACTGAATATTGATCTACAGCTGGTGGAACTGCAGTTGCAGTTTGGCTACTTGAGCATTATTATATGTAGCTAAATACAGAATTGTTTAGCAAAATGCCATTGAGGATAATAGTAGCCCTACATCGCAATACAGAAAGAATATCTCATAAGAGGATTACTGAGGTAGTGTAGGAGATAAAAGCAAGATTTTCAGAAGTCATGAAATGAACTCAACTCCAAGTTGCATCTGTTTTTAGGGCCTGCCCTTGTATATCTAAACCAGATTCCATCTTATTGGAGCTAAAGTATTCTCAAAGGTTCTACTTTTTTGCAGTATTGCAGTTTTTTTTAATTGTAGTTTATGTACAATTTTGGATAACAAAATGGCTAGAGATAGAGGTAAATGATGGACCAGGTTGCATTTGGTATGACAAGTCTCCCAGCACAAGCACATCTGGACTTTGCAAAAAGGACATAACTAAGTCAGGGTTTTGGAAAATGGACCTAAAAATGTCCTAGCTTGGAAAATACAGGCCAGTGTTGTTTTATTTTTTTTTTGACTGTTCCCCAACCACCTTTACACTATTGCCCTAACAAAACTGGGTATGTCACAGTAGAATACTGAACAAATCATGGAGCAGCTTTCACAAAACTGATGACATCACAATAGCCATATCTAGTACTGAAGCCAGAACGTGCAGTAAAAGAGAGACAGGCGCATCTTCAAACAGAACAAGTAAACGGACGTAGTATAAATAGAATATACAATAGGCGTACTAAATTTCTGCAGCTTGTCATCGCTTGGGATGGGCAAGGCTTTCGTAACTTAAGTTGTGTCTCTGTCCTTGTGAGTTATGGTCCTGCCCCCTTGTTCTTGAAGATAAATTGCAAATTTTGAGTCAGGAACAATCCAAAAGAGCTTTGTGCGCATGCACACAGACACAGACACACACACACACACACACACACACACACACACACACTCCAGTAATTTACTACAAACTCAAAACATACTATATGCTGTAGATGTAATAAGTTTATTACGTACATCAGGAGTACCATGGTGCTGACAGAAAATATTTTAAAATCAGTTCACAGAACCAGATATTTTCTGTCACTGTGTTAAATGCTCGCAGCAACCTCCATTGCGCTCTCTGTCACAGAAATATTCAATCTCTCCCTCTCTACTGGAGTTGTCCCAGATGTCCGGAAAGTTGCCAGAATCATCCCACTGTTTAAAAGCAGATAATCCTAGATTCATGGACAACCATTGCCCTATAGCTATACTCTCAGCACTCTCCAAAGTCCTGGAAAGGATTGTAGCATCACAGTTACGAGACTGCATAACCAAGCATAGTCTCCTGTCCTTCGCAAAACGTGGCTTTTAGAAAACAAACTCTGGTCAGAGCTGATACGGCTGCGCAGAGCTTTTTGGAGCACTGCCGGAGTATGCCATTCACAGGATGGCAGCGATGACAGAACTGTGCATGCATAGTCTGAGTCGATTACCATCTTGTGCACCCGTCAGTTCTGCAGTTGTGGAAAAAAAAGAAATGCCTCGCAAAGTGGGTGTGGGTGTGGTTGTGTGGCCAGCGGAGGGGAAGGGCCTCATAAACACAACCCCTGCAAACTGTGCCATAGCACTGTGAAAGCACACTGGACAGCGGTCTGGTCACATGCTTCCACAGCGCTATTCTGAGATGATGATCATGATCACATAATGTCTGCGGAGCTCCACCCATGCAACCGTAAAAACATAGCATCTCTACAGCCCTCAGTGTAGAAGAAAAAAAAAAAAGTATGTTGCAAGTGATACCTTTTATTGAACTAACAAAATTATTTCTGAGACTAGTTTTTGAGAGATAATACTTTCTTCTTCATGTCAGGTCACTCCATAGTTCAGTTCACTCCGTTTTATTAACACACATGAACAGACCTCAGTCTCGCCTGTCGCGTTTCAGAATTACAATTTTTTATTTGTAGTTGCACAGAAATAGCACTTAATGTCAGCACTGTATAATTTTTTTATTTTTTTAGAGGATTAAATATCATGAGAATAGTAGAAATAAAATTGTTTGTCGGTTTTTAAGCAATTTAAAACATTTGGAATTGGCCAATTGGGTGACGATGAGTGTGTGACATCACAAAATCACATGATTTTTAAATGTAAGTATTTAAGTGGTGTGTTTGATTCAGTCTGTTACCTTTGATAAAAGAATTGTAATTCTGAAATGCATCAGGCGAGACTGAGGTCTGTTCATATGTGGTAATAAAATGGAGTGACTGAAATATGGAGTTAGCATCCCTCTTACAAGGTTGTGTGTGCTCAAAACATTCAGGTCTTGATGTTTTGTTTTTGCTGCAGAGATGATGGTAGAGGTAGAAATTTGTCCTCGAAAATGCTGGTCATGAGCTGTGCAAAATATTGTCTTGCACAAAATGTTCCCAATTTTCAGAATTTTGCTTTAGTGAGGTTTCTAAATATTAGTTTTGGTGTAACGCTGAAATTCTGTTAACGATAATTGCAATATTTTCATAGGCGTTGCCTAATGGAAGTTTTAGTTTTTGAAATTCATAGAAATCGCTGACACATGTTTACAAGTGCATGTATGTTTACTTGATTCATTTTGCTTAAACAGAAAGGAGATGCAGCTAAGAGACGGGAAGAACAAATGAAATTTGGTGTGTTCTTTGATGATGACTATGACTACCTGCAGCACCTGAAAGAAGCTTCAGGCACCTGTGAACTTGTTCCTTCCAGTGTGCCGGATTACAAAAACCAAACCTGTGACACACAAGATGGCGAAGGAGAAGAGGAGGTGGAACACATTTCGGTAGGACATATGCTGATAGTGCCATCATTCATTCTCTGCATGGTGGACATTGAGTTGATTGCAGTTTTGATTGGTCTTTGTGAAATTATTCAAGTTGGCTGGGCCTTTTCAGATGCCTGCCTGTCTTATGATAAGTTCATAAATCACTGCCTTTAAAGGGTCTCAAACTTTAGCCATTAGCCCTACTTCTAGGAAACGGATGATGCAATTTAGAAGTGGAACCTAATGATGGGGGGTCTGTTGCATGATTTACACATTTTCCTGTGAAGTTGAGGGCATTAAACAGCAAGCAAGGTTGTTAACAAATGTCCGAGCTCAATCCAGAGAGCACGTTGCTATCAACTAATTGCAGTTTTGCTCTTGATTTTTTTTTTTTTGCCCCACCCCACAAGAACTATTTTGTCTCCTCTGCCAGTGCACAGAGGAGTACCAATTTTTCTAGGGACATGGATATGTTGATCTTACTTCGAGATACAGCTCTTGCAGCAGGTAACACCATTAGGACTGAAGCTGGCAGGCAGCAGGACCCCACGGAATTCTTCTAGCTAGCTATCTTTTATCCACACTTTTTGGCAGGTATCCTTGCCGCTTTAAGTCTTGCCATAAGGTCTTCGAGCTGGCTCCTCCCACCCACCCGGGTGGTAAAACTCTCGGCTCCACCCCATGACGCCAGATCTTCCTTACTGCTTGGAAGCTCAGGTTCCCTCCTTAGCGCTCTGCGTTTTAGACTAGATCCTAACTCCTCGGTTCGTCCGAAATTGGTTTTGAAGTTTTCTAAACTTTGGTCTTCTTCTTCCTCAAGGGGCTGCGACATGGACAAATTCGTTCCCGCTTTCGAGGTGCCCTTTGCAGGCAGAAATGTCCAGGGACGGATCCGACTCCACGCGCGCCTACTGCCTAGGCCTAGATCACGACCCGCAGGCCTGCAAGTTGTGCCACTCTTTCTCGGCCAACATACTGGACGATCGCGCTGCCCGATTGAAGCTCGGGCACCCCGAGAAATGTTTCCCGCTGGTAAAATCTAAAGAGGCTCGTTGGGCGGTGTCCAGCAGCTGGCTTGGCTGAGCAGCTCGAGCAGATGATCACCCTCAAGGAGGAGGCGGCCCAGGCCGCATCTTCCTCGGCCGCGGCATTTATCCCGCGCTCTCTGAGTTCCTCGTATACGGCTTCGTTCAAGGAGCTTTTGTCAGTCCCTTTCCACGAAAGGAGAGGGCCTTTGGGACCATCTTCTTCGCCCAAGAAAAGGAGTCGAAAGTAAGTCCCACCGGTCACGTGCGTCAGGAGCGGAGAGGTCCCTTCGGACAGCCGACCGCCGACTTCCGGTTGAGGTTGGCGCTGAGGCCACTGGCTTCACGGTGCCCCCATCAGGCCAGCCTGCTAAGACTTCGCCAACGGAAGTCGAGATTTTCTCGATCCGTTAGACTGGCTGTCGACTGGAGAAGCCGACAACCCTCCTTCATCGGTTCCCCCGGTGGATACCGAGGATCTGCCTGCGCCTTCTGGGCCGCAGTCCCTGGTTAAAGTGCCCGAGCCGAGGGAAGAGCGGGTGTCCCCCGCACCTTCCCAGACCCACCCTCGGTCCCCCCGAGGGTCTCTGTCTCGGACCTCTTCTCGGTCCAGCCGTTACTGCCGACATCGGCGGTCTCGGTCTTGTTACCGAAGTAAGCGGTGACGCCGTTCTTCCTCGTCCTCCTTCTCGGGTGAGGAGAGGCTGCGGGCTCGGCTGCGCCAGCGCCTGCGAGGACCTTATGTGGCAGCAGTTGCTGTTGTCCGGGCCTAAGCCGACCCCAGCCAAGACCCCGGCCATCAAGTGGCTGTCGCCTGAACGACCGAAGCAGCCTCTCGTTCCAGTCGAGTTGCCCGCTCCAGGGCCGGTTGCTCGGCTGAAACCAGCTGCTCCACCAATTGTGGTGGAACCTCCGCCTCTACAACCGAAGTCGGGGGCACCGACCAAGAATTCTTGGTCGGGTCACGGCCTGCCCCACAGGTTGTCTGCCACCCTCACTCCCGACCATCCTCGGCAGGTGGAGGGTGGCTCAGGGCCGAGGCAGCTCTTCTCAGACTCTTCAGAATCTGACGATGACTCCTCCCTGTTCTCCAGGCAGTTCGATCTGGAGTCCTCGGGGGGCCAGTCAGTGGATGATAGCCCATCGTCCTTCTTGGGTCTGCTTCAACTCATCTCTGAGTCCATCGGAATGCAGCTCGAGCCCGTGTCCAAACGGGCCAAGTATCCCCTGACGGAGATTCTGGACCGAGGGGATTCTCCCACGGAAGCCTTTCCGGTGGCTGAGGCCATTGTCGGTCCAGCCTTGAGCTTTGGCAGCGCACCTGCTTCTGTCTCTGCGCCTCGCCAGATGGCCAGGAAGTATGCGTCCTCACTGCTCTTTTGCCCGTTTTGAGCACCTCTGCCGAGGGGTTAGTCACTGATAGTGTTTTCCAGCGCCCGCAACGCCGGGATGTGGATAGCCCCCGACAGAGTCCAAAAGCTGGACTTTGCCGGGTGCAAGGTGTACGCTGCGTCCTCCCTCTGCCTCCGACAGGCCAGCTCAGCCGTGCTGATGGCACACTTCTCCCATGCCCTCATTGGCTCCCTGGATGAGGTTGTTCCTCATCTCCCGCCTGACCTGCAGACCACGGTCCGCCAGGTGCGGGACCAGGGTAAGGCGGTGGCGAAGCAGCAGCTTCAGGCTGCTCTGGACATAGGTGATTCCTGTGCCAGGTCAGTAGCGGCCACGGTGGCCATGCAACGCAGGGCGTGACTGAGGATATCCACCTTCACGGCGGATACCCAGCACAAGTTGGCGGACGTCCCCTTCTTGGGGACTGACTTCTTCGGCCCTGGAGTGGAGGAACACCTCCAGCGGATCGAGAAGTCCAATGTCACCCTGGACTCAGTCACCTCCACCCAGAGGGACAAAGGCCGCCGTCAGCAGCAGAAGTCCTTTCATCCTTCGGTCCCTGCTTCTCGACCGGCCCACCAGCAACAGGGCCAGCAGGCTCGCGCTTTGCGTCCCAAACCCAAGCCGGCAGCTTCCTCCAACAGGAAGCAAGGAGGTAAAGGCCCAGGAGGTCCCTTGGCCGGTTCTTCCTCCAAGCCTGCCCAGTGACGGATTGAGGGGTGCCGCCCCCAGCCTCGTCACTCCCCCCTGGGTCCCCCCCTGTGGGGATGGCTCCGCCACTTCCTTTCCGCCTGGTTTACTGTCACCATGGACCGCTGGGTGTTAGAGGTGGTAGGAAAAGGCCTGTCTCTGGAGTTCAAGCAGGCCCCACCCTTTCGAGCCGTCGCCCCTTGGGGGGCCACGGGGTCTACAGCCTCGCTGTCGGCCCACCATGCCGATATTGCCCTGCTCCTCGAAAAAGAGGTGATCAGGAAGGTGGCGGATCCTCCTCCAGACCCGGGGTTTGTGTCCAGGTACTTCCTGGTCCCAAAACGGATGGGGGGCTGGCGCCCCATTCTCGACCTGCACGACCTGAACAAGATCCTAAGGTCTCGAACCTTCAGGATGATCACTCTGGCCCAGATAATCCCATCCTTGGAACGAGGCGTGTGGTTCTGTTCCCTGGACCTCCAGGACGTGTTCTTTCACGTCCCAATCCATCCGTCCCATCAGAGATTCCTCCGCTTCAGAGCGGAGGGATCCCTTTACAAGTTCCGGCCATGCCCTTGGACCTCTCCTAGCTCCCAGGGTCTTCACCAAATGCATGGCAGTGGTGACAGCATTCCTCTTGTGCCGAGGTCAGGTGTACTCTTACCTGGACGATTGGCTGATAGCAGCCCTCCAGTCAGGAGGTGGAGCGGTCCAGATCTGGCCTCCAGGTTTGCTCTCAGGCTGGCCTCCTCATCCACAAGGCCAAGTCAGAACTCGTGCCAAAGCAGGTGATACTGTTCATCGGGGCAGAGCTTGACTCTCTGCGAGCCAGAACACGGCTCCCGGCGGACAGGGCCGAGGTTCTTCCTCCTTTGCCCAATCATTTGTGGTTGGGCAATTGCGCCCTGCCTGGGACTTCCTGCGCCTCCTGGGCCTCATGGCAGCCTGCACCAGCGTGGTCCGTTGGGCCCGTTGGTACATGCGTCCCTTTCAATGGGGACTGGCCAGCCAATGGTCACAATGCTGCGATCCATTGGACCAGCCCGTGACAGTGACCCAGGAGATGTGGAACACACTCCAGTGGTGGATTGTTCCAGCACATCTGCAGGAGGGCATCCGGTTCATCCGCCCCGAGCCGACGGTCTCTCTCTCTCTCTCGACGGATGCATCTCTGATGGGTTGCTGAGTCTGTTCCATGCCCGCCCCCCTCAGCAGGGCTCGCTGCAGGGGGATGCCTTCTCTAGGCCGTGGACCCCGGGCCTCTTCTACGCCTTTCTCCCATTTCCCTTGATCCACAAGGTGCTTCTCAAGGCGAGGAGGGACAAGGTGCAGGTGATTCTGGTAGCCCCAGACTGGCCCCGCCAGTTCTGGCATCCAGATCTCCTCAGCCTCAGCTCCAGGCTCCCGAGGCAGCTTCCAGCCCGCCCGGACCTGATCTCAGTCAACCAGGGGAAGGTATTCCATCCGGACCTTCAGTCCCTGCACCTGATGACCTGGTTCCTGAGCGGCTAGAGTTCCAGGCTTTGAGTCTTTCTGACGAGGTCCTCAACGTGGTTGAGGCGTCCCATAAGGAGTCGACCAGGAAATGCTATGCCTTCAAATGGAAGAGGTTCCCCATTTGGTGTCAGGGGAAGGGTTTGGACCCTTCCGACTGCCCCTTGGCAAGCATTCTGGACTACCTGTGGTCCCTTTCTCAGCAAGGGCTTCGGTCGACGACCCTTAAGGTGCACCTGGCAGCCATCTCTGCTTACCAGGCGCGGGCCGGCAAGTGGTCGGGCGCTTTTTCAAAGGCCTTGACCACATTTCCCCTCCGGTGTGAGAACCTCCACCTCCGTGGGATCTACTGCTGGTATTGGCCAAACTTATGAGCAAGCCATTCGAACCAATGCACAGGTGCGATATTTCGCACCTGTCGTGGAAGACCGCCTTCTTGGTGGCTATCACGTCAGCCAGAAGGATGGGAGAGCTCCAGGCGCTTTCCATCGAGTCTCCTTACCTGGTCTTCCACAGGGACAAGGTTGTCCTACGCCCCCACCCGAAATTCCTTCCAAAGGTGGTGTCGGAGTTTCACCTTAACCAGGTGTTGACTCTGCCGGTGTTCTACCCCAATCACACCTCGGAGGCCAAGTATAGGCTCTATACTTTGGACCCTAGACGAGCGCTCGCTTATTATAAGGAGCGGACGGCTGAAGTTCTGGGAGAGGTTCGCCAGCTGTTTGTCACCTACGCTGAAGCCGCACCTGGCAGACCTGCAGCAAAGTGGATGATAGGCAGGTGGGTCACCTCCTGCATAGAGCTCTGCTATAGGTTGGCGGGCATGGAGCCTCCCAGAGGGATAAGAGCTCATTCTACCCGCAATACCGCTGCATCAGTAGCTGCTTCCAAGGATGTCCCTATCCAGGATATCTGCAGGGCTGCTACCTGGAAGTCAGCACATACCTTTATTACCCACTACCACATTGACCTTGAGTCACACCGGGATGCTGGTTTTGGGGCCTCGGTTCTCCAGTCTGTCTTTCCCAAGTAAGTATTGGGGGTGTGCGCCTTGCCTTCCTCCTCCCGGAGAGCTGCTAGGAGTCTGCCAGAAGTGTGGATGAACAACATATCCATGTCCCTAGAAATACAGGTTACTCACCTGTAACAGGAGTTCTAGGAATGGTATATGTTGTTCATCCACACGACCCCCGACCTCCCCAGCTTCGACGCACAACCTGAGCTTCCAGCGGGTCAGATCTGGTGTCATGAGGCGGAGCCGAGAGTTTTACCACCCGGGTGGGTGGGAGGAGCCAGCTTGAAGACCTTCCGGCAAGACTTAAAGCGGCAAGGATACCTGCCAGAAAGTGTGGATGAACAACATATACCATTCCTAGAACGCCTGTTACAGGTGAGTAACCTGTATTTTCTTGCATATGACGTGTTACTAATATGGACTGGTTGATTATTCCCACGGAAAACTGTTGCTATTGAATGATGTCCTAGTGCAGATATAATCAATTTAGAATTGTTGCTGTGTAGGGAGACTGGTAGCTGTTGGTGGAGGAGTGGCTGCCAGTTAGCAGATCACACTTGCATCTTCTGGAGTTGCCGAAAAATTCAGGGGTTTTGGCCTATGGCAGGCAAGCGGATTGATGCAGTTTTTTCAGAACAGGGGTTAGGTCTGGCCTCAGTGGCATTGTTGGCATTCCCACCGGTGAAGGCGAGAATGTGAGGCTCATCTCTGAAGCTGTTGAACATTTTGTTACTAGTGGCAAAGAAGGTTCTCCCCCGCCTGTGGCTTAAAGAGGACATGAAATGATTCCTAATTGGCAGCTGTTTATAATGTTCCCATCTATTGAAATGAAATCCATAAACCTCAATGAGCCATATGTAACTGTACCGGAATAAAAAGGGGTGTGAAAAACCGTATTTTGCAATGTTTTATTTGTATGGGCAGCATTCTGTTAACAGTTCTCTTCACAGAACCAGTGATTTGGAGTTTTAACTACGTCACGATTTCTGCAAAGAACTCTAAGCATGGTTCTGATAGGATAATAGCTCATATTTAGCATTCTGTACATAAACCGTGACATAGTAAAAGCTCCAAATATCTGGTTCCACAAAGAGAACTTTGCGGAATGTTATCCATAAAAAAGAAAACAATTGAAAACTCCCATTTTTCACACCAGTGTGTATTGAGGTACAGTTAAATATGGCTTACTTGAGGCAAGTCTTTAATTTCTCTTACTATTAGGAACATTACTATCTGTTGCCAATTAACACAGATTTATTGTCCCCTTTAAAACTGATACCCCACAGCTTTCCTGATGGCAGGCAATGGTAAGCATTATTTATAAGATGGGGAAGTTAAAATAATGCCTACACCATTTATCTTGTTAGTTGAGTGGTTGCTTTGATTTGAAACGAAATGATATTCTAAGATACAAAAAGATGTGCAAAGATAAGGCTGGTTGGGCCTACCGCAGCAGGTGGACGCTGTTGACCAACGGCACTGCTGAGTGGGTTTGTGAGGGGATATCAGCAGGAGCCCTCCTCCCCCCAACACAAAGAGCCAGCGATTTTTTTGAATTTGTGCCATTTTGGTGCATGGATGACCTGCTGAGGTCCTGTAATTGGCCGGAGCCAAACCAACCCGGCAATGAGGACTGGTCTCACAGTGTTACACTCTGCTCTGTATTGGCTGCCCTTTGAGTTTCACTATAAACACTTTTTGGGACCAGTGACTGTCAGTGTTGTTGTTTGCAGAGTTCCCATTCAGATCCCTCAGATGCTCTTCCCACTAACTACCTCCTACTATACCTGAGATGCAGTGAAACATGGCTTTACATTGCCTTTACAAAAAAAAAAAACCCAAAAAAAACCTGTCCATGCCCAGCAAACCTTTTCCTTCTTTGCTCCTAAATTTGGCATACTTTCCTTTTAATCTTACAGAAGGCATCACTCCACTGAACCATAACCAACTGCATAAGCTTACTTTGAATGCCTTATCCATGTGGTAATGTTTCAATGATACTGATTTTTTTCAGTTTGCTTCTACTTACTCTTGTATATTGTACGCCACTGTCATTGTATTTTACTGTAATTGTATTCTGTTCTGATGTCGATATCCTTGGCGCGCCTGTTGGAAATGGGCACTGGTTGCCCAAGGGTTCTACCAGTTATCAAACACATAAACAAGAAAGGTGCATGTCCCATTATCAACGAATAGTGCAGTACTGCTGTCTAAACATTTAATCACAAAATTTCAGAGCATGACAGGCAAGATGCTGAATCGGGAAGTGGAAACATAGAAACATTGAATTTGACAGTATAAGGGCTGCTTGGCCCACCCAGTCTGCCCATATTATTCATTTTTTTTCCCTACCTGCATTTTTGCTGTAGACACACTTAATGTAATGGATCAGGCTGTTGGCTTCTCAGAGTCAAAATATGAGTCTTCCTTTTGGGGCAGTATTAAAAACAAGCATTTGTCAATGCCGAATTTTTGCTTGCTGGCATTGGCAGTGGTAGTGTAGAAGTTATAGAGCTGCGCAATAGGAATGGCAGTGAAGTATTGAACTGAAGCCAACCCCACCACCACCCTGCAGAGAGTGACAGGCATTGGGGTGTGCCTTTGGGTCATCAGACATAAGCGCCGCCATTTCACCACACCCCACCCTGCAGACACTGAGCAAGTGTCACGTGTGCCTTGGGTCTTTGGTTCTTATGCGCTAATCCCCATTCCATCAGGAAATACGTGAGATGGGTGCGTATAGGAGAATGGGGTGAACTTTGGGGTCAAGAGTCCAAGGCACACCTCGATGCCTCTCACTGGCTGCAGGGTGAAATGGTATGAGCATTACAGGCAAGAATCCCAAGTCACACCCCTGATGCCTGTCATTCTCTACAGGGTTGGACGTTATGGTTGGAAACCCTAATACCTCAGGCATTCGTTGGTATTTTCACTCCAGATTTTCAACATGTTTTTTTTTGTGACCTCACCTCATGAAGAGTGGCAATATCAGTTTGTTAGCCGAAAGCTGCTTATGCACAGCGACTACGGCATTTAGCACCACAGGTGCAAAAACATTCCGAACAGAGTGTAAAAAATGACAGCTGTACTGTTCATGGGGAGGTGTAAAAAATGGCAATGTTGCAAATCTGCAGTAAAAATATTAAAAAAAAAACCGTGAAGTCACGAGCATGCATAGAAACTGTGCAACGCACACCCGTAATGTAATTAGTTTGGGGATTTTTTACAGCAGATTGTCAACACAGGCATTTTGGGACCTCCGATCATGAACAGTGTCACTGTGATTTTCTTTATCTGCCCTGAACAATGATTTCCCACAGTGACCACGCATCTCTGCGCTGAAGGTGTGAAAACACATTTCGGCCATGTTGTGAAAAATGACAGCTGTACTGTTCATAAGGAAGTGTGGAAAAATGCCACTGGTGAAAATCTGGACTGAAAATATTACAAATTCATGAACTTACGAAGGTGCGTGGAAACTGCACCAAATTTTCAACATAGCCATTTTAAGACCTCTGCTCGTGAACAGTGTAACTGTGATTTTCTTAATCTGTCCCAAACATTGCTTTCGCACACCGACTGCACCATTGTGCGCTACATGTGCGAAAACACATTTTGGGCGACGTGAAAAATGGCAGCTGTACTGTTCATAAGGAAGTGTAATAAAATGGCAATGTTGAAAATCTGGAGTGAAAATATTGAAAATTTGCAAACTTACGAGCGTGCGTAGGAACTGTGCAATGCACGCTCGAAAAACAGTCATTTTTAGGAATTTTTTCACCAGATTTTCAACATAGCCATTTGAAGACCTCTGCTCATGAACAGTGTCACTGTGATTTTCTTAATGTGTCAAATACATTGATTTCGTACACCGACTGCGCCATTATGCGCTACATGGGCGGAAACCTGTTTTGGGCAAGATGTGACAAATAACAGCTGTACTGCTCATAAGGAGGTGTGGTAAAATGGCAGTGTTGAAAATCTGGAGTGAAAATATTGAAATTTCGCGATCTTATGAGCGTGCGTAAGAACTGCGCAACGCATGCTCATAAAAGAGTCATTTTTAGGAATTTTTCACCGAATTTTCAACATAGCCATTTTAAGATCTCTGCTCATGAACAGCGTCGCTGTGATTTTCTTAATTTGTCCCATACATTGATTTCACACACCGACTGTGCCATTGTGCGCTACATGGGCGGAAACATGTTTTGTGTGAGATGTGAAAAATGACAGCTGTACTGCTCATAAGAAGGTGTGGTAAAATGGCAGTGTTGAAAATCTGGAGTGAAAATATTGAAAATTCGCAAACTTACAAGCGCTATAGGAACTGCGTAATGCATCGCCAGAACGAATCATTTTTTGATGCCTACTAAATTTTCAAAATAGGCTCTTGAGAGCCCATCTTATGAATACTGGCAGTGTCGTTTATTAATCAGTCCCAAAATGTGATTTCGCACAGTGACTGCGAAATCACCCTTCGGGCCCGAATAACGCCATGACAGTGACAGGTTCATGAGAAGGGGTCCCAAAAACCCCATGTTGAAAATTTGGTGCAAAAATTCCAAAAAATGCCTGAGATATGCATCAAAGTTGAAAAAACCCTATCTATCCCATTGTACAGCTTATCGGCATTTCCTCAGTTCGCGATCAGTTTTGAAGAGTGCAGACGTGTTCCCGGTCCACCAGAGATCGTCGCGCCGAGGTCTGGAGGTAAGTATGGGGTGAGGGGGTGTGTGGGGAGGCAGGGTGCGCAGTGAGTGGGTGCGGGTTGTGGGAGGGAGCAGGGAGAAGCGCCCGAGGGACAGTTTTTATTTGCAGGTTTTTTTTTTTTTTTTTAAATGGGAGCGTTCCGCGGCTAGCTGGGCTGGGCTCCCAGGCGTGGCACAAGGATGGCTGGTTGGGGGCGTGGAGCCTACAGGGATTGGCACCCCATCGCCATAGAGATCTGTTGCCACGCTTGGATGGGCTCCCAGCGTGGGCACCCTGCACCTGGGACAGTGGAGCCGACGGGGATTGGGCGCCTGCCAGCTATGATGAGTTGCCACGCTGGGGTGGGCACCCAGTGTGGCATGTGGAAGCCTTTTGGGGGCTACAGCACAGCCGGCGGGGATTGGGCACCCCTGCCATACAGTGTGTGCGTGAGCAGTACGCAGTGTGTGTGGCGTGAAGCAAGAGGGGAGGAGCAGGCGTATATCTTATCACTGCTCACTGAAGCGTAGCTCCCCCTTTCATCTGTACTCCACTGCATTTTGGAGCTGTCAAAGACAGCTCGAGCAGGCATTGGAGAACTGCGGCTGCGCCTGCAAACACAGTGCCTGAATTGGAAGAGGGCTGCCACACCTCCGAAAACTTGGATGATGACACTATGTTTCTTGCACATGCGTGCAAGCAAACATAATAATGACTGAACTACTAGTGAACTTGTGTGGAGGTAAGGTACCTTCATGCTTTTCAATAAATTCCCAAACTGGTACCCTTTAAGCTTTGGAAAATGATGATTTGCAAACACATTTCTACTTATACAGTAGTTCACATATTCTTTACAGTTTGCATCCCCTATCTTTAAATACATTTGCACATTGACATAAAAACCGGAAGGATCATTGTCGCCTAAACTTCAACTGCTCTGGCTGCTTGCCCACACTTGATATCACAACTCTCTGCTTGTGAGGCTGTAGCCTGCTGCTGTGGAAGCAATCATGAGGTCATAAAGGGATGACAGTGATGATGATGTCTTTGATGTGAGGAGCTCTTTAAAGGGGACTGGAAGTTTATCCTGCTTGGTACCTCTTTATAATGGTCCTGTTTACAAAAATAAAAATACATACATCTAAGTGATCCGTATCTACTGTACCTGAATAAGCACTGATGGGATTTGTATTGTTTTCTTTTTATGGACAACATGCTGTACAGCCCTATCTTTGTGGAACTAGGAGTTCAGAGTTTTTACTTTGACAAAGCTTGAATACAGAATGCCAAACACGAGCTGTTGACATATCGGAGCAGTTCTGTACACAAATCTTGACATAAGTCAGAACTCCGAATTAGTGGTTCTGTGAAAAGTACAAAATGGTACAATAAAAACAAAACAATATAAAATGTGGTTTTTGACATTGTTTTATTCAGGTACAGACAAGTATCAACCAGAATAAATGTTACTTCTGACAGTAGGAACATTACAGATATCTGCCAGTTATAAATAATTACCTGTCCTCTTTAGCATTATTCAAATAAACTGTTTTAAATTGGTATTGAATGATGTCTTGCATGGTGTTGACACATAATTAATGCTCACTGCTTTTTTTTTTTTTTTTAAAGGCACCTGTTTTAAATTTGCCATCTTCAGTGTTCGCATCACAGTTTGAAGAGGATGTTGGTTTGTTAAACAAAGCTGCTCCTGTACGAGGTATAATATTTCCTTCTATGACCATTTGTATGGTGAATAAGGTGAGGGAGGCAATGGGCAACCCAACTCGTGCATAGTTCTTGACTGTCAGAGTGGCCATTTTCCTCAGTATTCATCAGTTATACCAAATGACAGGGTAGAACAGCTTTACAATGGGTTTAATGCATCGGAGGTACTGTCCTTTTGGAACAGGAAGGTGGTAATACGTAATTGGCCAGAACTGGACCTGGGGTAACTGCAAACTTCTGAATGCAGGAATCATTACGAGTCCTCTTTGTTTCAAGAAGTGCTGCTATTTTTCCAGTCCTGGGAAAGAGTTAACAATAAGACGGAAACATGTAGTTGTAAGCTACTGCTGGCAACTGTGAGTCTTCACAGGCAAATGGCTGCTGTTTAGATGGTTGGAGGGTTTGCAATGCAGTTTCTACATTAGCTTTGTCTGTGCAAAATTGCATTTATGAAAGCAAACAGGTGTGTTTAATTTGTACTGTTAATACATTTGTAACCACTGCCATGTAAATAGGTTAAAAGGTGACAGGAAACCATTTTAAATATATTTATACTAGCCAGAGAAGAACTGGAAGCCTTATCAACCTGCAATAGAAATCACAGAGAAGGAGTCTGAATCTTAGGAACATAATACTAAGCCAGAAAGAATGGTCAGAGTTACTCACCACATACAGTAAATCTTGGTTTCTGTCTCGGTACAGGAATAATTTGTGTATCAAATATATTTTTTTAATTTATGTTTATTTTTTTAAATCATATCGACAAACAAAATCCTCATATGAAGCATTAAGTATGGTTGGATGCTATTACAACATTTAGCTGTCCTGTTACGTATTGTTGGGTAAAATATTACTTGCTTTATAATCTGGTACAGTAGGAGTAGGTGGTTCATGAGTTAACATCTACAAGAAAAAAGATCCAAGAGTTGCTAGCTGCTTCAAGGGCTTGGTATCATTCTAGAAAGTTATTAAACCATAATCTTTTAATACGCATACACGCTAGGTCTGCTATTAACCATTTGATTGAGCTTGAAATATAGGGAAAGGTTAGCTTTGATATTCATCTCTCCCCCAAACTCAGCGCTCCATCCTCTAAGTAGTGACAGTGTGAAAAATAGTACTGCCTTAGAACCAGCATTTATCTTTAACTTTTTTAACCAACACAAAAACTTGTTCTGCCATTTATTTTGTAGACTTGCAGTGCTTCATTTGTAACCCATACCTATTCTCCTCTCGACCAGGCATCAGAATGGCCGAAACCACGTGGAGAAAGGACGACCTTGACATCAAGTCTCTCCACCCAGCAGTTAGAAAATTTCAAACAGTGTACATATATTGACAAAGTTCAAGAGGGAAAATTCTGGTCCAGAAACTGTTGCTGAAATATTCTAGTAATTAAACTAGTACTGAAAAGTCACTGCAACATCTGATCTTGATATTTCACTACTCAGGATACCTGATCAGCCCTCATCCTCTGAGTTATCCTCTTCTTCGTTCTTCTGGTCCTCGCTGCAAATTCGGCCACTGTTTTTTCAATCCATCTGCCCGCATCAGTTGGGCCCGGAAACTGCCAAGATTTACCCCGATACACTATACGGAGTCTGGCTGCTATGAGAACTGAATGGTTAATTCCCAGAGCCCTCCAACGCTGTCTAGCGCCATCGAACCTCTTACAACGGGCCCTTATCTGAAAAGATAGATTCGGAAAAACTTTGTCCTCTGCGTTGATGGTTATAGGGTACGCTGCTCTGGCAACCTTGAGGACTACATTGCAGACTTCTGAGCCCTCAGTGTGAATCAGAACTGTCCAAGGCTGTGCTGTATTTTGTGGACGCATTCTGGGGTTCACCCTGTATGCAGATCTCAGCGACTACCATTTAAAACCTTCGGGAACAATATTTAAACTTTTAATCCACTCTGTTAAGAAAGCAAGTAGATCGGTGCCCTCGACCCCTTCTGGGACATCGATCAGTCTCAAATTCCCAGCCCATATTTAGTTTTCTAGCATTTCTGGCCTGCCACGGAGCTGGGAGTTCTCTTTAGTCTTAGTAGTCACTGCCACTTGAGTGGATGCTGTTCGTTTCTCCTGCTCCGCCACGGCTCCCATTAATGTTGTGATGGCCAAATCGTTGGTCTCCAGTTTGTTCATTGTGCGCTCCATCTTGGCGTCCATTGCGGTCATAGTTGCCAGCATTGCTTGCCATGGTGGTTCGGATCCTCCTGCACTGCTGGACCCCGCTACACTTATGGCTATGTCTGGCTTTCCATCTCGCTAGGATTGTTTTTGTTGCCCCTGTTGGTTCTGTGATCTCCCATCACCCAAGAAGGTTAGTTTTGCAGCTTGAGACCTCAGGAATTTGATTTGGTCTAGGAATATGTTTTATTTCTTTTCTTTTTTTTTCGTTTTTGAGTAAATAGCTGAGCTTGAGGGGAGAGCTTAGATCAAAGCTGTCCATCCTGGAAGCTGGCTCTGTAGTGCCCCCAAAATATATTCTTAATGCCATCAAACAAGAATTATGTTCTGTAGCTGTGGCTACATCTTCAGGGTGAATGGCTAACATAATTCCAGTGTGTAACACAAGAGAGAGGTTTGATGCCTGGATGGTACTAAAAATGACTATACAGGCATACTTCTAGTGATATTACATCACACCAATGTATGTATGAAGGAGTTACCAGTATTTTTATGCTGGATACTAGATACGTGATATTGATCACTAATGACATGTGTCCTTAACAAAATATAAATATTTGAATTATGTTTGCCATCCATCCTGAGGAAGTAGCCACAGTTATGAAATGGTGATTTTTCTTTGATGGCATTAAGAAAATATTTGATATAATAAATTACTTCTGTGAGTCTGTCCATTCTTGCTTAATATCTTTATACATCCTCTGGCATGTTCTGTTTAGTGATATGCATTGTTCTGTTAACTCACTGTATCTCTCTAGACGCACTCTCAAAATTGGAAAATAGAACCGACTCTCCAGGAAAATGATAAACAGTGTAAAACATTAGTGTCAAAATGAAAAGCAAACTCTATACAAATACATTACAAATCTTTAGAGAAAATAATCAGCCAGCTTTTGTAAAATTTGAATGCTTTATTAAAAAAAAAAAAGACGTAAGATACATAAATTGCATGGCTTGGTTTGGGTTAGCTTGGAAAGATTAAGTACCATGTTTTTAAAATTTTTGCCCCTCCTTTCAAAACTTAAGCAAATTGAATTATTAAAAGCAGTAGATTTGCTGTGTTAGGTCTCACAGGTAACTGAGATTATTAATTGTTGCATGGTAAACATTTATTTGAACCACTGACGTATATAGAGAATAATGCATGGGCAACTATGCACAGCCAGTGTGTTCTGCCACAGAGGGGTTCTGATTCCCTCTGACCTCGAGAGCGAAGCTTGAAAGGTACATGGGAATCGGAACCCCGAGGTGGTAAAACACACCGGTTGTGCATAGAGTTGCTCATCCTGCATTTTTTATAGTGTATAGTACTGTGTGATATATGTGTTTTGTTAGTTCTTTTGGTTTTAAAATGAAACTGACTCATGCAGTCTCTAGAGGTTCTAGAATGCTGTTCTGCCACAGTAGGGTAGAATCACATTCCATGACCTTGGAACTGTGGTAGAACAGCATTTTGAAAGGGATGTAATTCTATACAGAACAACACTCCCCCTATACAGTATATTTAAATTAACTGGTATAAGCTAACAAGTAATGACATATAAATAGGAAATTACCCAAATATCAGTACGTCCTAATGAAACCCAGGGGCTGGGTGTACAGAAGCCTGTTCGCTGCCTTGTACCTGGACAAGTTTTCAACGAGACCGTGCTGGCGCTTATGCCCCCATGCACAATTTGTATTGGGTGGTGGTAAGGTATCCCAGATCAGGTCCACCTGTCCAGTGCTGGATGCAGGGAGCCACTGGCTAAATCTGCTAGACGATCTTTTAGAGATGGCTCAATCACAGAATGGCAAATGTGTCTGGATGTATACTTCTGTACCAATTTTTGAAAACCAGACACAATGCATCTAGATGGGCATTGAATGTAGCTAGGACCAACGCACATGTGCACATCTGCTGTGTAGGGGCTGTACATAATGCGGCTGGTTGATAAATTGACCTTAGTTTGCTACCCTTAAGGCAACAGCACCATGGTGGCCTTTGATTATTTTTGCTTCATTTTGCCTGAGTTTTGTATGATGACACGTGTGCAATGTTTTAATGTGAACAAAGTGTCTTTTTCTACTTTTTTAGGGGTGCAGTGTTGTTTGGTATTATACCCTGGTTACAGGGTAATATTTGTTCTGTAGTCCAAATCCTTTTTTCAAGGAAATAAATAGCCATAACTTACCAGGAGATTTACATGACTGTAAGAAAGAAAGAATAATTTGAACGTACAGATATTTAAAGCAGCAGTTCAATGAAATTGGTCAGAAACCTTTTTTCACTATAAAAGACACTCAAGTTGCACAGCATAGGAGGTAACTAGAAAAGTAGATTTGACAGGTATTCTAATGTTTTTATTATTTGTAGCTGTAACTAGCTTTTTAGAAAAACATTTTTCGTTGCACTGCTACTTTAAAATAGTTTCCTGTCACCTTAAATGGAATGTTTTATTTATCATGAGGGTCAGCTTAGGCATGTCATGATGAGACTTCCAAAAGTAAAGCCCATTTCTAGGGGTGTGGATATGGTTCACACTGGCAATTCCACTGGAGCAATGTTATTGGGCAGAATGTCTTAAAGCTAAGCTCCTCCCACCACCTGGATAGTACATCCCCAACTCTGCTTTGTGATGTCAAATTTTTCTTTCCGCTGGAAGAATGGGTCA
Organism: Neoceratodus forsteri; assembly: GCA_016271365.2. NCBI lineage: Eukaryota > Metazoa > Chordata > Ceratodontiformes > Ceratodontidae > Neoceratodus > Neoceratodus forsteri. The sequence goes on along the minus strand of CM057450.1, from coordinate 1,102,420,410 downwards.
CATCTTTCGTACTGTCGCTTAGGATTTTCTGCACCATAGGTGAACTTCTTCTTTTCTAAAGTTTTCAAAACCTTGCTTTTAGTTTCACGGTTGTTTCAACTCCATCTCTGGACCAGCAGTGGAACACAAGAAACCAGGATTCAAATTTTGTGTTCGGTGCTGGCAGAAGATTTTGGACAGTGATCCACATGACACGCGCATGTATTGCCTGGGCAGGCAACACGATATGGACAAGTGTGGTCTGTGCTTGTAGTGGCGCCTACTGCAGGGGGTGCTCTTCCCTGGGGCCAGTGTTGGAGGGTCTTTCACGGGCCAGTTCTGTGACATGTGCCTGTCCCTTCAGACCTTCGTGGAGAGCTCTGCCCTCCATGGTTCAAAATCCAGGTTTCACTGGCACTGGTCATGGGATGTGGCTAGATCCTGATCCTCCTGGTCCCTTGACTTGCCTGACCACTCAACGGCTGGCAGGCATCCCTTGTCGAGGGGCAGGTCAAAGGCTTTTCTGCTCTGCTGTTGAGCCAGTTGACCTTGGCTGTGGTCAGCCAGGCCATCAAGATTTTTCTTGAGCCTGTCAACTAATTATCGGGCGAGACTGAAGAGCCGGTCTCGCAGACCTTGGTGCTCCCAGTCCTCATTCAAGAAGACTTGAACCGGTCAATGATATCGGTTGATTCTTCCAGGCGCCAGCCTCCCCCATCCAGTGTCAGGTCGTCAACACCTGTGCTGCTCAATGTTGGTAGGGGCATCATCTACAGCTAACCGCAGAAGACCCTTCTCACCATCAGCCAGGCGGTCAGTGGTCGAGGTCAGGTTTGAGGTGTTTGCACTCTCAGTCCCACTCAACCAGGAGGCACTGCTGTCATTCTTCGTCCTCTTCACTGAAGGGTGGGGAGAGGCACCGGCGTAAGATGCGCTGGTGCTGCAAGGAATTCCTCTGTCAGCAGTGGGCCATCGTGAGGTAGAGCAGTGTTCTACCCCGCGCACCTTTGATCCCTTGGCAACAACAAGAGGTTACCCTTCTGGTCCATGTTCTGCAGGTGCCCCCCACACCTGCTTCTTTGCCAGTTAGGGTGGAGCCTCCTCCCTGACAGCTGCCAGTTGGCGCTTCGACCTGAGGGGCTGATCGTTCAGCTACCAGCTTATTAGGCCAGTTGTCAGTTAGGATCACTCCTGGTGAGGATTCCCGGGAGGTCCATGGCAAACAGTGGTGGAGGGCCATCTTCGAGGAGTTATTGGAGACTCAGATCAGGAGTCTATGGCCTCCTCAGGGACTCAGCTCTTTTGACCATAGCTCAGCCAGGGAGCCTTTCACCGAGTATGGCCTTGTTTCCTTCGGTGGGCTGCTCCGACTTATCTTGGTGTCTACGTCAGTCCCACTTGAGCCAGTCCAGAAGAGGGCCAGGTACCCTCTCACAGACATTTTGGACCGGGATGAATCCCTCTGGGTTGCCTTCTCGGTGACTGAGGCCATCTAGGGACCAGTCCTGGAGCTTTGGCAGCACCCAGCATCCTGCCTGGCACCCTTGGCCTGCATGGTCCACAAGTGCGCTGTCCTTATGGGCTCCATTTCAGTGTTTTTGGATCACCCTTCGGTCAAAAGTGTTCCACAAATCTGGACGCCAGGGGAAAGCTGGCAAGCCTCCAGACAAGAATTCCCCTAAGATTGACCATGCCACTAAAAAATGTATGCTGCAGCCACTGTGGGTCTCCAGCAGGCTAACTGTGCCATCATGATGGCCAGTTTTGGTCATTCCCTGATTTCCCCCACCTCCATCCAGAACAGCAGATTGCAGTGGAGCTCATCAAAGACTGGGGTCTGTCAGTGGCTAAACACCAGCTCCAGTCTGCATTGTACATGGGTGGTTTCTGCGCCTGTGGGATGGCAGCAACTGTCCCCATGCATCACAGAACTTGGCTGCATTTGTCCACCTTCACGGCAGGCACCCAGCAGAAGCTGGCCAGTGTCCCTTTCCTGGGCATCAAACTCTTTGGCCCTGGGGTGGAAGGGTATCTTGCCTGGATTAAGAAGTACAACGCCACCCTTGACTCTGTGACCTCTTCCCAGAAGGACCAGAAGAAAAAGTCTAAGAAAAATACTTCAATACTGGTCCTTTCAGACACAGCCTCCCTGGCAGCAGCCCCAGCAGGGCAGATTCAGGCCTGGTGCCCCAAGCCGAAGTCTGGGGCCCAAGATCCAAAAGGGGGGGGGGGGCAGGGATAGTGGTGCCTCTCTGGCAGCATTCACTGGTGCCCCCTCAAAAGCTGCCCAGTGACGGGTTGGGGATGCCATTCCTCCACCTGTCCTGTCCCCGACTGCCTCTCAGTTGGAGGCCTGCTACGTCACTTTCTTGTCACGTGGGTCCAGTATCACAGTGGACAACTGGGTGTCGGTAGTGGGCAGAGGACTGTCTCTAGACTTCAAGGCTCTCCCGGCCTACAACCTTCATGTGCCTCGAGAGTCTGGGGTGTCTCAGGACATGCTGTCTGCTCTCAGGGAGAACATTGCTCAGCTCCTTGTGCAAGGGGCAGTAGCCTGTGTCACTGACTCCCTGGCCAGTCAGGGCTACATGTACAGGTACTTCTTGGTCCCAAAATGGGCAGGAGGCTGGTGCCCCCTACTGGATCTACACAGTCTCATCCAGTACATGCAGAAGTGCAAGTTCCAGATGGTCATTGAACCAGATGATACCATCCCTGGAGAAGAAAATATGGTTTTGCTCCCTGGGCCTTCAGGATGCATTCTTTCTCATTCCTGTCCACGGGTCCCACTGCCGGTACATGTGTTTCTGAGTCGAAGGGGTCCTATTCCAGTTCTGGTTATGCCCTTAGGCCCCTCCCATGATCTTCACCAAATTCATAGCAGTGGTGGTGGCCTACCTGCAGCACCTAGGGGTCAGAGTGTACCCCTATTAGGATGACTGTCTGGTAGCTGTCCCATCCAGAGAGGCCATGGAGACATCCGCAGACCTGACTCTCTAGACCTGCCAAGACTTGGGCCTTTAGGTCAACCCAGACAAGTCCAAACTGCTACTGAAGCAGGTGATCATATTCATCGAGGCAGAACTAGACTCCATGTAGACCAAGGTCTGTCTGCCAGCAAACTGAGCTCAGGATCTTACCTCCTTTGCTTGATCATTTCAGGCTGGGCTCTTGCACCCTGCCCGTGATTTCTTATGGCTGCTAGGGTATCTGGAATCTTGCACCAGCATGGTCTGCTGGTCCCTTTCGCGGATGTGCCACCTTCAGTGGGATCTGAGCTGTCAGCAGTTCCAGTGCTTAGGAAACTTCAGCCGACGTGGGACGCTATCCACTGGTGGCTTATTCTGAACATCTGGAGTAAGGAATTCCATTTGTCCACCAAGAGCCGACCGTCATACTGATGAGGACGTGTCTCTGGTAGGATGGGGAGCACACCTGGGAGACCACACGCCCCATGGGTTCTGGTCGCCCTGGGAGTCCCATCAGCACATATACCTGCTAGAGCTCTGTGCAGTGCTCTTGGCTCTGATGGAATTTGCTCTGCTAGTCAGGGGACAGTTCATTCAGGTCCAGGTGGTCAACACCACTACCATGTTTTACCTGAATAGACTGGGTGGCACACACTCCCTTACTGTGTGTCGAGAGGCGCTCCACACCAGGAAGCTCGTACACAGCCTGGGCACCGATCCCCTGATGGACAGTTCATTCAGGTCCAGACAGTGAACACCACAACCATGTTTTACCTGAACTGACAGGGTGGCACACACTTCCTTGCTCTGTGTCCGGAGGCAATCCACACCAGGAACCTCATGCGCAGCCTGGGGGCACTGACCCCACTGGCAGTTTGTGTTGCGGAGGAGAACAATCAGCTGGCAGACGCTCTCAGCCAGGTAGGAGAGATATTGCACAAGTGGTCTCTGAATCAAGAGGTGGCGAACCACCTGTTTACCCTGTGGGGCTCACCCTTGGTGGACCTGTTTGCCTCCTGGGAGAATGCAAAACTGAGGCCGTTTTGTGCTCACCCCCACACTCCAGGACTCTGATGGGGAATGCCTTCCTGAAGCCCTGGACCGCAGGCCTCATTTATCTTCCTCCCTTCCCTCTGATCCACAGAGTACTGGTCACGGTCAGGAAGGACAAATCACGGATGATCCTGATAGCTCCAGACTGGCCTCGGCAGTTCTGGAACCCGGATCGCCTCAGCCGCAGAAGTAGGTCTTCGTGGCAACTGCCTCTCTGCCAAGACCTGCTGACCAGACTCTGGGGACAGTCCTGAATCCTGACCCTTCAGTCCCTGCAACTGAAGACCTGATTCCTGAGAGGCTAGAGTTCTAGGACTTGGGTCTCTCTGAGGATGTCCTTCATGTGGTGGAGGCCTCCGGGAAGGAGTCAACTGGTAGGTGTTATGCCTTTAGTTGGAAGAGATTTTCCATTTACTGTCAAGGTAAGGAGCTTGATCCCCCTTGTCTGCCCTATGATTGGTATCCTGGACCACCTCTGGTCCCTTTCCTAGCTGGTACTGCGAGTGACACCCTTAAGGTGCACTTGGCAGCCATCTCTGCTTATGGGGCGTGTGCTGGTATGCCAGCGGTGGCCCAGAAGAAGGTGGTCGGGCACCTTTTCAAAGGGCCTTGACCACTTGTCCCCTCTGGTGCATGAACTACCTCCAGCATGCGACATAGGTCCTGGTTATGCTTATGGGCAAGCCTTTTGAGTCAATGAACAGGTCTGAGTTGTCACACCTGTGATGGAAGACTGCCTGGGGAGCTCCAGGTGCTCTCTGTGGACTTTTCCTGTCGGACCAAGTCTTCCTTCATCCCAATTCAAAGATCCTCCCAAAGGTGGTATCGGAGTTTCACCTTAACCAGGTGATTAACTTCCTGTATATTTACCAACCCATCTTTAGAGGCCAACCTCATGCTCCATACTCTGGACCCAAGGAGAGCACTCTCCTACTATGTGGAGCGTATGACTAGAGTTCGGGGACAGACTTACCAGCTGTTCTTCACTTACGCTGAAGCCGCACCTAACAGACCGGCAGCAAAGTACACGATTGCAAGGTGGATCACATTTTGCATCGTCCTTGCTATAGGTTGGCTGATTGGGAACCTCTCTTAGGGATTCAAGTTCATTCCACCAGACATACCGCTGCCTTGGTGGCTGCTTTCAGGGATGTCCCTGCACAGGAGATCTGTAGGGCTGCTACCTGGAAGTCAGCACTCACCTTCATTTCCCATTACTGCGTCAACCTTGAGTCAGGCCGGGATGTGAGTTTTGGGACTTCGGTTCTGCAGGGTCTGTTCACCAGCTAGGGGTGCGCACCTTGCTCCCTCTTCCTGGAGACCTGCTAGGAGTCTGCCAGAGTGTGGATGAGTGAACCATATCCATGCTCCTAGAAGATTGGGTCACTTACCTGTAACCGTAGTTTTTAGGAGTGGCTTATGGTTCACATCCACACAACCCACCTGGCGTCCTCAGGCAAGTGGCACCTGATCCTGCTTCCAGCTTGCAAGATCTGGCTTCATGGGGCTGAGTCAGGGAATATACTGCCCAGGTGATGGGAGGAGCTTAGCTTAAAGACATTCCGGCCAATAACATTGTTCCATGGAATTGCTACCACTTCTAGAACAGCTGTTTCATTTTACTGTGCTCCAAGTTGTTGACTCTGTCCCAGTACTGGTCTTCTAAATATGTCACATAAACAATTTGTTGACTTTCCTAGGCCTTCAACTAGATCTGGATCCTGATGTTGTTGCTGCTCTTGATGACGACTTTGAATACGACAATCCAGAGAACATCCTTGAGGATGACTTTGTTATAAAGGCGAACAGACCAGAAAGTGGTGATGGAGAGGATGGATATGTGTGCGTGAGAGCTTGGGGATGACTTTCAAAATTGTGACTGTGAGAAAGGTGCTGATGAAGCACAGCACACAGTTAGGGGCTTGATCACAACATAGTGCCCGAAATAGTGTGCTAACTTTTCTGTCCAAAATAACGCCCCAAGCCACAACTAATGAAATTACTTTGCAGAAAACGTCTGAATTTGGATTAAGCAAACTGACATGAGTTCAGAAAAATTGTAGCAAATCAATAAAAGAAAACTACAGGCTCATAAAATAAATGGCTTGTTTAGAATATCAGAGAGAGATGTGTTTTCTTATTTTTACCTGTCCCCCATGCCCATACCGGCAGAGGCTTGACTCCCACTCGCTATCTGCCCCCCATGCCCAAGCTTGCCACGGGCAGGCGCACCCTCCCCCAAGGTAAACAGTCTCTTGCCCTGGCTAACCCCAGGGCGGGGTCATGGAAGCAGGGCCCCCCCCCCCCAACGGACATAGGTCGCATCAGGATCGGAGGCGGGGGCGTCATCAATGAACAGGGCCAGACTTATGAATGCTGATAGAGATCCCTGGGGGTGGGGACATGCAATGATGGCCAGTGTCCACCCTGCCCGCCCGACGTGTGATGCTGGCAGTGGCGGCACCCCCAGCCTCCGCTAGAGGTTCACAGAGCACCGGACACTTTTCCCCTTCCCCCCAGAGAAGGAGAGCAGTCCCTGGGATGCTTAATCTCCCCCGCCCGCCGCCCTCCCGACTCAGTTTCGAACCTGGAATGAGAGAGTTGTGTTTTATACTGTTCAATTTTGTGACAATAGGGTTGAGCTTTTTGTGTCTTTATTTTTTATTACTAATATTCTTTGGTAAAGAAGTAAGGCCCACTGGGCACAATGCCTGTTTTCAGGGGCAACCCGGGAGCGGTAGGAAGGTTAAGTGACTTGCTCAGGGTCACACAGTATGCAAGTGGAGGTTGTGAGAAACATACCCGGGTCTGGATGTACTGAGCTTATTCACAGCTCATTACTCTTAACCTAGAGGCTGTACTGCCAGCATTGCACAATGCATGATTATTATCTGAGAATGTAGTTTTCTTTATTTGCTAACTACAGTTTTTTTCTGTGAATAATTGTTTTTGAGAAACAGTTATTTTTCCCAGTGAATACTAAATTTAGTTAATTAGTTGTGGTTTAGACATTATTTTGGACAGAAAATTTGTCACGTATTTGGGGGCATTATATACACTGTGATCAAGCCCACAGCTTAAACGTGACACTGCTTTTATAAAGTATAACAAGCTCATCTAATATCATTATAGGAGAGTATGTTTAGTTTTTTTCTGAGATCAGATGACTCTTTCCCCCATTTATTTTTTTTTTACTATTTTTTTATTGGTTTTGAAAATCGATTATTACAGTAGACATTAAAGGGAGACTGCCCACCCGTTAGGCCTCAAAGTATTCCTAGTTTATAAAACACATGTTATGATTGCTCACATTCTGTAGAGATTGCTGATATAATTGGTTGTTTGATTCTGATTTCTTTTTTTCCTTTTAAAGTGAAAAACACTGCCCACCCACCGTACTGGTGTTACCTTACAAAATGTGTGTGTGTGTGTTTGCTGTCCTTGATCAACTCCCACTGCATCTTTCCTGGACATGGGACACTCGGTGCAGTGGGAGAAGAGGAGACTATTGCATCATGAGTGCCTCACTGTTTGGGGGTGTTGCTAATGTTTAGGAGGTGTGCAGTAAGAACAGATCAAGGATTTGAAGCAAAACAAGGCTGGGTATAATTGCATCGTTAGTATGCATTTCAGTTCTACCAAGAAAGGAAGCAGATAATACAAACAGCAGCCTCAATGAATTTGAGAGAAAGCAAGCAATCATAAAATGTTGGTTATCAACTAAAAATAATATGACACAAGAAAGGTTGACAGTGTCCCTTTAAACATGTTAAGGTGTGTGAAGCAGATGCAGCACAGTGTGATCTAATCCAACAATTATTATAGCGCAAGCATGGATAGATTCAGTTGGTTCTTAGTACATGCATTCAGCTGTATCTTATAGAGGTTTTAGCAGCCCAGAGTGTAAGATCTATTTATACCTTAGGACATTGTCATGCACGATGTCTGCCCTGCAAGGGTTGTGTTTCCATGAGGCTGTATGTCGTACAAGGAGTGCGCAGTGGGATAATAAGTGGATCCCTTTCTTGCTTAGGAAATAAAACATAAACTGGGGTCCCCCAGTACATTAGGAAGTGCTCCCAGTGACATAAACCTCTAGGAGTTTCTGTCAGTCTTTCAGATTAGACACTTTGAGATCCCAGCTGCCTGTACTGGTGGATGTTCAGATAGATGTGAAAGATCCCATGGCACTTCTCGAAAAGAGCAGAGGAATTTTCTGTCTGATGTCCTGGCCCAATTTCCCCCATTAACTAAAAATAGCTTAACTTCATTCAGTATATCATTTTGCATTTATCCCCCTACTAAGGCTGCAAATAGCTCTCCTTTCCCAGTTAATAAAAACGAATTAAAAAAAGGGTATTTTTTCCAGGGGCATGTATGAGCACATTTCAGAAAGTTGCACTTCAAGAGTAAGAAGCAGCTGCATTCCCCCCACTGAAGGGCTATACATCCCTTTGCCTCTGTATTGCCCTGTCTCTTACTCAAGCACTCAGAGAGCATATTACAGTACCCAACTTTGACTGTCAGAGCAGCGGATAGCGATCTCCTCTTTAGACTCTGCCAAGTCCTGCTTGTAATGTGTCTAGAGGCTGAAGAGAAACATCGCTTCTCATGACCTAAAGAGTAAGTCTGTGGCATTCTCGTCCTTGCCAGCACAGTGCATGAGAGACTCAAGGGAACTCTTGAATCCAGGTCTCTTGTGTGGTAGCCCACTACTATCTCCTACTGAGCCAGTTGTATGGAGATGCCCAGTAAAATCAGCCATTCCCTTTTATTATTGATGTTTTTAGTGAGCCTGTAAAAGGCAGTACTAATTATATTTGTTCCATTTAGGGGGAATGATATTGATGATGATAATGATGATGAGTGGGAAGATACTGAAGATGATGAAGATTATGACTCTGAAGGCCCTCTGTCTGATGAAGGGGAGTCAGCATTTCCGAAGATAGATGGTGGAGAGGAGGATTTTCTGTTAATGAAGGAGGAGACCATGAGCCGATTTACTGATTATTCTATGACTTCATCGGTGATTAGACGGAATGAACAGCTAACACTGCTGGATGAACGATTTGAGAAGGTGAGGGACTTAAACGTCACTGTGAACTGTTACCTTCCTCTTATTAAACATTTAAAAGTAAATGCAGTTACTGTTAAGAAAAATGAATGTGATATCTGCAGAGCCTTTCCTTATATAAACAAAAAAGAGATGGCACTGTGTTATCATAGCTTGTGGAGTTGTAATTTGTGACTCTTGTGTTAATCACTGAGAGCTGATTAAATACAGTATTATCCTGTGTGCCTATCCTGATCGCCATAACTTAAGTACATAAATTAAATAAACAAGTGTTTGCTTCTAAGTGATAGATAATTGTCTATTTTATTTATTTTATAGTGTTTTTAATTACAGTACTTTTTACCTTTATAATAAATTGTACAGTGAGGCTAGAGAGATTTTATCTTTACTTTTCAAACTGCTAGTTAAAAAAAATTTACTAGCCGGCCTGGTGGCGCTGAGGCACTGGACGCCACACCTCGCGCCATGCCAGCGACCCGGGTTCGGGAACAGACTCTGTTCGCCGGGGGTCAGCGGGGCAGGGAAGGATCAAGCATCCGAAGGATTGCTCTCCTTCCCTGGGAGGGAGGGGGGAGACAATTTCATTATCTGGCGACCTCCAGTGGAGACTGGTAGTGACTTGCAGTCGGGGGTTCACCAATGGGGATTGGCCACAGTGGCTCTCCTGCGTATGTGCGTGGGGGTGCACACGGTCTGCACTGCCAGGCCAATGGGGGAAAAGTAAGATGAAAAATCCCCCCAATCTGCGGATAGGCAAAGGCTCCACCTGTGATCTGGCCACACTCCCGCCGTCCGATTCACCGGGTCAGGGGCGGCCCCCACTGCAGCTCAGCGCTTCAGATTATAGATAGAGTGCCAGGGTGGGAGGCCCTACCTAGGAGGGCTCCGAGCCGGGGGGGGAATCACTTTGCTGGAGTGGCTGGCTCGAGTGAGTTTCAGACTGGGAGGTAGAGCCAGTCACGGGTGGCAGCTGGAGAGAGTTCCTCAGGGCAATCGTGGTGCATAAATAGAGTATACAAAAAAAAAAAAAATGTTACTAGAATGCTTGTATTGAGATATAAGAGAATTCCAACTACTTAGGAGCTCGATGTATTTCAGTAAAAAATTATAGATCTCACTTCGAGAGGGCTCTTGCAGCAGGTTACACCATAAGGACTGAAGCTGGCAGGCGCCAGGACCCCATGGAAAACTTCTGGCTAGCAGTCTATAATGGGGGACCGCCGCCCCTGACTTTCCTTATGGTATAAAAGAGGTGGTCCCCCAGCACCACTTCAATTCTTTTCCCGCTGTCAACCTGCGCAAGTCAGAACTCCACGGGCACCTTCTGCTCAAGTCGACCGCCACTTTCACTGCGTTACCTGCACTTTGTTTTACCGATTTTTCTTCTTTTTCAGAACAATCCATGCACGTATTCTTCTTCATTGTCTGTTGAATGGCAGCGAACGAAGTGTGCTTGTGGCAGGCAGCTGCCCAGAAAGTGCGGCCACTTGGCATGCTTACTTTGCTTAGGCCCAGATCACAACATTGAGGCCTGCCAGCACTGCCAAGACTTCAGCCAACGCACTCAGCTTCGCTGCCAGAAGACCTTGAAATTATTCCTGCTGCAGCAAAAGCTTTTGTCGATGGAGAAGGAGCTTCACTAGAGTACATCCTCTTCCCCAGCCTCCGGGGCTTCCACTTCAAGGGATTTGAAGAAGTCTTCAGGAAAGCATAAACACCAGGAAAAACATAAGGACAGACCCCAGTCTGCTTTCTGCTCCAGGTCCCTGTGCAAGTTTGGCACTAATCATGGTCTTCCTCCCGTGGGAGGTCGACTCCTCCAAACCGTCAGCCCTCCATCCATCCGGTCTGCCAGTAGTCAAGCCACCCGCTCTCTTAACAGTCCTGGGTGGTGGCTGTTACTTCGAGAGGGTTCCTGCAGTAGGTCATAACATGCAGGTTTGCATTCTCTGGCATCAGGACCGCACGGCAAACCTTTCCAGCAATGTCTGGCAGGTAACTGCCCACCCGATGTGACATGACTAACATCAGCGTGACCCTATACAGTGGCCATTCCCCGAACTCGCCATCCAGTTCTTTCCCGCCATCGACCTGTGACAGAACCTTGCAGTAAACTTCGCTTAGTTGATTGCCATCTATTTCTAGTCTGATTCTTCGGCCCATTTTTGTCTTCTCCACCTAATATTCCGAAGGCAAAGAAGTGTAACAAGTGTGTGGCCTAGATTCACCACAAGGACGGTCATCGTCGCTGGGCACGAATCACGACACCGCGGCCTGTCCCGACTGCCAGGCTTTCAACCAGGCCACTCATAATCGATGACAGCAGGCTCTGGAGGCCCATCTCCTAAAAACCAGAATGGCTAACCTTGAGAAGGGGATGCAGAAACTTTGGGACACAGCTTCTTCCCCTTCTTCAGAGTCAAAGCAGAAGAAGAAGAAAGACAAGGAGAGGCACAAGGAAAGAGAGTGCCCAGAGGACTGGGACTGATCCTTTTCTAGTAGGCCTTCAACCAGCAAGGCTCCTTCCCCACCGCCCACCCTTGTCGTGACACAGGCAGCTTCGGGAACAACCTCCAGTGCTTCAGGCATCTTCCTTCTGATTTCAACCGGTAAGTTGTCCACCGGCTCCTCCGGCAAATGCCCAGTACTTTCCGATAAGTCAGACCCTGGCTCCTCTGGGGCCTGCCTGGTCTTTGGTAAGCCGGACTCCCAGCAGAAATATCCAGAAGTCCACCCAACTTTGACCGATAAACCAGTCGAGGGTCCTCTCCTCCTCTGCCCGGTCCCTGTTTCGTCCAGTCAGTTGGTCGTCCGAGTTTCAGGTGACCGCTCAGACGTCACTCACCCGTCGGGGGCTGACGCCATTGTTCCCGATGTCTGATCAAGCGAGCTGGCTTCCCTTAGTCAACCCTTCCTCCAGGACCCCCCTGGTCAGGAGCCTTCCTCTCCGCCTCCCCTGGTGGACCCTTCTGTCCCAGATCCTACGCCTGGAACAGAGGAGGAAGAGGGACCCCTGGAAGTGGCCTTTTCTAGTGGTGGTTTCCCACGTCTCTCCCCCCCCCCCCGGGATGCCCTCCCAAAGCTTCCCATATCGGATCCCCTGTTTTCAGAGGGCCCCTATAGTTTGTCCCAGGCAGCTGGGTCCTTCCATTATGCAGACATTGGGGCATCTTCCATTGGCTGCTCCCCCGACACAAGGGGCGCCATCGAATATCTACTGTCAGCTCCCTCCGTCAGGACCTCCCTTTCAACCACTGATGCAGGGCCTGACTTTTTCATCTGGCCTGACTTCTGATCCCCAGATGTCATCTATTCCGACGTATACTCCCCTTACGTTGGCTCCTCCAACGGCGACCATCCCATCGTTATCTACCCTATTGTTGGATGTATTTCCCCATCCTTCCAGACTACCGGGTCAAGACCCCACGCCAGGGTTCCCGCATTTCTCTGGACACTAGGCGCCTATTTTTCCGCCATCTGGTCCAACGATGGGACCCTTTTCCCAGGCCTACTACCCTGGGTACCAGAATCCAGGTTACCTCTATTAGCAAGTGTACCCTCACCAACAGTTTTGGGAGCACATTTTTATCCGCCCCCATCCAACCCTCCTCCGCCACCTCCTCAACTGGACTTTCAGTCACTGATCCAGTCCTGTTGGAAGGACGCCAGGTCCCATTTGGTTTCAGACTTAGAACGCAGGCTTCCGAGTCCAGTGGTCATGCCTCCCCTTTCCTCATTGCCTGTTAGCTCACAGCACTCTACAGTACACATTTCTGGCGCCACTCTACGGGGGTCACCCTGCCGGGCTTTGGGACCTCAGAAGGGGAGGATGCTCCTGACTCTGACCATGATATGTCAGAGTCCTTCTCAGACGAACTGTCCCCCCCCCCCACCGGTAAAGAATTGCCCAAATCTCCTCCAGAGGATCCCTCCTTCAGTGAGCTCCTTCATATTATTTTATTTTATTTTTTATTTTATTTAAACAGCAGTTTGGAAAACCTTTGAGCCATAGGCTCATTTACAAAGGTACCTTGTCACAGTAAGACAAACAAAAATACACAGTATAACAGTACAACACATAAGTATAACAGTAAATTAAGACATGGATACAAACAAGCTGGTACAGGTAGGATGGATGCAAACAATACCAGAGTTATGTTGTCCAACTGGGTCCTTACATATAATGAGGATCTTCATATTAAGTGCATGGTTTTAAACCAAGTAAAAATATGTAGTAGTGTGAAAAATATTTAATTTAAAAACTGACAATTACCGATGATAAACATAACATGGGAAGCCAAAGTTTTTTTTTTTTTTTTTGCAGTGTTTAGTTTCCATAAGCCATGTTTTTATACCTGCTCAGTGTGACATGAAAAGGCACGCTGTGTATTATTACTTGTATGCTTGCTTTTCTGTGTTGCCAGTTCAATGAAGTGATTTCAAAACCATGTCTGTTGCTGTATCTTTAATAGCAGCCGGAAAGCATCATGATTTAAAGAGAGTTATTTATGGCAGGCTTTCTGAAAGTTTTTGTGGCTCATGGAACATGTGGTGTCTCACCAAAAAAGGCTTGTTACATGCCCCTCAAAACTTTCAGATAAGCCCGTACTAAAGCACATTTGGCTGATGTTTATTACTGTAGTCCCACTCTTGTGTTGCTTTTGTTTGTGCTTCCTGAATCCCCCCCCCCCCAATAATCTGAACTCCTGTGACCAGGGGAACAGATGTTTATGTGCCACATCTCACACTGTAGTAAGTGAGCAGTTTTGTACCTCTTGCTTTTGGATGGTGCTCGGAAGCAGGCGGTTGTGCCGTTTGGCTATAAAAGCCAAGCAAAATCTTCCTGCAACCCCTTTTGCTTGCATTCTGCAGCTCGAAATACTTAGTGTCCAGTGCCGGTCCTTCCAGTTTGTTGCGCCACATTGTATCCTGTCCAGCATGCCTGTGCAGCCAAAACAGACCACAAATACAGTCAGTTCACCGGCAAGCGTGGGAAGTCTTCCGTTCATCTGTAAGTATTTTTTTCAATATTGTTTGTTACCACGTGGTCCCCCTTCCCTGTCAAAACAGGGATGCCCCTAGATTTGTCAGCTGGTTGGATTTGTCTTTTCATTTATTTCATTTATCCAGTGGATTGCAACATTGATCCTGCATTTTCTGAGAGCTGGTAGTGAATGAGCAGGAGAGCGGGCGGGTGTGTGATCGGCGCGTGGGTGAGGAAGGCGCCTACAGTAACGTGAACACCCTTTAACACTTGAGAATGCAGCTGATGTGCTGGGACGGGAGTTTTGTAGTGGCAGGTGTGGTAGTCGTAGACATCCAAGGAAATCGATTTTGTGACTGAATGGTCTTGCGGTGCATTTTGCCTTGTGTTTGCGTGCCGCACCTGTGACCGTGCCTGTTTGGTTGTCCGCTGTAAGGGCGGGGCTGCGTACCTCTCAACTGCCACTGATTATGAGGGATGTCCCTCACTGTACCCCTGAAAATCATTTTAAGGTCCCGTACGAAAAAGGCATTGCCCACACCTGAAGCTGTAATTTTTAGACTTTTACTCCGAAAATCGTAAGGTGAAACGTTGTACAGGTAGAGGGCAATGATCCACAATTCTGAAACTTTCTACATGTTAGATGAAGTGTCCCTCAATAACCAGTATCCCCTTTTTGAATGCTCGCTCATTTCAGTAAAAGGTTGAGAATATGGGGAGCTGATAATATTCAGACGCCAAGATGTGAGACAGCTTCATGACAGCATCCAGAACAACAGTGAATCCCTGTCTCCTCCAGAAACCAAAATGTTCAGACTGTTAAATTCTGTGATTCTGTGGGCCATTGCCATAGTAACCCATTTACTGTGAGTCATTTTAAAGTTTTCTCCTTTAATGTTTCTGTGCATATTTTTGCCCCTAAAATGTAAAATTTTTGCCTTGGGGTACTGAGTCTTTTTTTTTAAGTGGTCATGTGAGACTATTTTGGTTTGTGAGGGTTCGCACTGCGCTTAAAGGGACACATTCATGTACAGTGGCAGGCACAGTTTGAAAGTCCATTAAAAATGTCTTTTAATTGAGGTATTAGGCATACCTGTAGCTGGAAGCAGTCCAAAGATACAGATGACTGAGTCTGTGCAATATAAATTCTTCATTAGAGCCATTCTTAGAACCTTGTGATGTCAGTGACAATCAAGCAGTGCTTAACTCAGTGCGGTTAGGCACAGCTAGATCATCATTGACATCACAAGGTTCTAAGAATGGCTCTAATGTAGTATTTATATTGCACAGACTCAGTCATCTATATCTTTGGACTGCTTCCAGCTACAGGTATGCCCGATACCTCAATTAAAAGAACTTTTCATGGGCTTTCAAACTATGTCTGCCACTGTACATGGATGTGTCACTTTAACTTTTGCTGCAGTAACTCTGTGGTTCACTCTCCTGTGAACATCAAATCAAATCTTTATTTATCCAGGCGATCACCATTCAGCAAGCTCATTTACAAGGTGGACCTGCTGTGGTCAAGGACAAATATACTTACATACAATAAGGTGCAGTATACAAAATGAGAGTCAGGATACAAAAAAACAATCTTACAGCAATATGTTAGGTGCAGTATATACATTCCAATTGTTCACAGAGAACCTATGTGTTACATAACATTATTGCAGTATTTACAGCCTTCATATACATAGAGGTTGAGGTATCATGTTTATTATTGCCTACATGGAAGGGTACAATTATTTTCATTTCAGCCCTCAGTAACTGTTTATGTGCTTGGGTGGGGGTCCCAGTTTACAGATGGACCCACAGTGAAGACTATATCTCCTGCTTCAGAGGCAGCAGGAGAGTAGAAAAAGAAGTGCCAAGTATGGCAGCTGGTTAGTGACTAGTTAAATAGGGAAATATAGAACTAGGTTCATGGCTGAGTGTGGTGGAACCAGAGGGAACCATCTGCAGGACTGCTAGTGAATGTGGAAACACTTACAGTTTTCGGTGAATGCTTTGTATAAATAGTCCTAAAAAGGGCAATATTGACAGGAGAACTGAGTCTCAACGATCTTTGTATCTTATTCCAATGTGTGGGCAGTGCGTGGCTTATGGCAGCCCTACCAAAATGGTTACTGATCCTGGGGATTTTCAAAGAAATTAGTGAATGGCTTCATAGGTCATAGTTACTCATTGGATTTAAGGGGAGATGGGCAACAATTTAATCTGGGAGCTTGTTGGTGAGGGCTCGAAGTGTCCAGAGGGCTGCATTTCTACACCGTCTGTATTGCAGGGAAGGCCACCCTGCTGCTGAATATAGAGAGCAATGATGTGTGGAGGACAGGAGATCAGTTATGAATCTTAAGGCTCTGTGGTACAGGACATCCAGTTTTGCAAGGTGTGAGATGGAGCATTGGCTATAGATAATGTCAGCGTAGTCGATTAATGAGAGGAATGTAGATTGAACAAGCTGTCTTTTAGCGTCTGTAGTCAGGAGGTGTTTAATTCTGAAAAAGAGGCCAAGCCTCTGCCTAAGTTTTTTCATCAGGACTTCTGTGTGCTCCAAAAAGGAGAGTTTGTTGTCAAGCCATATGCCCAGATATTTGAATTTAGGTACAAATTCAAGCTTTTCGCCTAGTAAGGTGGTTATGGGAGGAAATGTACCAGCGGCAGCAGTATAGGCCCCAGTGCTATCCGATGAAAAGATCATGGCCTTGGTTTTTTTGCATTTAGTAGCAGTTTTTTATGGAGAAGCTGGCTCTGCAGTGTATTGAATTCCTTTTGTAATTCTGATCACGCGGCTCCAGGAGGATCACGGCTTAGATAGAGCACCGTATCATCAGCAAACAGGTGTATACTAGCTTCCTTGATTCCCAAATCCAAGTTGTTAATGTAGATGGCGCTCAGTAGAGGGCCCAGTATGGATCCCTGTGGGACTCCTCTTTTTATTGGTTTGAGTGGAGAGAGCTCACCTTCAGCCTTGATTTGTTGCTGCCTGTCAGAGAGGTAGTCCTGGAACCAATCCAATGAGATTGAGTCCATGCCTATGGATTTTAGGGTGGAGAGAAGTAGGCAGTGGTCGACGGTATCGAAGGCCTTGCTGAGATCTAGAAACACCGCACAAACAAATTTTTTATTGTCAAGGTCCCGTTGCCAGTCATTAGTGACTTTGGCCAGTGCCGTAATAGTGCTATGCTTTGCTCTAAAGCCGGACTGCATAGGATTAAACAATGATGAGTCATCTAGGAATGATCTCAACTGTGTATCCACAATTTTTTCCATCATTTTCGAAAGTATTGGTAAAAGAGAGATTGGTCTATAATTGTTTAGGTCACTTGGGTCTCCTGCTTTAAATAGTGGGATGACATGAGCAGTTTTCCATTCTGCGGGGAGAGAGCCTTGGGCTAGGGACAAGTTGAATAGGTGTGATATAGGTGGGGCAAGTATATGGTATGCAATTTTCAGAAAGTATGGGTCAAAGGAGTCTGCTCCTGCGCTTTTTCTAATATCTAGCTGTAGCAGAAGGTCTTCAATTTCCTTAATGGTAGTTGGGGGAAAAGGAGAAGATCATATCTTTATTACTTGGTTCAGGCGGCTGAGCTTTGAGCTGTGGACGTAGACTGCTTACTAACATACTAACGTACAAAAATGCCAGCAGAATAGGCCTAACGGTCTTTCGTGTCTGCTCGTTTGGTCAGCCCCCACCCTGGGTGCTGACCTTGCTGTAACCCTCGCCTTCTCTGGCTTCTCCCTTCCCAGTTCCGGATATTCTTGCTGCATTGGATTTTGCTTCCAGAACCCTTCCCCTGTACCTGTCCCACCCCCTCTTGAACCCCTCCATTGTCTCTTCCTCCACCAGCCCCCTAGGCAGTGCATTCCATGGCTCCACCACCCTCTCAGTGAAGTAGCACCTCCTCCTTTCTCCCCTGAATCTTCCCCCCTCCAGCTTCCACCCATGCCCTCTAGTGGCCCCTCCTCCTTCCTTCGAAGCACCCTGACTATTCCTCCCCTATTTACCCTCTTCATGTACCTGAAGACCTCTATCATGTCCCCCCGGTCCCTTCTCTCTTCCAATGTGTACATATTTAGCTCTTCGAGCCTCTCCTCATAGGTCCTGTCCCCCAAGCCCCAAATCATTTTGGTTGCCCTCCTCTGGACCCTCTCCAGGAGGTTAATGTCCCTCTTTAAGTGTGTCCTCCAAAACTGCACGCAGTACTCAAGGTGCGGCCTCACCAAGCAGTTATACAGACGGAGTATCACTTCCCTCCTTCTGGAGGTGATCCCCCTAGCGATGCATCCCATCATCCTGTTGGCCTTGGCTGCTGCCCTCCTACAAGTCTCAGAGTTGTTCATCTTGACATCCACCACCACCCCCAGGTCCCTCTCAGCCATCGAGACTTGTAGCATTTCCCCAGGGTGTACACTTGGCCTGGGTTTCTGGCCCCCAGGTGGAGTACCTTGCATTTCCCTGCATTGAACCTCAGCTTCCACTTTCTAGACCATCTTTCCAGAGCCTCCAGGTCCCCCTGTAGGGCCACCCTCCCCTCCTCCCCATCCACCACCGCCCCCAGTTTCGAGTCATCCTCAAAGAGACTCATCTCTCTCCTGATTCCTGTCCTTATGTCAGATACGTAGGCGTTGAACAGAAGGGGCCCAAGGACTGATCCCTGTGGGACCCCACTAATGACCCTCCTTGGGGATGAGACTATCCCACCAACTACGACCTTCTGGGTCCGGTCCTGGAGCCAATTGCCTATCCATCTGATCATCTGGGTCCCCACCCCCATTTCTCCCAGCTTATCCAACAGGCCCACGTGCTTACTGGTGCATTATCGAATGCCATGCCTGCAATGGCAAAGTGGTTATTGAAGGCTTGAAGAATCTCGGTTTTGTTAGTGATAGTTGCATTGTCAATGGTAATTTTTGAAGGTAGTACAGTACCTGGTGAATGTCCAGACAGTTCCTTTATGGTAGACCAAAATTTGTCAGGGCTATTGGATGCAGATAGCAATTCCTTTTGATAAAAGTTGGCCTTGGCCTCTTTGACGAGTTTCGTGCAGGCATTCCTAGCTGTCCTAAAGAGACACCAGTCTGCTTCGGCATGCGATTTCCGGGCCTTTTTCCATAGTAGGTCTCTTTTGAGTAAAGCTTTCTTCAGGTCCGGTGAGAACCATCGGCAGGTTCTGGTTTTTATTCGAGATTTGGTCAATGGAGCATGTTTATTTAGGGCACTGGCTATGATTTTGTGGAGCAGATCATAGGCATCATTTACCGATTTAGCCAGGTAGAAACTCTGCCAGAGTAGAGAGTTTTTTAGATCGTTGAAGTAGGCCAGAGGGTCAAAGTTCCGTCTAGATCTTCTGGTAGAGAACTTTGATGTAGTTAGTGGCTTAGTGATCGTTCTTATGCCAGCTATAAGGCAGTGTCACTAACATCCGCTGGAAGGACACCGGCATGAGAAAAGTAGTGTGGTTTATTGACAAGAAGGACATCCAGGAGGATGCTTCTCACTGGGTTTTTATTGTTAATGTGAGTTGGTTCAGGTATAAGTTGGGAGAACCCATGGGAGTCACAAAATTGTTTTAGGGGTAGCGATCTGTTAGATAACCAGTTGTAGTTAAGGTCGCCTAGTACAATTGTTTCCAGAGGTGTCTTGTCTGTTTGTGATGATAGATGTGTCAGGAGCTGTGGTCCTGCTGCTGGTGGTCTATAGCAGCCTATTATTCTTAGTGCCACAGTTTGGGATAGTTCAACCCTAAGAGTCAGGCATTTGAAACCCCCAGCAATGGAAGTAGCATCTAATACAGATACTGTGAATTTATTTTTAACATAAATGGCTACTCCTCCCCCCCGGTCTTTCTGTCTGCTCTGAAGAGGAGGTAGTCGGGGATGTTGACCTCACTGTCTGGTGTGGTTGCCCGAAGCCAAGATTCCGAGATCACAAGAATGTCTGGGGCAGTACGAATAATCCAGGCCTGGACTGAATCCAGCTTCTTCAGAAGGCTGCAAACATTAGCGTGCATAAAACTGATTCCTTTTAGAGTAGCAATGTCAGATGGTGATGAAATCAACTTTGTGGGGCCAGGATTAACTTCAATGTCTCCTGAGCATAATAGTAGGAGGAGCAGAATTCTTCTTAGGTTGGTAAAGAGATTTTTAAAAGCACGGGTCTTTTTGCATTTATTGCAGGCTCTATTGTTTGGATCCAGAGACTGACTCGTCCTCTTGTGTTGCCCTAATAGTGCGTAGCTTAAGGTCCAGGCAGAGTAACACCAGACTGTGCAGTGTTTAGGTGGCTGAAGTTTGGGACCATGCATATCTAAGCAGATTGCTGTCCCACTTCTAGGCGATTCAACACAATTAGAGTGAATCAAAGGCAAGCAGAGGTAGCATGCTATGTGCCTATTCTTATTATGTAGGTATACTGCTGGCATGGGGCATGTTTCTATACCTGGATCAGATCTATTTGGAGGCTCATTCATATTAGATAGCAGGGAAAGGTGGGCTAGTAAGCAAAGCCAGCCAAGACCTCCCATGTTTGCTTTTGCACAGTATTGAATTATACTACCAGGGGAACAGTTAGCCAGTGTCTTTGTATCCTCAAGTTTATTCTGAATGCTGGTACTACTGCAAAATTTTTTGGGAGTTAGTGTTCAGTACAGGAGGAGTAGTGTGGCCCTAGCAGTGACACATGTCAAAACAACGTTAACTTAATGCAGAATATTTCCTGGGAGGAAGAGACTAAGGAGGATGGCGACGAATAAGTAGGTTTCAAGTGTTTTGATGTCTCTTCTCTAGAGACTGTGGAGATTCCTTTGCAGAGTGGAAAGGACCAATAGGAAGTGGAAGGTGTGGCTAGTGGGGCTATAAGATAACACTCAGGGAGGGGGGTGGGCGAAAATTTGCGGCTTTGCCGTACCTTGCTGGACGAGAGCGCCTGGGGCAGTGGTCTCGGGCGTCGGCTGGAGAAGCGCCGACCGCCCGGTGGCTGCTCGTCCTGCGGCTGACAACTGGAGTCCCTAAGGGAGACAGAAGGGGGGACTATTAGTAGTAGTCTCAGTCAGCTTTGAGGCCGGTCAGACCAGAAAGGAAGCAGAGCTGAATTAGCAAGACAAAAGGAGCGATTTCCTGGGCGCCCCTATATCTGACTGGTGTTTGCAATGCTTTAAAGGAGGGGCTGTAATTGCTTTTAGTTTGTACCCTTCCCTACAATTCTGGCAACAGTTAGCTTACACAAAAAGACATCCTACATACATTTCTAGCAGTTACAGTTTCCAAAAATTGAGAAAACAGCTCCTTTTTTGCAAAGTTACAATAGAAGGAATAGGAAGAATGGCGAGCCAGTCGGAGTCCGCCTCAGGAAGGCGCTTGTGCTCCGATAGGCTGCGGCTTTGCCGTACCTTGCTGGCTGAGGCGCCGGGCAGTGGTGAGCGTCGGCTGAGCGCCCGACCGCCCGGTGGCCGCTGTCCCTATGGCTGACAACTGGAGTCCCTTGCTGGCCGAGCACCTGGCAGTGATCTCGGGCGTCGGCTGGAGAAGTGCCCGCTCGTCCTGCGGCTGACAACTGGAATCCCTTGCTGGCCGAGAGCGCCTGGGGCAGTGGTCTGGGGTGTCGGCTGGAGAAGCGCCAACCGCCCAGAGGCCGCTTATCCTGCGGCTGACAACTGGAGTCCCTTGCTGGCCGAGAGCGCCCGGAGCAGTGGTCTCTGGCATCGGCTAGAGAAGCGCTGACCGCCCGGTGGCCGCTCGTCCTGCGGCTGACAACTGGAGTCCCTTGCTGGCTGAGAGCACCCAGGGCAGTGGTCTCAGGCATTGGCTGGAGAAGCGCCGACCGCCCGGTGGCCGCTCGTCCTGCGGCTGACAACTGGGGTTTGAATCCCAAAGCCCCCACTTGCATTTTGACCCCGAGCAAGTCACATTCCTTGTACTCCCCGGTTGCATTGCTCTGCTTGAAATGCCTTTTCTGGTAATTTTCCCTTTTACATTTGTGGTAGTGGGCAGTAATTGACGTAAAGGTTTTGTTTTGTTTGTGGGAGATTATAAATTGGGGAATCACAGGTGATGCATTTTCCTGCCATGTTGCACGCAGCCCACCTTGTCTTGGGTGGGGTTGCTGGACAAGCACACATGGCATGATGCATCACCTGGATGCCTTTATTTTTGGGGGACTTTTGAAGAAATGTGGTGGTTCCAGACGATGTATCTTGCAGTGTATTTGTTCATCCAGGGGTGGCCATTGTGCACATGGTCCTTCCTTTGGTCTGTGTGTGGTGTCTGGACAAACACACATGGCGATATACATCATCCTTAAGCCTTAAATGCTGAAATGTTGTTTCATTTCTGCATTGCCTTTTGCATTCGGGGGGGGGGGTGCGTGTATTTTGGTGAATTTTGAATAAATGTGTTGGTTCCAGGCTCCAGGTGATGCATCTTTCAGTATATTTGTTCAGCCAGGGGCAGCAATTGTGCACCTGGGGTGGCTGGACAAACGCACAAAGATATGCATCATCTGGGGCCTTAAATGTTTTTGACTAGCCACTTTCTTTGGCATTGCTTTGGGGGGTGGGGGTTCATGTGTATTTGTGTGCAAAAGTTGTTTCTTCATTTTCTTGGTCCTCGCTGTTGGTGCGGTGGTTCCAGTGTATTTCTGTGCATTTTAAAAAGAGGTTGTGGCTCCAGGCGATGCATTTTTGCAGTATGTTTGCTTAGCCAGGTGCGGCCATTGTGCACATGGTCCTTCCTTTATCTTGGATGGGGTGGCTGTACAAAGTCACAAAGAAAGATGCATTGTCTGGAGGCCTTAAATATTTTTGACCAGCCCCTTTCTTTTGCATTGCTTCGGGGGGGATTCATGTGTATTTGTGTGCAAAGTTGTTGCTTCATTTTCTTGGTAGTTGCTGTTGGTGCGGTGGTTCCAGTGTATTTCTGTGCATTTTAAAAAGAGGTTGTGGCTCCAGGTGATTCATTTTCACAGTGTGTTTGTTCAAGGGATGGCCATTGTACACACGGTCCTTCCTTTGTTTTGGGTGGGGTGGTTGGACAAATGCACAAAGAATCCATCATCTGGGGTCCTCAAAATGTTGTTGCTAAGGGAGCTAGCAGAGGTCCTGGTGAGGCCACTGGCTGACCTGTTCAACACCTCTCTGGACAAGGGATGTGTACCGCAGGACTGGAGGGTGGTGCATGTGGTACCCATCCACAGAAGTGGCCTAAAGGATGAACCAGCAAACTATCGGCCAGTGAGCCTCACATCGATCGTGTGGAAGCTCATGGAAATCATCCTCAAGGAGAGACTGGTGAGCTTTCTGGAGGACAGTGGTCTCCAGGATTAGAAGCAGCACGGGTTTGTAGTGGGAAGATCATGCCAAACCAACCTCGTGGAATACTACGACTGGGTGACATGGGAACTGGACAAAGGCCATGCAGTGGATGTCCTGTATTTGGATTTCAGCAAGGCCTTTGATTCAGTACCGCTTGGGAGGTTGGGGAGAATCTGGAATATGTGAGGGTGGGACCAAAATTAGCAAATTAGATCACAAACTATCTGAGGGGGAGGCAGCAAAGAGTGGTAGTGGGGGGATCTCTCATTACCGAGAGCAGTGACGAGCAGGATGCCACAGGGATCGTACTGGGACCGGTGCTGTTTGGTATATGTATATGTATATATGTGTGTGTGTGTGTGTGTGTGTGTGTGTGTGTATGTGTATATATATATTCGATATTTCGCATGGGATCAGGAGCAAGATCAGCCTGTTCATGGACGATACCAAAATGGGAGCCGTGGTTGATGACAGTGAGGGGTGGAAGGGGCTGCACGAAGACCTGACTAAACTGCAGGAGTGAGCAGAAACACAGCAGCTGGGTTTCAGTGCCAAGAAGTGCAATGTGTTGCACTTTGGAGCAAAGAACCAGGGGAGGGACTATCACTTGAATGGAGTGCAGGTGGGAAGTATCACAGAGGAAAAGGACCTAGGAGTAATCATAACAGGGAGCATGAACAACTCAAAATGCTGTTGTGTATAGTAAAGGGGATCTCTTCCAGAAGGAGTGAGGTTTTACTACCCCTGTACAGGTCATTGGTCAGGCCCCACCTGGGGCATTATGTGCAATTCTGGGCCGTTCACAAAGGACATAAGGTTACTGGAGGGTACGCGCGGGCCACAAGATAATAGAAACATAGACTTTAACGGCAGATAAGGACGCTTGGCCACATAGTCTGCCCATTTCCTACCTATAGGATGTGCCGCAGATCCTAGTTAGCCAACAGCCTATTTCTTCTACCCCCACAAGAATTGCCTTATGTCTGTCCCATGCATTCTTGAATTCTCCCACAGTTTTAGACCCCACAACCTCCTCAGGAAGGTAGTTCCATGCATCCACTACCCTGTGAAAATACTTCCTCTCATTGCCAGAACCAACCCCCCGTCTTTAAATTGTGTTTCCTTGTTCTTGCAGGCCTCTTTTCTGAAAGATGCTACCCTCTTGGACTTTGTTGATTCCACTGAGGTACTTGAAAGTTTCTATCATGTTCCCCTCTCCTTCTTTCCTCAAGGGTATACATATTAGCTCCTTTAGTCTGTCCTCATGCGGCTTCTCTTGCAGACCCTACACCATTTTAGTTGCCCTCCTCTGGACTGCCTCTATCCTGTCTGTGTCCTTGCGGAGATGGGGTCTCCAGAACTGGACGCAGTACTCTAGAGGGCGCCTCACCAACTGTCTGTACAGAGGGATAACAATTTCCTGTTTTCTGCTGGTGAAACGTGTTGTCACTGTGTTGGACTGGGAAGTTCTTGTACGCCTTCCCTCCCTTTCCCATTCTGCGGAGAGTGCTTCTCAAACTCCAGGCAGAGGGAGCACGGATGATCCTGATAGCTCTGCTCTGGTCGAGGCAAATCTGGTTTCCACTAATGCAGCAGCTCACAGTGGAACCCCCAGTTCCTTTATCTCTCAGACACGATCTGTTGACTCAGAATCAAGGCAGGTTGGTACATCTGGGACTCAGGACCCTGCATCTTCATGCGTGGCTCCTTCAGACTAATCAGGTCTCATTTCGGGGTCTCCCAGAGGGTTGTTCAGGTCCTGGTGGAGGTGAGGAAACCCTCCACCAGATCAACCTATGCGGTGAAATGGAAGCGTTTTTCCATTTGGGCGGCGTCTAAAGGTAGGGACGCCTTTACTTGTTCAGTTCCCCAGATTATGGCATATCTGTTGCACTGATCTGATTCTGGTCTGTCTTATTCTCCCCTTAAGGTCCACCTGTTGGCCATTTCAGCCTGCCATGTTTTGGTGGAGGGGAAGCCCATGGCACAGTTGGAGATCTCTAAACTTTTTGAAAGGGATCCTCCATCTTAAACCTCCCATTCGCACCACCACCCCACCTTGGGATTCTAATTTTGTGTTAGAGAAGCTTATGCTTCTCCCTTTGAACCAGTAATGAGCTGTGACATGCGCTACCTTTCCTGGAAGGCGCTAATTTTTGGTTGCCATTACTTCTGCTCGTAGGATTTCCGAGCTTCAGGCTCTGATGCATAAGGAGCCTTATTTGATTTTTCTGAAGGACCGGGCGGTCCTTCGTACAATTCCTAAGTTTCTTCCCAAGGTGGTTTCTGAGTTCACCTTAAACCAGACGGTTGAACTCCCTGTTTATTATCCTATTCATTCAGATAGGGGGGAGGCTGTTCTTTACACTTCGGATGTTCATAGAATCCTGAGGTGTTATGTCCACCAAACCAAAGAGTCCAGAAAGTATGATCAGCTTTTTGTTTCCTTCGCCCCCAAATCCTTGGTGTTGGCAGTCTCTGAGCAGTGCCTATCTAAGTGGCTTGCTAACTGTATCCGCTTCTGTTATCAGAAGTATGACAAACCTGTTCCGGGGGAGATCAGAGGTCACTCTACTAGAGGCATGGCTACCTCTACAGTGTTCCTGAGGAATGTTTCTGCAGTAAAGATTTGTGCGGCAGCAACCTGGAGTTCAGTCCATACCTTCACGAAGTATTACAGTCTGGACATGACCTCTAGGCATAGGGCTGGGTTTGGCTTCGCCATTCTTCAGGGCCCACTGTCTTAGGTCAATCCTGTTCTGTCTTTTCAGTTGCTCCTCCTCCCATTACTCTCTCGGTCTCCCTGAGAGTGACTGCTTGGGATTCAGTCCTACATGTTATGCCCTACTGCAGGAACCCTCTCAAAGTAAGATAGTACAGTTACGTAAGAACTTACCGTAACAGTAGATCTTCGCGAGAGGTTCCAACGGTAGGTCACATTTTCCCTCCCTCCCTCCTTACCCCCAGTTTCTGCATTTTCTTCAGATCATTCTGAACTGGGCTCCAGGATTTTCATCCTTTTCTCCTGTCTCATCCTCCTTGGATCTCCGACAGGAGAAATGGAAGGCAGGCGCCAAGACCGCCCACTATATAGGGTCACGCTGACGTCTGTCACGTGACATCGGGTAGGCAGTGCCCCACCAGACATTGCTGGAAAAGTTTGCCATGTGGTCCTGACACCAGAGGGTGCAGTCCTACATGTTATGACCTACTGCAGGAACCTCTCTCGAAGATCTACTGTTACAGTAAGTTCTTACGTAACTGTACTTTCTTTGGGTTTGGGTCTTTGACCTCAGGCTTTCAGACCCTGAAGTTTAGGCCCATTCAGAACTCAAGCGCTCAGCCAGGTGGCTTGAACTGGGTCTTCTTTGGGTGGCAGGTTTTTGTCCGATGCCCTCCCGGTCAAGGCATCTGAGAAATCAGGGACCGACATCAGTTCACGACACCCGGGATATGCAGTCTCCTCCCCCACAAGAGTGATGCCTCTGCCCCACTCGGGAGTCTGCTCCCTTATACGAGCTTCTCCCTCCAGGCTGGTGCCAGCTGCTTCCCCAGACCAGCATCAGCCTACCCCTGTTCCATCTTCGCCGGCCTCTCTGACGCCGACCCCACTGCTGCCGCAACCATTGTCCCGTCATCACACAGCCGACGCCAACGGGGACCGAGGCCCGATCTTTTGACCCCAGTCAGACCAACACCAGGGGGTTCCTTACCTCGGGATCAGACGCCGGTTAACATACCTCTCAACTGTCCGTGATTTTCAGGGACGTCCCTGATTGTCCCTAAAAATTTTACTCTGTCCCTCCTAAAAAATTGTGTTTCCGTGATCAAGCAGTGGGAGTTGTAAGCACAAAATAATGCCAAACATTAAAGTTACAGACTTGTTCTTCCTTAGAAAATGCATTTTACACTAAGCCCCTTATTCTGCCAGGTTCCTGAGTTGATATGCCCAATTTTGAAGATGTGTCCCAGATTTTGGTCCTTTGTCCCTGATTTTTTTTAAGCCTTGTCCCTGATTTATGTGGCAGGAGGTTGAGAGGTATGCCAGTGGAGCCGACGCCAGGGTTACCGCACTCTGACGAACCGATGCCTTCCATGCCTACCACACAGATGCTGGTTCCACCAGCCTTGCCTCAAGTTCCCACCCGGGGAGCTTAATGCACTTTTTGTGGCCTGATGGGCATACTTCAAGGACAAGGAGGCTCCAAAGGAGCCCTAAACTCCAACCCTGGGGACCCCTCTCCTAATCCTCCTAAGGACCAGGCTCCTCCTGGGATGGTTCCTACGCCAGCTCCTAGGGAGCCTACACCACAGCCAGCAAGGCCTGATACAGGTCGTTCTAGGCCTCATAAGCACTCACCCTCTCCCTCACCGGATTCAGGTGAATCAGGATATTCCTCCTCCCTGTATGATGACTCTAGAGATTTAGCTATCCCATCAGAGCTGGAGGAGCCCAAGGATACCCCCGCGATCTTCCCTAGATGACCCAACTTTCATGGATGTGATGAGGCACATCCAGGCACTCACGGGCTGGGACTCTGAGGAAGTGGACCCTGAGTGACGTCGGCTAGCCAGTTTCCTTCGCAAGAAGGAGGAGTCCTTGCCTCTAATGGTTCCCCCTCTAATAGACTCCTTCAAGGATGTCAGTAGGGCAGCTTGAGATCGCCTATCCTCAACACCAGCGATGTCCAAAAAGGCAGTTCGCTTGTATAGCACCGCAAGGGATGAACCCCTCTATAGGGAGCACCTGGAGGCTGATTTGGTTGTTACTAGCGTGGTCCATGACCATTAAAAACGACCCCCGACAGCTCAGCACTCAGCCTCTTGATATGGACTCTAGGCACATACACTGTTTTGGCAAAAAAGTCTACTCCTCAGCCACATGTGCCATCCATTCTCTAAACTTTCTTGCCCACATGGTTCAGTATAGGAAGACCATGTGGGAGAAGGCTTTTGAGGTGGCATAAGCTCAGCCGGATCTCCCCGGGAAGGCTAAGCTGTTGCACCTGCTCAAGTGGGGTTCCGATGTGGGGACCCATGTCCTCTGAGCCTCCTATGATTCTGCACACTCTGCAGGTAGAGCCGCAGCTACAGGCATGTGCCTATGCCATCACTTGAGGCTAAGGGTTTCTGGGTTTGCCCCAGACATCCAATTTTAAGATCCTAGATGCTCCCTTTAGGGGCCCAGTCCTGTTAGGTGAGGATTCTCAAAATATAATCACCTGCCTCCAAGAGTTGGGTAAGGGTATCCGATCCATTCATACTCTATATCGGTCCCAGCCAAAATCTTCCCAGTGGCAGTCTTTTTGTCACAATTCCAAGCAGCAACCCAGAGATCAGCAGACCAGGGGTTCCTTTAAGAGAAAGGCTACTTCCTAAGTCACAGGAGGTTCAGCGCCCAGAGCCGTTAGAGCCTCACAGGCCGTGTTGCCTGTCCCCGGCTCCTCTGCCTGGCTCATTACCTGACCCTTCTTCTCCAGCAGAATCCCTGGGGGAGGTGGTGGGGGGGTCCACTTCTCTCTTTACAGAGAAGGTTGGGGCAGAATAACCTCGGACCAGTGGGTCCTACAGTTAGTGGAACAAGGAGATACTCTAGAATTTTTGGCAATTCCTCTGGACAATCCTCCAGCTCCCACCCATTACCCCCAGGCTCATCTTGACTTGATTCAAGACAAGATACACGCACTTCTGCAAAAACAGGTAATCAAACCCATTCTACCAGCACAACGCAGGAAGGGATTCTATTCGCATTTCTTCCTGGTCCCAAAGAAAACAGGAGATCTGTGCCCCATTGTGGACCTCAGCCATCTGAAGAGATTTGTAGAGTACAGAAGGTTCAGGATGGTCACACTTCCCAGCCTGCTCTCCTTACTTCATCAAGGGGATTGGCTCTGGTCCCTGGACATGCAGGACACTTTCCTTTACATCTTGGAATTTCCACCCCACAGGAGGTTCCTGCGCTTCCCCTTCCTAGCACACCACTACCAGTTTCAGGCCTTGCCCTTCGACCTGTCCTGGACCCCTCGAGTCTTTACAGAATGCCTCGTGGTAGTGGCAGCTGCCTTAAGGAGGGAAGGCCATTGTGACTTCCCTTGCCTAGACAACTGGCTTCTGACAGCTCCTACCAAGGAGAAATTGTTCAGAACCATGGAAGCCACCTTTTCCCTGTTTTGGGATCTGGGGATAACACTCAGCCTTCCAAAATCATCCCCTTGGCCAAGTCAAAGACTCCAGTACATAGGGGTGATTTTAAACAACAAGCAAGGCAAGGCCTTTCTTCCTCCAGACAGAGCGGAACGCCTTCAGACTCCTGCTCAACTGATCTTGTTGTCTTGACAAGTCCCAGCCAGAACAGTTCTAAGGCTGTTGGGACATATGGCAGCAACCATTTCGACAGTTCCCATGACTCACCTACACATGAGGGTGGCTCAGTGGAACATCCGGGTCCAATGGGACCAGCGTTCAGACGACTTGGACCTCCCAGTGTCAGTATCCAGCCCGGTCCGACAGACCATGACATGGTGGCTGAATCCCTCCAGCCTTTCCAAGGGAATTCCCTTCCAGTTGTAGTCACCTCGGCAAGTTCTGACCACAGACGCGTCGGTCCAGGGCTTGGGTGCCCATCTGGCAGACCGTTAGACTTGGAGGTGGGGGGGGGAGACTTGGTCCTCACTGAAACATCATCTCCACATCAGCGTTTTGAAGATGTGAGCAATGCCGTATGCTCTCCAAGCCTTTCAGATGCATTTTCTTCTGGGTCCTCTCTTGATCCAGATGGACAACATGTCTGTGGTTTATTATATAAACAAGCAAGGGGCACACATTCTTACCCCTTCTGCAGAGAGGCCATGACAGTGTGGTATTGGGCCATAGAGCATCACCTGAGCCTGACTGCTGTGCATGTTCCAGGCATTCAGAATACCTTGGCCGACAGTCTAAGCTGTTCCCGGTCCAAGGTTCATGACTAGGAACTTCCTTCTGCGGTGGTTGAAGATCTCTTCGACAGGTGGGGCTGCCCAGAGCTGGACCTATTCATCTCCCTATCTAATGCAAAACTGCCCAGTTTCTGCTTGCTAGATCTAGGGCCTGGTGTTTTCTGGTGAGGCGCATTGTCCTTCTCTTGGATAGGGAGGTTTCTGTATGCCTTCCCTCTCTTTCTATTGCCAGAGAGAGAGAGAGAGAGAGTGTCCTGCTGAAGTTGCAGTCAGAAGGGGCAGCGATGATTCTGATAGCCCCTTTTTGACCACAGCAGGTTTGGTTTCCACTTCTCTTGCAGCTTGCTGTGGAATCTCTAATTCCCCTACCTCTGTACTCTGACCTGCTCTGACAGGAGCAGGGCACCCTGGGCCATCCAGATCTAACTTCCCTGCACTTAGATGCAGGGCTTCTGCCGACTTAACAGTTGCCACTTTTGGGGTTCCCCCCAGGTTGCAGAGGTTCTAGTGGCTGCCCGAAAGCCCTCCACTAGTAGTAGTAGTAAATCATTTTTTATTTGTTCAAGAGTAAAGGATACATTCAGTTGAGCAAAGCTCGTTTTCAATGAAGTTCCATGTTGCATAAAAGGTTTCACATTATACAATACACCAACACACATTGTGCTCCATTTAAGGACACATATAAAAAAGACACGATAATACCAATAAATAATAAAATAAACAGGCTTTCACAAACAATATAAACTATTAAAGTGCTAACAGTTATTACAAATAGCGATATTGTTTGGGTCAGATATATACCACCTTCTTAATTCTACTACATTATGTCTAGATCTATTGCATCTCAAATCAGGGGGATATTTATTCCACAGGCTTATTCTCTAACAAGGACTGATAATCTTCCTATATTCCAATTACATCTAATTTGAGCAAACTGGGTTCCAACGGAGGCCCTCAAGCTTTTTTTTACTTTCCTAACTTTAACAAGGTCAGGAATATAATTAGGGACCTCTCTGTACCAGACTTTAGTCATGAACTGTAATAAATATAGGTTTCTTCTTACTGGGGGTTTAAGCCAATTTAATTCCCCAAATAATATACACACATGGGTTTTATAGGGGGCATCCAGTACAAAGTGGGGCAGTCTACAAAACAACATGTCCACTCTACTTGTATGCCTTTCAATAGCCCCTCTATAAAGCAGATCACCATAGTCAATAATTGGAAATAAAAAGGAGTTAGCCACACTCATTCGTATATCTCTGGTCATAAATCTTTTATATCTATATGAAACACCTAACTTCCTGTTTGTGTTTTTTTAAAGGAGTCTGTATGGGAATCCCAGCCCAAACATGAATCTAGCCAGACACCAAGGTACTTAGACGAATCAACCTGCTTGATGGCAATACCATCCTTGGTGTTAATTTCCAAATAAAGATTCTATTTTTTATTGTCTTTATTTTTAAACAAGAGTGTCTGTGTTTTGTTAGCATTTAAGATAAGATGGTATGGCTTAATCTACGTATGCTATGAAGTGGAAGCGGTTCTGCATATGGGCCACAGCTCGTCAACTGGATCCCTTTACTTGTCTGGAGAAACTCGTTTTAGAGTACCTCCTTTCCTTATCTAACTCGGGTCTAAGTTACTCGTCCATTAAGGTGCATCTTTCAGCCATCTCTGTGTACCGCACCGCACTCACCGATCTCAGTAACCTAGTTGCTACATCACTGGATGGGTGGAGTCAGTGGGCGCAATGTTCATGGACTTATCCAAGGCCTTCGACACCATAAATCATCCGATCTTGTTGCATAGGTTTAGAAATAAAGGAGTCTCAGAAGAACCAAATAAATGGTTTGAGTCCTGTTTAACTGGAAGAAAACAAGTGACACAGGTAGGCAAGGAACTTTCAGAGGAGGCAGCTGTAATATGAGGAGTCTCACAGGGGTCCATTTTGGGGCTATTGTTATTTTTGATATATACTAACCAGGTAGTCACAGTTACAGAAAGTTCTTTGGTAGGATTATATGCTGATGACACGGTTTTACTTAAAAGGGACTCTGATGAAAATAAAGTAAAAAGAGATTTACAAAAAGATTTTACAAAAATCCAGGAATGGTTTATAAAATCAAATTTAATATTAAATAGCAAGAAATCCAGGTCGATGATGTTTGCTAACAATTCTAGGATTAAATCGAGATCTTAGTTCTAGAGGGTTCCTGCAGTAGGTCTTCACTTATAGGACTGCACCCCCTGGCATCAAGACCATGCGGCAAATTTCTAGCTAGCAATCATTAGCAGGGACTCCCCCCGGCATCACCTGGTCATTCATCCAGCGTGCCTGTATATGAGGGCAGTCCCGCCCGCACTCAGTTCTTTCCTGCCGTCGACCTGGGCTCATCAGATCTTGGCGGTGAACTGGAGTACTGTGTGCAGTTTTGGAGACCTCATCTATGCAAGGACATAGACAGGATGGAAGCAGTCCAGAGGAGGGCAACTAAAATGGTGCAGGGTCTGCATCAGAAACCATATGAAGAGAGACTGAGAGAGCTATGTATACCCTTGATGAAAGGAGGGACAGGGGGGACATGATGGAAACGTTCAAGTACCTCAAGGGAATCAACAAAGTCCAGGAGGGTAGCATCTTTCAGAAAAAGAGATGTGTAAGAACAAGGGAGCACATTTTAAAGATGGAGGGGGGACGCTCAGGGGTAATGTGAGGATATTTTTTTCACGGAGAGAGTGGTGGATGCATGGAACCGCCTTCCTGGGGAGGTTGTTGGGTCTAAAACAGTGGGGGAATTCAAACATGCATGGGACAGACATAAGGCAATTGTAGTGGGGGGTGGCAGGAAGTAGGCCGTTGGTTAACTAGAATCTGCAGCTTATCCAGTAGGTAGGGAAATGAGCAGACTGGGTGGGCCAAGTGGTCCTTAACTAGCTCAGTCGTTCGTCATTTATTTTCAGTATTATGCATTCCTCTTCAGTGTAAGTCTTCGAGAATATAGAAAAAGTGCTCGCAGTGCGGTGCTCAAATCCCACACGGGGACAACCACTCCCACTGCGTTCTTTGCCTGGGCCCAAAACACCGGGTGGCAGATTGTGAGATCTGCTAGTCATTTAATCAGGCCACATGCATCCATCACCAGAAGGCCCTCAACGCTCACCTCCTGAAGTCTCACCTCACATCTATGGGAAAAAGAGCTCCAGGAGCTGAGGGAATGCGCTCCTTCACCAACTCCCGAGAAAAAGTGAGAGAAGAAGGAGAAGTGGCGAAAGTGGGATCATTCTCCATCCCATCGTCGTCAGACAGCCGACACCGCAGCGAGTAATGCCTCCTCCTTGGTGAGTACCTTGCCTCTAGGGTCTCCATCCATTCCAGTTGATCAGACGCCTTCTCCCCCTCTGCCCTTGGTCAGTGGGCTGTCAGGGGGTTCCTCTTCAGAGGACACCTTAGGTCCTGTCAAAGGCTTGGCCGCTAAGCCTTCCCCCAGTTCTCCCATCTGGAGCTTGGCCTCAAGCGCTGTGCCCCACTCCAGCCCCCCCGGCTGTTGTGGGCCCAACCGCCACCTGTAAGTCGGACATCTGCTCCTCTGACACCCGCCAGGTCTCTTCCGGTAAGTCGGTCGTCTTGTTCCTCAGCAGTACCTTCCCGTCGGACACCCCATGGTCTCTGACGTCGGCATAGAAGTGACCTAAAAGTCCCCTTCTTCCCACAGGTTCTCCTCCAAGGGATTTACTGACCCTGCCTGACGACTCGTTTACCCCGCCTGGGGAACCGAGCGTGGCTGTCCAGGAGACCTCTCCTGCATCGGGCACCCACTCTGAGACTCCAGCCTTCGGGCCAGATCTCACAACGGGGCTCTCTATTCCTTTGCCTCCCTCGCTTCTCTCAGACCAGATGTCGGGTCACTTGCCTACCCCCACGCCGGGCCACTCCCCAATCCATGCTACTACTATTCACATGGACCAGGTTTTCCTGCTCTGACACTGGAGCCTTCTGGCTCTTCTGGGGTCCCGATTGAGACCCCAGGCCTGCCGACAGATCTTATCCCACCCAGTGGTCCCTCTGCACCACCTATCTCTGGACCTTCTGCCCCTCCTTTGTCATGTCGTACGGGTCACTATCCTGGCTATCCGCCGCCACAGTATCCCTATTACCTGACGCCAGGGGGTCATCACCGGGGTACCCGCCGCAAGCTCCGACACCAGGATACCCGACGCTGGGTCACCTCTACCAGGGTCACCAACAGTGCCACTATTGGTACCAACCTCCTGGCTACCCTTCCTATTCTACAGGATACCAGCCTCCATCCCTCCTCTTCTTCCACCCCTTCCCAAACTGGAACCACCCACTTCCATTTCAGCATGGTGGCAGGATGCAAAGTCTCAACTCCTGCAGGAATTGGGACAACACCACGCCTACTCATAGGGCCATCACCAGGAGCCCTTCTCTCCTGGGCAGGGCTTCAGACGTGGGTTTGGGCAGGCGTTCTTTGGAGCTCCCCTCAGGAGCACGGGTGACGGAGACTATTCCAGACATTACCCATTTATCAAGTAGGCCGGAGTCCTCTGATTCGGACCCCGAATCAGTTGGTCACTCTGAACCTCACTCCCCCATTGAACCTCAGCCTAAGGAGTCCACAAAGTCTCCGGAGGATCCATCCTTCGCTGAACTCTTAAGGTCCATCAAGCAGGCCTGTGGCTGGGCATCTCAGGAGTTAGATCCCAAGAGGAAACATCTGGCGGAACACCTAGACCTCACTAGTGTGGACCCCCTCCCGATTCCTCCATGGATGGGACCGTATGACGCTCTTACCTCTACAATTTGACAACAGCCATCCTCTATTCCGGCTGTCTCCAAAAAGGCAGATCAAACCCATCACCTCCACTCCCCGGAAGGGGTGGTCATCTGACTGGTCACCAAAGGCCAACTCCATGGTCATCACCGCTGCCCATGACAGGTTGTCACAGCCGAAGTACCTGAGTGCTTCTCTGCCGGATAAGGAATCCAAATAAATGGATCAGTATGGACGAAAAGTCTGTTCTTCTTCAACCTGTGCCATCTGGTCGTTGAATTATGTAGCCCATATGGTGTCCCTTCAGAAATTGGCCTTCTCCGACTTGGAAAAGGACCTGCAGGAGATTCCGGATGAGGACCTCAGAGATCGGCTCTAGGAAAAGGTAAGACTGAATAAGTCTTCTTGCCGCCATGCTTTAAGGGCCACTCACGACATGATCGACTCAGTGGCCCAGTGCACTGCTACGGGAGTTTGCTTGAGGCACCTGGCCTGGCTTCATCTTGCGGAACTGGTGCAAGACGTCCAGAGCACCCTACTGGATGCCCCCTTGAGGGGCCCTGTCCTGTTTGGGGGAAACGCAAAGGACATTATAACAGGAGAGCGGTAGGTCACTTAAGGACATCCGCTCCATGTACCGCTCAGGACAAAAACCCAAGCAGTCCTTTTGTCGGCCCCAGAAGAGGTAGAACAGGCAGAACCTAGGTAAGCGACAGGGCAAACGGCTTGCCACTGGTTCAGGCCCCCCAGACTACTCGGGCAAAATACCAAAAGACTATCGGGAGAAGTAAGGCAGCCCTCCCCTCTATGTCCTGACGCTAGGGGATCCCCCCCCGCCCGTAACTCCTGAGGAACCAGTGGGGGAAGGTTCACCCTCCACCTGGATGGATGGAGGATGGTAACCGAAGATGCTTGGGTCATTCAGCTAGTAGCAAGAGGACACTCAATTGAGTTCCTGGGCAGACCCCCGAACAACCCACCAGGCAGGTCCCACTACCCGTCAGGACATCTAAATCTTGTCCATCAGGAAATCCAGGCTCCACTTCAAAAATCAGCTGTAGAGCTGGTTCTGCCAGGGTAAACTGGAAGGGGATACTATTCCCATTTCTTCCTAGTTCCAAAAAAGACGGGAGATCTGAGACCTATTCTACATCTCAGCCTACTCAATCTCTTTGTAAAATATAGACATTTCCTATGTTGACGCTCCAGGGACTCTTACTCCTGCTCCAGCAGAACCAGTGGCTGTGCTCCCTGCATATGCAGGATGCTTACCTACATATCCCTATCCTCCAGGCCCACTGCTGCTTTCTGAGATTTTCCTTTCAGGAAAACCATTATCAGTTAAAGGCCCTCCTATTTTCCTTTCTTCAGCACCCCAGGTTTTTACCAAGTGCCTAGTGGTGGTGGCCACTGCCTTACGCCACAAGGGGATTTATGTGTTCCCTTACCTGGAAAACCTGGCTGCTGTCAGCACCGTCACAGGACTGTCGAGGGCTTCCCTGTCCTCCACCCTGGACCTTTTCTCCAGACTTGGCATCACTGTAAATGTTCCCATGTCTCAACTTTCACCTTGCCAGCATCTCCAGTTCATTGGAGTAGTGCTGGACATGGTTCAGGGCAGGGCCTTCTTGCCTACAGACAGGGTGGAAACTTTGATGCAACAGGTGGCGCTGGTATCCTCCTC
This sequence comes from Neoceratodus forsteri, assembly GCA_016271365.2. Taxonomy (NCBI): domain Eukaryota; kingdom Metazoa; phylum Chordata; order Ceratodontiformes; family Ceratodontidae; genus Neoceratodus; species Neoceratodus forsteri. The sequence goes on along the minus strand of CM057450.1, from coordinate 1,102,383,625 downwards.
CTGGCAGACCAAGGCACGCTGTGTTCTCTGCCTGTTGGGTCTAATGGCGACTGCTGTACATACAGTCCCTTTAGCCAGACTGCACATGAGGGTGACCCAGTGGTCCCTCTGGGTCCAGTGGGATCAACATCTGGATGACATGGACCAAATGATCCTAGTCTCCAGCAGTCTGAAGTGGGATCTCATATGGTGGCAGGATTCTTCCAGCCTGTCATTGGGGATCCCCTTCCACCCCTCTATCCCCCTCTATGACCCTGACGACGGATGCCTCAGGCCAGGGATGGGGCGCTCACCTGGGAGACCACCGAATGCAGGGGATATGGTCTCCGCTAGAGGAACATCTGCACATCAGTATTCTGGAGATGAGAGCGGTGCTCTGTGCTCTCCAATCATTCCAGTCCCTCTCGATTCCGGGAACACTATTGGTCCAGATCGACAACACAGCTACAATCTGGTACATAAACAAGCAGGGAGGCACCCGATCGTATCTGCTTTGCAGGGAGACGATGCAGGTGTGGTACTGGGCAGTCCAGCATGGCCTGTCATTGATAGCAGACCGTGTTCCAGGAGTTCACAATGTCCTGGCGGACAGTCTCCGACGCATGGTCTCACGAGTGGGAGCTGAAGCAAGAAGTAGTAGTGGAAGACATCTTCCTTCAATGGGGTCAACCAAAAATAGATCTATTCGCCTCCCCATCCAATGCAAAACTACCCAGTTTTTGCTCGCTTGTTCCTGGCATGGTGTTTTTTGGTGAGATGCGCTGTCTCTATCCTGGACAGGGAGATTTCTGTACGCTTTCCCTCCCTTTCCTATTCTGCAGAAGCTCCAGGCAGAGGGGGCTCACATGATTCTAATAGCTCCTCTTTGGCCTCAGCAGATCTGGTTCTCCCTGCTGCAGCAGCTGACATTGGAGCCCCCAGTACCTCTTCCTCTCTCCCACAACCTTCTATCTCAGGAGCAGGGCAGCCTGCTGCACCCGAGCCTCAAGTCTCTCCACCTGCATGTGTGGCACATATGGACATAGCTGTCTCTCGTTACTGCGTCTCTTCTAGAGCGACTCAGATTCTAGTAGGGGCTAGAAAACCCTCTACCAGATCCACGTATGCCATGAAGTGGAAGAGATTCTCTATTTGGGCCACGGCCAAGGGCCTGGATCTATTCTCTTGCTTGGCTCCCCAGGTTCTTGAGTACTTCTTGCACCTGTCAGTTATTCATCTCTGAAGGTCCATTTATCTGCAGTTTCAGCCTACCACCTCCTGGGGGCAAGATCCTTGCCCAGTTGGAGGCCTCCAGAACTTTTTGAAGGTATTCTCCACCTTAAGCCTCCGGTCAGGAATCTGGTTCCCCCTTACTTTATCCCCATTTGAGCCGGCAGCAAGTTGTCACAAGCGTTACTTGTCCTGGAAAATGCTCTTTTTGGTCGCTATAAGCTTAGCTCGAAGGATTTCTGAGCTTCAGGCCCTTGTTTATAAGGAGCCTTATTTGATTTTCTACAGAGATTGGGTGGCTCTGAGGACTAACCCTTCCTTTCTTCCAAAAGTTGTTTCTGAATTTACCTTAAACCAGAATTCTGAACTGCCATTTTTTTTATCTGCAATATTCTAACGGGGGAATACCTTCTGCATACTTTAGATGTGCACAGGACTCTGAGATATTATGTCTCTAGGACCAAAGAGGCTCAAAAGTCTGACCAGTTGTTTGTGACCTTCGCTCCCAATTGTCAGGGCAAGGTAATTTCCAAATAGGGTTTGTCAAAATGGTTGGCTAAGTGCATCTTGTACATATACAACAAATATGAGAAACCCCTTCTGGGGGAGGTAAAAGGCCACTCTACTCAAGGCATGGCTGCTTCGACGGCCTTTCTCAGAAATGTGTCTACTGCAGACATTTGCACAGCGGTCACTGGTCCTTTGTCCATACATTCACCAAACATTACAGTCTGAACATTGCCTCTAGGTGTAGAGACGGCTTCGCCCTCGCCATTCTGCAAGGCCTTCTTTCCCAAGTAGGTTTCTAGTTGGCAGGCACTCCTTCCTCCCGGACCTTAGTCTCCGACTCCTTCATTATTTTTGAGTGCTTGGTATTCAGTCCTATATGTGAAGACCTACTGCAGGAACCCTGTTGAAGTAAGATATGACAGTTACATGAAAACTTACCGTAAGAGTAGATCTTCGAGAGAGGTTCCTGCAGTAGGTCTAGATTTCCCACCCACCTTCCCCCAGCTCCTGTTATGTTTATCCTCTTTTCCTTTCCAGAGGCTTCGCTTCCGGAATCCAGGGCCTAAGGAGTTTTCATTTACTCCTTTCTCCTGTTTCCTCTTCAGAGGTCTATGGAGGGAGAACTGGAGGGCAAGCATGTGGATCGCCCCTATATACAGTCACGCTGATGCATCATCAGGTGACCCTGGGGCCGGTCCTCTGCTAAGGATTGCTAGCTAGAAATTTGCTGCGCGGTCCTCACGCCAGGGGGGTGCAGTCCTATATGTAAAGACCTATTGCAGGAACCTCTCTCGAAGATCTACTGTTACGGTAAGTTCTTGCGTAACTGTCATTTCTTTAGAGCTAGGAATAAAAACAATGTCTAGGGACTTTATACAACAGATCACCGAATATATAAATATTTGGGTCTTTGGGTGGACAGCAGTCTGAAGTTTGATTATCATATTAAAGAACTAGTAAAAACAATTAATAGAAGATTAGGAGCTCTAAGAAGAGCTAAACATTGTATGGATATAAATGTAAGGCAGACATTAGTTAATCAAATGTTAGTACCTATAATAGACTATGGAATACATGTGTATGGACAAGCCAGTATCAATCAGTCAAAATCTTTTATTTATCCAGACGGGCACCATTGAGCAAGGCTCATTTGCAAGGTGGACCTGGTCATGAATACATCAAAGTACAGTACAGAAGCAGGTATACAAAAAGCAATAATATACAAGGAAGAAAAAAGTATATACAGTGTATACAGTACAAGGTTGAAATAAAAAAAAAAAAAAAAGCATTATTTTACAATAGAAGAAGTCAGCAGATGTAAAATCAACCATAGGCATACAGGGGTTATAAGCAGAGATCTTTAAAGTGAGGCAGCCGGCAACTACACATATAGGGGAAAGAGGCCGTGTATGGGGTGGCAGGTTAGAGAGGTAATGAAGAGGAGGGATATATTACCAACGACTGGGGGGAAAAATTGGGCTGAAACCACAGAAAGTGACGATAGCTGTCGTGTACTTGTTTATTATGATAATGACGGAGGAGGGGTAGATAATTAGGACACTACTATGGATGGGGTAGGACTTTAGCCAGGCTGGAGTGGACAGGGAAGGGTGGGTGCAGCAGGAAGAGTTAAATAGAGAAAGAGTGAGAGCCAGGGGTAGAAATATGACAAGCGTCAGGATGGAAAGGGGGAGTTGTGGAATTAGTGGGCTAGCGGTGAGGAAAACATTTGCAAGGTGCTTTAATGTAGCAATCGTAGAGCGCCTTGAAGATATTCAGGCTAACAGGGCAGCTCAGCTTCAAGTTCCTTTGTAAACCATTCCACAATGTGGGTAGAGAGAAGCTTAGAGCAGCTTTGCCGAAATGTGTGTTGACCCTTGGAACTTGGAGGGCAATTAGGGAATAGCTCCTTAGAGCGTAGATGCCTAACACTCTCCGTGGAATACAAGCTGAGACATATGAGGGGAGCTTGTTTGTCACCTCTCTGAAGGCCCGTAGGGCGGCATTTCTGTTCCTTCTATAGTGAAGGGAAGTTCAGCCTAACGATGAGTACAGGGAGCAGTGGTGTGTGGAAAGTGGAAGGCCAGTAATGAACCTGATAGTTCTGTGATAGAAGGTGTCCAACTTAGCCAGTGCAGAGGCTGTAGAGCAGGACCGCGTAATCTATTAAAGATAGGAAGGTAGCTTGAACCAGTTGAATCTTGGCCTCCTTTGTGAGCAGGTGGTTAATTCTGTAGAATAGTCCTAATCTTTGACTTTAGTTTCTTCTGTAGTTCTTTGAGATGGTCGGCGAAGGAAAGTTTATGATCGAGCCAAACTCCTAGATATTTGAATTTAGCTACATACGTTAGTGTTTCTCCAAGAACAGTGGTAATTTGTGGGATAGTCTCCCCCCCCCCCCCAAAAGCAGGAATTGCCACATGCAAGGAGGGGGAGAAGAGCATGGCTTTTGTCTTTTTCGCATTGAGCAGAAAAAGCTTTTTGTTTATGAGCTGGTATTGTAGAAGGTTAAATTCAGCTTGGAGGTCTTCACAGGCTGCTTCCGGTGTGGGACAACTCAAGCACAGTACAGTGTCATTCACGAATAAGTGGATGTTGGCTTTTTTGATGGGGTCTTTGGTGTTGTTAATGTAGACTGCAAAGAGGAGGGGACCAAGGATAGAGCCCTGGGGCATGCCCCTCAGCATAGGTTTTAATGAAGAAAGATCACCTTCAGCTTTAACCTGCTGTTTCCGTTCTCTGAGGTAGTCGACAAACCAGCACATAGATTTATGGTCCAGGCCTAAGGTGCTTAGGGAGGAAAGAAGCAGACTGTGATCAGCTGTGTCGAATGCCTTACTAAGATCCAAGAAAACGGCACAGACTTGCTTCTTCTTGTCAAGGTCTAGGAGCCAATCATTGGTCACCTTAGCTAGGGCTGTTATGGTGCTGTGCTTTGCTCTGAATCCAGACTGAACTGGGTTTAATAGGCTTCTGGATTCTAAGTATACCCCTAGCTGGCCACACAATGTTTTTTCTAATAATTTAGACAGGATGGGGAGGAGGGAGATCAGTCTGTAATTATTTAGATCGCAGGGGTCACCTGCTTTTAATAGAGGGATGATATGGGCTATTTTTCATTGAGGGGGGAGGCTACCCTGGGAGAGTGACTTGTTGAATAGGCACTGCAAGCACATGGTAGGCACATTTCAGATAGTATGGCTCTATGAAGTCGGAGCCTGCTCCCTTCCTGGTGTCCAGTTGCAGCAGTACGTCTTCCACCTCTTTTAGAGAGACAGGCAGGAGGGATAAGGCCTCCTTGGTGGGTGGGGGCTCGTGGGTTGGTGGACCCTGAGCTGTGCGGAGGTCATTGGCAGGGAAGTATCAAATGCTAGCCCTGCTGTTGCAAAATGGTTATTGAGGGCTTCCAGTATCTCCGATCGGTTAGAGATAACGCTGCCACCGGACTTAATTTTTGCTGGAATGGAATTATTAGATGTATGTCCAGACATGTCTTTTAATGTTTTCCAGAGCTTTGAAGGATGTCTTTAGGCAGTGGCTAGCTCCGAACGATAGTAGGCAGCCTTGGCTGCTCTGACCAACTTGGTGCACTTGTTACGTGCTCTCTTAAAAAGACACCAATCCGAGTCGTTCTTGCTTCTTCTGGCTTTTTTCCATAAAGTATCCCTTTCTAACAGGGAAGCTTTGAGCTGAGGCGAGAACCAATGGCAGGTGCTGCTCCTGACCCGCACCTTAACCAAGGGTGCATGCTTATTTAAAGCCTCACTTAAAATATCGTAAAAAAATAGTATATGCCCTGTTAACCATTTTGGCTGGGAAGAATTCCTGCCATTGCGGTGAATGTTTCAAGTCGTGGACGTATGTAAACAAATCGAAGTTGCGTTTGCACCTCTTGATAGAGAACTTTGCCACAAACTGTGGGTTGTGCACAGATCTAATGGGGGTGATTATACGATGATCGCTAATGCCTGAGAAAAATGTTCCGACATGAGAGAACAGATGTGGCTTGCTAACCAAAATTATATCTGAGAGGGAGCTGTTGTTAAGGTTCTTTTTATTTGGGCGAGTAGGCTCGCCAGTGAGTTGCACCAGCCCTAGAGTGTCACAAAAGGATTTCAGGGGAGCTGATGCATTTGATAGCCAATTGTAGTTCAGGTCACCAATAATAATGGTTTCCAATTAACTGAGCCCCAGTACGGAACTGAGATGAGGCAGAAGATGAGGCCCGGCAGAAGGGGGCCTGTAGCAGCCTATTACACAGAGTGCACTGGAAGGAGAAAGTTCTATCTTTAGGGTCAAGCACTCGAATTCTTCGGGGGAGGATGATGCGTCTATACATGCGACTGAGTATTTGTCCCCTGCATAAATTGCCACCCCGACTCCTCTTGATTGCCTGTCTGCTCGGAGGAGTAAATTATTTGGGATATTGATTTCATTGTCTGGGGTGGCTGGTCTAAGCCAGGTCTCGGTGATCAGTAGGACGTCAGGTAGGGTGTGGCTCACCCAAGCCTGGATAAGGGTGAACTTTTTCAGCAAACTACAGGCATTAAGATGCATAAAAGACATTTCTTTGATACCTGCCAGGTCTGATGGAGAAGCAAGGGTGTCTAATGGTCCTGAGTTGAGTTCGACATTGCCTGAGCACATTAGTAAAAGAAGCAGGATTCTTTTTAAGGCAGCGAACTGTAATTTATAAGCATTATTTTTTTGGGGGGCGATATGGGAGGCGACGTTGATGGGTAGGCCTGTACCCACTCCTGGTGTTATACTGGCCTAGTGTTGCAGCCACTAGTGTCCTGGCAGGAATTTGCCATGAGTAGGAAGTCTCGAGTCTGGATGGGGGAGTAATCTGCAGAGGCAGCTCGGGAGATGTCCCACTCCCCGGCAGAGACAGCTGAGAAGCCCAGTAGTCCAGAATGGCTACCTGAAAGGAGCTGTTGGACGCAGGACAGGGAGAAGCGCAAGGGTCGTTCCACTTTACGGAGGGATGAGGGTTCTGAAGAATTGAGATGAGTGCTAGTAAAGCTACTGACACACCGAGGAACCAGCTGTAACTTCCCATGGTAGATCTAAACGCTGCAACAGCCAGCAGTAAAAGTCACTAGAAACCTAGACCAATCGGCAATCAGGTGTCATAAGTTCAAAATCTTTTTATTGGCTGAGAGGCAGTTTTGGCGCTGAACATAACCTGTGGAGCAACTCTTTGCAGCTGAGCCAGTGAGGTGGCTCAAGGCTGCAATCCGGTGTGGCAAGATAGCTTTCATTTCTGTTTCTGGCCCTGCTCCACCAGTACAGAATAGGAGTGGGGACAGGCGTTCAAGTCTTGCAGCCTTAGTGGATGAACATAGTTCTGCCTGAGAAACAGGCAGAAAAACCCCGGGGATGGTCCTCAGAAAGAGAGGTATCCCAGGCCCACTAGAGCAGAAGAGGAAGTATAAAATATAATGTGTTTCCTCTTTAACAGAAAAGACAGCTGTTGTAGCCCTCTAGTGGCTATGTAGTATAATTTGCAAATGAGGAAGCAGACACTTAAAAGAAATTCTTGCTTTACAAAAAAGGATAGTCCCAGGGTCCGCAGCACTGATAAACGTCTCTAATGAAGCAAGGTAAAATGGAGACCAGCAGGAAGAAGTCAGTGAGGCTGAGATCCTCCAATCATAGTGTTGGCGCTGAAAATTCAGAATGTCCAAAGGCGCCATATACCAACGTACCTATGGGGGTATACGGCTTTTGGCTGTTTGTGTAGATTTCTGGGCCCTGCAACGAACCGGAGTTCGGAGGATCCCGGGTGGCAGTTTCAACAGGGGAAGAAAGCCTCAGGGTCTGCTAATTTGCAGTAGCAGAATCGTGGGTTGCTTCCCAGGACAGGCTTGTAGCTTTTCCTCTGGTGGCGAGGTGCGAGCCCCAGGTAGGCATGACACAGTATAACAGAACTGAGAAAAGTTAAGGTGCTATACAGTCGTTTGGCCAGGTTCATTCTACTGGCCGACAAATGGACCCATCATTGTAATATGTTGATCGAGTTAAATTTGCTTACAATAGAAAACAAATATAAGAAGTGTTTGATCAAGTAAGAAACACTATAGTGACCAAAAACCTGTTTATTTACATGAGGAAATGGTACGGTCAACTCATTCACATAATCTAAGGAGGGATAAATTAATCGGGGATTACCAGATCAGGACTCCAAGAACGAGATATGGAGAAATGACTTATCTACATTCAGCTATAAGGGTCTGGAATTATCTTAAAATACAGATGAAAAATATTCTTGACAGCAGAAGAACATTTAATACTGCGTTAAGACAAGAATTAACCCCTCATTGCAGGTGCTTTGACTAGGTAGAGACCCATTGCTACACTTGAAAGATCTTACTTTTAGTTGTATGTAGGATGATTGTGTAATTAATTTATTGTGAAATTGTACAGTCGTGGCCAAAAATATTGGCGCCCTTGCAGTTTTTTCTAATAATGCACCATTCCTTCCAGAAAATTGCTGAAATTAAAAAATATTTTGGTATCCACATATGTATTTCTTTGGTTTGCAGTGGAATAAAACACAAAAAGCAGAAAAATTTACTAAGTCTTAGCTTATTCCGTACAGAAATCCTTAAATGACCCTGACAAAATTATTGGCACCTTTTAGAAGTAGTTAGAACTAATTGGATTTCAAGCAGGTGATTCTCCTTCACTTTGGAATTGAACTCAACTGTGGTGAGTTGCAGGTGCCTGCAATACAAAAATCACTCATTCAGCTGGTTTGAATAGAGAAAAGGACTCATTCTCCTATTTTGTGTCACTATGTGTACCGCAGTGAGCATGGAGAAAAGAAAGAAAGCCAGAGAATTGTCTGAGGAGGTTAAACAGAAGATTGTAGCCAAGCATGGACAATCTCAAGGCTACAAATCAATCTCCAGAGACCTTGATGTTCCTGTTTCCACCGTATGTAATGTTATCAGGATGTTTAAGGCCCATGGCACTGTAGCCAACCTCCTGGACGTGGGTCACAAGAGAAAACTTGATCAAGATTGCAGCGCAGGATTGTTCGAATGGTGGAGAAAGCACCCTCGATCAACTGCCAAACAGATTCAAGCTGACCTTCAGACACAAGGTACGACAGTTTCAACTTGCACCATCCGTCACCAACTCAATGAAAGGGGGTTATATGGTAGCAGGCCCAGGAGGACTCCACTGCTGAGAGAGAGACATAAGAAAGCCCAACTGGAGTTTGCCAAAACACACCTGAACAAACCAAAATCCTTCTGAGAGAATATCCTGTGGACAGATGAGACCAAATTAGAGCTTTTTGGTAAAGCACATCATCTCTATGTTTACAGAAAACAAAATGAAGCCTTCAAAGAAAAGAACATCTTCCCTACAGTCAAACATGGAGGAGGTTCAGTGATGTTTTGGGGTTCCTGTGCTGCCTCTGGCACTGGGTGCCTTGAATGTGTGAATGGCATCATGAAATCTGGAGATTACCAGGCCATTTTGGAGCGCAATGTTGAACCCAGTGTCAGCTGGGTCTCTGTCGAAGGTCATGGGTCTTCCAGCAGGACAATGACCCCAAACACACTTCAGAAAGCACCCAGGAATGGATCAAGATAAGACGCTGGACTGTTCTGAAGTAGCCAGCAATGAGTCCAGATCTAAATCCCATTGAAAACCTGTGGAGAGATCTGAAAACAGCAGTTGGGAGAAGGCACCCTTCAAATCTGGGAGAACTGGAGCAGTTTGCACAAGAAGAGTGGGCCAAACTGCCAGTAGAGAGGTGCAGGAAGCTCATCCATGGCTATAGGAAGCGGTTGATTGCAGTTATTTTGACCAAAGGCTGTGCTACCAGATATTAAGTCTAGGGTGTCAATAATTTTGTCAATTCTTTTCATTTTCTAATTTAAAAGGATAAATAAATTCTGAATCAAAAACAAAGGTTCTGTAATATTAACAGAGAAATAAAGAATTGTGGAGACCAAATACTGTTGTTAATTTCAACTTATGTTTAAAGGAAATTGTGAGTTATTTGAAAAAAGTGCAAGGGCACCAATATTTTTGACCACGACTGTATGTGTAAATTTTGTACGAACCTTAATGTGTAACCCTATGCGAAAATCAGTAGCACCTTGTAAATAGGACTTGTCCTAATGGTATGAAATGACATCTGTACCTGACTAAAAATAAAGATTTTACTACTATCAAAGGCAAGACCCTTGCTCAACTTAACCTATCTCGCACATTCTTGTGGGGTATTCTGCATCTAAAGCCTCCCATACGAGACTCTGTCCATCCTTGGGATCTATTGTTCATTTTAGAGAAACTTATGTTTGCTCCCTTTGAGCCTGCTGCAAGTTGCGAGCTTTACTTTAATAGAAACATAGACTTTGACAGCAGATAAGGACCACTTGGCCCACCCAGTCTGCCCATTTCCCTACCTACTGGATAAGCTGCAGATTCTAGTTAACCAACAGCCTACTTCCTGCAACCCCCCACTATAATTGCCTTGTGTCTGTCCCATGCATGTTTGAATTCCCCCACTGTTTTAAACCCAACGACCTCCTCAGGAAGACTGTTCCATGTATCCACCACTCTCTCCGTGAAAAATAATTTCCTCACATTACCTCTGAGCCACCCCCCCTCTATCTTCAAATTGTGCCCCCTTGTTCTTGCACATCTCTTTTTCTGAAAGATGCTACCCTCTTGGACTTTGTTGATTCCCTTGAGGTACTTGAAAGTTTCTATCATGTCCCCCTCTCCCTCCTTTCCTCGAGGCTATACATATTAAGCTCCTTAAGTCTCTCTTCATATGGTTTCTGCTGCAGACCCTGCACCATTTTAGTTGCCCTCCTCTGGACTGCTTCCATCCTGTCTGTCCTTGCATAGATGAGGTCTCCAAAACTGCACACAGTACTCCAGATGGGGTCTCACCAACTGTCTGTCGTGGAAAGCGTTATTTTTAGTTGCCATTACTTGTGCTCGAAGGATTTCTGAGCTCCAGGCTCTGATGTGCAAGAGCCTTAGTTAGTTTTTCACAATGACAGGGTATCCTTGAGAACCAAGCCTAAGTTCCTTCCTAAGGTGGTGTCTGAGTTTACTCTGAATTGGGACATCTACCTTCCTGTGTATTACCCAGAGTATTCTAACTCAGGGGAGGCCTTACAGCATACTCTGGATGTCCACCTGCTGCTCCGTTATTATTTGGACCGTACCCGAGCCATCAGACAAACTGATCCGTTGTTGGTTTCTTTCACCCCGAGAAAAGAAGGGGCTTCATTTTCTAAACAGTGCTTATCCAAAAAGGTGATTGCATTGTTTATTGCTACTGTAACTACGACAAGCCTTTACCGGGCCCGGTTAAAAGCCATTCTACCAGGGATATAGCTGCTTTGTTTGCATCTTTCAGAAATGTGCCCATTCCTGACATCTGTGTGGTGGCCACATGGAGTTCTGTCCACACTTTCATCCGACAACACAGTCTGGACATTCCTTCTAGGTGCAGGGCAGGTTTTGGACTGGCTGTCCTGCAGGACCTGCTCTTTTGAGAACCTTACTCTGACCTCTGCCTCCTCCCACCTGGCCGGGGCCAGTCCTGTCACAGCTTGGGACTCGGTTCTTATGGTGTAACCTGCTGCAAGAGCCCCCTCGAAGTGTGATAGTACAGTTACATAAGAACTTAACATAACAGTAGATCTTCAAGACAAGCTCTTGCAGCAGGTGCTGCTTTCCTTCTCACCATCCCCCTGGTGACTGGTTCTCCATCTTTTTCGGTTTCCTCGGTTTCAGAGGAACGTCTCGGTTCTCCATTTGCTATGCTTGCCAGCATCTCCAGCGAGAGAACTGAGATGGTGCTAGGGGATCGCCCCCTTTATACCATAGGCAGACGTCAGGGGCGGGCCGATGTCAGGGGGCGGTCCCCCGCTATAGACTGCTAGTTGGAAGTTTTCTGTGGGATCCTGGTACCTGCCAGCTTCAGTCCTTATGGTGTAACCTGCTGCAAGAGCTCCTCTCAATCTACTGTTATGGTAAGTTCTTACGTAACTGTACTATATATTTTTATATTTTTAATAAGAAATAGACACTTCTGTCAGCAACCCTTCTTTGAAATATTGTGATCCATTTGTAGGATTTTTTTTCAGTTTCCTTAAGCAGATAGCTACTGTTTCTTCTTCCCAAGTAAACACTGATTACAAAGAAACTGTCACCTGCTAAATCATAACAAAAGCTCACAGATTATCAAACGCACATTGGTATTAAAGCTATAACATTTTAGGTGAAGAAAACTTTAGTTCACTAAAAAGAGATTTGTAGTTTACTATTGAAATACACTGCTTGCTTTGCCAGAAAAGATTTCCCAATTTAATAATGTGAGGATTCTGGTATATTTTTAGTTACTGTGTGTGTGTGTGTGTGTGTGTGTGTGTGTGTGTTACTGGGTTAAATATAAAGAAAATAATGAAAAATGTAAAAAACATGGAAATGCATACAGATAATTACCAAGGCATTGAAAGGCCCCCCCAGATCTACATTCTGTAAGTTACATATCCTAGTTAAGCATATGCTTTTTCAGTAGAATGCCATTGCTCAACAATTCATTGTTTTAATACTGTAATAAGAAAAGAAGCAATGTGGTAGATCAGAGGTGGTGTGTCTCTAGACCAAAACTACTCATTTGTCTTTGTCCATTACAGTTCTATGACCAGTTCGATGAAGATGAAATTGGAGCTTTGGATAATGTGGAATTGGAAGGCTATATTCCGACAGACAGCACTCGGCTTCAAGATGTCATAAATGACTACTACAGTCAAAAAGCGAAAGAGTAGGTTCACTGCTGATAGCTTTTCCATGATAAAGATTCTGCCCTGCAAACCAAAAACAACTGTGCATCTGGAAGTATTTGGGAAGGTCAGTTGTGTTTCTAACTTTTTGCTTTGTTCCACAAGGTGTCAAAAACTTGAAGACCTCGGCCCCAAAGAAGATCCTCACCTGAATGAGGATGATGAAGAGGATGGCCAAGAGGAAGAGATGGAAAGATTAGTTATTGAGGAGTCAAAAGAAAAATGGGATTGCGAATCTATTCTCAGTAAGTCTCTTGAGTTCTTAGTGTTTTGTGCACCTATTTGAGACAAAACTATTGCAGTCATTACATACAACACAAAATTAATGCACTCTACATGGACAGTTGTAAGCAGTGTCTTTTGTTGCTCAGAACTGGGCTGCTAAGTTGCTTTTAATTTTGAATAGCTGTTTTATTGTATATCCATCAGTTAGCAGAACCTCACAAATTCTAGAAATGCTGATGGAACCTAAGTTCTAACGGAGCTCTGCCCCAGTGTCTGTGAAACTCTTTTTGATAACTTGTCAGTCGGCACGAGCCAACACATCATCCCAAGTTAAAGCTACACAGCTCCCTTTGACCTCATCTGACACATGCCATAACCACTGAAGGGGCTGTGTTGTTCTTAGCCATTTGGTCTCTGTGGCAGTGTTCGATTGACTGCGAACTACCGTATTATTGATATTTTTCTCTTAGTCTTCAGTTGGAGTAAGGTGGAGGGGGAATTGCTGTATTGTACTGCTGCCACCACCTCCATCACAACTCCACGTTGGATGCAGGCACTTGAGTCGGGAGATGTGACTTTATCTTTCCATGGTCAATGAATTACATTACAGTGACCATCTCTTTGGACTCTGGAGAATGTATTCTGCAAAGAAAAAGCAAAAACAGCTCCACTGCTCAAGGAGGGTGCACGAATTAAATCAAATATTGCATCACAAAAATCAGCACACCTTCGATTGGCGTCAAAACAGGGCATAAATTTATTAAATACAATAGCAGACACCACAATAAACCACAAAGGGATCAGCAACACAAAGTTCCGACCGGTTTCATACTAACTGTACGTCATCAGGGGGTGGTCCATTAATTCTAAAAGTACTATATAAATAGGGTGAAATTTAAATCAACATGCACCTTAGAATATATATTTTTACATTTTTAAATGTATGCAGACCTCATTGTGATTCATATGCGAACACATTGTACAGATTCTTATATTTGTGCATCATGAAATTCACATCAGCAGATATATAAACATACAAAATTCAAAAAGGTTTGCAGCTCTATCATGTTTAAAGCTAAAATGTACAATGAACACCCTAAGCATATAAAGTATTAACAACAGAAGCTGAATAAGCTAAGATTCAATCATGACATAAAGTACGGATACTGTACTAGACCAGAGAGCAGCTCCCAGCATCTGAGACACTCAGTGTAGTACTCCACGTCTCAGTGGGAAATTTTAGATCAATAATGCCTATGAAAAAAGTAAAAGACAAACACATGAACATAGGGAAATGTACATAGTTAACATATATCAAAAGCAAGAGTATGTATACAAAATAACATATCAAATGTATACCCAAATATCTAGACAATGTACAATTAATATGAGATATATAGAGAGATTTTATTCTCTCACTTTAAAGAGGCTGAAAAGTGAAATAAAATAAATGTTATGATTGAATCTTCGCTTATTCAGCTTCTGTTTTAAATGGTATATCTGCTGATGTGAATTTTATGATGCACATATATAAGGATCTGTACAATGTGTGTGCATATGAATCACAATGAGGTCTGCACGCATTTAAAAATGTAAAACTATATTTCTAGGCACATGGATATGTTGTTCATCCACACTGTCTGGCAGGTATCCTTGCCGCTTTAAATCTTGCCGGAAGGTCTTCAAGCTAGCTCCTCCCACCCACCCGGGTGGTAAAACTCTCGGCTCCGCCCCATGACGCCAGATCTTCCTTACCGCTTGGAAGCTCAGGTTCCCTCCTTAACGCTCTGCGTATAAGACTGGTTCCTAATTCTTCGGTTTTCCGAATTTAAAAGTTTTTTGCACTTCTAGACTTCGGTCTTCTATCCCTCGCGGCTGCGATGGACAAATCGACTCCGGTTTTCGGAGATGCCCTTGCGGCAGATGATGTCTCGGACGGATCCGCACTCACGCGATGTGTCTACTGTTTGGGCCTTGAGCACGACCATGAGCTTGCGACCTGTGCTCTTCCTTCTCAGCTTCGTCACCGAAGACCGTGCTGCCCGTTTACAACTGGGCGTCCTGAAAGCGTTTTCCTCGGTGAAGTCAAAGAGGCCGGTCGGCAGTTTCCGCAGCGGGCGGATCGGCGGATCAGCTAGAGCAGATGATCGCCCGAGAGGAGGCGGCGCGGCCACATCTTTCTCGGCTGCATTTATGTCAGCCTCCCTGGGTTCCTCTTATACAGCTTCCTTTAAGGAGCTTTGTCTGTCCCTCTCCACTAAGGGAGAGGGACCAACGTCTGCTGGACCTTCTTCTCGGTCCAAAAAGAAAGACAAGGGTAAGTCCCTCCGTCGATGCTCTTGGGAGCGGGAGAGGTCCCTCTCCCCGACTTGTTGGCCATCGACTTTGGTCGATCGTTCAGCTTCGGCCACTGGTCTCACGGTGTCCCTGTCAGGTCAGTTGACTGAGACTCCCGTCGACGCAGTCGAGATTTTTCTCGACCCGTTGGACGGGTTGTCGCCCAAGGCCGAGATCCTCTCTCGGTTCCCCGGTGGGAGTTGAGGATCCCGTGGGCTTGCCAGTGCCTCCGTTCTGGAGCCCTCGGGTGAACCCTCCGAGCCGAGGGAGCTGGTTCCCCGTCCCCTCCCGCACGCCCTCGGAAGCCGAGGTTCTTGGTCTCGGTCTCGGACTTCTTGGCGGTCCAGCCGATCCCGCCATCACGGCGGTCTCGGTCTATTTCCGTGGTAAGCGGCCGCCGCTCGTCCCTCCTCCCGGACGAGGAAGGCTTCGGCGTGAGATTACATCGGCAATCGAGGGACCTCATGTGGCAGCAGCTCCTTCTGACCGGGGAACAAGCCGGCGCCGTCGCCTTCGACAGTTAAGTGGCTGTCACGGAGCGGCCGACAACCCCTCGACTTACCGAGAGCCTGTTCCCAGGCGGTTGTTCAGCCAAAACCAGCTGCTCCACGATTCGGTGGAACCTCCGCCTCCACAGCCGTTAGTTGGGGCTCCGACCAAGAATTCTCGGTCGGCTCAGGGACTGCCCCATAGGCTGTCTGTTACCCTCACTCCCGATCGACCTCGGCAGGTGGAGGTGGCTCAGGCAAGGCAGCTCTTTGCGGACTCTTCAGAGTCCAAGGCGATTCTTCCTTTTCTCCAGGCAAGTAGACTTGGGAGTCCTCTGGAGGTCAGTCGATGGACGATAGCCCTTCGTCCTATCTGGGATTGCTTCGGCTCATCTCGGAGTCCACGGGATTAAGCTCGAACCTGTGTCTAGCGAGGCCAGGTATCCCCTCACGGAGATACTGGACGAGGGGATCTGAGGCCTTTCCGGTGGCCAAGGCCATAGTGAGCCCGACATGGAGCTCTGCGGCGCCCTGCTTCCTGTCCTGCACCGATGGCCAGGAAGTATCGGTCCCCTACGGTTCCTTGTCCGGTTTTGGAACACCCCTCAGCCCGAGGGCTGGTTACCGACAGCGTTTTCGTGGTCGGGAACGCTGGGACATGGACAAACCTCCCAACAAGGAGTTCAAGAAATTGGACTATGCCGGGCGCAAAGTCTACGCTGCGTCCTCCCTCGGCCTTCGTCAGGCCAGTTCGGCCGTACTTATGGCACATTTCTCTCATGCCCTGTTGGGCTCCCTGGACGAGGTAGTTCCTCATCTTCCGGCGGACTTGCAGACCACGGTTAGGCAGGTGCGGGACCAGGGCAGGGCAGTGGCCAAACAGCAGCTTCAGACTGCTCTGGACATTGGGAACTCATGTGCCAGGTCAGTAGCGGCCACAGTGGCTATGCGCCATCGGGCATGGCTGAGGACATCCACCTTCACTTCGGATACCCAGCACAAGTTGGCGGATGTCCCCTTCCTGGCGACCGACCTCTTCGGCCCTGGGGTGGAAGGTCACCTGCAGAGGATTGAGAAGTCCAATGCTACCTTGGACTCGGTCTCATCCGCACAGAAGGACAAAGGCCGCAGACCGCAGCCTAAGCCTTTTCGTCCCTCTGCGCCCGGGGCACGTCCGGCCCAGCAACGTCAGGGCCAGCAGGCACGAGCTTGGCATCCCAAACCCAAGCCCTCGGCTTCCTCCTCCAGGAAGCAGGGAGGTAAAGGCCCTGGAGGTCCCTCGGCCGGTCCTTCCTCCAAGCCTGCCCAGTGACGGGTTGAGGGGTGTCGCCCCCAACCCCGTCGCCTCACCCCAGGTGCCCCCGTGGGGGCAGCTTCACCACTTTCTTTCCGCCTGGTCCGTTATCACCACAGACCGGTGGGTGTTGGAGGTGGTGGGAAAGGGCCTGCCTCTGGAGTTCGAGCAGGCCCCACCCTTCAGAGCCGTCGCACTCGGGGCCTCAGGTCCGAGCCTCGCTGGTCGGCTCGCTGAGCCGACATCGCTCTCCTCCCCAGAAGGAGGTGATCAGAGGTGGCGGACCCTCTCTCAGACCCGGGTTCGTGTCCAGGTACTTCCTTGTTCCGAACGGATGGGGGCTGGCGCCCATTCTCGACTCCACAATCTAAACAAGTTCCTAAGGTCTCGAACCTTCAGGATGGTCACTCTGGCTCAGATAATACCATCCTTGGAACACGGTGTGGTTCTGCTCTCTGGACCTGCAGGAGCGTTCTTTCACGCCTCTATCCGTCCGTCACATCAGAGGTTCCTTTGCTTTCGACCGGAGGGATCCCTTTTCGAGTTCCAAGCCATGCCCTTCGGCTTATCTCCAGCTCCCAGGGTCTTCACCAAATGCATGGCAGTGGTGACAGCATTCCTGCGGTGCCGAGGGGTCCGGGTTTACCCTTACCTGGACGATTGGCTGATAGCAGCCCCCTCCAGACAGGAGGTGGAGCGGTCCAGGAATTTGGCCCTTCAGGTTTGCTCTTAGGTCGGCCTCCTCATCAACGAGGCCAAGTCGGAACTCGAGCCAAAGCAGGTGATTCTTTTCATCAGGGCAGAGCTCGACTCTCTTCAAGCCAGAGCACGGCTCCCGGCGGACAGGGCCGAGGTTTTTCCTCCTTTGCTCAATCATTTCTGGTTGGGCAGTCGCCCTGCCCGGGACTTCCTGCGCCTCCTGGGTCTCATGGCGGCCTGTACCAGCGTGGTCTGTTGGGCCCGCTGGAACATGCGCCCCCTTCAGTGGGGGCTGGCCAGCCAGTGGTCCCAACACTGCGATCCATTGGACCAACTAGTGACGGTGACCCAGGGGATGTGGAACGCTCTCCAGTGGTGGACCGTTCCAGTTCATCTGCAGGAGGGCATCCCGTTTGTCCGCCCCGAGCCGACGGTCTCTCTATCGACCGATGCCTCTCTGATGGGTTGGGGTGCCCATCTGGGGGAACACCGAGCGCACGGCCTCTGGTCCCCGCGGGAGTCCCGATGCCACATCAACCTGCTGGAGCTCCGAGCGGTCCGCCTAGTTCTCACCGCCTTTGCTCCGTTTCTTCGGGGTCAAGTGGTCCGGGTCCAGACGGACAATACCACAACCATGTACTATTTAAACCACCAGGGCGGGACGCGCTCCATGCTTCTATGCAAGGAAGCTCTCCGCATCTGGTCACTCATGCGCAGCCTGGAGGCAGATCTCCTAGCCATTCATATGGCAGGAGCCTCCAACACCCTGGCCGATGCCCTAAGCCGGATAGGGGCTGCGTCCCACGAGTGGTCTCTCCTGCCGGAGGTAGTACAAGATCTATTCTCCCATTGGGGCACACCTCAGGTGGACCTGTTTGCCTCCAGGGAGAATGCGAAGCTGAGGCTGTTCCATGCCCGCCCCCCTCAGCAGGGATTGCTGCAGGGGGATGCCTTCTCGAGGCCGTGGACCCTGGGCCTCTTCTACGCCTTTCCCCGTTCCCCTTGATGCACAAGGTGCTTCTCAAAGCAAGGAGGGACAAGGCGCAGGTGATTCTGATAGCTCCAGACTGGCCCCGCCAGTACTGGTACCCAGATCTCCTCAGCCTCAGCTCCAGGCTCCCGAGGCAGCTTCCAGCTCACCCGGACCTGCTCTCAGTCAATCAGGGGAAGGTGTTCCATCCGGACCTTCAATCCCTGCACCTGACGGCCTGGTTCCTGAGCGGCTAGAGTTCCAGGCCTTGGGTCTTTCCGACGAGGTCCTCGACGTAGTTGAGATGTCCCATAAGGAGTTGACCAGAAAATGCTACGCCTTCAAATGGAAGAGATTTTCCATTTGGTGCCAGGGCAAGGGTCTTGACCCTTCCTCCTGTTCCTTGGCGAGCATATTGGACTGCCTTTGGTCCCTTTCTCAGCAAGGGCTTAGGTTGACGATCCTTAAGGTGCACCTGGCAGCCATCTCTGCTTACCGGGCGCGGAAGCAGTCAGGCACAGGAGAAGGTGGTCTGGCGCTTTTTCAAAGGCCTTGATCACATTTCTCCGGGTGCGAGAACCTCCACCTCCATGGGATCTACTGCTGGTACTGGCAAAGCTCATGGGCAAGCATTCAACCAATGCACAGGTGTGAACTCTCTCACCTGTCGTGGAAGACCGCCTTCTTGGTGGCTATCCGTCAGCCAGAAGGATAAGGAGAGCTCCAGGAGCTGTGCATCGAGTCTCCTACCTGGTTTTCCACAGGGACAAGGTTGTCCTGTGCCCCCACCGAAATTCCTTCGAAGGTGGTGTCGGAGTTTCACCTTAACCAGGTGTTGACTCTGCGGTGTTCTACCCAATCACACCTCCCGGAGGCGAATATAGGCTTCATACTCTGGACCCTAGAAGGCTGGCTTACTATGAGGGCGCATGGCTGAAATAGGAGGTTAGCCAGCTGTTTGTCACCCGCTGAAGCCGCACCTGGCAGACCTGCAGCTGGCGGACGGTAGGCAGGTGGGTCACCTCCTGCATAGATCTCTGCATAGTTGGCGGGCATGGAGCCTCCCAGAGGATAAGAGCTCATTCTACCGCCATACTGCTGCTTCCAGGGACGTCCCTATCCAGGAAATCTGCAGGGCTGCTACCTGGAAGTCAGCACACACCTTCATCACCCATTACCACATCGACCTTGAGTCACGCCGGGATGCTGGTTTTGGGGCCTCGGTTCTCCAGTCTCTATTCCCTAAGTAGGAGGTGTGCGCCTTGCCTCCCTCCTCCCCGGAGAACTGCTAGGAGTCTGCCAGACAGTGTGGATGAACAAAACATCCATGTCCCTAGAAATACAGGTTACTCACCTGTAACAGGAGTTCTAGGAATGGTATATGTTGTTCATCCACACGACCCACCCGACCTCCCCGGCTTCGACACACAACCTGAGCTTCCAGCG
Organism: Neoceratodus forsteri; assembly: GCA_016271365.2. NCBI lineage: Eukaryota > Metazoa > Chordata > Ceratodontiformes > Ceratodontidae > Neoceratodus > Neoceratodus forsteri. The sequence continues at coordinate 1,102,363,618 of CM057450.1, read as the reverse complement.
GGCCAGATCTGGCGTCATGGGGTGGAGCCGAGAGTTTTACCACCCGGGTGGGTGGGAGGAGCCAGCTTGAAGACCTTCTGGCAAGATTTAAAGCGGCAAGGATACTTGCCAGACAGTGTGGATGAACAACATATATCATTCGTAGAACTCCTGTTACAGGTGAGTAACCTGTATATTCTAAGGTGCATGTTGCTTTAAATTTCACTCTATTTATATACTACTTTTAGAATTAATGGACCACCCCATGACGACGTACAGTTGATACGAAACCGTTCGGGACTTTGTGTTGCTGATCCCTTTGTGGCTTATTGTGGCGTCTGCTATTGTATTTAATAAATTTATACCCTGTTTTGACGCTAAGCGGAGGTGTGCTGATTTTTGTGGTGCAATAATAGAATGTATTCTGCGTGAAGGCATCAGTAAAGTTATGGCAATATTGTTGCAGACTGAGGCTTTGACAGCTAAAGTCAGATGTTCCAGCAGCAGTTGTATATTATTTCAGTTGGTTATTTTTTAAGACTGTGTTTATTTTTCTATACTAAGCTCAAAAAGCATTTTCCTAGCAAGCACTGGTTCCATCTTGGTGCCTAAACAATTTGTTTTTTTTATCTTTTGTCTTGAGGTACCTACTCTAATCTGTACAATCATCCCACGCTCATAACGGAACCATCAAAGGTACGGGTGTGTCTTGTTTTGTTGTGCTGTTTTTTTTAATTAATTACGTACACTGTGGATGTGGACTCCTGCCAGCATTGACAGCAGTGTAGTACCAGCATATATGGATAAAAAAATGGATATAAAAGAAAGGGCAACAGCAGTGATGCAATGTATGCAGCTGGCCCTCTGCGATCGAATACACCCAACGACATTTTGCAACAGAATGGTGCTTTGTCAAGGGTAGATTTTACAGTGAATAACGACTTTATTCATGTACCCAATCAATGATGCCAAAAAGAAGAGACCTGACGTCAGATACCACAGTCAAACGGTGAATATAACGTGACAGTGCATCCACGAATATAAACAGTAAAAATATATGCATAAGTATTAAAAACAAAAAAAAAGTTACTAGATAAAGGAAGTTATTCCACAAATACACTGGTTACTGTATAATTCTAACAATTCATGTTAAATTGCATGTTTAAAATAACAGCAGTGCATCTTGATGTATTGCTCAGAGTCCACAGATTAGATGCAATGGGTTCTTGGGCCGGCCCAGTGGCGCTGGGGGTTGAGGCACTGGCCACCATGCCGGCGACCCGGGTTCAGGAACGAGCCCGAGATGTAGGGGGTCGGCAGGGGAGGGTGAGGATTGAGTGTCCAAGGACAGCTCTCCTCTCCCGGGAGGGAGGGGGATACATGCTCAGTGCCTGACTGGCCTCTGGCGGAAGCTGGAGGCATAACAGGTACATGAGCGTACAGAGGGTTGGGAAGTGGCAGACGAAGGAGACGCCTTGATGTCGGGGCATAGGCCACTCCCCCAGAACATCAGAAAAAACCCGCGGCACTCCTAGGTAGACTGAGCACCAGGCCCCGATCCCCAGTACCTCTACCTATCCTGGTGACCGGCATTCTGATGAGAGACTCAGGAATTGGTGCTTGCCCCCCACCTCGCCCTGCCTGGGGTTAAGGCTACGTGGAAGACGGACCGCCACGGGAGACAGGCAGGAGGTGGGGACAGAACTGCCTTAGGCGTCTCCCGAAAGGAGTGGAGTGCCGCGGGAGGGGAGGAGTATAAACAGAAAGTAAAAAGAAAAAAAAAAAAGAAATGAGTTCTTGTTTCACTCATGCACTCAGGATTACTGAAGTACTGCGGGTCAGAGAAATGATGATTTTCAGATGGAAAGTCATTTTATATTAAGATAAAAGACACAGACATGATTATTTTGTAGAGGGGGGGGGGCATTTTAAGTCTGCTCCTCAAACCCTAATCCCTAAATACAAAACACGATTACGTCTAGTTACGAGAAATTAAATGTGCATAAATCTACACAACGGAGCTAAGTACTAAAACTCCCATACCCTGGTTGTCTCCCCCGCAGATCCACCCAAATTGGCCAATCCAGTTACTCTCACCACCTCCCAAAAATGTGAAATTCCCTCCCTCCTTAAATCCGGCACTCATCCTCCACCAACAACATCAGCTCTGCCCTCAATAAATACCTTGCACCTAGCTGTTCCTGCCATGTCCCTCCCTAATTCCCTCCTCTAAGCCCTAGACAAACCCTACCCTCACCTTCATTTTACCCTGTGCACACCTACCCCCTCTAGCCCTTCTCCCCTTCCCCCTAATTTCTGCCCCCTTACTGGCCTCTCTTGATCTCTCACATAATGTAAAGGACCCTGAATGCTCTCCATGGGTCCCTTTCCTACCCCCCAAGGAGTGTGCATCTCTCATCTAGTCCTTTCCCACACCATCTTAAAGAGGAGTCTCTATGACACTGCCTTATCCCCTTCTTTCTGGTCCCCTAGTCCCCTTGCAGGGTTCCTCGCATCCTGAAGGGGTCTCCAGGGGCACGACTCTTCCCCCCTCCCCCACCTCACCCCTCCCTCCCCTTTCCCCATTTTCTTTCATGTAAGCACTTGTTTACTTATTAACCTGGCACTTATTATTGTCCACTCTTTCTACATGTTATGCGCAACACTGTTGTAACACTGTTTGTAACACCTGCCTTACAACTGTATGTTAATGTTGATCTTGTAACTTGAATGTATAATGTCTCATTCCAGTTTACCCCTTCCCCTCCAGGTTGCACTGGAAGATGAGCGACTTGTTGGTCAGTGTGCCTTCCTGGTGAAACATTTCAATAAATAAAACAAAATTTTATCTCATCTTGTGCAATTATGTATCGATATTATAGAGGTGCGGTAGTGCCCCTATAGTTAGAGTTCAGCTGGGGTTTCTATGTTAAACCTCAAATTTACCACTTTAACTTTGCAATCGTTTAACACACTTGCATGAAATTTTACATGCTTAGTCTGCGTATTAGTGAATCTCTTGACTTGCCAAGTTTTGTTTTGGTCGGCTTTGCGGATTGAGAGCTGCGGCATAGTACAAAACATTACAATTCGCCTTTTTTTTTTTTTTGGTCATCGCACTGTCCCCAGACAGTTTGGAATTGTGGTCTGAAATTTTCAGGGTACAAAGGTCTTGACCCACAGAAGTGTCTTTCGCTTGTTTGGTAAGACATATTAATCCTTTCCAAAGTTATTTAATTTTAAAGTTTGGGGTTCTGAGCATGCTCAGTACAGTCTTTTGGATATCTTCCTGGAATGACAGAGGAATTTGGTCTTGTGAAAAAATAATTATTTTTCTTGAGGGTTCAATCCTTTTTCGTGAGACGCCATCTTGTTTTCACTTTTTTCACACAATTAACTGTCATAACTTTGCATAGTGATATCTTCTACAGACATCCGCACCTGTATCTTGCTCATCGGGAGTTGTTGGACTCACTAAGTTCCATTTTCGTGAATCCTTTTTGGTTCTTGCGAAAAGATAGAAAAACTTACTGAAAGGGTTTAAAAAAAACACCGAAATCCTTTTTGAGCGATTTTTTTTTTTTTTTTTTTGTCTTTCTAGAGCAAAAAGATTAGTGAAAAAGGAATATTCTTGCGAAAAAGGATATGGGAAAAAAAATTTGTCTGAAATCCTTTTTCTGAGACAGAATACTTTTCAGCGATCATGGCAAAGGATTCCTTTTCTGTGAACAAGGCAAAACATTAGAGGAAAAGGATTCCCTCTCGTGAAAAAGGATTTATCAGTCTTTTTTCTGTGCCATATCAATGATTTCATTGGTGCTAGTGGTACCCCCACCCTCCCTGGAAAAATCTGTATTCATGCTGTCTAGTGAGATCCCTCACCCTAACTTTTTTATAGATTTAAAAATGTATATTCTAGGGACATGGATATGTTGTTCATCCACACTCATTGGCAGGTATCCTTGCCGCTTTAAATCTTGCCGGAAGGTCTTCAAGCTTGCTCCTCCCACCCACCCGGGTGGTATAACTCTCGGCTCCGCCCCATGACGCCAGATCTTCCTTACCGCTTGGAAGCTCAGGTTCCCTCATAACGCTCTGCGTTTGAGACTAGTTCCTATTTCTCCGTTTGCGGTTTTAAAATAAATTTTGCAAAAGACTTGGTCTTCTATCCCTCGCGGCTGCGATGGACAAATCGACTCCAGTTTCGGAGATGCCCATGCGGGCAGAAGATGTCTCGGACGGATCCACACACACGCGTGTCTACTGCTTAGGCCTTGAGCACGACCCGCAGGCTTGCGACCTGTGCTCATACTTTCGGCCTACGCCCTCAAGACCGTGGTTGCCCGATTGCAACTGGGCGCCCGAGAGCGCTTCCTCCGGTGAAGTCAAGGAGGCCGGTTGGCGGTGTCCACGGGGCGGGCTCGGCGGATCAGCTTCGAGCGGATGGTCGCCCTCGAAGAGGAGGCGCGCGGCAGATCTTCCTCGGCCGCGCATTTATCCCGCTCTCCTGGGCTCTTCTTACACGGCTTCTTTTATGAGCTTTGTCTGTCCCTCTCCACTAAAGGAGAAGGACCTACGCCTGCGGGACCCTATTCTCGTCCAAAAGAGGGACAGAAGTCCCTCCGCCGACGCCTTGGGAGCGTGGAAGGTCCCTCTCCGGGCCGCCGACCGCCGGCTTCGGTCGACCGCTCGGCTTCCGCCACTGGCCTCACGGTGTCCCCGTCAGGTCAGTTGACCGAGACTCCCACCGATGAAGTCCAGATTTTTCTCGACCCATTGGACGGGCTGTCGCCTTTAGCAGCCGAGATTCTCCTCTCCCCGGTTCCCCCGGGAGGAGTTGAGGATCCCGTGGGCTCGCCTGTGCCTCCGGTTCCGGAGCCCTCGGATGGACCATCCGAGCCGAAGGGAGTGCGGTTCCGGCCGACACCTCCCGCACCGACCTCGGAAATTCGGGACTCGGTCTCGGACCTCTTCGTGATCCAGCCGATCCCGTCATGGCGGTCTCGGTCTCGGCGCGCAGTAAGCGGCGTCGCCCCTCGCTCCTCTCCTCGGATGAGGGAGGTTCGTGAAATTACGCCGACGGTACGAGACCTTATGTTGCAACAGCTCCTCCTGGCGGAATAAGCCGACCCGCCGCCTTCCCGCCATTAAGTGGCTGTCACCGAACGGCCGACAACCCTCGACTTATCCGAGGAGCCTATACCCAGGCGGTTGTTCGGCCAAAACCAGCTGCTCCACCGATTCGGTGGAACCTCCGCCTCCACAGCCACCACTGGGGCTCCGACCAAGGATTCTCGGCCTGCTAAGGGTCCCCCCATCGGCTGTCAGTTACCCTCACTCCCGACCGACCTCGGCAGGTGAAGGTGGCTCAGGCCAGAGGCAGCTCTTCGAGGACTCTTCCGAGTCGAAGATGATTCCTCCTTTCTCCAAGCGACTGGACTTGGAGTCTTCAGGAGTCAGTCAATGGACGATAGCCCGTCGTCCTTCCTAGGACTGCCTTGGCTCATCCGGAGTCCACGGGATGGAGCTCGAACCGCTTCCAAACAGGCCAGGGTATCCCCTCACGGAGATTCTGGACCGAGGGATTCTCGACGGAGGCTTTCCGGTGGCGAGGCCATAGTGGGTCCGCACTGGAGCTTTAGCGCCCTGCTTCCTGCCCTGCGCCCGGGCCAGGATGGCCAGGAAGTATCGTGTCCCTACCGTTCCTTGTCCGGTTTTGGAACACCCTCTGCTGAGGGGTTGTTACCGACAGCGTTTTCCGTAGCGCCCGGCAACGCCAAGGATGTGGACAAACCTCTGACAAGAAGTCCAAGAAATTGGACTATATCGGGCGAAAGTCACGCCATGCCCCTCTCTCGGCCTTCGCCAGGCCAGTTCGGCCGCCCTCATGGCACATTTTTCTCATGCCCTGTTGGGCCCCTGGATGAGGTCATCTCATCTTCCGCCGATCTGCAGACTACGGTTAAGCAGGTGCGGGACCAGGGCAGGGCAGTGGCCAAACAGCAGCTCCAGACTGCTTTGGATATGGGGACTCATGTGCCAGATTGGTGGCGGCCGCAGTGGCTATGCGTCAGTGGCTTGGCTGAGGATATCCACCTTTAGCCGGATACCCAGCACAAGTTGGCGGATGTTCCCTTTTGGGGACTGACCTCTTGGCCCTGGGGTGGAAGGTCACCTGCAGAGGATCGAGAAGTCCAATGCCACCTTGACTCGGTCTCTTCCGCTCAGAAGGACAAAGGCCGCAAACCACAGCCTAAGCCCTTAGTCCTTCTGTGCCCCGGCGCCCGGCCCAGCAACGTCAGGGCCAGCAGGCTCGGCCTTGGCATCCCAAACCCAAGTCGCCGGCTTCCTCTAACAGGAGGCAGGAGAAAGGCCCAGGAGGTCCCTCGGCCGGTCCCTCCTCCAAGCCTGCCCAGTGACGGGCTGAGGTGTCGCCCCATTCCCCCACTCTGCTCCCTGGGCCCCGGGGACGGCCCGCACTCCGCTCCGCCTGGTCCGCTGTACCACGGGACAGGTGGGTCTTGGAGGTGGTGGGAAGAGGCCTGCCTCTGGAATTCGAGCAGGCACCACCCTTCAGAGCCGCCCCTCGGGGCTTCGGATCCCCAGCCTCACTGGCGGCTCGTCGAGCCGACATCGCCTCCTCCTCCAGAAGGGGTGGTAAGAGAGGTGGTGGACCCTCCTTCAGACCCAGGGTTTGTGTCCAGGTACTTCCTGGTTCAGCGGACGGGGGCTGGCCCCATTCTCATTCACGACCTAAACAAGTTCCTAAGGTCTCGAACCTTCAGGATGGTCACTCTGGCTCAGATAATACCATCCTTGGGCAGCGCGTGGTTCTGCTCTCTGGACTTGCAGGGCCGCGTTTTCACGTCCCTATCCGTCCGTCTCACCAGAGATTCCTTCGCTTCGAGCGGAAGGATCCTCTTCGAGTTCCAAGCCATGCCCTTGGCTTGTCTCCAGCTCCCAGGGTCTTCACCAAATGCATGGCAGTGGTAACAGCATTCCCTGCGGCGCCCGAGGGGTCCGGTGTACCCTTACCTGACGAGGCTGATAGCAGCTCCCTCCAGGAAGGAGGCGGAGTGGTCCAGAGATCTGGCCTCCAGGTCTGTTCTCAACTGGGCCTCCTTATCAACGAGGCCAAGTCGGAACTCGAGCTGAAGCAGGTGATTCTATTCATCGGGCACAGCTCGACTCTCTTGACAAGAGAGCGGCTCCCGGCGGACAGGGCCGAGGTTCTTTCCTCCTTTGCCCGATCATTTCTGGTTGGGCACCGCGCCTGCCCGGGACTTCCTGCGCCTCCTGGGTCTCATGGCGGCCTGCACCAGCGTGGTCTGTTGGGCCTGGAACATGCGCCCCTTCAGTGGGGACTGGCCAGCCAGTGGTCACAACGCCAGCGATCCCTTGGACCAGCTTAGGTCGGTGACACAGGATGTGGAACGCTCTCAGTGGTGGACCGTTCCAGATCATTTGCAGGAGGGCATCCGTTAAGTCCGCCCGAGCCGACGGTCTCTCTATCGACCGATGCCTCTCTGATGGGTTGGGGTGCCCATCTGGGGAACACGGGCTCATGGCCTCTGGTCCCGCGGGAGTCCGATGCCACATCAACCTGCTGGAGCTCGGCGGTCCGCCTAGCTCTCACCGCCTTTGCTCCGTTCCTCCGGGGTCAAGTGGTCCGAGTCCAGACGGACAATACCACTACCATGTACTATCTAAACCGCCAGGGCGGGACGCCCATGCTTTATGCAAGGAAGCTCTCCGATTTGGTCACTGTATGCAGCCTGGAGGCGGATCTCCTAGCCATTCACGTGGCAGGAGCCTCCAACACCCGGGCCGATGCCCTGAGCCGGATAGGGGCTGCATCCCACGAGTGGTCTCTCCTGCCGGAGGTAGTACAGCATCTGTTCTCCCTTTGGGGCACACCTCAGGTGGACCTGTTTGCCTCCAGGGAGAACGCGAAGCTGAGTCTGTTCCATGCCCGGCCCCCTCAGCAGGGCTCGCTGCAGGGGGATGCCTTCTTGAGGCAATGGACCCCGGGCCTCTTTTACGCCTTTCCCCCATTTCCCTTGATCCACAAGGTGCTTCTCAAGGCGAGGAGGGACAAGGCGCAGGTGATTCTGATAGCCCCAGACTGGCCTCGCCAGTTCTGGTACCAGATCTCCTCAGTCTCAGCTCCAGGACTCCGCAGCAGCTTCCAGCTCGCCCGGACCTGCTCTCAGTCAATCAGGGAAGGTGTTTCCATCCGGACCTTCAATCCCTGCACCTGACGGCCTGGTTCCTGGCGGCTAGAATTCCAGGCCTTGGGTCTTTTCCGACGAGGTCCTCAATGTAGTTGAGGTCTCATAGAGTCGACCAGAAAATGTTATGCCTTCAAATGGAAAAGTTTTTCCATTTGGTGTCAGAGCAAGGGCTTGGACCCTTCCTCCTGTTCCTTGGCAAGCATCTTGGACTATTTATGGTCCCTTTCTAGTCAAGGGCTTAGGGTCACCACTCCTAAGGGGTGCACTCTGGCATATCTCATTACCGGGCTGGCCGGAAGCAGTCGGGTGGCACAGGAGAAGGTGGTCTGCTTTTTCAAAGGCTCGATCACATTTCCTCCAGTAAGGGAACCCCCACCTCCGTGGATCTACTGCTGGTACTGGCAAGCTCATGGGCAAGCCATTCGAACTATGCACAGGTGTGCTCTCTCTCACCTGTCGTGGAAGACCCCTTCTTGGTGGCTATCACGTCAGCCAAAGGATGGGAGAGCTCCAGATGCTTCCATCGAGTCTCCTTACCTGGTCTTCCACAGGGACAGAGTGTCCTGCCCCCCACCCGAAATTCCTTCGAAGGTGGTGTCGGAGTTTCACCTTAACCAGGTGTTGACTCTGCCGTGTTCTACCCTCAATCACACTGAGGTCAACATAGGCTCCATACTCTGGACCCTAGAAGGGCGCTCGCTTATTATAAGGAGCGCACGGCTGAAATTCGGGGAGAGGTTCGCCAGCTGTTTGTCACCTACGCTGAAGCCGCATCTGGCAGACCTGCAGCCAAGCGGACGATAAGCAGGTGGGTAACCTCCTGCATAGATCTCTGCTATAAGTTGGCGGGCATGGAGCCTCCCAGAGGGATAAGAGCTCATTCTACCCGCCATACTGCTGCAACGGTGGCTGCTTCCAGGGACGTCCCTATCCAGGAAATCTGCAGGGCTGCTACCTGGAAGTCAGCAAACACCTTCATTACCCACTACCACATCGACCTTGAGTCACGCCGGGATGCTGGTTTTGGGGCCTCGGTTCTCCAGTCTCTCTTTCCCAAGTAAGTATTGGGGGTGTGCGTCTTGCCTCCCTCCTCCCGGAGAACTGCTAGGAGTCTGCCAATGAGTGTGGATGAACAACATATCCATGTCCCTAGAAATACAGGTTACTCACCTGTAACAGGAGTTCTAGGAATGGTATATGTTGTTCATCCACCTGACCCACTCGACCTCCCGGCTTCGACGCACAACCTGAGCTTCCAGCGGGCCAGATCTGGCGTCATGGGGCGGAGCCGAGAGTTATACCACCCGGGTGGGTGGGAGGAGCAAGCTTGAAGACCTTCCGGCAAGATTTAAAGCGGCAAGGATACCTGCCAATGAGTGTGGATGAACAACATATACCATTCCTAGAACTCCTGTTACAGGTGAGTAACCTGTATTTTCTCCCTACTGACTGGTAACCCTCCCCCACCCCCACCCTCTAACTATAGTAAATGAGTTGCACTCCCAAATATATATCTGTGTTGGCTAAGCACCACCACCCTCTGATCCCAAATTAGTTGTATAATTATATCCTCCACTGGTGGCCAATGGCACCCCTTCCATATAACTATCAGACTGCAAATTAGATAACAGTCCCTTGCTGAGTTATTTTTTTTTTTAAACCTGAAAAACAAACATCCACAGACAATGGCACCTGACCTTCCACTGTGCACGCACCTCCCCACACCCCCTTGAACCTCCCACATACCCTCACTCACCTGAACTAGCCCTGCAGTGAAGATCACACTCTGATCGAGAACACGTCTTGCTGCTAGAACCGTTGACTGTTCTATGATAAATAAGGTAAATGCGATTGGAAAATACATTGAATTGCAGTTACCTTATTTGTCATACAGCAGTCGCCAGTTCCAGCAGCAAGATGCATCCTCGATTGGAGAGTGGATCTTCACTGTTGGGCCACTTCAGGTAAGTGAGGGTGTGTATATTGGGGGGGCCGGCACTTCAGGTGAGTGAGGGTATGTGTGGAGGGGGTCAAGGGGAGTGCAAGGAGGTGGGTGCACAGTGGGAGGTGTGGTGGGGAGCAGGTGTGATCACGGACTTTTTTTTTCAGGTTTAAAAAAAATAATCTCAGTGAGGGACCCTTTTCTAATTTGCAGATTGATAGTTATATGGAAGGGTGGGGGATGCCACTGGCCACCAATGGGGGATATAATTATACAACTAATTTGGGGATCGGAGGGTGCCACTAGGCACCAGGGATATACATTTAGGGGTGCTACTCATTTACTGCAATTAGAGGGTGGGGGGTACCACTGGGCAGCAATAAATACATATTAATAATGTGTACAAATCGCAGTGTGAGGGGTGTCAGACACCAGGGATGTACATTTTGGCAGGGTGAAAATTTGAGCGTGGAGGTACCACTGATACCATTGACAACTATTGTGTGCCGGTGGAAAAATGGCAGGGTGGGGTATGCCACTAGACACCAGGGCTATTGACTTAAAATTAATGGGGAACTGGCCACAGTTGTTGGGTGGGTGATTCCACTGGATACCACCGAAGAGACAAATGTCTTTTTCTAAAGCAATATATGATCAACGTATGCTTGCATAGGAACGCAGGTTTCAAAGAACCCTGCACTCCCACAGCCAAATAAAGATACAATTATACTATTTCAAAAAGTAAGGAAATATATTGCAAAAAACCTCATTTAATGCTCCAGTTAGGGTCAAAACAACAAAGTTGGAAAATGTGGCGTTCGGGTTTCCAGCCCCCAACACCTAATACAGTCAGGAGAGCAGATGGGGTGCTTAGGCTTCTGCCTAACACTCACCCCAGTCTCATCAAAGTCTACACATCTGCCCTTATTTACAGATGGAATAGGGTGAGTGATAGGCTTGAGAAGCCCAAGGCACACCCCACACCTGCTCTCCTGCCTGATTTGTGGGTGGGTATTAGGGAAACCCTAACGCCACATTTCCCAGCTTTTGTTGCTTGAACTCTAACTGGAGCATTGACCAAGTTTTTTGCAGTTTACATATATAGTAGTACAAAATGTAAGGGAGAAAATATATGTGTGTACGCGTGCGTGTGTGTATCTGTCTATATTTATGTAGTAGGGGTGGACAAAAATGGAGTGTGATAAATCCATTTATCTGAGTAACTGTGTGTATAAAAGTAGAATCTTACATTTATACCCAGTTACTATGATATCCTTCGTTTATGTACATAATCAGTACGTCCCACATTTCTCTTTCCTGCCCCCCATCCTCCACCTGCCGGCACCATTTCCCACAGTTTCATTTTACCAATTACCTCCTGTACCTCGTGTAGTGTTTTTCTTTCACCTGCGCTTTTATTCTGCCAGTCCCCTCCCCCACAGCACCTCACTGCATACTCATCGACAGCTTTCCAGCTCCTAGCTCCGCTCTAAAAAAAAAAAAAAAAAAAAAGAAACAGTCCAGGCAGCCTCATTAAAACAAATGTACCTTTTTATTTCTTTTCTTAAGCTTGAATTCACCCCATTTCCATTAAAACAGCTTTCTTTAGTTGCTCACTTCTTACTCACCAGGTCTGACCACTTGCTCTCAGACCTCCCCCGAATCTTTGTGCTCTCTATATACTCTACCTAGATTTTAAATTTAAAAACTTAGTAAAATCGCAAGAAACAGCTCAATACGAAGGGAGCTGACGCTGGCACGCCACCACTCGATCCTGCTTACTTAAGCCCACCACATTAGTCCAAAAATTTCACAAAGCTGCTCCCTAAGCCAGTCGGCAGCAGTGCAGTGGAGCCAATGCTGGAACAGCATAACACAGCGTCTGTGGCAACAGCACTCCTCAGAAGTGGAGGAACTTTAATGCACAAAGAAAACCTATAAAACTTTTATATTTTTAATAAAACAACAACTCTTTTCCCATACAAACCATATTAAGGCAGCCATCCCTATTGCATAAATCAGACATGCGGGAGGCGACTTGTGTAAATAACCATTTATGTTGTTTAGTTGCTACTTTGACCCTTAACTGGCCGCTCGTGAGCAACACAGCCACTGAGATTATTTGAGGTAAGTGGCAACTTAAACAATATAAATGGTGTATCACACAGTCGCCCACCCACATATCCCATATATATTGATTCAAAATATGCAGTTTATCTTCACATGTGTGGGGCAGGACCATAACTCATGAGTGGCGGCGTCATTAAAGTCCTGCCCCCACACAGGCTATGATAAACTATGTGCTCTGAGTCAGACTATTATATATTCTATTTATGCAACATCAGTTTACTAGTTATACCTCTTAAATGTGCTCTTTGTATGAAGATATAACTCTTACTTTTTGATTTCAACTGGTGGCTTCAGTGCTGCACTTGGCTGTTGTGATATTATAAGCATTGTTAAAGCAGTAGTCTGGTTTGTTCAGTATGCATTGTAACGTACCTTACTGTGTAGGATGATATCTTGCTATGTTGGATCAAGATAACATACTGAGATACACGCACACATGTATCTATCTTTATACAACACCCAGTGGTGAAATATTTTCCCGTATAAATTTATCACACTATCTAATCTTCCGATAAATATTTGTCTAAAGTCACTTTCATTGACCTTTGTACAGAACAGAACCTATCAAGGAGCAGCTATCACAATGCTGATGACAGCATAAAAGGCCTATGCAGTAGTGAAGCCAGCAGTTCAAATTACAGAAAAACGGAATAATCTGCACACAGAAAGGTGATTTAAAAAGTTATAACTGTTAACTGATGTTGTATAAATCGAATACACATTGGCCTGACTCAAAATACACAATTTATCTCCACTTGTGAGAGGACAGGATTTTCATAACTCACTTGTGGTTTTGCCACTCATGAGTCATGGTCTTGCGCAGTGCACTCATACGTGGAGATACATTGCACATTTTGAGTAAGACCATTGTGTATCCCCTGTGTATAAATATATAAAATAGGGGTGAACAAAAACGCAGTGGTATAAACCTGTTTATCCAAACTACTGTGTGTATAAATGTAAAATCTTACAATTATACACATAGTAGCCATGTCACAGCCCATTTATGTATACTGTATAGTAAACACATCGTGGGCTTCCACCCGCCAGCACTACTTCCCTCTTTAGATACACAACAGGTTCTCTTTGCTTCCCCAATAAAACAAGAAACAGTACTGTCCTCAATTTCCACATACAGGACATTGAGATCCACCTGTCTTCTTCTCAAGTCACCTTTTCTTCATTCTCCCAGCCTTACTAAAAGAAAATATGCTGAACATGTTTTTAGTTTTTTAAATCATTGTCCTTCCCGAACTGCAGTGCTGCTTGCTCTTTCATATCCACCCTACTAGATGCTATTTGTGCCACTCACTGGAGCACCCTTGCCAATCAACAAATAGTCATTTTTGTTGGAAATCTCTTTTAAAAATGTTAGAAGTAGCCAGTCCGCCGGCACAGCGATAGCGCTACCATTTGCAACGCCAGCGACCCGGGTTCAGTAGCTAGCCCGGGCTGCTGGGAGAGGGATTGAGCACTGACGGGCTGCCCTCCCTCTTCGGGGAAGGGTGGGCTGCACACCACGCTGCTGTACTGCCACCACCTGGGTGACCACGGTTGGTGTCAGTGCAGTTGGAGAGGCAGACAGTAGGGGAGGGGCTGGCATCGACCGGGGACCTGAGTGGAGCAACATCTCTGTGTGCCCCAATCACATTGTTCCTCCCCGAGTGCCAGAGAGGGCAGGACCAGAACAAGGAAAATACCCTACTTGCAGTCCAGGCGACAAACCCTCAGCACCATATCCATGGAGGAACCGGGGCAGACTCCACAGTGCGCATTCCCATGAAGTTCGGGGGAGGTTAGTAAGGAGCCTCCTCCCTGCCCGGAGGGTCATCCAGGAGCTTTAGAGGTAAGTGGAGCAGTAGCACCTTAGGAGCAGTCTCTCTGGTCCTCTTAAGGGCGTATCTGTGAGGTGCATGGAGGGTTCTGAGAGAGGGATCGAGAGAAGAGAACGTGCTGGGGGCCAAAAGAAATAGTAAAGAAAAAAAAATGTTACAAGTAAACCACAATGTAGTTCTTCTCAGTTTACAACCCTTCCAAACCGCAAAACTCCAGCTGCTCGTGCACACACACTCGACTACACTGAAGAATCCAGCTTGCTGTCACTAAGTGAGTCCACCATCTTTTTTTTTTTGGAGTTTATGCAGCTCCACCATTGAGAAACAGCGTCAGATGGCTGGTGCAGCTAAAGAGAGCGCTATACCACAACAGTGGAAGGGATAATTCATACTATAGAGAGGAGGTCAGTATTTGAGGAGCAAAGAGTCAAAAAGGATGTGTAAGGGGAAGTGAAATCGATGGGGTAATGTGGGACTCGTTTATAAAAGATCTTAAAAAAAAATGTCAGTTTTTAGGATTGGATTGGGATAGTGAGCCAGTGAAGGTCATGGTGACTAGAGAAGATACGGTCACATTTATTGGTGCAGGTGAGAATTCTGGCAACACCATTTGAACATGTTGAAGTCTTAAATATCAGACTGAGGTCATTTTTGTCCATCTGTGGTGCTTTGTTGAAGTGGCTGTTAAGAGTCCATGGCTTCCTACCACTCACCCACCCTGCCAGCGACCTGGGTTCAGGAGTGGACTTGGATTGCTGGAAGTCAGCTGGATGTGGTGGTGGGGGATGCTGAGCATCCCAAGGACTGCTGCCTTCTCCCAGGTTAAGGGGAGACATATCTGCTCAGCCTCTGACCTCCACCAGCTGGAGGCTTGAGGCCTTGTGGTAGTGCAGGTGTGAGCAGCATTAAAGGGAAGGGCCACAGCTGTGGCGCGTGAAGTTATTCCACAACGCACGGCTATGCTGCCATTGGCCGAGAACTGGGAGAACAAGGAAATGGCTCTGCGGCTTCATGCGAAGCCCCCCCCCGACTCCACCACACCACACCACCCACCAGGAACTCTGATTATGTGTATTCAGGCTGGCGGAGCCCTCCCTCCTGGTCCTGCCATGGGGAACTGTGGGGACTCTGCTCCGTGAGGGACTCGGGAGGTGAGCGTCAGTCATGAGAAGTGGGGACAGGACCGACTGCTCACCTACATAGGCCAAGGGACAAAAAAACTTTATTGCAGGACAGAAGAAAAGAAGAGTCAGTGGCTCAGATGCTTGGTGACTCAGTGATAAAATGATGCACCATCATGCGGGTATGCCCAGGATCAGAAAAGGACTCAGGTGGGTCACTGCTAGGATGTCGGGGCAGGGGACATGCTGCCTCCAGCAGTGCATCTTCGTTTGGGGAGGGAGACACCATGTTCCCACAGATGCACATACTGCGTGTGTGCAAGGCTGCCTCACAGCTTGCTTGACATCATTGGGAGTGTCGGGGGATCACACGCAAACATGCTTCTCAAAGATGTTATTAATGAGATGGAAAGTCCCTCCCCAGGGCTGTCTGAATGATGGCCTGGCACACTCTGGCTCATTCCTTGAAGCCACTGTCATCACCAGATGTGATGCCCTTGGGGGAGGAAGAGGAGAACAGCAGGTTAATGGGATGGGAGGTTGCAGAGAAGGTGGCTCTCAGTCTTACAGATGACCTGCTGAAGAGGCTGTGCACTTTGCTTTGACTTACCCATGTGATGCTTAAAGAACCACCGGTGCCTCAAGAAGAACTTTGAAAAAAAACACTATTTGGACACAAGGCAGCTTTAAATTTCTCATTGACTTTGCATTTCTTATCACCATCATTTATTAGGAAGGTCATAAACATAAAAACAGGATTTTGGTTCCTTGAGGATTCATCAGCTGCTGTTGCTTCTTCCCAGCCTTATATCACAGTACTCTTGTTGTGACATCACAGTTATCCCCATGGCAACAGACTGTGATGCTTACCTCTCAACCTTTTGTCTCCCTGAAGTGGAATATTGCCTCTAAACATGCGAAACAAATGAGCAAAATGTGGAACACTTAATCAGATCTTTACCTAAGAAGCTCAGAACACACTTAAAATGTTTGCATTTGTGTTCAGAAAGTCTGTTATTAATTGAATAATATATTTTTACATCATTTACTAGAGATTTTTGCTTTAAAATGTTAACACTGAATGTGGGACAAGTCCTCACGATGTGGAACAAGGAGATTTTGTGAAGTAAAATGAGGAACGTTCCTCGTAATGTGGTACAGTTGAGAGGTATGCTGTGATGTCACAGCAGAGTACTATAATTTCATGTAGGGAATAAGTTATAGAGGCAGAGGAACTCTAAGGGATACAAATCTTGTTTTTCTGCAGTTTCTTCAGTGTTAAAATCTTAACAAGAGAAATCTATAGAAATGTATAGAAGATATATGGAATAACAGCTGAACTGTGTCTGAAAATTGTTTTTTTTTAAGTTTTCCCAAAGGCATCAACTGCTCTTTAACACTGTGCCATGTTCAGCCTCCTAAATATCTAATACCTTAAATCATGCTATGTGTACCATTGGTACTGTTTTATTTGCAGTTTAACTTGGAAGGGGGTATGTAGGTGACTGTTGGCACGCTATTAACAACCCAAACTTGCCAGCTAATCCCCACCCCCACGGTCCTCGGATCGAGAAGTGATGCTAGCCAATGCTCTTTCTCCTACCTAACCCCAAGAGTGTATAATGATCTATATCCTGCATGAAACTGTCTAAAATATCTACCAGTTCAAACCCATTAAAAGGTACTAACCTTCTGACTGAGACTGATTTACCCTTTGAACCCTTCAATACTCTTGCCACTTATTCCCACTGTGTGTGTGTGTGTGTGTGTGTGTGTGTGTGTGTGTGCGCTATTGTTCAGGAAGAAAATTGACTTGATCGTTTTTACTCTAACTGGCAACTGGCTTTGCTTATAAGAAATCAAAATTTGCACTGCTGCTTTAAATGGTTTTAATGTCTTTAAAATGTTGGTTCAGTTATATTATCTTAGTTGGTGCATGCAATTCTGTTTAATTGGATTGATCCTGTTTTTTTTTGTTTGTTTTTTTTTTTTCTGTGTATTTTAGCGTAAACCTGTCGAGGTTTCCAGGAAAAGCGGAATACCTTTGGGTGTTCTTCCTCAAAAGGGCCTGACCATTAAGCAGGTAGAACGTATGCAGATGATAAATGACAGTGATTTGCCAAGAGCAGCAACACAGCCACGTATCAAAAGTGAGACCAAAGAAGATCGAAAAGCTAGAAAGCAAGCAATCAAAGTAGAGCGAAAGGTAACACTTGTTTTTTCTCTTGGAACTGCAACAAAATATTATTGTCCTTGGAGTCAGTACTAGATGTGATGTTAATGGTCCCAGAGACAAATCGGAATTTTCAGGCCTTGATGTAATAGCAGTGGAGTTAAGTGTAGATTCTTTCTGTGGCTAGTTCTAGAAAACCTAGTGTACAGGCCAGGGTCATATTCACCCAACTGTTTAAATGCAAACTATTTTTAAAACTTGATCTTTGAGATCTCCTTCCATTGAGTCACATCATGGAACCGTAAGCCACCGTAAAGCTTGGGGAGGGACATTGCCCGGACATTGACTTCGGCAGAATGTTTTTCTCCCTCTTTTTGCACCTCCATGAGAGGGCCCTGAGGAGGGATAGATCCAACCTGGGCACTGGAGGGGGCAAACTGGGATCTGATGGTGAGCAGTGCCGGCAGTGGTGATTCAATTGGGCAGATGAGTGGCACATTGTGGGGCCTGAAAGAGTGAAGCTCCTGGGGTATGGAGGGTGGCACAAAGAAAACGTAAAGAATGTCTTTGTAACCTTTCTTGGCTGTATTGAATTGGATTGCAGGTTTCTGGAGTTGGATAATGTAGACTGTGCAAAAGTTTAAAAACCCTTTCCCCTCAGGAGCATATAAGATTCCAAGTGTTCTATTGCTCAACCTTAATCAAAAAGACCACCACAAAAAATGTATTGTGTTCCTTCCTGAAACATTCCATAGTATTTTCTACTCTTGATTGCCTAGTTAAGCCTTGCTTGCTCGCGTGCTTATTGCATTATGTTGTTCTGTTGCACCCTGCATCTTGTGCGCTTGCTGAACACCCGATCTTACTTCGAGAGGGCTCTTGCAGTAGGTAATTACATATAGGACTGACACCGGCAGGCGTCAGGAGCCCACAGAAAAATTTCTAGCTAGCAGTCTCTGGCAGGGGACCGCCCCCACGTCAGGTGACAGACGTCAGAACAAAGGCGATCTATGCCTGCGCCTGCCTCCAGTACTTTCCACCATTAGCTCATGTCAGTGCCTCACGGTAAAGTTCAGTGCTCGTCAGCCTCATTCGTCTATAGTTTTTACCGAGTTATTTTTGATTTTTCTAATTTTTGTCAGGTATTCGTCGGTGTATGTCATACCCTACACCTCCGAGCACAAGAACAAGTGCGACTCGTGCGGCGCCCAACTTCCGCACAAGGACGGCCATTCCCAGTGCCTCTTCTGCCTAGGCCCAGATCATCAGGTGGAGAAGTGCCAGCACTGCCTTAAATTCAACGCGGCCACCTGCAGACGGCGGCAGCAGTCCCTGGAGGCCCATATTTTAAAGAAAAAATGTCCTCCATGGAAAAGGAGTTAAAAAAGCTCCAGCAGGCGTTCACTTCCCCAAAGGCCATCGCAAGAAAAAAGACAAGGAGAAGCACCGGACAAGGGCTTCTCATCCCTGCGTCTTCTTCAGGAGTTGCTGTGCTTCAGGTATGTCCCCCCCAGAGTACCGATCGCGACAACGCCTTGGAGAGTTTCAGGCGTCAGACGGCCCCCGTCTGGCTTGCGCTCGGGCCCTTCAGGTGCCTTCGGGCTATTGGAGGCCTCTGCTCCCGGTAAAGCCACCACTGTGCGGCCTACTGGTTCGAGTGGCTCCAGTAAGCTGGACTTCGGCTCCTTCGATGCCCTCACGGAGACTGTCGATAAGTCGCCCAACTCCTCGGGGCAGCGCACAGCCCCTCTTCCGCCCGACCGGGCTGCCCCTCCTTCGCGACCTGCCTCGGGCGACGGGTCCGCTAAGTTGGACGTCGGCTCCTCTGGCGTCCGCCCGGACCCCGCTGATAAGTCGGACATTGGCTTGCCCGACGTCTGCACGGCAGCTGAGCCAATGCTGGACCCTCCCACGTCAGTCGTTCCTGGTTTCCCGCAGCCTTCGCTGCCCTCCAGGGACCCTGGGTCTCCTCAGTCTGACCCCGGGGATTTTTCCCCGCCATCCCCGGGTGATGCCGAGGTTCCTGCTGCGCCCCTGTCAGACCGTCCGCCCGCTGGGCCGACCAACCTGATGTCGGCTCCCCGGACCTCGGCTCCCTGGCCGCCAGCCCCGACACTGGTCTTTTGACTTGGGGCAACATCCCGCTCCCAGATGCTGTTCCAACGCCAGGCCCTCCGCCCACCGGGCCTTCTGCTCCAGACCCGCCCGTGGGCCCTCCGGCCGGGCTGTCTGCTCCGGCAGACCCCTCGGTTCCCGGGTATCCAACACCCCAGTATCCGATGCTGGCCTATCCAACGCCTCAATACCCGACGCCGAGCTTCCAGCCGTCAGGTTATGGATACGCGCCTTACGGGTATAATCCATACCCGTATCCCCCTCCTCCTTCTCCACCACCCTCTCAGCCGCCGGTGGACTTGAAGGAGACTCTGGCCTCCTGGTGGGCTGAGGCCAAGGCTCAGCTCACCAGAGAGGTGGAGAGTCATCTTCCGACGACGGTGCCGGTTCCAGTTCCGCAATGACAGACTCCCTCCCCACCTCCGGACACCAGGGCCGAACCCTCTGGTTCCAGGGCAGGGCAGGACACGTTTCCCTGAGGGCTTCCCAAGGGGTCCATTCCTCCCCCACGCCAGGAGAGGGAGTCTTCCTCCTCATCATCTTCTTCCACCTCGGACGATGAGCCACGCTCTCCGTCTAAGCCCAGGCCAGCGACTCCTCAGTCCCTGCGGAGGATCCTTCTTCGGAGTTAATCTGAAATCCAGGAGGTTCATAAGTGGCATTCCTTGGAGCGGATCCCCAGCGTAGAAACTCGCTGAGCATCTGGATCTGCCTGTGACAGCTCCCACCTTGGTGCCACCCTGGATTGAGCCTCATGCCGATCTTGTTACCACCATTTGGAAACGGCTGTTGGCTCTAGCCCCACTTCCTCGGAAGTTACACAGGCTATATCAGGCTACCGAGGGTGTTGCCTTTTTAGATTCTCACCCTTGAGCTGATTCAGTCGTGATTAGCGCCGCTTATGGCCGGACAGCTAACCCGAAACATCTGAGCTCGTCTCCACCTGACAAAGAATCCCGTCTTCTGGGCCAGTATGGGAAGAAGATCTATGCTTCTTCCACTCTGGGTATTAGGGCCCTAAATTATGTCTGTCACATGGGGGATTACCAGAAGGCGATTCTTAGTGAGGTGGAATCCAAATTGGACTCACTTCCGGACTCTCAAGTCAAACAGGAAGTGGCTGACCTCGTCCGCTCTGCACGTTCAGCCAGTTGGCACATGCTTCGTGCTACTTACGATGCAGTGGACACTGCTGGTAGGAGCTCCGCTTTCGCCGTAGGCTTACGGCATCATGCCTGGCTCCGTGTGTCAGGGTTGGTCCCGGAAGTGCAGTCCTCTATTCAGGAAGCGCCCTTCTGGGGTTCGGTGGTGATGTCAAGGACATTATCACCGATCTGCAGGAGAAGGGGACTGCACTGAAGTCTGTGGACTCCATGTATCATCCCCAACAAACACAGCGCCGTCCCTTTTGTAGACAGAATCGGCAAAAGGCGAAACCCCAGGGAAAGCGGGCCGCTAAATGCCAGGCCCCTCTGACTGCCAAGCCCTCTCCGCCCAAAAAAGCAGCGGGTGCTTCAGCTGCGGTGCTGCCCCACACCACACCTGACTCCTTTCTTCTCCCACAGCCTCCGGACTCCCCGGAGGAACTGGTAGGAGGGAAGGAGGTTTTCCCTCCACCTTCCGGGCTGGGAAAGGATAACATCAGATTCTTGGGTGCTCCAGTTGATCACCGAAGGACACTCAATAGAGTTTCTACAGAAACCACCTCGCCACCCCACCACAAGGTCGTCGTATTCTTGGGAACATCTTCTCTTGGTCCAGGAAGAGATTTCAGTTCTTTTGCTGAAAGAAGCAATAAAACCGTCCCTCTTCATCTTCAGGGGACGGGTTACTGTTCCCACTTCTTCCTGGTCCCGAAGAAGACAGAAGATCTAAGACCCATTCTAGATCTCAGTTCTCTGAATCTTTTTGTGGAGTACAAAAGGTTCAGAATGCTCTCTTTGCAGAACCTTCTGCCCCTCCTCCGCTTGGGCCAATGGCTGTGCGGTCTGGCTATGCAGGATGCTTACCTGCACATTTCCATTCGCCCATCTCACCGCAAATATCTTGGTTTTGCGTTCCAGGGGGACCACTATCAGTTCAAGGCACTTCCGTTTGGCCTGTCCTCAGCTCCCCAAGTATTTACCAAATGTCTTGCGGTGGTGGCGGCCTATCTGCGTGCTCGGGGGTGTCAGGTTGTCCGTGCCTGGATGATTGGCTCCTGGTGGCCTCATCGGGGAGGAACTCCTGCACTGCCTCGCCCCTTACCCAGCAGGTTTTTGCCTGCCTGAGTATTACCATCAACCATTCCAAGTCTCACTTGATCCCATCTCAGAGACTAAAGTTTATAGGGGCGATTTTAGACACAACCATTGGCAGGGCCTTCCTGCCACCGGACAGGGCATCCACTCTCCAGACTCAAGTCTATTGTCCAGCCACATGTGGGTCAGTGCAAGATCGATCCTTCACCTCCTCGGGCTCATGGTGGCTGCTATCCTGACAGTCCCTCACACTGTGCTGCACATGAGAGTTTCTCAGTGGACACTCCGCTCCCAATGGGATCAGTTGGTGGATGACTTAGATCACCCAGTTCTGGTCTCCTCACCGATGCACCGAGACTTGCAATGGTGGATGGTTCGAGAGAACCTGCTTCGGGGAGTTCCTTCCCCCCCCTCCCCCAGGCTCTTACTACAGACGCCTCAGATAAAGGTTGGGGAGCCCATCTCGGTCCCCATCGGACCCAGGGCTCTTGGTCCAAGCTTGAACAGACACTCCACATCAGTGTGCTCAAGCTTCGGGCAATTCTATATGCTCTCCAAGCCCTTCACCTGTACATTCTTCCCAGCCACCTAGCCGTCCAGATGGACAATATGTGCGTGGTTTGCTACATCAACAAACGGGGGTCTCGGCCCTACCCTCTTTGCAGGGAAGCAATGAGGGTTTGGGATTGGGCAACACAACACGACCTTCACCTCATGGCAATTCATGTTCCGGGAATCGACAGCACCTTGGCAGACAAGCTAAGTCGCTTGTCCGCTGTGGCTCACGAGTGGGAACTGGACCAAGGGGTTCTAGAAGGTATCTTCCACCACTGGGGAACACCACAGGTCAACCTGTTCACTTCTCCTCTAAATGCAAAGCTTCCCGAATTCTGCTCGCTCGTTCCAGAGTGAGGCGTTTTCTGGAGAGACGCTGTGTCTCTAGACTGGAAGGACAGATTCGTCTATGCCTTTCCCCCAATTCCTCTGATCCAACGAGTCTTGCAGAAACTAGTTTCAGAAGGAGCACGAATGATTCTGATTGCTCCTTTCTGGGCCAGGCATGTTTGGTTCTCTCTTCTACAACAGTACTCCGAGGATCATCCTCTTCCTCTATCATGAAGTTTGCTGACCCAAGATCAGGGGATTCTGGTCCATCCAGGTCTCAGGTCTCTTCAGCTTCATGCATGGCTTCTGCAGACATAGCTCGAAGTCGCTTTGGGGTTTCTCCCCAAGTGGCGGAGATCTTGGTGGAGGCTAGAAAACCCTCCACTAGGTCTACATATGCCACGAAGTGGAAAAGGTTCACTATCTGGGCTGCTTCAAAAGACGTGGAACCCTTTTCCTGTTTGGCTCGGCTACTGCTGGAGTACCTATGCCATCTTTTTGACCTGGGTCTTAGTCAGTCTTCTCTGAAAGTTCACATGGCGGTCATCTCGGCCTATCATGTTTCCTTTTCAGACAAGATATTTGCTTAGCTGGAGATCTCTAAGACTTTCCTCGGAGGGGTTCTCCATCTGAGACCTCCTATACATACTCCTGCCCCTCCTTGGGATCTGAACTTTGATCTTGAGAACCTTACTCTGCCTCCTTTTGAACCGGCAGCTTCCACAGACTTGAAGTTCCTTTCATGGAAGACTGTCTTCCTGGTAGCCATTCCTTCCGCTCGGAGAGTTTCCGAGCTCTAGGCCCTGATGTGTAAAATTCCATACTTGATTTTTCACAAGGAAGGTGTGGCTCTGCGCACTAACCCTAAGTTTCTTCCTAAGGTGGTAGTGGAATCTACTGTGAACCAGTCCATAGAGTTACCCACCTTTTTTACGCAGTACTCCAATCAAGGGGAGTATTTACTCCATACTCTGGACGTTCACCGCATTCTGAGATACCACACTAACAGGACAAAGGATCTCAGGAAGACTGATCAACTGTTTGTCTCTTTTGCAACCAAAAGGGAAGGCAATGCTATTTCTAAGCAATGCCTATCTAAATGGTTGGCTCATTGTATCACTTTCTGTTACGACAAGTACAGCAAGACCCTCCCGGGTCAAGTAAGAGGCCACTCCACCAGAGGATTCGCCGCCTCAGCGGCTTGTTTCAAGAATGTGTCAGCGGTGGACATCTGTGCTGCCGCCACTTGGACCTCCGTCCATACTTTTACAAAACATTGCAGTTTGGATATTGCCTCTCGCCGTAGAGCAGGCTTCTGGCTGGCTGTTCTGCAAGGCCTCCTCTCCTAAGGCTTGCACAGCTAGAGGTTCTACTTGGAGTAGATTTCCTCCTTCCGTGTGTTTCTCCTTGTTCCAGACTGCTTGGGACTCGGTCCTATATGTAATTACCTACTGCAAGAGCCCTCTCGAAGCAAGATAGTACAGTTACGGAAGAACTTACCGTAACAGTAGCTCTTCGAGAGAGGCTCTTGCAGTAGGTAATAGCTTCCCGCCCTCCTTCCCCCTAAGCTTTTTCAGCTCCTCTTCCAGGGAGGGAAATATCTGCTCCTCTCATCCGGCCTCTTTTGGCCTGTGGCAGGAAAGTACTGGAAGGCAGGCGTCAGGGACTGCCCCTTTATACCGATGTCTCCTGACGCCGGTCGCCTGACGTGAGGGTGGTCCCTTGCCAGGGACTGCTAGCTAGAAATTTTTCCGTGGGGTCCTGCCACCTGCCGATGTCAGTCCTATATGTAATTACCTACTGCAAGAGCCTCTCTTGAGAAGATCTGATGTTACGGTAAGTTCTTACGTAACTGTACTTTGCTATGAAGGCTGTGTTCTCAGGCAAGGCAAAAACGTGTGTCTATGGCACCCTATGCCAAAGGCTTAGAGTGCCATACATGGAAACGTATTTATTTAAAGGTTTGTGACTAGCATAGGAACACTGAGCCGGGGCTCGTTTCCATGTACGACCCAAGATTTCCACTTTAACCTGGTGATTAATCTCCTGGTGTACTTCACTAACCACACCTCGGAATCTGAGCACAGGCTCCATACTTTATACCTGCGGCGAGCACTTGCCTATTATAAGGAGTGCACGGCTGGAATTTGAGGAGAGGTTTGCTAGCTATTTGTGACCTACGCTGAAACCACACGTGGCAGCAAAGCAGACAATTGGCAAGTGGATTGTGTCCTGCATCGACCTCTGTTATAGGTTGGCGGGTAAGGAGCCTCCCGTAGGGCTAAGGGCTCATTCCACCCGTCATATCGCTGCCTCGGTGGCTGCTTCCAGGGACGTCCCTATTCAAGAAATCTGCAGGGCTGCTACCTGGAAGTCAGCACACACCTTCATTTCCCACTACCACATAGACCTTGAGTCATGCCAGGATGCTGGTTTTGGGGCCTCAGTTCTCCAATCTCTGTTTCCTAAATAGGTGGTGTGCGCCTTGCTCCCTTTTCCTGGAGAACTGCTAGGTGTCTGCCAGAAGTGTTGATACGTACACTACTGTATATCCATGTCCGTAGAAAAACAGGTTACTCACCTGTAACAGTTGTTCTAGGTGTGGTATATGGTGTACATCCACACTGACCCACCCAACCTCCTCTGGCAAGTGGCACACCATCTTGCTTCTAAGGGGCAAGATCTGACATCACGGGGTATCTCTGGGGGAGTTACCACCCCGAGTGGGTGGGTGGGACGAGCTAGCTAAAACATGTTCTGGCTGAAGTTAAAGGAAAGGGATCACTGCCAGAAGTGTGGATATACACCATATACCACTCCTAGAACTACTGTTACAGGTGAGTAACCTGTTTATGTCTGACACCAACTGCCATAGAGGCATAGTTCAGGAAACATAGGCAGATGAGGAGAAGTTATAGAATTCACAAGTAGTGTTTTATTATCAATAACAATAAAATAAAGAAATGAAATTGTACAAGAATAGCTTTTCATACAGACAGGTCAAAGTTCTACATCTGAGTCTCTCAATTTAAATCTGAATCTCTCTATATATCTCTAAACAAAACAGTGCTCTTTTTTATAAGATGTCTTTTCCTGGCAGTTTAGACTGCATCCTGCTCTTGTAAGTTACATCTCCAGTTTCTTAAAAAATGTATCAGAACTTTTTCAGTTTCTTTCCTGAGGCCAGCCTGAAGAGCACATCTAGACCTGACTGGTGCAGCAAAATAGAACATTCTGTCCCAGAGCTAGTCTCCATTGACAGTTCTGTAGACAAGCTTGTGGAGGTCAAAATACATCTCAAGGTCAACCCCCTGTATTACAGATTATTTTCTTTAAGAAACCCAAATAGCGTTCTGCAGTCATTTCAACAATATAATTATATACATGCAAACCAAAAGATCTCAGTTTCACATAAAGATTCTCATACATTTTTTTTTAACCACAGAAAAGCAAGGGGAAAAAGAAAAAATAGAAACAGCAAGTGAAGGAAGGGAGATAACAGGTGGAAATTGTGGGACTGTCAGAGTGGCCAGTTCCTGGGTGCCACAAGAATATTTGATTGTGAAATCAGAGAGGCAAGTGGCAGAAAGGAGAGGACAAAACAGATCCTTGCTTTTTAACTCTCTCTGCATAACAAATAAGACAGGGTCTTACCCAACCCTGTCACAGGATCCTGTAGGAAACAAGCAGCCTGAGTCTCTGAGGTCTTTGCTTAGTGAAGAGTAAAGGACTGGATGTATGAGTGAGGAGATGGGAGGAGAGGGGGCTGGAAAGGATGGTGCTGTTGCAGTAGAATGGGGATTAAAAAAAGAATTTGGAGATCAGGAAGGAGTACAAGGGACAGTGATGCATGCAGGAAAGCTAGTCAAGGGCAAAACATCAGAAATCATGGAAGAGGGTGTTCAGATTGGATAAGGGAGCAGTGCTATACACCATATCCCACAGTCAAACAGTGTATTTATTGATTTATTTAAAAAATTGGTAACTGGTAAAAGCACACTGAGCTGAAGCTCGTTTCCAGGTGTGATCCAGGGGTACAGACAGGTGGAAAGTACAATAAAAGTAAATGCATTATCAGATCAGTACATAAACAGTATAAGAACAAGCAATTAAAAAAATTAGCCGAAGCTCATTTCCAGGTGTGACCTGGGGTGCACACAAGGAGAAAGTACAACAAAAGTAAACGCATTATCAAACAGTACACACACAGTATAAGCACAAGCAATAAAAATGAAGGTTAACAGGACAAAAATGAGTTAAAAAAATAAGAGGCAGTAAGTGCATAAGAGCCCATACAGTGGAGTCACATACACCTGGGAGTTGAACCCTGAGATATCGCATAAGGGCAGGAGGCAAGGGTGAGGAGAAGGAGGGGGGCAGAGGAAGAGGAGTGGCACGAGCAGTTTGTGCCGGGGGAGATGTAGAAGGGATTTGGGGGAGGTGATCAAAGGGAATGCAGTGTCCCCGAGGAATAGATTCCAGAGGAAAGGGAGGTGATAGGAAAAGGCAGATTGACCTGCTCCAGTGTGAGGGTTGGGGAAGGAGAAGCAGTGAGAGTCTCTGGAACGAAGGGAGTAAGTAGAAGGGCTTGCAGGTGATAGATGAGAGGAGAGGTAGGAGGGGAGTGTCCTGAACCAGTATTTGGCAATGAGGGAGAGACAGTGGACCTCACACCTGTGGGATAGTGGCTTTATGGAGAGGGAGGAGTAGATGAGACATTGATGAGTAAGGGGCAAAGGAGAAGGTAGTGAAATGACTGAATGAGTTAAGGAGAGTGTCAAGTTTTGAGAAGTAAGTTGCGGGGGCAGAGCCGTAAACAATGTTGACATACTCAATAACCCGTAAAATTGTTTTCCTGACTTAATCACAACAGGTGGGCAGATGGAGGCTGTCCTTATTGTGGTAGAGGATACCACATTTTGAGCGCAGTTTTGTGGCAGTGGCGTCTATATGAGAAGAGAAATAAAGATTGCTGTCCAGCCAGACCCCGAGGTATTTAAAAGTGTGGACCACATCTAGGAGGGAGCCGTCTAGGGTGACAAATGCTGGGGTGGAATGGAGTCGAGACAACCTCTGCCTGGAGTCAAAGATCATTGAGAAAAGTTTTCTTGGTGTTAAGTTTTAACTGGTTGTCCTGGAACCAGTGTTGAACTTTATCAAAATTGAGCTATGGGGGTAAGTTCATCGGTGGCAGAGGAGCTTGAAGTATAGATCACGGTATCGTCCACATACATATGAATTTGGGAGGTAGAGCAGACAGAGGTCATTTATAAAGACTGAAAAAGAATGGGACAATGTATGGATCCTTTGGAGACTCCGGCTTGGATGGGGGGTGAGGGGGATAGGGCATTATCAGCTAGGACCAATTGCTGCCTGTTGTATAAGTAGGAGTTGAACCAACTGACTGCAGAAGGTGGAGGACAGTAGTCTCTATGCCAAGGACAGACTACACTTGAGTGAGGAGGGAAAGAAAGTGTTAAAATAGAGGATGGAGGAATACAGAGAGAAAGTTGGGAATTTAAACTAGGAGCAGGGGGGTGGCTAGTGGGCAAGAGACATGCAGAGACCACAGGTTGGGAAGCCGTATGAGCTTACCTCCCATAACAGTGACAAAGGACAAATGGCAAGTACTGTTGGTGATGCTAGTAAAGGAGTGCAGGATGGGAGAGGGGGGAAGGGGTGGAAGATGGTCACCCTTAATGCTAAGAGTCTTGGGAGGAAAACTGCAGAGTTGCAGGCACTCACGGCAGAGGGAGAGGTGGACATTGCAGCCATCACAGAAACATGGGCCACCCAATACAATGACTAAGACCTGTCTGTACCAGGGTACAGGTTATTTTGTAGGGATAGGGTGATTGGGAAAGGAGAGGGGTGGCACTATATGTGAAGGAAGGACTGAAGTGTGTAAGGGAGGAAGGGGAGGAGGGTAGTACGGAGTCACTTTGGATGCAAATCCAGGATTCCAAGAATAGAACTCTCAGAATGGTGGTGGTATACAGGCTGCCCTCTCAGACGGAGGAGTTAGACAGGGAACTAGCGGGACAGATCAGGAGGACCTGCAAGAAGGGTAGTGTGGTGATTGTGGTGGACTTCAGCATGCCAGGACTGGACTGGAGTACCCCAACAACTAGGAATTTATTTATTTATTACATTTTGGTGACCAGGTAAGCCCACTGGGCCCCGGAGGTCCCCTTTTTCAGGGGCCACCCGGGGTTACATAGCAACAGAATAAGCAACATTGTGAAACACTGAGCATGAGTTACATGTGTAGAAGGGAGAAGATAAGAAACATAGAATTTGACAGCAGGCAAGGACCACTTGGCGCACGCAGTCTACCTATTTCCCTAGCTGATGGATAAGCTGCAGATTCTAGTCGAAGGAGTCCCGTTGGGCGGTGTCTGCTGCGGCGGGCTCGGTTCAGCAACTTGAGCAGATGATCGCCCTTGAGGAGGAGGTGGCCCAGGCTGCATCTTCGTCTTTCTGGGTCGCGGCATTTATCCCGCTCTCCTTGGGCTCCTCCTACACAGCTTCTTTCAAGGAGCTTTGTCAGTCCCTCTTCACAAAAGGTGAGGGTCCATCGGGACATTCCTCTCGGTCCAAGAAGAAGGACTTGAAGGGTAAGTCCCACAGTCGACATTCGTGGGAGCGGGAGAGGTCCCCTTCCCCGGACATTCGACACTCGACTTCGGTCGAGGTTGCGGCTAAGGCCGCTGGCTTCATGGTGTCCCCATCAGGTAAGCCAGCCGAGACGCCTGTCGATGCAGTTGAGATTTTTCTCGACCCGTTGGACGGGCTGCCAACTGGTGAAGCCGACAACCCTTCTTCACCAGTTCCCCTGTTGGAAACCAAAGACTTGCCTGTGCCTCCTGTGCCGGAGTCCCCAGTTAAGGTTCCTGAGCCGAGGGAGGAACAGGTTTCCTCCGCTCCCTCCCAGACCCACCCTCAGAAACACTGAAGGTCTTGGTCTCTGACCTCCTCTCGGTCCAGCCGACATCGGCTGTCTTGAGGGAAGCGGCGGCAGCACTCTTCCTCGTCTTCGTCCTCCTCGGAGGATAGGCTCCGGCGCAGGTTGCGTCAGCACTACGAGGACTTGATGTGGCAGCAGCTCCTTCTGATCGGGAACAAGCCGACGCTGTCACCAGAGCGGCCAAAACAACCCCTCATGGTCATCGAGGCACCGGTTGTTCACTGAAACCAACTGCACCACCCATTGTGGTGGAACCCCCTCCTCCACAACCTAAATCTGGGGCTCCAACCAAGGATTCTCGGTCGGGTCAGGGGTTGTCCCATCGGTTGTCGGTCACCCTCACTCCGGATCGGCCTCGGCAGGTGGAGGGTGGCTCAGGCCCTCGCCATCTGTTTGCAGACTCCTTGGAGTCTGATGATGGGGGACAGTCAGTGGATGAGAGCCCATCCTCGTTCATGGGAATGTTTCGGCTCATCTCAGAATCTACTGGAATGAAGCTCGAACCCGTGTCAAAGCGAGCCAAATATCCCCTCATGGAGATACTGGACCGAGGGGATTCTCCCACGGAGGCCTTTCCGGTAGCTGATACCATTGTTGGCCCAGCTCTGGAGTTATGGCAGCGGCCGGCTTCTTGTCCTCCTCTTTCCGCCAGGATGGCCAGGAAGTATGCAGTCCCTACCGGTTCACTCTCCAGTTTTTCAAGGCACCCCTCTGCGGAGGGGCTTGTGACTGACAGTGTTTTCTGGCATCCCAGAAACACTAGGGACGTAGACAAGCCTCCCGACAGAGTCCAAGAAACGACTATGCCGGGCGAAAAGTCTGCGTTGCGTCCTCCTTAAGCCTTTGTCAGGCCAGTTCGGTCGTCTGATGGCACACTTTTCCCATGCCCTTTTGAGCTCCCTGGATGAGATGATTCCTCATCTCCCGGCTGACCTCCAGACTACGATCAAGCAGGTGCAGGATCAGGGAAGGGCGGTGGCAAAGCAGCAGCTCCAAACTGCTCTCAATATTGGAGACTCTTGTGCCCAGTCAGTAGCGGCCGCAGTGGCCATGCGCCACAGAGCTTGGCTGCATATCTCCACCTTCACGACAGATATTCAGCACAAGCTCGCAGACGTACCCTCCCTTGGTACCGACTTGTTCGGTCCCGGGGTGGAGGGTCATTTGCAGAGGATCGAGAAGTCCAATGCCACCTTGGACTCGGTCACGTCTGCCCAGAAGGACAAAGGCCGCCAGCAGCAGCGTAAGCCCTTTCGGCCTTCTGCCCCTGCGGCACGCCCGGCCCAGCAACACCAGCATCAGGGCCAGCAGGCTCGCACTTGGCACCCCAAAGCCAAGCCTGCAGCTTCCTCCAGCAAGAAGCCAGGAGGAAGAGGCCCAGGAGGTCCTTCAGCCATTCCTTCCTCCAGGCCTGCCCAGTGACGGGTTGAGGGGTGTCGCCCCCAGCGTCGTCACTCCCCCCCTGGGTTCCCCCCGTGGGGGGACGGCTCCACCACTTCCTTTCCGCCTGGTCTGCTATCACCATGGACTGCTGGGTGCTGGAAGTGGTAGGAAAGGGTCTGCCTCTGGAATTCGAGCGGGCCTCACCCTGTTGAGCCGTCGCCCCGCGGGGGGCTACTGGGTCCGTAGCCTCTCTGTCGGCTCGCCGAGCTGACATTGCTCTGCTCCTCCAAAAGGAGGTGATCAGGGAAGTGGCAGATCCTCCTCCAGACCCAGGGTTTGTGTCCAGGTACTTCCTGGTCCCAAAATGGATGGGGGGCCTGGCGCCCCATTCTAGTCCTGCATGACCTGAACAAGTTCCTAAGGTCTCATACCTTCAAGATGGTCACTCTGGCTCAGATCATCCCATCCTTGGAACGAGGTGTGTGGTTCTGTTCTCTGGACCTCCAGGACACGTTCTTTCACGTCCCAATCCGTCCGTCTCACCAGCGATTCCTCCACTTCAGGGCAGAGGGATCCCTTTACGAGTTCCGGGCCATGCCCTTCGGCCTCTCTCCAGCTCCCAGGGTCTTCACCAAATGCATGGCAGTGGTGACAGCATTCCTGTGGTGCCGAAGGGTCCAGGTGTACCCTTACCTGGACGACTGGCTGATTGCAGCGCCCTCCAGATTGGAGGTGGAGCAGTGCAGAGAGCTGGCCCTCCCGGTCTGCCCTCAGATTGGCCTCCTCATCAACGAGGCCAAATCGGAACTCGTGCCAATGCAGGTGATTCAGTTCATTAGAGCAGAGCTTGACTCTCTTCGAGCGAGAGCACGGCTCCCGGAGGACAGGGCCGAGGTTCTTTCCTCCTTTGCCCAATCATTTCTGGTTGAGCAGTTGCACCCTGGCCGGGACTTCCTGCGTCTCCTGGGTCTCATGGCGGCCTGCACCAGCATGGTCTATTGGGCCCGCTGGCATATACGTACCCTTCAGTGGGGACTGGCCGGCCAGTGGTCACATCGCTCCGGTCCTCTGGACTAGCCAGTGGCAGTGACCCAGGAGATGTGGAAGCTGTCCAGTGGTGGATTGTTCCAGCTCATCTGCAGGAGGGCATCCGCTTGTCCGCCCGAGCCGGCGGTCACTCTAACGACCCGATGCCTCTCTGATGGGTTGGGGTGCCCATCTGGGAAGCACAGAGTGCACGGCCTCTGGTCCCTCAGGGAGTCCCGATGCCACATCAACCTGCTGGAACTTCGAGCAGTCCGACTAGCCCTCACTGCCTTCGCTCCATTTGTACGGGGTTAAGTGGTCCAGGTCCAGACGAACAATACCACGACCATGTACTACCTAAACCGCCAGGGCGGGACGCGCTCCTTGCCCCTGTGCAAGGAAGCTCTCCACACTTGGTCCCTCGTGAGCAGTCTGGAGGCGGGTCTCCTAGCCATCCATGTGGCAGGAGCCTCCAACACTCTGGCCGATGCCCTAAGCCGGATAGGGGCTGCATCTCGTGAGTGGTCACTCCTGCCGGAGGTAGTACACTGATCTGTTCTCCCACTGGGGCATGCCTCAGGTGGACCTGTTTGCCTTCAAGGAGAATGTGAAGCTGAGGCTGTATCATGCCCGCCCCCCTCAGCAGGGCTCGCTGCAGAGGGATGCCTTCTCAAGGCCGTGGACCTCGAGCCTCTTCTATGCCTTTCCCCTATTTCCCTTGATCTACAAGCTGCTTCTCAAGGTGAGGAGGGACAAAGCACAGGTGATTCTGGTAGCCCCAGACTGGCCCCACCAGTTCTGGTAACCAGATCTCCTCAGCCTCAGCTCCAGGCTCCTGAGGCGGCTTCCAGCCCGCCCGGACCTGATCTCAGTCAACCAGGGGAAGATTCTCCACCGGGACCTTCAATCCCTGCACCTGACGGCGTGGTTCCTGAGCGGTTAGAGTTCCAGGCCTTGGGTCTTTCCGAGGAGGTCCTCAACATGGTTGAGGCATCCCGTAAGGAGTCGACCAGAAAATGCTATGCCTTCAAATGGAAGAGATTCTCCATTTGGTGTCAGGGCAAGGGGTTGAACCCTTCCTCCTGTTCCTTGGCCAGCATTCTGGACTACCTGTGTTCCCTTTCTCAGCTAGGGCTTCAGTCAACGACCCTTAAGGTGCACCTGGCAGCCATCTCTGCTTAATGGACGCGGGCCGGGCAGTCAGTGGCACAAGAGAAGGTGGACGGGCGCTTTTTCAAAGTCCTTGGTCACATATCCCCTCTGGTGCGAGAACCTCCACCTCAGTGGGATCTACTGCTGGTATTGGATAAGCTCATGGGCAAGCCATTCAAACCGATGCACAGGTGTGACATCTCTCACCTGTCGTGGAAGACCGCCTTCTTGGTGGCTATCGCATCAGCCAGAAGGATGGGAGAGCTGCAGGCGCTTTCCATCGAGTCTCCCTACCTGGTCTTCCACAGGGACAAGGTTGTCCTGCACCCCCAACCGAAATTTCTTCTGAAGGTGGTGTCGGAGTTTCATCTTAACCAGGTGTTAACTCTGCCGGTGTTCTACCCCAGTCACACCTCGGATGCCGAATATAGGCTGCATACTCTGGACCCTAGAAGAGCGCTTATTATAAGGAGCGGAAGGCTGAAGTTCTGGGAGAGGTTCGCCAGCTGTTTGTCACCTATGCTGAAGCCGCACCTAGCAGACCTGCAGCCAAGCAGACAATAGGCAGGTGAGTCACCTACTGCATAGATCTCTGCTATGGTTTGACGGGCATGGAGCCTCCCAAAGGGATAGGAGCTCATTCTGCCTGTCATACCACTGCTTCGGTGGCTGCTTCCAGGGACGTCCCTATCCAGGAAATCTGCAGGGCTGCTACCTGGAAATCAGCACGCACCTTCATTACCCATTACCACATCAACATTGAGTCATGCCGGGATGCTGGTTTTGGGACCTCTGTTCTCCAGTCCTTGTTTCCTAAGTAGGGGGTGTGCGCCTTGCCTCCTTCCTCCCGGAGAACTGCTAGGAGTCTGCCAGTAAGTGTGGATTGAACAACATATCCTTGTCCCTAGAAATACAGGTTACGCACCTGTAACAGGAGTTCTAGGAATGATATATATTGTTCATCCACACAACCCACCCGACCTCCCCGGCTTCGACGCACAACCTGGCTTCCAGCGGGCTAGATCTGGCGTCATGGAGCGGAGCCGAGAGTTTTAACACTCGGGTGGGTGGGAGGAGCCAGCTTGAAGACCTTCCGGCAAGATTTAAAGCATCAAGGAACTGCCAGTAAGTGTGGATGAACAACATATACCATTCCTAGAACTCCTGTTACAGGTGAGTAACTTGTATTTTCTAACATTACCTCTGAGCCGTCCCCCTCTATCTTCAGATTGTGCCCCCTTGTTCTTGCATGTGTCTCTTTTTCTGAACGATACTACCCTCTTGTACTTTAATTCCCTTGAGATACTTGAATGTTTCTGTCATGTCCCCCCTTCACCTTCTTTCCTCTAGGGATACATATTAAGCTGCTTTAGTCTCTCCACGTATGTCTTCTGGTGCAGACCCTGCACCATTTTGGTTGCCCTCCTGCTACTCTTGGTACTATTGAATGCCCTCCAGGACAGCTTCCTGATGCAAATGGTCAAGTGAACCAACCAGGTTGAGGAATACCCTTTACCTTGTGCTGGTAAATTGGGAGTTTGTAAAGGAAATTAGGGTGGAAGAACCGCTGTCGGAGTGACTACTACTCAGTATGGCTCACATTGGATATGGGCAAGGAAGGAATGGAATCTGGCACAAGAGTGCTGGACTTCAGGAGGGCCGACTTTGGGAGGATGGGGGAAGTGGTAAAAGAGTACCTGGCCAGAATTCAACCTAGTATGGGCACTAACCAGAGGTAGGAGCTAATAAAGCTGGGGATAGTGGCGGCAACCAGAACCTACAGCAAAGCCCAGAGCAAGAAGGCTAAGGCTAAAAAAACCGAGCTGGGTGAGCAAGGAGTTCATGGAAAAGGTAAGGAGGAAAAGAGCTGCCTTTAGGAGATGCAAGAAAACAGGGAGGAGTACCTGAAGGAATTGAAGGAGGTGACAAGGGCAGTAAGGAGAGCCAAGGCATCTGCGGAGCTCAGGCTGGCACAAGGCATTAAGAAGGGGGGAGAAGGACTTCTTTAGGTACATCAGGGAGAAAAGGAACTGTAAGGACCACATAGTAAGGATTAGGAAGGAGGAGGGTTGGGTGGAAGCAGGGTGCGATAAGGCAGACGCGCTAAATGATTACTTCTGCTTGGTATTTACTAAGGAGAAGAGGGGGGTGATACCCAAGGGGAGAGGAATGGCAGAAACGGTGAGGGGGGGATGACAGACGGGGAAATCATGGAGGGCAGAGTTCGGGAGGGTTTGAAGGCACTGAGGGTGGACAAGGCGCCAGGCCCAGATGGCATCCACCCCAGGGTACTGAAGGAGCTGGCAGAGGTCCTTGCGGGACTTTTGGCAGACCTATTTAATGCCTCACTACACTCAGGGTGTGTACCTCAGGATTGAAGGATGGCTCATGTGGTTCCCCTCCACAAGAGTGGCCCCAAGAATGAACCGGGGAACTACAGACCGGTGAACCTCACATCCATCGTGGGTAAGCTGATGGAGACTATCCTGAAGGAGAGGCTGGTGGCCCTCCTGGAGGCCAAAGGACTATAGGACAGCAGACAGCATGGCTTCATATGTGGCAGATCCTGCCAAACCAATCTGGTCGAGTTCTATGACTGGGTAACTAGGCAATTGAACAGGGGCCATGCAGTGAATGTCCTGTATCTGGACTTCAGTAAGGCATTCGACTCGGTGCCACATGGAAGGCTGGGAAGTAAGTTAGAAGGCACAGGGGCAGGTGCAAACCTGGTGAGATGGGTAGGGAACTGGCTTCAGGGAAGGCAGCAGAGGATGGTGGTGGGTGGGGAGCTGTCATCACCAAGGGTAGTGACGAGCAGCATTCCACAGGGCTCGATGTTGGGACCAGTGTTGTTTGGGATATTCATTGAAGACATATCATTGGACATCAAGAGCAAGATCAGTCTGTTTGCTGATGATACCAAGATGGGAGCAACGGTGGACGACCTAGGGGGATGGCAGGGGTTGCAGGATAATATGGCATAGCTGTAAACCTGGTCAGACACCTGGCAACTGGGGTTTAATGCCAAAAAGTGCAGGGTGCTGCATTTTGGGGTGAAGAAGCCAAGGAGGAGTTACCAGCTGGGGGAGTGCAGCTAGCCCAGACAGAGGCGGAGAAGGATCTGGGGGTGCTCATTACAAGGTCAACGAACAACTCAGCACAATGTAGGAAGGCAGCTGCAAAGGCCAACAAAATGCTGGTTTGCATTGCAAGGGGTATATCCTCGAGGAGGGAGGAGGTGATTCTGCCACTGTACAGGTCATTAGTTAAACCACACCTGGAGTACTGCGTGCAGTACTGGTGCCCATATATGAAGAGGAACATTAAGTTACTAGAGGGGGTGCAGCGCAGGGTGACAAAGATGATCAAGGGTCTGGGGGACTTATCATACGAGAGGAGGCTGAGGGAGTTGAACATGTACTCGCTGGAGGAGAGGAGGGATGGGGGGACATGATTGAAACCTCTAGGTACATGAAAGGAATAAAGAAGACGGGTACAGAGGGGATGTTCAAAGTAAGGGAGGGGAGTGACACCTGGGCCCATGATATGAGACTGGAGGAAGGAAAGTTCAGGAGGGCGATGAGGAGACACTTTTTTACAGATAGGGTGGTATCTGAGTGGAATGCGTTACCGGCAGAAGTGGTATCCAGTAGAACAGTGGACTGCTTCAAAAGGGGCTGGGACAAGGTCAATGGAGGGGAAGAGTGGAAGGGAAGGGCAGCTGCAGAATAAGGGGTGCTAGCTGCACATTCGAGCAGACTTGATAGACCTCTAGGCCTTTATCTGCTGGCAAATTTCGTATGTTCATGCCAGTCCGGTTGAAAAAGGTTTATGGAGCACAAGGTGGTGGGAAACAGAATCAAAGTCTTTTGCTAGGTCAGCCAAAATGGCAGCGGTGATTTGGCCATAATCCATTGCTGTGTGAGTGGAGTCAGTGACTTCTAGCAGGGAGGAAATAGCACAGTGCTGTTTCCTGAAACCAGACTGGGAGGGGAGAGAATGGCAGAAGCTGTGATATGTTCCAGGAGCCTAGAGTAAATCAGTGATTCTTGTAGTTTGGTGAGTGAGGGCAGGAGAGAGACTGGCCTATAGTTGCCGAGAGATGTGGGTTCCCCTCCTTTGTGGAGCGGTAGCACCTTTGCTAATTTCCAGGCCTAAGGGATGATGCTGGTTGAGAGGGAGAGGTTAAGGAGGTGGGTGAGAGGGTGGCAATGGCTGGGGCAGAGGTGTGGAGGAGCTTAGGGTGGAGCCCATCAGAGCTGGATTTCACAGGGTTAAGAGACATTAGCACTTGGTAGACTTCTGTGGGAGAGATGGAGGGAAAGTTGAAGCCATTTCCAGGGGAAGTTAATCCTGTAGGGAAGTGGGTGTGGGATGGTCAGGAAGAGAGTGCAGGTTGTGAAGTATTTGTTGAAGCTGTCGGCAACAGAGGAAGGGTCAGAGCTGGTCGAGCTTTCAAATTTGAGGATGACGGGGGCGTGAGTTGCAGGTGGATCAGTAAGAGAGTGGATAACGTTCCAAAAGTTGGTTGGAGTGCTGGCATTTGCCTGTAGTTGGGATTTGAGATAAATGGTTTTGGCTTGCCTGAAGGCCTTAGTACAGGCATTTATTTGTTCATTTATTTAAGTCTTTGGTAACTGGGTAAGTGCACTGATCCAGGGGACCGTTTTCAGGCACGACCCGGGCCACACAGGTGGCAGTTACTGAGGCAGTGACAAGTAATACAATGAGTACAAGCCATGTGGAAATACAGACAACACTGGTGAACAAGTGGAAATACAGGCATTATTGGTGAACATAGAATATAACATAGGAAAGAAAATTAATGAGAGCCTGAAAAGAAAACAATCAGTACAACGTTGATAAGCAACAATTATTATACAGTTATTTACAAAGGATAAGTTCAAATTAATGCATGATGTAAAAAAGAAAAAAAAAACATACAAGGCAATAGCCAAGTGGGACAGTCTAAGAAGCAGGTAGTGAGGGATGTAAGAAAGGAGTCCAAAGAAATGAGAGAGGGCAGGGGAGGCTAAAGCAGCCCAAGAAGAAAAAGTCAGAAAGGAGGGGGTGGGGTTATCCAAGCTAGAAACGGCATGTGGCCTCATCAGGCAGCCAGGATTGAGACGTATCTTGATAGTGGCATGGGAGTACAGAGAGCAGATGGGCACAGGGATTCTGTTCCACAGAGTGGGAGCAGCTACAGATAATGCTCTGCTATCCATAGCCGAGGAGACTTTCAGGATATCCGGGGGTGGGGAGGGGGGGTGGTGAGGATGCACGCAGACACCCTCGAGGGAATTTCTGGTCTCGAAGAGAGACGTATAAGGGGAGGCTTCGCCATGCCTAATGGCACTGTCCAGGAGGCAGCCAAGCCCATAATCAAATCTGCAGTGTAGTGGAAGCTAGCCAAGAATCTGGTAGAGATGGCAGTGGTGAGTGGAATATGGTGCTAGGAGAGTGAAATGACATATGTTGTACGTAGAGCAGAGGCGCACACGCAAGGCTGAGGATGTGTGTGAGTAAATAGGGGAGCAGTAGTCAATCATAGGTAGCAGGTTGCCTTGGGCAATGGCTAAATGGGCTTCCCTGGTCAGGAGTGACTATCCGATAGGCCGCACCAAGTTTCTGGTTAATACGGTGGATAACAGAGGAAGGAGAGGGACGGGTCCAGGATAACTCCCAGATATTTGAAAGTTAGTACATTTTCAAGTATAGTGTTGTCTGGTGAGACTGTTGAGAGGGTGGACCGAGCCTTGGCGACCTTAGGAAGGGTTTAGATCAAAATAGCATGGATATAGTTTTTTTAGCATTAACAATTAGGCGATGTGAATGGAACCAGGTGTGCGTCGCAGAGTAGTTATTGGATAAAACCCTGGATATTTTCTTAAGAGCCTTGTGGGATTTGTATAGCTGTAGGTGAGCTGAGGACATGGAGGCTTTGTATTGAGCCCAGTACTTATCTCGGGTTCTGCAAAGGGTTAGAAGGTCTGAGGTGATCCATGGGTGGTGGTGTCGCTTGACTCTGGCCTTCTTTAGGGGGCATGGATATTCCAGATCCGAGTTAAAGTGTTGGTAAAGTGGCATAGGGCAGAGTCGACATCAGGAGCCGAGAACATAGGGCACCAATCAGCACACGCAACGTCCTGAAGGAGGGTAGCAGAGTCAAGGGCGCGGAGAGGGCGATACGAAATGTATTTGGGGGCCTATTGTGGAACATTTATTTTTCTTACACAATAGGTTGTACAGTGATCACTGAAGGCATTGGGGAGGACACCAGCGGCAGTGATTTGGTGGGGATAAGAAGATAGTACCCAGTCAAGGAGGGAATGGTTTGGGGATTGAGACTTATAACATGTTGGCTCGTAGATAAGTTGTGTATGGTTTAACGACTCTGCTCGGAGGAAATAGGCTGTTGGTTAACTAGGGTCTGCAGTTTATCCAATAGGTAGGCAAATGGACAGACTGGGTGATGTCAAGCGGTCCTTATCTGCTGTCAGAGTCTGTTTCTATATTTCTTCTATCTTTAGGAGGGTGGATTTAAAGGAAGGGAAAAGTCAATACAAGTTGAAATCTCCAAGAAGTATGAGTTCACTCTTTGCCGTGTGGGAGGTGATAGAGGAGATACATGCAATGAGGGAATCAAGAACCAGTTTTGGGGGGATGTAAAGTACCCTGATATAACTTGGGATAGTGGAGGGAAGAGAAAGGAGGATCATGAGAAGCTCATAGGAGGAAGGACAGACTTCACGGAAAGAGATGGAGGAAGATAGGGATTGCCTTACATACAGGGCTACACCGCCACTGAGTTTGCCATGATCCTGGCAGTAGAGATTAAATTCAGGGATAGAGAGGGAGAAGTCAGGAATCCTGGTAGACAGCCACGATTCAGTGAGACACAGGACTTTCGGGGCATGTTAGGTGACCCAAACTTTAAGAGCATACATTTTAGGTAGAAGGCTCCTAGCATTCAGATGAAAATCTGAGGCCCTTTGATAGGACGGGGGGCAGGATTGACATTGCCAGAGAGGAGTAGGAAGAGAGAAAATTGGGGGGTGGGGGTACTCATGCCTTTGGAGATTAGCGGGAGAGGAGAGGTGAATGCAGTGAAAAAGGGACTCAAAGTTTAGTGAGGAGGTTGAGAGCAATCCAGGGTGATTGGGAAGAGGAGGAGGAGAGTCTAGCCACTGGGAAGTATGAGGAGAGGTGTGGGGGGAATAGGGTTGGAAGGGGGAAAGCCAGGGTAGCGACAGCAAGCCATGTTGAGAAAGGGGACAAGGAGGGGTGCTAGGCAGGTGATGGTGTGAGAAGGGGTGCAGGGAGAGGCAGGCTGAGAGGATGGAAGTAGGTATGGTTGGGAGGAGGTAAGGGGAGTAAAGAAGGAGGATGGTCGGAGTAGGAGAAAACATAAAGAGAAAATGGAGAGTAGGTGCATTGAGGTGGGGGTATGAGGAGGAGGAGAGAAGAGAACTAGGGGAAATTGGGGGGGTGGAACAGATAGTTTGGAACTTAGTGAAAAGAGAGAGGGATGAGGATCAAGAGTACAAGAGAGTAGAGGTATGAAGGTGGTGGTAGATTACTGCTGGGAAATTTAACCAGCCTACAGTTGTACTACAGCAGATGCTGGAGAAGTGGAGAACAGAGTGGAAAAGGCAGGGAATAAAGAATTGACCAGAGTAACATTCGGAGGGGCAGAGTGGAATCATAGGAACACCCGGTTGTGGTTTGGTGAAACTTCGGGTGAGGGAGCAACATAAGCTCTGTATGAGTTACCTCTGAGCGCTGAAATTAAGAGTTGGGGGAGGTTAGCTAGATTACACAGAAGAGGAAATAAAGTCTGGGACAAGCAGGCAGAGGTGCTGAATCACTTGCCGTTGCTGCCCGTAGAGGGAAGGATGGGCAGGAAATTGATGTGTGTATTTAAGGAAGGACACACTCAAGGGGGGAGGGTGTGTGGGTTTATTCAACAGTTGCGCCTCAATGAGAGGATCATTTTCACTACAGCCTCCCAGTAGACAAGGAGGGGATCCTGGCTTTGTTCCTGTAAAGCACTTTATGCTTATGAGGAGTTCCTAAAGGGGTGGCATTATTGTGGCATCATGGATCGAGGGAGCGCTCCCAATTAATCAGAGCAGTCCTTTCATCTACATATGAAGCACTCTTATTCCATGAAGAGTGTCATGCGCAGCTGCCCCAAAAGTGGTGGTGAAAAGTTGCTTTAATTGAAATGGTTACCAGGACATAGGTTTTTGAATTGCATTTCTCATTCTGGCTGTGCTCATCTCTGTATGTTGTGTTCTGTGAATGACAATTATTGTAAAAAAAAAATTGTCATTTTGCACAGTGCACATCAGACTTTCAGCATGAGCCCTTTTGTTTGCACTGTAGTCACTGTTATGATCCAACCAGGGTTTTTTGTGGTGTATTTAAATGTGTTTTTGCCTGCTAGTTCTGCCCCTGAAGAAGCCTCTTTAAGGTGATACATAGGGCGTAGTTAGCCCGGCATTTCATGTGGCAATAAATATCTGAATTTCTCTGACATGAATTCTGTGCACTGCTTCTTTCACCGATTTGTATATCGGTAGCCCTTCTGAACTCCACCACCACTGTCTCACTGCCAGGATCCTGTACATAAATGTGCTCCAGAAAGGCAAGAGGAGCACAGAAGACTGAATATTTCACAAAGAAAACATGCTCCTGTGATCACTGGCCATGCTCAAAGCATGGAGCACACCCTTAATGCTAACCATGACTCTTAGCTACACTGCCACAGAGTGAGACAGGCAGGCAGGCCATTCACCTTCCTGCCCCGGTCTTGGAGGTAGCTCTGCATCTTTCAAGTGTATCTTACGATGCCAACAAGGTGGCCTCCAGGTTGGCAGGAACTGCAGTCTGCATCAGGTGGATGGCATGGCTTCACCTTTCCTGACTGGCACCTTTGTCCCAGCATTAGGTGCTTAACTCACACTTCCAAGTGGCTTATTTCTTCTCCTCTAGGGTTAGGAGAGAACTGTCTGGGAACCCTCCTGCTTCTGTGCCACAGGAGCCCCTGCCTAGACTTGACCAACATTGGGGCTCACCAGACCTTGTGAGGAGTCCCTGCCCTCGGGTGATCTCCCTCACGCAGAGGGCTGAGGGTATCTTTTACCTACAGGGTGAGCATGCTTCTTCAGTAAGAAGGGAGAGCTTGGTACTCAGACCCATAAGTCAGAATCAGTGGTGAGAATTGATTCTTGGAAGATTTGAAAGTTACGTACTTACCATAACTGTTGATCTTGTTTCAGAATATCTTCATCAGTTACCTCACCTGCTCACCAACCATTACTCTATTAAAGCCACTGCCTCTGGGCAGCTCTCCCTGATACTGCTGATCAGCACTATCTAGTGCCAGGGCATCTCCCCTGTTGTACTCCGTATGGAGTAGTTAATAATTTAAAAAAAAAGGAGGGGGGTTTGGGACCCATTGCTGGGTTCCCACTCCCACCAAAAAAAATAAACAAAAATAAACCTCAAACTGGGGTGAGGGTTTCCTTTAGGACTCTCATACCAACCAAAAAAAAAAAAGCGAACAGCTCCGTTCCTCTTTTTTCTTTCTTGGCATACTTCTCCCTGCCCAGGGTATATCCCTTTCCTTTCTCTGATGTTTTTTCTCCTGGCCATGCCAGGCTATTTTTTGGTCTCCTCCTCCTCCTTTGCTCCTTCTCTCTCCCTCACCCCCCAGCAGAAGCTTTGCCCCCACTGGGTACTAATACCTCCTACCCAGACCTGTAAGTGATAATCAATGGTTAAGAGATTCTGGAAGATCTGTAGTTACAGTAAGAACTTAACTTTAATTTTTTTGCAAATTTTGACTTAAGTACTTGGTGAAGAAAAATATGCATAATTTGAATATGTACATTTCTCAGCTGATGGAGGCTCCTTTTGAGCCTGTGTCAACTGCTTCTCTGAAGTATGTCACCTGGAAAGCAGTCTTCCTAATGGCAGTGACATCTGCCAGAAGGGTGAGTGAGCTACAAGCCCTCTGCACAGAGCCTAACTATATAATCTTCCCTAAGGACAAGTTAGTCCTAAGAACCAACAGAAAATTCCGCCCAAAAGTGGTGTCCGAATTCCATATGAATCAGTCAGTCACCCTTCCAGGGGTGTGTGGGGGAGCAGGCTGGGCAAATGCCCAACCGTGTCATTTAGATCTTTCTTCGAGATACAGCTCTTGCAGCAGGTAACACCATTAGGACTGAAGCCGGCAGGCGTCAAGACCCCACGGAAATCTTCTAGCTAGCAGTCTTCAGCAGGGACCGCCTCCGACGTCTGTCCCGTCCCCGACGTCAGGCATAGTACATAAGGAGGCTGTCCCACCAGAATCCCTATAGTTCTTTCCCGTCAACTTCTATGTCTCAACCTTCGGTCTGTTTCTAGCACGCGACGCCTGGTAAAGTTCTTTTCCAACTTGGAAAACTCCGCTTTTCTCGAAGTCTGCCATCTGATGTCCTCTCCAACCTCCGCGAAGGCCATCCATCAAGTGCGCCTGTGAAGCAAACTTTTAAAGACCCGCATTCGCCCGCGTCGCGTGCCTAGGCCCAGATCACTTACACCCAGGCCTGTACCTTCTGTCAGGGGTTCAATAGCCAGACCGGATCCGTCAGAAGGCCCTTCAGCGTTCCTTCTCGAAGAAAAGTAAGGCCATGGATTCTGCCTCCAAGAGAATCGTCTGAGAAAGCTAGCGACACCTCGAAAAGCACAGGGAGGGTGAGATCAAATCCCTTCTAGGGCTTCCGACTCCCGGTCCGACCGCTCCTCTTCCTGGGCCCGCTCTCAGCCTCCCCTGGCTGCGGTGAAGTCTTCTTCGGGTTCTTCTCCGCCAGGCCTTCTTCTTCTGCTTCCAAGGCCTCACCGAGGTCAGGGGACCGCCACCACCACCACAAGTCCAGCTCCCGTCACCCGGACCCCGATGTCTGGTCGGTCTCCTTGCCCCCTCCACCCCAGCGGAAGATCAAGGAGCTGACTTCGCTCAAAAGGACGTCGGATCCGACGTCGGCTCACCCGACGTTGGCTAAGCACCACCGGTCCCGAGACCCGACGACCGCCAGACGCCCGTCGCCGGTCAGGCTCGGCTACCGACGCCGCCAGGGGACCGACGCCTGCTCCTGAGAGAGGAGAACACTACGCCACTCACCGACGCCGGGTCAGGAGGCACTTACGGAGTAGGAGCTGACCCAGCCCGAGGACCAGACGGGCGAACCCGGTCCTGTCGCACCCCCCAAGGAACCCTCTCCTGAACCAGAGATCCCTGGGGAGCCGACGCCGGAACCCGACGACCTACCACCGGCGCCCGGTTCGTCATCGGGCCTCAGTATTTCAGAGGTTAAGGAGCTATTCACCTATTGATGGGATACCATAAAAAAGGATGTGGTTCCCACACCTCCTTCTCTTCCTCCTCCTCCTCCACCCGTGACTCCACTGGCCCCAGCGCCCCCCACCCCATCCAGGGCAGCAGACCGAGTACCTTCCCCCAGGACCTGTGGAACCTCCTAGGGGCAGACCAGACAAGAGGA
This sequence comes from Neoceratodus forsteri, assembly GCA_016271365.2. Taxonomy (NCBI): domain Eukaryota; kingdom Metazoa; phylum Chordata; order Ceratodontiformes; family Ceratodontidae; genus Neoceratodus; species Neoceratodus forsteri. Next base: position 1,102,318,884 of record CM057450.1, on the reverse strand, counting down.
GACCTCCATCCAGATCTTCTTCAGGGTCACCCAGCCCCAAGAGACCCAGAAGACGCCGCCATTCGCCTTCGACGGAGGACACGGGATCGGACTTCCCGGACGGATCCAGATCCCCTTCTTCCATCAGCGTCCCCTCTCCGGACCCACGTGAGCTCCCACGATCTCCTCCGGATGACCCATCGTTCTCAGAGATTATGAGGCATATCCAGAAGAACATGGGCTGGGACGCAGAGGAACTTGACCCCGAGAGACTATGCCTTGCCAGCTAGCTTTGACAAAAAGATCCAAAGCCTGTGGTGGTGCCACCCTTGGTGGACACCTTCGTGGACGTCACCAAGGCAGCGTGGAAACGTCCACACTCGCTCCCGGCGATGCCGAAGAAGGCTGACCGCCTGTATAAGGCCCCTAGGGAGGACCAGTACTTGGCATCACATCCTCTGGCTGATTCTCTGGTCATTACAGCCTCACATGACCGGTCCCAGAGGCTGCAACATTTGAGCACCCTGCCACCGGACCCAGAGTCCAAGCAACTGGATGCTATGGGCAGGCGCATGTATGCATCCGCTACCTGCGCCATTAGGTCCCTCAACTATCTAACCCACATGGTCCAGTTTTAGAATGCCTTGTGGGAGCAGGGACTGGATGTGGCGGAAAAGATGCCAGAAGGTGAGCAGAAGGAGGAGTTGCTGCAACTCCTCCGCACGGGTTTGGACGTGGGAATCCAGGTGCTGCGAGCCGCGTACGATTCCACGGACTCCTCGGCCAGAGCGGCAGCCTCAGGCGACACCCTTGGCTCCATGTCTCCGGATTTACCCCGGACGTCCAGAAGAACATTCTGGATGCCTCGTTCCACGGAGAAGTTCTTTTTGGTGAGTCCTCGGAGAAGGTCCTCACCAAACTTCAAGAGGCTGGGAAGGCGGTGCGGTCTGTCCAAGCCATGTACAGACCCAAGCTCAGTTCCTTTCGCAGGAACCAGAGCCATTTTCGGGGCCGGATGCAGAGACAGCAGTCCCGCACCGGTCCATAACAGAGGGACTTCTTCTCCCGCAGAGCCCAGGGGAAGTCGTCCGCAGGCCGAGGCCAACACCCTGCAAAGTCGGCCCAGCCTGCAGGACCCTCAGCCACCACAGCATGACTCCTTCCCGGCCCCCGGCCCTCAGGATCAATGGGACACCAAGGTCGGGGTTGTGTGGAACCACCTGCCAGGGTGGCAGTCTATAACCACCGACAGGTGGGTTCTTCAATTGGTCAAACAAGGCCACTTTATAGAATTCGTGGACAAGCCACCCACAAGGCCTCCTCTGCTCTCCCGTTACTCGGGTCAGCACAGATCGCTCATCAGGCAAGAAGTACTCACGCTCCTTCAAAAGGGAGCGGTGGAGTACATCCCGGAGAACCAGAAAGGATCCGGCTACTATTCTCACTTCTTTCTGGTTCCGAAGAAAACAGGGGACCTCCGTCCAATATTGGACCTCAGCGACCTCAACATGTCAGTCGCCTACAAACATTTTCGAATGGTGACCCTCCAAGGACTCATTCCCATGCTGAGAAAGGACGCCTTCCTAGCGTCCGTGGACATGCAGGATGCCTACCTGCACATCCCCGTAGCTCGAGCGCACAGGGGGTTCTTAAGCTTCGAGTTTCTCGGCCACCACTTTCAGTTCGGGCTCTTCCTTTCGGACTGTCCTATTCGGGGTCTTTACCAAGTGCATGGCAGTCGTGGCAGCGTCTCTAAGGAGACAGGGCCACTACGTGTTCCCGTACCTGGACGACTGGCTTCTCATGGCCTCCAGTGAGGCGCTGTTGCTGGCTATCCAGAACACCCAAGCTCTCTTCCAGTCTTTGGGCATTCTTATCAACTATGAGAAGTCTCTCCTGGTACCGTCCCAGAAGCTGCAGTTCATAGGTGCAGTTGTGGACACCGTCCAAGGGAAAGCCTTTCTTCCCGAGGAAAGAGCGGAACGCATCAGATCCCTCTTCAGAGATCTCTCAGCGAAGAAGACTGTCCCCGCCAGGCTGGTCCTTCGCCTGCTCACACACATGGCTATGGCCATTCCAACCGTCCCTATGGCAAGGCTCCACATGCGGGTAACTCGGTGGATGCTCAAAGTGCAGTGGGACCAAAGGCAAGACCACATGCAGCATCCGGTCAGAATCACGAACACAGTGATTCGAGACGGGCAATGGTGGCTAGATCCAGGGACACTCTCTGCGGGTGTTCCGTTTACAGCGCCATCCCCGCAGGTAATCCTCTCCACAGATGCCTCAGGGCTGGGGTGGGGAGCACACCTGGACGGGGTGAGGTCCCAGGGAACGTGGACCCCTCAGGAAGCTCAGCTCCACATCAACATTCTGGAGATGAGGGCGGTCCTATATGCCCTGCAGGCTTTTCAGTCAGAAATCCCGTCGAGTACTCTTCTGCTTCAGACAGACAACATGGTGGTGATGTATTACCTCAACAGACAAGGAGGCGCACACTCTTACCCTCTTTGCAGGGAAGCTATGAGAGTGTGGGATTGGGTAATCCGACATGGCGCGAGCCTGATTGCAGTTCATGTTCCCGGTGTGGACAACACAGTCGCAGACGGCCTGAGTCGTTCCCAGGCCAGAGTCCACGAATGGGAACTCCTTCAGGAAGTAGCAGAGGATCTGTTTCTTCAATGGGGCACTCCAGAGTTGGACTTATTCGCTTCCCCATCCAACACAAAACTGCCCAATTTTTGCTCGCTAGATCCAGGGCCTGGTGTTTTCTGGCGAGATGCATTGTCCCTCTCCTGGGCAGACAGATTCCTCTATGCTTTCCCTCCCTCCCCGTTGATCCAGAGAGTTCTTCTCAAACTACGCAGGGAGCACGCAACAATGATCCTGGTAGCACCTTTCTGGCCCAGGCAGATCTGGTTCCCCATGCTGACGCAATTGTCCTGGGAACCTCCAGTCCGTGCCTTTCAGCTCTCATCTACTGTCTCAAGAGGAGGTTCCTAGTCCACCGGACTTCGCTCACTGAACCTGCATACCTGGCTCCTCGAGACATAGCCATTATCGCGACACGGGTCCTGCGGCAGAAGGAAGTTCTCTCTGCTGCCAGAAAGCCGGCAATCCTCATGCAACGTACGCCATGAAATTGCCGATTTTGCCTGTGGTCTCAGGCACGCGGCCTCTCCCCTTTAGAATGCCCAGAGAAATCGGTTCTGGAATACCTGCTTTCCCTCTTCCACTCAGGTCTCGCCTACTCCTCTATTAAAGTTTACCTCTGTGTGATTTTGGCCTACCACTTCCCGATAGGTCAGTGCACAGTGGCACAACTCGATGCCTCTCGGGACTTCCTGAGGGGGATGTTACACCTTAGGCCACCCATCAAGGATCCCGTCCCTCCTTGGGACCTACTCTTTGTCCTGGAACAGCTCACGCTCCCCCCCTTTGAACCTGCCGCAGATTGCGAGCTGCGTTTTCTGTCGTGGAAAACGTTATTTTTAGTTGCTGTCACGTCAGCAAGGAGAATTTCCGAGCTACATGCTCTCATGTGTAAGGAACCTTATTTAATTTTCCACCAGGACAGAGTGTCTTTGAGGACGAATCCTAAATTCCTGCCTAAGGTGGTCTCTGCCCTTACTCTTAACCAGGACATCGATCTGCCTGTGTACTTTCCCAAGTACACTAATAGAGGAGAGGCATTGCTTCACACCTTGGATGTTCACCACTCCTTAAAGTACTACTTGAACAGGACTAAACAGCTTTGTACGTCTGAGCAGCTGTTTGTATCCTTCGCTGAGAGGATGTTGGGCCAACCAGTCTCAAAGCAGACCCTTTCTCGCTGGCTTGTGCAGTGCATTTCCTTTTGCTACAACAACAAGCAGAAGCCCCTTCCGGGCACAGTCCGGGGCCACTCGACAAGGGGGGTGGCTACCTCCTTTGCAGCGCTGCGCAACGTCTCCACCTTGGCCATTTGTGCCGCGGCTACATGGAGCTCAGTGCACACATTCATTAGGCACTATAGCCTGGATATTACCTCCCGACGGAGAGCGGTTTTCGGCCTTGCCGTTCTACAGGGTCTCCTGTCCTAGAGTCAGGATTTGTTCAAGATCTCTCCGTTATGCCTCCTCCCAGAATGCTTAGAAGCGCTGTGCTTAGGAATCAGTCCTAATGGAGTGTTACCTGCTGCAAGAGCTGTATCTCAGTAAAGATAGTACAGTGCGGCAGAACTTACGTAACGGTAGATCTTGAGAACAGCTCTTGCAGCAGGTACCTTCCCGCCCACCATTCCCCCTTGGAGGAGGTATGGCCTATTCAGGCCTTGGCAGGAGCTAACGCTCTTTCTTCTTCTGATGGCGGATCCTCAGTCTCCTCTTCTGATGTCATCCAGCGGCCGGGAGTCTCCGGCGGGAGAACTGGGGATGCTGGTGGGACCGCCTCCTTATGTACTACGCCTGACGTCGGAGGCGGTCCCCGCTGAAGACTGCTAGCTAGAAGATTTCCGTGGGGTCCTGACGCCTGCCGGCTTCAGTCCTAATGGTGTTACCTGCTGCAAGAGCTGTTCTCGAAGATCTACTATTCAGGTAAGTTCTTAAGTAACTGTACTTTCCCTTCTATTGGGAACTGAGCCTGTAACTGACTGAGGAAAGAATTTAGGATTTTTTCTCTCAATCCCCCCTCCCCCGACAACTTCCCTACAAGTGATTCAGCTGAGTCACCTCCTTACAGACAGTCCTAACTCACTGGTGATTTTTGCTCCTTGCAGGGTGCCGGAGCCAGGGTCTGACATTGCAGAAGACCAACCCTGTCTGTCATGCCCTACCCTATTATGCCTTCCCTCAGTGTCGGTGACTTGGGAACAATCTGGCCGTCAGCGTGTCCTCCTCTGACTGTCTTTGTTTGCTTTCGCGGGCTTTGCCACAGCTTTGGGGGCGGGGTGGGGTTAGCTCAGCAGCACGGACCTTGTATGGCAGTCAATCGGTTATGTACTGTATGCCTGCGGACCTGACTAAGATATTCACTTAGAACTTGAATGTTAATATCTCAGTCAGGTCCACGGGCGTACAGTACATACCTGATTGGCTGCCATTTTTGGTAGGAGGCATGGCTAGTGAGGGGCGCCATGTTTAAATGCCCCCAGTCCAACAAATGAGGCAGTATACATGTTTTTTCAGTTTGGTCTAGAGGAACCTTTGCAGGACAGAGAAGAGAACTTAAAGGAGGAGATCACTGAGAGTAGCGTGAATTGAGGAGCGGCTAGCAGAAGCACCGTAGCGGACTTTGAGTGACTGTGAGTGAACGGAGGAGGGAGCGAGCCTGCCAGCGCCTCTGGTCGGTCGGTGAGTCAGGAGAAGCAGTCGAGACTCACTCGCTTTGACTTTCTTTTTTCAGTTTAAAACTTTAAATCTAAATCCTAATTGAGCTGCAGCTGTATTTTGAGTGAGTCCCTGGCCCTTCCAGTTTTCTTCACAGCTAAATCCAGCTCTGGAGAACAAAAGCTGCACAGCCTGAATGTGAAGAGGCACTGAGCTACTACCTGGACCACTCGAGGATGTCAGGTCACCTAACGCTCAGTTATGTGTCACCTGTGGTAAAGTGGGAAATGGTAAGCCAGCATCCAAGAGAACCATTTCTTAGTAGAGTCTCCTTCATACAGTTCTGTTATAACAAAACTGGTAAATTACCTCCTGCAAGCCTCAGGGCACACTCCACAAGGGGCACCTCTACCTCTGTGGCAGCATCAAGGGGTTTTTCCCCTGCAGGAAATCTGTAAAGCAGATCCCTGCAAAACAGTAAACACTTTCACAGAACACTGTCTGGAGAGACAGTCCAGAAGAAATGCCAGCTTTGGCACTGCTGCCTTGCAGAACCTTTCCCCTAAACAAGTTCTGTACCCAGCCTCCCAAGGTACTGCTATAGAGTCTGCATTTGTTCAGTGCAAGTGAAGGATTCCTGGGGGTTGAAGAAAAAAATTACTCACTGTAATAATACTGTTTCTTCCAAAGGGATCCCTCACTATGCTTAACAGTCAAACCTGGTAAAAGGTTCCAACAAGAATCAGTTCTTTCTAGGGACGTGGATATGTTGTTCTATCCACATGTTCTGGCAGTGTTTTTTTCCTTTAAATGTTGCCGGAAAGTCTTCAAGCTGGCTCCTCCCGCCCATCTGGGTGGTATAACCCTCGGCTCCACCCCATGATGCCACATCTTCCTTTCCACTGGAAGAAGCCGGTTCCCTCCTTACCGCTCCCGTGTTGAGCAGGCCCTAGTACCAACATCTTTGGATTTACTTCCGAAACTTTAAACTCTTCAGAGTTTTGTCTTCAGTTCTGTAATCGATCGCGACCGCGATGGAGGAAAAGTCCTCGCCCGAATTTCGCCGGTACCCTTGCGGGCACAAGATGTCACATACCAACCCCCATGCCATGCGCATCTACTGCCTGGGCCACGATCAAGATCCCCAGGCCTGCGATTTTTGTCTGTCATTTCACATGTTGGTCATCGAGGACCGCCTCGATGACCCCACCTCGATGACCTGAAGTTGGGCTGCCCGGGAAAAACGACCTCCACCGGCCAAATCCAAGGATACCCATTGGGTGGTCTCTGCGGCTGCGAGGTCCACCAAGCAGCTGGAGCAACATACGGCCTTTGAGAAGGAGGCAGCTCAGGCCGCCGTGCAGTCCTCTTTGGTCTCTGCCTTTGTTCTGCTCAAGTTGGGCTCCACTTATTCTGGCTCCTTCAAGGAGCTGTGCCAGTCTCTCCCTACCAAGAGACAGGGCCCTTCGGGTTTGCACAGCTTTCACTCCCTCAAGGAGGAGTCCAAGAAAGAAAAGGAGAAGATTCATTCTTGAGACCGGGAATGTTCGGCCCGTCGGGCCAGTTGGTCGAGACGACGGCCGACGATGCGGCCGAGATTTTTCTTGAACCTGTCAACTGGTTGTCGTCAGAAGAGGCCGACAACTTCTTATTCAGTACTCCAGTGACCATCGAAGGGGTGGCTCAACCTGCTGAGCCAGACCCACCAGTCACCGACCCAGACCAGGAGGAGCCGTGGCTCACCCCGACTCCCTCTGAGATTCCCCCGTGGCACCCCCGGTGGCTGAGGTCTAGGCCTTCTTGTCCAGTGAGTCGAGCAGATCCCGCTGACATCAGCGGTCCCACTCTCGACGCCATGGGAAGCCGCGCCACTGCTATTTTTCATCTTCGTCCTTCTCGGGTGAAGAGAGGCGTCGGCACAAGTTGCATCAACACTACGAAGACCTCATGTGGCAACAGCTGGTGTTGGCCAGTCAGAAGCTGACCCTGGCTCCAACACCAGCCATCACTTGCCTGTAGGCCGACACCGACACCCCCAGCGGGGCCGGTCGACACCATTCCTCTGCCAGCAGTCGGTTCAGACCATCTTGGTTCGGCCGAAGCTAGCCTTTCCACCGATTGTGGTGGAGCCACCACCCAAACAGCTGCCAACCGGGATTCCAACGAAGGACTTTTTTTTTTTTTTGAAATTTCTTTTTATCCCCTCCTGAACGCCCTCGTCGCTCCACCCCTTCAGGCTTGCTCAGTGCCCACCAGTCTCTCATTGAGTCTGCCCCTAGAGTGCATCTCAGGTGTCTCCTACCTGCCTCCTTACTCCCTCGGAGCACCTTGCACAGCGGGGTCTGCCCATGTTTTTGCGGACTGGGTGGCTGGAGCGGCCGTCATCCGGAGCGACGAGGGTTGTTTCAGTTTTCTGTTCTCCCTCCCACCCGCTGAGGGCCGTGGCTCGGTAGACGCGACTGCATGCGCCTGCCAAGTGCCAATGGCGTCCTCCCTCCCGACTCCCAACCCAGGTAACGCCCGTTGCCCCAAGAGTCGGTGCTTCCACCGGCTCTCCCGGACGTCGGTGTAGTAACCTCCTGGTACCCCTCCCGAAGGAGGAGAGCATCCGTTAAGGACGGCTCAAGTCCTCCTTCCCCTGCCCGACCCCGGCTGACACGAGAGTCCGTTCCCGAACCGGATTACGCCCGGCGTGCTGCAGTGTGGCGTCCCGTGCCTCAACCCTCCGCGCCACCGGGCCGGCCCCAACGAAGGACTTTTGGCTGGCTCAGGGGCTTCCCCATTGGCTATCAGTCACTCTTACACCTGACCATCCATGGCAGGTCAAGAGTGACTCGGGTGGTCGGCCGCTATATGCAAACTCCTCCGAGTCCAAGGATTCCTCACTGCACTCCCGTCTGGTCGACATGGAGTTGGTGGGGGATTTCTAGATGCAGGAAGGGCCCACTTCCTTCATGGGTATCCTCTGTCTCATCTCCAAGTCCACAGGGATGAAACTGGAGCCCATCCAGAAGCAGGCTCGCTATCCCCTCCCAGAGATTCTGGACAAAGGGGACTCTCCGACAGAGGCTTTCCCAGTGGCCGAGGCCATTGTCGGCCCTGCCCTGGAGCTTTGACAATGCCCCGTCTCCTGCCCTGAACCCTCGTCCTGGATGGCCTGCAAATATGTGGTGCCCACTGGTACCCTCTCGGGATTCACGGAGAACCCCTCGGCCGAGGGGTTGGTGGCAGCCTCTGTGTTTCGGCGTTCGGGCAATACCAGGGATGTCGATAGGCCACCAGATAAAAAATCAAAGAAATTGAACCACTCGGCTAAAAAGGTCTATGTTACCTCCTCACTCGCCCTCCACCAGGTGAGCTCGGCCGTCCTGATGGTACACTTCTGCCATGCTCTTTTGGGCTCCCTGGATGAGGTGATTCCTTATCTTCCTGCGGATCTCCAGACTGTGGTCAAGCAAGTCCGAGACCAGGACCAGGCTGTGGACAAACAGCAACTTCAGACTGCTCTGGATATCGGAGATTCCTGTGCCCACTCAGTGGCGGACGCAGTTGCCATGCACCATAGGGCTTGGCTGTGGATCTCAACCTTCATGGCAGACACTTGGCACAAGCTTGCGGATGTTCCATTTGTAGGCACAAACCTGTTTGGGCCCAGTGTGAAGGGTCATCTTCAGCATATCGAGAAGTCCAGTGCCATCTTCGACTCTTATTACATCTGCCCAGAGGGATCCCAAGGGCTCCAAGCAGCAGAAGTGTAAGCCCTTTTGGTCCTCCACTCCTGCGGCAAAACCAGCCTGGCATCAAGTCTAGCCAGCAGGCTCTGTCCTGGCGACCTAGGCCCAAGTCTGTGGCTTCAGTGGTCCGAAAGGCCAGAGGGTTGGGACCCGGTGGCTCCTCAGCCGGGTCCTCCTCCTTGCCTGCTCAGTGACAGGATGGGGGGTGCCATCCTCATGCCCATCACACCCACCCTGGGTCCAGCTGTGGCAGGCCGGCTCTACCACTTTTTCTTTCTGCTTGGTCCACTGTCACCATAGACAGGTGGGTTCTGGAAGTGGTCAGTCAGGGTCTACCTCTAGAATTCGAGCAGTACCCTCCCAGCCGAGCCATCGCCCCAATGAAGGACTGGGTATCCGCAGGCACTCAGTCGGCTCTTCGAGAGAACATAGCCCAGCTACTCCACAAGGAGATCATGGTCAGGGTTGCGGATCCTCCGAAACACCCAGGATTTGTCTCCAGGTACTTCCTGGTGCCAAAGCAGACAGGGACTGGCGCCCCATTCTAGATCTGCATGACCTGAACGAATTCCTCAGGTCCCGCACCTTCAGGATGGTAACTCTGCCCCAGATCATACCATCTCTAGAGCAAGACATGTGGTTTTGCTCTGTGAATCTCCAGGACGCGTTCTTTCATGTCGCGACCCATCTGTCCCACCAAAGGTTCCTCTGCTTCCGAGTCAAGGAAACCCTCTACGAATTGAATTCCATGCCATGCCATTCAGCCTCTCTTCGGCCCCCAGGGTCTTTACCAAATGCACAGCAGTTGTGGTGGCTTACCTGAGGTGCCGAGGGGTCCAGGTGCACCCCTACCTTGACGACTGACTGATCGCAGGTCCTCCATGCAGGAGGTGGAGCGGTCCAGGGACCTGGCCCTCCAGACCTGCATCAGCCTTGGCCTCCTGGTCAACGAGGCCAAGTCGGAACTCATGCCCTCACAGGTGATCAGCTTCATTGGGGCAGAGCTCAACTCTTGCCGAGCCAGAGCCCGGCTCCCAGCGGACAGAGCAGAGGTTCTCTCCTCCTTTGCCCAGTCATTTCTGGTTGGGCACTTGTGCCCTGCCTGGGACTTCCTACACCTTCTGGGTTACATGGTGGCCTGTCCTAGCATGGTCTGATGGGCCCATTGGCATATGCGCTCCCTGCAGTGGAAGCTGGTCAGCCAGTGGTCTCAGCGCAAGAGTCACTTTGACCAGCTGGTCACGGTGACCCAGAAGATGTGGGATGCCCTCCAGTGGTGGCTAGTCCCAGAGTATCTGCAGGAAGGGATCCCATTTGTTTGCCCCGAGCCAGTGGTCATCCTGACGACTGATGCCTCTCTCACGGCTGGGGTGCCCATCTGGGGGACCGCAGTGTCCACGGGCTCTGGAGCCCAGAGGAGTCCCGATGCCACATCAACCTGCCGGAGCTCCGAGCAGTTCGACTGGTGCTGACTGCATTCGCTCCATTTTTTCCGGGTCAAGTGGTCCAAGTCCAGATGGACAACACAAAAACCATGTACTGCCTCAACAGCAGGGTGGGACACACTCCCTGACTGTGCAAGGAAGCTCTCTGCGTGTGGACCATCGTGTGCAGCCTGGAGGCGGATCTCCTAGCCAACCATGTGGCAGGAGCCTCCAGTCGGCTATCAGATGCCCTCAGCCGGGTGGGCGAGGCATCTCACGTGTGGTCTCTCCATCCAGAGGTAGTTCACAGTCTGTTCTCCCAGTGGGGCATCCCTCAGGTGGACCTGTTCGTCTCCAGGGAGAACGCAAAGCTGAGGCTGTTATATGCCCGCCCCCCCCTCAGCAAGGCTTACTGCAGGGGGGATGCCTTCTCGAAGACTTGGACCCAAGGCCTGTTCTATGCCTTCCTTTCATTTCCCTTGATTCACAAGGTGCTACTCAAGATCAGGAGGGACAAGGTGCAGATGATCCTGGTGGCTCCAGACTGGTCATGCCAGTTTTGGTACCCTGATCTCCTCAGCCTCAGCAACAAGCTCCCGAGGTGTCTTCCAGTATGCCCGGACCTGCTCTCCCATCAGTCAGGAGAAGGTCCTCCACCTAGACCTTCAATTCCTGCACCTGACAGCCTGGTCCCTGAGCAGCTAGAGTTTCAGGCTTTGGGTATGTCCGTAGATGTCTTCACTGTTGTGGAGGCATCTAGAAAGGACTTGACCAGAAAATGTTATGCCTTCAAATGGAAGACATTCTCCATTTGGTGTCAGGACAAGGGGCTGGACCCCTTGACCTGTCTAGTGGCTAGCATTCTGGACTACCTGTGGTCTGTCTCCAAAGGGGGACTTCGGTCGACGACCCTTAAGGTGCGCCTGGCAGCCATCTGCTTACCGGGCGTGGTCCTTCAGCAATCAGTGGCACAGGAGAAGGTGGTCTGGCGCTTGTTCAAAGGTTTAGATCACGTTTCCCCTCCAGTGCATGAACCACCACCACTGTGGAACTTGTTGCTGGTTTTGGCAAAGCTCATGGGCAAGCCATTTGAACCAGTGCACAGGTGCAAGATGTCTCACCTGTCGTGGAAGACCCCCTTCTTGGCTATCACATCAGCCAGAAGGATCAATGTGAGTTCCAGGCACTTTCAGTGGAGCCTCCTTACCTGGTCTTCCACAGGGACAAGGCTGTCCTGTGCCCCAACCCGCAGTTCCTCCCGAAAGGTTGTGTTGGGGTTTCACCTGAACCAGGTGATGACTCTTCCAGCGTTCTTCCTGAATCACACCTCAGAGGCCAAACACAGGCTCCATACTTCGGACCTGAGGCGAGCACTTGCTTACTACAAAGAGAGCACGGCTAGAGTTCAGAGAGAGATTCGCCAGCTATTTGTCACCTATGCTGACGCTGCACCTGGCAGACCTGCAGCCAAGCAGACGATTGGCAGGTGGATCTGCAAGGTTGCTACCTGGAAGTCAGCGCACACACCTTAATTTCCCATTACCACATTGACCTCAAGTCACGCCGGGATGCTGGTTTTGGGGCCTCAGTTCTCTAGTCTCTGTTTCCAAAATAGGGTGTGTGCTCCTTGCCTCCCTATTTCCGGAGAACTGCTAGGGGTCTGCCAGAATGTGTGGATAGAACAACATATCCACATCTCAAGAAAAACAGGTTACTCACGTGTAACGGTAGTTCTGTGAGTGGTATGTGTTGTTCATCCACACGGACCCACCCAACCTCCCCTGGCTTTGGCGTGCACACTGCCTCAGCGGGCAAGATCTGTCATCATGGGGTAGAGCCAAGGGTTGTACCACCCGAGGGGATGGGAGGAGCCAGCTTGAAGACTTTCCAGTAACATTTAAAGGGGAAAGGACACTGCCAGAACGTGTGGATGAAGAATATATACCACTCCTAGAACTACTGTTACAGGTGAGTAACCTGTGTTTTTTTTGTGCTTAAGCATTACTTGTTACAGTGTCATTGCTGCTCAGTGTTGTTTTTTTTTTTCTCATAACAAGTAAGTTGTTTAGAAAAGTGTTTTTTTTGGTAGACATTTAGCTAGTTTTAGTAGTCACAGTTCACCCTATCTTTAGAAATAAATCTGATGATAGAGTGCAGGGGTGAATGTGACCACACATCAGAGTTTGAATTTCATTATGAATTCCATAATTAGCATGAAATACGTAAAACTCCAGGGCTGCTCATTCTAGGGGAGTGATTGCATTTGTTAAACATAGTGAGGAATCCCTTTCAAAGAAACAGTATTACTACAGTGAGTAATTTTTTCTTCAGGTTGGTTAGTTCCCAGGGGGAAGCAAAGCTTAGTTTAATATCAAACTATAGGTCGATTCGGTGAATATTTGGTAATGCCTCTTTTAATCTCTTGTCTATACAGGAACGGAGGATGGAAAAGAAAGCCAACAAGATGGCCTTCAAAGTGGAAAAATCAAGACAGGAGAAAGAATTGCTTAACCTGAGACAGAATGTTCAGGGTATCAAGCTGTCCTAACAGAGCAGCAGATTTGGAACAATTCCTTTTAAATATCAAGACTTCAGACCTGATGTTCTTGAAGGAAATAGGCTCTCTATTGACTACAAGGAAACAGACATTATAGTTCTCCAACAGAAAGGGACTTACTAGATTGGAGTGTGTCTACCACAAAACCCAGCAATACCCAGGCTCACATTCAAGTGCAGTCTTAAAAGATTCTGATTTTTCAAGAAAAGTTTTCAGCAAAATTGTACTTTTTATAGGACTTTATCAATGGTATAATATTTACTGTAACCTGCCTTTTTACAATTACAGTACACAATATTTATTTAAATTCTGTAGTTTCTTTTGGTATTATATGGTTGGATGATCTTAATAACATTAGTAGCATAAACAATGATGACAGAAAAAGACCAGTGGCCTATCCAGTCTACCCTTAGATCTTAGTTCAAGATGGTTCCTGCAATAGGTCATTACACATAGGACTTCAACACCTGGCATCAGGACTGCAAGACAAACTCTTCCCGCAATGCCTGGTGGAGGACCGCCCACCCAACATCACATGACCGATGTCAGCGTGACCCTATATAGTGGTCGGTTCCCACACCCACCCTCCAGATCTTACTTCAAGAGGGTTACTGTAGTAAGTCTTCACATATAGGACTGCGCCCCCTGGCGTCAGGTCCGCACAGCAAACTTGTAGCTAGCAATCATCAGCGGGGACCACCCCCGTCGTCAAGTGACACAACGTCAGCGTGACTGTAAAAGAGGCATTCCCGTGCCCGTCTTCCAGTTCTTTCCCGCCATTGCATCAGTCCGTTCAACAGACGTGGTAGAACAGCGATCAGTCGCCCGCTTAGTATTCGACGAATTAAAGTATTTATTCACTATATTCTTTCAAAAAGTACCCGCGGTGTATGTCGTCTTAACCCAAGAAGAAGTGCTCCAAGTGCGGCGTGCAGATCCCGCACCGGGACGACCATTCTCGCTGCGTCCTCTGCCTAGGGCCTAGGCATGACTCAGCTGAGTGTGCCATATGCCAGTGATTCAACCAGCGACGCGCACCCGAGAAAGGTCGTTGTTGCCGGCCCCTGAAAAAAGGAAGAAAAAGAAGTGCCGGGAGCAGAGCCGTTCTCTTCAGGGGAAAACCAGCCAGACATCCGTCGATGATCAGGGTGGACCCTCTATTTCTGTGAGTACCACACCTACTGGGCCTTCATCCACTCTGGTGGGCCAAAGGTCCCCCCTCCAGGTGAGCGGGCAGCCGGGGAATGCCTCCTTAGAGGTCTCTGTTAGGTCTCCTGTTCAGAGCACCGCTGATAAGTCGCCCTCCAACTCTGCCGCCTGGCCCAGGCCGATCAGCCTGACCACGGTCTTTCTGCCGTGGTTAGCCTGGCGCGCCTAATAAGTCGCTCGATGGATCTTCTGTTGACCGCATAGACACATCTGCTCTCCCGTTGGGCTCTCTTGTGGACCCCGACCCTGGGATGAGTGTGCTCATGGGGGAACCTTCATCCCTGCCAGTCTCTACCCCCAGGGATTCGCCACCTGCACCCGACTTGTCTCTTCCATCGGATACTCTTCAGGACCTGTTGTTGGGGTCCCTACCGGACCTCCGCCCTTTGCCAGGCTACATTCTGCCACCGGAACCTCTTTGACCCATGGATCCGTCGCTGGACCTAGGCTGCTCAGGTATGGGCCCTACTCCCTCGGGATCTTCGGGTCCTTCACCTGCCCCGCTGCCACTCCCTAGCGGCCCTTAGGCACCTCCCCCAGCAGGCACTTCGGCGCCTCCTGTGAGTGGTTTTCCGGGGCCAGATCCCTGCTACCCGCCCCGGGAGGCCTGCCGCCAGATAATACCTTTCCGAATCCGGGCCATGTTCCGCTGACTCTGGGTTACCCACCCACTCTGGGCTGTATGACGCTGGGCTTCCTGACACCAGGCGACCCAAGCGGCATGGCTTGTACCAGTACCCTTATTGGCACCATCCACCCAGTTATCCCTCTTTCCCAGGGTTCCCGGGATACCAGCCCCCGCCTCCTCCACCTCTGCCGCCTGACCGTGAGTCCATCCCGACGTGGTGGAAGGATGCTTGGTCATAACTCCTGTGGGTCCTTAAGCAACCTCAGCCGGTAGGGGGCACCCTCCCCCTCCTAGCCCAGCATGCTCTGGCCAAGCCTCTGATATTGTTCATCACAGGGAAACCGTTGTTGACCCCTCCCTGCCCAGTAGGCTGGAGTCTTCAGAGTCCGATGAAGATTCGGACATCGACCAGACAGAACCCCACTCACCGGTTGAACCTCAAGCTAAGGAGTCCCCTAAATCACCCCCTGAGAACCCTTCATTTGGGGAGCTTTTGAGGACCATTCAGAAGGCTTGTAGCTGGCTGTCCAAGGAGCTGGACCCCCAGCACAAGAGACTAGCTGAGCATCTGGACCTGGCTATTGTGGATCCCCTTCCCATTCCTCCTTGGATGGAACCACACGAAGATCTTGCGTCCACCATCTGGCAACAGCCCTCATCCATTCCGTCTGTTTCCCATAAAGCGGATAGAACCTACTTTTCCCCCAGAAGGGGTCTCCCACTTGTCCGCACAACCAAAAGCCAACTTCATGGTCATCACTGTAGCCTGTGACAGATCGGCACAACCTAAACACTTGAGTGCTTCTCCCCCAGATAAGGACTCCAAACAGCTGGATCAGTTTGGCAGAAAAAGTTTTGCCTCATCCACCTGTGACATCAGGTTGTTGAACTACGTTTCACACATGGAGGTTTTTCCAAAGTCCTTGCTAGCAGTATTGGAGAAGGATCTCCAGGAGATCCCTGACTAGCAACTCGGGGCCAAACTCCTGGAGAAAGTGCGGATGAACAAATCCTGCTGTCATGCTCTCCAAGCCACATACGATTCCATAGATTCCGTGGCTCGGGCAGTGGCCTCTGGGATCTGCCTCAGACGCCTAGCCTAGCTGCATCTGGCAGGTTTGGTACAGGGCATGCAATCGTCCCTCTTGGTCGCACCTTTCAGGGGTCCTTTTCTGTTCGGCGGCGACACCAAAGATATAATAACTGGGCTGCAGGAGAGGGGAAGATCCCACCGGGACGTCCGTTCCATGTACTGTACCAGCCAGAAGACACGGCAGTAGCCCTTTCGCCGCCAACGGAAGTGGAACTGGAACAAGAACCAGGGCAGGCATCAAAACAAACTATGTGCCACCGGTTCAGGAGCCCAAACTCCTCAGGACAAGTTTGCCAAAGCCACCTCAGGAGGAAGGGCTCCCCTCCCCTCCACATCCTGACTCGTTTCCCCTCCTTCTGCTCCCTCCGTATCACTCGGAGGAACTGGTAGGGGGAAGATTCAGCCTTCACGTAGAAGGGTGGAAGGTCATCACCGCAGATGTATGGGTTTTACAACTCATACAAAGAGGTCACTCCTGGAGAAACTTCCTTCAAATCCTCCAGGAAGTTCTTTTTATCCGTCAGGTCAGATCCCTCTGGTCAAACAGGAAATCCAGGCTCTGCTGCGAAAAGCAGCCTTCTAGGGACATGGATATGTTGTTCATCCACACTGTCTGGCAGGTATCCTTGCCGCTTTAATTCTTGCCGGAAGGTCTTCAAGCTGGCTCCTCCCACCCACTCGGCTCCGCCCCATGACGCCAGATCTTCCTTACCGCTTGGAAGCTCAGGTTCCCTCCTTAGCACTCTGCGTTTGAGACTGGATCCTAATTCTTGGTTCGCCCGAAATTGATTTGAAGTTTCCAAACTTGGTCTTCTTTTCCCTCATGGCTGCGATGGACAAATCTGTTCCCGGCTTTGGAGGTGCCCCTGCGAATCAGAAAATGTCCAGGACGGATCCGCACTCCACGTGCGTCTACCGCTTAGGCCTAGATCACGACCTGCAGGCTTGCAAGTTGTGCCGTTCCTTACCGGCCAAAATGTTCTAGACGTCGCGCTGCCCGTTTGAGCTCGGGCACCGAGAAAGTTTCCATGATTGAAATCCAAAGAGGCTGGATTGGGCGGTGTCTGCGACGCTGGCTCGGCTGAGCAGCTCGAGCAGATGATCGCCCTCGAGGAGGAAGCGGCGCAGGCCGCATCTTCTTCCTCGGCAGCGGCATTTATCCCGCTCTCTCTGAGTTCCTCGTACACAGCTTCGTTCAAGGAGCTTTGCCAGTCCCTTTCCACGAAGGGAGAGAGGCCTTCGGGGCATTCTTCTCGGCCCAAGAAAAGGGAGTCGGAAGGTAAGTCCCACCATCGGCGTTTCTGGGAGCGGGAGAGGTCCCCCTCTCCGGGCAGCTGACCGTCGACTTTGGTCGAGGTTGCGGCTGAGTCCACTGGCTTCACGGTGCCCCCGTCAGGCCAGCCTGCCGAGACTCACGTCGACGAAGTCGAGATTTTTCTCGATCCGTTAGACGGGCTGTCGACTGGAGAAGCCGACAACCCTACTTCACGGTTACCCGGTGGATACGAGATCTGCCTGCTCGCCAGACCGCGGCCCCGGTCAAGTCCCAAGCGAGGGAAGGTGGTATCCCCCCCTTCCCAGACCCACCCTCGGTCCCAGACCTCTTCTCGATCCAGCCGTTCCCGCTGACATCTGCAGTCCTGGTCTCGTTACCGAAGTTAGCGGCGACGCTGTTCTTCCTCGTCCTCCTCCTCGGGTGAGGAGAGGCTTTGACGCAAGTTGCACCGACGGAACAAGGATTTGATGTGGCAGCAGTTGCTGTTATCTGGACCAAAGCCGACCCCGGCTAAGACCCCGCCATCAAGTGGCTGTCGCCGGAGCGGCCGAAGCAACCACTCGTTCCAGTCGAGTTGCCCGCCCCAGGGCCGGTTGCTAAGTCGAAACCAGCTGGTCCACCGATTGTGGTGGAACCTGCGCCTCCTCAACCTAACTCGGGGGCCCCGACCAAGAGTTCTCGGTCGGATCATAGCCTGCCCCACAGGTTGTTGGTCACCCTCACTCCCGACCGTCCTCGGCAGGTGGAGGGTGGCTCAGGGCCGAGGCAGCTCTTCACAGACTCTTCAGAATCCGACGATGATTCCTCCCTGTTCTCCAGGCAGTGCAATCTGGAGTCCTCGGGGGGCCAGTCAGTGGAAGATAGCCCATCGTCCTTCTTGGGTCTGCTCCGGCTCATCTCGGAATCCACCGGGATGCAGCTCGAGCCTGTGTCCAAACGGGCCAAGTATCCCCTGACGGAGATTCTGGACCGAGGAGATTCTCCTACGGAGGTCTTTCCGGTGGCTGAGGCCATTGTCGGCCCAGCCTTGGAGCTTTGGCAGTGGCCTGCTTCCTGTCCAGCGCTTTCGGCCAGGATGGCCAGGAAGTATGCGGTCCCTACCGGCTCTTTGCCCGGTTTCTCAGAACACCCCTCTGCGGAGGGGTTAGTCACTGACAGTGGTTTCCGGTGCTCTAGTAACGCTCGGGATGTGGACAAGCCCCCCGACAAAGAGTCCAGAAAGCTGGACTTTGCCGGGCGCAAGGTGTACGGTGCGTCCTCCCTCGGCCTCCAACAGGCCAGCTCGGCTGTGCTGATGGCACACTTCTCCCACGCCCTCATGGGCTCCCTGGATGAGGTTGTTCCTCATCTCCCGCCTGACCTGCAGACCACGGTCCGCCAAAGTCGTGGGACCAGGGCAGAGGCGGTGGTGAGCAGCAGCTCCAGACTGCTCTGGACAAGGTGATTCCTGTGCCAGGTCAGTAGCGGTCGCAGTGGCCATGCAATGCAGGGCATGGCTGAGGATATCCACTTTCACGGTGGATACCCAGCATAAGTTGGCGGACGTCCCCTTCTTGGGGACTGACCTCTTCGGCCCTGGAGTGGAGGGACACCTCCAGCGGAACGAAAAGTCCAATGCCACTCTGGACTCAGTCACCGCCGCCCAGAGGGACAAAGGCTGCCGTCAGCAGCAGAAGTCCTTTCGTCCTTCGGTCCCTGCTCCTTGACGGCCCAGCAGCACCAGCAACAGGGCCAGCAGGCTCGGCAGCAGCATCAAAACCAAACCGGCTTCCTCCAACAGGAAGCAAGGAGGTAAGGCCGGGAGGTCCCTCGGCTGGTTCTTCCTCCAAGCCTGCCCAGTGGCGGCGAGGGTGCAGCCCCCACCTCGTCCTCCCCTGGGTTGGAGGTGGTAGAAAAGGCCTGCCTCTGGGTTCGAGCAGGTTCTGCCTTTGAGCAGTAGCCACCGGGGGCCCGAGGGCCCGCAGCCTCACTGTTGGCCCAAGGGCCGCCATTACTCCTGCTCCTCGAAAAGAGGTAATCAGGAAGGTGGCGGATCCTCCTTCAGACCGGGGTTTGTGTCCAGGTGCTTCCTGGTCCCAAAGCAGGACGGGGGCTGGCCCCATTCTCGACCTGCGACCTGAACAAGTTCCTAAGGTCTCAAACCTTCAGGATGGTTACTCTGGCTCAGATAATCCCATCCTTGGAACGAGGCATGTGGTTCTGCTACCTGGATCTCCAGGACACGTTCTTTCACGTCCAAATCCGTCCGTCCCATCAGAGAGTCCTCCACTTCAGAGTGAAGGGATCCCTTTACGAGTTCCGAGCCATGCCCTTCGGCCTCTCCCTAGCTCCCAGGGTCTTCACCAAATGCATGGCAGTGGTGACAGCATTCCTGCGGCGCTGAGGGGTCCGGGTGTACCCTTACCTGGATGATTGGCTGATAGCAGCCCCCTCCAGACAGGTGGTGGAGCGGTCCAGAGATCTGGCCCTCCAGGTTTGCTCTCAGGTTGGCCTCCTCCTCATCAATGAGGCCAAGTCGGAACTCGTGCCAAAGCAGGTGATTCTGTTCATCGGGGCAGAGCTCGACTCTCTTCGAGTTCGAGCCAGAGCACGGCTCTGGCGGACAGGACCGAAGTTCTTTCCTCCTTTGCCCAATCATTTCTGGTTGGGCAATTGCGCCCTGTCCGGGACTTCCTGCGCCTCCTGGGCCTCATGGCGGCCTGCACCAGCGTGGTCCGTTGGGCCCATCGGTACATGTGTCCCCTTCAGTGGGGACTGGCCAGCAAGTGGTCATAACGCCGCGATCCGTTGGACTGGCCCATGACAGTGATCCAGGAGATGTGGAATGCTGTCCAGTGGTGGATTGTTCCAGCTCATCTGCAGGAGGGTATCCCGTTCGTCCGCCTCGAGCCGACGGTCTCTCTCTCGACCGATGCATCTCTGATGGGTTGGGGTGCCCATTAGGGGGAACACCGAGCGCACGGCCTCTGGTCCCTGGGAGTCGATGCCACGTCAACCTGCTGGAGCTCCGGCGGTCCTTCTAGCTCTCCCGCCTTCGCTCTGTTTCCTCGGGGTCAAGTGGTTCAGGTCAGGCGGACAACACCACGACCATGTACTATCTGAACCGCCAGGCGGGCGCGCTCCTTGCTGTTATGCAGGAAGCTCTCCGCATTTGGTCCCTAGTGCGCGGCCTGGGCGGATCTCCTAGCCATTACGCGTGGCAGGGCCTCCAACACTGGCCGATGCCCTAAGCGCGGATAGGGGCTGCGTCTCACGAGTGGTCTCTCCTGCCGGAGGTAGTACAAGATCTCTTCTCCCACTGGGGCACGCCTCAGGTGGACCTGTTTGCCTCCAGGGAGAATGCGAAGCGGAGTCTGTTCCATGATAGCCCCCCTCAGCAGGGCTCGCTGCAGGGGATGCCTTCTCGAGGCCGTGGACCCCGGGCCTCTTCTGCGCCTTTCCCCCATTTCCCTTGATCCACAAGGTGCTTCTCAAGGCGAGGGAGGGCAGGCGCAGGTGATTCTGGTAGCCCCAGACTGGCCCGCCAGTTCTGGTATCCAGATCTCCTCAGCCTCAGCTCCAGGCTCGCAGGCGGCTTCCAGCCCCCCGGACCTGATCTCAGTCAATCAGGGAAGGTATTCCATCCGGACCTTCAATCCCTGCACCTGATGGCCTGGTTCCTGAGCGGCTAGAGTTCCAGGCCTTGGGTCTTTCCGGCGAGGTCCTCAGCGTCGATGGGCGTCCCGTAAGAGTCGACCAGAAAGTGCTCGCCTTCAAATGGAAGAGGTTTTCCATTTGGTGTCAGGGAAGGCTTGGACCCTTCCGACTGCTTGCTAGAGCGTTCTGGACTACCTGTGGTCCCTTCTCAGCAAGGGCTGCAGTCGGCGACCCTTAAGATGCACTGGCAGCCATCTCTGCTTACCGGGCACAGGCGGCCAAGCAGTCGGTAGCACAGGAGAAGGTGGTCGAGGCGCTTTTTCAAGGCCTTGACCACATTCCCTCAGTCGAGAACCTCCACCTCCGTGGGATCTACTGCTGGTATTGGCCAAGCTCATGGGCAAGTCATTCAGACCAATACACAGGTGTGATCTTTCACACCTTTCGTGGAAGACCGCCTTCTTAGTGGCTATCACGTCAGCCAGAAGGATGGGAGAGCTCCAGGCGCTTTCCATCAAGCCTCCCTACCTGGTCTTCCACAGGGACAAGGTTGTCCTGCGCCCCCAACCGAAGTTCCTCCCGAAGGTGGTGTCAGAGTTTCACCTTAACCAGGTGTTGACTCTGCCGGTGTTCTACCCCAATCACACCTTGGAGGCCGAGTATAGGCTCCATACTTTGGACCCTAGACAAGCGCTCGCTTACTATAAGGAGCGGATGGCTGAAGTTCGAGGAGAGGTTCACCAGCTGTTTGTCACCTATGCTGAAGCCGCACCTGGCAGACCTGCAGCAAAGCGGATGATAGGCAGGTGGATCACCTCCTGCATAGAGCTCTGCTACAGGTTGGCTGGCATGGAGCCTCCCAGAGGGATAAGAGCTCATTCTACCCGCCATACCGCTGCATCGGTAGCTGCTTCCAGGGATGTCCCTATCCAGGATATCTGCAGGGCTGCTACCTGGAAGTCGGCACATACCTTCATTACCCACTACCACATCAACCTCGAGTCACGCCGTGATGCTGGTTTTGGGGCCTCAGTTCCCCAGTCTCTCTTTCCCAAGTAAGTATTGGGGGTGTGCGCCTTGCCTCCCTCCTCCCGGAGAACTGCTAGGAGTCTGCCAGACAGTGTGGATGAACAGCATATCCATGTCCCTAGAAATACAGGTTCTAGGGACATGGATATATTCATCCACTACTCAAATGTATCCTTACCGTTTAAATCTTGCTGGAAGGTCTTCAAGCTGGCTCCGCCCACCCACCGGGTGGTAAAACTCTCAGCTCCAGCCCCATGCGCCAGATCTTCCTTACTGCTTGGAGCTCAGGTTCCCTCCTTAGCGCTCTGCGTTTAAGACTGGTTCCTAATTCTTCGAGAGTTCGAAATCAAAAGTTTTGCTAAAAAGACTTCGGTCTTCTCCTTGCGGCTGCGATGGACAAATCGACTCCTGGTTTCCGGAGGTGCCCTTGCGGGCAGAAGATGTCTAGGACGGATCCGCACTCCACGTGCGTCTACTGCCTGGGCCTTGAGCACGACCCGCAGGCCTGCGACTTGTGCTCTTCTTTTTAGGCCCTCGCCCGAAGACCGTGCTGCCCGATTACAACTGGGCGCCGAGAAAAAATTCCACTGGTGAAATCTAAAGAGGCCCGGTTGGCGGTGTCGTGGCGGACTCGGCAGATCAGCTCAAGCAGATGATAGCCCTCGAAGAGGGGCGGCGCGAGCCACTTCTACCTCGGCTGCTGACATTTGTCGCTCTCTCGGTGCCTCGTGCTCTGCTTCTTTTAAGGAGCTTTGTCTGACCCTCTCGCTGAAGGTGAGGGTCCAACTATCGGGACCTTTTCCAGGTCCAAAAGAGCAAAAGTAAGTCTCTCCGTCCAGCGCTCTTGGGAGGCGGAAAGATCCCCTCTCCTTCTTGTCGGCAGTCAGACTTGGTCGACCCCTCAGCTCGGCCACTGGCTTCACGGTGTCCCCGTCAGGCAGTTGACCGGAGACTCCCGTCGGCCAGCGGTCGAGATTTTTCGACCCGTTAGATGGAGTTGTCGGCTGAGAAGCTGAGAATCCCTCTCCCGGTTCCCCGGTGGAGTTGAGGATCCGTCAGCTCGTCTGTGCCTCGGTTCCGGAGCCTTTGGTGGGATCGTCCGAGGCGAGGTGCGAATTCTGACACTTCTCCTCGCCTTCTTGGCCTAGTCAGGACTCTCGGTCCCGGACATCCTCGCGGTCCAACCGATCCCGCGCCATGGCGGTCTCGGCACCACGCAAGCGGCGCCGCCCGCTCTTCCCTCGAGACCGAGGGCTTGTTGAAGATTGCGTCGGTCACGAGGAACTCAGCGTGGCAACAGCTCCTTTTGACCGGGAATAAGCCGATCCAGTCGTCTTCCCCGGCCATTAAGTGGCTGTCACCGGAGCGGCCGAAACAGCCCCTCGTTGTAGCCGAGGAGCCTGCTCCCAGGCCAGTTCGGCCAATTCCAGCTGCCCCACCGATTCTGGTGGAACCTCCGCCTCCACAGCCATTAGTTGGGGCTCCGACCAAAAATTCTCGGTCGGCCTTGGGTTTGCCCCATAGGCTGTCTGTCACCCTCACTCCCGATAAACCTCGGCAGGTGGAGGTGGCTCAGGGCCGAGGCAGCTCTTTGAGGACTCTTCTGAGTCCGATGATGGTTCCTCCCTCTTCTCCAAGTGCATGGACTTGGAGTCTTGGGGAGGGCAGTCTGTGGACGATAGCCCTTCGTCCTTCTTAGGGTTGCTTCGGCTCATCTCGGAGTCCACCGGGATGAAGCTCAAACCCGTTTCTAAATGGGCCAGGTATCCTCTCATGGAGATTCTGGACCGAGGGGATTCTCCGACGGAGGCCTTTCCGGTGGCCGAAGCCATAGTGGGTCCGGCCTTGGAACTTTGGCAGCGTCCTGCTTCCTGCCCTCGCCTTCAGCCAGAATGGCCAGGAAGTATCTGGTGCCTACTGGTTCCCTATCCGGTTTTGAACACCCCTCGGCGAGGGTTGGTTACCGACAAGCGTTTTCGGCGTGCAGGCATGAGATATGGACAAACCTCCCGACAAGGAATCTAAGAAATTGGATTATGCGGGCGAGAAGTCTATGCTGCGTCTCTCTCGCGCCCGTCAGGCCAGTTCGGCTGTCCTCATTGGCATTTTTCTCATGCCTGTTGGGCTCCTGGATGAGGTTGTCCCTCATCTTCCCATGGATCTGCAGACTACGGTCAGGCAGGTGCGGGACCAGGGCAAGGCCAAACAGCAGCTCCAGACTGCTTTAGACGCCGGGGACTCATGTGCCAGGTCTGTGGCGGCCGCAGTGGCCATGCAGTCGTCGGGCTTGGCTGAGGGATATCCACCTTTACCTCGGATACGAGCACAAGTTGGCGGATGTTCCCTTTTGAGGACTGACCTCTTGACCCTGGGGTGGAAGGTCACCTGCAGAGGATCGAGAAGTCAATGCTACCTTGGACTCGGTCTCTTCCGCTCCAGAAGGACAAAGCCCATAAGCCACAGCCCTAAGCCCCTTTCGTCCTTCTGCGCCCGTGGCGCGCCCGGCCCAGCAACGTCAGGGCCAGCAGGCTCGAGCTTGGCATCCCAAACCCAAGCCGTTGGCTTCCTCCAACAGGAAGCAGGGAGGTAAAGGCTCAGGAGGTCCCTCGGCCGGTCCCTCCTCCAAGCCTGCCCAGTGACGGGCTGAGGGGTGTCGCCCCCATCCCTGTCACCTCACCCCTGGTTCCCCCCGTGGGGGGACGGCTCAGACACTTCCTTTCCACCTGGTCCACTGTTACAACGGACAGGTGGGTACTGGAGGTGGTGGGAAAAGGCCTACCTCTGGAATTCGAGAAGGCCCCGCCCTTCAGAGCCGTCGCACCTCGGGGGAGCCTCGGGGTCTGCAGCCTCACTGGCGGCTCGTCGAGCCGACATCGCTCTCCTCCTCCAAAAGGAGGTGATCACGGAAGTAGAGGACCCCCTTTTAGACCCGGGGTTCGTGTCCAGGTATTTCCTGGTTCCGAAAGCAGACCGGGCTGGCGCCCATTCTCGACCTACACGACCTGAACAAGTTCCTAAGGTCTCGGACCTTCAGAATGGTCACTCTGGCGCAGATAATACCATCTCTGGAACACGGCATGTGGTTCTGCTCTCTGGACCTACAGGACGCATTCTTTCACGTCCCTATCCGTCCGTCACATCAGAGATTCCTCCGGCTTTCAGGTGGAGGATCCTCTTAGTTCAAGCCATGCCCTTGGCTTATCTCCAGCTCCAGGGTCTTCACCAAATGCATGGCAGTGGTGACAGCATTCCTCGGCGCCGAGGGGTCGAGTGTACCCTTATCTGGACGATTGGCTGATAGCAGCCCCCTCCAGGCCAGAGTGGGCGGTCAGAGATCTGGCCCTCAGGTTTGCTCTCAAGTCGGCCTCTCATCAACGAGGCCAAGTCGAGACTCGAGGCAAGCAGGTGATCTGTTCATCGGGGCAGAGCTCGACTCTCTTCGAGCCAGAGCACGGCTCCCGGCGGACAGGGCCGAGGTTCTTACCTCCTTTGCCCAATCATTTCTGGTTGGGCAGTCGCGCCCTGCCTGGGACTTCCTGCGCCTCCTGGGTCTCATGGCGGCCTGTACCAGCGTGGTCCGTTGGGCACGCTGGCACATGCCCCCCCTTCAGTGGGGACTGGCCAGCCAGTGGTCACAATGCTGCGATCCATTGGACCAGCTAGTGATAGTGACCCAGGAGATGTGGAGCGCTCTCCAGTGGTGGACAGTTCCATCCCATCTGCAGGAGGGCATCCCGTTTGTCCGCCCCGAGCCGACGGTCTCTCTATCGACCGATGCCTCTCTGATGGGTTGGGGTGCCCATCTGGGGGAACACCGAGTGCATGGCCTCTGGTCCCCACGGGAGTCCCGATGCCACATCAACCTGCTGGAGCTCCGAGCGGTCCGCCTAGCTCTCACCGCCTTTGCTCCATTTCTCCGGGGTCAGGTGGTCCGAGTCCAGACGGACAATACCACGACCATGTACTGCCTGAACCGCCAGGGCAGGACGCGCTCCATGCTTCTATGCAAGGAAGCTCTCCGCATTTGGTCACTCGTCGCGCGGCCTGGGCGGATCTCCTAGCCATTCATGTGGCAGGGCCTCAACACCCTGGCCGATGCCCTGAGCGGATAGGGGCTGCATCTCACGAGTGGTCTCTCCTGCCGGAGGTAGTAGAAGATCTGTTCTCCCACTGGGACACACCTCAGGTGGACCTGTTTGCCTCCAGGGAGAATGCGAAGCTGAGGCTGTTTCATGCCCGCCCCCCTCAGCAGGGCTCGCTGCAGGGGGATGCCTTCTCGAGGCTGTGGACCCCGGGCCTCTTTTACGCCTTTCCTCCATTTCCCTTGATTCACAAGGTGCCTCTCAGACAAGGAGGGACAAGGCGCAGGTGATTCTGATAGCCCCAGACTGGCCGCCAGATCTGGTACCAGATCTCCTCAGCCTCAGCTCCAGGCTCCCGAGGCAGCTTCCAGCTCGCCCGGACCTGCTCTCAGTCAATCAGGGAAGGTGTTCCATCAGACCTTCCAATCCCTGCACCACAATGACCTGGTTCCTGGCGGCTAGAGTTCCAGGCCTTGGGTCTTTCCGATGGGTCCTCAATGTTGTTGATCGTCCCGTGAAAGTCGACCAGGAAATGCTATGCCTTCAAATGGAAGAGGTTTTCCATTTGGTGTCAGGAGTAAGGCTTGGACCCTTCCTCCTGTTCCTTGGCAAGCATTTTGGACTATTTATGGTCCCTTTCTAGTCAAGGGCTTAGGTCGGCTGACCTAAAGGTGCATCTGGCAGCCATCTCTGCTTACGGAGTGCGGGCCGAGGGAGCAGTCGGCGCTGAGAGAAGGTGGTCTGGCGCTTTTCAAGGGCCTTGATCACATTTCCCTCGATTGAAGAACCTCCACCTCCGTGGGATTTACTGCTGGTACTGGCAAAGCTCATGGGCAAACCATTGAACCAGTGCACAGGTGTGAACTCTCTCACCTGTAGTGGAAAACCGCCTTCTTGGTGGCTATCCGTCAGCCAGAAGGATGGGAGAACTCCAGGTGCTCTGCATTGAGTCTCCTTACCTGGTCTTCCACAGGGACAAGGTTGTCCTGCGCCCCCACCCGAAATTCCTTCCGAAGGTGGTGTCGGAGTTTCACCTTAACCAGGTGTTGACTCTGCCGGTGTTCTACCCCAATCACACCTCGGAGGCCGAATACAGGCTCCATACTTTGGACCCTAGAAGGGCGCTCGCTTATTATAAGGGCCTTGCGGCTGAAATTCGGGGAGAGGTTCGCCAGCTGTTTTGTCACCCTACGCTGGCTTCGCACCTGACAGACCTGCAGCCAAGCGGACGATGGGCAGGTGGGTCACCTCCTGCATTGATCTCTGCTATAAGTTGGCGGGCATGGAGGCCTCCCAGAGGGATAAGAGCTCATTCTACCCGTCATACTGCTGCATCGGTGGCTGCTTCCAGGGACGTCCCTATCCAGGAAATCTGCAGTGCTGCTACCTGGAAGTCGGCACACACCTTTATTACCCATTACCACATCGACCTTGAGTCACTCCGGGATGCTGGTTTTGGGGCCTCCGTTCTCCAGTCTTTATTCCCTAAGTAGGGGGTGTGCGCCTTGCCTCCCTCTTCCCAGAGAACTGCTAGGAGTCTGCCAATAAGTGTGGATGAACAACATATCCATGTCCTAGAAATACAGGTTACTCACCTGTAACAGGAGTTCTAGGAATGATATGTTGTTCATCCACCTACCACTCTACCTACCCAGCTCGACCTTTAACCTGAGCTTCCAGCGGCCAGATCTGGCGTCATGGGGCGGAGCCGAGAGTTTTACCACCCGGGTGGGTGGGAGGAGCCAGCTTGAAGACCTTCCGGCAAGAATTAAAGCGGCAAGGATACCTGACAGACAGTGTGGATGAACAACATATACCATTCCTAAAACTCCTGTTACAGGTGAGTAACCTGTATTTATATAGCCCGTTCCTCCAGAGCAAACAGGAAAGGGATTCTACTCCCATTTCTTCCTAGTTCCAAAGAAGACGGGGATCTAAGACCTATCCTAGATCTCAGCATGCTCAACCTCTTCGTGGAATACAAGAGGTTTCACATGCTGACTCTCCAGGGGGCTGTTGCCCCTGCCCCTTCTAAACACTTAGCTGTGCTCCCTGGATATGCAGGATGCTTACCTACATATTCTTATCCTCCCAGCCCACCGCCGCTTCCTCAGGTTCTCCTTTCTGGGGGACCACTTCCAGTTCAAAGCCCTTCCATTTTGTCTGTCTTCAGCACCTCGGGTTTTCACCAAGTGCTCAGTGGTGGTAGCGGTGTTCCTTTGCCTCAAGGGCATTTATTTGTTCCCGTACCTGGACGACTGGTTCTTTTCAGTCCCTTCACCAGACAGCCTGAAGGAGTCCCTCTTCTTCACACTGGACCTCTTCTCCAGTCTGGGAATTTCAGTCAGCCTACCCAAATCCCAGGAAGTACCATCCTAGTGCCTCCATTCATTGGAGCAGTGCTGGATACGGTCCAGAGCAAGGCCTTTATCCCTCTTGTCTCCCAGGCCACATCAGTGGCTTCCTCTTGGTGGACCACGGCTCTGTCTATCCTTTGCTTGTTGGGCCTCATGGCGGCACACAGTACCTCTGACTAGGCTGCATATGAGGGTAGCCCAGTGGTCTCTCTGAGTCCATTGGGATCAATGCTCGGATGACATGGATCAGAAGGTCATGCTGTCCGGCAATTTTCAGAAAGATCTCCTCTGGTGGCAAGATCCTGCCAATTTGTTTGGGGGGGGTTCGCCCTTCCACCCTCCGGTTCCTTCTCAAATCCTTACTTCATATGCCTTACACATTTAGTAGGGGGCTTTTGCTCACTCGTTCCTGGGCATGATGCTTTTTGGTGAGATGCACTGTCTCTATCCTGGACAGGGAGGTTTCTGTACGCTTTCCCTCCCTTTCCTCTAATACAGAAGGTTCTGCTGAAGCTCTAGGCAGAGGGGGCTCACATGATTCTCATTGCCCCTCTGTGGCCTCTGCAGATATGGTTCCCGTCATTGCAGCAACTGGTTCTGGAACCACCAGTCCCTCTGCCTATCTCTTACGACCTTCTGTCCCAGGAGCAGGGCACCCTGGTCCATCTGAGCCTCAAGTCTCTCCATCTTCATGCGTGGCACCTGTGGACATAGCGATTTCTCACTGTGGAGTTTCCACCCAGGTAGCTCAGGTCTTGGTGGAAGCCAGGAAGCTTTCAACTAGATCCACCTATGCCATGAAATGGAAGAGATTTTCTATTTGGGCCGTTGCAAAAGGCTGGGACCCATTTTCTTGCTCGACCACCCAGGTGTTAAGAGTACCTCTTAAATCTGTCAGACTCGGGTCTCAGTTATTCCTCACTGAAGGTCCATCTCTCTCTGGTGTCGGCCTACCACCTTCCAGTGGAGGGCAAAACCCTAGCTCAGCTAGAGGTTTTCTAACACTTTTTTGAAGGGGATCCTTCATATGAAACCTCCAGTCCAGAATCCCATTCCTCCCTAGGATCTCAATTTTTATGTTGGAAAAGCTTACTTTACCCCCTTTTGAACTGGCAGCAAGCTGTGATATGTGTTTTTTAGTGTGGAAAATGCTGTTTTTAGTTGCTGTCACTTCAGCTCAAAGGGTTTCAGAGCTTCAGGCTCTAGTTTGTAGAGGACCTTAATTAATTTTCCATGGGGACCAGGTGGTCCTGCAAACTAATCCTTTGTTTCTTCCGAAAGTGGTTTCGGAGATTACTCTAAATCAGAGTGTAGAATTGCCGGTGTTTTTTCCCAGAGCACTCCATGAGGGGGGAATATCTCCTGCACACTCTTGATGTGCACAGGATTTTGAGGTATTATACTTCTCGGACTAAAGAGGTTCGTAAGTCGAACAAGCTCTTTGTGGCCTTTGCCTCCCAGTATCAGGGCAAGGCGATCACAAAACAGACACTGTCTAGGTGGCTGGCTAACTGTATTCATTACACTTACCAGAAGTACTAAAAACCCCTTCCGGGGGTGGTCAAAGGTCACTCCACCAGGAGTGTGGCCACTTCTGCCGCCTTTTTCAGGAATGTGTCCACTGTGTGCAGCGGCCACTTGGTCTTCCATCCACACCTTCACTAAGCATTACAGTCTGGGCATTGCCTCTAGGCATCGAGCTGGCTTCGGCCTTGTAGTTTTGCAGAGTCTTCTGTCTTGAACAGACCCTTAGTTGGCAGACATCTTCCTCCTCCCGGAACCTCGTCTCAGACTCCTCCTTTTGCTTTAGACTGCTTGGTATTCAGTCCTATATGTGAAGACCTACTGCAGGAACCCTCTCAAAGTAAGATATAGCAGTTACATAAGAACTTACTGTAACAGTAGATCTTCGAGAGAGGTTCCTCCAGTAGGTCTAATTTCCCAACCACCTTTCCCGCAGCTCCTGTAGTTTCCTTATTCCTGTCCAGGTCTCTGGCTTTGCCAGGGCACAGGGTACCAGGAGTGGTCACTCCTCTTTCTACTCCCTTTACTTAGTTCTCTGGTGGAAAAGAACTGGAGGGCGGGTGCAGGACCGCCCCTTTTATAGGCACGCTGACGTCACGTCACCGACTGATGTGAGGCGTTCCCTGATAATTCTTCTACCACTAGAGTTTGCTGTCACGGACTGACCTGACGCCAGGGGGCGCAGTCTTATATGTGAAGACCTCCTGCAGGAACCTCTCTCGAAGATCTACTGTTACAGTAAACTCTTACGTAACTGCTATTTCTAGGGACATGGATATGTTGTTCATCCACACTGTCTGGCAGGTATCCTTGCTGCTTTAAATCTTGCTAGAAGGTCTTCAAGCTGGCTCCTCCCACCCACCCGGGTGGTAAAACTCTCGGCTCCGCCCCATGACGCCAGATCTTCCTTACTGCTTGGAAGCTCAGGTTCCCTCCTTAATGCTCTGCGTATAAGACTGGTTCCTAATTCTTGGTTTTGAATTTAAAAGTTTTGCATTTCTAGACTTGGTCTTCTATCCCTCGCTGGCTCGATGGACAAATCGACTCGGTTTTGGAGATGCCCTTGGAGCAGAAGATGTCTCGGACAGATCCACACTCCACGTGTCTACTGTTTAGGCCTTGACGCACGACCGACAGGCTTGCGACTGTACTCTTCCTTCTCGGCCTCGTCCTCAAGACGCCGTGCTGCCCGTTTATAACTGGGGCGTCCCAGAATCGTTCCTCCAGTGAAGTCAAAGAGGCCCGATCGTGGTTTCCCGGCGGCGAGGCTCGGCGGATCAGCTAGAGCAGATGATCGCCCTCAAAGGGAAACGGCGCGGGCGCATCATTTATCCCGCTCTCCTGGGTTCCTCTTACAGCTTCCTTTAAGGAGCTTTGTCTGTCCCTCCACTAAGGAGAGGGACCAGCGTCTGCTGGACCTTCTTCCGGTCAAAAGAAGACAAGGTAAGTCCCTCCGTCGGCGCTCTTGGGAGGCGGAAAGGTCCCTCTCCCGAGTTGTCGGCCGCCGACTTGATCGATCGTTAAACCTGCCACTGGTCTCATGGTGTCCCGTCAGGTCAGTTGACGAGACTCCCATCGACACAGTCGATTTTTCGACCGTTGATGAGGTTGTCGCCAGAAGTCAGTGAATCCTTTTTCCCGGAGGAGTTAGGGATCCATGGGCTTGCCAGTGCCTCTGGTTCGAAGCCCTCGGTGATCCCTCCGAGCGAGGCAGTTCCACCCATCCCTCCCGTACCGTCTCCGGAAAAGCAGAGGTTCTCGGTCTCCGGACTTCTTGGCGGTCCAGCCGATCCGCCGTCATAGGCAGTCTCGGCACAGCGGTAGCCAGCCGAGCGCTTCTTCGTCCTCGGACGAGGGAAGCTTCGACTAATGGAATGCGTCGAGTCACGAGACTTCATGTGGCAACAGCTCCTTCTGACGGGAACAAGCTGGCGCGTCGCCTTCGACCATTAAGTGGCTGTCACGAGTGGCTGAAACAACCCCTCGACTTACCGAAGCCTGTTCCCAGGCCGGTTGTTGAGCCAAAACAGCTGCTCCACCAATTCGGTGGAACCTCCGCCTCCACAGCTGTTATTTGGGGCTCAGACCAAGAATTCTCGGTCGGCTCAGGGCCTGCCCCATAGGCTGTCTGTGCCCTCACTCCCGATCGACCTTCGGCAGGTGGAGGGTGGCTCCAGGCCGAGCAGCTCTTTGCGGACTTTCCGAGGTCCGCGAAGATTCTCCTCTTCTCAGGCGAGTAGACTTGGAGTCCTCTGGAGGTCAGTCGATGGACGATAGCCCTTTGTCCTATCTGGGATTGCTTCGGCTCATCTCGGAGTCCACTGGGATAAAGCTCGAACCTGTGTCTAAGTGGGCCAGGTATCCCCTCACGGAGATACTGGACCGAGGGTTCCCCCTGGAGGCCTTTCCGGTGGCCGAGGCCATAGTGGGCCCGGCCTTGGAGCTCTGGCAGCGCCCTGCTTCCTGTCCTCGCCTCGGCCAGGATGGCCAGGAAGTATCACGGTCCCCTACCGGTTCCTTGTCGGTTTTGAACACCCTCAGCCGAGGGGCTAGTTACCGACAGCGTTTTCAGTAGCGCGCTAGAGCTATGGACAAACCTCCCAACAAGAGTCCAGAAATTGGACTATGCCGGGCCAAAGTCTATGCTCGTCCTCCCTCGGCCTTCGCCAGGCCAGTTCGGCCATACTCATGGCACATTTCTCTCATGCCCTGTTGGGCCCCTGGACGAGGTAGTTCCTCATCTTCGGTGGACCTGCAGACCCACGGTTAGGCAGGTGCAGGACCAGGGGCAGGGCAGTGGCCAAACAGCAGCTTCAGACTGCTCTGGACGCTGGAGACTCATGTGCCAGGTCAGTAGCGGTCGCAGTGGCTATGCGTCATGGCACATGGCTGAGATACACACTTACGGATACCCAGCACAAGCTGGCGGATGTCCCTTCCTGGGGACCGACCTCTTGGCCCTGGGGTGGAAGGTCACCTGCAGAGGATCGAGAGTCCAATGCTACCTTGGACTCTGTCTCATCCGCACAGAGGACAAAGCCGCAGACCACAGCCTAAGCCCCTTTCGTCCCTCTGCGCCCAAGGCACGTCCCGCCCAGCAGCGTCAGGGCCAGCAGGCACTAAGCTTGGCATTCCAAACCCAAGCCTGCTTCTCTCTTCCAGGAAGCGGGAGGTAAAGGCCCTGGGGTCCCTCGGCCAGTCCCTCCTCCAAGCCTGCCCAGTGACGGGTTGAGGGTGTCACCCCCAGCCCCGTCACCTCACCCCAGGTTCCCCCTGTTGGGGGGGGGGTGGCTCCACCACTTTCTTTCCGCCTGGTCCGTTATTACCAAGACCGGTGGGTGTTGGAAGTGGTCGGAAAGGGCCTGCCTCTGGAGTTCGAGCAGGCCCCGCCCTTCAGAGCCATCGCACCTCGGGGTCCGCAGCCTCACTGTCGGCTCGCCAAGCCGACATCGCTCTCCTCCTCGAGAAGGAGGTGATCAGAGAGGTGGCGGACCCTCCCTCAGACCAGGGGTTTGTGTCCAGGTACTTCCTGGTTCCGAAACGGACGGGGGGCTGGCGCCCCATTCTTGACCTGCACGACCTAAACAAGTTCCTAACGTCTCGGACCTT
Organism: Neoceratodus forsteri; assembly: GCA_016271365.2. Lineage (NCBI taxonomy): Eukaryota > Metazoa > Chordata > Ceratodontiformes > Ceratodontidae > Neoceratodus > Neoceratodus forsteri. The sequence continues at coordinate 1,102,285,441 of CM057450.1, read as the reverse complement.
CAGGATGGTCACTCTGGCTCAGATAATACCATCCTTGGAACGCGGCATGGTTCTGCTCTCTGGACCTGCAGGACGTTCTTTCCACGTCCTATCCATCCGTCACATCAGAGATTTCTTAGCTTGGCGGAGGGATCCCTTCGAGTTCGAGCCATGCCCGCTGGCTTGTCTCCAGCTCCCAGGGTCTTCACCAAATGCATGGCAGTGGTGACAGCATTCCTGCGGCGCCGAGGGGTCCGGGTGTACCCTTACCTGGACGACTGGCTGTAGCAGCCCCCACCAGGCAGGAGGTGGAGCGGTCCAGAGATCTGGCCCTCCAGGTTTGCGCTCAAGTCGGCCTTCTCATCAACGAGGCCAAGTTGGAACTCGAGCCGAAGCAGGTGATTCTTTTCATCGGGGCAGAGCTCGGCTCCCGGCGGACAGGGCCGAGGTTCTTTCCTCCTTTGCCCAGTCATTTCTGGTTGGGCAATCGTGCCCTGCCCGGGACTTCCTGCGCCTCCTGGGTCTCATGGCGGCCTGTACCAGTGTGGGCCTGCTGGAACATGCGCCCCCTTCAGTGGGGGCTGGTCAGCCAGTGGTCTCAATGCTGCGATCCATTGGACCAGCTAGTAACGGTGACCCAGGGGATGTGGAGCGCTCTCCAGTGGTGGACCGTTCCAGTTCATCTGCAGGAGGGCATCCCGTTTGTCCGCCCCGAGTCGACGGTCTCTATATCGACCGATGCCTCTCTGATGGGTTGGGGTGCCCGTCTGGGGGAACACTGAGCGCCACGGCCTCTGGTCTCCAGCGGGAGTCCCGATGTCACATCAACCTGCTGGAGCTCCGGCGGTCCGCTAGCTCTCACCGTCTTTGCTCCGTTTCTCCGGGTCAAGTGGTCCGAGTCCAGACAGACAAACCACCACGACCATGTACTATCTAAACCGCCAAGGCGGGGCGCGCTCCATGCTTCTATGCAAGAGCTCTCGCATTTGGTCACTCGTCACGCAGCCTGGAGGCGGATCTCCTAGCCATTCACGGGCAGGAGCCTCCAACACCCTGGCCGATGCCCTAAGCCAGATAGGGCTGCCCCCACGAGTGGTCTCTCCTGCCGGAGGTAGTACAAGATCTGTTCTCCCACTGGGGCACACCTCAGGTGGACCTATTTGCCTCCAGGGAGAACGCCATGCTGAGGCTGTTCCATGCCCGCCCCCCCTCAGCAGGGCTCGCTGCAGGGGGATACCTTCTTGAGGCAGTGAACCCCGGGCCTCTTCTACGCCTTTCCATTTCCTTTGATACACAAGGTGCCTCTCAAAGCAAGGAGGGACAAGGCGCAGGTGATTCTGATAGCCCCAGACTGGCCCCGCCAGTTCTGGTACCCAGATTTCCTCAGCCTCAGCTCCAGGCTCCCGAGGCAGCTTCCAGCTCGCCCGGACCTGCTCTCAGTCAGTCAGGGGATGGTGTTCCATCCGGACCTTCAATCCCTGCACCTGACAGCCTGGTTCCTGAGCGGCTAGAGTTCCAGGCCTTGGGTCTTTCCGATGAGGTCCTCAATGTAGTTGAGGCATCCCGTAAGGAGTCGACCAGGAAATGCTACGCCTTCAAATGGAAGAGATTTTCCATTTGGTGTCAGGGTAATGGCCTTGACCCTTCCTCCTGTTCCCTGGCGAGCATATTGGACTACCTGTGGTCCCTTTCTCAGCAAGGGCTTAGGTCGGCGACCCTTAAGGTGCACCTGGCAGCCATCTCTGCTTACCGGGCGTGGGCCGGGGAGCAGTCGGTGGCGCAGGAGAAGGTGGTCTGGAGCTTTTTCAAAGGCCTTGACCACATTTCCCCTCCGATGTGAGAACCTCCACCTCCGTGGGATCTACTGCCGTACTGGCAAAGCTCATGGGCAAGCCATTTGAACAAATGCACAGGTGTGATCTCTCTCACCTGTCGTGGAAGACCGCCTTCTTGGTGGCTATCATGTCAGCCAGAAGGATGGGAGAGCTCCAGGCGCTTTCCATCGAGGTCTCCTTACCTGGTCTTCCACAGGGACAAGGTTGTCCTGCTTCCCACCCGAAATTCCTTCCGAAGGTGGTGTGCGAGTTTCACCTTAACCAGGTGTTGACTCTGCGGTGTTCTACCCCAATCACACCTCGGAGGCCAATATAGGCCCATACTCTGACCCTAGAAGGGCCGCTACTATAGCGAGCGACGGCTGAAAATTGGGAGAGGTTCGCCAGCTGTTTGTCACTCCACGCTGAAGCCGCACCTGGCAGACCTGCAGCCAAGAGGACGATAAGCAGGTGGGTCACCTCCTGCATAGATCTCTGCTATAAGTTGGCGGGCATGGAGCCTCCCAGAGGGATAAGAGCTCATTCTACCCGCCATACTGCTGCATCGGTGGATGCTTCCAGGGATGTTCCTATCCAGGAAATCTGCAGGGCTGCTACCTGGAAGTCAGCACACACCTTTATCACCCATTACCACATCGACCTTGAGTCACGCCGGGATGCTGGTTTTGGGGCCTCGGTCTCCAGTCTCTCTTTCCCAAGTAAGTATCGGGTGTGCACCTTGCCTCCCTCCTCCCGGAGAACTGCTAGGAGTCTGCCAGACAGTGTGGATGAACAACATATCCATGTCCCTAGAAATACAGGTTACTCACCTGTAACAGGAGTTCTAGAATGGTGTATTTTTCATCCACCATTCCACCCGACCTCGCGCTTTGGCGCACAACCCTGAGCTTCCAGCGGGCCAGATCTGGCGTCATGGGGCGGAGCGAGAGTTTTACCACCCAGGTGGGTGGGAGGAGCCAGCTTGAAGACCTTCTGGCAAGATTTAAAGCGGCAAGGATACCTGCCAGACAGTGTGGATGAACAACATATACCATTCCTAGAACTCCTGTTACAGGTGAGTAACCTGTATTTCTTTCCCGCCGTCGTCCTGTGCAAGGTATCTCACAGTAAATCTGCCCAGTCGATCGCCTTTCAAAAACATGTTTCTTACCGATTCTTCAATTTGTATATCTTCTCTATGTCTTATCCTCCTCCTCCATCTAAGGCCAAAAAGGAGTGTGAAGAGTGCAGTGCTCAAATTCCACACAAGGATGGTCACTGAAGGTGTCTTTTCTGCCTAGGCCAGGACGACGACACTGCAGTCTGCCCAGACTGCCAGCCCTTCAATCAGGCAACCCGCAAAAGAAGGCAGCAGGCCATGGAGGCTCATCTTTTAAAATCTAGGATGGCCACGCCCGAAATGGAGCGCCTTAGAGAATCCGCTTCTTCACGTTCCCCAGAGGCTAAGAAGGAGAAACACCAGGAGTGGGAGCACCAAGAGGACAAAGACCGTTTGGATCCTGGTAGGTCTACTACCAGCAAGGCCTCTCACCCGCTACCTCCCATAGTGGTAGTCTAGGCTACAACCAGGAACACTCCAGGCCAGTTTACTGCACTGCTCCTGATCTTAACCGGTAAGCTGCTCACTGGCTCCTCTGGCGGACGCCCAGTTACTGCCGATAAGTTGAGCCCCTGCTCCTTCGGGACCCTCCCAGTCACGACCGATAAGCCGGCAGGGGGATCCTCCCTCTCCCGTCCGCTCCCTTCATCTGGTAAGTCGGCCACCTCTGGCAGCCGCCTGGACATTGCTCGCCCATTGGTAGCCATTGCCGATGCACCCGAAGTTTGGCTGAGCTCCAAGAAGACCCCCGAGTCTTCCCTCCCCCCACCCCGGTGGCTCCGGCTTCACTTCCTGCCACCCCAGGTCGGGAAGAGAGCGATGAACAGCTGGAAGTGGTCCTTACTCCAGCTTCAGTTCATTAGTCCCCCGCGGGGGATGTAGGGCTAGAGGCCCTCTGCCGACAACTGTCCATACATTGGAGGTCCCTCAGGGCCCCTCTACATCAGATGCCCTTCCCTCGGTGCCCCTGACGGAAAAGGAATGGGTCCCTCCACCGGGACGCCTTTGTCCTGCCCTGATGCCTACCCCAGCGCCGGACCTTCTTTCCCATCAGAGACCTTCGGGCATGTTCTGACACCGGCTTCTCCGATGTCAGGGCTCAACCCTACGCCGGAGCCCCCTCATCCGGTTCCAACACCTGTTCCTGTGCCAGACCCGGCTGTGCCGTCGGAACCCCCACGTCCGGGCCTGACACCTGCCCCCCTTCCGACGCCGGATCCTTTTCTGATGCTGGGCCCAGCAGCGCCAGCCCCGATGGTGGTCTTGATGACTGTTTTTCCAACGCCCACCCCGCTTCCCATCTACAGTGCGGCGGGGTTCACGCTGGTACCCCTGACGTCAGGTACTCTGATGTACGGGAATTACCCCGGGCCTTTTAATGTCCCAAGCTACCCTCACGGGTTTCCACTGGACCTTCCCCCGGCAGGTCTGCCTCCTGATCTTTCATACACAGTCTTCTCGGGACATCACTATCCAGGATACCCCCTCTACCAGGGGTATCCTCACCATCCTTATCAGGGCTTAGGAGTCCGTGGGTATCATTGCTCTCGTACTCATGTACCTCCTACCCCGCCTTCTCTTCTTTCTCCTCCACCTCTTCCTCAGGCTCAGCTTCAGGACTTCCAGACTATGATCCAGTCCTGGTGCAAGGAAGCCAGAACGGAGCTGGTTTCGAACCTGGAGAGCAGTCTCCCACTCAGGCTCCTACCCCCCCTCTGCCAGGTCCTTGTCTCCAGTGAGCTCGGTCTGCTCTACTGTTCATATTTCGGGGGCTACCTCTCAGGAGGTCCATCTCCCAGACTTCGATCCCATGGATGATCCGGACTCAGGGGAGGATTCCTTGGAGGATTCCTGTGACCAACAGTCTCCGGTCCCCCTAACTCCCCTCCTGAGGACCCTTCCTTTTCGGACCTGTTGAGGTCCATCCAGGAATTTTACAATTGGGAGACTAAGAAACAGGACCCTATGAGTTAAAGACTCGCTGAACACCTGGATGTAGAGTCTTTCTCCCAGATCCCGGTTCCTCCTTGGATAGGGCCCCATGAAGACCTCACCACCATGATTTGGCAACTGCCACACACTATCCCGGCAGGCCTGAAAAAGGCTGACCGGATTTACCGGGCTCCTGAGGGTGCTCCCTTTCTAGGCCAACTCCGTTGTCATTACTGCAGCTCATGATTACTCAGCTGCTCCGAAGCACATGAGCACCTCACATCCAGACAAGGAGTCTCAGCAGATTGACCAATACGACAAGAAGGTGTACTCTTCAGCTACGTGTGCATTGCGTTCCCTCAGTTATGTAGCCCACGTGGTATCCTTTCAAAAGGCAACCCTAGCCAAGCTGGGGGCCCAAATCCAGTGCATCGATCCCTCGGACATTAAGGAGGACCTCGCAAATGACTTACACTAGTCCAAGATCTCCTGCAGGCATGCCTTACGGGCCACCTACCGCTTGGTCGACGCAGTGGCCCATACCTCAGTGACTGCCATCTCCCTTAGGCGGCATGCTTAGCTACGCATTTCTGGACTCGCCAGCGGTGTCCAGATTGTGATTCAGGATGCTTCCTTTCAGGGCTCGGTGCTTTTTGGGGAAGATACCAAGGACATGGGCTGGCAGTGTAGCCTAGAGGTTAGAGGAACGAGGTGTGAACGAGCTTGATACATCCAGCAGACCAGACCTGAGTTTGATACTCACATCTACTTGTATGCTGTGTGACTCTGAGCAAGTCACTTAACCGCCCAGCGTTTCCAGGTCACCCCTGAAAACAGGCACTTGTGCCTAGTGGGCCTTAACCGGTTACCAAAGACTAAAATAAAATAAAGCATCATCACGGGCCTACAGGACAGAAACAGGCCTTGAGGTCAAGTAGGTCGATGTACCGATCGGGCATGCAAAGGAAACAGCCCTTTCGGAGACAGTCCAGAAGGCCGGCAAGGCAAGCCCAGAATCGTCATCAGGGCAAGAGAAAAGCCACACTTCCTTTTCTTCCCCATCTTCCTCAAAGTCCCAGAGATGATCAGGGGGCCCTCCCCCTGCCTTTCCCACCACCTCCTGACTCCCAACCCCCTCCTCAGCCTCAGAGCGAGGAGCTGGTGGGGGGGGAGGTTCGCCCTCCATGTGCAGGATTGGAGAGGCATAACCTCCGATGCATGGATCCTTCAACTTGTTTTAACAGTGACACACACTGGAGTTTCTGGGAAACCCCTCCAGAATCTCCACTGGGTCGCTCGTCCTACTCACCCCACCAGATTCTTCTAATAATGGGAGAAATATTGGCTTTCCTGCAAGGTGGTCATAGAGCCGACCCCCCTTCATCAAAGGGGGTGGGGGTTTTACTCCCACATTTTTCTGATTCTAAAAAAAAACCGGGCGACCTCAGATCCATTCTCGACCTCAACAGGCTCAATCTGTTCGTCAAGTACAAGAGATTCAGAATGCTGACCCTCCAGGGCCTCCTACCTCTTCTTCAAGAGGCCCGTTGGTTAGGCACCCTGAACATGCAGGATGCTTACCTGCATATTCCGGTGTTCCCCAGCCACCGCCGCTTCCTGTGCTTCTGTTTCCAGGGGAAACATTTCCAGTTCACGGCTCTTCCCTTTGGCCCTTCTGCAGCACCCAGGGTTTTTACCAAGTGCCTAGTGGTAGTGGCAGTGGCCTTGAGACATCGGAGCATTGCAGTTTTCCCCTACATGGACGACTGGCTTATTTCGGTTCTATCCAGAGAGACTCTTTTGGAGGCTCTCTCGTGCACTCTGGACCTATTTTCTCACATGGGGATTAGAGCCAGTATCCCCAAGTCCACACTTCTCCGTCCAAGAGACTCCAGTTTATAGGAACAGTGTTGAACACGGTCCAGTGCAAAGCCTTCCTCCCTCCCTCCAGAGAGGGTGAAGGCCCTTTGAGAACAGGCAACCTTGGTAGCCTCCTCCAATTCCCTCCCAGCCAGAGCAGTACTCCGGCTCTTGGGTTTGATGGCGGCCTTCATCTCCACGGATCTCTAAGTGGACCTTGCACGTCCAGTGGATTCAGTTCAGGGATGATCTGGACCATCCAGTCCTGATTTCCACCACGCTCTAGAAGGATCTCAGTGGTGGAGGGATCTCTTGATTCTGTCCAGGGCCTTCCCTTCCGGAGCCTGGCTCCCCTGTGCACTCTCACTATGGATGCTTCCAACCAGGGGTTGGGGAGCTCATATGAGGGACCACCAAACTCTGGGATTATGGTCCCAGCTCGAGATGTGTCCGCACATCAACATCTTAGAGATGAGGGCAGTTCTATATGCCCTTCAGGCCTTTCAGTCCATCCTCCCCAGAGGATCTCTGCTTATCCAGACAGACATGTCAGTAGTCTAGTACATCAACAGACAGGGAGGCGATGCGAGTGTGGAACTGGGCAGTCCAGAATGGTCTGTCCCTCACAGCCTTTCACGTTCCAGGCATTCAAAATGCCCTGTTGGACAGCCTCAGCAGAACGTCCACCCTCGCCTACGAATGGGAATTAAATCAGGAAGTGGTCGACTATCTCTTTCAGAGGTCGGGGCGACCGGAACTTGACCTGTTTACCTTCTCATCCAACGCAAAACTTACCAGTTCTAGGGACATGGATATGTTGTTCATCCACACTCATTGGCAGTATCCTTGCCGCTTTAAATCTTGCCGGAAGGTCTTCAAGCTTGCTCCTCCCAACCACCCGGGTGGTATAACTCTCGGCTCCGCCCCATGACGCTAGATCTTCCTTACCGCTTGGAAGCTCAGGTTCCCTCCTTAGCGCTCTGCGTTTGTGACTGGTTCCTATTTCTCCGTTTGCGGTTAAAAATAATATTTTGCAAAGACTTTGATCTTGATCCCTACGTGACTGCGATGGATAATCGACTCGGTTCGGAGATGCCCATGCGGTGAGAAGATGTCTCGGACGGATCCACACTCCACGTGTGTCTACTGCTAGGCCTTGAGCACGACCCGCAGGCTTGCGACCTGTGCTCATCTTTCTCGGCCTACGTCCTCGAAGACCGTGCTGCCCGATTGCAACTGGGCCGTCCCGAGGAGCGTTTCCCTCCGGTGAAGTCCAAGGAGGCCCGGTTGGCGGTGTCCGCGGCGGCGGGCTCGGCGGATCAGTTCGAGCGGATGGTCGCCCTCGAAGAGGAGGCGGCGCGGGCCGTATCTTCCTCGGCCGCGGCATTTATCCCGCTCTCTCTGGGTTCTTCCTACACGGCTTCCTTTAAGGAGCTTTGTCTGTCCCTCTCCACTAAAGGAGAAGGGCCTGCGTCTGCTGGACCTTTTCTCGGTCCAAAAAGAGGGACAAGGGTAAGTCCCTCCGTCGACGCTCTTGGGAGCGGGAAAGGTCCCTCTCCCCGGGCCGTCGACCGTCGGCTTCGGTCGACCGCTCGGCTTCGGCCACTGGCCTCACAGTGTCCCCGTCAGGTCAGTTGACCGAGACTCCCACTGATGAAGTCGAGATTTTTCTCGACCCATTGGACGGGCTGTCGCCTTTAGCAGCCGAGATTCCCCTCTCCCCGGTTCCCCCGGGAGGAGTTGAGGATCCCGTGGGCTCGCCTGTGCCTCCGGTTCCGGAGCCCTCGGATGGACCATCCGAGCGAAGGAGTGTCGGTTCGGCCGACACCTCCCTGCACCGACCGGAAATTCCGGGACTCTCGGTCTCGGTCTCGGACTCTTCGCGGTCCAGCCGTTCCACCGTCATGGCCGGTCTCGGTCTCGGCACCAGCGAGTAAGCGGCGTCGCCGGCTGGCCCTCGTCCTCCTCTCTCGGATGAGGAGGTTCGGCGTAAATTACGTCGGGACGGCATGAGGACCTTATGTTGCAACAGCTCCTCCTGGCGGGAATAAGCCGACTCCGGCGCCTTCCCGACCATTAAAGTAGCTGTCACCGGGCGGCCGACACAACCCCTCGACTTGCCCGAGGCTATACCAGGCGTGTTGTTCGGCCAAACCAGCTGCTCCACCGATGCGGTGGAACCTCCGCCTCCACAGCCACCACTGGGGCCCGACCAAGGATTCTCGGTCGGCTAAGGGTTTACCCCATCGGCTGTCAGTTACCCCACTCCCGACCGACCTCGGCAGGTGAAGGTGGCTCAGGCCAGAGGCAGCTCTTCGAGGACTCTTCCGAGTCCGAAGATGATTCCTCCTTCTCCAAGCGACTGGACTTGGAGTCTTCAGGAGGTCAGCCAATGGACGATAGCCGTCGTCCTTCCTAGGACTGCTTCGCTCATCTCGAGCTTCACCGGGATGGAGCTCGAACCCGCTTCCAAACGGGCCAGGTATCCCCTCACGGAGATTCTGGACCGAGGGATTCTCCGACGGAGGCCTTTCCGTGGCCGAGGCCAAGTGGGTCCAGCACTGGAACTTTGGCAGCGCCCTGCTTCCTGCCCTGCGCCTCGGCCAGGATGGCCAGGAAGTATGCGGTCCCCTACCGGTTCCTTGTCCGGTTTTTCGGAACACCCCTCTGCTGAGGGGTTGGTTACCGACAGCGTTTTCGTGCGCCGGCAACTCCAGGGATGTGGACAAACCTCCTGACAAGGAGTCCAAGAAATTGGACTATGTCGGGCTAAAAGTCTACGCTCATGTCCTCTCTCCGGCCTCACAGGCCAGTTGGGCCGTCCTCATGGCACATTTTTCTCATGCCCTGTTGGGCTCCCTGGATGAGGTCATCCCTCATCTTCCCGCCGATCTGCAGACTACGGTTAAGCAGGTGCGGGACCAGGGCAGGGCAGTGGCCAAACAGCAGCTCCAGACTGCTTTGGATGTAGGGGACTCATGTGCCAGATCGGTGGCGGCCGCAGGTGGCTATGGTCATGTGGCTTGGCTGAGGATATCCACCTTTACTCGGATACCCAGCACAAGTTGGCGGATGTTCCCTTTTGGGGACTGACCTCTCGGCCCTGGGGTGGAAGGTCACCTGCAGAGGATCGAGAAGTCCAATGCCACCTTGGACTCGGTCTCTTCCGCTCAGAAGGACAAAGGCCATAAACCACAGCCTAAGCCCTTTCGTCCTTCTGTGCCCCTGCGCGCCTGCCCAGCAACGCCAGGGCCAGCAGGCTCGGCTGGCATCCCAAACCCAAGCCACGGCTTCCTCTAACAGGAGGCAGGAGGAAAGGGCCCAGGAGGTCCTCGCCGGTCCCTCCTCCAGCCTGCCCAGTGACGGGCTGAGGGTGTCGCCCCATCCCGTCACCTTTCCTGGGTCCCCGTGGGGACGGCCCGCACTTCCGTTCCGCCTGGTCCGCTGTTACCACGGACAGGTGGGTCTTGGAGGTGGTGGGAAGAGGCCTGCCTCTGGAATTCGAGCAGGCACCACCCTTCAGAGCCGTCCGCCTCGGGGCTTCGGATCCCCAGCCTCACTGGCCTCTGTCGAGCCGACATCACTCTCCTCCTCCAGAAGGAGGTGGTAAGAGGTGGTGGTCCTCCTTCAGACCCAGGGTTTGTGTCCAGGTACTTCCTGGTTCGAAGCGGACGGGGGCTGGCGCCCATTCTCCACCTACACGACCTAAACAAGTTCCTAAGGTCTCGAACCTTCAGGATGGTCACTCTGGCTCAGATAATACCATCCTTGGAGACGCGTGTGGTTCTGCTCTCTGGACTTGCAGGGCGCTGCTTTTCACGTCCCTATCCGTCCGTCTCACCAGAGATTCCTCTCGCTTCGGCGGAAGGATCTCTCTTCGAGTTCAAGCCATGCCCTTCGGCTTGTCTCCAGCTCCCAGGGTCTTCACCAAATGCATGGCAGTGGTGACAGCATTCCTCATGGGCGCCGAGGGGTCCGGTGTACCCTTACCTGGACGACTGGCTGATAGCAGCTCCCTCCAGGAAGGAGGCGGAGTGGTCCAGAGATCTGGCCCTCCAGGTCTGCTCTCAACTGGGCCTCCTTGTCAACGAGGCCAAGTCGGAACTCGAGCCGAAGCAGGTGATTTTATTCATCGGGCGCAGCTCGACTCTCTTCGAGCCAGAGCGGCTCCGCGGACAGGGCCGAGGTTCTTTCCTCCTTGCCCGATCATTTCTGGTTGGGCATTGCGCCCTGCCGGGACTTCCTGGGCCTCCTGGTCTCATGGCGGCCTGTACCAGCGTGGTCCGTTGGGCCCTGCTGGAACATGCGTCCCTTCAGTGGGACTGGCCAGCCAGTGGTCACAACGCCAGCGATCCCTTGGACCAGCTTAGTCGGTGACACAGGGATGTGGAATGCTCTCCAGTGGTGGACCGTTCCAGATCAATTGCAGGAGGGCATCCTGCTTCCGCCCGCCTGTCCGGTCTCTCTGTCGACCGATGCCTCTCTGATGGGTTGGGGTGCCCATCTGGGGAACACGGGCTCATGGCCTCTGGTCCCCGTGAGTCCCGATGCCACATCAACCTGCTGGAGCTCCGAGCGGTCCGCCTAGCTCTCACCGCCTTTGCCTGTTCCTCCGGGTCAAGTGGTCCGAGTCCAGACGGACAATACCACGACCATGTACTATCTAAACCGCCAGGGGCGGCGCGCTCCATGCTTCTATGCAAGGAAGCTCTCGCGATTTGGTCACTCGTATGCAGCCTGGAGTCGGATCTCTAGCCATTCACGTGGCAGGAGCCTCCAACACCCTGGCCGATGCCCTGAGCCGGATAGGGCTGCATCCCACGAGTGGTCTCTCCTGCCGGAGGTAGTCAGCATCTGTTCTCCCTTTGGGGCACACCTCAGGTGGACCTGTTTGCCTCCACGGAGAACGCAGCTGAGTCTGTTCCATGCCCGCCCTCAGCAGGGCTCGCTGCAGGGGATGCCTTCTGAGGCAATGGACCCCGGGCCTCTTTACGCCTTTCCCCATTTCCCTTGATCCACAAGGTGCTTCTCACAGCGAGGAGGGACAAGGCGCAGGTGATTCTGATAGCCCCAGACTGGCCTCGCCAGTTCTGGTACCAGATCTCCTCAGTCTCAGCTCCAGGACTCACGGCAGCTTCCAGCTTGCCCGGACCTGCTCTCAGTCAATCAGGAAGGTGTTCCATCCGGACCTTCAATCCCTGCACCTGACGGCCTGGTTCCTGAGCTGCCAGAGTTCCAGGCTTTGGGTCTTTCCGACGAGGTCCTCAATGTAGTTGAGGCGTCCCGTAGGAGTCGACCAGAAAATGCTATGCCTTCAAATGGAAAGGTTTCCATTTGGTGTCAGACAAGGGCTTGACCCTTCCTCCTGTTCCTTGGCAAGCATCTTGGACTATTTATGGTCCCTTTCTAGTCAAGGGCTTGGTCGGCGACCCTAAGGGTGCACCTGGCAGCCATCTCTGCTTACCGGCGCGGGCCGGGAAGCAGTCGGTGGCGCAGGAGAAGGTGGTCTGGCGCTTTTTCAAAGGCCTTGATCACATTTCCTCCAGTCACGGGAACCCCCACCTCCGTGGGATCTACTGCTGGTACTGGCAAAGCTCATGGGCAAGCCATTCGAACCTATGCACAGGTGTGCTCTCTCTCCTCGTGGAAGACCGCCTTCTTGGTGGCTATCACGTCAGCCAGAAGGATGGGAGAGCTCCAGGCGTTCCCACTCGAGTCTCCTTACCTGGTCTTCCACAGGGACAAGGTTGTCCTGCGCCCCCACGAAATTCCTTCCGAAGGTGGTGTCGGAGTTTCACCTTAACCAGGTGTTGACTCTGCGGTGTTCTCACCCCAATCACACCTCGGAGGCCGAATATAGGCTCCATACCTGGATCCTAGAAGGGCGCCCGCTTATTATAAGGAGCGCACGGCTGAAATTGGGAGAGGTTCGCCAGCTGTTTGTCACCCACGCTGAAGCCGCATCTGGCAGACCTGCAGCCAAGCGGACGATAAGCAGGTGGGTAACCTCCTGCATAGATCTCTGCTATAAGTTAGCGGGCATGGAGCCTCCCAGAGGATAAGAGCTCATTCTACCCGCATACTGCTGCAACGGTGGCTGCTTCCAGGGCGTCCCTATCCAGGAAATCTGCAGGGCTGCTACCTGGAAGTCAGCAAACACCTCATTACCCACTACCACATCGACCTTGAGTCACGCCGGATGCTGGTTTTGGGGCCTCGGTTCTCAGTCTCTCTTTCCCAAGTAAGTATATGGGGGTGCGTCTTGCCTCCCTCCTCCGGAGAACTGCTAGGAGTCTGCCAATGAGTGTGGATGAACAACATATCCATGTCCCCAGAAATACAGGTTCTAGGGACATGGATATGTTGTTCATCCACACTCATTGGCAGTATCCTTGCCGCTTTAAATCTTGCCCGAAGGTCTTCAAGCTTGCTCCTCCCACCCAACCGGTGGTATAACCTCGGCCCGCCCCCATGACGCCAGAGATCTTCCTTACCGCTTAAGCTCAGGTTCCCTCTCAACGCTCTGCTTGTGACTGGTTCCTATTCTCCGCTTATGGATTTAAAAATAATATTTTGCAAAGACTTCAGTCTCGATCCCTCGCGGCGATGGCGGATAAACCGACCCGGATTCGAGATGCCCATGCTGGCAGAAGATGTCTCGACGGATCCACACTCCACGTGTGTCTACTGTTTAGGCCTTGAGCACGACCCGCAGGCTTGCGACCTGTGCTCATCTTTCTCGGCCCACGTCCCTCGAAGACCGTGCTGCCTGATTGCAACTGGGGCCGTCCCGAGAAGCGCTTCCTCCGTGAAGTCCAAGGAGGCCCGGTTACGAAAGTCCATGCGGCGGCTCGGGCGGATCAGCTCGAGCGGATGGTCGCCGAAGAGGAGGCGGCGCTGGCCGATCTTCCTCGGCCGCGGCATTTATCCCGCCTCTGGGTTCTTCCTACACGGCTTCCTTTAAGGAGCTTTGTCTGTCCCTCTCCACTAAAGGAGAAGGGCTCGCGCCTGCTGGACCTTTTCTCGGTCCAAAAGAGGGACAAGGGTAAGTCCTCCGCGGCGCTCTTGGGAGCGGGAAAGGTCCCTCCGGCCGCCGACCGCCGGCTTCGTCGATCGCCGGCCGCCACTGGCCTCACGGTGTCCCCTTGGCCAGGTCAGTTGACCGAGACTCCCACTGATGAAGTCTAGATTTTTCTCACCCATTGGACGGGCTGTGCCTTTAGCAGCCGAGATTCCCTCTCCTGGTTCCCCGGGAGGAGTTGAGGATCCCGTGGGCTCGCCTGTGCCTCCGGTTCCAGAGCCTCGGATGGACCTTCCGAGTCTGGTGGGAGTGCCGGTTCTGCCGACACCTCCTTGCACCACCCGGAATTCCGGGACTCTCGGTCTCGGTCTCGACCTCTTCACGGTCCAGCCGCTCCCACCGCCATAGGCGGTCTCGGTCTCGGCATCAGCGGTAAGCCGCCGCCGCTCCCTCGCCTCCTCCTCGGATGAGGGGAGGCTTCGGGCGAATTACGCCGGACGTACGAGACCTTATGTTGCAACAGCTCCTCCTGGCCGGGAATAAGTCGACCCGCGCCTTCCCGGCCATTAAGTGGCTGTCACCGAACGGCCGACAACCCCCGACTTGCCCGAGGAGCCTATACCCAGGCCGGTTGTTCGGCCAAACCAGCTGTCTACTCGATTGCTGTGGAACCTCCGCCTCACAGCCACCAGTTGGGGCTCCACCAGGATTCTCGGTCGGCTAAGGGTTTACCCATCGGCTGTCATTACCCTCACTCCCGACCGACCTCGCAGGTGAAGGGTGGTTCAGGCCAGAGGCAGCTCTTCGAGGACTCTTCCAGTCGAAGATGATTCCTCCTTCTTCTCCAAGCGACTGGACTTGGAGTCTTCAGGAGGTCAGCCAATGGACGATAGCCCGTCGTCTTCCTAGGACTGCTTCGCTCATCTCGGAGTCTACGGGATGGAGCTCGAACCCGCTTCCAAACGGGCCAGGTATCCCCTCACGGAGATTCTGGACCGAGGATTCTCCACGGAGGCCTTTCCGTGGCCGAGGCCATAGTGGGTCCAGCACTGGAACTTTGGCAGCGCCCTGCTTCCTGCCCTGCGCCCGGCCAGGATGGCCAGGAAGTATGCGTCCCCTACCGGTTCCTTGTCGGTTGGAACACCTCTGCTGAGGGTTGGTTACCGACAGCGCTTTCGGCCCGGGCCGCCTGTGATGTGGACAAACCTCCTGACAAGGAGTCCAAGAAATTGACTATGTCGGGCGAAAAGTCTACGCCAAGGCCCTCCTCTCGGCTCTCGTCAGGCCAGTTCGGCCGCCCTCATGGCACATTTTCTCATGCCCTGTTGGGCTCCTGGATGAGGTCATCCCTCATCTTCCCGCCGATCTGCAGACTACGGTTAAGCAGGTGCGGGACCAGGGCAGGGCAGTGGCCAAACAGCAGCTCCAGACTGCTTTGGATGTAGGGACTCATGGCGAGATAGATCGGTGGCGGCGCAGTGGCTATCGTCGGCGGGCTTGGCTGAGGATATCCACCTTTACTTCGGATACCCAGCACAAGTTGGCGGATGTTCCCTTTTTGGGGACTGACCTCTTCGGCCCTGGGGTGGAAGGTCACCTGCAGAGGATCGAGAAGTCCAATGCCACCTTGGACTCGGTCTCTTCCGCTCAGAAGGACAAAGGCCGCAAACCACAGCCTAAGCCCTTTCGTCCTTCTGTGCCCCCGGCGCGCCCGACCCAGCAACGTCAGGGCCAGCAGGCTCGGCCTTGGCATCCCAAACCCAAGCCGCCGGCTTCCTCTAACAGGAGGCAGGGAGGAAAGGGCCCAGGAGGTCCCTCGGCCGGTCCCTCCTCCAAGCCTGCCCAGTGACGGGCTGAGGGGTGTCGCCCCCATCCCGTTCACCTTACCCCTGGGTCCCCTTGGGGCGGCTCCGCACTTCCGCTCCGCCTGGTCCGCTGTTACCACGGACAGGTGGGTCTTGGAGGTGGTGGGAGAGGCCTGCCTCTGGAATTCGAGCAGGCACCACCCTTCAGAGCCGCGGCCTCGGGGCTTCGGATCCCCAACCTCACTGGCGGCTCGTCGAGCGACATCGCCTCCTCCTCCAGAAGGAGGTGGTAAGAGAGGTGGTGGACCCTCTTCAGACCCAGGGTTTGTGTCCAGGTACTTCCTGGTTCCGAGCGGACGGGGCTGGCGCCCATTCTCGACCTACACGACTCAAACAAGTTCCTAAGGTCTCGAACCTTCAGGATGGTCACTCTGGCTCAGATAATACCATCCTTGGAACGCGCGTGTGGTTCTGCTCTCTGGACTTGCAGGACGTGCTTTTTCACGTCTCTATCCGTCTGCTCCCACCAGAGATTCCTCGCTCCTGAGCGGAAGGATCTCTTCGAGTTCCAAGCCATGCCCTTCGGCTTGTCTCCAGCTCCCAGGGTCTTCACCAAATGCATGGCAGTGGTGACAGCATTCCTGGGCGCCGAGGGGTCGGGTGTACCCTTACCTGGACGACTGGCTGATAGCAGCTCCTCCAGGAAGGAGGCGGAGTGGTCCAGAGATCTGGCCTCCAGGTCTGCTCTCAACTGGGCCTCCTTATCAGCGAGGCCAAGTCGGAACTCGAGCGAAGCAGGTGATTTTATTCAGCCGGGCGCGCTCGACTCTCTTGACAGAGCGCGGCTCAGCGGACAGGGCCGAGGTTCTTTCCTCCTTTGCCCGATCATTTCTGGTTGGGCAATTGCGTCCTGCCGGGACTTCCTGCCTCCTGGGTCTCATGGCGGCCTGTACCAGCGTGGTCCGTTGGGCCGCTGGAACATGCGTCCCTTCAGTGGGGACTGGCCAGCCAGTGGTCTGGCAACGCGATCCCTTGGACCAGCTTTAGTCGGTGACACAGGGATGTGGAACGCTCTCCAGTGGTGGACCGCTCCAGATCATTTGCAGGAGGGCATCCCGTTCGTCCGCCCCGAGCCGACGGTCTCTCTGTCGACCGATGCCTCTCTGATGGGTTGGGGTGCCCATCTGGGGGAACACTGGGCTCATGGCCTCTGGTCCCCGCGGGAGTCCCGATGCCACATCAACCTGCTGGAGCTCCGAGCGGTCCGCCTAGCTCTCACCGCCTTTGCTCCGTTCCTCCGGGGTCAAGTGGTCCGAGTCCAGACGGACAATACCACGACCATGTACTATCTAAACCGCCAGAGGGGACGCGCCTCCATGCTTCTATGCAAGGAAGCTCTCCGCATTTGGTCACTGTGGCGCAGCCTGGAGGCGGATCTCCTAGCCATTCACGTGGCAGGAGCCTCCAACACCCTGGCCATGCCCTGAGCGGATAGGGGCTGCATCCCACGAGTGGTCTCTCCTGCCGGAGGTAGTACAGCATCTGTTCTCCTTTGGGGCACACCTCAGGTGGACCTGTTTGCCTCCATGGAGAAGCAGGCTGAGTCTGTTTCATGCCCGCCCCCCTCAGCAGGGCTCGCTGCAGGGGGATGCCTTCTCGAGGCAATGGACCCCGGGCCTCTTTTACGCCTTTCCCCCATTTCCCTTGATCCACAAGGTGCTTCTCAAGGCGAGGAGGGACAAGGCGAGGTGATTCTGATAGCCCCAGACTGGCCTCGCCAGTTCTGGTACCAGATCTCCTCAGTCTCAGCTCCAGGACTCAGCGGCAGCTTCCAGCTCGCCGGACCTGCTCTCAGTCAATCAGGGAAGGTGTTCCATCCGGACCTTCAATCCCTGCACCTGACGGCCTGGTTCCTGGGCTAGAGTTCCAGGCTTTGGGTCTTTCCGACGAGGTCCTCAATGTAGTTGAGGCGTCCCGTAGGAGTCGACCAGAAAATGCTATGCCTTCAAATGGAAAAGGTTTTCCATTTGGTGTCAGAGCAAGGCTTGGACCCTTCCTCCTGTTCCTTGGCAAGCATCTTGGACTATTTATGGTCCCTTTCTAGTCAAGGGCTTAGGTCGACGACCCTAAGGGTGCACCTGGCAGCCATCTCTGCTTACCGGGCGCGGGCCGGGAAGCAGTCGGTGGCGCAGGAGAAGGTGGTCTGGCGCTTTTTCAAAGGCCTTGATCACATTTCCCCTCCAGTGCGGGAACCCCCACCTCCGTGGGATCTACTGCTGGTACTGGCAAAGCTCATGGGCAAGCCATTCGAACCTATGCACAGGTGTGCTCTCTCTCACCTGTCGTGGAAGACCGCCTTCTTGGTGGCTATCACGTCAGCCAGAAGGATGGGAGAGCTCCAGGCGCTTTCCATCGAGTCTCCTTACCTGGTCTTCCACAGGGACAAGGTTGTCCTGCACCCCCACCCGAAATTCCTTCCGAAGGTGGTGTCGGAGTTTCACCTTAACCAGGTGTTGACTCTGCGGTGTTCTACCCCAATCACACCTCGAGGCCAGTATAGGCTCCATACTCTGACCTAGAAGGGCGCCGCTTATTATAAGGAGCGACGGCTGAAATTCGGGAGAGGTTCGCCAGCTGTTTGTCACCACGCTGAAGCCGCATCTGGCAGACCTGCAGCCAAGCGGACGATAAGCAGGTGGGTAACCTCCTGCATAGATCTCTGCTATAAGTTGGCGGGCATGGAGCCTCCCAGAGGATAAGAGCTCATTCTACCCGCCATACTGCTGCAATGGCTGCTTCCAGGGACGTCCCTATCCAGGAAATCTGCAGGGCTGCTACCTGGAAGTCAGCAAACACCTTCATTACCCACTACCACATCGACCTTGAGTCACGCGGGATGCTGGTTTTGGGGCCTCGGTTCTCCAGTCTCTCTTTCCCAAGTAAGTATATGGGGTGTGCGTCTTGCCTCCCTCCTCCCGGAGAA
The DNA here is from genome assembly GCA_016271365.2 of Neoceratodus forsteri. Taxonomy (NCBI): domain Eukaryota; kingdom Metazoa; phylum Chordata; order Ceratodontiformes; family Ceratodontidae; genus Neoceratodus; species Neoceratodus forsteri. Next base: position 1,102,266,927 of record CM057450.1, on the reverse strand, counting down.
CTGCTAGGAGTCTGCCAATGAGTGTGGATGAACAACATATCCATGTCCCTAGAAATACAGGTTACTCACCTGTAACAGGAGTTCTAGGAATGGTATATGTTGTTCATCCACACTCATTGGCAGTATCCTTGCCGCTTTAAATCTTGCCGGAAGGTCTTCAAGCTTGCTCCTCCCACCCACCCGGGTGGTATAACTCTCGGCTCCGCCCCATGACGCCAGATCTGGCCCGCTGGAAGCTCAGGTTGTGCGTCGAAGCCGGGGAGGTCGGGTGGGTCGTGTGGATGAACAACATATACCATTCCTAGAACTCCTGTTACAGGTGAGTAACCTGTATTTTTTTGCTCGCGTGTTCCAGGGCATGGTGCTTTCTGGCATGACACGTTGTCACTCTCTTGGACAGGGAAATTCTTATACACTTTTCCTCCTCTTCCCACTCTTCAGAGGGTGCTCCTCAAGCTCCAGGTGGGGGGAGCTCGCAAGATACTGATCGCTTCCCTCTGGCCGAGTAAATTTGGTTCCTGCTCTTGCAGCAGCTTGCAGTGGAGCTCCCAGTTCCACTTCCTCTCCAGCACATCCTCCTTACTCAAAACCAAGGACAGCTTGTACACCCGGGGCTCAGGACCCTGCATCTTCATTCGTGTCTCCTTCAGATATAATTAAATCTCGTTTTGGGGTCTCTACCAGAGTAGCTCAGGTCCTTGTGGAGGCTAGGAAGCCCTCCACTAGATCCACTTATGCTATGAAGTGGAAACATTTTTCTGTTTGGGCGGCTTCTAAGGGTTGGGACCCGTTTACTTGTTCAGCCACTCATATCATGGAGTATCTCCTCAATCTTTCAGACTCTGGGTTATCTTTTTCCTCCCTCAAGGTCCACCTTTCAGCCATCTCTGCCTATCGTGTTCGTGGATAGTAAGCCTGTGGTGTAGCTGGAGATCTCCAGAACCTTTCTGAAAGGAATTCTCCAGCTGAAACCCTCCATCCGCAACCTTTCTCCACCTTGGGATTTGAATTTTGTGTTGAAGAAGCCCACGCTTACCCATTTTGAACCAGCAATGAGCTGCTACTTGCACTACCTTTCATGGAAAGCGCTATTTTTGGTTGCCATTACTTCAGCTCATAGAATTTATGAGCTTCAGGCCCTGTTGTTTAAGGACCCATGTTTGATTTTTCACAAGGACTGGGCAGTCCTAAGGACAGATCTTAAGTTCCTTCCCAACGTGGTTTCCGAGTTCACACTTAACCAGACAGTGGAACTCCCAGTTTACTTCCCCACTCCTTCGAACAAAGGTGAGGTGCTTCTGCACAGGCTTGATGTGAACAGAATCCTAAAGTGTTATGTCCATCAAAGGATTCTCGTGAAGCTGCCTAGCTGTTCCTTTCCAAACAGTGGCTTTTTTTTTTTTTTTTCAGTTTATTTTCTCTCCTGCACTGCTGACTTGTCCTCAGGAGGGTGCCCCCAGCCCCGTCCCCCGGCATCTACCAGCCGACGCTGACCCGAACCCAGGGGCTTCCCCCCCCCGGCGGGGTCAGCAGGGGTCCCCAACCCCCCACCAAAATCCAGATTTAGTGGGGCCAGTGTCATGGCTAGCTGGAAGCAGAGCCTGTGAGGCGCCCTCCGCCATTGTGCCCAGCAGTGCTTCCTTTTTCCTCCTTGTTCTCCCTGAGTCGGGACTGTGCAGTGACACTAGCGGACAGGAGCGCCGCACATGTCCGGACGCTTTCCTCCAGACATCTGGCCTGACTCCTCCCCAGCCTCCGCCCGGTGGCGCCAGGCGCCGACCACAGCAACCTCTCGGAGAAGGAGAGCAGTCCATTGGATGCTCAATCCTTCCTCTCCTGTTGACCCCCGGCGGCCCATGCTCGTTCCCAAACACGGGTCGCTGGCGTAGCGTGAGGTAAAGCACCAGCGCCTCAGCACTCGGTGCCACGGACCAGCCCAACAGTGCCTTTCTAAGTGGCTCTCTAATTGCATTCACTTCTGTTATCAGAAGCACAACAAACCTCTGCCAGGGGAAATCAGGGTTCACTCTACCAGAGGCATTGCTGCATCTACTGCCTTTTTACGGAATGTTTCTGCAGTGGAGATTTGTGCGACAGCAACCTGGAGTTTGGTCCATACCTTCACGAAGCATTACAGTCTGGACATTGCCTCCAGGCGTAGGGCCGGGTTTGGCCTTGCTGTTCTGCAGGGCCTGTTGTCTTAGGCCAGTCCTGTACTGTCCTTTCAGTTGCTCCTCCTCCTGTGTCTCTCTCGGCCTCTCTATCTGAGGGACTGCTTGGGTTTCAGTCCTATGTGTAATGACCTACGACAGGAACCCTCTCGAAGTAAGATAGTACAGTTACGTAAGAACTTACCATAACAGTAGATATTCGAGAAAGGTTCCTGCAGTAGGTCATATTTCTAGGGACATGGATATGTTGTTCATCCACACTGTCTGGCAGGTTCCTTGCCACTTTAAATCTTGCCGGAAGGTCTTCAAGCTGGCTCCTCCCACCCACCCGGCTGGTAAAACTCTCGGCTCCGCCCCATGATGCCAGATCTTCCTTACCGCTTGGAAGCGCAGGTTCCCTCCTTGACGCTCTGCGTATAGACTGGGTCCTAACTCTTCGGTTCACCCGAAAATAATTTTAAAATTTTCAAGACTTCGGTCAAATTCTTCCTTCGCGGTTGCGATGGACAAATCGACTCCTGGTTTTCAGCGGTGCCCATATGAGCAGAAGATGTCCAGGACGGATCCGCACTCCACTTGCGTCTACTGCCTCGGGCTTGACCACGACCTGCAGGCCTGCGTGTTGTGCAGGTCTTTTTTGGCCAACGTCCTTGAAGACTGCGCTGCCCGGCTACAACTTGGGCACCCCGAGAAACATTATCCGCCGGTGAAGTCTAAGGAGGCCCGTTGGGTGGTGTCCGGCGGCTGGCTCAGCTGAGCAATTCCAGCAGATGATCGCCCTCGAGGAGGAGGCGGCCCAGGCCGCATCCTCATCTTCCTCAGTCACGGCATTTATCCCGCTCTCTGTGGGATCCTCCTACAAAGCTTCTTTTAAGGAGTTTTGCCAGTCCCTCTCCTCGAAGGGTGAGGGGCCATCGGGACACTCTTCTCGGTCAAAAAAGAAGGACTCGAAGGGTAAGTCCCACCATCGACGTTCGTGGGAGCGGGAGTCCCCTTCCCGGACAGTCGACACTCGACCGGTCGAGGTTGCGGCTAAGGCTGCTGGCTTCACGGTGTCCCGTCAGGTCAGCGGCCGAGACACCTCGGCCGCCAGTCGAGATTTTCTCGACCATCGGACGGGCTGTCGACTGGTGAAATGACAACCCTTCATCACCGGTTCCCCGGTGGAAACCGAGGACTTGCTCGCCTCCTGTGCCGGAGTCCCGGTCAAGGCTCCTAAGCCGAGGGAGGAGCGGTGTTCCCGCCTCCTCCCAGACCCACCTTCGAAACACCGAGGTTCTCGGTCTCTGTCTCGGACCTCGTAGCTGGGTCCAGCCGACACCGTGGTCTCGCACCGAGGAATGCGACGGCGCCACTATCCCTCGCCTTTCCTCCGGAAGAGGGAGAGGTCAAAAGTGTTGCGCCGATGCTACGAGGACTTAATGTGGCAGCAGTTCTTTGTCCGGGAACAAGCCGACGCCATCGCCTTCCCCGGCCATTAAGTGGCTGTCATCCGAAAGGCCGAAACAACCCCTCGCAGTGGTCGAGGTGCCCAAGCCTGGGTTGGTTGTTCGGCCGAAACCAGCTGCCCCACCGATTGTGGTGGAACCTCCGCCTCCACAACTGAAATCGGGGGCCCCGACCAAGGATTCTCGGTCAGGTCAGGGACTGCCCCACCGGTTGTCGGTCACCCTCACTCCTGACCATCCTCGGCAGGTGGAGGGTGGCTCAGGCCCTAGGCAGCTCTTCGAGACTCCTCAGAATCTGACCGACGACTCCTCCCTGTTTTCCAGGCCCCTTGACCTGGAGTCCTCCGGGGGGGCAGTCGGTGGATGAGAGCCCATCATCGTTCATGGGTCTGCTTTGGCTCATCTCGGAGTCCACCAGGATGCAGCTCGAGCCCATATCCAAGCGGGCCAAGTATCCCCTCACGGAGATACTGGACCGAGGGGATTCTCCCACGGAGGCCTTTCCAGTGGCTGAAGCCATTGTTGGCCCAGCCTTGGAGCTTTGTCAGTGGCCGGCTTCCTGTCCTGCGCCTTTGGCCAGGATGGCCAGGAAGTATGCGGTCCCTACCGGCTCTTTGTCCACTTTTTTGGAACACCCCTCTGCGGAGGGGTTGGTCACCGATAGCGTTTTCTGGGGCTCCGGGAACGCTATGGATGTGGATAAGCCCCCCGACGAGTCCAAAAAGCTGGACTATGCCAGGCGCAAGGTATACGCTGCGTCCTCCCTCGGCCTTCGTCAGGCCAGCTCGGCCGTACTGATGGCGCACTTCTCCCACGCCCTCATGGGCTCCCTGGATGAGGTGATCCCTCATCTCCTGGCTGACCTGCAGACTACGGTCAAGCAGGTGCGGGATCAGGGAAGGGCAGTGGCGAAACAGCAGCTCCAAACAGCTCTAGATATCGGAGACTCCTGTTCCCGGTCAGTAGCGGCCGCAGAGCCTGGCTGAGGATATCCACCTTTACGGCGGATGCCCAGCACAAATTGGTGGACGTCCCCTTCTTGGGGACCGACCTGTTCGGCTCTGGAGTGGAAGGCCACCTCCAGAGGATCGAGAAGTCCAACGCCACCTTGGACTCGGTCACGTCTGGTCAGAAGGACAAGGGCCATCGTCAGCAACATAAGTCCTTTCGACCTTCTGCCCCTGCGGCACGTCCGGCCCAGCAACACCAGCATCAGGGCCAGCAGGCTCGCTCTTGGCACCCTAAAGCCAAGCCTGCAGCTTCCTCCAACAGGAAGCAGGGAGGAAATGGCCCAGTAGGTCCCTCGGTCAGTCCTTCCTCCAAGCCTGCCCAGTGACGGGTTGAGGGGTGTCTTCCCCCAGCCTCGTCGCTGGGTTCCCCCCCCCCCCGTGGGGGGATGGCTCCACCACTTTCTTTCCGCCTGGTCCGCTATCACCACGGACCGCTGGGTGTTGGAGGTGGTAGGAGAGGGTCTGCCTCTGGAGTTTGAGCAGGCCCCGCCATTCTGAGCTGTTGCCCCACGGGGGGCTACGGGGTCCAAAGCCTCTCTGTCGGCTCATCGAGCCGACATTGCCCTGCTCCTCGAAAAGGAGGTGATCAGGAAGGTGGCAGATCCTCCACCAGACCCAGGGTTTGTGTCCAGGTACTTCCTGGTCCCGAAACAGATGTGGGGCCGGCGCCCCATTCTAGACCTGCACGACCTGAACAGGTTCCTAAGGTCTCGAACCTTCAGGATGGTCACTCTGGCTCAGATCATTCCATCCCTGGAACGAGGCATGTGGTTCTGTTCTCTGGACCTCCAGGACGCGTTCTTTCACGTCCCAATCCGTCCGTCCCATCAGCGATTCCTCCACTTCAGAGCAGAGGGGTCCCTCTATGAGTTCCGGGCCATGCCCTTCGGCCTTTCTCTAGCTCCCAGGGTGTACTCTTCACCAAATGCATGGCAGTGGTGACAGCATTCCTGCAGCGCCGAAGGGTCTGGGTGTACCTCTACCTGGACAACTGGCTGATTGCGGCCTCCTCCAGATTGGAGGTGGAGCGGTCCAGGGATCTGGCTCTCCAGGTTTGCTCTCAAGTTGGCCTCCTTATCAATGAGGCCAAGTCGGAACTCGTGCCAAAGCAGGTGATCCAATTCATCGGGGCAGAGCTTGACTCTCTGCGAGCCAGAGCACGGCTCCCAGCGGACATGGCCGAGGTTCTTTCCTCCTTTGCCCAATCATTTCAGGTTGGACAATTGCGCCCTGCCCGGGACTTCCTGGGCCTCATGGCGGCCTGCACCAGCGTAGTCCGATGGGCCCGTTGGCACATGCATCCCCTACAATGGGGACTGGCCTGCCAGTGGTCACAGCGCTCCGGTCCTTTGGATCAGCCAGTGACAGTGACCCAGGAGATGTGGAACGTCCTCCAGTGGTGGATCATTCCAGCTCATCTGTAGGAGGGCATCCCGTTTGTCTGCCCCGAGGCGACGGTCTCTCTATCGACTGATGCCTCTCTGATGGGTTGGGGTGCCCATCTGGGGGAGCACAGAGCTCACGGCCTCTGGTCCCCTTGGGAGTCCTGATGCCACATCAACCTGCTGGAGCTCCGAGCAGTTCATCTAGCTCTCACCGCCTTTCGCTTCGTTTGTACGGGGTCAAGTGGTCCAGGTCCAGACGGACAATACCACGACCATGTACTATCTAAACTGCCAGGGCGGGATGCACTCCATGCCTCTGTGCAGGGAAGCTCTCCACATTTGGTCCCTCGTGCACAGCCTGGAGGTGGATCTCCTTGCCATCCATGTGGCAGGAGCCTCCAACATTCTAGCCGATGCTCTAAGCCGGATAGGAGCTGTGTCCCACGAGTGGTCTCTCCTGCCGGAGGTAGCACAAGATCTGTTCTCCCACGGGGGCATGCCTTGGGTGAATCTGTTTGCTTCCAGGGAGAATGCGAAGCCGAGACTGTTTCATGCCCGCCCCCCTCAGCAGGGCTCACTGCAGGGGGATGCCTTCTCGAGACCGTGGACGCCGGGCTTCTTCTACACCTTTCCCCCATTTCCCTTGATCCACAAGGTGCTTCTCAAGGTGAGGAGGGACAAAGCACAGGTGATTCTGGTAGCCCCAGACTGGCCCCGCCAGTTCTGATATCCAGATCTCCTCAGTCTCAGCTCCAGGCTCTCGAGGCGGCTTCCAGCCCGCCCAGACCTGATCTCGGTCAATCGGGGAAGGTATTCCATCCGGACCTTCAATCCCTGCACCTGATGGCCTGCTTCCTGAGTGGCTAGAGTTCCAGGCCTTGGGTCTTTCCGATGAGGTCCTCAACGTCGTTGAGGCATCCCGTAAGGAGTCGACCAGAAAATGCTACGCCTTTAAATGGAAGAGATTCTCCATTTGGTGTCAGGGTAAGGGCCTGGACCCTTCCTCCTGTTCCTTGGCAAGCATTCTGGACTACCTGTGGTCTCTTTCTCAGCTTGGGCTTTGGTCGATGACCCTTAAGGTGCACCTGGCAGCCATCTCTGCTTACCGGGCGCGGGCCGGGAAGCAGTCGGTGACGCAGGAGAAGGTGGTCGGGTGCTTTTTACTAGGCCTTGATCACATATCCCCTCTGGTACGAGAACCTCCACCTCCGTGGGATCTACTGCTGGTATTGGCTAAACTCATGGGCAAGCCATTTGAACCGATGCACAGGTGTGACATCTCTCACCTCTCGTGGAAGACCGCCTTCTTGGTGGCTATCACGTCAGCCAGAAGGATGGGAGAGCTCCAGGCGCTTTCCATCGAGTCTCCTTATCTGGTCTTCCACAGGGACAAGGTTGTCCTGCGCCCCCACCCGAAATTCCTTCCGAAGGTGGTGTCGAAGTTTCACCTTAACCAGGTGTTGACTCTGCCGGTGTTCTACCCCAATCACAACTCAGAGGCTGAATATAGGCTCCATACTTTGGACTTTAGAAGAGCGCTCACTTATTACAAGGAGCGGATGGCTGAAGTTCAGGGAGAGGTTCGCCAGCTGTTTGTCACCTACGCTGAAGCCGCACCTGGCAGACCTGCAGCCAAGCAAATGATAGGCAGGTGGGTCACCTCCTGCATAGATCTCTGCTATAGGTTGGTGGGCATGGAGCCTCCCAGGGGGATAAGAGCTCATTCTACCCACCATACCGCTGCATCGGTGGCTGCTTCCAGGGACGTCCCTATCCAGGAAATCTGCAGGGCTGCTACCTGGAAGTCAGCACACACCTTCATTACCCACTACTACATCGACCTTGAGTCACGCCGAGATGCTGGTTTTGGGGCCTCTGTTCTCCAGTCATTATTCCCTAAGTAGGGGATGTGCACCTTGCCTCCTTCCTCCCGGAGAACTGCTAGGAGTCTGCCTGACAGTGTGGATGAACAACATATCCATGTCCCTAGAAATACAGGTTACTCACCTGTAACAGGAGTTCTAGGAATGGTATATGTTGTTCATCCACCCGACCTCCCCGGCTTCGACGCACAATCTGGCTTCCAGCAGGCTAGATCTGGCATCATGGGGCGGAGCCGAGAGTTTTACCACCCGGGTGGGTGGGAGGAGCCAGCTTGAAGACCTTCCGGCAAGATTTAAAGCGGCAAGGAACCTGCCAGACAGTGTGGATGAACAACATATACCATTCCTAGAACTGTTACAAGTGAGTAACCTGTATTTTTCACTCTTTCCTTCCCCCAATTTCTTTTGGGGCTCCAGGAACTGTTTCCTTTCTCCTGTCTTTCCTTTAGGATCTCCAGTAGGAGAACTTGAAGGCGGACTTGGGACCGCCCACTATATAGGGTCACGCTGACGTCAGTCACGTGACGTTAGGTGGGCGGTCCCCCGTCAGGCATTGCTAGAAAAGTTTGTCGTGCGGTCCTGATGCCAGGTGGCGCAGTCCTTTGTATAATGACCTACTGCAGGAACCTCTCTCGAAGATTTACTGTTACGGTAAGTTCTTACGTAACTGTACTTTCTCTATCAAACCAGACTGACTGTCCATACAGATACTAGCTCTCACTGCCCACCCCACTGTTTCCATTCCTACTACTACCGCCCTGAGTAACCACCGTACCCTTCACTCTGTCATGGTCATGCTTAAAATCATTTATGGGTCTGGTGTCCACCACCTCGGCAGGCAGACTGGTCCACAGTTCCACCACATTTTCTGTAGAATAAAATGTTCTCCTGTCTCTCTTGAACCTCCCTTCCATCAGTTTCCAGTCATGCCCCTTGAACTGTTACTAATGCTTAGAAGTTCCTCGCAGTTCACCTTATTTGTTCCTTTCAGGACCTTTTTGTATTTATTTATTCATACATCGGTTTACAACCTTTGAGCCAGAGGCTTATTTCCAAAGGTACCTTGTCAGATTGAGGACAAAAAAACCAGACAGTAAAATTTTGGTTACAGTAAAGTGTTACATACAAACATAGAAAGATGATACATTTTTGATGGCAGCAAAGTGTTACACACTTAAGAGTTACATAGAGTGGTTCAGTACATTTTAGTCAATTTGTTAGAATATTACAGTGATACAGCTGATAGTATGCTGAATAATAGCAGAGGGATAAGGCTATGGTGGGGAGAGTTGGGGAGGGGGAGTTAGAGTGCTGCCTAAGTGGCATTGTCAAGTGTTTTTGGGTAAAGGCGCTGTTTACAGACAGGCACAGCTGAGGGTGCTAAACAGTTGGCTCAGCCTTGAAGGTCTGTATCACCCCTTTCTCATCTGGTCTCCAACAAGTACATGTTAAGTGCCTTCAGTGGATCCTCAGAACTTTCTAGCTGGTCCTGAATCATCCCGGTCACCTTTCATTCTGCCCTTTCTAGCCTGCGATCATGTTTTCGGAGGTGAGGACTCCAGAACTGAGCACAGTACTCCAGGTGTGGCCTCACCAACGATATATAAAGAAGGATTAATACCTTTTTTTTCCTACTGTCTACACCCCTGCTGATAAATCCCAGCATCCTTTTTGCCTTACCATAGGTCTTGTTGCACTGGCTAAATTGTTTAAGGGAGTCAGTAATGAAGACTTCCTTTTCTCAGCCGTAGTGCTCAGCTTTACCCCCTCCCATCCAGTACTCTGTCCTGGGGTTTTTGTTCCCTAGATTTATCACATACATACGAAGAAGCAGCAGAAGAATGCCATTTGGTCTATCAAGTCTGCTCGTGTTGCAGGGTCCACAGCTTGAGCTACTGTCCCTGTCCCTGCCCCTTCCCCAAACTCCTCCCATCCTCCATTTCCATGACCCTTACCCTCCCACTATACCTGTCCCAGCCTCTCTTAAAGCTGCCCACTGTCTTCAACGAGATTACCTCTTCTGGCAGCGCATTCCAGATGTCCACCTCCCTCCTAAACCTCCCATCCTCCAGCTTGACTGTGCATTGAATTTTAACTGCTAAACCATAGACCATCTCTATAGTCTTTGCAAGGCACTCTGGATTTCCCTCATAGCTGTATACCCACCCGCAGAGCTTAGTGTTATATGCAAAGAGCACAACTTGCCAGGATTCCTTCCCCAGTGTTGCTAATAAACATATAAAAGAGGACAGCACCCAGGATGGATCCCTGTGGCACCCAACTGGTGACCTCTTACTCTTCTGATTTGACACCATTAATCATAAGATCTTCATGAAGGAAATCTCTTGCAATGGGTCACACCATTAGGAATATTCCAGCTGGAGGATTTTGTTCGCAGTCGACCTGGGACCACACCTGACGACACCACATGTTGTATCCTGGTACGTATAAAAGGGGGCGGTCCCAGATACTCCTCAGTTCTTTTCCTACCACGACCTGCATACTACACATTCTCTGTTCAGAGTATAGCTTCAGTCGATGAAGAAAAGTTCAACCGTGTTCAATGACACAACGTTTCCAGTTTCATTGCATTTTTCCCTCATGTCATCTTTGGATCCCTTGTTTCGAAAGTGTGCCTGTGACCAGAAAATCATGACAGAGGACCCGCACAAAGTCTGTGTGACGGGTCTGGGCCCAGCGCATGATATCCATGCTTGTGTCCTGTGTCAGTGCTTCAATAAGGCTACTAAGCAGTGAAGGCTCCAACAGCTTTGAGAGTACCTTATGGAGCAGAAAGTTTACCTCCTGGAGCAGGAGCTCCATTCTAAGCCATCACAGGAGTCTTCGTCTTCCTCTGGTTCCCACAGATCTTACTTCGAGAGGGTTCCTTCAGTAGGTCATCACATATAGGACTGGCGCCACCTGGCATGGCAGATTTTTCTAGCAATACCTGACGGGGGACAGCCCACCCAATGTCATGTGACTATATAGTGGGTGGTCCCCACACCCGCCCTCTAGTTCTTTCCTGCCGTCGCCTCGTGTCAGTTGCATTGCAGACTTCCATATTGCGATCATCGTGAAAGTGTCTCACGTCGGAATATCCTTCGCTAATTTTTCTAACCTTTCATGTTCAGTTATTGATGTCTTCTCCCAAGAAGTGCTCGTCCTGTGGCATGCAGATCCCGCACTAAGACGGTCACCTCAAGTGCGTCCTCTGTTTAGGCCCAGACCATCCCATCTCCTCCTGTCCTGAGTGCCAGACCTTTAACCAGGCCACAAAAAAGAAGAGACAGCAGGCTTTGGAAGCCCATCTGCTAAAAGCCTGTCTGGCTTCCCTCGAGAAGAAGATGGATTGGCTTAGATATTCTTTGTCTGAAAAGTCTTCTGCTAAAAAGCATAAGGAGAAAGCTAGGGAGAGGGAGTGCTCCGCGGATGGCGCCAGGCCCTCGACAAGCAAGGCCCAGCCACCACCCAGAAAATCGGACAGTAAGTCTGGCAAATCTTCGGTGGATCAGTCGGCCATTGGCTCCGACGACTGCACCACCTCGGCCGATAAGTCGGCCCGCTAGCCCAGGGACCGCGCGGTGGCGGTAAGGCGACTACTCAGGCTGTGGGTACTCGCCCGGCACGGTCGATATAAGCCGAGCCAGTTCTCCTCGCTCCTGCCCAGCTCCACCCACTAAGTCGGACGTCCCTAACAACCGCACGGGTGCGATTCCCCCGTTGGAGCCTGACTGCACCTCACCCGGCGTCCACGCGAACCAGAGGAGAAAGCCCTCTCCTCCTCCTCCTTCCTCACCCATACCCTCCATCACCCCAGCGGGTACCACCGGCGACGACAACGGAGAGCCCCTCGACTCTGTCGATGCTTCGAGGTTTGCTCCGCTTTCCCCTCTCAGGGTCAAGGAGAAGGAGGCTCCTCTTTGGCCATCAGGCCTTACTGTGGAGGCCCCTCCTTCGCCTTCCGGCAGGCTCCTGGCGCCTCCTCCGACGCCGGTTATCCCGACAGTCTTGCAACTGGGACTGGTTGTCCGGCCTCTGCCTGTGGCCCCGACGCCAGATCAGGTCCCGCCACCAGGGCTCCTTCATCCAGCTCCGACACCAGACCCCCTTCCGGCGCCAGATTGGGTGGTGCCGGTTCCGTCGGTACCCCTGATGTGGGCTGCCCCGACGCCAGACCCTCAACCGATTTATACAACGGCGGGTCCCACGTGGGTACCCCCGACGCCAGATCTGATGACTGGGACTTGTACCAGACCCCCAACTGTCCCACATTACCCGCAAGGGTATCCTGGGGGCTACTACCCGGGGGGTCCCACTCCGGACTGGAGTCATTTCGGGCAGTTCTACCCTAGATCTAATCCCTACTTGACATTTCAGGGATTCCAGGGTTATTACCCTCCTCCTCCTCCTGAGCCTCTGCTTACTCCACCCCCCCCCAATCTGGTTACCCTGGATTTCAAGGTTTTAATCCAGTCTTGGTGGCAGGGGCATGGTCGGAGTTGGTCTCAGACCTGGAGACTAGGCTCCCACAACTGCAGTCTCCTTCCCCAAGCAGTTCTTCCATTACCACTGTCCATGTCTCGGGGAAGACTCGACAGGATGTTTCCCTTCTGGATACCAGACATCATCCTGTTGAGGAGGCAGACTACGATAGTTCAGAGGGGGCGGGTGATTCTTCAGAGGAGGTCCTGGAGGTCCCCGTAGAGCCGAAAGGCAAGGTTTCCCCAAAGTCTCTACCAGAGAACCCTGCCTTTTCGGACCTGCTGAGGTCAATGAAGGATTACTTCGACTGGGAGTCAGAGGATCAGGACCCTATAAGACAGAGGCTCGAGGAGCATCTCGACCTAGAGTCTCTGTCTCCAGTCCCCATTCCTCCCTGCATGGCACCTCACCAAGACCTCACCACTACCATCTGGCAGATGCCTCATTCCCTCCCGGCTGTCCCCAAACGGGCGGACAGGCTTTACCGGGTGCCAAAGGATGCCCCATTCTTGAAGGTTTATCCCAAGGCTGACTCTGTGGTCATCTATGCGGCTCATGATCGCTCTTCAACACCAAAGCACATAAGCACCTCTCCTCCTGACAAAGAGTCGAGGCAGATGGACCAGTTCGGAAAAAAGATATACTCGGCCACGTGCGCCCTTTGGTCCCTCAATTACATGGCCCACATGGTGTCCCATCAAAAGGCTACCTTGGCCAGGCTAGAAGTGTGAGTCCAGTCCATGGACCCCTTGCCTTTGAAGGAGGAACTTGCCAAAGATCTCTGCCTCTCCAAAGTTTCATGTAGGCATGCCTTACGTGCCACTTATGACTCTGTCGACTCGGTGGCTTGTACCTCAGCAACTGCCATTGCCTTCAGACGGCATTCCTGGCTTCACCTTTCCAGACTCGCCAATGAAGTCCAGTCGGCAATTCAGGATGCCCCTTTCAGGGGCTGGGTTCTTTTTGGTGGGGACACCAAAGACATTATCACAGACCTACAGGACAAGGGCCTTGCACTTAGGTATGTGAGGTCAATGTACCGATCGGGCTCCCAGCAGCAGCCCTTTCGGAAAAGGACCTGGAGGCAGAGAAAGAATGCCCCATCGAGCCACCAAGGGAAGCTTAAGGCCATGGGTACAGCCACCCCTCCTGCCTCCAAAAATCAGAGACGTTCAGGAGGTCCTCCCCCTGAACGTCCCACCACTTCTTGACTCCCCGGCCCCACTGCCTCCTCAGTCTCGCGACGGGGAACAGGTGGGGGGGAGGTTCGCCTGCCACGTGCAGGAGTGGAGGGCAATCACCTCCGACAAATGGGTCCTGCAACTAGTGTCCGTCAGACACACCATTGAATTTCTGTAAATCCCTCCAGAAACTCTACCACAGAAGTCCTCCTACTCTCGGGACCAGGGCCTCCTAGTTCGCGAGGAGGTAAACTCGCTCTTGCTCAAAGAAGCAATCTAGGGGGTCCCCTTTGGGCAAAGGGGAAAGGGATTTTACTTCCACTTTTTCCTGGTTCCAAAAAAGACTGGAGACTTAAGACCCATACTCGACCTAAGTCAACTAAATCCATTTGCAGAGTACAAAAAATTTTGAATGCTGACACCCCAGAGCCTCCTCCCTCTCCTCATGGAGCACCACTGGCTCTGCAACCTGGATATGCAGGATGCCTACCTGCATATCCCCATCTTCCCCAGCCGTCGCCAGTTCCTGCGCTTTTGCTTCCAAGGGGAACACTTTTAATTCCGAGCGCTCCCTTTTGGTCTGTCTTTGGCACCATGGGTTTTTACCAAGTGCCTGGCGGTGGTCATGGCGTTCCTACACCGCAGGGGTATTGCAGTCTTCCCTTACCTGGACGATTGGTTGATTTCAGCTCCGTCCAGGGATTCTTTTTTGGAGGCTCTTACCTTTACCCTGGACCTTTTCAGCAGACTAGGGATCACAGTCAGTGTTCCCAAGTCATCCCTTATCCCTGCCCAGAGACTTCAGTTCATTGGGGCAGTCCTGTATAAGGTCCAGTGCAGAGCCTTCCTGCCTCCAGACAGGGTGGAGACCCTTATCTGTCAGGCCTCCAAAGTGGCCTCCCACAGGACCATCCCAGCTCGGGAGGTCCTACGCCTTCTGGGCCTGATGGCAGCCTCCATCACAACCATTCCACTAGCAAGACTTCACATGAGGGTCTCTCAGTGGTCATTGCGGGTGCAGTGGGATCAGCTCTTGGACAACCTGGACCATCCAGTTCTGGTCTCCTCAGTGGTTCAGAAAGAATTGCAGTGGTGGATGGATTCTCACAATCTTTCTTTGGGACTTCCCTTTTGGAGCCCTGCACCACTTGCTACCCTCACCACAGATGCCTTGAATATGGGGTGGGGAGCTCATCTCGGGAAGCACCAAGCCTAGGGACTATGGTCCGACTTGGAGACTCCTTTGCACATCAATGTTCTGTAGTTGAGGGTGGTTCTGTACGCCTTACAGGCCTTTCAGACCCTCCTTCCAAAGGAATCACTGCTAATCCAAACAGACAACATGTCGGTAGTTTGGTATATCAGCAAACAAGGAGGAACCCGGTCGTACCCCCTGTGCAGGGAAGTGACGCGGGTGTGGAACTGGGCAGTCCAGCACCATCTGGTCCCCGTGGCCATGCACATTCCGGGCATTCTAAACGTCCTGGCGGACAGTCTCAGCAGATCTCGGACCCTAGCTCATGAGTGGGAACTGCATCGGGAAGTGGCGAAATCCATCTTCCGATGTTGGGGGCGTCCGAAACTAGACCTCTTCACCTCCGAATCCAATGCAGAACTTCCCAGCTTTTGCTCGCTCATTCTAGGGCACAGTGTTTTCTGGAGCAACGCATTGTCTCTATCTTGGACAGGGAAATTTTTGTATGCCTTCCCTCCATTTCCCATTCTGCAGTCCTTCTCAAGCTTCAGGCAGAGAAGGCAAGGATGATTCTCATCGCTCCTCTCTGGTCGAGGCAGATCTGGTTCCCGTTGCTGCAGCAGCTTTCCAGGGAACCACTGGTTCCACTTCTAGTGACTCATGACCTCCTGACCCAGGATCAAGGTTGACTGTTGCACCCGGGGCCCAGGACCCAGCATCTCCATGCATGGTTCCTACAGACATAGCGATCTCCCGTTTCGGGGTTTCCTCCAGGGTTGCTCAAGTCCTCATTGGGGCTAGAAAGCCCTCTACCCGTTCCACTTACGCCATGAAGTGGAAGCAGTTTTCCATGTGGGCGACCGCTAAGGGTTGGAACCCCTTCTCTTGCTCAGCCCCACAAGTCATGGAATACAGTACCTCCTTCATTTATCAGACTCTGGTCTGTCCTACTCTTCTTTGAAGGTCCTTATCTCAGCTATCTCTGCATACTACGAGCAAGTGGATGGTAAACCCGTGGCTCAGTTGGAGGTTTCAAAAACCTTTCTGAAAGGGATTCTCCACCTGAAACCCCCCATCCACAGCCCAACTCCACCTTGGGACTTAAACTTTGTCCTGGAAAAACTCACCCTTCCTCCTTTCAAGCCGGCTATGAGCTGTGATTTGCACTTCCTGTCTCAGAAGGTGCTTTTTCTTGTGGCTATCACGTCAGCCCGAAGGATTTTGGAGCTTCATGCTCTAGTCTGCAAGGAGCCCTATCTGATTTTCCATAGGGACCGGGCGGTCCTCAGAACACATCCGAAGTTTTTTCCCAAGGTGGCGTCAGAAGCCACGCTGAGTCAATCAGTAGAGCTTCTGGTGTATTATCTGTCCCCCTCTAACAGAGGTGAGGCACTCCTTCATACAGTGGACGTCCATCGGATTCTCCGGTGTTACAACCACCGGACCAAAGAGTTCTGCTCTTGCGACCAGTTGTTTCCTTTGGCCCGAGATCAAATGGCAAACCAGTTTCTAAGCAGGGCCTGTCCAAGTGGTTAGGCAAGTGCATTAGATTCTATTATCAGAAGTACGAAAAGCTTCTGCCGGGTTCTATCAGAGGTCATTCTACTAGGGGCATGGCTGCCTCTGCGGCCTTCCTGCGGAACGTTTCTGCGACCAACATTTGTGCTGCCGCTACTTGGAGTTCTGTCCATACCTTTACCAAGCATTACAGTCTGGACATTTCTTCTAGGCGGAGGGCTGGCTTTGGCTTAGCCATCCTGAAGGGCCTTCTGTCCTAGACTGGGTCCATTCTGGATTCCATTTTATTCCGTTGGAGTTAGTTTTCCTCCTCCCTAGTTTCTCTCGGTCTCTCCTTGGAGGGACTGCTTGGGACTCTGTACTATATGTGATGACCAACTGAAGGAACCCTCTCGAAGTAAGATAGTACAGTTACGTAGGAACTTACCATAACAGTAGATCTTCGAGAGGGGTTCCTTCAGTAGGTCATATTTTTCCCTCCCTCCTTCCCCTCATTTTCTGTTTTACAGGGACTCCAAATCCTGTTCGCTCCTGCTGTCAGGCCTCTTCCTGGCTCTGGCGGGAGAACTGGAGGACGGGTGTGGGGACCGCCCACAATATATAGTCACACTGACGTCAGTCACGTGACAGGTGGGCGGTCCCCATCAGGTATTGCTAGAAAAGTCTGCCATGTGGCCTGACGCCAGGTGACACCAGTCCTATATGTGATGACCTACTGAAGGAACCTCTCTCAAAGATCTGTTACGTTAAGTTCCTACGTAACTGTACTTTCTGGTCGGGACCGCTTGTCAATGGACCAAGCTGACACCAAGAAGAAACTTAAACACTCTAGTAAGAGTAAACATTTTCCCCATGTCTCCTCCACGTTGACGACTTCTGTGCCACCTTCTACCCTCTGTAGGGAACAGACAATCATCAATACAAAAGCTGTTTTGGTGGCTCTTTCAGAGGCTGCAGCCATGTCATCCTCCACTGCATTGACGACCTCTGGGTCATCTTCCACCCAGTCATCGACAAAGCCTTCGTCGACTACCTCCCTGGGTGTGATCACGCTGCATCCTTCACAGCTGCCACCTCTGTCACAAGGGTCTCTTTATCATCCCTTGACGAACCCCGCTGGTTCATTGATTGCCCTGAACACTAGGGCAGGTCAGGATCAGGACACTCTGACCTCTTTTATGCTCTCATCGATGTCCTATCATCAACGACCCAGGGCACATTTTTGCCTTCCCCATCAGTGGCCATATTGGTGCCTCAGCCCGAACCAGTCTCTTCTATTTTACCTATGGAATCAGTTCACAGTAACCCTGTGACTACATCTTCACTTCAACTTACTATGGTAGATGTGCAAGCATTGGTCAATACTGTACTTGACCTAAGGACACTCCTTCCTCTCATATGGGAGTCTCTTCTGCCCCAATTTCCATGCCTTCTAGATACTCTTCTGCCTCTAGAACTGTGAGTACTTTTCCTGCATCCCCTGGTCCCTCGCAGGACCTTGAAATGGGAGGATCCTTACTTACAAGAGTGGGAACAAGCGGACCAAGTAGAGGATATGGATCAAGGGAATTTATCTCCGTTCTCTGATTCCTCTGCCTTATTGATGCCTGAGGACTCTCCTCCTGTTCTTCCCTGTTCCCCTCTAGATGATCTGATTTTTCAGATATTATGCAGCACCTCCAGAAAACTTTTGGTTTTCAGAAGTCAGAACAAAATGCCTCCATGTGGAAACTGGCCAGTTATTTGGGTCTTCCTGACAGCCCCTCCCTGGTCATAACTCCTTTACTACCGGCCTATGAAGATGTGATTTGGGCTACTGGGCAGCAGCCTTTTTTCTATTCCCTTGGCACCAAGAAAGGCCAACAGGACTTATCAGGCCCCGGCAAAGCATCCTTATTTTACTTCACCGCCACAGGCTGATTCTGTGTTCATTAATGCAACTCATGATAGGTCTGTTAGACCAAAGTACCTTAGTGTGCATCTTTCAGATAAGGAATCCTGGAAGCTGGATATTATGGGCACAAGGATGTTTTCCTCTTCCACAGTGACTCTCAGAATCCAGAACTATATGGGTCACCTCCTCAAATATCAAGAAGAGCTGCTTAAGGAGGCTCAGTCTTCTGTACAATCTCTCCCAGATGCCACTCTGAAAGAGGACCTTACTACTAGATTGAAAACTGCCTCTGCAGTTGGATATTATCTTTTACGAGCAGCCTATGATGCCATTAACTCCTCAGCTTGTGCTTCTTTTGCTGGATTTTGTCTTAGAAGACATTCCTGGCTCCGTGTCTCTGGGTTTACCCCGGATGTCCAGCAATCTATCCTAAATGCACCTTTTAGCAGTGACAAACTTTTTGGGCCTCAAACTCAGGATATTTTGACGTCTTTGCAGACCTTGGTCGTACATTACAGTTTGTACGTTCTCTATCATACCAATCGACCCTTACTACAAAGGAAATTTTTGTAGACCTGCCAATAGACAGCAGCCTGCTCCCAGTCAACAGACGAAAAGCTCAAGTCTCCCTGCCTGGGACCTCATGCTAACCCCAAAGCATTCTGTTATACCCGCCTCTGTCCCCCAACAGGGACAGTCTACCACATGAGGATCCCCCCTGAACCAGTGGGATCAGAGGCCCGTCCCATGGCACTCAGGGGCAGATTTTCCCTACACTTACAGGGTTGGCGAAGTGTAACGACAGATGCATGGGTACTCCAGCTGATTCGTCAGGACACACCCTGGAATTGATTGATGTGCCACCCCATATGCCTCCATGGGCCTCTTGTTAACCCCCCCCCAACCCGGACCATGAACTAGTATTGGCAGTGGAGATGCAAACTCTGGTACTAAAAAATGCAATAGAATCTGTTCCCCTTCCCCAGGGCAGGAGCTTTTGCTCTAATTTTTTTTCTGGTCCCCAAGTGGAGGGGGGGGGATCTGCGACCCATTCTAGATCTCAGGAAACTAATTCTCTTTACAGAGTACAAGAAATTCAGAATGGTCATTCTGCAAACGCTCCTACCTTTTCTAAACAAGGGAGACTGGCTCTGTTCTCTGGATATGAAGGATGCATACCTACATATAATGATCCACCCTGCTTACAGAAGGTGTTTTCAGGACCATCATTATTAGTTCATTCCCCCACCCCCGCCTTTCATTCTGGCCCCGGCACCTCGGGTTTTCACAAAGTGCCTAGCAATGGTGGAGGCTGCCCTCAGGATGGCAGGCCACTACATTTTTCCTTACCTAGACGATTGGCTACTCAAAGCCACGTCCAGACTTCAGTTGGAAACCACCTTATCCCAAACTCTCCAGATGTTTTCCTCTTTGGGGAATCACCATCAACATACCAAAATCCAAACTGGATTACACCCAATGTTTTCTCAACACAGGGGCCATCCAAGACACCTCCCAGGCCTTAGCCTTTTTACAGAGAGATTGGGTGGACAAACTGATCACTGTGGCGTCAGAGATAGGCGAACGGCAGGTATATCTCTGCGTGGGACTACCTGAGGTTGCTAGGACATATGGCAGCAACCATCCTACATGCCCGGTTACACGTGAGAGTCTTAGAGTGGACACTGAGAGTACAATGGGACCAAAGAACAAACGATTTTGAGGCACATGCTCTCTCTTCCCCACCTCTCCACAAATTACAGTGATGGAGGTCTCTGGACAACCTCTTACGCAGACTCCCATTTCAAGCTTCCATCCATCGCCGCTCCCTGACCACCAACTCCTCCTCCCACAGTTGGGGAGCCCATCTGTCAGATCGTCAGACTCTGGGAATGAGGAACTCAACCAAAGCACGTTTACACATCAATGTCCTAGAGATGAGAGCAGTCCTGTATGCCCTGCAGGTGTTCAAGGAACTTTTCCCTCCGGGTTGCCTCCAGATTCATTCGGACAACTTCTCGGTTGTTCATTACCTGAACAGACAAGGAGGAACACATTCATATCCCTTATGCAGGGAGGCGATCAGAGTGTGTTATTGGGCAATCCAGTGAGGGGTACACCTAATAGCGGTTCATGTCCCGGGCATAAAAAACACCCTAGCGGATGCACTCAGCAGATCCAGGGTCCAGAAACACAAATGGGAGAAGTTATGGACAATGTCTTCCTTCAGTGGAGTCGACCAGCTCTACACCTATTCTCCTCTCTGCACAATGCCAAACTGCCTCACTATTGCTCACTAGAGCCAGGTCCTGGAACTTTGTGGCTGGATGCGTTATCTCATTCCAGGACAGGCAAATTTCTTTACACCTTCCCACTCACACAGGATTCTACTCAAACTAACCCGAGACCAGGCCTCTATGATTCTCATTGCACCTCTGTGGCTGAGACAGATCTGGTGCCCATTGTTACAACTAACTGTCCAGGAACCTCTTCCACTGCTCATTTGTTCCACCCTGCTCACTCAGACCAAGGGGACTCTTCTGCATCGCTTTCTTCGTTTCCTTGCCTCTTCCTGCTTGGCTCCTGAGGACATAGTACTGTCTACGTTCCATGTCTCCCCTCATGGCAGAGGTTTTACAAACAGCTTGTAAGCCTTCGACCAGGGCCTCATACTCCATGAAGTGGAAATGTTTTACGCCTTGGCCTGGGCAGGGCATCATTTATGGGAGTGCTGGATTTTCGTTGATGCTGTAACCCCCCCCCCCCGAGGCTAAACATGCAATGACGTCAAAGTCTCTTCTGCCTCCCACACAACTCGACACTGGCCTTTTCTAAAGGATCCCTGCCCTCTGCCAAAGGTCACTAACTGGTGGGATGCTTGCCCTCCCCTCCCCAGAGAAGGAGAGCTGCCCCTCGGGTGCTCAGTTTTTCTCTGGTCAGCCCTCTGACTCCTGGGTGCATCCTGAACATGGGACATCAGCATCACAAGTGGACACCTTGCTCTCGCGCCAGTGGACCGGCTAGACCCATACACTTGTCTGCATCAACGCATTTTGGACTGTCTGCTCTCCCTATTGGATAGTGGACTGAAATACTCCTCAGTAAAAGTTCATTTATCAGCCATATCAGGTTTTCATACATCAGTAGAGAACAAACCCTTGACCCAACTGCAGGTTGTGAAAACATTCTTCAAAGGTATCCTGCACCCCAAGCCCCACTATACGGGACCCCATACCCCCATTGGACTTAAATTTTGTTCTAAAAAAACTTACGTTCTAGGGGCGTGGATATGTTGTTCTATCCACACTGTCTGGCAGATACCTTGCCACTTTAAGATGGGCCGGAAAGTCTTCAAGCTGGCTCCTCCCACCCACCCGGGTGATGAAACCCTCAGCTTCACCCCATGACACCAGATCTTCCTTACCGCTTGGAACCATCAGGTTCCCTCCTTAGCGCTCTCACGTTTTGCAGGCCCTGGCTCTAAAAACATTGTTTTTTTTTTCCCCTAAACTTACTTTGAAACTCGTTTTGAATTCAGTCTTCACCTACTTCCCTCGCGGCTGCGATGGAGGACAAGACTGTTCCCGGGTTCCGCTGGTGCCCCTGCGGGCAGAAGATGTTGTGCACCGACCCCCATGCCTCGTGCATTTATTGCCTTGGGTACAACCACGATCCCCAGGCTTGCGAGATGTGTCAGTCCTTTTCTCCATCAGTGCTCGAAGACTGCGCTGCCTGACTCCAGCTGGGGTGATTGGAGAAACGGTACCCGCTGATCAAATCAAAGGAGGCCGTTGGGTGGTGGCCGCGGGCTCTTCAGAACAACTGGAATGGCTTGAACAGCTCACAGCCCTCGAGGAGGAGGCGGCCCAGGCCACGGCGAGCTCCACTTCGGCCTTTATTCCGCTCCAACCGGGCTCTTCTTACACGGCTTCCTTTCGGGAGCTGTGCCAGTCCCTCAACTAAAGGGGAGGGTCCTTCTGGGTCTCACACCCCTCAGTCCCAGAAGAAGGATCCGGAAAAAGGTAAGACCCACCATTGACGCTCTTGGGAGCGGGAGAGATCTCGTTATCCGGACCGTCGGCTTTCAACTTCATTCGATATTGTGGCCCGGGCCACTGGTTTCATGGTGTCCCCATCAGACCAGTTGGCCGAGATGCCTGTCGACGCAGCTGAGATTTTTCTCAAGCCCACTGACAGGTTGTCGACCGAGGAGGCCGACAGCTCTCTCTCTCAGACACCGGTGCTTTCCAAGGACTTGCCTTAGACCGTTGAGCCGAAGTCCCTGGCCCAAGACCCTGAACCAGAGGGGCAGCGGTTTCTCCCGCTCCTTCCTCAGCCCACCGCCAATGGTCTCGGTCCTCCTCCACTTTGGGGAAATCCCACCAACATCGGCAGTCTCGGTCCTGACATCACTGAAAGCGGCACCACCACTCTTCTTCCTCATCCTCTGCTGAGGAGAGGCTCCGGTGCAAGTTGCATTGGCGCTGTGAGGCTCTAATGTGGCAACAGCTCCTTTTGGCCAGCAGCAAGCCGACGCCGGCTTCCACACCGGCAGTTAAGTGGCTGTCACCCAAATGGCCGAAGCCGACTCCCGCCACCAGTTCTCCAGTCGAGGACCCGGTCCCAATGCCGACAGCTCAGCTAAAACCGGCTGCCTCACCCATTGTGGTGGAACTACCACCTCCCCAGCCAAAGAATGGGGCGCCGACCAAGGATTCTCAGCAAGCTCCAGGTTTGTCCTGTCGGTTGTTGGTCACTCTGACCCCCGATCGCCCTCGGTGAGTGGAGAGTGGCTCAGGTGGTCACGAGCTGTACGTGGACTCTTCGGAGTCCAAGGACTCCTCTTTGCATTCCCGTCCAGTCGACCTGGAATCCTCGGGGGGGGGGGTCTTTCTGTGGACGAGAGCCCCACCTCATTCCTCAGTATCCTTCAGCTGATCTCGTAGTCCACTGGGATGCTGCTTGAACCCGTGCAGAAATGGGCCAGATATCCCCTTACAGAGATTTCTGGACAAGGGGTCTCCCCCACGGAGGTCTTCCCCGTAGCCAAAGCCATTGTGGGCCCGGTGTTAGAACTCTGGCAGCTCCCAGCCTCCTTCCCCGCATCATCGGCCAGGATGGCCCACAAGTGCGCGGTCCCTACTGTCTCTCTCTCTCTCTCTCTGGCTTCTCAGAGCACCCCTCGGCTGAGGGGTTGGTGGCAGATTCTGTCTTCAGGTGCTCGGGCAACACGAGGGACATGGACAAGTCCCCAGATAAGGAGTCCAAGAAATTGGACTACTCGAAGAGAAAGGTGTACACTGCTGCCTCTTTGGGCTTTCACCAGGCCAGCTCGGCAGTTATGATGGTACACTTCTCTCATGCCCCGTTGGGCTCCCTGGATGAGGTTCTCCCTCATTTCCTGGCCGACCTCCAGACCATGGTCAAGCAGGTCTGGGATCAGGGAAGGGCAGTGGCAAAGCAGCAGCTCCAGATGGCTCTGAAAATTGGAGACTCTTGTGCCCGTTCGGTAGTGGCCATGTGCCTCAGGGCTTGGTTGCAGATCTCGACCTTCATGGCAGACACCTAATACAAGCTCACAGATGTTCCTTTTCTGGGCACCGACCTGTTCGGACCCGGTGTGGAGGGCCATCTCCAGTGCATTCAAAAATCCAATGCCACCCTAGATTTGGTCACATCTGCACAGAAGGACAAAGGCCGTCATCAGCAGTGTAAGCCCTTTCGTCCCTCCGCTCCTATGGCAAGATCTGCCCAGCAGCAGGGCCAGCAGGCTCAAACGTGGCGCCCTAGAGCCAAGCCCGTCACTTCCTCAGTCAGGAAGCCCGGGGGGAAGTGCCCCAGTGGCTCCTCGGCCGTTCCCTCCTCCTCCAAGCCTGCCCAGTTGCAGGGTGCTGCCCCCAACCTCTTCTCACCTCTCCTGGGCCCCCCCATGAGGGGCTGGCTCAGCCACTTCCTTTCCGCCTGGTTCGCTATCACCATGGACCGCTGGGTGCTGGAAGTGGTCGGCAGGGTCCTGCCTTTGGAGTTCGAGCAGGTCCCTCCCTTTCGAGCCCATGCCCCGCGAGGGGCTACCGGGTCCACAGCCTCCCAGTCAGCTCTCTGAGACGACATCGACCAACTCCTCCACAAGGGAGTAGTCAGCAAGGTGATGGATCCTCCTCTGTACCCAGGGTTTGTTTCCAGGTACTTCCTGGTTCCAAAACGGACAGAGGGCACCTTTCGTATAGTAACCCTGGCTCAGATAATTCCATCCCTGGAGCAGGGCATGTGGTTCTGCTCCCTGGACCTCCAAGGTGAGTTCTTTCACGTCCCAATCCGTCCGTCTCATGAGCGGTTCCTCCGCTTTCAGGCAGAGGGAACCCTCTATGAGTTCTGGGCTATGCCCTTCAGCTTCTCATCAGCTTCCAGGGTCTTCACCAAATGCATCGCAGTGGTGGCAGTATTCCTGTGGCACCGAGGGGTTCGGGTCTACCTTTACCTGGATGATTGGCTGATAGCAGGTCCCTCCAGGTTGGAGGTGGAGCGATCCAGCAATCTGGCCCTCCAGGCTTGCTCTCAGCTCGGCCTCCTCATCAACGAGGCCAAGTTGGAACTCGTACCCTAGCAGGTGATTCAGTTAATCGGGGCGGAGCTCGACTCTCTCTCCAAGCCAGAGCCTGGCTCCCGGCGGACAGGACCGAGGTCCTTTCCTCCTTTGCCCAATCATTTGGGCAGTTGTGCCCTGCCAGGGACTTCTGCGCCTTCTGAGTCTCATGGCGGCCTGCACCAGTGTGGTATGTTGGGCCCGCTGGCATATGCACCCCCTGCAGTGGGGGCTGACCTGTCAGTGGTCTCAGTGCTCAGGTCACCTAGACCAGCCAGTCTCTGTGACCCAGGAGATATGGGACAGCCTGCAGTGGTGGCTCGTCCCAGCTCATCTGTGGGAGGGAATCCCATTTGTCCGCCCCAAGCCAACGGCCATCCTGATGACAGACGATTCTCCGATGGGTTGGGATGCCCATCTGGGGGAGCACAGAGCCCATGGACTGTGGTCCCCTCAGGAGTCCCGATGCTGCATCAACCTGCTGGAGCTCCGAGCGGTCCAGCTAGCCCTGACCGCCTTCGCTCCATTTGTTCGGGGTCAAGTGGTCCAGATAGACAACACCACGACCATGTACTATCTCAATAGACAGAGCTGGATGCACTCCTTGCCTCTGTGTAAGGAGGCTTTTCGCATTTGGTCTCTCGTGCTCAGCCTGGAGGCGGATCTCCTAGCCATTCATGTGGCAGGAGCCTTGAACAGTCTGGCTGATGCACTCAGCCCGATGGGCGATGCATCTCACGAGTGGTCTCTCCTGCTGGAGGTACAGTCGTGGCCAAAAATATTGGAGCCCTTGCAGTTTATTCTAATAATGCACCATTCCTTCCAGAAAATTGTTGAAATTAAAAAATATTTTGGTATCCACATATGTATTTCTTTGGTTTGCAGTAGAATAAAACACAAAAAGCAGAAAAATTTACTAAGTCTTAGCTTATTCCACACAGAAATCCTTAAATGGCCCAGACAAAATTATTGGCACCTTTTAGAAGTAATTAGAAATAATTAGATTTCAAGCAGGTGATTCTCCTTCACTTTGGAATTGAACTCACCTGTGGTGAGTTGCAGGTGCCGCCAGTATAAAAATCACTCATTCAACAAGTTTGAATAGAGAAAAGGACTCATTCTCCTGTTTTGTGTCACTATGTGTACCACAGTGAGCATGGAGAAAAGAAAGACAGCCATAGAATTGTCTGAGGAGGTCAGACAGAAGATTGTAGCTAAGCATGGACAATCTCAAGGCTACAAATCAATCTCCAGAGACCTTGATGTTCCTGTTTCCACTGTACATAATGTTATCAGGATGTTTAAGGCCCATGGCACTGTAGCCAACCTCCCTGGACGTGGCCACAAGAGAAAACTCGATCGAAGATTGCAGCGCAGGATTGTTCGAATGGTGGAGAAAGCACCTCGATCAACTGCCAAACAGATTCAAGCTGACCTTCAGACACAAGGTACAACAGTTTCAACTCGCACCATCCGTCGCCAACTCAATGAAAGGGGGTTATATGGTAGGAGGACCCCACTGCTGAGAGAGACGTAAGAAAGCCTGACTGGGGTTTGCCAAAACACACCTGAACAAGCCAAAATCCTTCTGGGAGAATGTCCTGTGGACAGATGAGACCAAATTAGAGCTTTTGGTAAAGCACATCATCTCTATGTTTACAGAAAACAAAATGAAGCCTTCAAAGAAAGAACACCTTCCTACAGTCAAACATGGAGGAGGTTCAGTGATGTTTTGGGGTTGCTGTGCTGCTTCTGGCACTGGGTGCCTTGAGCGTGTGCATGGCATCATGAAATCTGAAGATTACCAGGCCATTTTGGAGCTTAATGTTGAACCTCGTGTCAGAAAGCTGGTCTCCGCTGAAGGTCATGGATCTTCCAGCAGAACAATGACCCCAAACACACTTCAAAAAGCATCCAGGAATGGTTCAAGACAAGACGCTGGACTGTTCTGAAGTGGCCAGCAATGAGTCCAGATCTAAATCCCATTGAAAACCTGTGGAGAGATCTGAAAACAGCAGTTGGGAGAAGGCACCCTTCAAATCTGGGAGAACTGGAGCAGTTTGAACAAGAAGAGTGAGCCAAACTGCCAGTACAGAGGTGCAGGAAGCTCATCCATGGCTATAGGAAATGGTTGATTGCAGTTATTTTGACCAAAGGCTGTGCTACCAAATATTAAGTCTAGAGTGTCAATAATTTAGTCAATGCCATTTCTTTTCATTTTCTGATTTAAAAGGATATATTAAATTCTGAATCAAAAACAAAGGTTTTGTAATATTAACAGAGAAATAAAGAATTGTGGAGACCAAATACTGTTGTTAATTTCAATTTATGTTTAGAGGAATTGTGAGTTATTTGAAAAAAGTTCAAGGACGCCAATATTTTTGGCCACGACTATAGTTCGAGACCTTTTTTCCCACTGGGGCACACCTCAAGTGGACCTGTTTGCTTCCAGGGAGAATGCCAAGCTGAGGCTGTACCATGCCCACCCCCCTCAGCAGGGCTCACTGCAGGGAGATGCCTTCTCCAGGCCATAGATCCCGGGCCTCTTCTGCACCTTCCCTCCTCTGCTCATGATCCACAAGGTGCTCCTCAAGGTCAGAAGGGACAAGGCATAGGTGATCCTGGTAGCCCCAGACTGGCCTCGCCAGTTCTGGTATCCAGATCTCCTCAGCCTCAGCTCCAGTCTCCAGAGGCGGCTTCCAGCCTGCCCAGACCTGCTGTTTGTCAACAAGGGGAAGGTACACCATCCGGACCTTCAGTCCCTGCACCTGATGGCCTGGTTTCTGAGCGGCTAGAGTTCCAGACCTTGGGTCTTTCCAACGAGGTCCTCAGCATCATTGAGGCATCCCGCAAGGAGTCGACCAGAAAATGCTATGCTTTCAAATGGAAGAGATTCTCCATCTGGTGTCAGGGCAAGGGGTTGGACCCCTCGTCCTGCCCACTGGCTAGCATTCTGGACTACCTGTGGTCCCTTTCCCAGCAAGGGCTTCGGTTGACGACCCTCAAGGTGCACCTGGCAGCCATCTCTGCTTACTGGGTGCGGGACGGCAAGCAGTCGGTGGCGCAGGAGAAGGTGGTCTGGCACTTTTTCAAGGGTCTAGATCACATATCCCTCCGGTGAGTGAACCACCACCTCCATGGGATTTACTGCTGGTATTGGCCAAGCTCATGGGCAAGCCATTCAAACCGATGCACAGGTGTGACATCTCTCATCTGTCATGGAAGACCGCCTTCTTGGTGGCTATCACATCAGCCAGAAGGATTGGGGAGCTCCAGGCACTTTTCATCAAATCTCCCTACCTGGTCTTTCACAGGGACAAGGTTGTCCTGCGCCCCCACCCGAAATTTCTTCCGAAGGTGGTGTCAGAGTTTCACCTGAATCAGGTAATGAGACTGCCGGTGTTTTACCCCAGTCACACCTCGGAGGCCGTGTACAGGCTCCATATATGCTGAAGTTGCACCTGGCAGACCTGCAGCCATTCGGACGATTGGCAGGTGGATCATTTCCTGCATTGATCTCTGTTTTAGGTTGGGTAGGGAGTCTTCCGTAGGACTTAGGGCTCATTCCACCCACCATACCACTGCATCGTTGGCTGCTTCTAGGGACGTCCCTATGCAGGAAATCTGCAGGGCTGCTACCTGGAAGTCAGCACACACCTTCATTTCCCATTACCACATCGACCTTGAGTCATGCTGGGATGCTGGTTTTGGAACCTCAGTTCTCCAGTCCCTGTTACCCAAGTAGGGGGTATGTGCCTTGCCTCACTCCTCCTGGAGAACTGCTAGGAGTCTGCCAGACAGTGTGAATAGAACAACATATCCACACCCGAAGAAATACAGGTTACTCACCTGTAACAGGAGTTCTAGGAGTGGTATATGTTGTTCATACACACTGACCCATCCGACCTCCCGGCTTCGGCGCGACAACCTGGGCTTCCAGCAGGCCAGATCTGAGGCGGGCCGAGGGTTTCATCACCCGGGTGGGTGGGAGGAGCCAGCTTGAAGACTTTCCGGCCCATCTTAAAGCAGCAAAATGTCTGCCAAACAGTGTGGATGAACAATATATACCACTCCTAGAATTCCTGATCTTACTTCGAGAAACAGCTCTTGCAGCAGGTTACACCATTAGGACTGAAGCCGGCAGGTGCCAGGGCCCCACGGAAATTTTCTAGCTAGCAGTATCCAGCGGGTACCGCCCCCGACGTCAGCCCCTTCCCCGATGTCGGGCATCATACAAAAGTGGGTGGTCCCCCAGAATCCCCAGTTCTTTTCCCGCCATTGACTCGCCAGCATTGGCCTCACAGTCCCGCTCCAGCGAACGACGACCAGAACTTCCAGCTTTCACTCTAAATGTCTGTATCTCCTACTTCTTCCTATGAAGGACACCCCTCTAAGTGTGCCTGCAACAAACACATACCTTTTAAGGATCTGCACTCATCCTGTTTGCGGTGCCTAGGCCCAGAACACGACACCAAGGCCTGCCCCTTTTGCCAGCGGTTCAACAGTCGCACCAGGATCCGCCGCCAGAAGACACTTCAAGGGTTCCTCTTGGAAGAACAGTTAAAAAATATGGAGAAAGACCCTGCCTCCAGAGGTGAGTCCACCTCTAAGACCCATAAGCACCTGGAGAAGGCCAGGTCCAGATCCCCGAACTGGGCCTCAGACTCGTGTACTAGCTCCAGCTCTACGCGTTCAGACTGCTCTCCCTCCAGGGATCGCTCTCAGCCCCCTCGCATGAAGGTTAGGACTTCTGGCAGCTCTTTGGCTTCTTTACATCCAATTAAGACTTCCAGGACCTCGGAGCCTTCTCCAACGTCCTCCCGGGCTTCCACGAAGTCTACTGACCATCACCGGTCCAAGTCCTCTTCCAAAGTTTCCCATTCTTCCTTGGATAAATGCCGGGAGCCTGATGCCAGATCAGCATCCCAGCCTCCTAGGGGACCAGACCCCCCTCCCAGGAAGACTAAGGACCTGACGTTCCTTAAGCGGATGACTGACACACAATGGGCTGCCGACCCGTCCCTAGTTAAGCGCCCGTCGGACCAGACGTCAGGCAAACTCCCGTCGGCCTCACGTTCTAAGGAGCCGATGACTGCCTCTCCGTCACCGGTGGACACCGGTCGCAGGAGTCTACAGAGGAAGGTACGACGTTGCCTGATGACCAGGCAGGCGACAACGAGGATGCCGGTCTTCTGCAGGAGCCTTCATCTGATCCGGCGATGTGTGGGGACCCAACGCCCGATACCAGCGACAGGCCAACCCCGATGCCAGGACTGTCATCTGGTATGAATATTCAGGAGGTTAAAGACCTCTTCAGCTTTTGGTGGGACACAATCAAGAGGGACGTGGTCCCAGTAAAACCTCCTCCACCTACTCCATCTCCTCCTCCACCACAGGGGCCAGTAGGAAGACCACTGACCCCCAAGGAGCCTACCCCGCCTCCTAGGGGCAGGTCCAAAGAAAGGAGAAGGTCCCCTTCAAGATCTTCCTCAGGGTCTCCCAGTCCCAAGAGACCCAGACATCGATGGTCCACTCCGCAGGGGGAACGACTCTAGACCTAACACCTCAGATACCTCCAGGTCTCCTTCTCCGATCAGCATCCCATTGCCTGACCCACGAGACCTCCCTAGGTCACCTCCGATGATCCATCTTTCTCTGAAATCATGAGGCACATCCAGGAGAACATGGGATGGGAACGGCAGACTTAGACCCCTAACGACAACGCCTTAGCCCGCTATCTTCGGCAGAAGGACCCTAAGCCTGTGGTGGTCCCACCCTTGGTGGACATCTTTCGGACGCCACCAAGGCAGCGCGTGGAAACGCTCCAGACTCCACCCCGCTGCATGTAGCTGGGGCTGGGATCACCTGTAACAGGGTCCCCTGCAGAGGGCCCATACTTAGCGCAACAATCCTGGTTGATTCCCCGGTCATTACGGGCCTCCCATGATAGGTCCCAATGACCACAATATTTGAGAGTAATATTAACCTCTCGGACCAGGAGAGTCCAAGCAATTGGACCTCACTGGTAGGTGATGTATGCAGCTGCTACATGCTCCATTAGGTCACTGAACTATCTGACACACACGGGTTCAGTTTCATAATGCCCTATGGGAACAGGGTCAAGACCTAGTTAAAGTACTCGGATATGAACAGAAGGAGGAGCTCTCAACCTCTGCACTGGGTCAGACGAGGGACCCAGGTTTTGAGAGCCGCCACGACTTGGCAGACTCCGCAGCAAGGGGAACAGCCTCAGGCATCTGTCTCTGGAGACATTCATGGCTTTGTGTCTCCGGATTTACCCCGGACGTCCAGAAAAATATCCTCGACATTCCCTATAACAGCGAAGTCCTATTTGGTGAAGACTTCAAAAAGGTGATCACCAAATTACAGGATGCCGGGAAAGCAGTAAGGACTGTACAGGCCATGTACAGACCCAAATCTGGTTCCTTACATAGAAACCAGAACCGCTGCTGCCGACAACAACGGGCAGCAGCCATATCTCGCCATCAGCAAAGGGGCAACTTCCACTGTAAGGCCCAGCCTAAGTCTTCCCCAGGCTGAGGTCAGAGGTATACCAAACCATCCCAGCCTGCGGGGGGTAATGCCGCCACAGCATGACTCCTTCCCGGCCCCCGCCCCTCCTCTGGATCAATGGGCAGAAAAGGTCAGGGGTCGCAACGCTCGCCACTTATCAGGATGGCAGTCGATAACCGCTGACCAGTGGGTCCTTCAGCTGGTCAAGAGAGAACACTTTATAGAATTCCTTGACCACCCACCGTCAAGACCGCCCCTGCTTTCCCATTATTCGGGTCATCATGCACTGCTCATACAGCAGGACGTGCTCGAGCTTCTGAGAAAGGAGGCTATAGAGCACGTACCGAGGAGCCAGAGAGGTGCAGGCTATTATTCCCACTTCTTTCTGGTTCCCCAAAAGACGGGGGACCTCCGTCTGATTCTGGATCTCAGCGATCTCAACGCTTCGGTCCTTTACAAACGCTTCCACATGGTGACCCTTCCCGGTTTGATACCCATGCTCAAGCAGGGTGCCTTTCTAGCGTCTTTGGATATGCAGGATGCCTACCTGCACATACCCATAGCTCGAGCGATGTGAAGTTCTGCGCCTGAATTTCTTGGTCGCCATTATCAGTTCCGAGCCCTCCGCTTCGGACGGTCCTTGGCACCTCGGGTATTTACGAAGTGCTTGGCAGTCGTTGTGGCAGCTCTAAGGAGACAACGCTGCTACATGTTCCCATACCTGGACGACTGGCTCCTCATGGCCCCCTCTCGGGAGGCTCTGATGTCCGCAATCCACTGTACTCACTCCCTCTTCAGGTTGTTGGGCATCATCATCAATCAGGAGAAGTCACACCTGGTTCCATCTCAGAATCTGCAGTTCATAGGTGCAGTTCTGGACACCGTCCAGGGGAGAGCCTTTCTGCCCCAGGACAGAGCGGAACACATCAGATTCCTCATCAGGGACATCTTGGCAAAGAAGACAGTCCCAGCCAGACTGGTCCTTTGCCTGCTCGGACACATGGCTGTGGCCATTGCGACAGTCCCGTTAGCCCGTCTTCACATGCGGGTGACCCAGTGGATGTTACGGGTACAATGGGATCAGAAGCAAGACCATTTGCAGCTTCCAATTCAGATCACGAATGCCATCATCCGGGATTGGCAATGGTGGCTAGATTCAAAGCACCTGTCAGTGGGGGTCCCCTTCATTGCGCTGTCTCCGATTCTGACACTCTCCACGGATGCCTCAGGGTTCGGTTGGGGAGTACACCTCGACTGGGTCAGGTCTCAGGGCTCATGGACGCCCCAGGAAGCTCATCTCCACATAAATATTTTGGAAATGAGAGCAGTTCTTTATGCCTTGCAGGCCTTCCAGTCGGAGATCCCACTGGGTACTCTGCTGTTACAAACAGACAATACCGTGGTGATGTATTACCTCAACAAACAAGGAGGCACCCATTCCTACCTGCTTTGCAGGGAGGCCATGAGGCTGTGAGATTGGGTTCTGCAACACGGCGCAAACCTCATTGCTGATCATGTCCCAGGAGTGGACAACGTCATCGCAGACAGTCTGAGTCGCTCTCAGGCCAGAGTCCACGAGTGGGAACTACTCCAGGAGGTGGTAGAGGATCTGTTTCACAGATGGGGCACACCAGAGTTAGATCTTTTCGCATCCCCATCCAACGCAAAACTGCCCAATTTCTGCTCACTAGATCCAGGGCCTGGTGTTTTCTGGTGAGACGCGTTGTCCCTCTCCTGGACGGGCAGATTCCTCTACGCATTTTCTCCCTTCCCGTTGACCCAGAGGGTCCTTTTGAAACTCCACAGAGAGCAGGTGACACTGATACTAATCGCGCCCTTTTTGCCCAGACAGATTTGGTTCCGTCTGCTATACCAGCTGTCCCAGGAACCTCTGGTGCCTCTGCCAATCAGCTGTCACTTTTTGTCCCAGGAGGCAGGTTCTTTGGTCCATCTGGACCTTCGCTCTATGAACCTGCACACCTGGCTCCCAGAGACATAGCTATCATGCGGTACGGGGTCTCGCAAGAGGTAGCAGATGTTCTAGCGGCTGCTAGAAAACTGGCCACTCATGCCACATACACCATGAAATGGCACAGATTTTACCTCTGTGCTCAAGCATGAGGGCTTTCCCCGATGGATTGTCCAGAAAGGTAAGTTCTAGACTACCTTCTGTCTCTTTTCCAGGCAGGCTTGGCCTACTCCTCTATTAAAGTACACCTTTGTGCCTTCTCAGCCTATTATACACCTATAGGCCTACGGCCCATAGCTCAGTTGGACACTGCATGAGCCTTTTTGAGAGGCGTTCTCCACCTTAGACCTCCGATAAAGGATCCTATTCTTCCATGGGATTTACCCTTTGTCCTGGAGCAGCTCACGCTGCCACCTTTTGAACCAGCCGCAGATTGCGAGCTATGTCTCCTGACATGGAAGACGTTATTTTTAGTTGCTGTTACTTAGGCCAGAAGGATGTCTGAGTTTCATGCACTAATGCACAAAGAACCTTATTTGGTTTTTCACCAGGACAGGGTGTCCCTAAGGACAAATCCAAAGTTTCTACCTAAGGTGGTCTCAGCTCTCACCCTCAATCAGGACATCGACCTGCCAGTGTCTTTTCCTAAATACTTGAATAAAGGAGAGGCCCTGCTGCACACTCTAGATGTGCATAGGTGTCTAAGATAATACCTGACCAGAACCAGGCACCACCGTAAATCTGATCAGCTTTTTGTCTCCTTCGCCCATAGGATGCTGGGACCTCCAGTTTCTAAACAATCGCTGTCCAGGTGGCTCATCCATTATATCACGTTCTGTTACCAGAAATGTAACAAACCCCTACCGGGCTCGGTTAAGGGACATTCCACAAGGAGGGTGGCTACCTCCTTTGCGGCTATGAAGAATGTGTCCACTTCAGCCATCTGCAGAGCAGCTACTTGGAGCACCGTGCACACCTTTATCAGGCATTATAGCCTGGACGTTGCATCACAGCGAAGACTGGTTTTGGTCTAGCAGTCCTTCAGGGACTCCTATCCTAGGCTTCAGTCCAACCTGCAATCTCTACCAGGCCTCCCTCCCACCCAAGTAGGGATTTCCATATTGCTTGGGGAATCAGTCCAATGGTGTAACCTGCTGCAAGAGCTGTTTCTTGAAGTAAGATAGTAAAGTTACGTAAGAACTTACCGTAACAGTAGATCTTCGAGAACAGCTCTTGCAGCAGGTAGTTTCCCTCCCGCCATCGCCTCTGGAGGTAGAGTTGTTCCGTTATCTCTTTACCTAAGATTAGGTGTTTCTAACACCGCTCTGAATACCTTTTTGATGGTGGATCCTTAGTCTCCACTTCTGATGTCATCTAGCGGCCGGAAGCCTCCGGCGGGAGAACTGAGGATTCTGGGGAACCGCCCCCTTTTGTATGATGCCTGACGCTGTGGGGCGGTCCCCGCTGGATACTGCTAGCTGTAGTACTTCCGTAGGGTCCTGTGGCGCCTGCTGGCTTCAGTCCTAATGGTGTAACCTGCTGCAAGAGCTGTTCTCGAAGATCTGCTGTTATGGTAAGTTCTTACGTAACTGTACTTTACAGGTGAGTAACCTGTATTTATCCCCTTTTGAACTGGCTAAGCTGCTTCATGTGAGCTGCACTACCTCTCCTGGAAAACTCTTTTTTTGGTTGCAATTACGTCAGCAAGACATATATCAGAATTACAAGCACTTATGTGTAAATAACCTTCTAGGATTGTGGATATGTTGTTCTTCCACGCTCTTTGACATGTCTCTTTCCCCTTTAAATCTTGCCAGAAGTCTTCAGGCTGGCTCTTCCCACCCACCCGGGTGGTATATACCTCAGCTCCGCCCCATGACGCCAGATCTTCTTTTTCCGCTTGAAGATACAGGTTGCCTCTGTGTTCCTCACATTTTGTAGGCCCTGGCTTCAAAAACTTCAGTTTCACCAAATTGAAACTGCTCGGGTAGCGATCGTGACGCTTATGCCTTCCAATCATGGAAGAGAAATCTTCTCCTGGATTTCGCCAGTGTCCTTATGCACTCAGAAGATGTTGCACACCGATCCCCACCCTCACGTATGCCTACTGCCTAGGTGTCGGCTATGACCACCTCGCTCTGCAGTTTTGTTTTTGGCCTTCCATCCCAATGTCCTGGATGACCGCATGGCACGATTGAAGTTGGAGAGACTGGAGAAAAGGAATCCTCCGGTGAAGTCTAAATAGGTTAGGTGGGCGGTTTCCACGGCCACAGGCTCCACCGAGCAGCTGGAACAAATGAAGGCATTTGAAGAAGAAGCCACCCGTGCTTTGGTGAATTGAAGCTTTTTTGTTCCACTCAACCTTGGCTCCACCTTCACGGGTTATTTTAAGGAGTTGTGCCAGTCTCTCCCCACCAGGGGTGAGGCGCCTGCAGGCTCGCATTCCTCCCGCTCTTGAAAGAGGGACAAAGAACCTGGCTCATCTTCGTCTTGACAGAGATGCTCGTGGAACCGACAGAGGTCTCAGTACCAGGTGCATGCAGTCTCGTCCTTGGTCGAGATCGCTTCCTCGGCCGTAGGCTTCATGGACCTTCCGTTTGGCCAAACGACCGAGGAAGTGGCCGATGATGTTGAGATTATTCTTGACCCGATCGACCCTCTCTCGCTGGCTGTGGCCGATGACTCCTTGGAAGAGACTCCAGTCCTAGTGTTCCCCGATGAGGAGACCCAGCCCGCTGGTGTCCCCATCGAGGACCCGGTTCTGGATCCCCGGGTTTCACCGATCCCTCCGTGTCTCCCCGGAGTGACCCCAGTTGGCCTGAGTCCAATCTCGGTCGAGGTCTAGAACTCCCACCGAACGGCCGACTTAGAGCCATAAGCTGCTTCCAAAAAGAGGTGCTGCCATAGGTCGCCCTCTGATGAGGAGAGGTTCAATCGGAACCCATCGGCGTTACGAGGACCTTATGGCAACAGCTGATTTTGACCGGCAGAAGCTTGCCATATTACTGGCTGTCACCTCCCAGGCCGGTTGACCCTCAGAACCAAAACCTTTGATTCTCCCCTGCCCGCATGGCGGCCCGCTCTCTGGTTCGGCCTATACCGGTCTCTCCACCAATTCTGGTGGAGCCGCCACCTAAGCAGCCGTGTGAGGGCTCCTCTTCTAAAGAGGACCGACCAGACACCAGGCTACCCCTGCATCTGTCAGTCATGGTCACTCCGGGACTCGCCCCTCATGGGTCGAGGGTGACGGTGGCAGGCTGCTGTGTACCTGAGCTCCCTTGAACTCCTGGATGTCACTGGCTCCACTTCATCCTGGGGATGATGAGTCGCCCATTACATTAAGTGATGGAGGAAGTCCTCCTCCTTCCAAGGATCCTCCATCTCATCTCTGATTCCACAGGGATGTCCCTGGAACCCATCCAGAAGAAGGCGGAGTACCCTGTCACGGACATCCTCAAGAGAGGGGAAACCATGACGGAGGCCTTTCCTGTGGTCGAGGCCATTGCTGGTCCGGCACTTGAACTATGGCAGCATCCTGCTTCATGTCCAGCACCGCTATGTGCTAGTACACAGTGCCTATGGGGTCCCTTTGTGGGGTTCATAGACACCCTTCGGTCGAGAGTCTGGTGACTGCATCTGTGAAACCAGGCATACTGCAGTTCTGCCAACACTGACCGTCCCCCAATAAGGAGTCCAAGCTTTTGGACCATTTGGTGCAGAAAGTCTATGCGGCTTCCTCCTTGGGCCTTCATCAGGCCAGTTCGGCCATCATCATGGCACACTTCTTCCATGCCATCCTTGGGTCATTAGCTGAAGTCCTTCCACATCTCCCCGCGGACATGCAAACCACGGTTAAGCAGGTCCGGGACCAGGGCTGGGTTGTTGCCAAACAGCAGCCCAGATGGCCCTGGACATTGGGGATTCTTGTGCCCACTGATGGTCACGAGAGGGCTTTTGCTAGTGCTTGCTGAGGCTCTTCTTCTTCCGCGTGGATACTAGCATAAGTGAGCTGATATGCCTTTCCTTGGGACCAACTTCAGCCCAGGAGTGGCCGTTACTCCACAGCGTACTGAGCAGTCCAGTGCCACCCTTGACGCCTACTTCTGCCAAGGGTTCGGGCAAGAACTAGCAGAAGAAAAGAAGTTTCCTTTTTTGGCACCCTTTTCCCTCAGTGGTTCAGCAGTCCTCCCACCAAGGAGGACAGCAGCAGCAGGCTCTGAAGCTTGCGCCTCGGCCCAAGCCTGGACCCCAACAGGGCTCGTGTAGCTGAGCCGAGGCTCAGGTCCTGGAGCCTCCCTCTGCTTCCTGCCCAGTGACGGGGTGGGGTTGCCACCCCTATATCTCCATCATCATGCCAGCTCTGGGTCCTCCCATGGGGTTGGCCCGCCCACTCTCCTTTCTGCTATTACTACGGACCGTGGTTTCAAGTGGTCGGGTCAGGGACTGCCTCTAGAATTCGAGCAGTACCCTCCCAGCCGAGCCCATGCCCCTCGGGAAGAATGGATTTCTGCATGTACCCAGTTGGCTCTTCAAGATGACATTGCTCAGCTCCTCCTCAAGGAAGCAGTAGCTATCGTGGCAGATCTGTCTGCAGACCCAGGCTTTGTCTCCAGGTACTTCCTGGTGCCTAAGCAGACGGTGGGGCTGGCACCCCATTTTAGATCTCCATGACCTGAATCAATATCTCAGGTCTCACACCTTTTGGATGGTCACTCTGTCCCAGATCATTCCATCGCTGAGTAAAACATGGTTTTGTTCACTGATCTGGCAGGACGGTTCTTCATTCCAATCCATCCGCCCCATTAGCGGTGTTCCTCCGCTTCAGGGTTGAGGGGACCCTCTATGAGTTCCGAGCCATACCGTTCGGCCTGTCATCGGCCCCACGGGTCTTCACCAAATACATTGCAGTGGTGGTGGCCCATCTATGGTGTCGGGGAATCAGAATTTACCCCTACTTCGACGACTGCCTTCTCGCAGGTCACTCCCTACAGGAGGTGGATTGATCCAGGGATCTGTCCCTCCAGATCTGCTCCCAATTCATCCTCCTAATCAAAGAGGCCAAGTGGAACTAGGTTCCTTTCGGGTGATGGTCTTCATGGCGCCTAGCTGTTTCTCACTGGCCAGGGCTCGACTCCCGGACAGGGCGGGAGATTCTTCTCCTTCGCCTAATCATTTCTTTTGGGCAGCTGCGCCCCTGCCCGGTTTTTCTGCCTCTGGGTTATATGGCGGCTGGCACCTCAGTGGTCCAGGGGTTCTGGTTGTACATGTGCTCCTCCAGGAGCTGGCTAAGTGGACTGGCGCCACAGTCATTTTGACTAGTCACTGAACCAGAGGATGTGGGACTTTCCAATGATGGACCACCCCAGAACAGTTGCAGGAAGGGATCCTGTTTGTTCGCCCTGAGCCGACGGTCATCATTACGACCAATGCCTCTCTCATAGGCTGGGGAGCCCACATGGGGGACAGTGGAACCCTGAGGAGTCCCGATACCACATCAACCTCTTGGAGCTCAGAGCAGTCAGACTGGCACTGTCAGCTTTCACTCCTCAGCTCCGGGGTCAAGTGGTTCAAGTCCAGACGGACAATACCACGACCATGTACTACCTCAACAAACAGGTGGTATGCACTCCCATCTGCTGTGCAAGGAGGCGCTTGCATCTGACCTGGTGTCTTGTTAGAGGCAGCTCTCCTAGCTATCCATGTGGCAGGAGCCTCGGTCCTGCTGGCGGATGCTCTTAGCCATATAGGCCAGACATCCCACGAGTGGTCTCTCCATCCAGAGATAGCTTACAGCCTGTTCTCCCACTGGGGTAAATTGATGGTGGACCTGTTTAGGTAGGTAGGTAGGTAGAATTTTTTTTTTTTTTTTTAATACTGGTAATACATGTCATTTGGACAAAATCCAGTTTACAAGATAGACCTGTGTAAGTTCCTATCTAATACATACAATAAGGTTCCATATTAAAAATAAACAAACATTAAGCACAACAAAATAAGAACTAAAATAAATCCTTATAAATTATTCTAAAAGAAAACTCAATAGTTTCTATTAATATAAGAATGTTCAATAATCACAAATATGAGTGTTTAACTCATTATAGTATGAATAGATGAAGAATGACTGATTTCTTATTTACTGGGAGAAGATTCCAAAATCTAGTAGCTTGATGAATCAAAGTCCGATCCTATTTATTTTGAGATTTTCCTACAGATATTTTATTTAAAATGAACTGATCTAGTTAGTAAATCTATTTGAATAGTGTTTCACTGGAAACAATAATAATGAATTTGGATGGTTCACCGATAAACATTTCATTTTATGAATTAAAGTTAACCAATGGCACTGATAATTTGTATCCAAAGGTAACCAGTTCACTTCGCTTAACAGTGAGCAGTGATGTGTACTATAATTCCTTTAATACATATTCAGTCACACGATAGTATGTTTTATCCAATTTAGTCAATAGTGCTTTATTAGCTTCCTATATCAGTTCTCCATTTAACACTGAATAACTAACTGATCAGCCAACTTTTTCCTTCATTGTTGTTAAACATTAGTGCTTCTTAGTGCCCCTACCTTTGTTAACTTTTTTGACCAGTTCTGAAATATGACTAGAAAAGGACGTATGTTCATCAAATATAACCTCTAGATAACTTCATCCTTAACCTGTTCTAATTTAACTGAATTTTGTATAAATACAAAGTTTATATAATATCACCACTTTATTTTATTGAAACTTACATTTTTTTTTTCATTCATACTACTTTGACCGGGAATCACCCTCAACTCGCAAAATCAGATTGCAGGTTTGATTGTAATATTTTCTGTTTTCTCAGATGCATACTGTCGTATCATCTGTATATAATCGATTCTCATGTCTATAATTTGTGAGACTATTTATAAACATTAGAAATATAAGGTCCTAAGATTGATCCTTGGGAACACCTCTATTACCACTTTCCTCCTATTAAACATCCCTGCACCTCTACCTCTGAGATCGACACGATATGATTTAACCAATTTAAAGGGTCATCCCTAATACTTATCTTCTGCAATCTCTCAATAAGCAAGGGGTGGTCCACCAGGTCAAAAGCTTTTGAAAGGTCTACAAAAACGACCGATGTCTCCATATTATTTCCTAAAGACCTGTTTAACAGGTCACTAAATTTCAAAAGAGCTGTTGTAGTCGAATAATTTTTTCGAAAACCAGATTGTTTTGTTGTTAACAAACTATATTTATCCAAATAATCCATAACCTGCATAGAAACACGCTTCAAGCTTTTGACAAAGAGGTAGTAAGCTATAGGCCTATAATTATTCCTTCCCCACATCTCCCTTTATGAATTGGTTTTGCTCACTTTCTTCCAAGATGAGGGAAAATAACCTGTCTGAAGACTCCACTAAATAAATATGTAATAATTATGCTAATTAGAAGCTGCTAACTTCAAAAATCTACTTTCTAGACCATCATTTCAAAGGATTTGTAAATGTTTATTTTTTGAAGTACTTTATAAACATTAGTAACAGTCAAAATTTTAAATTTGAATGGGGGGGGGGGGTCCATTACATAAAGATTTTATTTTAATTTGTTCCGGGTCTGATCGGTAGGGAATTTTACAATTAGGAAGATCAGCAAAAAAATCATTTAGTGCATTACAGATGTCCTTCGAATTTTCAATAAAAGTATTGCCATATTTTAACCTAGATATTTCTTCCGAAGAATTACATCCTGGTTTGGTCAATTTTTTAATCACCCTCCAAAACTGTCTCGGATCAGTACTCATATCAATTTTGTTTTTGTAAAAAGAAATCTTTGAAGCCTTAATTAGCCTTTTACATTTATTTCTTGCAGCATTAAAAGAGATCCAATCCCTTTCCAACTTTGATTTTAATGCTTTTTTCCAAATTCTATTCTTAATTCGGATTTGTTTTAATATTCTATCATTAATCCATGGTAATTTACTAGGCTTTTTTTTTATTTTAATTCTAGGTGCATGTAAATCACATACTTCTCGAAAGGTCTGAGTAAAATATTCAATTGCAGTATCAATATCTGTTTGCCTCCAGGGAAAACACCAAGCTGAGGCAGTATCATGCCCACCCCTCTCAGCAGGGCTCACTGCAGGGGGATGCCTTCTCGAAGCCGTGGACCCCAGGCCTCCTCTACATCTTCCCTCCATTTCTCTTGATCCACAAGGTGTTACTCAAGGTGAGGAGAGACAAGGCAAAGGTGATTCTGGTAGCCCCAGACTGGCCGCGCCAGTTCTGGTATCCAGATCTCCTCAGCCTCAGCTGCAGGCCCCTTGAGCGGCTTTGTACATGCCCGGACCTGATATCTCTGAACCAGGGGAAGGTCTTCCATCCGGACCTTCATTCCCTGCACCTCACAGCCTGGTACCTGCGCAGCTAGAGTTCCAGGCTTTGGGTCTCTCTGAAGATGTCTACACCATGGTGGAGGCATCT
Source organism: Neoceratodus forsteri (assembly GCA_016271365.2). Classification (NCBI taxonomy): domain Eukaryota; kingdom Metazoa; phylum Chordata; order Ceratodontiformes; family Ceratodontidae; genus Neoceratodus; species Neoceratodus forsteri. Next base: position 1,102,225,207 of record CM057450.1, on the reverse strand, counting down.
TGCAGGGAATCGACAAAGAAATGTTATGCCTTCAAATGGAAAAGGTTTTCCATTTGGTGTCAGGATAAGGGTCTGGACCCCTTATCCTATTCCATGGCTAACATTCTCGACTACCTTTGGTCTCTCTCCGAAGGGGTCTACGGTCATCGACCCTTGGGGTGCACCTCGCAGCCCTCTCTGCTTACCGGGTGCGGGCTGGTCTGCCGATGTTGGTGCAGGAGACAGTGGTTAGGCGCTTTTTCAAAGGCCTGGATCACATATCCCCTCTGGTGTGTGAAACTCCACCTCTGTGGGATGTACTGCTGGTATTGGCAAAGCTCATGGACAAGCCATTTTAACCAATGCACAAGTGTGAGCTGTCACACTTGTTGTGGAAGACTGCCCTCCTGGTGGCTATCACGCCTGCCAGAAGGACAGGGGAACTCCAGGCGCGTGGACTGCCCTTATCTGGTCTTCCACAGGGACAAAGTTGTCTTGCTCCCACCGAAATTCCTTCCGAAGGTGGTGTCAGAGTTTCACCTTAACCAGGTGTTGACTCTGCCGGTATACTACCCTAATTACACCTCGGACGCCGAGTACAGGCTCCATACTTTGTACGTGAGATGTGCTGTCTCCTGTTATAAGGAGAGGACGGTGGAAATTCATAGAGAGGTTCACCAGCTGTTCATCACCTATGCTGAAGCCGCTTCTGGCAGACTGCAGCCAAACAGACCATAGCAAGATGGATTACATTATGCATAGGTCTATGCTATGAGTTGGTGGGCATGGAGCCTCCCAGAGGGATAAGGGCTCATTTTACCTGCCGTACTGCTGCATCGGTGGCTGCTTCCAGGGACATCCCCATACAGGAAATCTGTTGGGCTGCTACATGGAAGTCGGCAGACACCTTCATTTCCCACTACCACATCGCCCTTGAGTCTTGCTGGGATGCTGGTTTTGGGACCTCAGTTCTCCAATCTCTGTTCCCTAAGTAGGGGGTGTGCACCTTGCCTCCCTCCTCCCACAGAACTGCTAGGAGTCTGCCAAAGAGTGTGGATGAACAACATATTCACGATCCTAGAAGAACAGGTTACTCACCTGTAACAGTAGTTCTAGGAGTGGTATATGTTGTTCATCCACATGGACCCACCCGACCTCCCCAGCTGCAGACGCACAACACCTGGCTTCCAGTGGGCTAAGATCTGGCATCATGGGGTGGAGCCGAGGTATATCCCACCCGGATGGGTGGAAGGAGCCAGCTTGAAGACTTCCGGCAAGATTTAAAGGGGAAAGGGATATGCCAAAGAGTGTGGATGAACAACATATACCACTTCTATAACTACTGTTACAGGTGAGTAACCTGTTCTTACCTGAATTTCCACAAGGATAGGGTGTCGTTATGTAGCAATCCTAATTTTCTTCCAAAAGTAGTGTCAGAATTGACTTTAAACCAATCCATACACTCACCAGTGCATTTTGCAGAGCCTACTAATCCAGGAGAATCCTTGCTCCATACATTACATGTACATAGAATTTTGCGTTATCATATTCTCCGTACCAAGCCACAGCGCAAATCAGCACATTTTCTCTTTCACCCTAGGTAAAAAGGACAATCCTGTTTCTAAGCAGTGCCTGCCCACATGGTTGACCAACTGCATTTCTTTTTGTTAATAAAAAATACAACAAACTGCTCCCAGGTGTGGTTAAACCTCATTCCACGTGGGACACGGCTGCCTCAGCTGCATGCTTTAGAGGCGTTTCAGCATCTGAAATTTGTGATGCTGCAACTTGGTTATCAGTTCATACCTTCACCAAGCATTATAGTTTGGACATTGCATCCAAGAAACAGACCAGTTTTGGTGGGGCGGTCCTACAAGGCCTGTTGTCCTAACATTATTTGGCACTCCTCCGCCCATTTGTCTCTCAGCTACTTGGGACTCGTTCCTAATGGTCTGACCTGCTGCAAGAGATTTTCTTAATGAAGATAGTATAATTGCATAAGAACTTGCCGTAACAGTAGATCTTCGAGAGAATCTCTTGCAGCAGGTCATGTTGCCCCTTCCTCCGGTCCCCTTGCTTCCCGCTGTAGGAGGAAGACTTGTTCCTACTCTGCAAAAAATATTAAGGTATTGCCACTTCTTCCTCAATTACCCTTGGAGGCCTCTATAATCATCTCGTATATGGTCACTGAGGGAGAAAAGAACTGAGGAGCATCTGGGACTGCCCCCTTTTATATGTACCAGGATACAACACGTGGTGTCATTGGGGGTGGTCCCAGGTCGACTGCTAACAAAATCCTTCGGCTGGAAATGATGCCTGCAGCTGAAATATTCCTAATGGTGGGACCTGCTGCAATAGATTCTCTCAAAGATCTGCTGTTACAGTAAGTTCTTACGCAGCTGTACTTTCTACTGCCTCTCCTTCAACCAATTTCCTACCGATCTTACTATATTCCTTGCCACACCCAGATCCTCCATCTTCAGCAGTGTTCTATGAGGCACTGAGTCAAAAACCTTGCTGAAGTCCAAATGAAATAAATCCATGGCATGGCCCCTATCCAATACCTTCATCACCAATTCAAAGAAAACTATCAGGTTGTTCTGACAAGCCCTTTCTGCCATGAACCCAAACATAGAGTTTGACTGCAGATAAGGATCAACTGGCCCGCCTAGTCTGTCCATTTTTCTCTGCCTCTAGTGTGTCACTGCATATCCTGCTTGATATCAGACTCTCCCCTCTTCCTTTCCACCAAGATCCCCTTATGCCTATCACATGCTTTCTTGAACTCCCACCACTGTTTTCTCCCCAACCTCCTCTGAGGGAAGACTGTTCCAGGTATTCACCACTTTTTCTGTGAAGAAGTACTTCCTCACATGCCTCCTGAATCTGCCCCCCTCCAACTTCATTGCATGTCCCCTTGTTCTTGAGCATCTTTTTTTCCTAAAAGAAAAATAAATAAATACTTCCCTCCTGTACCTTATTTACTCCCATGAGGTATTTAAAGGTCTCTATCACATCCCCCTCCCTTCTCTCTTGCAGTGTGCACATATTGAAATCTTTTAGTCTGTTCTCTTAGGGCTTCGGATGCAGACCCTGCACCATTTTACTTGCCTTCCTCTGGACAGCCTCCACTCTGTGACCTTTCAGAGATGTGGTCTCCTGATCTGGACACAGTACTACAAGTAGGGTATGAACCAGCGATCTATACAGAGGCAACACCACCTCCCTCTTTCTGCTGGTGATACCCCTCCCTATGCACCCCAGCATCCCACCAGCCCTCCCAACTGCCTTGTCACACAGCCTGGCCACCTTTAAGTCATCAAATATGATTACCCCCAGGTCTGTTTCATGTTTGGTGGTCATCACAACCCCTTCACCCATTTTGTACTCAGCCTGTGGGTTTCTGTGCCCAAAGTGCATGATTTTAAACATTTTCGCATTGAAACCAAGCTGCCATACCCTTGACCACTCCTCGTGTTTTCTCAGGTCTCTGTTCATTCTTTCTGCCTGCCACACCCAGCAATGTTCACTCTATTGCAGATTTTGGTGTCATCTGCAAAGAGGCAGACCTTCCTTCCAGCTCCTCTGCAGTGTTGTTTTTATAGGACCAGTCCCGAGGCTGGCCCCATGGTGTGGAGGGCTGAGGTGCCTAGTGCCTTACCTCTGGCCACACTGGCGACCTGAGTTCGGAAATGGAGTCAGGTCATTCGGGGGCTGGCCGGGGGAGGGAGGATCAAGCGTCCCATCAGATAGCTGTCCTTTCTAGGGACATGGATATGTTGTTCATCCACACTGTCTGGCAGGCTCCTTGCCGCTTTAAATCTTGCCGGAAGGTCTTCAAGCTGGCTCCTCCCACCCACCCGGGTGGTAAAACTCTCAGCTCCGCCCCATGACGCCAGATCTTCCTTACCGCTTGAAAGCTCAGGTTCCCTCCTTAACGCTCTGCGTGTAGACTGGATCCTAATTCTTCGGTTCGCCTGAAACTTATTTTAAAATTTTCAAGACTTTGGTCAAGTTTCTCCCTCGCGGCTGCGATGGACAAATTGATTCCCGGATTTCGGTGGTGCCCTTGTGGGCAGAATATGTGCAGGACGGACCCGCACTCCACGTGCATCTACTGCCTCGGCTTAGAACATGACCCGCAGGCCTGCGATTTATGCCGTTCATTTTCCGCCAATGTCCTGGAAGACCGCGCTGCCCGGTTACAGCTTGGGTGCCCTGAGACGCGCTACCTGCCGGTGAAGTCGAAGGAGGCCCGTTGGGCGGTTACTGTGGTGGCTGGCTCAGCTGAGCAACTCGAGCAGATGATCACCCTCGAGGAGGAGGCGGCGGCACAGGCCGCATCATCCCCTTCCTCGGTCACGGCATTTATCCCACTCTCTCTGGGTACCTCGTATTCAGCTTCTTTCAAGGAGCTTTGCCAATCCCTTTCCACGAAGGGAGAGGGGCCATCGGGACATTCCTCTCAGTCCAAATAGAAGGACTCAAAGGGTAAGTCCCATCGTCGGCGTTCGTGGGAGCGGGAGAGGTCCCCTTCCCCGGACAGTCGACACTCGACTTCGGTCGAGGTTGTGGCTAAGGCCGCTGGCTTCACGGTGTCCCCATCAGGTCAGCCGGCTGAGACACCCATCGACGCGGTTGAGATTTTTCTTGACCCGTCAGACGGGCTGTCGACTGGTGAAGCTGACAACCCTTCCTCACCGGTTCCCCCGGTGGAGACCAAGGACCTGCCTGCACCTCCGGTGCCGCAGTCCTTGGTTAAGGCTTCTAAGCCAAGGGAAGAGCGGGTGTCCCCTGCCCCTTCCCAGACCCATCTTCGGAAACGCCGAGGATCTCGGTCTCGGTCTCGGACATTGTCTCGGTCCAGCCGATCCAGCTGACATCGGCAGTCTCGGTCTCGGCACCGAAGTAAGCGGCGCCACCGCTCGTCCTCGTCTTCCTCCTCGGAAGAGGAGAGGCTTCAATGTAAGTTGCGTCGATGCTATGAGGACCTGATGTGGCAGCAGTTACTTCTGTCCGGGAACAAGCCGACGCCGTCGCCTTCCCCGGCCATCAAGTGGCTGTCACCCGAGCGTCCGAAACAACCCCTCATGGTAGCCAAGGTGCCCAAGCCTAGGCCGGTTGTTCGGCCGAAACCAGCTGCCCCACCGATTGTGGTGGAACCTCCACCTCCACAACCGAAAACGGGGGCGCCGACCAAGGACTCTCGGTCGGGTCAGGGCCTGCCCCACAGGTTGTTGGTCACCCTGACTCCCAACCGTCCTCGGCAGGTGGAGGGTGGCTCAGGCCCCAGGCAGCTCTTCGCGGACTCCTTGGAGTCCAACGACGACTCCTCCCTGTTCTCCAGGCCCATTGACCTGGAGTCCTCTGGGGGACAGTCGATGGACGAAAGCCCATCGTCCTTCATGGGTTTGCTTCGGCTCATCTTGGAATCCACCGGGATGCAGCTCGAGCCCGTATCCAAGCAGGCCAAGCATCCCCTGGCGGAGATACTGGGCCGAGGGGATTCACCCACGGAGGCCTTTCGGTGGCTGAAGCCATTGTGGGCCCAGCCTTGGAGCTCTGGCAGCAGCCTGCTTCCTGTCCTGTGCCTTCAGCCAGGATGGCCAGGAAGTATGCGGTCCCTATCGGCTCTTTGCCCGGTTTTTCGGAACACCCCTCTGCCGAGGGGTTGATCACCGACAGCATTTTCCGGCGTTCCGGGAACGCTCGGGATGTGGACAAGCCCCCCGACAAGGAGTCCAAAAAGCTGGACTATGCCGGGTGCAAGGTGTACGCTGCGTCCTCCCTTGGCCTCCGCCAGGCCAGCTCGGCCGTGCTGATGGCACACTTCTCCCACGCCCTCATGGGCTCCCTGGATGAGGTGATCCCTCATCTCCCGGCCGATCTGCAGACCACGGTCCGGCAGGTGCGGGACCAGGGTAGGGCAGTGGCTAAACAGCAGCTCCAAATGGCTCTGGACATTGGAGACTCCTGTGCCAGATCGGTTGTGGCCGCGGTGGCCATGCGCCGCAGAGCATGGCTGAGGATATCCACCTTCACAGCGGATACCCAGCACAAACTGGTGGATGTCCCCTTCCTGGGGACCGACCTCTTCGGCCCTGGAGTGGAAGGTCACCTCCAGTGGATCGAAAAGTCCAGTGCCACTCTGGACTCGGTCACCTCCACCCAGAAGGACAAAGGCCGCCAACAGCAGCAGCACAAGTCCTTTTGCCCTTCTGCGGCTGCGGTATGACCGGCCCAACAGCACCAGCACCAGGGCCAGCAGGCTCGCGCTTGGCATCCCAAACCGAAGCCCGCGGCTTCCTCCAACAGGAAGCAGGGAGATAAAGGCCCAGGATGTCCCTCGGCCGGTCCCTTCTCTAAGCCTGCCCAGTGACGGGTTGAGGGGTGTCGCCCCCAGCTTTGTCACTCCCCCCTGGGTTCCCCCAGTGGGGGACGGCTCCGCCACTTCCTTTCTGCTTGGTCCGTTATCACCATGGACTGTTGGGTTTTGGAGGTGGTAGGAAAGACCTGCCCCTGGAGTTCGAGCCGGCTCTGCCCTTCCAAGCTGTCACCCCTCGGGGGGCTACGGGGTCCACAGCTTCTTTGTCGGCTCGCCGAGCCGATATTGCCCTGCTCCTCAAAAAAGAGGTGATCAGGAAGGTGGCGGATCCTCCTCCAGACCCAGGGTTTGTGTCCAGGTACTTCCTGGTCCCAAAACGGACGGGGGCTGGCGCCCCATTCTCGACCTGCACGACCTGAACAGGTTCCTAAGGTCTCGGACCTTCAGGATGGTCACTCTGGCTCAGATAATCCCATCCTTGGAATGAGGCATGTGGTTCTGTTCTCTGGACCTTCAGGACGCGTTCTTTCACGTCCCAATCCATCCATCCCACCAGAGATTCCTCCGCTTCAGAGCGGAGGGATCCCTTTACAAGTTCTGGGCCATGCCCTTTGGCCTTTCCCTAGCTCCCAGGGTCTTCACCAAATGCATGGCAGTGGTGACAGCATTCCTGTGGTGCCGAAGGGTCCGGGTGTACCCCTATCTGGATGACTGGCTGATTGCAGCCCCTTCCAGAGTGGAGGTGGAGCGGTCCAGGGATCTGGCCCTCCAGATTTGCTCTCAGGTTGGCCTCCTCATCAACGAGGCCAAGTCAGAACTCGTGCCAAAGCAGGTGATACAATTCATCGGGGCAGAGCTCGACTGTCTACGAGCCAGAGCAAGGCTCCCGGCGGACAGGGTAGAGGTTCTTTCCTCCTTTGCCCAATCATTTCAGGTTGGGCAATTGCGCCCTGCCCAGGACTTCCTGCGCCTCCTGGGCCTCATGGCGGCCTGCACCAGCGTGGTCCATTGCGCCCGCTTGTACATGCGTCCCCTTCAATGGGGGCTGGCCAGCCAATGGTCACAGCACTTCGATCCACTGGATCAGCTAGTGACAGTGACCCAGAGGATGTGGAATGCTCTCCAGTGGTGGACCGTTCCAGCACATCTGCAGGAGGGCATCCCATTTGTCCGCCCCGAGCCGATAGTCTCTCTATCGACCGATGCCTCTCTGATGGGTTGGGGTGCCCATCTGGGGGAGCACAGAGCGCACGGCCTCTGGTCCCTTTGGGAGCCCCGATGCCACATCAACCTGCTGGAGCTTCGAGCGGTTCATCTAGCCCTCACCGCCTTCGCTCCGTTTCTACGGGGTTAAGTGGTTCAGGTCCAGACGGACAATACCACGACCATGTACTACCTAAACCGCCAGGGCGGGACGTGCTCTATGCTTCTGTGCAGGGAAGCTCTCCGCATTTGGTCACTCGGGCGCAGTCTGGAGGCGGATCTCCTCGCCATTCACGTGGCAGGAGCCTCCAACACCCTGGCCGATGCCCTAAGCTGGATAGGGGCTGCGTCTCACGAGTGGTCTCTCCTGCCGGAGGTAGTACAAGATCTCTTCTCCCACTGGGGCACGCCTCAGGTGGACCTATTTGCCTCCAGGGAGAATGTGAAGCTGAGACTGTTTCATGCCCGCCCTCCCTCAGCAGGGCTTGCTGCAGGGGTATGCCTTCTCGAGGCTGTGGACCCCGGGCCTCTTCTACACCTTTCCCCCATTTCCCTTGATCCACAGGGTGCTTCTCAAGCCAAGGAGGGACAAGGCGCAGGTGATTCTGGTAGCCCCAGACTGGCCCCGCCAGTTCTGGTATCCATATCTCCTTAGTCTCAGCTGCAGGCTCCCGAGGCGGCTTCCAGCCCGCCCGGACCTGATCTCAGTCAATCAGGGGAAGGTATTCCATCCAGACCTTCAATCTCTGCACCTGACGGCCTGGTTCCTGAGCAGCTAGAGTTCCAGGCCTTGGGTCTTTCCGACGAGGTCCTCAACGTCTGTCTGAGGCGTCCCTGTATGAGTTGACCAGAAAATACTATGCCTTCAAATGGAAGAGATTCTCCATTTGGTGTCAGGGCAAGGCCTGGACCCTTCCTCCTGTTCCTTGCAAGCATTCTGGACTACCTGTGGTCCCTTTCTCAGCAAGGGCTTCGGTTGGCTGACCCTTAAGGTGCACCTGCCAGCATTTCTGCTGGGCTCGGCTGGGCCGGAAGCAGTCGGTGGCGTAGGAGAAGGTGGTCAGGCGCTTTTTCAAAGGCCTTGATCACATATCCCCTCCAGTGTGAGAACCTCCACCTCCGTGGGATCTACTGCTGGTATTGGCTAAGCTCATGGGCAAGCCATTCGAACCGATGCACAGGTGTGACATCTCTCACCTGTCATGGAAGACCGCCTTCTTGGTGGCTATCACGTCAGCCACAAGGATGGGAGAGCTCCAGGCGCTTTCCATCGAGTCTCCTTATCTGGTCTTCCACAGGGACAAGGTTGTCCTGCGCCCCCAACCGAAATTCCTTCCGAAGGTGGTGTCGGAGTTTCACCTTAACTAGGTGTTGACTCTGCCGGTGTTCTACCCCAGTCACACCTCAGAGGCCAAATATAGGCTCCATACTTTGGATCCTAGAAGAGGGCTTGCTTACTACAAGGAGCGGATGGCTGAAGTTCAGGGAGAGGTTCGCCAGCTGTTTGTCACCTACGCTGAAGCCGCACCTGGCAGACCTGCAGCCAAGCTGACGATAGGCAGGTGGGTCACCTCCTGCATAAATCTCTGCTATAGGTTGGCAGGCATGGAGCTTCCCAGAGGGATAAGATCTCATTCTACCTGCCATACTGCTGCATTGGTGGCTGCTTCCAGGGACATCCCTATCCAGGAAATCTGCAGGGCTGCTACCTGGAAGTCAGCACACACCTTCATCACCCACTAACACATCGACCTTGAGTCACGCCGAGATGCTGGTTTTGGGGCCTCGGTTCTCCAGTCTTTATTTCTCAAGTAGGGGGTGTGTGCCTTGCCTCCCTCCTCCCGGAGAACTGCTAGGAGTCTGCCAGACAGTGTGGATGAACAACATATCCATGTCCCTAGAAATACAGGTTACTCACCTGTAACAGGAGTTCTAGGAATGGTATATGTTGTTCATCCACACGACCCACCCAACCTCCCCGGCTTCAACGCACAACCTGGCTTCCAGCGGGCTAGATCTGGCATCATGGGGTGGAGCCGAGAGTTTTACCACCCGGGTGGGTGGGAGGAGCCAGCTTGAAGACCTTCTGGCAAGATTTAAAGCCGCAAGGAACCTGCCAGACAGTGTGGATGAACAACATATACCATTCCTAGAACTCCTGTTACAGGTGAGTAACCTGTATTTCTTGGGGGAGGGGGGTTGTGTGACCTGCTGCTTGGCTGCCACATGGGGGTGCCAGGTAGTAGCACAGTTCGGGCACACACACAAGCCAGCCAAACACAGGCATTTGAGAACATCTCCGCAGAGACTGAGCTCATTCGTTACACCACTGCACGTGGGTGGCTGCAAGGTCTACAGCTTGAGGAAGAAAATCAGGTGGAAAATTGGAGGGTGGGCTACACGAAGCCCAACCTGCTAGCACCATCGTCCCACCTGGTGGGGGGGGGGATGGAGACTCGGGACAGCCGGGGACTGTGGGACTGGCTGACACAGCTGTCCAGCCTGCCATGCAGGGATAAAAACCTGTACGAAAAAAAAAAAAAAAAAAAAAAAAAAAAGAGGACTGGTCCCAGTACTTGTCACTGAGGCACCCCGCTGGTCACCCTCCCTTCTCTGGAGTGACCTCCATTTATCACCACCCTCTTTCACCTATCCCCTAACAAGTTTCTTACCCAGTTTACCACCTTCGGACCTACCCCTAAGCTGTAGGCCACGTCCACCACTCCACCCTGATTTAATTCCCCTGGTCACCCAGTCAAAGAAATCTATCAGATTAATTTGACATGACCCCGCTCCCCTCATGAATCAGTACTGCCTCAGGTCTTGAAACCCACTGGATTTAAGATATTTCACAATCCTTTCCTTCAGCAGTGACTCCATTAGTATTCACACCACCGATGTCAGGCTGACTGACCTACAGTTGCCAGCCTCCTCCCTCCTACCACTTATGTGAAGTGGTACTACGTTCTGTCCACCTCTAGCCCCCCAGAGCCACTCCTGTTTCCAGTGAGTTGTTAAATAGGACTGTCAGAGGTGCAGCCAGTACCTCCCTGAAGTCCTTCAGTACCCTTGGATGCACCACATCAGACCTCATCGCATTGTGCACTTTTAAGATTTGTGAATCTGTTCATGACTTTCTCCTCCGAAAAAGGCCTAGTATCCCTTTCCCTTCAGAGCTCCTGCTGCTTCTTTGTGGCCTCTCCACTTCTTCCTGTGTGAACACTGTACAAATGTATTTGTTCAGGATCCTTTTCCTGGTCCCCCTCTGCACATTCTCCACCCCCCTTCCCTTCTTAACCTTATAATCCCCCCACCACGGTCTTCCTCTTTTCACTTACGTGCCTAAAAAATGTTGTGTCCCCTTTTACCACCACCTGGGCTATTCTGTCCTTAGTTTGAGCCTTCACACTCCTTACTGCTTTTCCTGCTTCCCTCTGTGTCCCCTAATACATCTTCCTATCATCATCCCTCTGCTTCTCCTTGTACCTTCTGAATGCTATCCTTTTGGCCTTTACCTTTTTAACCACTTCTTTCGAGAACCATGGCAGCCTGTTTTACCTCTTACTTTTACTCAGTTTGACACAGGTTTGTTGCATTCACTGTGCCCTCCTTTTTTCGCCCACTGTTGCTCCACCCCACCCAGGTCATCTCCCATGCCAGGTCATGCTAGAGGCACTCACCCTGTTTTAAAATCTGCCCTCCTGCAATCAAGGACCCTCGCCCTTGTGGGGTTCAATTCTGCAGCTGTCCTTTTGTTGAACCACACTGTACAGTGATCACTGGACCCCAGATGACCTCCTACATTGATGTCTGCAACACTATCCCTGTTAGGGAATACCATGCCCAGTATTGCCCCATCATGAGTGGGCTTTCTTACTGGTTGCCTGTGGAGCACCCCTTGCAGGGAGTCCAGAATATCCTGCTGCTAGCTGAAGCTGTTTGTAGGATACTCTAATCTATATCCAGCAGATTGAAGTCCCCCACCAGCAGCACCTGCTCCTTTTCTGCCATCTTGCCAGTGGCTTCCACCAGTACCATATCTAACCCCCCCCCCGTAATGGAGATCTGTAGATAATGTCAGTGTGAATAGTGGCTCTGTTCCCCATTTCCAGCGTCACCCCCCTCCCGGGATTCCCTTTAACTCAGTCACTTTTATGCCTTCCCTCACATAAAACATCCTGGTCCTTTGTATCTCCGTCAGAATTTATCGCTGATGCATGCATCTCATTGCTTAGAGATTATGTTTTAATTCAAAGTACAAGAACAACATAAAACTACCTGTAGCTGAAAAGAAAGATATAGGGAGGCCCATGCTGCTTCTGAGGTAACAGTGGCAGCCTTAGTGGCCCCTTGGTGGGAAAATAGATCTCCCAAATCCCTAGCCAACTCGTCCTGGAATCTAGTGACCTCCTTCCTAAACCAAGAGAGGTGTGTGCAGAGGGGGCAGCACTGCAGTGTACAGAAGGTTTCTCTGAAAACTGCTACCCCACAACCACTGCACTGCACCACTCCCAGGATTCTCTACTTCTTTTCTCCGTGTGTTACCAGGGAACACTTTTTTACCCTTATCCCTGATGGGATGTTTCTAGTTTCCCCCCTTTTGCTTGCTTTGCTGCTTTGTATCCGTCTCTAGATAGAGGTTTCCCTTGTACTCAATTCAACAGTTAGTTTCCTCTTATATGAAGTGTTTTCCTCCTTCCCTTAGCCTTCTCTGCTTGTTCCTACTGAGGTAGTAGCACTTCAGCCTTCTCCTAACCCTTTGCTACCTGACCTTAGATAGATTGCTATTAGTGTTTTCCTATACCCTTTTTAAATCCCTTTATACTACTACCTTAGATAAGGTGTTGTACCTGTTCCCGGTTTCAGCCCACCTTTGACCCTCCACCCTTTGCTGCAATGAGTATTACACAAAGAGTGAGAGCAGGAGCCTTCCCCTAGAAACATGGTAACATAGAAACATAGAATTTGATGGCAGATAAGGACTGCTTGGCCCACCTGGTCTGCCCATTTCCCTACCTAATGGATAAACTGCAGATCCTAGTTAACCAACAGCCTACTTCCTCCTACCCCCACTAGAATTGCCTTATGTCTTTCCCTTGCATTCTTTTAAATTCCCCCACTGTTTTTGACTCCACGACTTCCTCAGGAAGGCTGTTCCATGCATCCACAACCCTCTCCATGAAAAATACTTCCTCACATTACCTCTGAGCTGTCCCCCCTCTGTCTTCAAATTGTGCCCTCTTGTTCTTGCACATCTCTTTTTCTGAAAGATGCTACCTTCTTGGACTTTGTTGATTCCCTTGAGGTACTTGAAAGTTTCTATCATGTCCCCCTCTTCCTTTCATCGAAGGTATACATATTAAGCTCCTTTAGTCTCTCTTCGTATGTCTTCTGGTGCAGACCCTGCACCATTTTGGTTGCCCTCCTCTGGACAGCCTCCACCCTATGTCTTTGCGGAGATGGAGTCTCCAGAACTGTACGCAGTACTCCAGATGGGGTCTCACGAACTGTCTCTGCAGAGGGATAACAGGTTCTTGTTTTCTACTGGTGATGCCTCTCCCTATGCATCCCAGTATCCCCCAGCCCTCCTTACTGCCTTCTCACATTGCTTGCCCACCTTTAGGTCATCTGATATAACTAGCCCCAGGTCCCTTTCCATTTTTGTTGTTGTCAGTATCTCACCCCCATTGTGTACTCTTCCCCAGGGTTTTTGTTTCACAGGTGCATTACTTTGCACTTCTTGGCTTTGAATCTAAGCTGCCATACATTTGACCATTCCTCCAATCTTGCCAAGTCCCTTCTCATCCTTTCCATCCCACCTTGTGTATCAACCCTGTTGCAGATCTTTGTGTCGTCTGCAAAGAGACATACTTTTCCTTCCAGTCCCTCTGCAATGTCACTGATAAAGACATTAAAAAGGACCGGACTCAGTACTGAGCCCTGCGGTACCCCACTAGTAACCCCCCTTTCTTCACTGTAGACTCCATTTACTATTACCCTCTGCATTCTGTTGTCCAGCCAGTGTTTTATCCAGGCTACCACCCTGGGACCCACTCCCAGGCTGACTAAGAGCCTCCTGCTGATGCCTGATGACATCTAAGTTACCTGTTGCACTCCTTCGCTGTTCCACTCGCTCGCCGGTTCATGAACATCATGTTCCTTGTACAGCAAATGAAAAGAATAGTCTCAGAATTGACATATCATCCATAAGCCTTCTTCTGTCTTCTTCTTATCTAAAAGAGAAAAGAGCAAATTTTACCCATGCTGTATACTATCCTGGAGACCATTGCCCTCGAGGCAGTCTGTGAGGTTGTCTTTTTTTTTTTTTACTTTATTTCCCTCTGGTCATGGCCCTGTGGAACCTCTCTCAGGCATCCTAGTCCTGAGTCCTGCCTGCCTAAGGCCCTCCCGATCTGTGCCTCCTCTCTCCCCCCCCTCCCTGCAGCCAGTACCCCTGGTTTAAACCGCCTGGGGTAGGTCGCCCCTCCTCTTGGGCGCTCTTGCAAGTCAGACTCTGGCTGCAGGGCAGGGCTCTGCTGGAGGACCTGAAAGGCCAGTCAGGGATGGTCTAGCGAAGGGCATGGGGGACAGATGCCGTTGCCTGTCCACAGCGCCAAGTTTTTCCATTTTTCTGTGCATTACCCCCCAACCCCCCCTTCCTTGCATGGTGCACGTCGATGCACTGGCCTGCTTGTTTGCTTGGCGAATTGCAGTGCTCCTGGTCTCCACCGGGGGCCGCTGGTATGCCGGGGCAACCCACCCTTCCTTGCCGTGGAGGAGAGCACCACGAGGGCACTCATCCTCAACCCTTCCCCTGCTGACCCCCAGTGCCCAAGCTCGCTCCTGAACCCGGGTCATCGGTGTAGCGCGAGGTGTGGCATTCAGCGCCTCAAACCTCAGCACCACTGGGCCAGCCCTGTGAGGTTGTCTTTAACCAGTGACTCCATCAGTTTACCCACAACAGAGGTAAGACTAATGGGTTTGTAGTTCCCCACTTGCTCCTTGTCCCCCTCCCCCCCACCAAGAAGACTGTGTCTGTTACCGTCCAGTCTTTTGGAACTACCCCATTTGTAGTAAGCTATTGAATAGCTCTCTCAGGTGTTCAGCCAGTTCTGCTGCCAGTTCTTTGAGTACCCTCGGATGCATCCCATCAGGCTCCAGGGCCTTATCCATTTTTAGGGCTCCCAGTCCTTTCTGGACCCTTTTGCTGATAAATACTGGCTGCCCCCTTTTTGGCTGCCTTGATGCCACTCTCTGGTGGGGGCATATGGTCTTCTTTTGAGAAGACTTGAGGAAAAATAAATTTAAGGACAGCTGCCTTTTGCAAATCCTCCTCTATTACCCTACCTCCCTCAGATAGCCCAACAGTTTCCCCTTCTTCCTTTCTTTTTTCTCTAATGTTGCTGAAGAACTGCTTTTCCCTGCCACTTATCCATTGTACACAGTGCTGCTTATTTCAGCTTTTGCCTCCCTAACCATCTTCTTTGCTTTCTTTGTTCTCAGTTGGTATCCCCCCCACACACACACACACATTTCCTTGTACCTGGTTAAGACCTCTTTTTTTTTTTTTTGTTTCCCTCACTGCTTCCCTTACCCTTTCCGAGAACCATGTTGGTCTCTCTTTGTTATTGTTCCTCATGCATAACTTGGATGTCTCAAGAATGGCTCTTTAATTGCCCCCATCTCTCCTCCACACCTCCAATGCTGTCTACCCCAATTGACTTGTCCAGGACTAACTAATTCATCCTGTTGCCCTTCTGAAATCAAGAACCTCAGCCCTCAGTTGGGGCTTTCCTATCCCAAGGGTGAGCTCAAACCACATAGAGTTATGGTCACTGGAACCTAATGGCTCCCGTGCTTGCACACCTCCTACCACCTCCAGGCTGGTGAGCACCACATTGAGAATGGCAACCTCCTTGGTGGGTTCATTCACACCACAAGAGCTCTTTGAGACTTCCACCACTTGTGCCCTGTATACTCTTAGCACTGCATCCTGGGCCTTTCTAAGCAAAATCAAGCCATAATCAGCATGCCACAAACAAATGTGACTACCTCTTGAACCGTAAGTGCTACACACAAAGTATGAGTGGCAAAGTTGTTCAGCACAACGTTACCTTTCCAATGGTGTTATGCAATCAGTTGTAATCAATTTAGTTTTTATTTTATACTAGCTGAAATACCAAACAACTGATTTTTTTCAGATTTTTTTCAAGGTGCTTAGGTGACGCATGAGAGACAAATGTCAGCCATCCACACCATACCTTAAACAAATGCAAATAACTCCTAAAGTATGTGTGGTAGACACAAAGTATCAGTGGCAAAATTGTTCAGCACAAAATAACCTTTCTAATGGTGCTATGCAATCAATTGTAATCCATTTAGTTTTTATTTTATAGTAGCTGAAATACCAAACTACTGTTTTTTTTTCAAATTTATTCAAGGTGCTTAGGTGAGACTTGAGAGACAACTGTTAGCCATGCACACCATGCCTTAAACAAATATGAATAACTCCTAAAGTATACATGATAGACACAAAGTATCTGCAGCAAAATTGTTCAGAGCACAATTACCTTTCTAACAATGCTATGCATTCAATTCTAAGCAATTCGGTTTGTTTAATAGTTAGGTAAAAACTGCTGACTTCCTCAGACGTTTCTAGGCCTGAGTGAAGGTCAGTTGAGTACGTCTACAGGCGTTATTGTCCTGAGTGGCTATGCTTTCAGACACCGCCTACAGACGTCTCTAGGCCTGAATGAGTTTAACTGTATAGATAATGTTTACTGACTCAAGCAAATTGTAACTTTTAATATTTGTTACGGTGATTTATGTGTATTTGTGTCCCAGGTCGTGCCTGTAAAAGGGCCTTTAGGCCCAGTTTACTAAGCTTGTTAACAAAATAAAACTGAAATGAAAATAACCAGCTGCACCAGCAGATAGTCCTGAAATGTATACGTCAGGGCCTGACGTCTGGTGCACCTGGCAGGGGGAACATTCCAGTCCGTATCTGGCAGGTTTAAATGACCCACCACTGCTACCTCCCCGTTTGCCACTCCCCTTCCTAGTCTTTCCCCATCTCCCTGCCCCTCTCTTCCCAGTGTCCTGGCAGTCTATAGATAACCCCCAACCATAGTTTCTTGTCTGAGGCTGCTGTGAGCTCGACCCACATACACTGTGTCTCCCCAATTTTTCTTTTGATGTATCTGTCTTCCAAAACCTCGATGCCTGTCAATCTCGCTGTCTGCCAGTATTGCCTGGAGCTTGCTGATTTTATTACACAGACTCCTGGAGTGAGGGTAGACCCCTTTCTATCGAACTCTTGATCCCCTTTTGCATTTCACTTGTCTTTCTCCGTTATACTTCCCTACTCTCTTTAACTTATTGTTTATTGCAGGCTTTGTCCCCCGCCCCCCCCCCGGTCCCTTACTGTAGACCAGTTTGAACCTCATCCTTATTTTTTGTCCACTGTGCTGCTACAGGCCCCCGGATTAGGGGGAATACTAGTTAGGTTCCCTTTCCTCTCCTGTCACCGTGGTTCCCCTGGTCTCAGTCTCCCCCTGCAGGCAATTTAACTGTCCAGTGAAGAGGTCAAACTTCTGCCCCAGCACACTGAGCCCTTTTCTGTAAGGTGAAGACAGTCACCCTTGAAGAACCTTCTGTCCCAGAAGTCTCCCCAGTCCCACACAAAGTGATACCCCATCTCCTGACACCATTCCTTTAACCACCTATTAAGCTCTTCAGTCTCATCCCTCCTTATTTCTTTCCCTTCTCCCTACTCTTCACTGGGAGGACCTTAGAAACGGCCAGGGAGGCTGACTGTGCCTTCAGTCTGTCCCCCAATCTGCAGATGTTCTGCTTCACTGTCTACACGGGCTGGTTGCCCAGATCGTTAGTACCCAAGTTTATCAGGACCCCCAGATTCCCCCCTCCCTCTCATCCATCCTTCCTGTCCTGTCTGTATCCCAGATGGCCAGTGCACAGAAGGGACTTGACCATACCCCTCCCACCGCCCTCCCTACTCTCCTGATCACTGAGTCTCTAACCTTTAAAACTCCTGACTGACTTCCTCCTGCTTGTCCCCCCCAGGTGACATTAAGTCGTCCTGCCCATTACCCTGACTGATTCAGCCTCCGCCCCCCCCCCCCCCGAGTCAGATACTTGAGTCTCCTCCAGGGGTGCAAAGTGATTTTCTTTGTGGGTAGTGTGGGGCTGATCAACCTCGTAGTGGCTACCCCTGCCTTCCTTCCTCCTCTCCACCCCCTTCCCCTGGAACAGTGGGCTTGTGGGGGTGTGGGGCATGAGCTCCAGCTGAGTTGGTGATTCACCTGTGATATCTCTTCTTTTGCTGCTACCAGCTGAGCATGCAGCTCTGCAAAGGTTCTGCAGGTGGGCAGTGCCCCTCCTCTAGACTGTAACACTGGAGAAGAGTGCTCCACAGTTGCCACAACTAACTAGCTCCCTGTTGTACCTCATCTCCATAAAGAACCTATGATAACCCTAGACTACTAATAACAACCTGTATTCCATTAACTGCTTAGTGCCTTTTGACTAGAATGAGACTTGTTACTTTCTGTCCTGCTTTGCTACATGGTTGTCCTTCCTAGATTATTACCTTGTGCCCCCCTCCTGTGTAGATAGTTTGGGTGGGGAGGCTAACTATCACAAGCTTACTGTCGCTCAGTACTTTGTCCCTAGCACTGCCTCTGTATTCCTACCCATATAGGTATTTTGACAGGCATTCTAATTTGTTTTAGCAGCTACAGTACACCACAATCTTATAGCATTTATTACACTAGAGTGTCATGTATTAGAGGTTAACTTACCCAGTTGCCGAGGATCAGCTGATATTTAGAGGCACCCCAGACAGGGAGTTGTTGGTTTTTGTGTTTTTTTTTCCTCAGGACTGCTGCTTACAGCACCTGAGGCTTATCTCATCCCCCCAAGGGCAGTGTCCTGCAGACCTACAGGGCTCTTACTGACACTCTGCAGACAGATGTCCCACTCCTTCTCTGTGCCACTCACGCTACGGGATACACTGATAGCAAGATCTTGCTAAAGTGAAGTCAGAATGCAGACACCTGCTTCACTTTTGCCTAAGCTATCTCCAGTTAACACTTATCCCCCCAGGCTAACTGCAGGGGTGATTTTCAGCTGCCTTCCCCTAACTCAGAGCAGAACACTACTAAGTATTGTGCCTTTTATGCCTTAACTGAAGGTCCCAGTTTATCTTGCAGACCCTACACTTTATAGTACCTGTCTACTTACCCCTAGTAAGAAATGTTCTGGCTAACTCCACATAGCTGCCTCCTTGCTCTGATAGAAAGATCTAACTAAAGTGAAGTCAGAATGCAGACACCTGCTACACTTTTGCCTGAGCCACACTGCCACCCCAAGTTAAGTTATCCCCCAGCTAATTGCAGGGGTGAACTCAGACCAGCACACAGCTCAGTACTATGCCTTTTATGCCCCAACTGAAGGTCCTAGTTTGTCTTGCAGACCCTACACTGCTAATATAGCATGTCTACTTAACCCAAGTAAAAAATGTTTTAGCTACCTCAGTTCGGCTGTTTTCTCGCTCTGACAGCAAGGGCTAACTAAAGGGAAGTGTAAATGCAGACAACGGCTTCACTTCTGCCTAAGCCCCCACTCCCACCCCACAATTAGAAGTCATCTCTTCAGCTAACTGCTGGGACAGTTTTCTGCTGCCTTCATCCAACTCATCTGCTAAGTACCGTGCCTTTTATATCCTGATTGAAAGTCCTAATTTATCTTGCAGGCCCTACACTTCTAAAACCATATCTGTCTGCTCACTTTCTAGTTAGAAATATTCTAGCTGTCTCAGTCAGCTCAGCTGCCTCCTTATTCTGATAGCAAGACCTAACTAAATTTAATTTCTGGTCGACTTGGAAGCAACTTGAGGCCCATCAGGTTCCCTATCTTCCTTCCTAAACAAGATTTAATAATGCTATGCAAACATGTACTAATTTATAGGGATTGTGTACCCATTCTACCCAAGGTACCCTATGATTCCCTTGGTAAGTAGAAATTCATCTAGGCTCACCTTGAATGCCTGTACAGCCTTGATATCCACTGTCTCTGTTGGTAAGCTTTTCCATAAGTTTGACACCCTCCAGAAGACGTGCCTTTTAATTAATTTATTTTTTATTTATTTGAGTTTTGGTAACCAGGTAAGTCCACTGAGACAATTACAGTCCCTTTTTCAGGGTCAACCCGGGATTGAGAGTCAACCACAAAGGTACAAGTGCAACAAGCAGTACAGTTCTCATGTTACAGGGATGTCATTAGGCAGAGTACATGTCAAGACAAAATGTCGCAAGTAAAAAAGCTATTGACAGATTTGACAAGTGATACATGAAATTGAGTGCCTGATGGGCTATATACAGAGCAGTTATAGTACAAAACTTCATAGTACACATACTAATAATATACATGGGAGTGGCTGGGACCAGAGAATCCCTAATGTTACTGCTGAATATACCATCTTTGCTCTGAGCTTCAGGGCACATCGAGGTACCCGCTGGAGAATACCAGATCAAATATCTATTTGATCTTGTGATACCCAGGACTATGTGAAAGACAGAGATCATGTCCCCCCTCAGCCTGTTTTCTGTAAGGTGCACGTGTTAAGGGCCTCAATCCTCCCACATAACTATTGTCCTCCATCAGTGTCCTTTTTTGTATGGAGCTCAGAACTGCAGCAGTACTTCAGGTGGAGCCTCAGCAGTGACTTGTAATATGGCAAGATTACTGCACATGTGCGCTCTGCCAGGCAAAACTGAATCCCATTTTGCTGGTAGGTTGAGAGGGCCTGATGACTCCCGCCATGGGGGGAAACCCAATGGAGGAACACACCTGGGATATGGATGGTAAGTCCCTGAGGAGCTGGATGACGGAACTGGAGGGTCAGGTAGGAGAATGGCCTGCACTGAAGCAGAAACAGCATTAACTAAAGAAAGGATTCTAACACCAGGAATCCGTCAGTGGAGCTTTACAGTAGGAATTAGTCCACTGGATTGAATTGCCCCAGAGGTAGAATTTGTGCTAATTTTGGAATCTTAGAATTAGAACTAAGTTCAAACTCTACGCTGTAAGCGCACTCCCACCGATAGATTTGTGT
Organism: Neoceratodus forsteri; assembly: GCA_016271365.2. NCBI lineage: Eukaryota > Metazoa > Chordata > Ceratodontiformes > Ceratodontidae > Neoceratodus > Neoceratodus forsteri. The sequence continues at coordinate 1,102,204,565 of CM057450.1, read as the reverse complement.
TTACGCTTGAAGACAGTGCAGTCGCCCCGAAGTACAGCTCCACTCTTCTGGCCTCCAGAACGGTTTAGTTTTATTTTATAAATATTACTTTTAGGTATTTCTGGGTGCTCTGCATTTGTTAGGTTGAATTATTTGTAAATTTCTGCATGTTGTTAGATTCCCAATCAGTTCCCAAGAACTGGAGAAGGCCATAAACTAATGCGGTTCCCACTTTTAGGGAACCACTTTTTCTAGGAGCATGGATATGTTGTTCATCCACACTCTCTGGCATGTCCCTTTCCCCTTTAAATCTGGCCAGAAGTCTTCAAGCTGGCTCCTCCCACCCACCCGGGTGGTAAATACCTCGGCTCTGCCCCATGACGCCAGATCTTCCTTTCCACTGGAAGATTCAGGTTCCCTCGTGCTACTTTAGCAATTCGTAGGCCCTGGATTCGCAACGTCGGTTTTCACCGAAAATTTCACTTAAACTCGTCAGAGTTCACGACTCCGATTACAGTGAATCGGACATGGAGGACAAATCGTCTCCTGGATTTCGCCGGTGTACCTGTGGCCAGAAGATGTCGCGCACCGATCCCCACCTCTCGTGTGTCTGTTGCCTAGGTGTCGTACATGACACCCCATCTTGTACCTTTTGTTTGGCCTTCCATCCCAACGTTCTGGACGACCGCAAGGCGCACCTAAAATTGGGGAGACTGGAGCTTAGAAACCTGCCGGTGAAATTGAAAGAGGCAAGGTGGGCGGTTTCCGCAGCCGGGGGATCCGCCGAGCAGCTGGAGCAGATGACGCCTTTCGAGGAGGAAGCGGCTCAAGCTTTGGCCAGTCGAAGTTTTTTCGCTCCTCTCAACCTTGGCTCTAGTTTTACGGGCTCCTTTAGGGAGTTGCGCCAGTCTCTCCCCACCAGGGGTGAGGCGCCCTCGGGCTCGCACTCCTCCCGCCCTCGGAAGATGGACAAGGACCCTAAGTCTTCTTCCTCTAAAAGAAGATGCTCCTGGGACCGAGAGAGGTCCGAGTCCCAGGAACACGCGGTCTCGACTTCAGTCAGGATGCCTTCCTCGGCCACCAGCTTTACGGACCTTCTGTCTGGCCAAGGCACCGAGACCGAGGAAATGGCTGAACCGGACGAGATTACTCTTGACCTGATCGAGCCTTTATCGCCAACTCCGGTCGATGATTCCTTAGAAAGGACACCTGTCCTTTCCCGATGAGGATACACTGCCCTCGGGTGTTCGATCGAGGAAAAGGTGCCGGGTCCTCGGTTTTCACCGACTCTGGTGTCTCCCGATTGACTGAACTGACCCCGTAGGTCTCGATCAAGGACCAGGACCCCTTCGGTCGAACGGCCGAAAAAGGGCCACAAACACTCAAAAAACAGGTGCCGCCACCGTTCCTCATCCTCCTTGGACAAGAAGAGGCTTTGACGGAAACTCCATTGACACCATGAGGATTTGATGTGGCAACAGCTGATTTTGACCAGGCAGAAGCCGGCCCCGCCGGCTGCCCTGACCATCACTTGGCTTCCACCTCCTAGGCTGACGCCGACCCCTCCGGAACTGAAGGCCTCAGTTCCACCACCTGTGGGGCCGGCTCATATCCCTGCTTGGCCTATTCTGGTCTCTCCACCGATTTTGGTGGAGCCACCGCCTAAGCAGCCTCAGGGAGGGGCTCCTTCGAGAAAGGACCGCACAGACACTGGGCTTCCCCGGCGTCTGTCCATTGTGGTTACCCCCGACCCCCCCTGGTGGATCGAAGGGGACGTAGGCAGGAGACCATTGTACCTAGACTCTTCGGACTTGGACAACACTGGATTGCACTCTCATCCAGGGGATGATGAGACATCCATGGCAGGACTGGAGGAAGGCCCTTCCTCCTTTCAGGGCATTCTCCGCCTGATCTCCCAATCCACCAGAATGCCCCGGAGCCCATTCAGAAAAAGACGGAGTACCCCCTTACGGATATCCTCAAAAGGGGGATACCCTGACGGAGGCCTTTCCAGCGGACAAGGCCATCATTAGCCCGGTCCTTGAGCTTTGGCAGCGTTGTGCTTAATGCCCAACTCTGTCTGCCTGCATGGACCGCAAGTATATGGTGCCCATGGGGTCCCTGGTGGGGTTCACAGAGCATCCTTTGGCCAAAAGCCTAGTGATTGCTTCAGTGATCAGACATACTGGTAACTCGGCTGACACTGACTGACCCCTTGACAAGGAGTCCAAGAATATGGACCATTCTGCCCGTAAGGTCTATGCGGCCTCCTCCTTAGGCATTCGTCAGGCCAGCTTGGCTGTTATCATGGCACACTTCTCTCATGCCCTTTTAGGGTCATTGGACGAAGTCCTCCCTCATCTCCCGCGGACATGCAAACCACAGTGAGCAGGTCTGTGATCAGGGCTGTGCTGTTGCAAAACAGCAGCTCCAGACAACCCTGGACATTGGAGATTCCTGTGCCCGTTCTTTGGCAGCCGCAGTGGCCACTCACTGCAGGGCTTGGCTGAGGCTATCCTCCTTCCCGGCGGATACCCAGCACAAGTTAGTTGATGTGCCCTTCCTAGGCACCGACCTCTTCGGTCCAGGAGTGGCTGGTCACCTCTAGCGCATAGAGCAGTCCAATGCCACCTCAGATGCTGCCTCTGTGAAGGGTTCTTTGGGCAAGAACCAGCAGAAGCACAAGAAGAAGCCTTTTCAGCACTTTTCCCCTGCGGTTAGGCAGCTCTCCTATCAAGGAGGTCAGCAGCAATAGCAGCAACAGCAGGCTCAAGCTTGGTACCCCAGGCCCAAGCATGGTCCTCAACAGCCGTGTAAAGGAGGCCGAGGTGCCGGTCCAGGAGCCTCCTCCTCCTCCTCCTCTAAGCCTGCTCAGTGACGGGTTGGAGGTTGCCACCCCTACACCCGTCATGCCAGCTCTGGGTCTTCCCGTGGGGGGCCGGCTCCGCCACTTCCTTTCCGCCTGGTCCGATATCACCTCGAACAGGTGGGTTCTAGAAGTGGTCGGCCAGGGTCTGCCTCTGGAATTCGAGCAGTACCCTCCCAGCCGAGCCAGCGCCCCTCTGGAGGAAAGGATCTCGGCTTGCACTCAGTCAGCTCTTTCGAGACGACATTGCTCAACTCCTCCGCAAGGAGGCGGTAGCTCTAGTGCCGGATCCTCCTACAGACCCAGGCTTTGTGTCCAGGTATTTACTGGTGCCCAAGCAAACGGGGGGGGGAGGGGTTGGCGCCCCATTCTAGATCTCCACAACCTAAATCAATATATCAGATCTCACACCTTCCGGATGGTAACTCTGAACCAGATCATACCATCCCTGGAGCAAAACATACGGTTCTGTTCACTGGATCTGCAGGACACGTTCTTCCACATCCCAATCCGTCTGTCCCATCAGCGGTTCCTCCACTTCAGAGTCGAGGGGACCCTGTACGAGTTCCGAGCCATGCCATTCGGCCTATCATCGGCCCTGAGGGTCTTCACCAAGTGCATTGCAGTGGTGGCAGCCCATCTCCAGCGTCGAGGAGTTTGTATTTATCCTTATCTCGACGACTGGCTCTTGGCAAGTTCCTCCCTCCAGGAGGTGGAGAGATTCAGGGATCTGGCTCTTTGAACCTGCTCCCAACTAGGCCTCCTGATCAATGAGGCCAAGTTGGAACTTGTGCCCTCTCAGGTGATGGGCTTCATCGGGGCAGAGCTCGACTCTCGTCAAGCCAGAGTTCGGCTCCCAGCAGACAGGGTGGAGGTTCTTTCCTCCTTTGCCCAGTCATTTCTGGTTGGGCACTTGCGCCCTGCCCGGGACTTCCTGCGCCTTCTGGGTTACATGGCGGCATGCACCTCAGTGGTCCATTGGGCCAGATGGCACATGCGCCCCCTCCAATGGGAGCTGGCTGCTCAGTGGACTCATTGCCATGGTCATTTCGGCCAGCTGATCACTGTGACCCAGAAGCTGTGGGACGCTCTCCAATGGTGGACCGCCCCAGACCTGTTGCAGGAAGGGATCCCATTTGTCCGCCCGAGCCGACGGTCGTTCTCGCGATCGATACCTATCTCATGGGCTGGGGAGCCCACATGGGGGACAACAGAGCCCATGGGTTCTGGACCCCCGAGGAGTCCCGATGCCACATCAACCTGTTGGAGCTCAGAGCAGTCAGACTGGCACTGTCAGCTTTCACTCCTCAGCTCCGGGGTCAAGTGGTTCAAGTCCAGATGGGCAATACCATGACCATGTACCACCTCAACAAACAGGGCGGCATGAACTCCCATCTGCTTTGCAAGGAGACACACTGCATCTGGACCCTCGTCAGCCAGTTGGAGGCGGATCTCCTAGCCATTCATGTGGCAGGAGTCTCGAACCAGCTGGCGGATGCTCTCAGCCGTATAGGCCAGACATCCCACGAGGGGTCTCTCCATCCAGAGGTAGCTCACAACTTGTTCTCCCACTGGGGCAAAACATTGGTGGACCCGTTTGCCTCCAGGGAAAACACCAAGCTAAGGCTGTTCCATGCCCACCCCCCTCAGCAGAGCTCACTTCAGGGAGATGCCTTCTCGAGGCCATGGACCCCAGGCCTCCTCTACGCCTTCCCTCCATTTCCCTTGATCCACAAGGTGTTACTCAAGGTGAGGAGGGACAAGGCGAAGGTGATTCTGGTAGCTCCAGACTGGCCGCGCCAGTTCTGGTACCCAGATCTCCTCAGCCTCAGCTGCAGGCCTCCGGAGCGGCTCTGTACACGCCTGGACCTGATATCTCTGAACGAGGGGAAGGTATTCCATCTGGACCTTCAATCCCTGCACCTCACAGCCTGGTACCTGAGCAGCTAGAGTTCCAGGCTCTGGGTCTTTCCAAGGATGTTTACACTGTGGTGGAGGCATCTCGTAAGGAATCGACCAGGAAATGTTGCACCTTCAAATGGAAGAGATTTTCCATTTGGTGTCAGGGTAAGAGTCTGGACCCCTTATCCTGCTCTGTGGCTAACATTCTCGACTACCTTTGGTGTCTCTCCAAAGGGGGTCTACTGTCATCGACCCTTAGGGTGCACCTGGCAGCCATCTCTGCTCACCGGGCGCGGGCCGGTCAGCCGTCATTGGCGCAGAAGACACTGGTCGGGCACTTCTTCAAAGGACTGGATCACATATCCCCTCAGGTGCGTGAACCTCCACCTCCATGGGATCTATTGCCGGTTTTGGCAACGCTCATGGGCAAGCCATTCGAACCCATGCACAAGTGTGAGCTCTCACACTTGTCATGGAAGACGGCCTTCCTGGTGGCTATCACGTCAGCCAGAAGGACAGGGGAGCTTCAGGCGCTTTCGGTGGACTCCCCTTATCTGGTCTTTTATAGGGACAAAGTTGTCCTGCACCCCCACCCGAAATTCCTTCCAAAGGTGGTATCAGAGTTTCACCTTAACTAGGTGCTGACTCTGCTGGTATACTACCCTAATTACACCTCGGACGCAGAGTACAGGCTTCATACTTTGGACCTGAGACGTGCTCTCTCCTATTATAAGGAGAGAATGGCGGAAATTCGGGGAGAGGTTCGCCAGCTGTTTGTCACCTACAGTGAAGCTGCTTCTGGCAGACCTGCAGCCAGATGGACCATTGCAAGGTGGATTACATCGTGCATAGGTCTGTGCTATGAGTTGGTGGGCAAGGAGCCTCACTGAGGGATAAGAGCTCATTCTACCCTCCATACTGCTGCATCGGCGGCTGCTTCCAGGGACATCCCTATCCAGGACGTCTGTCGGGCTGCTACCTGGAAGTCAGCAAACACCTTTATTACCCACTACCACATTGACCTTGAGTCACACGGATGCTGGTTTGGGGCCTCAGTTCTCCAACTCTATTTCCCAAGTAGGGATGTGCCTTGCCTCCTCCTCTCGGGAGAACTGCCTGAGTTCGTTAGAGTGTGGATGAACAACATATCCACGCCTCCTAGAAGAAGAGGTTACTCACCTGTAACAGTAGTTCTAGGAGTGGTATATGTTGTTCATCCACATGCACCCACCCGACCTCCCCGGCTTTAGGCGCCTAACCTTGCTTCCAGCGGGCTAAGATCTGGCTTCCTGGGGCAGAGCCAAGGTATTTACCACCCAGGTGGGTGGGAGGAGCCAGCTTGAAGACTTCTGGCCAGATTTAATGGGGTAAGGGACATGTCAGAGAGTGTGGATGAACAACATATACCACTACTAGAACTACTGTTACAGGTGAGTAACCTGTTCTTGTTGTTGATGAAGTTTCTTGCTTTCTAGGGATGTGGATATGTTGTTCTTATCCACACTTGTTGGCATGTCCCGTTCCCCTTTAAATCTTGCTGGAAGGTCTTCAAGCTGGCTACTCTCACCCACCTGGGTGGTATAACCCTCAGCTCTGCCCTACGACGCCATATCTTCCTTTCCGCTGGAAGATACAGGTTGCCTCCTCTCTGCTACCGCGTGTTGTAGGCCCTGGCTCGAAAAACTTCAGAACTGCTGAAGATTACACTCCTGGTTAACGATTGTAGTAGCTGCTTCTCGATAATGGAAAATAAATCTTCCCCCGGTTTTCTCCGGTGCCCATGAGGACAGAAAATGTCACGCGCAGACCCACACTCTGCATGTGTTTACTGCTTGGGTGTCAGCCATGACACTCAGGCTTGCGAGTTTTGCCTCACGTTTCAACTGAACGTCTTCGATGATAGTCTCACATGCTTGAAGCTGGGCAGGCCCGAAAAATGGAATCCACCGGCGAAATCCAAAGAGGCTCGGTGGGCGGTCTCCATGGCTGTGGGGTTCCGCTGAGCAATTGGAACAGATGCAGGCCTTCGAGAAAGAGGCGGCGCATGCCACAGAGCGTTCCTCTCAGCCTATATTTGTTCTGCCTTAACCTGGGCTCCACTTTCTCAGGCTCCTTTCGGGAGATGTGCCTTTCTCTCCCCACTAAGGGTGAGGAACCTGCGGGCTCGCATTCTTCCCAGTCCCACAAAAAGAACAAGGAACCGAGAGATTCTTCACCTTGGCGAAGATGTTTTTGGGATCAAGAGCGATCTTGGTCCCAGGAATCTCCACCCTCAACCTCGGTTGAAATTGTAGCTAAGGCCACTGGCTTCTTGGTCCCACCGTCAGAAGTTTCAGTCAAAGATGTAGTTGAGTTAACTCTCAACTTTGTCGATCAGTTGTCGGCCGAGGAGGTCAATGACTGTCTTAACAAGACTCCAGTCTTGTTTATCCCCGATGAGGAGACCCAGCCTGCTGGGAATCCTATCAAGGAGCCAGTCCCAGATCCGGGAAAATCACCAGTTCCACCAGTGTCTCCCAAGCAACCCAGTCGGCCAGCCTAATCAAGGTCGAGATTTTGGACACCCTCGACCGACAGGCCGAGGAAGACACATAAGCATGCCAAAAAGAGGTGATGTCACCGCTCATCTGTGTCCTCCTTGGATGAGGAGAGGCTTCTGCAGAAACTCCGTCAACACTACAAAGATTTGATGTGGCAACAGCTCATTCTGTCTGGGCAGAAGCCTTCCTTGGTTTCTACCCTGGCCATTACGTGGCTTTCGCCTCCTAGGCTAAAGTCGACTCCCTTGGAATCAATAAAATCAGTCCCCCCACCCGTGGAGCCGGTAAAACCTGCCCCAGTTCAGCCCAAACCGGTCTCTCCACTGATAGCGGTGGAGCCGCCAACAAAACAGCCCTCTGGAGGGGCTCCTGTGAAGGATTCCTGAACAGTCCCAGGTCTTCCTCATAGAATATTGGTCACCCTTATGCCTGATCGTCCCAGGCATGTCGAGGGGGATCTTGGTGGTCGACCGATTTTTCCAGATACCTCGGATTCTGATGACACTGACCTTCACTCTCACCCGCTGGATGATGAGTTGGTCGGTAGTCTGTCAACGGAGTAGGGCCCTTCGTATTTTCAAGGGATTCTCCGCCTTATCTCTGAATCCAGGGGGATGCCCCTGGAACCTGTCCAGAAATGGGCGGAGTACCCTCTTACTGATATTCTCAAACGAGGAGATACTTCTATGGAAGCCTTTTCTGTGGCCGAAACTATTGTTGGCCCGGCCTTGGAACTTTGGCAACATTCTGCCTCCTACCCAGCACCGTCTCCCCGGATGGCCCGCAAGTATGCGGTGTCCATCAGGTCCCTCTCGCGGTTCATAGAACATCCCTCGGCTGAGGGGTTAGTGACCGCCTCTGTGTTCAGACATACAGGCAGCTCTGCGGACACCAATAGACCTCCAGACAAGGTGTCCAAAAAAACTGAACTACTCTGCCAGGAAGGTCTATGCAGCCTCCTCTTTAGGCCTCCGACAGGCAAGCTCGGCCATCATCATGGCGCTCTTCTCCCATGCCCTTCTGAGGTCCTTGGATGAAGTTCTCCCGCACCTCCCCGTGGACCTTCAGACTATGGTCAAGCAGGTCCAGGACCAGGGCCGTGCTGTTGCCAAGCAGCAACTTCAGAAGGCTTTGGATCTTGGCAGCCGTGGTTGCCTCATGCCGCAGGGCTTGGCTGAGGCTTTCCACCTTTACAGCAGATACCCAGCACAAACTCACTGATGTTCCTTTCCTGGGCACCGATCTCTTCGGCCCAGGTGTGGATGGTCACTGTCAGTGAATCGAACAGTCCAATGCCTTGGACTCAGCCACTTCTGCTCAAAGCGCTCCTGGCGCCAAGAAGCAGCAGAAAAAGGAAAAGCCTTTTCGGCACCCTGCATCTGTGGCCCAGCAGCCCTCCTTTCATGGTGGGCAGCAACAGCAGACACAGGCTTGGTGCCCTCAGCCCAAGTCCAGGCCTCCACCGGCACACAGACAAGGAGGTCAGGGTTCAGGCCCTGGACTCTCTTCCTCCAAGCCTGCCCAGTGATGGGATAGGGGTTGCCACCCCTATCCCCATCACGCCAGCTCTGGGTTCTCCCATGGGGGGCCAGCTCTGCCACTTTCTTTCCGCCTGATCCACTGTTACCATGGACAGGTGGGTCTTAGAAGTGGTCAGTCAGGGTCTGCCTCTGGAATTTGAGCAGTACCCTCCCAGCCGAGCCTGTGCCTCAAGGGAGGGGAGACTATCAGCCCACACTCGGTCAGCTGTGAGAGACAACATAGTCCAGCTCCTCCTCAAGGAGACAGTGGTTCGAGTGGCAGATCCTCCAGTCAACCCAGGGTTCGTTTCCAGGGTACTTACTGCCCGAACCAGATAGAGGGCTGGTGCCCCATTCTAGATCTGCACGACCTGAATCAGTATCTCAGGCCATGCACCTTCAGAACGGTAACTCTGTCCCAGATCATACCATCCCTGGAGCAAAACGTGGTTCTGCTCATTGTATCTCCAGGACGTGTTCTTTCATGTCCCAATCTGTCCGTCCCACCAGCGGTTCCTCCACTTCAGGGCAGAGGGAACCCTATACGATTTCTGAGCCATGCCATTCGGCTTGTCATTGGCCCCACGGGTCTTCACTAAATGCATGGTAGAGTCTACCCTTACTTCGAAGATTGGCTCTTGGCAGGTTCTACCCAGCAAGAGGTGGAGAGGTCCAGGGACCTGGCCCTCCAGACCTGCTCTCAACTTGGCCTCCTGATCAACAAGGCCAAGTAGGAGCTCATGCCTTCTCAGGTGATATGCTTCATTGGGGCAGAGCTTGACTCTTGCCAAGCCAGAGCACAGCTCCCGGCAGACAGGGCAGAGGTTCTCTCCTCCTTTGCCCAGTCATTTCTGGTTGGGCACTTGCACCCTTCCCAGGACTTTCTGCGCCTTCTGGGTTACATGGCAGCCTGCACCACCATGGTCCACTGGGCCCGGTGGCGTATGCGCCCCCTTCAGTGGCTGCCAGTGGACTCAGCGCCTAGGTCATTTTGACCAGCTGATCACTGTGACCCAGAATATGTGGGTTGCTCTCCAGTGATGGACTGCCCTAGACGGGTTGCAGGAAGGGATCCCATTTGTCCATCCCAAGTTGATGGTTGTCCTCATGACCGATGTCTCTCTCACAGGCTGGTGAGCCCACATGGGGAGCAACAGGACCCACGGTTTGTGGACCCCTGAGGAACCCCGATACTATATCAACCTGTTGGAGCTCAGAGCGGTCAGATTGGCATTGTCAGCATTCACTCAGCAGCTTTGGGGTCAAGTGGTTCAAGTCCAGACGGACAATACCACGACCATGTACTACCTGAAAAGCAGGGCGGCTCACGCTCCTGGCTGCTGTGCAGGGAAGCGCTCCGCATCTGGATACTCATGAGCCGACTGGAGATGGATCTCCTAGCCGTCCATGTGGCAGAAGCCTCAAATCAACTGGCGGATGCCCTCAGCCGCATAGGCGAGACATCCCATGAGTGGTCTCTCCATCCAGAGGTAGCTCACAGCCTGTTCTTCCACTGGGGCAAACTGATGGTGGACCTGTTTGCCTCCAAGGAAAACACCAAGCTGAGGCTGTTTCATGCCCGGCCCCCTCAGCGGGGATCGCTGCAGGGGGATGCCTTCTCAAGGCCATGGACCCCAGTCCTCGTCTACGCCTTCCCTCTATTTCCCTTGATCCACAGGGTTCTTCTCAAGGTGAGGAGGGACAAGGCACAGGTGATCCTGGTAGCTCCCGACTGGCCCCACCAGTTCTGGTATCCGGATCTCCTCAGCCTCAGCAAGAGGCTCCCAAGGCATCTTCCAGCACGCCCAGACCTGATATCAGTCAATCAGGGGAAGGTATTCCATCCGGACCTTCAATCCCTGCACCTGACAGCCTGGTACCTGAGCGGCTAGAGTTCCAGGCTTTGGGTCTCTGATGTACTCACAGTAGTGGAAGCATCCAGAAGGGAGTCGACCAGAAAGTGCTTTGCCTTCAGTGCCAGGGCAAGGGCCTGTACCCTCTGTCCTGTCTGGTGGCGAGCATTTTAGACTACCTTTTGTCTCTGTCCAAAGGGGGTCTTCGGTCTTCGACCCTTAAGGTGCACCTGGCAGCCATCTCTGCTTACCAGGCGTGTGCCGGTCAGCAGACGATGCCACAGGAGAAGGTGGTCTGGCACTTTTTCAAAGGCTTCGATCACATATCCCCTCCAGTGCAAGAACCTCCACCTCAATGGGATTTACTGCTGGTTTTGGCAAAGCTGATGGGCAAGCCATTCAAACCAATGCACAAGTGTAAGATGTCACACTTGTCATAGAAGACGGCCTTTCCGGTGGCTATAACGTCCGCCAGAAGGACTGGGGAGCCCCAGGTGCTTTCGGTGGAGTCTCCTTATCTGGTCTTCCACAGGGACAAGGTTGTCTTGTGTCCCTACCCGAAATTCATCCCGAAGGTGATGTCAGAGTTTCACCTTAATCAGGTGTTGACTCTGCCTTTGTTCTACCCGAACTACACCTCGGATGCCAAGTACAGGCTCCATACTCTGGACCTGAGTCCTGAGATGTGCTCTCTCCTACTATAAGGAGAGGATGGCAGAAGTTCAGAGAGAGTTTCACCTGCTATTTGTCACCTACACTGAAGCTGCACCTGGCAGGCCTGCAGCAAAGTGGATGATTGACAGATGGATTACATCATGCATTGATCTCTGCTATAGGTTGGCGGGCAAGGAGCCTCCCAGAGGGATAAGAGCTCATTCTACCCACCATACCGCTGCATCAGTGGCTGCTTCCAGGGATATCCCTATCCAGGAAATCTGCAGGGCTGCTACCTGGAAGACAGCAAACACCTTCATCACCCATTACCACATCGACCTTGAGTCATGCCGGGATGCTGGATTTGGGGCCTCAGTTCTCCAGTCTCTGTAACCTAAGTAGGGTGTGTGTGCCTCGCCTCCCTCCTTCCAGAGAACTGCTAGGAGTCTGCCAACAAGTGTGGATGAGAACAACATATCCACATCCCTAGAAAAACAGGTTACTCACCTGTAACAGTAGATCTTCTATGGACAGGTCTCTTCCAGTAGGTTATTACTCTTGGGAGTCCGCTAGGTGGAGCTGTCACATGGTAGCTTCTTCCAGAAGTCTTCTATAGGGCTGCCCCCCATACATCACTTCCTCAGGCTGTGTATAAAAGGGGGCAGCCCCAGGTACACACTGTTCATTTTTCCACCAGCTTCAGCCTGCACGGCAGCTAGCTCAGTCTTCTGTGCTGAACCCAATTTTTCTTCTCTGTGCTGGGCCTGAGGCTCACTCCCAGATCCCAGCTCCTCTACTTCCACTGGGCTGGGGCCTGTGAACCACTCACAGTACCCCCAACTCTCCTTGTTTCAGCGGGCCTGTGTTCACTCACAGTACCCTCGCTGCTCCTTGGCCCAGGCTCTCTTGCTGGGTCAGAACTCCATCCATGGCTGACAAGGCAGCCTTTCCAGGGCAGACCTCGGGGCCCCATGTTAAGGGTCCCCAGCCCAAGGCTGTCGTTCCTGGCATTGGAGGCAGCAGGACTCGCACTCCTCCGATCTGCTCAGTCGATGGCTCCTCCATCGTCGCTGGGGGTCTTCATCATCGAGTGGGATTGCTTCTCTGTCAACGGGCCTCATGCTCCCCCCTCCTTGCCCCACTCCTTGTTGATGGTCCATACCCCGCTGACAGAGCACACTCCTGGATGTTTTCCATCAACAGGCACTGTTCCCTCATCGACTGAACATTTCTCGTCGACGGTGAGGCTTCCCCCCTCGACGGAGCATGTTGCTTTCTCTCTCTCGTTGATGGGAGCTCTTTCCCATCGACAGAGCCTGCAGCTGCTCTCTCTCATTGATGGGGCTCTTCCCCATCGACAGAGCACTCCTCATTGACAGGGAGGCTTCCCCCATAGACGGAGCATGTTTTCTCCTTCCCTCATCGACGGGAGCGCTTTTCCTATTGACGGAGCATGTTGCTCACTGTCGCTCGTCAATGGAAGCTCTTTCCCCCATCAATGGAGCACTTCTCATCAATGGGACGTCTTGGTTTTGTGTTCCTCATCAATGGGGCTGCTTCCCATCAATGGAAATTCCCTGCCTTTATCCCTTTCAGCAGGGCTGGTTCCCCCATCACCGGCAGGGGCTCTGCACCTCGGGGGTCCCCGGTTCGGGGTACCCTTCCCTCCCCCTGCCCATCTTGGCACCAGCGTCCTGTTCCTACGTCACTGGGGGTACTCCCTCCATTGCCATTCCTGCACCCTTTGGGTGCCCCTTTTGTGCCCTCAGACGGGGTTCCTGGGTCTTGTTCTTCTCCCCTCCTCCAGTGCTACCCCACTGGGTTTGGGATGCCCCCCCCACCTTTCCGGCATCGTCCATTTCGGGCTGTCTCCGCCTGGTTTCCCGTCCCTCCTCCTGTTTTTTTGGGGTCCCTTGGGGGTTCCATGCGGGGGGGCCTCTTCTGCCCATGCCTGGGCTTTGGCTTCCCTTTCCTTCCTCTCAGTCCTGCCCCGCGTGGGTCTTCCAGTTGTACTGCACCCTGTCCGGCCTTCCTGATTTACCGCCGCTCTTGCGGCTGCCTCCGGTGGCTCCTGCCCGGCCAATGTACCTCGTCACACCATGTTTGCTTTGGCGTGTGGGTTTGCCATCCCATGCCTTGCTGCTTCGTGGCCTTTCCTGTGTGGGCCATGTGGTCTGGTGCCTCCACACCTAGTGTGCTTCAGCTTTGGTGCCTTCTCCTGCCACTGCCTCCCTGCCCATGCTTGGCCCTGTTGACGCTACCTGTGTATGCCCTTTCCATGCCTTCCTGACACCGGCTTCCTGCGGACTCTGATGCTATGGCTGCATCTGCCAGTCTGTCTCCCATGGCAGTCGCCTTGCTGCGCTCCCCCTAGCCTCATGTGTCAGGTTTGGCACCCAACGTCCACCTGTCGGCTGCCATCACCCCTTTTGTGGTGCTACGTGTTTGGTCACGGTCCCCAGGCCTTTCTGTCTTGCTGCCTGCCATCCAGTCATGCCTGACGGTCACTCCTGGACCTCTCCCTTGCCCCCCGGTTCCCGTCGTCTTCCTGGACTGCTGGGACATCCCATTCCTGTCTCCCTTCCCGGGGTACTGCTCAGGTCTCTGGTGGGACCTCTTGTGGGGCAGCTGTGTCTGCCCCCCATCCCACCCCCATCCTCTGGGCCGGGCTGGCTCCTGCCCTTCTCCTGACCGCCTAAAGGACTTGCTCCCCGCCTCCTTCCGCATACCTCAGAGGCACCCCAGGTGTCCTTTCTCCCTTTTCTTTGGAGGCCTGCTTCCTCCTCCTCCTGGTCGCTCCCTTCCTCTCTGCAGCTCTTTTGGAACTCCTGCTGTTTCCCTCCTGGAGTCCCCTCAGTTGTTCTTTGCTGTGGCCTGCCCAGTGCTTCTTGACCCAGTACTCTCCACTCCTTGCATGCACGCTGCACGCTTGGCTTGCCCTCCTGGATTTGATGTTGTCTTGCCGTAGCCTTTTGACCCCTACCTTGTCAGGTTGCATCACTGTGCATGGCCTCCTGCATCTATCTGATCCACATCGACATGTCTCCGCCAGTCTCTGATGGCGCTTTGGATGCTCTGCAGGATTTGCTGTATGCCATTGCCTTTTGCACCCCTACTCGACAGGTTGAATCTTTGGCATGGCCCTGTTCCTACTGTCCCTTCGTGGAGTACTCTCTTTCTCACACACCTTTGGCTTGTCCACCCGACCGGGTGTTGTTTGAAATGACTTGACTTGGACTTTGTGTGACGCCATCCATTTCTGGGATCACATGGCCATCTCTTAGCTTGTTCTGTGGCTCCTCCTTAGCTTCCACCTGGTTCCTGTTTGCCGCCTTTTTTTCCATTGTCACGGTTGTGTCTTCTTTGCTCTGCTTGTTGCCGTGGTCTATAACCTGGCTTCATGTTTTGCCTGTCCTCCCTTTTGTATAACTGCTTGGTACTCTCCCAAGAGTAATATCCTACTGCAAGAGACCTGTCCATAGAAGATAGTTATGTAAGAACTTACTGTAACAGTAGATCTTCAAGGTATGGTCTCTTGCAGTAGGTGCAATCCCGCCCTCTGTCCCCTGCCTTTTTTGCTCAGAGTCCTTGGATCTCAGGACATTGGGATGGATGTTTCCCTTGGTCCTTGGCCTTTTGTGCACTGCAGCCTGTGGGGAACAGTGTGTACCTGGTGCTGCCCCCTTTTATACACAGCCAGAAGAAGTGATGTATGGGGGGCGGCCCTATAGAAGACTGCTGGAAGAAGCTACTGTGTGACAGCTCCACCTAGCGGACTCCCAAGTGTAATAACCTACTGAAAGAGACCATACCTCGAAGATCTACTGATCTTACTTTGAGATACAGCTCTTGCAGCAGGTTACACCATAAGGACTGAAGCTGGCAGGTGGCAGGACCCCACAGAAAACTTCTAGATAATCTGCTCCAGCGGGGACCTCTCGACGCCTGCCCCACCCCTGGCCAGATGCATCATAAAAGGGGCGGTCCCCCAGCATATCTCCATTCTTTTCCCGCTGTTAACTCGCAAACATCGGCTCCATGGACGTCTTCAGCCTACGAACGATGCCAGAACTTTGTCTTTACTATTTCTTCAAGAATTATTCTCACATGTCTTCATCCCCAACCCCTTCAGTCGAAGGACGCCCTCTAAGTGTGCATGCGGTGAGCAGATCCCCTTTAAAGACAGGCATACGGCCTGCGTGCGGTGCTTGGGCCCAGACCACGACACCAAGGCCTGCACCGTCTGCCAACAGTTTAACAGTCGCACAAGGATCCGCCTCCAGAATGCCCTTCAGAGTTTTCTTATTGAAGAAAAACTCAAGCAAATGGAGAGAGATCCATCCTCCCGAGGAGAATCTTCCCACAGGTCGGGGAAACACAAAGAAAAAAGAAGGGATAGGGAGAGATCCCCTAACCGCCCATCAGACTCCTGGGCCAGCTCTGACTCCAATCACTCGGACAGGTCACCATCACGGGCAAAGTCCCAGCCCCCACTGGTCAAGGTTTGGACCTCGGGTGGGTCAGGTACCTCTGTCTCTTTACAGTCCTTTAAGATTAAACATAAGGATAGCCGGCTGTCAGGTTCGGCTGCCCGATCTGAGGCTTCAGACAGGCACAAACAGCTGTCCAAGTTGGCCACCAAGGTAGGCCCCGACTCCCAGGACCAGTGTCAGGACACCGACCCCAGATCGGTCTCCCAGCCTCTGAGGGGCTCGGACGCTCCTCCCAGATGAACCATAGAGCTGACGTCCCTGAAGCTCCGACAGCAAGCGGTCGTCAGACTTGTCGACTGCCAGACGCCTGAAGGATCCGACACCTCCCCCCTGCCTTCTGCACCAGACACCGGATGCCGGGGCACGTCGGAGGAGGAGGTACTGGACGTTGGTGCACAACCAGCTACTGATGACTAGACGGCTGAACTAGAGGACTCCGGGTTACCTCAAGACCCGGCTACAGGCCAGACTACCCCTCAGGTGCCAGTGCCCGACCCCAAGGAAGGGAAGACACCAACGCTGGGGCCGTCGCCGGGCTTGAACGTTGAAGAGGTGAAGGAATTATTCACCTTTTGGTGGGACATCATCCGAAAGGAAGTTGCCACCCCCCAGCCCCCACAGGAGATTCCCCCTCCTATGGCACTGTCTCCTGAGCCACCCCCCCAAGGAGGGTACCCCCCCCCCATCCAGGGGCAGGTCTCGAGAAAAGAAACCAGGGAACCGGAAGCGGCAACATTCCAGGACCCCTTCACAGTCTCCCAGTGTTCATGGGTGCAAGAGGCCCAGAAGAAGATCCCGCTCAACTTCTGGTGAGGACTGCAACCCGGACACTTCGGATACATCCAGGTCCCCCTCCCCCTTCGGTGTCCCATCGCCCAACCCCAATGACCTGCCTAGGTCACCACCGGATGCCCCTCATTTATTGACATAATGAGGCACATCCAGGAGAACATGAGGTGGGACACTGAGGAACTGGACCCCCGAGAGGCAATGCCTGGCCAGGTACCTCCGGCAGAAGGACCCAAAGGCTGTGGTGGTTACACCGTTGGTGGATACCTTCCAAGATGCCACCAAGGCGGCCTGGAGGCAACCTTATTTGACACCGGCAGTTCCCAAGAAGGCAGACCGCCTATATAGGGCCCCGTTGGAGGATCCGTACTTGGGCCAGCAACCTGTGGCAGACTCCTTAGTTATAACTGCCACCCATGACAGATCCCAATGTCCTCAGCACCTGAGCACACAGCCACCAGACCAGGAGTCCAAACAGTTAGACTCCATGGGAAGGAGCATGTATGTGGCTGCTACATGCTCCATCAGGTCCTTGAATTATCTTACCTACATGATGCAATTCCAGAATGCACTGTGGGACCAAGGCCAGGACCTCCTGAAGGATTTCCTGGATGGGGACAAAAAGGAAGAGTTATTTAACCTCCTAAAAACAGGCTCAGACATTGGAATGCAGGTCCTCAGGGCAGCCTATGACTCTGCGGATTCTGCAGCCCGAGGTGCCGCAACAGCTGTTTGCCTCCGGAGACACTCTTGCTTTACGCACAGTGTCCAAAAAGGAATTTTGGATGTACCCTATAATGGCTCTGTTCTTGTCGGAGAAGAATCTGAAAAGGTTATTACCAGGTTACAGGACACTGGTAAGGCCATAAGGACGGTACAGGCTATGTACAAACCAAAGTCAGACCCTTTTCGTAAGGGCCAAAATCGTTTTCGCGGCCGACAGGGAAGACAGCAACACCGGTCAGGCCAGCAACCCAGGGGTAACGTTAGCTGTAAAAAACATCCGAGATATTCCGGAGGCCAAAGTCAGCGTAACCAAAAAGCCAAACAGCCTTCCGGTCAAAACACCACCAAAGTATGACTCCTTTCAGACCCCTGCCCCACCTCTGGATCAGTGGGAAGAAAGGGTCGGGGTCACTTTGCTTACCATCTCACAGGGTGTTAGATGATCACCTCCTACCAGAGGGTCCTGCAACTATCAGTCGAGGACACTCTAGTTCCTTGACCACCCACCAACAAGGCCTCCTTTGTGCTCCCGCTATTCGGGGCAACAAGCCTTGCTCATCCAACAGGAGATCTCTGCCCTCCTGGAAAAGGATGCCATAGAGATCGTCCCATGGAACCAGAGAGAAAAGGGATACTACTCCCACTTCTTCCTGGTTCCAAAGAAAACAGGGGCTCTACGCCTGATCCTGGATCTCAGCAATCTCATCACCTTGGTGGTGTACAAATGCTTCCGTATGGTCACCCTTCCAGGCCTTATCCCTATGCTCAGGCAAGGCGCATAGCTGGCATCACTGGACATGCAGGACGCATATCTCCATTTCCCTATCACTCGACCGCACCATTAGTTCCTGCGGCTCGAGTTCCTGGGGCACCACTACCAGCTCCGAGTGCCCCCGTTTGGCCTTTCCTT
Organism: Neoceratodus forsteri; assembly: GCA_016271365.2. NCBI lineage: Eukaryota > Metazoa > Chordata > Ceratodontiformes > Ceratodontidae > Neoceratodus > Neoceratodus forsteri. Next base: position 1,102,186,333 of record CM057450.1, on the reverse strand, counting down.
GGCGCCACATGTTTTTACCAAATGTCTGGCGGTAGTGGCCGCAGCCCTCAGAAGACAAGGCCACCATGTGTTCCCATATCTGGATGACTGGCTCCTTATGGCCCCATCTTGTTAGGCACTGATCAGGGCAATCCAGGATACCTATTTCCTATTTGAATCACTGGGTATCACCAGCAGTCAATAGAAGTCGTCCCTGATTCCCACTCAGAGGTTGCAGTTCATTGGTGCAGTCCTGGATACCCACCAAGGAAGAGCCTTCCTGCCAGAGGACAGGGCGGAACGCCTACGAACCCTGATATGGGCCATCACCTCAAAGACACAAGTTCCGGCACGAACCATGCTCTGCCTACTAGGACACATGCTGGCATCCATTGCCACAGTTCCATTAGCCCACCTTCACATGAGGGTCACTCAGTGGACGTTGAGAGCACAATGAGACCAACAACAAGATCATCTCGATGATGTCATCACAGTCACAAATCCAGTCATTCAGGACTTGCAATGGTGGCTCGTCCTGGAACACCTGATGAAAGGAGTCCCTTTCTTGGTGCCCATTCCATCTCTGATGCTCACCACGGAAGCTTCAGGGTCCGGATGGGGAGCTCACCTAAACGGAACCAGGACTCAAGGAACCTGGTCCTCATTGGAGTCACATCTCCACATCAACATCCTAGAGATGCGGGCGGTCCTGTATGCCCTACAGGCCCTGCAGTCAGAAATCACATCAGAACATGTGTTAGTCCAGACGGACAACACCTCAGTGGTATACTACATCAGCAAGCAGGGGGGGCACTCACTCCAACCAGCTTTGCAGAGAGACAAAGAGTGTGGGATTGGGTGCTACAGCATGGCGCCACGATCACAGCAGTACATGTTCCTAGTGTCTGCAACATGGTTGCAGACCTGTTGAGCCAGTCGCGAGCCAGAACTCATGAACGGGAACTCCTGCAAATGGTCGCAGAGGCTCTGTTCCTCAAATGGGGGATGCCAGACTTACACTTATTCGCATCCCCATACAACGCAGAACTGCCCAATTTCTGCTCACTAGATCCAGGACCTGGTGTTTTCTGGCGAGATGCGTTGTCCCTCTCCTGGACGGGCAGATTTCTCTATGCCTTCCCGTCCTTCCCTTTGATCCAGAGGGTTCTCCTCAAGTTACATACAGAAGGAGCGACAATGATTTTGGTTGCACCTTTCTGGCCCAGGCAAATCTGGTTTCCGCTGCTCCACCAGCTGGCTCAGGAGCCTCCATTTCCTTTACCGGTCGGGAGGCTGGGTCTCTGGTTCACCAGAACCTCAAGTCCCTCAACCTGCATGCTTGGCTCCTAAGGACATCCTTAGGCACGGAGTGTCTTAGTGTGTTGCAGACATTCTGGTAGCAGCTAGGAAGCCCTCCACTCTTGCTAGCTACGCCATGAAATGGTGCAGGTTTTGTCTCTGGGCCACCGCACGGAATTTTGATCCACTCCACTGTCCCGAGAAGTCAGTTTTGGACTATCTCTTTTCCTTATTTCAGACATGACTTGCATACTCCTCCCTGAAAGTGCACCTCTGCGCCATTTTGGCCTATCATGTTGGTCAAAATGCCCTAGCTTAGCTATAGGAGTCACAAGCTTTTCTACGTGGCATCCTGCACCTGAAACCCCCATTAGGGACTGATTCTCCTTGGGACCTTCTTTTTGTCCTGGAGCAGCTTATGCTGCTACCCTTTGAACCAGCCGAGGATTGCAAGTTATGCCTTCTCTCTTGGAAGGCATTAGTTTTAGTTGCAGTTACCTCCGCAAGGAGAATTTCAAAGCTTCAGGCACTCATGTACAAAGAGCCTTTTTTAATTTTTCATACGGACAGGGTATCCTTAAGGACTAATCCTAAGTTTCTTCACAAGGTGGTTTCAGATTTAACATCGAACCAGGATATTGACCTTCCGGTGTACTACCCGAATTATGCCAATAAAGGGGAAACTTTGCTGCACACATTAGATGTGCACAGGATTCTCAGGTTCTACCTGACCAGGACCAGACTGCACCGACAGTCTGAGCTGCTGTTTTTGTCTTTTGCCCACAGAATGTTAGGGGCACCTGTGTCTAAACAGACACTTTTCAAGTGGTTGGTGAACTGGATAGTGTTCTGCTGTCAAAAGTGCAACAAGCCCTTACTGGGATCGGTAAAGGGCCATTCTACTAGGGGGGTGGCTACCTCATTTGCTGCACTGAAAAACGTTTCAGCACCAACCATTTGTGCAGCTGCTACTTGGAGTTCAGTGCACACCTTCATCAGACATTACAGCTTGGACATTGCCTCCAGACGCAGAGCAGGCTTCGGCCTTGCAGTCCTCCAAGGGCTTCTGTCCTAGGCGTTTTTTTCTGGATTTCTCCTGTCCTCCTCCCGAAGGGTCGTGTATCACCCTTTACTGCTTGGGACTCAGTCCTTATGGTGTAACCTGCTGCAAGAGCTGTATCCCGAAGTAAGATAGTACAGTTACATAAGAACTTACCGTAACAGTAGATCTTTGAGAACAGCTCTTGCAGCAGGTAGTTTCCCTCCCACCTTCCCCTCAGGAGGTGTGCTTGATTCCATGCTGTCTTCAGACAAATACATTTGTTAATCTTACTCTGGAAGCAATCCTCGGTCTCCCCTTCAGTATTATATCGCTCTGCTGGGAGTTTCCGGTTGGAGAACTGAGGTATACTGGGGGACCGCCCCTTTTATGAAGTATCTGACGTCGGGGAGGGGGCTGACGTTGAGGGCGGTCCCCCACTGGGTATAGCTAGCTAGAAGTTTTCTGAGGGGTCCTGCCGCCTGCCAGCTTCAGTCCTTATGGTGTGACCTGCTGCAAGAGCTGTTCTCGAAGAGCTACTGTTACAGTAAGTTCTTACGTAACTGTACTTTACGGTAAGTTCTTGTGTAACGAACTTTCTAGGAGTGGTATATGTTGTTCATCCACACTGACCCACCCAACCTCCCTGGCTGTGACACACAACCTGGCTCCCAGTGGGCTAAGATCTGGCACCATGGGGCAAAGATGAGGGTTATACCACCCAGGTGGGTGGGAGGAGCCAGCTTGAAGACCTCCTGTCAAGATTTAAAGGGGAAAGGGACATGCCAACAAGTGTGGATGAACAACATATTCCACTCCTAGAACAACTGTTACAGGTGAGTAACCTGTTTTTTTTTCACTGAGTGTATTTTACTGAACGCATTTTTTAGCACAGCAAAGCAGACAGCTCATACCACAAAGCATAAGTCAAATCATTTTGACACATCTCTCTACCAACCCTCCCAAGTACATACATTTTATTACGAGGCAATATGCTTCTTATACAGCACACTTTTGTGCATGGCATGTTGCATGGTATGTACTAATAGTCATCCATTCTCAATATTTCCTTATATAATTAGTAATGAGGCATGCAGCAATTCCCACCTCCTGCAGTAGACATGGTATCTGTTATTTAACATCAAGATACCACCAAGGCTCTACTTGAATTCAAATAAAACTTTTTATTGTTTCAAAATGACATAAAAACATGCCTGATGCAATTCGGAACTTAATCCTTTATCAAATCCTTGATAAAGGATTAAGATCCAAAATGTGTCAGGCGTGTTTTTATGTCGTTTTGAAACAATAGAAAGTTTTATTTGAATTCTAGAGCAGCCTTGGCGGTATCTTATACAGAGGGTGAGAGTGCCATAGTTTTTTGAACTTGATGTTACTACGTTTTACTTTGTTCAGCACCTCGTTCCTTTTGCGCACTTGTTCGATTGGAAATATCTGTTATTTAACACTCGCAATCTGTTTTTCTATATTTAGAGCCCCCAGAAAATCATTGTAGTTGCTGCAGGTATCAGAGCAGTATTTTTTTTTCCTGTAGCCTAAAACCACACCGTGGTATTTGCCTGTCAGGCTGATCTCTGGGGTAAATGCATCTTCCAACCCCAAGAAGAGGTCCAGATTGAGCTTTTTCTCCTCCCGCAGGGGCCTAGCCTTTCCACAGTCCCACTTCTTTCCCACATCAGCTACAATTCATTGATTCGAGCTGTCCCAACCTCTGTAGCTTTTTGGGTGTGAAATAAAGATTCTGTAATATTTTAAACTGCATCAGCATATATTTGTCTTGTATTATGCATTTGTATATGTCTTTCCAGAATTTTTGCCAGTCCTCTGTGGACCAGTCTATTTGAAGGGCTTTTTGCCAGTAAGGACAAATCTTACTTTCTTGTGTCAGTGATCTGTAGGATCTTATACAGGGCATATGCTTGGGTTGCTTCCATGATTAATTTAACAAGTGTGACCCCCCCCCACCAAGTCTGACCATGGAGCAGGTCTCATGTGCCCTGCGCTTGTGTGTGTGTGTGTGTGTGTGTGTGTGTGTGTGTGTGTGTGTGTGTTGAAGCACTGTGCTCTGGGTATTATACGCCTGTTCTGGAATGTGTCAAAATCAATAAGCCTACCTTCTAGTATAATGTGTGCCACTGATGGTATCTGTAGCGAGGGCCAAAAGGTCTCACTAATCAACTGATGCACTATCTTGACACTGGGGTTGCAGAACACAGTTTGTCATGTCTCCAGTAAGATTTAGACCAAGGTACATGTACTTCTGGACTAGTGCTCTAAGAGTCGAGTAGATAGGTGTTTTCTTAAAGCTACCAGGGAGCATGAATGGCTTAATGTGTAACAGGCTCCCAGGCTGCACCCCCGCAGCCATTCAGAGCTCTCTGTTAGTAGTCATTGTGGTTCATACCCACTTGTGACTTTGTTACTCACATGTTTCCCCCATTGGAGGCATTTGCTGCCTTGCAGTGCCAGATAGTATAAACTGGGCAAATGGAGCCCCGTCACTCTCTTCAGGTTTATCAGTTTGTAGTTGGACATTCTGACTTTTTTCCCTTGCCACAGAAAGTCAGATAACTTCTTCGAGGAGATCTCCTTTGGCAGGTCACACCTTTGGAACTATAGCCATCAAGTAGTAGGACCACACGGAAACATTTTTGCTAGCAGTCTACCTAGGGCTGCCCATGGTGACGTCCTCACGCCAACGTCCACCCTATATAGTCGTGGGGAGCCCCACACTTTCCTCAGTTCTTTTCTTGCCATCAGCCATCACACATCAGCTGCACAGAGACACCGCTGCTTCAGTCGGCTTTGAGAATTTTCTTTGTTTCTCACCCTAGTTTAGCTATCACTTTACTTCAAAGTGATATTCGTTTTTTTCATTTATGCTGACTGATTCTGACAATTTATTCCGGCGCTACGGGTGTAGCAAAAAGATTTTCAATCAGGAAGCCCACGACGCTTGTGTCTGCTGCCTTGGCACTGACCATGATGTTAAGACATGCCAGATTTGCCATGGCTTCAACGAGGCTACCCGGCGTTATCAGAAAGTTCTTTAAATGCAGAGGGAGCTTCAGGCTAGAAGCTCCTCGACTTCCCCAGCCTTGTCCATGAGCTCTCATGCTTCTAAGGCCGGAACAAGTCGGCTGGAAAGCACAAGCACCATGACAAGGACTATCCCTCCCGGGAATGCTCTGTCGCCGCTTCCAGCACTGACTGCTACAGGGTCATTGGCCACCCTGGTGGTGACCCCCACTGCTGCCCACACCCTCTGTTCTACAGGGTCAGCTCTGGCAGCTCTCCCCACTGGTCCTTCGGCCCACATTGGTTTCTCATCAGTGGGCTTTTCTTCTCCCTCACGACCCTTCCTCCTGCCTCCCTCACTCTTATGTGCTACGGGGGGGCTTTCGCAATTAGGCCTGTAGGCTCAGCTGATGCTGGTCCATTATCGCTTGGGCTTTTCCTGCCCCAGCTGATGCTTTAGCCCTTGCCTTCACCCATTTTTTCTCTTGGGCCATAGCCAGGGAGTTCCACCAGCTCTGCCTTGGTCAGCGATGGCCACATGCCGTTGGGCTTTAGACCCCTTCCGTGGACACCTCTGGGTGTTCTTCCAGCACTGGGGACACAACCTCCCCCACCAATGCATCAGCCTACCTTGCCATCACCGGGGCCTCAGCTCCCCACGCCTGTTCCTCCACCTATTCTGCTAATGCCGGGGCCTCAGTACCTCCCATCACTGCCACAAGGCCCTTCTCTGGTCCCACCAGTTATCAATGTCAAGGCTATGCTGTCCTCCACCTGGGAATTCATGCACTGAGGTGCCCCCACTCTGGGCCCATCACCAGCAGGGCCTACTAAACCAGCCCATGTGTCGACTCCTTCCATGTCATCATGGCCACTTCCTTCCAGGGGCTGGAAGGAAAGGTCTGCTTGTCTGCGGATAACACCAAGATCTGAAACAGGGTGAATACTCCAGAAGGGGTGCAGAGAATGAAGAGGGACCTAGAGAAGCTTGAAAGATGGTCGGACATGTGGCAACTGAGGTTCAGTGCAAAATAATGCACCTGGGTAGAGGGAACCCTGGTGAGAGCTACAGGTTGTGGGGGGAAGGAACTGACTGTCACCAAGGAGGAAAGAGACCTAGGGGTTATCATCTCTGATGACCGTAAGGTATCAAAGGAGTGCACAAAGGCAGCTGTGTGAACGAGGCATATCATGAGTGGTCTCTCCACTCAGAGGTAGTACACAGCCTCTTCTCCTAGTGGGGTACCCCTCTGGTGGACCTGTTTGCCTCTGGAGAGAATGAAAAGCTGAGGCTGTACTGTGCCCACCCCTCTCAGCAGGGAACGCTGTAGTGAGATGCCTTCTCCCGGCCCTGGACCCCAGGCCTTCTTTACGCCTTCCCTCCATTTCCCTTGTTCCACAAGATGTTGCTCAAGGTGAGGAGGGACAAGGCTCAGATGATCCTGGTGGCTCCGGACTGGCCTTGCCAGTTCTGGTACCCCGATCTACTCAGCCTCAGCAGCAGGCTCCTAAGGCATCTTCCTCTACACCCAGACCTGCTCTCGTTTAATCAGGGGAAGGTACTCCACCCGGACCTTCAATCCCTGCACCTGACAGCCTGGTTCCAGAGCAGCTAGAGTTCCATGCTTTGGGTCTCTCCAAAGATGTCCTCAATGTGGTTGAGGCTTCTCGGAAGGAGTTGACCTGAAAATGCTATAAATTCAAATGGAAGAGGTTCTCCATTTGGTGTCAGGGCAAGGGGCTTGACCCCTTATCTTGTTAGGTGGCTAGTCTTCTCAACTACCTTTGGTCCCTCTCAGGCCTTTGGTCGATGACCCTTAAGGGTCATTGGCCTTTGGTTTATGACCCTTAAGGTGCACCTGGCAGCCATCTCTGCCTACCGGGTGCGGGCTGGTATGCAGTCAGTGGCGTAGGAGAAGGTGGTATGGCACTCTTTTAAAGGCCTTGACCATATTTCCCCTCTGGTGTGTGAACCAGCACCACCTTGTTGCTGATGTTGGCAAAGCTCATGGGCAAGCCATTGGAACCAATGCTCAGGTACAACATGTCTCACCTTTCATAGAAGACCACCTTCCTGGTGGCTACTATGTCAGCCAGAAGGATCAGTGAGCTCCAGGCGCTCTCAGTGGAGTCTCCTTACCTGGTCTTCCACAGGGACAAAGTTGTCCTTCGCGCCAACCTTAAGTTCCTCCCAAAGGTTGTGTCTGATTTTCATCCTAACCAGGTGATTAATCTCCTGGTGTGCTTCACCAGCCACACCTCGGAGGCAGAGCACAGGCTCCATACTTTGGACCTGCGGTGGCTGCTCGCCTATTACAAGGAACTCACGGCTGGAGTTCGGGGAGACGTTCGCCAGCTATTTGTCACCTACTCTGAAGCCGCACTGGGCAGACTGGCAGCTAAGCAGATGACTGGGAGGTGGATTATATCCTGCATCAACCTCTGCTATAAGCTGTAGGTAGGGAGTCTCCCGTAGGGCCTAGGGTTCAGGGCTCATTCTGCTGCCTTGGTGGCTGCTTCCAGGGATGTCCCTATCCAGGAAATCTGCAGGGCTGCTACCTGGAAGTCTACACATACCTTTATTTACCATTACCACATTGACCTTGAGTCACACCAGGATGCTGGTTTTGGGGCCTCAGTTCTCCAATTTCTCTTCCCTAAATAGGGGATATGCACCTTGCCCCCTACTCCTGGAGAACTGCTAGAAGTCTGCCTGAAGTGTGGATAAAACATCATATCCACATCCCTAGAAAACAGGTTACTCACCTGTAACAGTAGTTCTAGGAGTGGTATATGATGTTCATCCACACTGACCCACACGATCCCCCCTGCAAATGGCACACATGGATGTTGCTTCCAGCGGGTAAGACCTGACATCACAGGGCAGTGCTAGGGGAGCTAACACTCGTTGGGTGGGAGAAGCCAGTTTGAAGATGTTCCGGCTGATTTAAAGGGAAAAGGAACACTGCCTGAAGTGTGGATGAACATCATATACTTCTCCTAGAACTACTGTTACAGGTTAGTTACCTGTTTATGTGGTCTCTCTTCACGTGAGTTTCTTGGAGATGCACAGTCCCAGCATTCATTTTTTTCAAGTGTTTCAAGACAGCATATCTATTTTTCTAATTCTGGACACCTTTTACATTAAATGTAAAAAAAAAAAAAAAAATGATTCTAGGGACGTGGATATGATGTTCTATCCACACTTCTGGCAGTTGCCTTTCTCCTTTAAATCTTGCTGGAAATATCTTCAAACTGGCTCCTCCCACCTACCCGGGTGGTAACTTCCTCAGCTCCACCCCACGATGCCAGATCTTCCTTTCCACTGGAAGAAGCAGGTTCCCTCCTCACCACTCCCGTGTTGAGTAGGCCCTCGCACTTAAATCTTTGGATTTACTTCCAAATTCAAAAGTTTTTTTTTGTCTTCTGCTCGATTTTCAATTGCAGCCGTGATGGACAATAAGTCCGCTCCTGGGTTCCGCCGGTGCCCTTGCAGGCAAAAGATGTCCTGAACCAACCCGCACTCTACTTGCGTCTACTGCCTGGGGCACAAGCACGATCCCCAGGCTTGCGATTTTTGTCGATCGTTCCACCCTACCATTCTCAATGACCATCCTGCATGTCTCAAGTTGTGCTGTCTGGGCCAATGGAATCCACCAGTAAAATCAAAGAATGCCATTGGGTGGTCTCCGTGGCTGTGGGGTCCACTACGCAGCTTGCGGTGTTTGAGGGGAAGGCAGCTCAGGCTGCAGCTCATTCTTCTTTGGGTTTTCCTTTTGTGCTGCTACAGCTGGGCTCAACTTTCAAGGGATCCTTTAAGGAATTGTGTCAGTCCCTGCCAACCTTCAGTCAGGGACCCTCTAAGCACAAATCGAAATCCAAGAAAGAGTCTAAAAAAGGAAAAGAAAGGACTCACTGCCATTCATAGGATTGGGAGTGCTCTCAGTCAAGAGCTTCTTATTATTGCACCTCTCCGGATCTGACTTAGGTCGACTCCTTGGCCCAGGTCACCGGCTCCACGGTAACTCCATCGGGCCAGTTGGCCAAAATGCTGGTTGAAGTCTTGGCAGAGATTTTTCTCAAACCAACTAACCAGTTGTTGACTGAAGAGGCCAGCACTTTCTTATCCATTGCTTAGGTCCCAACTCAGACCGTTTGAGGGATGAATTAGTCCACTAATTCGCCAACTCTGGTCCCAGACCAAGATCCATGGGAGCTCCGGCACTCACCGACTCCCTCCGAGCCCTGTCGCCAGTTACCCCCATGGTCAAGGTCTCAGTCTTCCTCCCATGGGTGAAGCGGTTCCTACCAACATCTGCGCCTCCGCTATTGGTACCATGGGAAGTGGTACCATCTCTACTCTTCATCCTCGTCCTCCTCAGGTGAGGAGAGGCTTCGGCGCAAATTGCATTGATGCTACGAGGATCTTACGTGGCAACAACTAGTGCTCACTGGCATTAAGCTGGCCCTGGCTCCTACACTGGCCATCACCTGGCTTTCACCTGACAGGCTGACGCCTTCTCTGCCTAAGGAGGAGCCAACCAAAAGGGTCCCGGCTCAGCTGACCCCAGCGTCTCCACTGATCTTGGTGGATTCACCGCCTAAACAACCGCGGACCAGCGCTTCACCAGGGAGTCTCAGCCATCCAAGGGGCTTTCCCATCAGCTGTCAGTTGCTATCATCCCTAGCCATCCACAGAGGGTCAGCAGGGACTCGGGCGGTCGACCACTCTTTGAGGACTCCTTGCAGTCCAAGGGTTCTTCCCTGCATTCCCATCTGGTCAATGTGGAATCAGTGGGTGATCTCTCGACAGACATAGACCCTTCTTCCTTTATGGGCCTTCTCTCCCTGATCTCAGAGTCGACGGGTATGAAAATGGAGCCTGTTCAGAAGCGGGCTTGTTACCCATTGACCGTGATCCTCGACTGAGGAGAACTACTATGGAGGCTTTCCCAGTGGCAGAGGCCATTCTTGGCCTGCCCTGGAGCTTTGGCAGTGCCCTGCTTTCTACCCTGCTTCCTCTGCCTGGATGGCCTGCAAGTATGTGGAACCTTCCGGTTCCCTCTTGGGATTCACAGAACTCCCCTCGGCTGAGGGGATTGTGGCAGATTCTGTGTTTAAGCACTCCAGCAACATCAGGGATATTGACAAGTCACCCGACAAGGAGTCCAAGAAGTTGGACCATGTGGCTAAAAAAGTCTATGCTGCCTTCTCGCTTGGTCTCCACCAGGCAAGCGCGGCCCTCCTCATGGCCCACTTCTCTCATGCCCTGCTGATCACCCTGGATGAGGTACCTCCTCAGCTGCCAGAGGACCTTCAAACCAAGGTCAAACAGGTCCGGGATCAGGGCCGGGCTGTAGCTAAACTGCAGCTGCAGACAGCCCGGGACACTGGGGACTCCTGTGCCTGCTCTGTGGCAGCCTCAGTAACCATGTGCCACAGGGCTTAGCTGAGGATCTCGACTTTTATGGCAGACACTTAGCACAAGCTGGAAGATGTTCCTTTCCTGGGCACTGACTTGTTTGAGCCTGGGGTTGAGGGCAACCTTACCTGTATTGAGAAGTCCAATGCCACCTTGGACTCTGTGACATCTGCCCGGACGGGACCCTAAGGACACCAAACAGCAGCAGAAAATGAAGCCCTTTTGGTCCACTTACACCCATGTAGCCAAACCAGGCCAGCCCCAAGCTGGTCAGCAGGCCCAGACATGTAGACCGCGGCCCAAGTCTGTGGCCTTGGTCATCTGTAAGCCTGGGGGGAGAGGCTCCAGTGGCTCCTCAGCCGGATGCTCCTCCTCCTCCTCCTCCTCCAAGCCTGCCCAGTGACGGGATGAGGGGTGCCTCCCTCATGTCCATCACTCCTCCCTGGGTTCTCCCATGGGGGGCCGGCTCCACCACTTCCTTTCTGCCTGGTCTGCTGTCACCATGGACAGGTGGGTTCTTGAGGTGGTCCATTAGAGTCTGCCTCTGGAATTTGAGCAGTACCCTCCTTGCCGAGCCCACTTCCCATGGGATAACTTGGTATCCATAGACATTATGTCAGCTCTTCAAGACGACATAGCCCAGCTCCTCCGGAAGGAGGTCGTGGCCCCTGTCATCAATCCTCCAGAACACCCGTTTGTCTCCAGGTACTTCCTGGTGCCAAAACAGATGGGGGGCTGGTGCCCCATTCTAGATCTGCACAACCTGAACAAGTTTCTCAAGTCACGCACCTTCAGGATGGTAAATGTCTCGGATCATACCATTTCTATAGCAGAACATGTGGTTCTGCTCCCTGGATCTTCGGGACACATTCTTTTATGTCCTGATCCTTCCGTCTTACCAAAGATTCCTCCACTTCTGATCAGAAGGAGCCCTCTACAAGTCCCAGACCATGCCATTCGTCCTCTTCTCAGCCCCCATTGTCTTCACCAGGTGCATTGCAGTTGTGGCAACTTACCTCAGGTGCCGAAGGGTCCGGATTTACCCCTACCTAGATGACTGGCTGATCACAGATTCCTTCAGGCAGAAGGTGGAGCAGTCCAGGGACCTGATACTCCAGACCTGTGTTTCCCTTGGCCTCCTAGTCAATGAGGCCAAGTCAGAACTCGTGCCTTCGCAGTTGATCAACTTTATTGGGGCGGAGCTCGACTCTTGAAGAGCCAGAGCCTGGCTCCAGGTGGACAGGTCGAAGGTTCTCTCCTCTTTTGCCCAATCATCTTAGGTTGACAGTTGTGCCCTGCCCAGGACTTCCTATACCTGCTGGATTACATGGTACCTGTACCAGCATAGTCTGATGGGCCTGATGGAGAATGTGCTCTTTGCAGTGGGAGCTGGCCAGCCAGTGGTCTCAGCACAAGGGTCACTTCGACCAGCTGGTCACTGTGACCCAGCAGATGTGGGACACCCTCCAGTGGTGGTTAGTCCCAGAGCATTTGCAGGAAGGGATCCTATTTGTCCACCCAGAGCCGTTAGTCATCCTGATGACTGATGCCTCTCTCATGGGCAGGGTTGCCCACCTGGGGGAACACAGAGTACATGGGCTCTGGACCCTCTAAAAAGTCCCAATGCTACATCAACCAGCTGAAGCACTGAGCAGTTCATCTGCTGCTGATTGTATGCATTCTGCACATCTGGGATCAGGTGGTCCAGGTCCAGATAGACAACACCATGACCATGTACTACCTCAACAAACAGGGTGGGATGCACTCCCTGCCACTGTGCAAGGAAGCTGTCCATGTGTGGACCCTCGTACGCAGTCTGGAGGCTGATCTCCTAGCCTTCCATGTGGCAGAGGCATCCAGTCAGCTGGTGGATGCCCTCAGCCATGTGGATGAGGCATCTCACGAGCAGTCTCTCCACCCAGAGGTGATACACAGTCTGTTCTCCCAGTGGGGCACCCCTCAGATGGATCAGTTCACCTCCCAGGAGAACGCAAAGCTGAGGCTATTTTGTGCCCACCCCGTAAGCAGGGAACACTGCAGGGGGATGCCTTCTCAAGGCCCTGGACCCCAGGCCTCTTCTATTCCTTCCCTCCACTTCCCTTGATTCACAAAGTGTTGCTCAAGGCCAGGAGGGGCAAAGCGCAGGTGATTCTGGTGGCTCCAGACTGGACCCGCCAGTTAATAATAAATAATAATTTTATTTGTATAGCGCCTTTCAATTTCCAAGGCGCTGTACAGTTTAAGACATTACAAATCAAACATTAAAATCGGATATCAAACACGAATAAAACCAATAGAAAATCATCAACTACAAAACAGTCAGTTTTCTAAGAAGGCCATTTGCCATAGATGGGTTTTCAAACCCCATTTAAATTCCTCCACAGAGGTGCACTCCCGTAACCGGTGAGGTAGAGAATTCCAAAGAGTGGGTGCAGCATAAGAGAAAACCCTACATCCAGATGATATAAGATTCACTCTTGGAATCTCCAGCAACCCCTCGTTGGCCGGGCGGAGTGATCGGCCAGGGCAGTAAGGGACCAGAAGTTCTTTCAGATAGGCCGGACCCTGATCGTGGAGGGCTTTGAAAGTCAGTAAATTGACTAAAGGTGATCCGCCACCGTACAGGCAGCCAGTGCAGTTCACGCAGCACTGGGGTAATATGACAGGACCTACTGGAACCAGTCAAAACCCAGGCCACTGCATTCTGCACTAGCTGCAGGCAGCAGATTTTAACCCCTGAAAGCCCAAAGTAAAGGGAGTTGCAATAGTCCAAACGCGAGGACACGAAGGCGTGGACCAAAGTTGGTAGGTCGTCAGAAGGAACTAGGTACCTAACTCTGGCGATATTCCTAAGATGGTAAAAGGAAGTCTTGATGACTGCCAACACTTGTGACTGCAGTGACAGCCTGTCATCCAAGACAACCCCCAGGTTATGCACCCATTCAGAGGTCGGGAGTGAGACGCCACCAAGAAAAATTCCTGAGGGCGTCCCAACGGACAACCCCTCTATCCAGTGACCCGGGTCCACAGCCAATACCTCAGTCTTTTCTGAGTCCAACTTCAGCCAGCTAGAGTTCATCCACTCCTGGATTTCTTTCAGACAGTTGTTAAACACCGAGAGAGCTCCATACTGGTTGGGTGCAAAAGACAGGTATAGCTGGGTATCATCTGCATAGCAGTGAAACCTCAGCCCATACCATCTTACAATGTCTCCAAAGGGTAGCATATACACCGCGAATAACATGGGAGACAGCACTGAACCTGAGGCACCCTACACAACAAAGATGTTCTGGTTTCCCCCGATCTCCTCAGCCTCAGCAGAAGGCTCCTGAGGCATCTTTCTCTCCACCTGGACCTGCTCTCCATCAATCAGGGAAAGGTACTCCATCCAGACCTTTAATCCCTGCACCTGACAGCGTGGTTCCTGAGCGGCTAGAGTTCCAGGCTTTGGGTCTCTCTGAAGATGTCTTCAACGTAGTCCAGGATTCTCAGAAGGAGTCGACCAGGAAATGCTATGCCTTCAAGTGGAAGAGGTTCTCCATTTGGTGCCAGGGCAAGGGGCTGGACCCCTTGTCCTGCCCAGTGGCTAGCATCCTTGACTACCTGTGGTCTCTCTCTCAGATGAGCTTTCGGTCAACGACCCTCAAGGTGTACCTGGCAGCCATCTTTGCTTACCAGGTGTGGGCCGGTTGTGACAGGGTTGAATAGGACCCTGTCCCAGTTATTATGGAAAGAGTTTCAATGCAGGGATCTGTTCTGTTCTCCCCTTTCCTGTCTCTTGTCTGGTTGCACAACCAAATTTTCCTGTGAGACCTAGGATTTGATCAACCCAACAGTCTCACAATTATTTGCCTCTCGCTCTCTCTGTCTTCCCTTGCTATTTGTCTTTTCCTCCCTTGCATGTCTACTGGTACAAAAATATATGCAAATCATTATGTGGAAATGTAACTGTTATTGGGATCCTTTTGTTTAGAAATGATATAGTGTTACTGTTGAAATGTATATAACTATAGTTTGAGATGATTGCAAAAAGCTATTAGAAACTCAGAGCATTACCTGAGGGCAAGTTTTAAGCCTTTTGTGCAAGAGCTGCGAAAAAGGAGCCTCAGCTTAGGCACACTGTGTTCCTGCCAGCACCTGTGTGAAACATACAAGAACACTTTGCAAGATGCTTGTTAAGAATGGAGGTTGGAAGGACTTATAAGACAGAGCTGCAAATGCTTGCAGAGATGGACACAGAGACTGAAGGAAAACTCAGATGTATCTCCTCTATTTTATTTTGCCTTTGTAAATAGTTATACTGAACAATTTTATTTTTTATGTTATTGCTAGTACAAATAAATATTTTTTGCGAATTTTACAAGTGCTCCTTGTTTTTCCTATGCTTCCTGACCTGTGCCTCGATGACAGATGTTGTGAGAAGTTGGATTTATGTCATGCATACTCTAAGCCAGGAATTTTGTGTGTGGGTACTGGGCCTAGTACCAGGGAAGCACAGAGAAAGGTATGGATTCTGCAGCAGCAAGTCCAGGAGTGGTTAGCAGAAGAATGGCAGCCAAATTAGCAGAGACAGAAGTCCAAGCTGAGATCGTACAGCCAGCACAAGTTATGGAAAAAGAACAGGCAGTGACAGAACCTGAAAGCCTGATGGACTTTTTCAAATGGTGGGCTATACAACAAAAAGAGACAGAGAAGCAGAGGAGAGGAGAGAAGAGATAGAGTGACAGGAGCAGCAGATGAGAGAAGAGATGCAGCAACAGGAGCAGTGATGGCTGGATACCTTGCAAGCTATCAAGCTAGCAAAGGCAGAGGATCTGGCACAGATCCAGATGAGCAACAAAACACAAGCAACTTAAAAGCCATTAAACCTATGAAGTTGTGTCCCTTGGATGATATCGGGGCATAACTGACAACTTTTGAAAGAGTTGCCACAGCCTGCCAATAGCCAAAACAGCAATGGACAATCAGACTGGTACCCTACCTGACAGGGAAAGCCCAACTTGCCTACAGCAATATGGACACTGCACAGTCAGAAAACTATGATCAAGGCCCCACGATTCCACGGCCAAAGCAAACTGCAGAATTAACTGCAGAATTTGTGGAGGACCGCAGAAATCATGGCCACCCGTGGAATTCACGGCCGATCGTGGAATTCACAGCCAATTGTGAAATTTGAGGCTGACCACCACAGAAGTTACTGCTGACCACAGCACTCACTGGGAATTGTTTCAGGATCTTAGTCCCATTCTGAAATTTTGCACAGAAGAGATTAGTTTTGATATACATGCTCCTGGAGTCTGGCAATTGCAGATGGCAGTGATTGTGTCAGAGAAAGTAAATAGGGGAGCCTCATTAAGGAGTACCACAGAAGGTGTTTTTGTCGTGTCAGAATGCTGAGGCTGCAGCATAAAAGGGAAAAATTAACTCTAAGACAAGAGCCCTACACCAAGTGCGAGTAAAAAAAAATGTCTACTGAAATGCATGGTCAGACTCATAATAACCAGTGGCAGCTGACCACAGAACTCATCAGCAATGGACCACGTAGTCTTCAGTAAATTTCTTTCCAATCTCCGCAGGAAATCAGCACAGAGTCTTCACTACTGGTACGGCTGTGTGTGTGTGTGGGGGGGAGCGATAACGGGTCCAACAATGGTTACCACACTCACTTGAAGTCTCCCTTGATCTCCACGAAAATCAGCTTGATCATACAGAGTGGTAAAGTTAGTCATTCAACATTGGTTGAACTACAGCAGATTGGTGGGATGAGAGTACACTGTCCATTGGCACCACAGCCTGTGCTTGGGCTCTGATGTTTTAGCTCTGTTTCTGTGAGCTAATGATTTTTTTTTGTCCTTTTAAACAATATTTTCAGTTTGCTAAATTTACATTGTCTTGTATAAAACTATATCGGCATGTTTTGCAACTGGTCCCGCAAGGAGCAATTCTCAGGTCAACTGAGCATCTCGAGTGCTTGGGGGGGGGAGTTCTACTATTACAAGAGACCTTCAAGGATTAGCACGCAGTACAGATCTGAATTTGTAAAATATCATGCTGATATCCCAGACTCCCTGATCAGTAGACAGGAGCCAAGTCTGATTTTTTTTCCTATTAGTTTACACGATGAATGCTGTTTTGGTGAGTAGTGAAGCTAAATATAGGGGTTAAACTTCCTGTTAAAGTAATTCTCCAAACTTCCCCTATCATGAATGGCAGTAGATTCTCAACTTTTTTAGAGAAGTTACATGTTAGTCCTGGAAACTTCAAACTTTAAATATACGCCCGTTTCCATTGTTTTATTATACAAGGCTGGATTCACGGCTCTGCAAAACTTAATATAGGAAAAAACTTTGAATCAGGAAGTTTTCGAATGGGGCATAACATATTTATGATACTTTAACTGCTTTGTGTGAAATACAGCCCCTGTGCGAGCCTGTTTTATTTGAACTTTGGGGCATTTACATAGTGGACTGTTCTGGTCCATCACAAACAGCAGGACTGCTTATCAAAGAACGCTGTTTTTTCATGAATTAATGGCACACTAGAGGCTATATTTTGCTACGTGTTTTTGTTCTGTTGGCAGCAGAACTGTTTGTCTTTTGGGTTCTGTTTTTATTTTTTTTCCAGATGTATAAGTGATGATGCAACGTTAGACTCCTTGCTGTGGAGCCGTTGTTATGGATACAAGACTGGAGGTTTCACTCTCATATATTTGTTGAGCCTGGATGGAACATTTAGTGCATATTTTAATAACTGCTTCCATATATGACATGCTATAGGTAATTATGGTGATTGAAATATATAATTAACAATGGAATAATTGTGAATTTAAATCTGAGGTAACTCGTTGCTATGTTTTTACCTTCATTTTGGCAGAATGTGGTTCTATTAAACATATAGATGGGTGCTAGCCTGAAGCATTTAACCCTTCAATGAAAAATGCCATATTGTTAAAGGGAAATTAATTTGGACTCTAAGCACTGTATCTAGAAGGGATTTTATTGTCTCTTAATTATTACTTAGGGAAATATAGTTTTTATTGTTTAATAGGAATTGTTAGTAGATATTGTTTGATATGAATGATACACTGTGTATTGGTATCTATTGTTTATTGATTTAACTTTCTATGAATATCTGGCATATTTACTGTAGTTTTAAATGTATTCTATATGCGTGAGTGCCGTGGTGCTCACTCATCTTTTGCTGCTGTAGCAAACTACAGTTTTAGCTTAAAGTTCTAAATGCAGCTTTACCATACAAGAAGTCATCCTGCAACCCTCCTGCGACCCTAACTTTTGGTTGGCTCTGGCTCATTGAGGTTCCCGGGTGCTACATTGCTTTTTTACACCCCCTCCCCATTTTTCCCACTCGATGACTGCCTGTTTTACTCTTTGATTAACAAAATTGCTGGACTTTGCACTTGCAATTAATTGTGGCTTCAGAGCAGTGCAGCAGGTGCTAGAGTGAATTTAATAATTCTAAAAAAACATTTTTACTATATACTTATTTAAATAATTATGGCCAGAGATCCCCTATTAACAGCAATTATTAACTCAGTGTAAGCCTTTTCATTGCTCTCCGGGGCCAGATCCGGTTGTTAGATGGGGAAAAAAATAATAATTTTCTGTCCTGGGCAGGCCTGCTCCGATGGGACTTGATTTCTTAATTTCCTGCTTGTAGCAAGTTTAAGTCTCCCCAGAGCCATGAAGGCTTCCCTTAAACTTTAAATCATTTTTGTTTCCCACCAAAAGTGGGACTGAGCTCCAGAGAGCCACAGGAGAGACTTACACAGAGTTCATAATTATTGTTTCTAATGTAATTCTGCCCAGAAGAGTATTATTCTTCTTAAAATAAATACATTTACAAAACATATCCCCGTAGGTATGATGCCATTTATGAGGTGATGTGGTTCTTTTCCATGTTCCACTATGAAAACTGTTAAGAAAAGAAAGAAATCACACAAGACACCAATAGGAAATGGACTATGTTATTATTTATTAAACAATGTTGTAGCAAAACATTTCATTTATATTAATGAATATTAAACAATGTTATAGCAAAACATTTCATTTATGTTAATGAATGTAGCATTGTCGCTGATCTTTAATTCTGTTATCTGACAGTCTCCCTTTAAACACTGCAAAGCAGAAAACCATCCATTGATGTCTTTTGCAGCATTCTGGGCCACACCACTTACGCACCTACCAGGACCTCCTACTCAGCACCCACCACCCCCATCCCGCCCATGCCATAACGTACTTACTATATGTATACATGCAAGTTTCTACATTTATACATACAGTTGCTCTGATAAACACATTTATCACACTGTCTTTATCTTCACACTTATTGCATATATAAGTGATATGCAGTGGGGACCTGTGTGATAAATGATTTCTTTATACAAGTGCTGTTTGACCTCAGATAACCTCTAGGTGTTGTAAACAGCATGAGTACTGTATAGACAAATCATTTATCACACAGTGTCCACTTTCCATAGATTTAACTTATGCAATAGGATAGGACCTTGAATGAATTATTTTTTTTTTTAGCTTTAAAAATATTGTATATAGAAGTTTGTGGGTTTATTTTTTGAACTGGTGGTTTTGCTTGTTCCCCTAATCGAATTGCCATAGCCATTGCCATGGATGTGATGTCTGAATGACAAGCTGATGCTGTAAATGGCAGTTCACCATTGCCGCAGAACTGATGCACAAATTACAAACCACTGCCGCAGAAGTTCTGTGGCAAATGGCTACCCTGCCACAGAATTTGGTCCCAAAGTGCCGCAGAAAAATCGGGGCCCTGACTATGATCTGGTGAAATGCGAAATCCTGAAAAGGTATGACATCTCGGGAGAGACCTACAGGCAAAGATTAAAATCTCTGACGTACAACTCAGTCCACAATCCTCGAGAAGCCTTCACCTGACTCAGAGAACTCCTGATAAAATGGCTCCCACCAGAGGGTAAAACAGTCCCACAGATCATCGACACATTTGCCATGGAGCAATTCATCAACATCCTTCCCACAGATGTGCAGCTTTGGGTAAAGGAACACTGACCAGAATGTGGGGAAAAGGTTGTTTCTTTGGCTGAGGGCAACCAAATGGCCAGACAGATGCCACAGCAGCGAGGTAACAGACAAGCACTAGTGAGACACTCTTTTTCCCATTTAAACTCCAAGCATGATAAGAACTCTGGTGGGGGTAACAAATCTGTGCCCAAAGATGTTATTTGCTGTAACTATAATAAGCCAGGCCATATGGCAAGAAACTGCTGTGGTAAGGAGTGTGGCACTGGAGCAGATTTGTCCTTGGCAAATTGGGGCAAGTATTTAACAGATGTGAAGGTGGGGGATAAGACTAAAGGGACTCATTCATTTGGGAAGCAGACAGACCCTACTGCATGTTGAAGTGCTATGAAAACACTGTGCAAAAGGACCAGGTACTGGTGTTATCTGCATACATGGGGACACTCTATACTATCCCACCACCCAAGTGACTCTGACCATTAAGGGTGTGTCGCACCAAATGACAGTGGGGGTGGTACCTAAGTTACCTGTAACAGTGATTTTCGGAAATGACTTTCCAGGATTTACTGAGTTAATCTCAGAGGAACTGAACCCTGCAGTTTCAGCAGCAGTGGTAACAAGAGCTCAGGCAAAGAAAATTTCAGACGGTGGGGACACATTTCCTTTCAATGATTTTGATTCAGACTTGTTTGAGCACAGCTCCAAGATCCAGAAATCTAGAAAAGAAAGATGATTCCTGAAGAAACTGTGGCAACAAATGACTGATGAACATGAAGGGTTAAAATATGAAAATGTTGAAATTAAGCTGATAACTGATTGTGATGTTCTTTCAGAGCAAGCTAATGATGTTTCTCTCCAGGGTTATTTTCAGCAGTTGGGGGTGAAACCAAAGCAGGGTGGACCAATGTTTAAAAAATGTAATAAGTTACTGTACAGAGTTTGGGTTAAACCTCAGACACAGGAACAGACAGAACAATTGGTTATACCACAGAAGTATAGAACAGAGTTGTTAGAGATAGCACATGATAGTCCTATGGCTGGTCACTCAGGGAGGGATCGCACCCTTGCCAGATTGCTGTATAGATTTTACTGGCTGGGAATTCATGAAGATGTTGCTTCCTATTGTAATTTCTGTGCTGCGTGTCAGAAAGTAGCCCCAGTCACTACAAAAGCCAAGGTGCCCCTGGTGTCCCTACCCTTGAAAGATGTACCTTTTGAGAGAATTGCAATGGATGTGGTTGGTCCTTTAGACAAAAGTAAAAAGGATAATAGATTTATCCTGGTAGTATGCAACTATGCTACTAGATACCCAGAAGCAGGTCCAGTGCATACTGTCACAGCTCCAAAAGCGACAGCAGAGCTTTCAAACATTTTCAACAGAGTGGGCATACCTAAAGAAATTATTACTGATCAGGGTAGTCATTTTGGTGCTGCATTACTTAAGGAGCTGTACAGACTACTAGGTATCACTGCCATAAGAACCTCCCCCTATCACCCTCAGACAGACGGTCTTGTTGAGCATTTTAACCAAACCGTAAAATGCATGTTAAAAAGGTTTGAAAAAGGGGAAGGGAAAGATTGGAACCAATACTTGCCTTACCTACTTTTTGCTTTCAGAGAAGTGCCACAAGCATCAACAGGGTTTTCACCATTTGAAATGATGTATGGTAGGCAGTCAAGAGGGTCACTGGATGTGATAAAAGAAATGTGGGAAGATAACCCCACTCAGAAACAATGTATAGTGTCTTATATGTGCGCCCTAAGAAAGAAGCTGGCAAAATATGTTGAAATTGACCATAGCAATCTGGAAGAGGCCCAAAACCAGCAGAAGGTATATTTTGACCATGGGGTAAAAGAAAAAGTTTTCGAGCCAGGTGAAAAGGTTTTGCTACTGTTACCCACAACAGAAAATAAACTGTTAATGAAGTGGCAAGGGCCTTATAAGGTTCTTAGATGTACTGGCACCATTAACTACGAGATTGAGACCCCTGACAGAAAAAATCCTACTAAGGCATACCATGCTAACCTTCTCAAGAAATGGATTGAAAAAATGCCAAAAGCTATTTTGCTAGTTTTACCAGAAACTGATAAAGAAGATTATTGATGTAGCTTATGATAGACTGGAACAAACTGTAACTGCTGATGCTGTAAAGGTGAATGTTTCCTTAACCTCAGAACAAACTACAGAAATGTGTAATATGCTAAAGAAATTTGAGAGTACTTTTACCACAGTACCAGGCCGAGCACAGTTTCCAGCCTCTCACAGCCTACTAGCCAATCCCTCCAGCCTCTCTGCCAAGGTCCCTCAACCCCACCCACACCCCAGGTATCAAACCTGGTACCCTTGGCCCCAAAGGCAGCAGCTCTACCACTACTCCATAGTGGCAGTCACCCTCAATGAAGGTTAGTTATCCCCCTTATACTGCCATTAGGAATTAACAATGGGCACCATGGCTATTACTCTCAGCCTACTCTTAGTTACCTTTCTTGCTCAGCCCATGTCCCATTCTAGTCCCATGCCCCCCCACTCTGAGCCCCACCCCCCGCTACCACCCCACAATTGAAAACTCCCCACCCTGGCCACCCCATTACTCCTCAGCACCCGCCACCAACTAACCCCCCCATTCCTCTCTGGGACACCCTGGACCCACCCCTTCCTTGCCATACCTACCCTCCACTCCCTACCCATCCCCTGCACCTCCAACAGCAGGATCCTGCATCGGTACCTAGCCAAGGGCCCTAGTCGTCACAGTCCACTCATCAGATTAATCATTCTACCCCTTCTGCTCTCCAGGAACGTTCATCCCAACCCCGGGCCACTGGCAACTAGTCACTCCACATCCTCCACAGGAACTGGCATCTGCATTGCTTCCATGAACATTTGCAGCCTCCGAAAAAAATCCGCCACTCTCCAGTGCTGGGTTATACAGAACAGACTGGATATTTTAGCACTAGTCGAGATCTGGCTGTCCAAAAAAATCCCAACTCTGTCATCTCCCTCCCTGGCTACACACTGTTCAGGGAAGACTGTATAGGCAAATGTGGTGGCGAGTGTGCAGTCTATCTGCATGACACCCTCTTAAGCCATACACTCCCAACCCCCAAACTTGGTCTTAGCGGTCAGGCCCTCACCCGTAAGCTTATACCAGACCCTGCTAGGGCCCCCATTTTCCTCACTGTCTCTTACATACCCCCAAGGGACCAGGGACAAGCTGTCCAGTCCCTTATCAATTACCTCACCACACTCCCACACAAGGTGGAGCAGCTTATCTTAGGTGACCTTAATATCAATGGGCTGGGTACCTCTGCCTCCAACATCAGGGACTCCTTTGCTGCTCTAGATATTACTCCACTAGTTACCTCACCCACTAGATTTAACCAGTCAAGTGGCTCCAGCACCCTTCTTGATGTAATTCTGTCTAACCTCCCCCATAAAATCAGGGATATCAATGTACTACCTGTCTCTGTTAGTGACCACTCTCCTGTCCTATGTCACTGGTCATCTCCCACACTGAAACAAATGCCCCAGGTCACCTTGCACTGGTGCTTTCATCCCGGGGGTCTCAGAAAGCTAAAAATGCACCTAGCCCAGCTTGATTGGTCCCCTATCCTACTTGCAGCAGATACTGACTGCACCCTAGCATATTTCTCTGGTGCCTTCAGCAAGGCCTGTGACCTTTATGCCCCCCAGACTAGAATCTGTACCAAAAAATGGAATGACTCATGACTCTCCCTATCCCTTATCCAAAAACTGAAGCAAAGAGACAACCTCTGGCATATTGCTGTTGCCTCAGGCAAACTGGCTGACAGACAAATCTACAATGTTGCACGTAATAGGTACACCTGGGCTGTAAGGCAGGCTCAGGCCAAATATTATCAAACCTCCCTTGCATCCACTTGGGGCTCATCCCATGCCTTCTGAGACAATATGAAGGTGCTCAATGGAAAGACCCCCCCATCTCAAGCTACCATAAACGGAACAGTCACTACAGAGCAACCCCTCATAGCTGAGGCCCTCAGTTTGGCTTTCTCATATCTTTGCTCGGTCCTTCCCAACCACTTTTTCGACCCTATCCCTGCCACCCACCCTGGACCTCCCCCCTTTCTACCTGCGCACCATATCCCCCTTGAAGTCAGGCCTCATCTACAAAAAGCCCTAGCTAGCAATAACCCCAGCTGTGATCCCCTGGACTCCAGTATCCTCCGATTAGTCTTGGACACCATGCTTATCCCGCTAACCGACCTCTTAAACCGGTCACTATGTCTGGGCCAGTTCTCAAGTGCTTGGAAAATTGCTGAAATCACCCCAATCCATAAGAGTGGGAATAAAACCTCCCCTAGCAATTTCAGGCCCATCTCCATTCTCCCCCCCCCCCGCTCTCCAAAGCACTTGAAAAAATAGTGGCCTCACAGCTGTCCGAGTACCTAGCCAGACATGACCTGTTGTGTCCAGAACAGCATGGTTTCCAACCTGGGCACAGCATCACTACAGCCCTCCTGGAATTCTCCCACCACCTCCACTCTGCTCTCGACTCTGGTCATATCACGGGAGCTGTGTTTATTGACCTCTCCAAGGCCTTTGACATTGTCTGTCACCCCCTCCTACTCGACTCCCTCCACCAACTTGGCTTCTCCCCTGATCCCCTCACTTGGTTTACCAGTTACCTCTCTAACAGAGCCCAGTGTGTGAAGGTTAACGGTACCCTATCCAACTCCCAGCCCATTTGCTCTGGGGTCCCCCAGGGCTTCATCCTGGGTCCTGTTCTATTCAGCCTCTTTCTCAACACTCTACCCAACTCCTGCTCAGGCAGTATACTCCCCTATGCCGATGACGTTGTTCTCTTTGCCTCCCACCCTGACCCTGCATCACTACAGGAATCCCTACAACATACTTTTAGCCAAGCCGAAAAGTGGTTCCTTAACCTCTGGAAAACCAAATCCATGCTCTTTTCTCACCACCTAAACAAGGCCAAAAATACCCCACTCCGCATTCGTCCCAGAAATCCACACCCTCTCAAACAGGTGTCATCCTACAAATACCTGGGCATTATCTTAGACTCTGCTCTTACCTTCCACACCCACATCAATACCTTGTCCTCAGCTATAAACTCTCGCATTGGCCTTCTCTATTGACATAAAGATTGCCTCCCCAAAACCGCCCTCCACCTGGCCATCAACTCCTCCGTCTTGTCCTTAGTAAACTATGGCCTACTTATTTATGCCACGGCTGACAACTCCACCCTCACCAAAACTCAGACATTGATAAATAAGGCCTGTAGGCTCTTGACTGGTGCATCCCACCACACTCATACCTGCCTGCTTTATTCTACTGCCAACCTGCTCACCTTTGACGAGTGCCTGCACTACCAAACCTGCCTATTTGCCAAAAAATCACTGCTAGGCCTATCACTCCCAGGGGTCGCCGCATCCCTGCGGCTTGCATCCCCAGCTGTTACCACCCAGAGCACAGTCAAGTCCACCTTCCAGGTGCCCCGTACCAAGATATCATTAGCCCAAAAGTTCCTTCCACTACCACGCTCCCACATAGTTCAACTCCCTTCCACCCTCCATCACGAATCTCACCAAAATTGGCCCCTTCAAAGTTGCCCTCCATAACCTCCAATTTGAAGCCCAAAGCTGTAACTGCCCCTAATTTTATTGTGATGGCATGATACAGCGCGCCACACTCCTAGCTTGACAATGTCTGTTGGACTGCTAATTCTATACAATTGCCTGACAATGTCCGTTGGACTGCTACTCTATTTCAATTGTAACTTACTCTATGCAACTTTGTCTGTTATCCATTGAGATAAATGTGTTTTTACTGTTATATGTATTGCACCTGTATGTTACCACTGTTGTACCTCACACTGTTTTCTTGTCTGCCCTCCCTGCTACAAGGTGGCTTTGTAAATGAGTCCTTGACTCAAAGGTTGTAAACCCAACTCTTAAATAAATAAATAAATAAAAAGAGCAAAAGGGGTCGAGCACATAATAGTGCCAAGGAATGCTTGCCCTACTAGGCAAAAGATATACAGGTTACCAGAGTGGTTAAGAGGTGATGTGGTTAAGGAAATACAAAAAATGAATGTACCGGGTATCATAGAGGAGTCGAAGAGTGCTTGGTCATCTCCAATGGTAACTGTAAACAAAAAAAGAAGGGGGTGTTAGAATCTGCCTTGATTTTAGGAAACAATCAAGTGACAGAATTTGACAGTTATGCTATGCCCAGAATAAATGATTTGGTGGACAGACTGGGGAGTGCAAAGTATATCAGTACCCTTGATCTCACCAAGGGTTACTGGCAAATACCATTAGCTAAAGAATCCAGAGACAAGCTGTATTTGCCACTCCTACTGGATTCTATCAGTTCACCACCATGCCAGTTGGTTTACATGGTGTGCCAGCTACATTCCAGTGGTACATGGATGCAATTTTATCACCTCACACTGGTTATTGTGCTGCATACCTGGATGATGTCGAGGTGTGCAGTCTAGACTGGAAAAGCAACCTGGAACACCTACGAGCAGTTGTACAAGCTATCAAAAATGCAGGTCTGAATATTAATCCTACCAAATGTGCATTGGGCATGCAGGAAACCAGATATTTGGGCTATGTGTTGGGAAATGGAGACGTTAAGCCAGAAATTTCTAAAATAGAAGCTGTAGCATACAGCCCTATTCCTAAAACAAAGAAACATGTCAGGTCATTTTTAGGGCTGTCTGGTTATTATTGGAGGTTTGCTCCCAACTTTGCTGAGTTATCTACTCCCCTCACTGAACTCATGAAAAATGGTACTCAAATAATGTGAAATGGACCACAGAGTGTGATGAAGCTTTTCAAGCCATTAAGGCTGCATTATGTTCAGCTCCTGTTTAAAGAAGCCCAGACTTTGAGAACCCATTCTAGTTACAAACAGATGCATCAGAGGTAGGCCTAGGTGCAGTCCTGAGTCAAACTATAGATGGAAAAGGGCATCCTATTCTATACATAAGTAGGAAGTTGCATGACAGAGAGAAAAGGTACTCCACTATTGAAAAGGAATGTTTAGCAGCAAAGTGGACCATGGAGTCCCTTAAGTTTTATTTGCTAGGAACTGACTTATAACAGATCACAATCCTCTCTTGGCTTAACCAAATGAAAGATTAAAATTCTAGAATCACTAGGTGGTACCTGGCACTACAGCCATTTAAATTCACGGTGATATACAAATCTAGTAAAGAGAATAGCAATGCTGATTTTCTGTCAAGTTATGGATCAGGTGTGTGGGTTCTGAAGGTTGAAAAATAAATGTGTGAGTTTAAATGTTGCTGTTTACGGTACTGTTATAGAAAAAAGGATATTGCACATGTGCTTAAGTTCTGAAAGTTAGAAGCTAATATAATTATATTACATAATATTATGCTGGTGAGAGGCCTTTCAGCACCATACATTTCTGCTTAAAGTTGAACCAGCATAATATTTTGTGGTGATTTGCATATATAGCCCATGATGCTTTGTATTATGGATGTATGTGTGATTTTGTATTTCTTTGAAACTTGGCTTCCCAGTCAATGCCCTTTGGGGTAACCCTTGCCTCAGTGCTTGCACACTAAGGTTCTTTGTGTTTTAACTTGTTTTTATTGGGCTCACCACAAACCAACCCATATAGACCAACTTTGGGTAGCTGGTTCATTTCACTGGGGTGTCATACACACAAGGCACACTGATGAGTCCCGGTAGGATGTAACATGTGTCTGTGTCTTCTGTTGGCACCCTTTTCAGACTCTGTGAGAGGCCTTTCCGCACCATGCATTTCTGCTTAAAGTTGAACCAGCATAATATTTTGTGGTGATTTGAATATATAGCCCATGATGCTTTGCATTATGGGGGTATGTGTGATTTTGTATTTCTGTTGAAATGTATATAACTACAGTATGAGACAATTGCAAAAAGCTATTAGAAACTCAAGGGGTTACCTGAGGGCAAGTTTTAAGCCTTTGCAGATGAGCTGTGGAAAAGGGGCATCAGTTTAAGCACACTATGTTCCTTCCAGCACCTGCCTGAAACATACAAGGACACTTTGGAAGGTGCTTGTTAAGAATGAGGGGTTGGAAGGACTTATAAGACAGAGCTGCAGTTGCTAGCAGAGATGGACACAGAGACTGAAGGAAAACTCTGATGGATCTCCTCTACTTTATTTTGTCTTTGTAAATAGTTATACTGAACAATTTTATTTTTTATGTTACTGCTAGTACAAATAAATATTTTTTGCACATTTTACAACTGCTCCTGTTTTTTCCTGTGCTTTCTGACCTGTGCCTCGACAACACCGGTCAGCAGTCAGTGGTGCAAGAGAAGGTGGTCTAGCACTTTTTCAAGGGCCTTGACCATATTTCCCCTCCTGTGCATGAACCACCACCACCATTGGACTTGTTGCTGGTTTTGACAAACTCATGAGCAAGCCATCTGAACTGATTCACAGGTGTGACATGTATCACCTGTCATGAAAGACCACCTTCCTGGTTGTTATCACATCAACCAGAAGGATCAATGAGCTCAGGTGCTTTCAGTGGAGTCTTCTTACCTGGTCTTCCACAGGGACAGGGCTGTCCTGCGCCCCAACCCATAAGTTCCTCCCAAAGGTTGTGTTGGATTTTCAGCTTAACCAGGTGATTAATCTCTCAATGTATTTCACCAATCACACCTCAGAGGCTGAGCATAGGCTTCATATTTTGGACCTGCGGTGTGCGCTTGCCAACTATAAGGACCACATGGCTGGAATTTGGGGAGAGGTTCACCAGCTATATGTCAGCTACTCTGAAGCCACATCTGGCAGATCGGCAGATAAGTGGATGATTGGCAGGTGGATTGTATCCTGCATCAACCTCTGCTATAGGTTGGTGGGTACGGAGCCTCCCGGAGGGCTAAGGGCTCATTCCATCTGCCTAGGTGGCTGCTTCCAGGGACATCCCTATCCAGGAAATCTGCAGGGCTGCTATCTGGAGGTCAGCCCACACCTTCATTTCTCATTACCACATCGACTTTGAATCATGTTGGGATTCTGGTTTTTGGGGCTTCAGTTCTCCAGTCTCTGTTTCCTAAGTACGGGGTGTGCACCTTGCCTTCCTTCTCCAAGAGAACTGTTAGGAGTCTGCCAGAAGTGTGGATAGAACATCATATCCATATCCTCTGAAAAACAGGTTACTCACCTGTAACAGAAGTTCTAGGAGTGGTATATGATGTTCATCCACATGGACCCACCCGCTCTCCCCTGGCATTGGCACACAACACTGCTTTCAGCGGGCAAGATCTAGCATCATGGGGAGGAGCTGAGGTAGTTACCACCCAGGTGGGTGGGAGGAGTCAGCTTGAAGATGTTTCTGGCAAGTCTTAAAGGCAAAGGCAACTTCCAGAAGTGTGGATGAACATCATATACCACTCCTTGAACTACTGTTACAGGTGAGTAACCTGTTTTAAGGCAGACTCACAATTTGTGATGGTGTCAACAATCTCAACCTCTTAGTGTTGGCTAGAGACCAAATTTTATTTTTGTTTTACTATTTACCACTGTTTTGTTGTTGTTTTTTTGACTTAGCAGTTTTCAGTTTCTAGAGGCGTGGATATGGTACACTATCCATACTGGCAGTTCTACTGGAAGATGATGATTGGTCAGATGTCTTTAAGCTAAGCTCATCTTGCCTCCCGGGTGGATATATCCCCCCGACTCTGCCTCATGACATCAGATCTTTCTTTCCACTGGAAGAATAGGTCACCTCCTTCGCGGTCCACTAAAGATTTTCTGTGTGCCATGGGGAAACCGTTATTCCAACTTTTTGAAGTTGTTAGAGTTATTTTATCAGTTCCTCAACTCCAATGGATCACAAGAAACCCAGATTCAGATTTTGTGTTCACTGCCACTAGAAAATGTCAGCCATTGATCCACATGACTTGTGCACATACTGCCTGGTCGGGCAATATGACATGTCGATGTGTGGCCTATGCCTTTTCATGCTCCCTGAATTCCTTAATGAAAAGAAGCTCCAGCTCACTAAGGGCCGGCCTTTGGAATGGGGCCCAACAGATCACTTGAAGGATGGCAAAAAGGCCTCCACTGCTGCTGGGTCTGCAGCAATGCTTACTGCCATGGAAGTGGAGATAACAGTGGCTGCAGTGGGCACCTCATTGGCCTCAATACTGTTTCTGACTGAGGCCAGCATTAGAGGGACCTTCACAGGTCAATTCTGTAAATTGTGCCAGTCCCTGCAGCCCTTTGGGGAGAGCCCTGTCCTCCATGGTTCTGGGTTGAAGACCAAGGTGAAGAAGTCTTCGCACCACCATCGGCAGTCATGGAACAGGGATAGAGATCATGGTCCTCTGGGTCCCTCAACTCACCTGACCACTCAAAAGAGGTCGAGTGCACTTCAGTCGAGGGTCAGGTCAGGCAACTCAAGGGCTCCTCAGCTTTGCTGATGAGCCAGTCGACTTTGAATCCAAATGACCAGCTGGTTGAGATTTTCCCTTGACCCAATCCACCCATTGTCAGACGAGGATGAGGATTCTGACTCGCAGACCTTAGCTCTCCCTGATCCTGTGGGATGCTGCTTGACTGGTTTCTCTGGTCGACATGGTTCAGGACAAGCCTTCCTCTGAGGTTGGGTTCTCCACACCCATGTTGGTGCATATAGGCCGGCACATGGTTGAGGTCACGGTCAAGGTGTTCGTGCTGTTGATCCCACTCAACCTAGAGGCACCATCACGGGTGCTTCTAGTCCTCCTCATTCTCAGGAGAGGAGAGGAGAGGCACTTCAGCAAAATGCATTGGTGCTACAAGGAATTCCTCTGGCAGCAATGGGCCATCTTAGGGCAGGGTAGGGCTCTACTCCAAGGTCCCATGCTACCCTGGCAGCTGCCAGTGGTTCCCCCACTGGTCCAGACTTCATGGGTGCAGCCAACACCTGTCTCTCCACCAATCATGGTGGAGCTACCACCCTCACAGCCGCTGACCGGCACTCTCTCCAAGGAAGCTGGCTGTTTGACCCCTGGCTTGCCAGTCGATTGTTGGTGTGGACCACTCCAGGTGAGGTGTCCTGGGAGGGCCTTGGAAAATTATGGCTGAAGGCTGTCTTTGAGGAGTTGTCTCTTGACTCAGACCAGGAGTCGATGGCCTCTTCTGGGTCTCCACTTTTCGACTGGGAGCTGGCTGAAGAGTCTTCTACCGACCAAGGACTGGTGTTGTTTGGTGGGATTCTTCACCTCATTTCTGAATCCACAGATGTTCTCTTGCAGCTTGTCCAGAAGAGGGCCAGTTACCCTCTCATGGATATCCCTGACCATGACACATCCTGGGGTTGCCTTTCCAGTGGCTGAGGCCATCTTGGGACCAGCTCTGGAGCTCTGGCAGCATCCAGCATCCTGCCTGGTGCCCTCATCTCGTATGGTCAGCAAGTATGTGGTCCCCATGGATGCCTTTTGGGGATTCTTGGACCACCCCTCCATGAAGAGTCTGTTTCAGACATGGTGTTCCACAAGTTCAGACACCAGGGGAATGTGCATGAGCCACCAAAGAGTCCTGTAAAGTTGACCACACCATCAAAAAAGTGTATGTAGCAGCTACTCTGGGTCTCATTCAGGTTAGTTATGCCATTATGATGGTTAGCTATTGATGCCATGATGGGTATGTTTGATATTATCCTCCGCCACCTCCAACTGAACAGCAAGTGTGGTGGAGCTCATCCAAGACCACAGTCAAACACTGGCTAAACACCAGTTCCAGAAAGCTGTGGACATGGGGGACTCATGATTCCGTGCAGTGGGAGTGGCTGTCTCCATGCATTGCAGGGCCTGTCTGAGCTTGTTCACCATCATGGTGGACACCCTTGGAGGCTGGCGGCCATCCCCTTCTTGGGCATCGACCTCTTTGACCCTGGGGTGAAAGGGCACCTCACACAGGTTGAGAAGTCCAGTACCATTCTGGACTCTGTGACTCCATCTCATAAGGACCTTAAAAAGAAGCCCAAGAAACCAGCCTTCCAATACCGGTCCTTTCAGTCACCCCCTCAGCAACAGTCCCAGCAAGGGCAGTTCCAGAGCTGGTGCCCAAAGAAATCTGGGGGCCTGGGTCTGAAAAGGAGGGGGCAGGGGTAGTGGTGCCCCTCTGTCAGCAGTCACTGGTGCCCCCTTCAAGCCTTCCTAGTGGTTGGTCGGGGGCCTCCACCTGTCCTGTTCCTGACAACTCCTCCCATTGGAGGCAGGCTGCATTTGGTTTTTCCATGTTGGTCCACTATCAAAATGGACAAGTGGGTGTTGGATGTAGTGGGCATAGGTCTGTCTCTCGATTTGACTGCCTTCACATGTCTTGCTTGTCTGAAGCATCTCAATACATACTGTCCACCTTCAAGAGGTCATTGCTTAACTCCTGGCAAAAGAAGCCATAGCCCATGTGCTGGATGCCCTGCACAGTCAGGGGTTCATGTCCCCGTACTTTTTGGTCCCAAAATGGATGGGGGGTGTGGCACCCCATACTGGATCTTCACAGTTTCAATCAGTATGTATGGAAAAGCATGCTCTGGATGGTCATTCTGAACCAGTTTATCCCATTTCTGGAACAGGGCATGTGGTTCTGCTTCCTAGACCTCCATGATGGGTTCTTTCACATTCCTGTCCACAGGTCTTACCATCGGTACCTTCAACTGTGAGTGGAAGGGGTTCTGTGCCAGTTTCAGGTCATGCCATTCTGCCTGTTCTTAGCTCTCAGGGTCTTCACCAAGTGCATGGCAGTGGTGGCAGCCCATCTACAACACCTCGGGGTCAGAGTTTACCTCTACTTGGATGAATGACTTATTGCTGATCTGTCCATAGAGGCCATGGTGAGGTCCACAGCCCTGGTTTTCCAGACCTGCAGGGACTTGGGCTTCTTGGTAAACTCGGACAAGTCCAAACTGGTACCACAGCAGGCAGTTTAGTTCATCAGGGCAGAGACAGACTCCCTGTGGGCCAAGGCCCATCTCCCAGCAAACTGGGCACTGGATCTTACCTCCTTTGCCCAAAAAGTTCAGGTTGGGCTATTGTGCTGTGCCTGAGATTTCTTACAGCTGCTGGGGTACATGTTGTCCTGCACCAACATGGTCTGTTGGGCCCACTGGTGGATGCACATCCTTTAGTCAGAGCCGGGCCATCAGTGGTCCCAGTGTCTAGGTCACCTGGACCAGCTGGTCTTAGTGACCCAGCCGATGTGAAATGCCATCAAGCAGTGGCTGGTCCCAGATCATCTGGAAGAAGAAATCACTTTTGTCCACTGACAGCCAACCATCATGTTGACAACATGTATCTCTGGTTGGGTGGGAGTGCACCAGGGGGACCACACCACCCATGGGTTCTGATCACCAAGGGAGTTCAGTCACCACTTCAACCTGCTGGAGTTCTGTGCAGTTTGATTAGCCCTCACAGAATTTGCTCCACTGATAGGGGTCAGGTCATTCAGGTCCAGACAGACAGTACCATGACCGTGTTTTACCTGAACAGATAGGACGGCGCACACTCCATTCCCTTGTGTCGGGAGGCACTCCTTACTTAGACCCTTAAACACAGCCTAAGCACTGATCTCCTTGTGATTCATGTCACAGGGAAGGACAGTCAGCTGTCAGATGCTCTTAGCTGGGTAGGAGAGATGTTGTATGAGTGGTCTCTGCATCAGGAGTTGGTGAACCACCTGTTTTCCCAGTGGGGCTCACCTATGGTGGATCTGCTTGCCTCCCGGGAGAATGCAAACTAAGGCAGTTTTGTGCCCACCCCACAATGTCTGAGAAACTGATGGGAGATGTCTTCATAAGGCCCTAGACCCCAGGCCTCATGTATGCCTCTCCTCTCTTCCCCTTGCTCCACAGCGTATGGTCAAGGTCAGGAAGGACATGTCGCAGATGATCCTGTTAGCTCCATACTGGCCAGGGCAATTCTGGCATCTGGATCTCCTCAGCATCAGCAGCAAGCCCCTGTGGCAGTTACCTCTCCATCCAGACCTGCTGACCAGACACCATGGGATGATCCTGCACCCAGACCTTCAGTCCTTGCACCTCACGGCCTTGTTGCTGAGCGTCTAAAGTTCTAGGCTTTGGGTCTATCCGAGGGGGTCCTCCACATTGTGGTAGCCTTCAGGAAAGAGTTGACTCACAGGTGCTATGCCTTTAGATGGAAGAGATTTTCCATCTGGAGCCAGGGCAAACAGCTTGATCCCCTTGCCTGCCCAGTGGCTAGCATCTTGGACTTCCTCTGGTCCCTTTCCCAGCTGGGACTGTGAGCGTCAAACCTTAAGATGCACCTGGCAGCCATCTCTGCTTACAGGGTGCAGGCCAGTATGCCAACGGTGGGTGTCCGATCAAAACTGCGACAGCAAATATGAGCGGTCATAACTGTGCTGTGGAGTTTTGGAGTTTGTATGTCTAATCTAGTGTGGTTTTTGACCATGCAGTTTTGTACTGACCGCATGGTGTGGTTATTGACTGAGCTGTTTTTGCTGTCGTGGTCTTGACATAGCATCCCAACAATGGCCCAGGAGAAGGTGATCAGGCACTTTTTCAAGGGACTTGACCACTTGTCCCCTCCAATGCAAGAGCCTCCTCCACCATGGGACTTACTGCTGGTCCTAGTTATGCTAATGGGCAAGCTATTTGAGCCAATGTGTCATGGAAGATGGCCTTCCTGGTGGCTATTAAGTCCGCCAGAAGGATTGGGGAGCTCCAGTTGCTCTCCATGGACTCTCCCTACCTGGCCTTTCACAGGGATAAGGTCATCCTTTGCCCCAACCTGAAGTTCCCTCTGAAGGTATTTTCAGAGTTTTACCTTAACCAGGTGATCAACTTGTTGCTATACTTTACCATCCCTTCTTTGGAGGCCAACCTCAGGCTCCATAGCCCGGACCTGCTGTGAGCACTCTCCTATTATGAAGAGCATACGGCTGAAGTTTGGTGTGAAGTTCGCCTCCTGTTTGTCACCTATGCTGAAGCTGCACCTGGCAGACAGGCAGCAAAGCAGATTGTAAGGTGGATCACATCTTGCATCAACCTGTGCTGTAGGTTGGCTGGTTGGGAGCCTCCCATAGGGATCAGGGCTCATTCCATCAGACATACCACTGCCTTGGTGGCTGCATCCAGGGATATGCCCATACTGGAGATCTGTAGGGCTGCTACATGGAAGTCATCTCACACCTTCAGTTCCCACTACCACATTGATCTTGAGTCATGCTGGGATGCACATTTTGGGACCGTGGTTCTCTAGTCTCTGTTCACCAAGTAGTGGTGTGTGTCATGCCCCCACTGTTTGGAGTCTGCCAGAGTGTGGATAGTGTACTATGTCCATGACCCTAGAAGAATAGGTTACTCACCTGTAACCTTAGTTCTAGGAGTGGTATATGGTACATGCCCACACAACCCACCTGGCCTCCCCTGGCAAGTGACACAAGATTCTGTTTCCAGTGTGCAAGATCTGATGTAAGGGGCAGAGTTGATGGATATATCTGCCCAAGTGGTGGAAGGAGCTTAGCTTAAAGCCATCCAGCCAATCATTGTGTTCCAGTGGAACTGCCAGAGTGTCAATGTGTACCACATACCACTCCTAGAACTATGGTTACAGGTGACTAACCTATTCATCTTGGTTGCAGTTCCCCAATTTTAAAAGGTGCATAAAACTTCGTATTTTTATTATTTAACTGTTGGTTTTTAAAGAGCTAGTGTACTACCTAAAACTAATATTAGATTTTAAAAGCAGCCACCCATTACCTTTTATATCTGAGGTACTTTTTCTTTTCCCTTTGTTTAATTATAAGATTGTTTACCTGCAGTTAGTAGGTGAGATGTGTTGAATAGCTCTTAGCCTGACATCTGACATATCTTGCACTACTGCTCCACACTACATCATCAGCATTGTGACCTCATTGACTGTGACATCACTGCAACTTAGGAACATCAGGTGAGTGACTATCAGGTCATCCACCTGTGATGTCACAGTCAGTGAGATTGTAATGCTGATGATGTAGTGTGGGGCAGTAGAGGTAGACATGTCAGCTGCCAGGCTAAGAGCTGTTCCACATATCCAGCACAATGTTATCACATAGAAGAATTTCTGATGAGCAGAAAGGAAAAAAGAAAAATACTTCAAAAATACAAAGTTACAACTGACTAGTACTTAAAATGTGTATTATTTTCCTGTCTGCCTGTTTAGGCTCCACTAGCTCTTTAAGGTAAAAAATAACCACGGTTCCATTTTCTGAGAACCTTACTGACAATTTTTGTGTCAGAGCCCTTTTAATAATCCTTTGGGCTCTGTTACAAATTATTTGACTCTGTTGGGAACCAATAAAAAGATTTATGGTCAGTCACAGAGTCTGACATGACTGGAGGTTGAATTTATGGACATGATTAGTCTGGCTCCCACAAAGATGTTCCTACTTCCCATCCACAAATCTCTCCAAAAAGCCACTACCAAAATCATGTCAGCACTGACTTCAGCTGCTGGCATTTATAAGAAGGTTGGAAAGAAGTATTATGTGGACAGACTACCTGTATGTCCACCGAGGGTCAAATAGGTTGATTCACTCTCTGACCTTAGACCTATAACCTATGGAGTCCCTCAGGGGTCTATCCTGTGCCACTTGCTGTTCTCCCTTTTTAATTAGTGACTTACCATACCATTGTGGAGGGGCCCTCTGTGCTGATGATGCTATCCTATGTTGCTCATCATCCAACATTACCCAGTTTAATCATGAACTTGCCTCTGATTTCACTGCACTGTGGTTTAGACATAAACAACTTGTCCTTAATACTAAAAAATCTAAATGCATGCTATTTACCTACCTACAGACCCTCCTCCCTAAGTACCCTTGCCCCTTCTCAATATAACCTCTCTCAATGGGGATACTCTGTAATCTATCCCTACTTTTAAATACCTGGGCATCACTCTGGACCTTTCACTCTGTCTACTCACCCATGTCTCCTTGCTAATTAAATTCTTGAACCAAAAGACAGGTCTCCTCTATTGCATTCATCCCTTTCTCACTGCAGCAGCTTGCCGTTGGATTGCCTCCTCATCCCACCTCCCAATCCTAACATACAGTGCTCCTCTACTGCTCTCTACCAGTGCCTCTGCCATGTCTCTTCTCACACAAGCATACCATAGAATGGGGAGGTTCACCTTTGGGGTCAGCGTCAACCACCATCACTATGACGTCCTTTCCTCCCTGGGGTGGTTACCCTATGAATCAAGACTAAGATTCTCCACCCTGTGTTTCATGTTCAAGCAAGTTCACACTTATACTCCTCCCTGTCTTAGAGGTATCATCTGCTGCAGAATTGCCCCATGTACACTAAGATCTGCCACACTCCCCTGCTACAAAGGCCTACTGCTCGGCTTGCTCTTGTGCATAGGCCCTTCCCCTTTGCTGCTGTCACCGACTGGAACTCCCTTCCCCCCTCTGTCCTGTCCTGTCACATACTCTGAGTTCAAGACCCACTTGCTCTCCTTTCTTACTGCCTCTGCTACATGCTCGTGCTATAAAGGGCACCGATGACTGCACTTGTTACACACTTGCTCCTCCTCTTATCTGTTATCAATTGTATGATTTCTCTGCTATATTTGTTGACAATTTTATGCTTACTCTAGTTCCAAACTGAAATGCTCTGCTGTTTTGTATTTTGTATATACGGTTGTGTAAATATTGTTCTTCTTTGCTTTTCTGTATTTTATGATACAATTTTAGTGTGTTATCTAAGACTACTATCACTTATTGTTCACTTCCACTTGTTGAACTGTCTTTACCTGTTATGCCTTCAATCTACACAGATGTGCATGTTGTACTCTCAGGTCAACCCTGAAAAAGGGACTGTAATTGTCTCAGAGGACTTATCCAGTTACCAAAACTCAAATAAATAAATAATAAATAAATCATGAGGGAGAGGTCCAGGCTGCTGCATGTGAGAAGGCTAAAGTGTTTCTCAATGCACAGCCTTCAGAAAAGGATTCCAGAAAACTGGATATTATGGCCAAAATGTCTCCACCTCAGCTTCCTTGCTCCTCAGACAGGCAGCTTACTTGACTTATACAGCTCAGTATCAGAACTTCCTATGGAATTCTGTCCTGACACTGAGTGAGAAAGTAAACAGTGAAGTGGCACAGGACTTGTCTGACTCGGTCAGATCGGCACTGGATGCCACTAAGTACCAATTCCACATGGCTGGGGACATCAACGGCTGTGCTTTAAGGGTCTTGGTACATGCAGTATCATTAAAGAGTTTACCTGGCTTATGGTTACCATCCTATCCCTGGACACACAGACTAAAGCCATGAATTTCTCCTTTGAGGGAAACTCATGTTTGGTGACAAGACAGAGCCATATATGAAAAAAAAGTGGATGAATACAAAACCACTTATAGAAAAAAAATAGAAAAGGAAAAGGAAAAGGCTTTCACTTCCTACAGGCCTTATGTAAGGGGAGGCTGGGATAGGAGTTACTACCCAAAGCCTTATGCCCCCTTGAGTATCAGCCCCAAAGAGGTTACTGTAGGGGCAGGAGCAGCCTCAGCACCAGCCCATAAGCCACAGCCAAAACAAACCCCTGACAGTTCTGCTCAGGTCACCCAACTATTGCCAGTTGTGTGTGTGTGTGGGGGGGACTGGCTCATTACTTTCAGAATGGATAAAAATCACCACATACAAGAGGGTCCTAGAAGTAGTAATGTAAGTCAAGGTTTGTTCCTGCAGTTCAAAACAATTCCAAAACAGCAGAAACCAAAAGTGTTCCCATCTCACTCTCCAATGGGAAAAAATCCTGCTGGAGTGAGAGGTAAAGAAACTGCTGAGTAGCAAGAGCAGTAGAGAAGGCCCCTGTCTCACAATGGGGAAAGAGAACATTTTCCAGATACTTCCTATAACACACAAGAAGAATGTGGAATGGTGACCCATTTTAGAGATGAGGTAGCTAAACAAACATAAACAAATTGAAAGATTCAAGATGGTCACACTGAGCTCAGTGATACCATCCCTGCCGTCAGGGGACTGATTAGGGTCTCTGGATCTGAAATATGCAAGCTTTTCATATTCCAGACATACCCACAGAAAACACTGCAGGTTCAGCCTAGAGAACTGCCAGTACCAGGTTACAGCCTTTGCCATCGGCTGTACCTTAGCAGTAAGTGTTTTCACAGAGTGCCTAGCTGTGATGGCAACACATTTGAGAAAGAAAGGTGTAATGGTTTTTCCCTATCTGGACAACTTGCTAGTCTCAAGAAAAACACAGCAGGAGTCAAGGTGCTCCATAGGGGTGGTAAAAAGCACTTTGAGGGCCTAGGCTTCCTTATAAACCTACAGAAGTCACAAACAGAACCAGCTCAAGTATTGGACTTCATAGGTACAGAGCTGGATACCCTCAAAGGGAAAGCTTTTCTTCCTCAAGCAAGGGTATTAAGTCTGATTACCACTGCAAAATCCTTCACATTAGGTCAACCAAGGCCTGCAAGGCACTTTATGTAACTCCTGGGATACATGGCCTCCTCCACTGCAGTGTTACCAGGGACCAGGTCCCAGATGAGGGACATTCAGTACCACTTAAGGGACCACTTGTCCCAAAGGTCTGACCCACTGTCCAAACTAGTGCAAGTCATAAAAACTTTGATAAGGGCACTAGAGTGGTGGAAGGAAGAGGACGGGAAACCTGGTTCCCTTCCCTTCCACTAGCAATCTCCAATAGGTATCCTTATAACAGATGCCTCACTCCTAGGGTGGGGCGCCCACCTGGAGGATTTCACTGTGAGTGGCACCTGGAGCACACAGGAGACTCGGGAAGATATCAGCCTCCTGGAGCTCAGGACAGTGTTCCTAGCAAGGCAAGCTTTTTCCTCCAAAATAGAGGGTCAGCCTGTTCAGATTTGAACAGACAACACCACAGTGCATTAAATAAGCAAGCAGGGAAGAACAAAATCTTCAAGGCTGTGCACGAAAGCTATGAAGATCTGGAACCTAGCCTATTTCCTGGATGTAAAGCTATCTATCTACCTGCACACCTACCAGGAAAAGACAATGTCCTGACAGATTCACTAAACAGAATCAGCTAAGAAAACCATGAGTGGACCCTGCACCAGCACATGCTGGCACAAGTGTTCAGAAGGGAGGGTTACACCAGAAACAGACCTGTTTGCTTGCTGTGAAAACAACCAGCTCACACAATTCTGTTGC
This sequence comes from Neoceratodus forsteri, assembly GCA_016271365.2. Lineage (NCBI taxonomy): Eukaryota > Metazoa > Chordata > Ceratodontiformes > Ceratodontidae > Neoceratodus > Neoceratodus forsteri. Next base: position 1,102,146,327 of record CM057450.1, on the reverse strand, counting down.
ATGTCCCCCAGCAATAGGAACAGTCACAGAGGAAGCCCTGATCCTGAACTGGACAGGGAGGTTCCTGTATGCCTTCCATCTTTTCCCACTCTTGCAAAGGCTACTCGTAAACCTCAGGAAGGAGCTAGCAATGATTTGGTAGCATCAGACTGTGCCAGACAGGTCTGGTACTCCACACCTCTGAGTCTGTCTGACAAGGCTCTATTCAACCTGCCACTGAGGCACAATTTGCTGACTCTCTCCCAGGCAAGACAACATTTCTAGACCTCAAAACCCTACACCTGAGGGTGTGGTTCCTGAGGAGCTAGAATTCTCTAGCTTGAATTTACCAGAGCAGCTAATGAGAGTGTTGAAGTTTTCTGGAAAACCAGCAACAAGGAAAGCATATGCCTCAAAATGGAAGAGATTTTCATTCTGGTGTGCTCCCAAAAAGCTATGTGACTGCTCCTGTTGCTGGCGGGCCTACCTATAGTCTTACAGTCTTGGATTACCTAGTGCACCTACAGTTCCTAGGCCTAAAATGCAGTGTCATGGTTTCCTGTACGACAAAAGGGATTAACTCCCATTAAAACTGCTTTGTTCTCAGTAGTAACTCTGCTTCAGAATTCTGCAGAATTGGGTTGCAACCAGGTGGGCTCCAGTGTATAAAGAGAAGCAGGGAGACAAGAAATGGAGTGGAGGAGGAAACAATTTTTTAGATATATTAGGGAAAAATGGAAGACTAAAAGGGGAATTATTAGGTTGACTGGGGTGGGTAATAGAGGAGGATAAGCAAAAGGCAGCCATTCTTAAACAAGCATTGAAATCTTTTTTATGGAATAAGGCATATGGGGATGGTGTCAACACGGGTTGATTGAACTTCTTTTAGTTATTTTATCATGATGTTTTATTCTGAATTTATTTTAAATATGTACCTCGCCTTGATTTTGAAAGGCGCATTATAAATAAAGATTATAATTATTATTACTTTTGCTCTGTATTCACAGTGGATGATAGCGAGCTCTTGCCTGAAAGTGGCATAAAGGCTGCTGCAAGAGAGATCCCATGAATGGGGAAGGTGGTAATTATGGGAGGAAGGGTCAGAAAAGGGGTAGAAGCCCTGAAAATCTAAAATTCTCCAGGGCCAGATGGGATGCACCAAAGGGTGTTCAGGGAACTGCCATTGTAACTGGCAGAACCTCTGGCAGGCCTGTTCAGTAGCTCCCTACAGTCCGTGGTGATCAGAAAGATTGGAGCGTGGTGCACATAGTTCCAATTCACAAGGGGGGAGACACAGAGCAACCAGGGAACTACAGACCTGTTAGTTTTCACTTCATAGCAGGTAAACTAATGGAGACACTAGCCAAAGAGGACATAGTGGACTACCTGGAGAGAAATGGGCTCCAGGATGGTAGGCAACACAGATTTATGGCAGGGAGGACTTGTCAAATAAACCTGATAGTGTTCTTTCATTGGGTAACTAGGGCAGTGGTAAGGGACAATAAGTGGATTTGCTTTACTTCAACTTCAGCAAATCATTCACTCTGCCATGCAGAAGGTTGCTTGAGAATTTAGAAGATCTGGGAACAGGTAAAGATCTAGTTAGATGGATGGAAAGCTAGCTATGGGGGAGACAGCAGAGAGTGGTGATAAATAGGGTTGTCAGGATAGAAGGAGCGCACGAGTGGAGTGCAACAGGTATCATTCCTGGGGCCAAACCTTTTAATATGTTTATCAGTAACATAAGAGAAGGACTACAAGGCAAGATGTGACTCTTCACAGATGACATGAAACATTATGGCAGGGTAGACAGTGAGGAAGGGGTTAGATAGCTGCAGATGGACCTGCAAAAACTGGAGAGGTGGTACAAATTTTGGCAATTGAAATTCAATGCCAAGAATTGCAGAGCGATGTGCATAAGGAACAAGAACCCCAGGATGGAATACTAGATGGGAGGGTTAAGGTGAACACTACCACTAAGGAAAGGTCATGGAAGTTATCATAACTGACTCCCTAAAACAGTCTAATCATTGTAACAAGGTCTACAGCAAGGCAGCCGGGATATTGGGGTGTTCAGTAAGGGGGGTTGTCCGATTGATAGCAGAAGAAAGGAGATGATACTGCCTCTCTATAGTCTGGTGAGGCCACATCTGGAATGCTGTGCCCAGTTCTGGAGCCCACCTAAGGAAAGACAAAGACAGACTAGAGACAGTGCAGCACAGGGTAACCAAAATGATTCGTGGCCAGCAGGGCAGATTCTATAATGATCATCCAAAGACCCTGAAAATGTACTCACTGAAGACAAGAAGGGAAAAGACAATATGACAGAGACCCTCATGTTCCTGAGAGGAATGAAAATGGTAGATTGTGAGGAAATATTCAGCTGGACTCTCAAAGCAAGAACATGGGGACATGAGTGGAATGTGGTTGGGGGGGTTCAGGAGGGATGTGAGAAAGTTTTATTTGACAGAAAAAGTGGTTGAGCCATGGAACAGCCTACCAGCAGAGGTGGATGCAGGAACCAGTAATGGTTTTAAACATGCCTGGGATGGAGTAGGGAAAGCAGCAGGGCAAGGGGCAAGGGGGGAGGTGAGGACAATAACCCCAATTAGACATGAGGTCCAGGGATAGGACAGAGCAAAACAGGGCAGACTGGCTGGACCAATTGTATTTTTCTGCCAGCATATTCTATGTTTCTATACTCACAGTCATGTAGAAAAGGTGTCCTACAAGTGGTTCCTACACCGTGAGTATAATCCATGCTTTTTTTTTAACTAGGAAAGACACACTAAGCTGAAAGCTTGTTTACAGGTGCAACCTGGGAGCACAAGGAAGTTAAGTGACTTGCTCAGGGTCACACATTATGCAAGTGGGGGCTGTGGGATTCAACCCCAGGTCTCCAAGTTTGCAGCTCAGAACCTTAAACCACTTCGCTGTACTGCCTCCTTTTACTAAGCATTACAGTCAGTATTTGATCTGTCACAGGAGAGCATTGTTTTGTGTGGCTGTGTTGAAAAGTCTGCTGACTTAAGGGGCTCGTGCCTGTTCTGCTTCATACCACCCATTTGGTTGTGTACTACTTTGTACTCATCCAATGTGTGGCTCTGTGGATGAGATATCCTCAAAGGAGATAGTTGTGTTATTTACCAGTAACAGCAGATGTTTGAGACAATCTCTTAAAAAAAAAAGCCACTCGATACCCTTTTCCATTCCCACTGTGTGAAGTTATGTGGAGATTTCATTCAAGGATCACTGTATGGTCTGCCATTTCTCTACCATCCCACATGCTTTGCTCTCTCCCTGCCTGTCTGGATATTTATTTTTATATGATAGCTGGTGAGCAATTTTTGTCTATGGGCTCAACCAGTTATTATTTCCCATAATAACCGGCTAGTTATTACAGGAGACATGCACTGCCTTACACACTTTGAGTGTAAGCCCATTTTCACAGCCGCACAGCTGCTGTCATTTTCACTACCTGCTGTGGCTGTGAGAATGGGCGCACCTGTACTTAAAAATGGCCAAAAGATAAATACCACAGAGAATACTGTGCAACTTCTATGATAAACTGGCACAAAAAATATCTTTTATATCAGAACGGATCCTAAGAACTGTTGAACTCTTTGACTCCCTTGTCAAGCAGCAGTTGGCTTACTGTACACTGTAAAATCCATCTACTGCCCAAAAACTGCCCCTACAAAAGCTATGAAACCAAGGGTATTTAAACTAGAAACTGTTGTGAACAAGAAACCTTATTGGCACTGTTTCATCTTAAAAAAACATCGTCAACCTAGTTTGTTAACACCCTGTCACTAAATGTCTTTTTGTATAGCAAAGATTGAGCCTTAAAAAAAAAAGAAAAGAAAATGACAGCTAGGTTCAGCATAGCAGGAAACGAAGACACAGAGTAGCCTGCTTTTCCATTCTACCATGCTAGTTGAAAAAAATTGCTCACCAGAAATGATTAAAACTGATGCATAGGCTAGAGTACTACTCAAATTTATTACACATTCTCCGTGTGTGATGCTGGACAAACCTCTTGAATTTCGCTCTTGGGGTTTATGTAGCATCACACACCTTCAGCTTTGTATTAAATAATGTACTTGATGTCTACATCAGATGTTTAAACTGACTGTGGGGAAATTCGGGTCTAGGGGATCAATGATGGATGGTGAGCAGAAGGGGATCCTAAACAGAACTACATCATAATTCATGGGACAGTAACTGCAGAGAGGGTACAGGGAACACAGTAGGGTTTACAAGACCAAGGAGAGGAATACCAGTGAGGAGGAAAGTAAAAGGTATAAGTACAAACAAGGAGGGAAGAAAACATGAAAAACCAAAAGACAGTAGCAGAGTTAGAGCAGAGGTCAATTGGAGGGGGGTATGCTTGAAGGCCGGGAGGCTAGGCAACGGATTTGGTGAGCTCCAAGCACTGATGACAAACACTGAAGTGGACCTAGTGACCATCACAGAAACATGAGCCACAGATAAAAATGACTAGAATATGACAGTCCCTGGGTATTCACTGTTTAGGAGGAATAGAAGAACTGTTAGGAGGGAGGAGTTGCCCTTTTTGTCAAGGAGGGCATTGAAGTTGCTGAAGATGGAAGTATTAGGGGTAGTAGTGAGGATGCTGAGTCAGTATGGATGCAATTCACGGCAGCCTCATGCAGGAAAGTGTGCTTAGGTGTGATCTACATGCCTTCAGGGGAAGGGCAGAAAAGGGACAGAGAACTCGAGGAGGAACTTAAAAGAGGAGCAGCAAAGGGGGAAATAGTTGTGGTGGGTGACCTGAACCTGTTTGATATTGATTAGGAAGATCCGGTGGCGAAGAGTGCCAGGATTCAGACATTACTGGACACCTTCCAAAACTGTCTACTGGTGCAGCTTGTTAAGGAACCTACCAGGCAGACCACAATCCCTGATGTGGTGCTCACCAACTCAGAGATGGTGGGTGCTCTGGGAGTAGGGGAGCCACTAGGGAACAGTGACCACAAATCTATGTGGTGTGAATGGGCCCTCAGAGCCGGCAACCCATAGTCAAGAACCAAAGTCCTTGACTTTAGAAGGGCGACTTTGATCAGTTGAGGGAACTGATCAGGGATAAGTTGGTAGTAGTAGATGACATAAGGAGGATAGAGGAGAGACGAGGGTGTCACAAACCCACTCGGCAGGTCAGGCCCTCTACTCCCACAGTGCCAACCTCTGAGCGCAGTCTTGTGAGCAGGAAACAGAAACAGGGTAACCCTCCTGTCTGTTTTGTGGGTTCGAATCAACCTTTGGTCTCAAGTTTCTGGAGGGATTAAAACTGTGAACCTCTTGCTAGCGTATCCTGTGTACAGGCTCAGATAATTCTGTTCTTTTGTGGGGGGGGGCAGATATCTTTCACCTATGGGCACCTAACCAGGCGTACAAAATGAATCCTTAAGCACTCTGTTAAAGACCTCAGATAAACTCTTACCTTTTTCCCAGTTTGGTAAAACCAGTAAGCTTTGCACAGTGTCAGCTTTAACCATATATGCTTCACTTGCAAAAAAAAAAGAATTTCAAAGGCGCACAAGTAGTCTCTTTAAAAATGAGATGTTTACTTAAAAATAGATAAAAATGGTAAAATGTAATGCAGAACAATATATCACAAAACATACACTCACTTTAAAAGAATAAGGTTTAAAAGTGCAATTTCCTACCAACCATACACTTAGACTTATCTAATGTATTCTTCTAATCTTACAGTGCTGAAAGATGTTGTAGCTTCAGATTCCAAACATGTGTGTGTCTCTAAAGGACAGTCACAGCATAGTTAAAGCAACTGTCTTGAGCCTGCCATCTCCATGATGTCACACAGCTTCTCCTCTGTTTATAAAAAATTATACAATCAGGATGTCTTATCAAGCAGGAGGTAAATTACTAAAGGTGACCTCAGCAAAAACTCATGTCCCCACATGACTTCCCAATCAAGTCTGTAATTTTCCAAGTTCTTTCTTTCATCCATGAGTAGCATCCTGCTCTTTCACAGACATCAAAGAGCATTTATGATGTAGCACCTAAGTGACATAACCTGTATTCTCCCTCTAAATGTCATAAAAGTTATGATTTTCAGCCTAGCAGCTGGCAGCTACAATTAAGCTAGATAAACAGGAGATCCTTAATTTAGGTCTCTTCTAGCCTTTAATTATCTCTGGCTTTTATCTTTTAGCTGAAACCTGGGGGGGATGTTAACCCACAGGTTGTCTCAGCATGTCTCATGAGAGACACTCAATAACACATTTTTATATTACAAAAAGCATAGATTAATCAGAACCAGCTGTCCAAGTGTCACAATCCTCCCCACCTAGACTGAATTTGGGGGCTCTATCCCCTGCATGGGATAAGCTTTCCAAATCAGTTCACTCCTCATAGACGCGAGACAACCCATCTGAGTTCTGATTTTTCGCTCCAGCCCTATGTAGAATTGTAATTTCATACCCTTGCAACACAAGACTCCATCTTATCAATCTACCATTGTTTTTTCCATCTGCATCAGCCAAACCAGGGGGTTGTGGTCAGTCTGTACCACAAAATACTGCCCATACAAGTATGGCTCCAACTTCTTTAGGGCCCACACTATGGCAAGACACTCCTTTTCCACAGAGGAGTATACCTGCTCCCTGGGAAGTAACTTTTCACTCAGATATGCTACAGGGTGATCTTTCCTTTGGCTGGATGTCTGACTTAGTACTGCCCCAATACCCACATCTGAGGCATCATTCCGAACTATAAAGGGTCTGCTATAGTCAGGACTTGTCAAAACAGGAGCACTGCACAGTGCCTCCTTCAATCTGGTAAAGGCTTCTTCACAGGCTGGCCCCCAGGTAATTATTTTCTTTGGCATCCTTTTCTTTACCAGGTCAGATAGGGGAGCAGCCAGGGCACTGTAATTGGGTACAAATTTTCTATAGTACCCTGCTGTCCTGAGGAAACTCCTGACCTGCTTCTGCATTTCTAGTCTGGGCCACACCTGGATTACCTCTATTTTTATTTGGTTAGGATGGAGCTGTCCTTGGCCTACCGCATGCCTGAGGTATGCCAATTCTTCCATGGCCACCTGGCACTTCCCGGATTTGACAGTGATCCTGGCCCTCTGTATCCTGCCCAGCACTTCCCTAAGGTGGTATAGGTGTTCCTTCCAGCTGGCACTAAAGATGGCAGTGTCATCCAGATACGCCATGGCGTGCTCCTCAGCACCATTTAACACCTGATTCACCAACCTTTGGGCATTCTTCATTCCGAAAGGCATTACTTTAAATTCAAATAAGCCTATCGGAGTGATGAAGTTTGACCTCTCCCTAGCTCTGTCCATCAACTCTACCTGCCAATACCCCTTGGTCAGGTCAATGGTCGTAAGGTAGGTCATCCCTCCCAACTTGTCCAGAAGTTCATCTGTCCAGGGCATCGGGTGGACGTTGGACTTCGTGATTGCATTCAGCCCATGATAGTCCACACAGAAATGAGTAGAGCCATCTGGCTTGGGCACAAGGACTATGGGTGAGGCCCAGGGGCTGTGGGATCTCTGGATTACCCCTAAATCCAGCATCTCCTCCATTTCCCTACTAATGTCCTTTTGGACAGCCTCCGACATCCGATACGCTGTCTGCCATATGGGCGTCTGTGTCCCTGTCTCCACATTCTGCGTCGCTAAGGGGGTTGGTCCAGGCTTGGTGCTAAATAATGGGGCAAAGTCTGCTAAAACCTCCCTTACTTCCTGGATCTTGTCTGGGGTCAGCTGGGGAGACAATTTAACTGCCTCCACAGAGGACTCCCACTTACTTTCTTCCATCAAGTCCAGAAGTGGGTCTCCTGCATCCGTCCCCTCCCCAGGACTACACTTTGCAAACACCATGTCAGCCGTATTGGCATATGGCTTCATCATGTTGACATGGTACATCCTTTCTGTCTCTCTTCAGTCAGGTAACTCTACAATATAGTTCACATCATTTACCTTCCTAACAACTTTGTATGGTCCTGCTCACTTAGCTTGCAGCTTGTCTTTCCAGACCAGAATAAGGACCATGACTTCCTGACCCACCATGTACAAGCGAGCGCTGGCTCTGCAGTCGTACCACACTTTTTGTTTCTGTTGAGCAGCTGCCAGGTTGCTCTGGGCTGTCCCCACAAGATCCTTCAGCCTTTCCCAAAACCTAAGGACATAATCCACTATGGGAGTTCCCTGGGTGGTGTGCTTGCCTTCCCAGTCCTTCCAGATCAAGTCTAGGGGCTCATGTACCTGGCGTCCAAATAAGAGTTCGAAGGGGGAAAATCCTGTTGATTCTTGGGGCACCACCCTGTATGCAAACAACAGGTGGGGAAGGTATTTCTCCCAGTCCCTCCCATGCTGTTCAGCAAAGGCCTGAAGCATTAACTTCAGGGTACCATTGAATCTTTCCACAAGCCCACTGGCTTGTGGGTGATATGGAGTTGTGCATCTCTTCACCACCCCACACTTCTCCCATAAACATTTCATCAGGTCTGACATGAAGGAAACCCCTCGCTCAGTGATAACCTCCTGTGGAAACCCAACACGGGAGCAAATCCCAAGTAAGGCATCTACCACTTTGTCTGTCCTTTGTGAGGATAGGGTAACTGCCTCTGGGTACTGGGTGGTATAATCCACCACAGTCAGGATGAATCTCTTCCCTGAGGAGCTGGGGGTATTTAAAGGCCCCACAATATCCATTCCCACCCTCTGGAATGGCTCCTTCACTGTGGGCAATGGAATCAGGGTGGCTTGGGTTTTCTTGCCTGCCTTTCCTATTTCTTGGCACCTGTGACAAGACCTGCAATACTCCTTCACCTGCTGGGTGAAGTCAGGCCAAAAGAAATTATGGACCAACCACTGCATAGTGCGTGTGATTCCCAGATGACCAGACAAATGAATATCATGTGCAGTCTTGAGCAACTGCTCATGATACCCCTGGGGAATGACAAGCTGCCTGCCTGCCTAGCACCCCTCCCTCTGTCTGCACAGCCTGAGTATACATAAGTACATTTTTCTAATAAACCTTATGTCTGCTGTCACCTCCCTGTGCTCTGTCAGAGTCTGCCCAAACCCTCAGCTTCTCTAAACTAGGGTCACTTCTCTGAGCAGCTGCAAACTCCTCACACGTTCCCAAGGCATGGGACAGGTCTCCTTCTGTTGCTAAACAAGGGTCCCTAGCACTAGTGTCAGGGCACTCAGGATCACTGTCAATCCCAACCCTCAAACAATGTGTCACCCCTCCCTCTTTGGAATAACCCTCCGTAACTGTGTGGCTAACTGCTACTGGGGACATTTCTACCCCCTTTTCATTAGTCTCTATATCAGGAAACATAGGCTGGGGAACCAGCCTCCCAGTGGTCTTCACAATGGCTTCTGTGGGGTTCAGGGAACTACCATTTTCCCTTGCCACTTGGCTATGGGTAACTGCACACACCATCTCTTGTTTGAGATTATTGCCCAGGATCACATCCTCTGCTAAGGTTTTGGCTACAGCCACTTGTTGCACAGTTCCCCCTGTTTCACCCCAGTTCAGGAGAACACTGGCCAGTGGCAATGTTTTCTTTTCACCAGTGGACCCTTGTACAGTGACATATTTATTGAGTATAAGCTGACCAGGCTGTACCAGATCCCCTTTTACCAATGTCAGGGATGCCTCTGTGTCCCTTAACCCTTGCGTCTGTACACCGTTCACCATGACTGCGTGCATATGTTCACTCATGTTCACAAGCATGCTTCCAGGGACACACAAACAACCCACTTCTTTCCTAGTACCATTCTGCGTATTATTGGTCATCCTTTTGGGACACTGTCTGGCAATATGCCAGTTTCTTTACACAGCCAACATTCATTTCTGTTCTCAGAGAACTCTTTTCTCTGAAATTTGGGGCTAACTGATTTCGGTGGAGGCAGTGAGGGTTTTAGCTGCCCTGAAGGTGCGCTTTTCCTTTTCTGCGCTGCCACACCTGCCCCATTCGCTCTCAGAGCAGGTCTAACATAGAAACATAGAAACATAGAATTTGATGGCAGATAAGGACCGCTTGGCCCACCCAGTCTGCCCATTTTCCTACCTACTGGATAAGCTGCAGATCCTAGTTAACCAGCAGCCTACTTCTTCCTACCTACCCCCAGAATTGCCTTATGACTATCCCATGCATGCTTGAATTCCACCACTGATTTTGACTCCACAACCTCCTCCGGAAGGCCATTCCATGCATCCACAACCCTCTGTGAAAAATACTTCCTAAGTTACCTCTGAGCCGCACCCCTCTATCTTCAAATTGTGCCCTCTTGTTCTTGCACACCTCTTTTTGAAAGATGCTACCCTCTTGGACTTTGTTGATTCCCTTGAGGTACTTGAAAGTTTCTATCATGTCCCCCTCTCCTCCTTTCCTCGAGGCTATACATATTAAGCTCCTTAAGTCTCTCTTCATATGTCCTCGGTGCAGACCCTGCACCATTTTAGTGCCCTCCTCTGGACAGCTTCCATCCTGTCTATGTCTTTATGAGATTGGGTCTCCAGAACTGCACACAGTACTCCAGATGGGGTCTCACCAGCTGTCTGTACAGAGGATAATAACTTCCTGTTTTCTACTGGTGATGCCTCTCCCTATGCATCCCAGATCCCCCAACCCTCCTTGCTGCCTTCTCACATTGCTTGCCCACCTTTGGGTCATCTGATATGACTACCCCAGGTCCCTTTCCATTTTGTTGTTGTTAGTATCTCACCCCCATTGTGTACTCTTCCCCTGGGTTTTGTTTCCCAGGTGCATTACCTTGCACTTCTTAGCATTGAATCTAAGCTGCCATACATTTGACCATTCCTCAACCTTGCCAAGTCCTTCTCATCCTTCCACCCCACCCTGTGCATCAACTCTGTTGCAGATCTTAGTGTCATCTGCAAAGAGACATACTTTTCCTTCAGTCCTTCTGCAATGTTAAGCTATAAAGACATTGAAGAGGACTGGTCCTATATTGAACCTCATGTATCCCGCTAGTAACCCTCCTTTCTTCTGAGTGGACTCCATTTACTATTACCTCTGTGTCCTATTCTCCAGCCAATTCTTTACCCAGGCTGTCATCTTGGGACCCACTCCCAGGCTGGCTAACTATATATTAATCTTTTGTGTGGACTGTGTCAAATGCCTTGCTAAAGTCTAGGTAGGCCATGTCCACAGCCCCTCCCTGATCTACTACTTTGGTCACCCAGTCAAAGAAATCTATCAGATTCGTCTGGCATGACCTTCCGCTGTGAATCCATGCTGCCTAGGGTCCTGTGCCCTTCTGGCCTCTAGATCGCGACAATTCTTTCCTTTAGAAGTGATTCCATCATTTTCCCTATCACTGAGGTTAAACTAACAGGTCTATAGTTTCCTGCTTCTGCCTTGCTCCCACTTTTGTGAAGGGAATCACATCTGCCCTCCTCCAGTCCTCGGGTACCACCCCATCCTCCCATGATTTGTTAAAGAGGGTAGTCAGTGGTGTCACTAGTTCTACCCTTAGTTCTTTAGAATTCTGGGATGAATCATCAGGCCCCATTGCTTTGTCCACCTTCAGTTTTAAGAGTTCTTTAGAACCCTTTCTTCTGTAAATGGGCTGGTATCAACTTCTGTATCCAGAGTGTTACTACTGTTTGTTTTATGTACCTCCCCCTCTTCCTTTGTAAATACTGAGCAAAAATATTTGTTTAGTATCTCTGCCTTTTCACAGTCTCCCTCTGCCCTCCCTCCCCTTTATTAAGCCTCACTATCCCTCCCTTGGTCTTCCTTTGCTCCCTGATGTACCTATAAAAGGTTTTATTCCCCTTCTTAACTGAGTTGGCTATCTTTTCCTCAGTTTGGGCCTTTGCTGTTCTGACTGCCTTCCCAGCCTCCTTTTGCTTTAACTGATACAGTTCTCTGTCCTGCTCCTGCTGCGATTCCTTGTACTTCCTGAATGCTTTCTTTTTCTCTTGAACCTTCACTGCCACTTCCTTTGAGAACCATAGTGGTTTCTTACATCGTCTTGTTTTGTTTATGCTCTTGGCATAGTGGTCCGAGAGTTCAGCAGCCTCTTACACTGTTTTGGGATCTGGGTCCTCCAGCCAGGTTTTCAGCTCTGCTGGGCATGCCCAGAAAAACTGTTCTAGCAGAATCACATTTTCAAATTTATCAACAGAGTTTGCTTCAATTCCTTCCCACCAATGTTTTTAAAACTGATGTTGTTTTGTGGCTAGCTCCTCGTAGCTCATGTTAGAGCTTCTCCTGAGCTTACGGAATTTAGCTCTGTATGATTCAGCAGTTAATTCAAATTTTTAACAGTGCAGCTTTAAGTTTGCTGTAATCATTACTTTCCTCATTGTCCATTTGACTCAATGCATCCCGAGCTTTCCCGGTAAGTAGTGGGGATAGCTGGAAGCTCCAGAACTCCCTAGGAATTTTAACCTGAATACAAACTTTTTCAAAAGAATTTAAAAAGGCATCCATGTCCTCCTCCTCTTTAAATTCGGCTAACAATTTGGAAATTAATTTGTAACCCAGTCCTGTAGTCCCAGTTAAACCCAAGCCACTTACCTGCTCTGGTACTGGTGGTTGGAGTCATAGCTTCTGCAGTTCATGTTGCCTCTGGGGCTCACACTCCTCATGGTCAGCCTCCCGCTGTTCCCGCTCTGCTTCTCGGCGTTCTCGCTCTGCCTCTTGGCATTCTTGCTCCCTCTTTTTCTCTGCAGCTCACTGTTCTTGCTCCCTCTTCTCCTCTGCAGCTCACTGGCACTCACGCTCCTCACAGTCTGCCTCCCGCTGTTCATGGTCCCTCTCCCTCTGGAACTCCACTTCCATTCTGTGCAACTCAATTTGGATCCAGGATACTGGTGACCTTCACCTGCTGCTGTGGCCATTCACTGACAGTGGCCCTGCTGCCCTCCTCATTGGATCTGGACACCGCACTGGCCGCTAGCTCTTTCACATTCAAGGTTCGGTCCCTTACAATCACTGTCTGTAACTCGATGCTCTGAGTATCTGCTACCACCAGGGCATCCACAAGGTTCTGCTTGGTGGCTTTCACCTTGAACGGGACTCCTGTGTCCCTGCACAGCTGTTTTAAGTAGTCTACAGTGTGCCCGCTGTAGTTGGAAGCCATCTTCTTCTCTAACTATGGCTACTCTGACTTGCACTTTAGAAAAAAAAATAAAACAGGTAGGAACTCGCCTGTAAGCCAAGTGATATAGTTCTGTTTCCTTTTAAAAATAAATCACTGCCTTTTTCTTTCTTTGCAAGTGAGCTGACAGTATCAAGCTGACACACTGAGCAATAAAGCTTGTAATACCAAACTTATGCACACCGCTGCCAACCAATCGGTCATAAACCCACTCAGCAGGTCAGGCCCTCTGCTCCCACAGTGCCAACCTCTGAGTGCAGTCTTGTGAACAGGAGACAGAAACAGGGTAACCCTCCTGTCTGTTTTGTGGGTTCAAATCAACCTTTGGTTTCGTGTACAGGCTCAGATAATTCCGCTCTTTGGGGGGGGGCCAGATATCTTTCACCTATGGGCACCTAACCAGGTGTACAAAATGAACCCTTAAGCACTCTGTTAAAGACCTCAGATAAACTCTTACCTTTTCCCCAGTTTGGTAGAACCAGTAAGCTTTGCACAGTGTCTGCTTTAACCATATATGCTTCACTTGTCAAAAAAAAAAAGAATTTCAAAGGCAGACCAAGTAGTATCTTTAAAATTAGATGTTTACTTAAAAATAGATAAAAAAGGTAAAATGTAAATACAGAACAATATATCACAAAACGTACACTCACTTTGAAAGAATAAGGTTTAAAAGTGCAATTTCCTACAAACCATACATTTAGACTTATCTAATGTATTCTTCTAATCTTACAGTGCTGAAAGATGTTGTAGCTTCAGATTCCAAACATGTGTGTGTCTCTAAAGGACAGTCACAGCATAATTAAAACAACTGTCTTGAGCCTGCCATACATAGAAACATAGATTTTGATGGCAGATAAGGACCGCTTGGCCCACCCAGTCTGCCCATTTCCCTAAATATTGGATAAGCTGCAGATCCTAGTTAACCAGCAGCCTACTTCTTCCTACCCCTACCCCCTAGAATTGCCTTATGACTGTCCCATGCATGCTTGAATTCCACCACTGTTTTTGACTCCACAACCTCCTCTGGAAGGCCATTCCATGCATCCACAACCCTCTCTGTGAAAAAATACTTCCTTAAATTACCTCTGAGCCGCCCCTTCTATCTTCAGATTGTGCCCCCTTGTTCTTGCACACCTCTTTTTTTGAAAGATGCTACCCTCTTGGACTTTGTTGATTCCCTTGAGATACTTGAAAGTTTCTATCATGTCCCCCCTCTCCTTTCCTTTCCTCGAGGCTATACATATTCAGCTCCTTAAGTCTCTCTTCATATGTCTTCCAGTGCAGGCCCTGCATCATTTTAGTTGCCCTCCTCTGGACAGCCTCCATCCTGTCTATATCCTTGCGGAGACTGGGTCTCCAGAACTGCACTGAGTACTCCAGATGGGGTCTCACCAACTGTCTGTACAGAGGGATAATAACTTCCTGTTTTCTGCTGGTGATGCCTCTCCCTATGCATCCTAGTATTCCCCCAGCCCTCCTTGCTGCCCTCTCACATTGCTTGCCCACCTTTAGGTCATCTGATATGACTACCCCCAGGTCCCTTTCCATTTTTGTTGTTGTTAGTATCTCACCCCCATTGTGTACTCTTCCCCTGGGTTTTTGTTTTCCAAGGTGCATTACCTTGCACTTCTTAGCATTGAATCTAAGCTGCCATACATTTGACCATTTCTCTAAACTTGCCAAGTCCCTTCTCATCCTTTCCACCCCACCTTGAGCATTAACTCTGTTGCAGATCTTTGTGTCATCTGCAAAGAGACATACTTTTCCTTCCAGTCCCTCTGCAATATCGCTTATAAAGACATTGAAGAGGACCGGTCCTAATACTGAACCTTGTGGTACCCCACTAGTAACCCCCCTTTCTTCAGAGTGGACTCCATTTACTATTACTCTCTGTGTCCTATTCTCCAGCCATTTCTTTACCCAGGCTGTCATCTTGGGACCCACTCCCAGGCTGGCTAACTGTATATTAATCTTTTGTGTGGGACTGTGTCAAATGCCTTGCTGAAGTCTGGTAGGCCATGTCCACAGCCCCTCCTTGATCTACTGTTTGGTCACCCAGTCAAAGAAATCTATCAGATTTGTCTGGCATGACCTTCCGCTGTGAATCCATGCTGCCTTGGGTCCTGAGCCCCTCTGGCCTCTAGATACTCAGCAATTCTTTCCTTCAAGTGATTCCATCATTTTCCCTACCACTGAGGTTAAACTAACAGGTCTGTAGTTTTCTGCTTCTGCCTTGCTCCCACTTTTGTGAGGGAATCACATCTGCCCTTCTCCAGTCCTCAGGTACCACCCATCCTCCCATGATTTGTTAAAGAGGGTAGTCAGTGGTGTCACTAGTTCTACCCTTAGTTCTTTTAGAATTCTGGGATGAATCCCATCAGGCCCCATTGCTTTGTCCACCTTCAGTTTTAAGAGTTTTTTCAGAACCCTTTCATCTGCAAATGGGCTGGTATCAACTTCTGTATCCAGAGTGTTTCTACTGTTTGTTTTAGGTACCTCCCCCACTTCCTTTGTAAATACTGAGCAAAAATATTTGTTTAGTATCTCTGCCTTTTCACAGTCACCCTCTGCCCACCCTCCCTCCTCTTTATTAAGCCTCACTATCCCTCTCTTGGTCTTCCTTCACTCCCTGATGTACCTATAAAGGTTTTATCCCCTTCTTAACAGAGTTGGCTATCTTTTCCTCGGTTTGGGCCTTTGCTGTTCTGACTGCCTTCCAGCTTCCTTTGCTTTAACTGATACAGTTCCCTGTCCTGCTCCTTCTGTGATTCCTTGTACTTCCTGAATGCTTTCTTTTCTCTTGAACCTTCACTGCCACTTCCTTTGAGAACCATAGTGGTTTCTTACATCGTTTCGTTTTGTTAATTTGCTTCACACAAGGCTTGTTACCTCTGTCATGGCAGTTTTATTATTCCCCATTGTTCTTCACCCCTCCTTCCTGCCCATTTGCTAGTGCATTCCTTAGGCACTCACCCATTTTAGCAAAGTCAGCCCTCCTAAAGTCCAGTACTTTTGCCTTTGTATGGCTTGACTCTATTGCTGTGTTTATTGTGAACCATACTGTTCGATGGTCACTAGTTCCCAGATGGCTACCCACTTCTACATCTGTGATCCTCTCTTCATCTCCATTTGAGAGAACCAGGTCTAAGATTGTTCCTCTCAAGTGGGCTCCAATACTAGTTGTCTAAGACATGCCCCTTGTAGGGCATCTAGAATAACCCCACTCTTTGAAGTGGCTGCTGCAACTGCATTCCAGTTAACATCTGGCATATTCAGATCACCCATCAGCAATATCTCCCCTTTTTCTGCCATTCTAAGTATTCTTTCTATCATTTCCTTGTCCATGTCCTCCCCTGAGAAGGTCTGTGCTTCTAACCCCTGTGCGGATTGTGGTGCCATTGCCGGTCTCCAAATTTACCCACAGTGCTTCTTCTCCCTCCCTGTTTTCCCTTTTGTTCTGTTGCCTTGATTCCTTCCCTTATGTAAAGAGCTACTCCTCCTCCTCTTACCTCCCTGTCCCTCCTGTAGATAGTGTATCCTGGTATGTTTATGTCCCAGTCATGGTTTTGTGTGTACCATGTTTCTGTGACTGCCATGATATCCAGATGTTCCTCTCCATCAAGGCCACTAATTCAGGAAGCTTGTTACTCAGACTATGGG
This sequence comes from Neoceratodus forsteri, assembly GCA_016271365.2. NCBI lineage: Eukaryota > Metazoa > Chordata > Ceratodontiformes > Ceratodontidae > Neoceratodus > Neoceratodus forsteri. The sequence goes on along the minus strand of CM057450.1, from coordinate 1,102,129,538 downwards.
CATTGGTACTCATTGCTCTCCATTTTTTCATGGCTTTACCTTCTTTTGCAGCATCCCCCACTGACCTGTCTACTTCGGTCTTTTTCTCATTTAGTACCCTGTTTTGTAGGGAGAGGCTGGGATTTTCCTGCTGTTTATCAGTGCCTCCTCCCTTGACTAGTTTAAAAGCTTGCCAATGAAGCCTTTAAAATGATTGCTCAAAAGACTTGTTCCCTTCCTGGACAGATGCAGACCATCCTGCCAGTATAGGCTGGTGTCCCTCCAGGTGGAACCCCAGTCCCCAATGAAGCCAAACCCCTGTGCTCCACACCATTTTTTCAACCATTCATTAAACTGCATGGTGCAAAGTACCCTCGCTTCACTCATGCCATTGACAGGCAGCACCTCAGAGAAGGATATTGTGTGTGCTACTTGTCTTAGGCCCCTCCCAAATTCTACAAAGTCCTTCTGCACTGCTCTAGTCTCGTGATTAGCCAAGTCATTTGTCCCTAGGTGGACAATGACGTCCAGCTCAGATTCCTGTGCAGCTGTTCTCATGATCCTGAGGATGCGCTTCCTGTCTCTCCAAGCCATGGCACCAGGCAGGCACCTTACTTCAGTTTTCCTCGCTCCCCAGTTCTATCCCCTAATAATTGGAGTCCCCACCAGGAGCTGCTTCCTTTCCTTGTGGTGTCCTCTGCCTCCTTCCTGTGGGCCTCCCTTGTGACAGTTGTCCTCAGCCTCCTTAATCTCCTCTGCAGGTGCATCCATAGGGGAGCTATGCTCCCCCAGAATGGTGTATGGATTGTGGAGTGGAACAACTGACTGGGTGTGCCTCTGTTCCACCATCCTCACCCTCCCTGAGCCCACTGTGGTCCAACTGCTGTGCTTTCTTCGCAACCCCTGAGGTAGTGGAGGTGGCTCTGGTGCTCCCTGGATGGGGGAGGTTCCCTTCCTACCATCCAGTGTGGCCTGGGGGAAGGTCCCCTTACTACTGTCCAGTGTGGCCTGAAGATGGGCAACTTCCTCCCTCAGGGCAGAGAGTTGTCTGCAAATAGGGCAGCATCTCAGCCTCCAGAAAGACTCCCGGAACACTGCTGCCCCACAGCCATTACATTGCACTACTCCCACATTTCTTTTTGTGTGTGTGTGTGTGGAGATTGGTTTGTAATATAGAAAATATATATTTATATTATACAATGTGTATGCTTATATTGTCAGTGCAGTGTGCTAGAGAGGATATGACAGTGATATACCTTGCACTCTTGAGGAAATGATGCCAGAACCCCAGGTATAAAGGAACTATTTTCAGGGGTGGGTGGGGTGAGGGTGGGAAGGGGTTGGGCCTAAACTGTGCCCTCACAAAACAATCAGCTAAAAGCTCTGACCCACTGCCGCAATGAGTGCCTTCCTGTCAGCAAGATGCCCTACACAACAATCTGACAGAGAAAATACCCTGCTAATCAAACAGAGAAAAATCCACACATCCAAGTCAGACACAGGTAATCCTCCCCAGCCCCAAAACAGGCCTGGTGGTTTGTGCTCTGAAAGCTGTCAGCCCCAAAATAAGTCAGCTGTGCTGTAAACTCTTCCTGCACTGAAAATGTTAAGAATTGTAACAAACATTTGCTATGACCACGGCTTAACCCCAGTAACTTTGTTAAAAATATTTTAACTATCACAAACTCCTACGCACCAGTAAATTATTTAAAAATAGTTTCTGTCCCAAAATCCTAGTAGTCAATCCAGCTACCCCAAGGGACAACCAAAATGCAGTATTCAAACACATATGAAGTAACTTCCAAGATAAGCAGAGTTTGCAAGTTTCTTTTTCAACTCCTCAGCCACCTGTAATTCATTTAAAAATAGTTTAACTGTCAGAAAATCCTAGTAGACAGTCTAGCTACCTCCAAGGACCTACCCAAATGCAGTATTTAAATCCTTTTGAAGTTGCTAACAAGATAAACAGAGTTTGCACGCCCCTTCTTGGTTAAACACTAAATAAATATGTGAATAAAAAGCAATTACCAAGGGTAGTTAGTTTCACCTCCCACAGAATTAAGCCAAAGTGTACATTTGTTGCAGATATCAATCCATGATATCACTCAGCTCCTCCTCTGTTTATTAAAAATTATACAATCTAGATGTCTTATCAAGGAGGAGGTAAATTAATAAAGGTGACCTCAGCAAAAACTCATGTCCCCACATGACTTCCCAATCAAGTTTGTCATTTTCCAAGTTCTTTCTTTCATCCATGAGCTACATCCTGCTCTTTCACTGACATCAAGGAGCATTTATGACGTAGCACCTAAGTGACATAACCTGTATTCTACCTCTAAACATCATAAAAGTTTATGATTTCCAGCCCAGCAGCTGGCAGCTACAATTAAGCTAGATAAACAAGAGGTCCTTAATTTAGGTCTCTTCTAGCCTTTAATTATCTCCTGGCTTTTATCTTTTAGCTGAAACCTGGGGGGATGTTAATCTACAGGCTGTCTCAGCGTGTCTCATGAGAGACACTCAATAACACATTTTTATATTACAAAAAAGCATAGATTAATCAGAGCCAGCTGTCCAAGTGTCACAGGGGGCAAAAAGGGAGCCATCCTTGAGGAATCAAAGGCAAGCATAAGAACAGTATCTAAAAAAACAGGTCTAAGAGACCACTAGGGTTCTCAGCTAGGGTCAGGGAAGTGATTAGGGCCAAAAAGAAGGCCTTCTATAAATACAAGGAAAAGCAAGGAGAGGCAGAAAGGGAGGATTATCTACAGAAAAACAGGGAGGCAAAGAGGGTTGTTGGGAGGTGAAAGAAGACACAGAGCTACGTATCGTGGAGGGGTCAAGAATGGGGAAAAACAGTTTTTTAGATATATCAGTGAAAAAAGGGGGGCATCACATGGCTAGTTGAGGGGAGTAGAGTGATAGAGGAGGATGAGCAAAACACTGCAGTCCTGAATGACTACTTTTGCTCAGTATTCACTAAGGAGGACTGCAGGTCCATGTCAGACAGCAGCATCAAAGCAGCCGCCAAATGAGTCCCAGAAATGAGCTAGCCAATACTTACTACTGAGAGAGTCCTGAAAGGGCTGGCAGCCTTAAGATAGATAAGGCCCCAGAACCAGATGGGTTGCATCCAAGGATACTTAGAGAATTGGCAGCAGAACTGACTGAACCACTGGCTGAGCTGTTTAACAGCTCACTTAGGTCTGGAGAAGTTCCAAGGGATTGGAGAATGTCAGATGCTGTACCACTTAATGTGGGGGGAAGGATAGGAAGCAACCAGCAAACTACAGACCTGTCAGTCTGACCTCCATTGTGGGGAAGCTGATGGAATCACTAACCAAAGAAGACCCTGTGGACTACCTAGACAGCAATGGCTAGTAAATAGTAAACAACACAGTTTTGTGGCAAGAAGGTCTTGTCAGACTAGCCTGACTTTTTTTTTTGCTTTGACTGGGTGACCAAGGAAGTAGATAAGGGCTACGCTGCGGATCTGTTGTACTTTCACTTCAGCAAAACGTTTGATTCGGTACCACACAAAAGGTTGCTCAAAAAGAAGGAAGACCTAGGTGTGGCTAAAACTGTATTGAACCGGGTGGGTAGTTGGTTAGAAGGGAGGCAGCAGAGGGTGATGGTCAATGGGGTAAAATCAGAGGAAAGGGAGGTTACGAGTGGAGTTACACAGCGATCTGTCCTGGGTCCGGTCCTCTTCAACATGTTCATTAGTAACATTGGTGAGGTAATCCAGGACAGGCTGTATCTCTTCACAGATGACACAAAGCTATGTGGAAATGTGGGGGAATAAGGGATATACAGAGGGACTTACAAAAACTAAAGGGGTGTTCAAAGGTCTGGAAGGTGGAAGGGCGAGGGCGGAAAACGGAGGAGGTTTTTCACTGAGAGGGTGGTGTATCCTTGGAAGCGCTGCCTGGCGAGCTGGTTCAGAGATCCACAGTGGTGGGCTTCAAGACAGGGTGGGACAAACACAGAAAGTGGATGTTTCAGATGATGGCCTGGCCCGGGGGGGGGGGATGGATGATAGGGGTTTCTGGAACACAAGGGGAGAGGGTCTCGATACCCAACTAGGGATCTGAGGTTTGAGCAGACTCGATAGACCGTAAGGCCTAATCTGCTGGCAATTAGTATGTTAGTATGTTAGTTAAAATTCAGTGCCAAAAAGTGCAGTGTAATGTACCTAGGGAAAAGAAACCCCAAGATGGAGTACTGGATGGGTGGGGTGAGACTCAGCACTTCAGAAGAGGAACAGGATCTAGAGAGGTATCATCAGTATCTCCCTTAAACAAACAAGCCAGTGCAACAAGGCCTATAGCAGGGTTAACATGACGCTGGGAGGTATCAGGAGAGGTATTGATAGCAGAAGAAAAGAGGCAATACTTCCCCTATACAGATCTCTGGTGAGGCCTCACCTGGAGTATTGCAACCAGTTCTGGAGCCCTCATCTCAGAAAGGACAGGGATAGATTGGAAACAGTGCAGCACAGAGCAACAAAAATGATTTGGGGCCAGCAGGGTAGAGCTTATGAGGAGCACCTCAAGGCACTAAATATGTATTCACTGGAAACCAGAAGGGAGAGGGGAGATATGATAGAGACCTTCAAGTTCTTTAAAGGAATTAACAAGGTAAACTGTTACCCTAAATACCAACTCAAGGTCATGTGGTCACAAGTGGAAATTAACAGGGGGGAGGTTCAGGAGGGACATGAGGAAGCTCTGTTTATGGAAAAGGTGGTGGAACCTTGAAACAGTCTGTTGCTGAGGGGGTGGGTGCAAACACAGTCAGGGGATTCAAGCAGGCAAGGGCTAGAATGAAGAAAATAGTGGTCACCTGGGTGACAAGACCAGGGAGGAAAATGGGGATAGGACAAGGAGGGTTAGTACCCTGGAGGAACAGTAAGTTCCAGGGATTATAGGGAATATGGGCAGACTGAATGGACCGCTGTTTTTTTTCTGCTGTCATGGTCTATGGTTCTATGTAAATAGAGAATAATGCATGAGGTGGTGTGCGTTATGAGAATTTAATACACTCCTGAGGTGATGCTACATAAACCCTAAGAGCAAAGCTTGAAGGGTTTATAACAGCATCACACACTGAGGGGGTGTATTAGATTCGAGTAACCATGCCATCCCACTCCTTATTTTATATACAGTAATTTCTAAGTATCAATTGTTTCCTGTCCCTCTCTGGGATTCTGTCATCATTTTCTTGTGGAATTCTGTCAGTATGAGTAGATTTTGAGTTTCTGTGGGATTGTAGCAGCTCCCAAACTCCTTCCTCCCCCAAGAAAAAGAAGTTGAAGTAATAGCCAGTGTTGAAAAAACAGTTATTGAAACAGGGATTGGACTTACTTTATAAAGGGTTGCGAACATATCACAAGCAACGCTGCCAAGTCTGAACAATGACTGTTTTCTTGAAATAACAGCATGAACTATTGGTTAATGCTTAAAAGGATTTTTTCAAAAAATTAATAACAAGTAGTTGAACAGCAGTTCAGAAGTCCTTTTTTCCTGACATTTTACATCTGGTTACCATGGTAGTTTCACAGGGGTGTAGCCAGGAATTTTAAACTTGTACTCAAAACTGATGCACTGTTGCTTCCCCCATTATATAAGCATAAACCAAAATATGCACTGCCACATCACACCAACAATAGGCACCCCCCCCCCCCCCGTTTGCCATGTCTGAGTTCAAGTAATCAGTTTCTTCCTGTAATCCTCCTTCCTTTGTTTCTCTGCCTGCCTGGTAAGTTGTTCTCATTTGTGTATTTGACTGGTGGCATTAGTGCCTCATAGTGAACAAAGGCAAAAGGGCTCAGTGTGACAGAGACACAATGTGACTCTCAGTGTCTTGCTTTCCTCTTTTTTTTGCCCCTGCCTGATTTGTTGCCCCTGACTTATTTTTTTTACTGTACTCTGCTGAGTACAGTGCATATGCCTGCCGACACCCCTGTAGTTTCACACAGGTCACGAGGTGCTAGGCAGTCCTGTAGAAAGATAAGGGAATGTGGCCATTTTTCTGTTTTTAAAACCTGCCAAAGATGGAGATATCGTGATTGGGAACTAGAAACTATGGTGTCAAGAAGGTACTCTACTTTTCTTGTGTAATTACTTTTTTGCCTGAAAGGTTTTGGCAGTACTTTTACGTAGTCTATGATAGTGAAAGGGGCAGTTCATAGAAAACAGGAAAAGAGCTGATCGACTGTTTCCTGTAAACAGTAAATGTGCGCATGAATACCATAATAACCAGCCAGTTATTACAGCAAATAATAACTGGCCATAACCATTGAAAACATTAATGGCCAGTTATTATATTCTTGTAATACACTCCAGCCCATGCGTTACTATCTATTCATTTGTTTTACTTTATGAACATTCGAAGAAGCCAGCAGAAAAAGGCCATTTGGTCTATCTAGTCTGCTCATATTGCAGGGTCCACAGCTTATGCTACTGACCTTGCCCCCCAGTCCGCCCCACCCTTGACCCTTATTTTATCCCCTAACTCTATTCTAGCCTCTCTTGAAGCTGCCCACCATCCTCGATGAAACCACCTCTTTTGGCAGTGCATTCCAACTTGCCACCACCCTCTCCATAAGGTAGTGCCTCCTAGTTTCCTTCCTGAAGCTCCCACCCCCAATTTAAGACTGTGTCCTCTTGTGTTTTGGTTTCCACTAAGCTTATTTACTCTGTTTATTCCTTTCAAATACTTGAAGGTCTCAAACACGTTCCCTCTGTTTCTCCTCTCTTCCATGGAGTACATGTTTAGGGCCTCCAGCCTCTCCTCATATGTTCTACCTTGCTGGCCCTTGATCATCTTCATTGCCCTCTTCTGGATCATCTAACAGGTTAATGTCCTTTTTAAGGTATGGGCACCAGTACTGTACACTGTACTTCAGATGTGGCCTCACTAATGACCTGTACAAGGGCAGGATTACCTCCACTTGCCTGCTCCTGAGCCTTCTGGCACTGCAGCCCAACATTTTATTTGCCTCTGCTGCTACCTCCCTACACTGCATGGAGTACTTCAGGTCACTAGTGATCATCACCATGAGATCTTTCTTCTCCTTTGTTTTAGATACTTGTAACCCTTCCATGTTGTGCTTTGTCCTGGGGTTCTTGGCTCCAACATGCATAACTTTGCATTTTCTTGCATTGAAGCCAAGCTGTCAAATCTCAGACCACCTCTCTAGTTTTTCCAAATCCTCCTTTAGATCCTGTATCCTTTCTGCAGTGTTCATTCTCCCACAGAGTTTGGTGTCATCTGTGAATGGGCACATTTCGACTTTAATGCCACCCCCAATATCATTTATGAAGACATTGAGCAGCACAGATGCCAGCACTGAGCCCTGTGGGACCCCACTGATAATCTCTCTGGTACTAGAAAGGTCCCCCTCCCAACTATTCTCTGGGTCCTGCCCTTCAGCCAGTTTTCTACCCATCTGGTCAACTTCTTTCCAACCCCAAGATCCATCAATTTCCTGATCAACCTGTTTTGGGGTAGAATCAAAGGCTTTGCTGAAGTCCAGTTAGATGATGTTCACCACTTGACCCCTGGCCACTGTTTTAGTGAGCCAGTCTAAGAAGTCAATTACATTTGTTTGACATGACCGCCCTCCCATAAACCCATGCTGCCTCACATCCTGGAGACCATGCTGATCAAGATAGTCTACTGTTTTAAGCATGTTCTTCATGAGTTTGGAGGTCAGACTGATTGGTCTGTAATTACCTGGGTTGTCCTTGGGACCACTCTTATGGAGGGGCACTACATGTGCTGTTCTCCAGTCCCGCAACACCACACCTGACTCCAGTGAACAATTGAACAGGCCAGCCAGTGTGTCTGCAAGCTCCTCCACCAATTCCCTCAGCACACTTGGGTGTATGCCATCTGGATCTGGGGATTTGTTCACCTTCAATGCTAACAGCACTGTCCTCGCCCTATCCACCTTTATCACTACATCTCTGCCCCCCTGCTTCTTTTTTTCCCCGCAGTGTCACCAGTCCATCTTTCTCCTTGAGAAGACAGAACAGATGTACTTGTTCAGTATCTCTGTGTTGCCTCTATTCTCCATCACCCACCCTTCTTCTTTCATGAGCTGAGCACTCCCATATTTTCTGTCCCCTTTTTCACTAATATAGCACAAAAATGCATTCTCTTCCTTCTCAGTTCCCTCAGCTAGCTGCAGTTCCTTCTGAGCCATAACTCGATGGACCGCTTTACTTGCTACATTAGCCACTTTCAGTAATCCTCCCTGTCTTCCTCTATCTTGGTCCTCCTAAATTTCTTGTAGGCTACCCTACTGTCCCTTACTTCATGAGTGACCTCAGTACCGAATCAGCTGGGTGTTTTGGGTAAAATCAGAGGATATAGATGCCCATTTTTGTGGGTGACCTGGACACAAAATACAACAAAGACATAAGCATCAAATATGTTAAAGCAATTACCAAATGCATAATACATTAAACACCCCCTTAGCAGAATTTTTTATTGGGGGAAAAGTAATGGTACTTCCTATATTGGTCAGCAGTGTTCCAGTGTTTTATGACTTTATGAAAGAAAGGTCTCTGACCAGCTACAGTTTGTTTAAAATGTAAAAGTCTAGTGGAAAGCTTGTGCTATCAGTGGTGCAGGCCCGAAACCTAGCAACAAAAACAAGGATGCAGGTGCATTCCCAGGGAAGGACTCAGACGACAGCCAAAGTAATTTGCAAAGTGCAACAGATAATACACACCATGAGTACTGAGCACAGACACCACTAGCTAATATCCAGATGCCCTGGCACTTAGCTCAGTTGGAGCTTTGTTAGGGGGTGGGATTCTGGGTCAGAACCACCCTCTTTATATCGCTCATGACACATATTGACCAATGAAGTATGGTACACCTTTATAGTTAGCATGTTCTCTTCTTCTCACAGCTCAGGGGGTGGTGGTGTTCTTCAGTCAGTGGCCCTCATTTCACTTATGTATAGCAGCAATCAAACTCTCCATTCCAATTTTTTTCCTCACCTGTTTGCTCCAGTTCTAGTATACCCTGGTCCCCAACTCTGCTGCAGCTGGACAACTTGACCCTCCTTAAGAATTGAGCTTGATTCCGCCACTTAGGCTACAGGTTCAGATTTGCCAAGAAATTACTCTCACACTTGCAGGTACAGAACTGCAGCCCACAAATCAAAACTGTGATAGATGTCCAACAACGGGGACCGAGTCCTCTGCTCAGCCTGCTGCAAACCCTAAGTTTCTGCAGTCAGCTCCTCCTCCGATACCTGTCACCACACTGAGATCAGTTCCACCTCCATGGGCACCACTGAATCTTCTCACTTCTTGACTACAGCTTGCCTTCCAGTTCTTCCTTCCAAATTCATCTTCCTAGGATTCAGCATGCACAATGGAACATTAACATGGCTGAGCTACCCACACCTACACAGCAGCAAATCATAACTGTCGTGGACCTAATCAAGCTCTGCTACTATTGCGTCAGTCAACCCCCACACACACATAATACTGGCTGGAAGGAGTTATGTAACAAGAGCCAGCACGAGTCAACATGCCATGCAGCCACTAGTTTTTTGGCTTTGTAGTGGACAGCATCAGTTTGTTGCCCCTTCTAATGAGCATGTGTGCCATGGAATACTTAACACATCAATACCTATGCCCTTGCCTTGTGTGTTTGCATAGCATAGCTAGCATTTCTGTGGCTGAGTGACTGGTTTTCCTGATTTCTGAGGCAAGCATTGATTTCTGCGGTCAACCCTGATTTCTACGGTCACTGCTGCAACCGCAGAATCGCAGAAAACACAGGGCCCTGACTGTGGTATATGGTACGCTACCTGGTCCAAGAGGTGGTAATGTTTTCTAGTACTGCAACTTTGTCTACCAAATCTGAGCAACATGCTGAGGATGCTGAATCCTTAAAGAAGAAAAATGAAAGACATAGTGATCACCACCCAGGGAGGCAGCCAGTCACACATCGCATGGGTCAAGTGCATTGCAGTTATAAAAAAGTTTGCCACTGCCACCTCAAGACCTGATGACACACAACACAACACAACACAACACAACACAACACAACACAACACAACACAACACAACACAATGACATCCTTCCTAGTTCCAGAATTGCTTGATGCCAGCTACTGCCAAGTAATTTAAGTATCACAAATAAAATATATTCATATAATAATCTCAGCCCAGTTACTGTAAGTGAGATATAAGCAGGCTAGCATACCACGCACATACACCAACAGTAAAGAAATTATATGAATTTTAAATTTAGTAGCATTTTTTTTCTGTGAAGTATTTGCAGCCAAATATTGGGGACGTGAGAAATATATAAAGAGCATTCCATTTCTGAACTTTCAGGCATCTGCTAAGCCATGACTGTACGAAAATTAAAACAGTACAGTCAGGACTCTGGATCAGTTGCTGAGGGCAAAAAAAGTGACAAGTAGTAGTAAGGAGTAGGACTGGAGTAAGTACAAAAAGTAATAAATAAGCAGTAGTCATGACTCGTGAGGGCAAAAACTGATAGTAGTAGTAGTAGACAGCAGTACCCTATCTTCCAGATCAGATACTGGTACTGTACCAGGTACCACCAAGTACCTTTGTGACATAAAATGCAGTTGCTTGTTGTATTTGGACTCTAAACCCTCTGATGTTATTTTTTTTTCTATTCTGTGCTGCTCATGTGATCATAGTGGCCTAGACTAGTCCAATTTAACTAACTTGTTGCACTTAATTGCTACCTCATGTAGTAGACCCTATTCACAAAAGATTTTCACAACAGGCACACATTCTTGAAAGTGTTTTGTGCATAAGGCCTGCTCGGAGCAGTCAGTATATGTTTTATTCGGGTATCATATTTGAAATTAAAGTGAGGAATGTTGACTTTGAGAAACATGAGGCGCTCAGCATTTTCTGGTGTCAAACAGGATCATACTGTATGTCAAGTAATGATGATACCAGCTAAACTGAACAATCGTTCTGAACAGACTCTAGACGGAAGGCAATTCCTGTACTTCACTGCAGTCTGTTTACTAAAGCAGGCCACATATTTTGTTTGGATTTACAGTATTTCAAAGGAGCAGCATTCCAGCTGATATTGGTCTCTGACAGGTACATTTCAACAATGGTCTGTGCTGAGGCTGTGTTACAAGAGGCAGATGAAGAAGATGTTACAATAACATCTTCTAAGTGACTCCAGAGACATGAAGCTGAACCAAGTGACTGTGGGACAGTGCTATGCTTGGCTGGTGGTGAAGAAGAATATTTGGCTGCAGTGGCTGAGAAGGAAGAGGGAGAAAATGCTGCAACAGTAGAGGATGGGCCACCTGATGCCGTGCTGCTGTGTCATCAAGAAGATTCTGAATGTGGTGCTGCTGTTGTACTCTGTTCCATGACAGCATACACCTAATCAATTACTTCTTGTTTGTTTCTCTCAAAGCAAGTGTCATCATCATCATCATCACTCAATAGTTGCTTTAATTTGTATCGTGGGTCCAAGATTGTTGCTTTAATGTAGTACTCAGAATGAAGCATTTTACATAGTTTGTCATCTTCTGCAACTTTCTTTTTTTTAAACTTTATGTTTATTGTTTTATATCAAACAACATAGACTTTATATCCAAGATCAGGACATTACAAGGTACAATACTCGATGAGGCCACCACACCTCTTAATACTCGCATAGTACATGACCCATTCTTTTTGATACATCAATCGAGGGTTACAATAAATGAAGCAAATTGTTAAAAAAAGTCCTCCTTGGCTGAATTAAGCCCATGAGCTGCATGGCTAATAAAATCACAAAAAGGGTTATAGTATTTATCCCATAATATACCCACCTAATTACTTAGGTGGAAACAATTCCATGCTATCTCTCAGTTATGCATCTGTTGGTGCTATTCTTCTTATAATTCTGCTAGCAACCTACAGTAATATATAACTATTAGACTTTGGGTAACTCACTTAGTAATAAAATACAATTCAAACTTGAAAATTTCTTCCAGCAATCCCACCCCAGTAGACAGAATTGTAACCACTTTAATGGCCTCATATATAAATGCCTAAAACCATATAATATTACTGATTTTATACTAAATATGAAGTAATGGGTATAGAAGCCACATGTTAAGTGGAAATCCAGTTTGTAACTTATTTAAAGTACACTAAGAGATGTAAACATTTTTCCCTCAAAAGTTCCTGGGCCCTGAAACGATTTTAGTGCTGCCCAATAGTAAAGTTCCAACTCTCAAACCTGATGAGCAGTGACTGTCTTCCTTATTCAGATTAATGGAAAAGCCCACTAGTTAGAGACATACCCCTTAGGTCTCATCTTCCTCTGAAGAATCTTCCTCTCTTGTTGGCCTGTTGCAGGCTGTGCAAACATGCTTCTGGCTCCCACTGAGTGCCTCCGCCGGGTCTGAGAAAATGCAGACCTTGCTTCAAGCACTATCCTCAGCCTTGCAGGACATAACTCACCGTGTCGCATTCTGGCCTCCCTTAGCACAGCTTGCACCCCATCAATTTTTTCCTTTTTTGCCGTGTGGCATAACTTATATCCAGATACATTTGGATGGTGTGTCCATCACATAGGAGGGGTCCCTTCTGTCTGGATATTGCCATCAAGTGACCTTGAGTGCCCATGCCATCAATAACTAGAACTGTAGTTCGTTGGGCCTCGGGATTCACTGGCGACCTTGTGGAGCTATGTGGTATGCTTTTTTGTACTGGCAGTACCTTTGGGGTTACTTCCTCACCCAGTTGTTGTGGGAGCCAATCTTGCAAAAATAGGAGCAAGTGATTGCCTTTAACCCCTTCAGGCAACCCAAAAAAACAGATATTCATGGCTGTCACTTGGTTGTCAAGGGTTTCAAGCCTAGCTTTGAAGTGATTGGTTTCCCTCACCATTGAGGAGATGGCTCCCATGGCCTCCTCAGCTCTCATTGTGGAATCAGCCACAGATGTCTGGATAGCCTCCACTGTAGACTGCAGGGCAACCACTCAGTTAGTCAGACCATCGTATTTGTTCGTCAGCCCTTCTACAGTAGAAATTAGCTGACTGATTTTAACTCCGATTGTCTGCAGGATTTCTTCCCTGGAGTCAGGAACATTTTCTTTTATGTGGCCTTGCACCAAGTGCGTGATGGGAGCCGTAGGATTTGATCTGCTTTTTGCTCCAGAATCATGCCCTTTATCCTTTTGTGGATTTCCCATCGTGGATTGGATGGCTTCTGATTGCTATTTTAGGATTTCTATGGAGTTTGCTTTCGGTAAAATGAATATTTTTAATCAATGTTACCAGTATTTGTATAGAGCTCTATTGCATTGCAGCCATTTTGCTCGGGCTCCACAGTGCCCCCCGCAACTATTTTGATCATACATCTCATTAGATCATCTTGTATTCTGGAGGACAACCTGCATGTGTCAGCAGCACCACTGGCAGTCTGTGTGATCATGGAACTGTTTTGCTTCTCTAACGTTTCCCTAATCAGAGTCAATCTGAATTTTAAAATTTTTATTAGGGGTATCATCTGGCTCAGAGTTGCTGTGTTTAGACTAACCTCCCATGTGATTTCTTCAAATGGCTGGAGCAGGAAAATTAGAAACTCCAGCATGGTCCTCTGTGGTGGAGTAATACAGACGTCTGCATCACCAATTTTATTTTCTAAGGTGTACTGCCTGACAGCTTTCTTTTGTTTCAGCAGTCTTTGAAACATATAAAAGGTCTAATTCCATCGAGTAGAAATGTCTTGGATCAGTCTGTGCAAAGGTAAACTGTGTTCCTGCTGTATTTTTTCAAACAAGTGATGAGCTTTGCTTGAGTGACTGAAATGAGTGCATATTTTTTTAACAGTGCTAACGAGAGCCTTAATCTCCCTGTCATCATCGAGGAAACTGTGAACTATTAAATTTAAGCAATGCACAAAGCAATGGATATGTTGGACCTATTATCTGCAACTATAAAGCCAACTGACAGACCCTGTGAAGTGAACCATTGCTGTATTGATTTTTGGAGCTCTTCATTAATGTTGTATGAGGTATGTTCAGATGGAAAATAAAACATTCTTAGAACAGCAAACTGCAGTGATTCACTGTCCCCAGTCCCACGTGACTTATCAAAACATGCCCAATGTGCCATGACAGACATGAAGGGTTCAGGCTGACAGCTTGTCCAGATATCTGTTGTGAGATGTACCACCCTCTCAACAGCACTGCACAACATGCATCTTAATTTTTTACATACAACATCGTAAAGATCTGGAATCTGTGCTGCCAAGAAGTATTTCTGTGATGGTATACTATAACGAGGTTCGAGGTACTCAAGCAGCCACCTGAATCCTATGTGTTCAACCACGTTATATGGTAGCAAATCAACAGCTATCATTTCTGAAATTTTTTTTGTTATTGTAACAGCAACAGGGTGAGTCGAAGCATATTTGGCGTTACGCTGATATGATTCTGAGATGGTAAGCTGTCTCCTTGAAGGAGGAGGGCTTTTAAACACATGGTCATTTTCAGTTACAGTTGGAGGAGTCCTTCGAATGGCAGGAAGTGGTGGTGGAGGTGTAGTGCTGCGGGGGCTGCCACTGCTTTCATCTATGGGCATTACCCCTGAGTGTAGTGAGTTATCACTGTCACTTTCTCTTCGAGACTCACAACTGAACTTCTCGGTAATTTTATATCTGTCCAGGTGCCTTTTCAGTGCTGAAGTTCCCAATGCTCCTTTCTTTTTACCCCTGCTGATTGGCCATTAACAAATAGCACACGTTGCTATCAACTCATTGGAAGCATGAATGGAGAAGTATGACCAAACAAAAGATTATGGCCCAGATATTCAAAAGGGTTGCATATGGCACAACAGTGTTGCACCATGCACAACCCACTGATGTGCCCCGGCATGATATTCAAAAGGGAAGAGTGCATGGCACAAATCCCGATGCGCCGGAGCGCATCAGTAATGTATGCAGGTGCAGGTGGGGGGGACGTGCCCATGCATATCTTGCACAGTCCCATATTCAGACAGGGATGTGCAGAGCCATGCATGCGCAACCCCTACCTGCGCCAGCACAAAGCTGATCCAAAAAAAAAAGGAACAACTGATGGCCACCCACAGGTAAGCTGCCACATTGCAGGGTGCAACACAGCAGCTGCCATCTGTGGGAGGCCACCCGAGCTCTGGCCACACCTGGCAGTGCCCCCCCAATGCCCGATCATGAGCATTTGAAAAAAAAAAAATAATAAATCTGTCCAAAATCCCTGGTGGTCCAGTGGACCACTATCTGCCCGATCGCGGGCATTTGTAAAAGTAAAAAGTATGTCCAATATCCCTGGTGGTCTAGTGGTCCACTATCTGCCCGATTGTGGGCGTTTGTAAAAGTAGAAAGTATGTTTAATATCCCTGGTAGTCCAGTGGTTCTGTGCCTGATCATGGGCATTTGCAAAATCAGTGCATAACCACGTCTTCAGGTTGGTGGTTCGCCATCTGCCCGACCATGGCATTTGCAAATTGTGCATGTCCGCACTTTTCCCACCCGGCAGCCTCATCTCCCCGCCTCTCAGTCAGCCGGGGGTGCACCCCACCCACCTGCTGGCTCAGCTAGCCAGCCAGTGACACCGCCAGTAGGCTGTACGCCCACCGTCTGGCCAGCGCAAGCTGGTCGGTCGGTAGTTCGCATCAGACGATATTACTCCAGATATGTGAATGATTCATCCACATATCTGGGAATGGAGTAGTACGGCAGGTTACATGCCCATTGGCTCATGCTGTGAACCAATGGGCGTACAACCCTACCAACGGTGTCATGGGTGGGCAAGTGGGTGGTGCTGCTGCACGCTGGCTGACCGGACGGGAGCAGGGCAGTGGGGCTCAGTGGGCGGTGGGGAGGGGGTACCACTAGACCACCAGGATATTTGATATACTTTTAATTTTACAAATACCTGCAATCGGGCAGATAGCGGACCACTAGACCACCAGGGATATTGGACATAATTTTTAATGTTACAAATGCCCATGATCAGGCAGATAGTGGACCACTAGACCACCAGGGATATTGGACATAATTTTTTATGTTACAAATGCCGCGATCAGGCAGATAGTGGCCCACTGGACCACCAGGGATATTGGATGGGATTTCTATTTTACAAATGCCCGCGATCGGGCAGATAGCGGTCCACTGGACTACCAGGGATATTGGACGGGATTTCTATTTTTATACAAATGCCCGTGATCGGGTAGATAGCGGTCCACTGGACCACCAGGGATATTGGATGGGATTTCTATTTTTATACAAGTGCCCGCGATCGGGCTGTGGAGCACATTGCCGGCTGCAGGGGCATCGGTCCCCGACGGCTGCTGCCTGGCAGGGTGCCAGGCGCAAGTCGTCGGGGATCACGCACTTGCATGTAAATGGGCCATAATGACATGCAAATGGCACCATGTGCGCCTGCATACATTATGGCCCCATTTGCATGTCAACTTTTGAATATCGCGGTTGCTGTGCATAGCGCAATGGAACTTCTATGCAGCGCTCCCATGCTCCACACTGGCCACTTGCGCTGGCACAGTGCCACTGCGCCATACACACTGGGGGTGGCCAGGGTGCGATATTCAATGCTGCTGAGCCATGGCGCAGCTCCGTTGAATATCGAGCAGTCCACACCCCTGCACAGCCAAGTTGAGCTGCGCCCAAGCTTGCACCACAGCCTGGCACAGTTTGAATATCTGGGCCTATATATGTATCTTTTTTTACCAGGAAGGCATGACACCTCGGTCACCTTTTAGAGTCCCCCCTCCCGGATTTTTCTGGGGCCTGTGGTTTATTCCCACTGCCCCCCTCCACAACCAAAACATTTCTGCCTGTTTCTTCCTCATCTGCAATTTTCATCCCCTCCAGTAAACCTTGTGCTGACTGATCATTCTCTTCATCTTTATTATTAGTATTACCCTCATCAGGTTCAACCTCAGAAGAATCAGATGAGGGACTGGCAGCAGCATAGTATGCAATTTTTCCATACCGTCCGGTGCCTCCGTGGGTGGTATCCACCATACCTTTTGTTTTTTAACCTTATTTTTTTTTTTTTTACTTGTGACTGATGATGATCCAAGACATTCACCTTTTTTGGATTCAAGCATTTGCTTGGAAGACGAAGCCTTAGATATGAAAAAATCACATTTTGGGGTTTAATTTTGTTTTCCCTTTTCAGGCTGATTGCTGTATTTTGCAGTGCCACTGCCTATCTAAGAAATAGAATGTGCCTCATCAACATTTTGATCCATTGTGAAACAAAAGATCCCTCTAACGTGATGTCCTTCTGATGACTCCCACCCACAGGCCAGGGACAAATTTACTGTCGTGACTCATGACTGTACAGTGTACGCACTGACAGTACACCAGCAGCACAGCAGTCCACCACCTCCACCACCTCCTTTCAAAATTACTGGACTGGCTCCTACAATACAGTTACTGTTAAGTGACCAAATTCAGCAACTGTTAAGTGTGCCTCAGAATTTGAGTTGGAGATGCAGACACATCTGGTGCATTAGCCGCATGCAGCACAGTCCTACACTGGGAGTTGGTTAATGCTTATACGTTATGTAAGTTTGTAACACTATATACTATAAAACTGATAATGATAATAAGGAATAATGGGGAATGAGTGATGATGATGACACTTGTGTGTAGTGCTTGTGCTTTACTTGTGTTGTACTGTAAACACTCAGCCTGCTACAAGTCACAGTCAGTTTATCCGCTGGGCCACCCACACCCAGCAGCACAGGGCAGGTGCATTAACTTGTATGTCGTTTGAACGGCATTTTTTTTTAATACATGAAATTGTGATTTGTGAATGAACGTAGGTGATGATGATCGTTATTTGTTATTGGATGGCATAAGTCAAAGATTTATTTTGCCATCCTCCTGCACTTGCTCTGTACACACAGCCGCACTGAAGAAGGAACAACATTTTAATTTGGGATTTCTGGGACTGTTACATTTATTGTGGGCCATCCTGTATTCTCTCTCCCTCTCCCTCTCTCCTCTGAGTCCAGACTGGATGTCACAAAGATTTATTTTTCCACCCTGCTGCCCTTGCCCTAGTGTACATGCAGCCACACTGAAGCCAGGAAAACAAATTGGGGATTTTATGTAACTGTAAAACTTCTCTGGTACCTGCAGTAGTCTCTCTCTCCCTCTCTCCTCTGCATCTGGAATGGCACAAGTCAAAGATCTTGCCAGCCTGCCTATTTTGTACACACAGCTAATGTCTGAGGCCAAGAAAAAAAGTTTCATTTGGATTTTTCTGTAACTGTAATCTCTGGGTCCTGCCCCCCCAGTACTCTGGATCTTGAATGGCACAAGTCAGATTTTGCCAGAATGCTCTTTTTTTTTACACACAGCTACTGTCCGAGGCCAAGAAAAAAACAACAACTTTCATTTGGAATTTTCTGTAACTGTAATGGGCCCCCATTACTCGAGTCTCTCTCTCCTCCCTCTCTCCACACTAGTCTCACTCTCTCTCTCTCTCTCTCCCCTCTGAATGGTGCTGAGTCAGATTTTGCCAGCCTGCCCTTGCTCACACACAGTCATCAGCCCAGCACTGCCAGCATCCCCCCCGCACCACTATTCCAGGTCAATGTCAATTTGCTCCTGTCAATACGTGCCGTGACAACTCGCTCCCGACAACTCGTATACAAGTCAATTGGCTCCTGTACTTCCCGCTCCATGTCTTTTCGCTCCCAAATACTCAGTTTTGTGATTGTACTGAACGTTCTTTGCCTCTGCCACAAACATGCAACTCAAGTATAAAAACTGGTACTAAAAAGGTTCTGATAAGGTAAACCCTCTTATCCTTGTTCATGTGCCATTTATTCCAATTATTAACAAGTTTCTGGCCCTTTTCTATTTGAATATCCCAATTATATTTTAATATATCGCCTTGTCAAAAAAAATTGTTAAAAAGTTTACATGGCTGACACTCAATTTTAATGTCCCCAATGACATTTGGGAATATCCCCCATCCTATATCGGAATACAACTGCTCTTTTGAGTGTTTGCGTCAGCCACTGTTATGGCTGACACAAATCAGATCTTCTGCATAAGAAATAACTTTTATCTGCAGCTGCACCCCACACTGTATACCATTAATCTTGGGAGAGGAGTGAAGCATTCTAATCAAAGGGTCAAAATTGCTGTTATTTGCTGTCTTTAGTGAAGACTATTGTGATGTTGCATATGTATTTGATAAATGACCCTTGCTCACTCCTGAGAAAAGGTAACTGATGTTCCAGCTACTTGAACTGGTTTACGAAGAAACTGAAATGCAACTAAATGAAAATGGGTTCATACTTTACATATTGGTATATGGATATATTTTTGACTGTGGGAGCGAAAAAGACGAGGAGCCGGTGGTGTAAATGCTGTTCTAAATGCTATATTTTAATTGCTCACAACATTGCATCAGTAAAAGAGTGAATGCTGGATTCTTTATCTGTTGCAGATCTTGCTTCGGCTTTTGTACTGTAGGAGCTGCTTCGGAGCGGTAAGGTTCAAGCTGCAGTGAAGATTGGGCTGCTTCAGTGCTGGTGCTTGGCATTTGTATGCTAATGCCTGGTTCTGGATCAGGGAAACATGGAGTTTTGGGCTATTTGTTTGCGAGTTTTTGGACTACTTTGAAACACAGCATTAATTGCTTGTGGGAGCGAAATGACGAGTGAAATGCAGAAGGGAGTGAATTGACAGGAGGCGTATTGTAGGGAGCGATTTTCAGGGCACAATTGTTGAGACGATTGGCCTGTTTCCCCAGTCCGACTCCTCCCTAATCCAACTCCGATGCTCCCCTCCTGAGTCCTGACCCTGACCACCTTCACCCACTCCCACAATCAGTTCTCTCCTCCTCTCCCTAACTTCTTCTTTGTCCCACTTCCTTCCCTTCCCTCCAGCTGGAAAAATGCTTGGGGATTTTTTAAGGTGCTTTTTTCGGAGGGGGAGGTTGGCTCTGCTGCTCAGCACAGTTCCTTTGCTCTTCTCTCTTCCTGGTCCTCCTTGTTCCGGGCTGCATGGCACACTCAGCACGGTTATGCACCGTGAGTGCATCACATGACCTTCTGTTGCCTGATTAAATGCCGCCAGCCTCCTGTACATTCTGATGGCACTCTCATGGCAACAGAAAAAATCAGAGAAATGGCATCTCCATGGACCTGGAACTGGACTTCTACTACAAAGTACATACTTATTTGGGTCCATGAATTGCAGGTTTGATCCGGGGGTCCGGATCTCCTGAGGAACAGTTCACCCAGCCCTAGTATACCTATTAAGCTTCTTTAGTCCCTCTTCGTATGGTTTCTGGTGCAGACCCTGCACCATTTAAGTTACTCTCCTCTGGACTGCCTCCATCCTGTCTATCCTTGCAGATATGGGGTCTCCAGAACTGCATGCAATACTCCAGATGGGGTCTCACCAACAGTCTGTACAGAGGGATGACAACTTCCTGTTTTCTAATGGTGATGCCTCTCCCCATGCATCTCAGTATCCCCCCATCCCTCCTTACTGCCTTCTTGCATTGTCTGCCTACCTTTAGGTCATCTGATATGACTACCCCCAGGTCCCTTTCCATTTTTGTTGTTGTTAGTATTCCCCCTATTGTGTACTCTTCCCCTGGGTTTTTGTTTCCCAGGTGCATTTCTTTGCACTTCTTTGCACTGAATCTAAGCTGCCATACTTTTGAACAGTCCTCCAACCTTGCCAAGTCCCTTCTCAGCCTTTCCACCCCCACCTTGTGTATCAACCCTGCTGCAGATCTTTGTGTCATCTGCAAAGAGGCATACTTTTCTTTCCAGTCCCTCTGCAATGTCACTTATAAAGACATTAAAGAGGACCATCCCCAATACTGAACCCTGCGGTACCCCACTAGTAACCCACCTTTCTTCAGAGTGGACTCTGTTTACTATTACCCTTTGTGTCCTGTTGTTCAGATAATTTGTTTACCCAGGCTACCACCCTGGGACCCACTCCCAGGCTGGCTAACTTGTTTATTAATCTTTTGTGTGGGACTGTGTCAAATGCCTTGCTAAAGCCTAGCTAGACCATTTCCACAGCACCTCCCTGGTCCACTACTTTGGTTACCTAGCCAAAGAAATATACTAGATTCATCTCACATGACCTTCCCACTGTTAATTCATGCTGTCTTCAGTCTGGTGCCCCACTGGCCTCTAGGTACGCATCAATTCTTTCTTTCAGAAGTGATTCCATCATTTTCCCTACCACTGAGGTCAAACTAACAAGTCTGTAGTTTCCTGCCTCTGCCCTGCTCCCACTTTTATGAAGGGGAATCACATCCACCCTCCTCCAGTCCTCAGGTACTACACCATCCTCCCATGATTTGTTAAAAAGGGTAGTCAGTGGTGTCTCTAGTTCTCACCTTAGTTCTTTTAGAATTCTGGGGTGAATCCCATCAGGCCCCATTGCCTTGTCCACCTGGAGTTTTAGGAGTTCTTTCAGGACCCTTTCTTCTGTGAATGGACTGGTATTGACCCCCCTATCCAGAGTGCTTCCATTGTTTGGTTTAGGTATGTCACCCTCCTCAACTTTTGTGAATACTGAACAAAAGTATTGATTCAATATCTCTGCCTTTTCACCGACACTCTCTGCCCTCCCCCCTTCCCTTTATTAAGCCTCACTATCCCTCCCTTGATCTTTCTTCACTCACTAATGTACCTATCAAAGATTTTATCCCCCTTTTTAACTGAGTTGGCTATATATTCCTCGGTTTTGGCCTTTGCTATTCTGACTACCTTCCCCTCTTCCTTCTGCTTTAACTGATAGAGTTCTCTGTCCTGCTTCTTTTGTGATTCCTTATACTTTCTGAATGCTACCTTTTTCTCCCTAACCTTCCCCATCACTTCTTTTGAGAACCACAATGTTTTTTTCCTTTGTTTTGTTTTGTTTATTTGCGTCACACAAAGGCTTGTTGCCTCTGTGATGGCAGTTTTGATTTTCCCCCATTGTTCCTCCACCCCTCCTTCCTGCCCTTTTGCTAGTGCGTTACTTAGGTACACTCCCTTTCTGCCAAAGTCAGCCTTCTGAAAGTCCAGTACCCTTGCTTTTGTATGGCTTGACTGTATGGCTGTGTTTATTGTGAACCACTCTGTCTGGTGGTCGCTTGTTCCCAGATAGCTACCCACTTCTAAATCAGAGATCCTCTCACTGTCCCCGTTTGAATACCAGGTCTAAGATTGCACCCTTTCAAGTGGGTTCCAACACTAGCTGCCTGAGGCATGCACCCTGTAGGGCATCAAGAATGACTCTGCTCTTGGATGTGGCTGCAGCAAATGTGCTCCAGTTAACATCTAGCATATTCAGGTCTCCATCAACAATATCACAGACTGGCCCGGTGGCGGTGAGAGTTGAGGCGCTGGATGCCACACTGACGACCCAGGTTCAGAAGTGAGCTTGGGTCATCGGGGGTCAGTGGGGAAGGAGAGGACTGAGCATCTGGAGGACAGCTCTCCTTTCCTGGGGTGGGTGGGTGGATGACTCCCCAGCGTGAGTGGCTCCTAGTGGAGGCTGGGAAAGCTGCAGTTTGGGGATTGCATAAGATGCAAGGGGAGGTGCCTTGTCAGCCTTTCATGGGTGCGGAAGCACACCCAGCAGCACTGAATGGCACTGCATGGCTGGACGCCTAGGAGGAGCTCCAGAATAAGGGAAAACACCTATCTGCTGGGGAGTAGACGCCACCTGCCCTCACCTCCACTGCCAGATCCTGCCCACTGCAACCTGGTCCCAATGTTGCCTCCACCCACGGAGTACCATAAGAAAGTGCAGAGCAGCAGAAGGTGGCCCCATCCTAGGGGGTGTATTCTGGGGGGAAATGGCTCCATCAGTGTGTTGCAGGTGAGTCAAGTTACACAGGTGCAGATGGGAGGATCTCAGGTTGAAGGGGATAAGGCAGGTCGACTGAAGAAGCCCCAGTTCGTGGTGACTGGAGGGAAAAAGAATTGACAAAAAAACCCAAAAACAATATCTCCCCTTTTTATGCCATTCTAAGGATGCCTGTTATCATTTTCTTATCCATTTCCTCCTCCTGAGACGGGGGTCTGTATACAACCCCTGTGTGGAGTGTGGTGCCATTTCCTGTCTACAAGATGATCCACAGTGCCTCCTCTCCTCCCTGTTTACACTTTAGTTCTGTTGCTTTGATCCCTTCCCTTATGTAGTGAGCTACTCCTCCTCCTCTTTTACCCTCCCTGTCCCTCCTGTAGATTGTGTACCCTGGTATGTTGACACCCCAGTCGTGGTTCTCTGTGTACCATGTTTCTGTGACTGCCACAATATCAAAAGGTGTGCCTAAATGTGTAAGTGCATTATCCCTTGTTTTGTTCTTTCTGATCCATTCTAGCATTCTAAATGACAGCAGATTGTGTTTACTTTGGTGAAAATCTGCAAAATAAGCACTCACTGGTGTATCCTCCCTTTTAAGTTGTCTTACGCATGTGCAAGCAACCTTTTGTGGCAGTAGGAAATGGTAGTAGGAGAAATACAGAGGTGTGTCAGTTTTGGCGAATGCAGGGCATGCTTTACAAGGTGCGTCCCTCATTCACCAATTAGCGAGCATGCTAGCAGTGACACAGGCTTTATGCAGTGCCACCAACCTGAAATAAACTTACCTTTGCAATCAGAGACAAGCTCGTCATGCAGTGGCACAGATGACATGCCTGGTGAAACAGTTCAATAAACAAGGCAGTGGCTCACGCCGTCTACCTCTCACAATCCCTAGAAGCTGACTTTGGGGTTGCCCAATCCCCCTGTCGGCATGTTTAATAACCCCCCCAAGATTATGTGGCACACTGGGAGCCCACCCCAGTGTGCCTCCATGGTGTTCAGAAGCTGACCACGTCGGCATGTTCCTGCCCTCGCCCCAACCCCATTGTGTGCCACACTGGGAGCCAACCCCAGTGTGGTCAATGTCACCCCCCTCAAAAGTCATGGGGCACACTGGGAGCCCACCCCAGTTTGTGCAACATTTGTTTTCTTATGCCTGTAAAGAAAGAAAACCGTCTGCAGTGTTCCTTTTTTTTTTAAAGTACCTGAAACAAAGAAAACGGTCCCTCGCTGTGGGTGGCACATCCTTCCCCAACCCGCACCCACCCTCTGTGCACCACAGACCCCCTCACCCTGTACTTACCTCTGGAGGTTGGCACCGTGATCTTTTGTGGAGCGGGAACAGGTCTGCACTCTTCAAAGCTGACTGCGAACTGAAGAAATGCTGGTAAGCTGTATAATGCATCAATGGGGGAGATCTCAACTTAGGTGAATATCTCAGTCATTTTTTTTTACTTTTGGCTCCAAATTTTCAACAAGGGGTTCTTGGGACCCTGCCTCATGAAATCAGTAACTGTCATTTCGTTATTCTGTCCCGAAAGGTGATTTCACGGTCACTGTGGACAGACTGGGTGGGCCAAGCGGTCCTTATCTGCTGTCAAATTCTATATTTTCTATGTTATGTTTTTACTGTGTGGCATCACCTTTTGGGACTGATTAATGAAACGATAGTGCCACTGTTCATAAGGTGGGCTCCCAAAAAGCCTATGTTGCAAATTTGGTGAAAAATTCCCAAAAATGACTGTTACGAGCATGCGTTGCACAGTTTCTATGCACACTCGTAACTTTGACAATTTTTAATATTTACACTCCAGATTTTCAACATTGCCATTTTTTCACACCTCCTTATGAACAGTACAGCTGTCATTTTTCACATCCTGACTGAAATGTGTTTTTGCACATCTGGTGTAGAATGGCGTGGTCGCTGTGGGAAATCAACGTTCGGGACAGATTAACAAAATCACAGTGCCACTGTTCATAAGATGAGGTCACAAAATGCCTATGCTGAAAATTTGGTTAAAAAATTCCCCAAATAATTGCGCTACAGGCGTATGTTGCGCAGTTTCTATGCACGCTCGTGACTTCACCAGTTTTCATATTTTCACTCTAGATTTTCAACATTACCATTTTTTTAAACCTCCTTATGAACAGTACAGCTATCATTTTTCACATTCTGCCTGAAATGTGTTTTCGCACCTGTGGCGCCAAATGGCACAGTCACTGTGCAAAATCACCTTTTGGCTAATGAACTGATAGTGCCACTGTTCATAAGGTGGGGTCACAAAAAACCCATGTTGAAAATTTGGAGTGAAAATACTAACAAACACCTGGGGCATTAGGGTTTCCAACTGTAATGCCCCACCCTGTAGAGACTGACAGGCGTCAGGGGTGTGACTTGGGATTTTCAGCTGTAATGCTCATGCCATTCTACCCCCCCCCAGCCTGCAGCCATGGACAGGCATTGAGGTGTGCCTTGGCCTCTTTGGCCCCAAAGTTCACCCCATTCTCCTATACTGCTCCCATCTCAGAGTATTTTCTTATGGAATGGGGTGAGCATAAGGCCCAAAGACCCCAAAGCACACCACGACACTTGTCAGTGTCTGCAGGGTAGAGTGAGGTGAAATGGTGTGAGCATTATGGGCGAAGACCAAAAGGCACACCCCAGTGCCTGTCAGTCTCTGCAGGGTTGGGATGGGGGTGGCGTCAGTTCAGTACTTCACTACCATTCCTTTTATGCATCTCTCTAACTTCTGCACTACCAATGCCAATGCCAGCAAGACAACATTCAGCATTGACAAATGCTTGTTGTTTTTGATGTTGCAAATGTGCTCTTGCATGCGTTGTCTTAAGGGTCTAACAGTTCTCCCAATGTATAATTTGGGGCATGGACACCACAACATCTAAACCACAAAATCAGTCCCACAGTGAATGAGCTCTCTCACTTCAGCTGCTCTGTCATAGCCTGGGCCCCTGGAATTCTGCGGTTCTGCGGTTGCAGAATTTGCAGCAGAATTTGCATCATGCCACAGAATATATACAGTGCCACAGAATTCATTGTTTTTGGTGAATTTTCATATAAATATACTCTTTTTCCATAGTGTCAGGCTTTCTTTCTCATCTCGTTTATCTTGAAGCCCCTCCTCTATGCTCAGCATATGATGTCATCAATGACATCACATCATATGTAGCCAATGACAGGACTGCATTCTGCCAGAGAAATGAATAAATTATGCCGCAGAAATCAGAAAATGCTGCCGCAAGAGTCAGGGAGCCCTGCCGCAGAAATCAGAAAATTCTGCCTCAGAACTCCAGGGGCCCTGGTTATAGCCCTCAATGTCCAGTACTTTAGCCTGGTGACAATGTTTTACATATTGAACCGTGATCATGAGTTCTTGTGGGTAGCCAGCTCGGGTATGGCTGACTCAGTTCTGAAGTGACAAATCTATTGTGAATCAATTTGTCCTTAAGATTATTGGGGGGGGTCTCATACAAGAAATCTTGTGACTATCGTCTATCTCATTAGCCAAGGTGGGACTGCCTAGCAAGTTAGGTGACATGACGTGTGGAGTGTGTGGCTAAATTTACACTAAGAGAATTAATTTGTTTATTCTCATTTAGAATGCAGAACCTGCCAGATAAATTATTGATCCTGCATTTTTTTCTCTCACCCACATTGGCTAAATCTGTTTCCTATTGGTCATTTGACACTTTGGCCTTGTTGGAGAAAGGAACAGCTGAAAGCTGAACTGTTGCCTGCAGTCTCTCTTTCACACAAGTGCTTATTAGAACCCCTGCACATATCCGTGAAAGCTGATCAGTGTGAGCATTAACTGTGTTTAGAGCTGCACTCAGCAGGCTGAGGTGACGTCTCTTGATTTGTAACCTTTGTTTGCTATGGCTTTTGTTTTGAGAAGCTAATGGCAACTGTTGCTACACTCTGCAGGCTGTACCCTGTACGGTGGCCTGTGACTTACTGTGCAGATGACACCGAAGGCTAATGGATAATGCTACCAAGACCTGCACAGCCTTGATGCACCACTGAAAAAATGAGTAAGTTGATTCCTCATTTCATTTTGAACTGTTACATATCTGAAGCAAATGAACATGAATGGTGTGTGGTACATCATGGCCTTAGGGCTATGAAGCGATTACACAAGAAGACATTGCATAAGGCAATGCTTGGTATGAAATATACATCAATGGCATGATGTGCTCTACTTTAGAGACTGTTTAAAATGCAGACTTTCCTACAGTGAGTACAGAAAAGTCTCTGAGAAAAGCAAATACAAAGCAGCACTTAATCTATTCTGCTTCCTAAACACAGGACTGTTTGCCTCATAATTCAAGGGTGTCATCTTTAATGACTTCCTATCTGACCAAGAACATGAACTGCACTTATAAAAGGGGTCGTAAGAATAAAGCAATCTAATTGCTTAAGAATATTTTAAAAGGTTATAATTAATGGCAAGGAAACACTATCTGTCTCTTCCTAATAAAAAGAAAAATAGAAAAAAAATACGAATGTTTGGAGTATCACATTTAAGAAATAGCCTTAAAGCACTCCAGAGTTTGGTTTAATCTGCATTGTCACAGATATTGTGTGAGATTTGGTGATTCCACTCACAACACTGTTTGTGTTATAATGGCTTTTGTTTTACATCTGTATCACACAGTGTAGTAATGTTACAAGTACACTGGTTCTCAACAGCCTATTTCCAGGACTCTTGGAAATTCAATTCAATAACATTTTATTCAGGATAAAAACCACTGAGCAGAGCTCCTTTGCAGTGCTGTCCTGTTAAGGCAAACCTCGGATGACAAACCAACATTTTGTAGACACAGAGTTACATACAGGGTATAGCTTACAAGGCATTGCATGTTTCCATAAGCATAACAAAGATTCAAGTGCAAGCCAAGGCCCGGTGCAAGGAGTATAGGGATGGAAACTCATGGTTGTTGCTACTTGTGGTACACTGCAGGAATGCTGGCTGTAAGGTTTATGTCCAGAGAAAACTGAGAAAAAAAAACATGCATTGACTTTTGTACTGGAGGGCAAGGGGCAGTTTACCTGGCATAGTGATTGTCATGGGGAGTGCCACTCACCTGGGCGTTTGTGGCTAAAGGTAAGAGACCTGTGAGTTGTGTTTATTTGCAGGACCACCAGCTTGAGTGATCCAGTGGGGCACATGGATCTATGACAGGACCAGCAGATAAGGCTAAAGTGCAAAGAAGAGGGGACAATGCATCTGACACACTTCAGGGAGAACAGAATGAAATGTTATTCCCTCCTGTCTCCCAGGGACAGCCAGTTTAATGCTTACAATGGTGAGTGTCATAAGGGTATTGGAGTATTTGACCAATCTGGAGTTGAAGGTACCACAGAGGAAGATATCCACTTAAGTCAAAAGAAGGGCGTATCATCCACCAGCCCGGTGGCGCTGAGGGTTGAGGTGCTGGATGCCACACCTCATGCCATGCCGGTGACCCAGGTTTGGGAATGAGCCTGGGCCACTGGGGGTCAGCAGGGGGAAGAGAGGATTGAGCATCTGGAGGACTGCTCTCCTCTCTCTGGAGAAGGGTACTAGTCATCCCACCCAGTGACTGTGGCTGGAGGGGTGTATGGGTCAGGAGGCTCAGAAGCTGACATGATTACTTTGGAGGGGAGGGAAAAGAGAAAAACAGAAAATGGCTTGGGCTCCATGGACCTGTGATGGCCTGACCGCTCTGGTGAAGTATGCCCCTCGCCACCAGATATAATGTACTGGGTGGTGGGGTGGCTGCCGGCACCCCGCCACCTGGCCTTGCTGTGAAGGGGGAATCCACAGGGGAACCTCAGGGGCAGACAAGCTAGGGGTTGGGCTGGAGGATGTACCCCCCTCTGAAGGGGGGGGTCATAGCCCTGTGGAGCCTGCGGCAAAGAGTTAAATATTAATTTAAAAAAAAAGGTGCATCAATGATTGCATTATTCTCCCTTTCTCTCTCTCTCTCTCTCTCTCTCTCTCTCTCTCTCCCTCCCTCTCACTGTCAGCAAGGATTTATTTCTGAACAGGAAGTCAGTCTTTGGGCCTAGGATTTGGACACGTTTGCTGATGTGGGTGTTCCCTGTGGGGAGTGAGTTAACCCTGAAACCTAAATATTTGTATTTACTAACATCTTCAGAGGGGATCTGTCTGTAGTAGCAATGACTAGAAGGGCAGAGCCAGTGTAGCTCTTCAGTCATGGGGCAGATCCAAATACCATATGTTTGGCCTTTCCCGCATTTAAAGACAGCTTTGAGTCAAGCAGAAAGGCTTTCAGGTGATGAAATCCCCTTTTGGAGAACAGTCTGCACGGCAGGGATGTTGGTTCTTGAGACACAGAGCACAGTATCATCCACATACAACGTATAGTTCACCTCTCCAATGTGCTGATCCAGATCTTTTATGTATAAAGAGAACAGTAAGAGGCCAAGCACTAAGCCTTGTGGAACACCTTTAATGATTTGGATGGGGCCAGACTCAATGCCATGTATCCTGATGCTCTTGTTGTGGTTAGCTACCTTACCAGTGACTACCTCTAAGCTCATGTACTGCCCAGCTAGTCTGGTCACTAGTATTCTGTAATCCACTGTGCCAAAGGCCTTCAAAATGTCAATAAAGATGGCACAGTGACAGGGTGAAATAGGATTCTGTCCCAGTTGTTATGGAGAGTTTGAATGCAGGGATATGTTCTATTATCTCATTTCCTGTCTGTCTGGTTGAGCAACAAAATTTTCCTGTGAGACCTAGGACTTGATCACCCCGATGGCCTCACAGTTCTCTGCCTCTCGCTATCTCTCAGTCTTCCCTTCTGTTCTGTATTTTCTTCCCTTACATAAATGCTGATATAAAAATATATGCAAATCATTATGTGGAAATGTAACTGATATTGGGATACCTTTGTTTAGAAATTATACAGTGTTACTGTTGAAATGTATATAATTATAGTTAAGATGCTTGCAAAAAGCTATTGGAAACTCAAGAGGTTACCTTAGTGCAATTTTTTAAGCCTTTTGCCGAAGAGCTGTGAAAAAGGGGCCTCAGCTTAGGCACACTGTGTTCCTGCCAGCACCTGCCTGAAACATACAAGAACACTTTGGAAGATGCTTGTTAAGAATGGGGGGGGTGGGTGTTGGAAGGACTTGTTAGATAGAGCTGCAATTGCTCACAAGTTGGACACAGAGACTGAAGAAAAACTCTGATGGATCACCTCTATATTATTTTGCCTTTGTAAATAGTTATACTGAGCAATTTTATTTTTTATGTTACTGCTAGTACAAATAAATATTTTTGGTGGATTCTACAACTGCTCCTGGTTTTCCTGTGCTTCCTGACCTGTGCCTCAATGACAGGCACCAATGTATTTTCCTCCATCTATGGCAAAACTGATGTCATTGTGTACCCTGGTTGATGCGTTGACTGTACTGTGGCCTATTCTTAAACCTGGCTGGTATTCATCAATGTCACAGACAGGTCCTCTCCCAGAACTTGGTCAGCTCTGCACTACCAGTTTTTACAACCCTTCAGATGAATGAATGGTCACCTTGGTATGCTGCTACCACTCAGCTTGACTCTCACTTGTGATATCTTTAAGTCTGAATCCCATTAGAGCCACAGCTCACACATTATAATGTAATTTCCCAAAATGCAGATGACCCACCCCTTAAGTCACAGTTGAAAACACATTGCATTAGATATAGCAACTTTGTAACCTGTCTCTCTGAAAATGGATCACAGACTTGCCAATTTACTCCTGGTTACTTATACTTTAAAAGACTCATGGCTCAATATTGGAAGGTTAGTGCACCCACCAACGTGGTTATCACATACCCTACCCTGGGTTTATGCAAGCGCTCCCCACTGGCCTATATGCATAAGCCCTGGGAGCACTCCACAAACACAGCAGTGTCAAACTGCTAATATACCACTGTGCCAATGCAAATAAGGGGATCCACTCATGCATACTGGTGCAGTGATTTATTGAAAGGTTTGCAGTGGTGATAAACAGTGCCCCCGAGTGGTGCTGTTTACCACTGCTGCAAACCACCTCTTAACTGGTTGCTAAGCCACCCCCAAAGGTAGGGCAGCTGTACTGCAGCCACCCACATCCAATCTCCTGTTTCCACTTCAACAGTCAATCCCTGGAGTCTAGTGGTCCACAACTTCCAGTCGCTCCTCAGAGTATCCATTATAAGTCCTTGTTGTCCAGTGATTCCCCCTACTCCCTGATTGTAGGTTTAAATAAAGGTATGCATTCCCTAGTGTATAGTAGTTATTCTCACCCTAGCCCTGATGTCCAGTGACCCCCCCACTCACCCACTGTAAATGTATGAATCAGCCTTGATGTCAAGTTGTTCCTCTCATCCCCCAATCACCTGTTTGATATTTTATAAGTATGCCCTGGTGGTCTGGTATGATACCTCCGTATGCCCATTTCATGTTATATAGGTATGTCCTAGTGTTCACCTCCACCCGCTCACCCTTTTCATATTCTATGTATATGCCCTGGTGGTCTAATGTGACCCCCCCCACACTCACCTGTTTTATATTCTATATGTATGCTCCTGTGGCCTAGTGTAACATCCCCACCAACAGCTTGCCCATTTCCACTATTACAACTAAGCACTGGTGGTCCACTATCCCTCAACATGACCCACCTACTCATATCCCACCTCCCTGTGCCCCTGTTACCTGGATGGCAGGTACTCCTCCAAGCTTGGTACTATACATACACTCACTGACAGCTCATATGATGACCAGCTGTGAAGATGAGAGAAGGACTGTGTTGGTCACTATAGCAAGTTTGGAGGAATGCTGTCCACCTGAGTAAGAGGGGTGTGCAGACGTGGGATGTGAGTGGGCAGGTTGGGTGAGGTGACACTGGACCACCAGTGCTTAGTTGTAATAGTGGAAATAGGTGAGTGGGGGGTATAACACTAAAACACCAGGGCATACTTATAGAATATGAAATGGGCATTTGAAGAGTGGTCACACTAGACCACTAGGGCATATTTACAAAATATGAAATGGGTGATCGGGGGGGGGTGCCACTGGACACCTGGGCTGCTTCATATATTTACAATGGGTATTCAGGGTGGTGAGGGAAACACAGGACACCAGAACCGATTCATACATTTGCAACAGATGATCAGGGGATATCACTGGACCACCAGAGTAATGTAAAAACAGCTCTGAGGAGCATGTGGGGGTTGGGGGACACACTAGACCACCAGGGCTTACATTGTATGTGGCAATGACACTAAAAGGATGATGAGCCCATAATGGGTATGCAAATAACCCCTTAGTGTCTTGCATGTCCAATGGGCTCGTTTGCATGTTGCAGGCTGAATATACCCCATAGGGGTCTTGGAACTACTCTATTTCAGGCAGAGCTATTCCCTGTGGGTTATATATAGCCCAGGTCTGTGTCAGGGCAGTGCAGCTGCACTTTATGCTGTGCTGACACAGCCCAAATTCAGTTGGATAGCACCTCTTGTTCTCTGACCGACTATAGCAGCAGCCAGATCAGGTGCAGGTGCACGTACAGCACAAACGTTTGTGCTATGCTTCACTTTTGTTTAAATATCTGACTGTGTGTCACAGAAAGCATGAAGTACTGAAAAATAATATTTAATACTCCACAATATTTACACACATTACAGGATTATACACACTGAAGACTTTGGGGAATATAATATTTTACACAGGTGAAAAATAATACATGAGAAAAGATAGAGATCACACAGAAAAACCTAACATAAAGCTAACTAAATTTCTGAGTAGAGTATAAGAAGTTTATCCCCATCTGGGAAATGGTGATTTATGTCAGACTCAAACACAGGATGTTACTGGTTTAAAATCCAAAACATAACTGATTTCTCAGGTCAAGCATGCAACAGGAATGACTTTGACTGTCTGCCCACTATACCTGCATCATCAGACATGCCTCTTTGACATCACACCATGGACTTTCCTTTGATTAATGAGGGTCACCTCTTCCCAGAGCTTGTCCAAACTGGTTTTGTGGATCGCCTTCTGCTTGCATTGTTCCTCCAGCTCCCAGCCTAGCAGGGTGCCATCTAGCTGGACCAGCCATTTGTTTGTGGTCAAAACATAACCCTTTTAGGTGAAAAGGAGCTCACCCTTGATGTTTAAGTAAAACAAAGAACCTTTACAGGACTAGAACTGTTATTGTCCCCACCCAACCTGCTTGTACTGATTGCATCTGATCACAAGGCATTTAATAATAACCACACTAGGAAAGATACTGGCTGTGCTACCACTCGAGTGAAAAAATTTTTTTTAGAGATCTACAGCCATTTCCTTAGCAGTGAATAGAAAAAACATGCACTCAAAGACTTCTTCATGAAGACAGTAACATTACTAATGCTCAGAGTATGTCGGTAGTCCATGATTCAATTTTGTGTACTTTGCTGGTAAATGTTTTTTATGATTGTACTTTGCTATACTCAGTATCGGCTTAACAAAGTACATAATCTGAATCTTTGAGTGCATTGTTTTTCCTTGGTTTTCTAATTGTTTAAATTGAACAGCAGAACTTCAAGAAACCATGACTGCGAGGGCACCCATGAGGAGGATCTGACGACGTGCGTCACAATGCAGATTGCTCCAATATGGCCGGGTGAAGACAGCACCAGTCACACCTGAACGAAGAGCTCACTAGGAAGAAGTGAAGGATTCATTGTTAATTTAACTGAGCTATGCGGCAGGTTTTTTTCTTTTATACCATCTGGTTGTCTGTTCTTTTTATAGCTGAGGTGAGCTATGATTTCCCCAGTAAGCGGGATGTTTTGGCATTGCTCTTGTTAGTAAAAGTGGGAACCAGGATGTCTAAAAATGTTAGACACTTGAAAGAAATCTTGGTAACACATGGAGAGGGAAGAAAAGAAAAAGAAAATTTGAGTTATGTGCACCTCAGCAAAGAACGACCCAGTAAACCCCCTGATCTAATGGCTCTCCAGGAAGCACCACAAATGCTTCTTTCTCCACTGAATAGCCTCCCTAGGCTAAAGGGGGGCTCAAGGTAATATCTTAAATGAATGAGATAGGGGTACAATGTAACAAAGATGGTCATTTGGCAGAACCAGCATCTTCCCACAATGCTGGGGCTTGCTTAAACAGTATAACAATGCAGGAAAATTTGCAGAAGATTTCACAAGAAGGCTCACAGCCTGAAATACAGAGTGTAGGTGCCTCACCTATTACATCTGGGGTAATCTACTCAGAGCAGAACCTCAAAGATATATTTACTATATGTGGGGGAAGGGGCACAAACACAGGCCCTGATATAAACACAAGTACAAGTACATGCTCAAAAAGAAGGGTCACTGTGTTCACAGCCTTCAATTAAAATAGGTGATACCACTATGCACTCCAGAGCAGAAGTGCTTCAAGCCATTTCTGGCCTTAAAAGAGAGATGCTCGAGGCATTAGGAGATATTAAAGAGAATGCTAACTAGTGTCACAGGAACTTTAGCAAAGATGAATAACAAGCTGCATTCTCTTACAAACAGAACAGACAATTGGAAGGAAGGGTCTCCCAAGTGGAAGACTTTACACTTAAAACTCCACAACAGATACTTAATTTGGAAAGGCAGATGTAGGCCCTTCAGCTGAAGATAACTGAACAAGAAGATAGGGCCAGGAGAGCAAACATCCATTTATTTAAAGTTCCGGAAGGAGTACAAGGAACAGCAGATCCTGTTCCATATTTTGAAAAAATGTTCACACTAGCGTTGGATCGCAAGTTCCCTGAAGACAAAATTACTATTGACAGAGCTCATCATGCTGGTTTAAGAAGTAATGGAAATTCTGATTACACCAAGACAGTATTCATTAAGACACTTAAGTTTCAAGACAGGGAGGCTGTGTTTCAAAAAGCAAGGGTAACCAAAGATCTGAACTTTGAAAATATGCATTTTAACACCTATCCAGATCTATTAGCTGGTACGATGGAAAAACAGAAAAAGTTTAATCCCTTAAAGCAGCTCCTGTATAAGAAAGGAATTTCCTATGTTATACCCAGCACAGCTGAGATTTATTGTGAATGGCCGACTGCATGCATCTGAATCAGCAGAAGATGCAATGGAAGCATATAAGTTGGCATATGAGGGTACTTGAGGGGGATGAGACAGGGTGGGGGAATAAGTGGAGCTATGCATTGAACTTGAGAATAAGAAAAGAAAAGAAAAGAAAAGAAAGGGGAACATCATAGGTGAACCGCCCTCCCTCCCATTTTGTTTCACTTCATAATAAAAAGCTGATTAATGGAGGTAAGGGGAATGAGCGAGGTAGAAGGGAGGGAAATATAATACAGTTTTCTGACATCATCTTTCTTTTCCTTCCTTATTGGTTTGGGTATAAGAATAATAGAAGTAATATGCCCCCCCCCCCAAGAGTAGCTGAAT
Source organism: Neoceratodus forsteri (assembly GCA_016271365.2). NCBI lineage: Eukaryota > Metazoa > Chordata > Ceratodontiformes > Ceratodontidae > Neoceratodus > Neoceratodus forsteri. The sequence goes on along the minus strand of CM057450.1, from coordinate 1,102,094,229 downwards.
GGAAACGGTTATGGATTAGATTAGATGATTGGCCTGGGTAAGTTAGTAATTAAGAAAAAGAGGGGGGAAAGAAGGTTAAAAAAAAAAGAAAAAAGGAAAAGCCTATGGCTAGAAGCAATAGGTCTTAAAAAAAGGGAGATAGTAAATATGTCTAGTGAGTTCTCCTTTGGCTTGGGCTGGGTGTTTTCTTGGTGTACCGAGATGACCTTTGAGCCATCTTGGGATTTGGGGATTTGTAAGGGGGGGGAGGTGGGTTAGTAATAGGGTTTTAATATGTGGGAGGGGGGCAGGGTATAGTTACGCTCAGTTTTTCCTTTTCCAACACAGTTTTCTTAAGTGTAAGGTATGAATCTGGCTGCAATGATTCAATTGGTTTGTTACAGGGGATCCAGGAACTTATAAGCTTTAAACATCTTTATTACATCAGAATGTTTTAAAATTGCCACTTGGAACATTAAGGGCTTACAAGAAAGATCAAAAGTTATTAAAGTGATAAAACATATGGAAGGTAAAAATATGAATATGGTAATGTTCCAGGAATCTCATTTAAATAGAAAATATATTGCCTGGTTTTTGAATAGATGGGGGAAATTATATTTTACAGAATATACAAGCAATGGTAGGGGCATCTTAATTGCCTTTCATATGAAAAAGTTAAAGCCTCTTGTTACTAAGGTTCATGTTGATAAGGAAGGCAGTATGTTATCTTGCAATTACAGTTATTTAATATTAAGTTGGCATGTGCTGTGATCTATGCCCCTAATCAGAATTGTCCTAGTTTTTTTCAGAAGTTTTCCTTGCTCTACCTTCTTTTGCTGCTCCATTCTTAATAGATGGGGACTTCAATCTGGTATTGTACCAGTCGGATAAAACAACTGGAATGGATAAATTCCTTGCTACAGCTCGCTCAGTAATTAAGTCATTTATGAATGATCTGGGTTTAATAGATCCATAATTATATAATAATAGAAATACTTTTTCTTATTATTCAGGGGTTCACCAAACTTATTCAAGAATTGATTTTTTTTTATATCAAAAACATTGCTTCACACAGTTCAGGAGGTGAACTATACTGGGATGGTGATATCTGATGACTCACCTTGTTTGCTGTCAATTAAAATTTCAGATACAACATCCAAATCAAAAATTTGGAGAATGGATGTGTCTTTATTGAACAATCCTAATATGGAAAGAAAAATAGAGATGCATTTACAGAGTTTTTTTGAATTCAATAAAGTTGCAGATACATCATCTATTACAGTATGGGAAGCTTTTAAGATATTTATCAGGGGTGTGAGCAAAATCTGGCATCTTTTGAGTATAAAAAGCGGGAATGTCTAATAAACCAATTAGAAAGAGAAATTAATACAATGACACAGATCCAAAGTGCCACATTTGATTCAAAAATCTATAAAGAGATAATACATAAAAATGCTCAATATAATCAACATTTAACTGAGAGAACAGAATTTCTAATTCACAACACTAGATCTAATTATTATTTTATGATAGATAAGCCTTTGAAATTACTAATGTGGCAAATAAAAAAAGATCAAGCTCAAAACTCTGTAATTGCAATCAGAAATTCAAAAGGAGAAATTTATGATAAACTGGCAGAAATTAATGCTTGTTTTTCACAGTTCTATAAGCAACTTTACACTGCAGAATACATAGGAGAGGAACAGGATATAGAACTTTTTTTTAGAATCCACTTCTCCACCAGTAATCCTTGAGGATATAAGTAAAAGTCTGGATGCTCCAATATCTGAACAAGAAATAATAGAGGCTATTCAGGACCTTGCCATAGGTAAAGCTCCCAGCACAGATGGTATTGGAGCTAAGTTTAATTAAAAAAAATGGAGCTCTATATTAATAGAACCTTTAAAATTATTATTTGGATCTTTTTTGGAATTACAGAAAATCCCAGAGACCTTTAAGGAGGCTATTATTCAGGTATTTTTAAAGAAAGACAAGGACCCGCTGAGCTTGTGCATCAAATAAGCCCATCTCCCTGCTAAATACAGATTACAAAATATTTACAAAAATAGTAGTTAAAAGACTGGAATGTATAGTACCAACATTAGTCCATCAAGATCAAAATGGATTAATTAAAGGCAGGTCTTTAATGGAAAATATAAGATGCACTTTAAATATAATAACCTTAAATAAACAAAATGATACTACATTAATGGCAATAGATGCTGAGAAAGCATTTGACAGAATAGAATGGCCATACATCTTAGCAGTTATAAGGAAGATGGGCTTTGGTGCACAGCTCAGTGGGTGGATAAGACTTCTATATAATTCCCCTAGCGCAGTAGTAAAGGTGAATAATATAATATTGTCCAAGTTTCAACTGGGTAGAGGCATGAGACAGGGATGTCTGCTTTCCCCTTTGATCTTTGCAATGATAACTGAACCATTAGCGATAGCTATAAGAAATGATAAAGGAATTAGCAGTATTGATATTATGAATAAGGAAGAGAAGATAGGCCTCTATGCAGATGACATAATGTTGTATCTGACTAGAACAGAAAGGCCAATTCCACGATTAATCCAAATTACCGCACATTTTGGTAAAATTTCTGGATAAAAAATTAACTGATCAAAAACTATTATTCTGAAACTAAAAGTAAATTTACAGATTAACCAACCAGTGAATACATATATGCAAATAACATCTAGTGTAATTAAATATTTGCGGGTAAACATCAGTGCAGATCTAACAAATATGTACAAAGTTAATTATGAGGACTGGAGTTCTAAAACAGAGAAAGCTCTATAAATTAGAACTCGCTGTACTTAACATTGATAGGCAAAATTAATCTGATTGAAATACAAGTTTTGCCAAAACTTCTCTTCCTTTTTCAGGCTTTAGCAATACCAATACCTCAAATTTTCTTTTAGTGACTTAAAACTGCGGTGACAAATTTTTTTGTGGAAACACTCAAATTTCAGAATAATATGGAGGGGAGGACAAGCTTTACCAGATTTGTATAAATATTATTTAGTGATACAGGCAAGACAGATCTGGCACTGGATCCAGAAAGCTAACCCGGACTCTTCAACAACAGTGATGGAATCCAGAGTGCAGCTCTATCCCTCTATGGCTAACTTACCATATTCATCTATATTGGGGGGGGGGGGAAACAAAAGTATAATTCACTGGTAACTACTCAAACTACATATATATGCTGGGTACAACTTAAAAATTAATAGGGGAAAACGGCCTTATATCAGAATACACACCTTTATATAACAATTATGATTTTCCACTGTCTAAATCAAAAATATTTAAAGAATGGCAATATCATGGATTACAGCAGGTTGGAGACATCTGGGGAAAATAATATGCTGAAAGCATTTAATTTGTTGATCAATTTGGTATCTCTAGGAACCAAAATTTACAATGTAACCAAGTGAAAAGCTATCTAAATAAGAACAGAGAAATAATAAAGATTAAAGGAAAGCCAACTCTGCTATATATTTTAATAAAAAATTCAGATGGGAAAGGACTGATTTCGACATTGTATCAGGCCTTACAAGACAAATTGGGATAAATATATAGTGTCAGGAATAAGTGGGCGAGGGATCTGGGCATGTGCCTGACAGAGGAGTTATGGAGTGAAGTTATTGATGCATATCTTAATGTACTTTCAATTAAAATGCAGCAGATTCAAATGAATACTGTACATGGAATATATTATACTCCAAAGAAATTGCATCAGTTTAACTCCACTGTATCAGACAAATGTCCAAGATGCCCAAAAACTACAGGAACCTTGGTTCATCTGCTAGGCTCATGCCTATATCGCTCGAATTTTTGGTCTAAATTGGAGCACGTATGCAATCTTACATTTGATAAAAACATAAAGTTAACTCTGTTTGTTAGATTGCAGGGGGTGTATCCAAACAGAGAAATATTAGACAGATCACAAAAAAATGTTGACATTATTAACCATGGTAGCCAAAAAGTGCATTCTAATGAATGAAAGGATACAGATCCTCCTGTCTTTAAGACCTGGCTGAACTTGGTGGTTGATATTTCAAAATTAGAACAAATGTAGTATAGAAAAAATGGAAAATATGCATAGTTTGAAAAAATCTGGGCACCGTTCCTAGTGGCAATAGAAACGATTCCTACCATGACTGGGACGTAAACATATCAGGATACACTATCTACAGGAGGGACAGGGAGGGTAAAAGAGGGGGAGGAGTAGTTCTTTACGTAAGGGAAGGAATAAAAGCAACAGAACAAAAGGGTAAACAGGAGGAGAAGAAGCACTGTGGGTAAATTTGGAGGCAGGCAATGGCACCACAATCCGCTGAGGGGTTGTAGACTGAACCCTTCTCAGGGAGGAAATGGACAAGGAAATGATAGAAAGTATACTTAGAATGGCAGAAAAAGGGAGATATTGCTGATGGGTGATCTGAATATGCCAGATGTAACTGGAGTGCAGTTGCAGCTGTCACTTCGAAGAGTGCAGTTATTCTAGATGCCCTACAGGGGGCATGCCTTAGACAACTAGTACTGGAGCCCACTCGAGAGGGAGCAATATTAGACTTGATGTTCTCAAATGGAGATGGAGAGAGGATCACAGATGTAGAAGTGGGTAGCCATCTGGGAACTAGCGACCATCGAACAGTATAGTTCACTAAAAACACAGCAATAGAGTCAAGCCACACAAAGACAAAAGTACTGGACTTTAGGAGGCTGACTTTGCCAAAATGGGTGAGTGCCTAAGGAATGCACTAGCAAATGGGCGGGAAGGAGGGTGGAAGAACAATGGGAATAATAAAACTGCCATCACAGAGGTAACGAGCCTTTGTGTGAAGCAAATAAACAAAACAAGGCGATGTAAGAAACCACTATGGTTCTCAAAGGAAGTAGCAGTGAAGGTTCAAGAGAAAAGAAAGCATTCAGGAAGTACAAGGAATGCTTGCAGGAGCAGGACAGAGAACTGTATCAGTTAAAGCAAAAGGAGGCTGGGAAGGCAGTCAGAACAGCAAAGGCCCAAACTGAGGAAAAGATAGCCAACTCAGTTAAGAAGGGGATAAAACCTTTTATAGGTACATCAGGGAGCAAAGGAAGACCAAGGGAGGGATAGTGAGGCTTAATAAAGGGAGGGAGGGTGGGCAGAGGGAGACTGTGAAAAGGCAGAGATACTAAACAAATATTTTTGCTCAGTATTTACAAAGGAAGAGGGGGAGGTACATAAAACAAACAGTAGTAACACTCTGGATACAGAAGTTGATACCAGCCCATTTACAGAAGAAAGGGTTCTGAAAGAACTCTGAAAACTGAAGGTGGACAAAGCAATGGGGCCTGATGGGATTCATCCCAGAATTCTAAAAGAATTAAGGGTAGAACTAGTGACACCACTGACTACCCTCTTTAACAAATCATGGGAGGATGGGGTGGTACCGAGGACTGGAGGAGGGCAGATGTGATTCCCTTCACAAAAGTGGGAGCAAGGCAGAAGCAGGAAACTATAGACCTGTTAGTTTAACCTCAGTGATAGGGAAAATGATGGAATCACTTCTAAAGGAAAGAATTGTCGAGTATCTAGCTGCCAGAGGGGCACAGGACCCTAGGCAGCATGGATTCACAGTGGGAAGGTCATGCCAGACGAATCTGATAGATTTCTTTGACTGGGTGACCAAAGTAGTAGATCAGGGAGGGGCTGTGGACATGGCCTACCTAGACTTTAGCAAGGCATTTGACACAGTCCCACACAAAAGATTAATATATAAGTTAGCCAGCCTGGGAGTGGGTCCCAAGATGACAGCCTGGGTAAAGAATTGGCTGGAGAATAGGACACAGAGTAATAGTAAATGGAGTCCACTCAGAAGAAAGGAGGGTTACTAGCGGGGTACCGCAGGGTTCAGTATTAGGACCAGTCCTCTTCAATGTCTTTATAAGTGACATTGCAGAAGGACTGGAAGGAAAAGTATGTCTCTTTGCAGATGACACTAAGATCTGCAACAGAGTTGATGCACAGGGTGGGGTGGAAAGGATGAGAAGGGACTTGGCAAGGTTAGAGGAATGGTCAAATGTATGGCAGCTTAGATTCAATGCTAAGTGCAAGGTAATGCACCTGGGAAACAAAAACCCAGGGGAAGAGTACACAATGGGGGGTGAGATACTAACAACAACAAAAATGGAAAGGGACCTGGGGGTAGTCATATCAGATGACCTAAAGGTGGGCAAGCAATGTGAGAAGGCAGCAAGGAGGGCTGGGGGATACTGGGATGCATAGGGAGAGGCATCACCAGTAGAAAACAGGAAGTTATTATCCCTCTGTACAGACAGCTGGTGAGGCCCCATCTGGAGTACTGTGTGCAGTTCTGGAGACCCAATCTCCACAAAGACATAGACAGGATGGAAGCTGTCCAGAGGAGGGCAACTAAAATGGTGCAGGGTCTGCACGGAGGACATATGAAGAGAACTTAAGGAGCTTAATATGTATAGCCTCGAGGAAAGGAGGGAGAGGGGGACATGATAGAAACTTTCAAGTACCTCAAGGAATCAACAAAGTCCAAGAGGGTAGCATCTTTCAAAAAAGGTGTGCAAGAACAAGAGGGCACAATTTGAAGATAGAGGCGGCTCAGAGGTAATTTAAGAGTATTTTTCACAGAGAGGGTTGTGGATGCATGGAATGGCCTTCCGGAGGAGGTTGTGGAGTCAAAATCAGTGGTGGAATTCAAGCATGCATGGGATAGTCATAAGGCAATTCTGGGGGGTTGGGGTAGGAAGAAGTAAGGCTGCTGGTAAACTAGGATCTGCAGCTTATCCAGTAGGTAGGGAAATGGGCAGACTGGGTGGGCCAAGCGGTCCTTATCTGCCGTCAAATTCTATGTTTCTATGTTTCCTATATACTAACATACTAAAATGCCAGAGGAATAGGCTTAACAGTCCTTCGTGTCTGCTCGTTTGGTCAGCCCCCACCCTGGGAGCTGACCTTGCTGCCCCCCCCCTTCCTCTTTGGCTTCTCCCTTCCCAGTCCCGTATATTCTCGCTGCATTGGATTTTGCTTCCAGAACCCGTCCCCTGTACCTATCCCACCCCCTCTTGAACCCCTCCACCAGCCTCCTGGGCAGTGCATTCCATGGCTCCACCACCCTCTCAGTGAAGTAGCACCTCCTCCTCCTCCTCCTTTCTCCCTGAATCTCCCCTCCAGCTTCCACCCAAGCCCTCTATTTGCCACCCCCCTCCTTCCTTTGGAGCACCCTGACTGCTCCTCCCCTATTTACCCCTTTCATGTACCTGAAGACCTCTATCATGTCCCCCGGTCCCTTCTCTCTTCCAATGTGTACATATTTAGCTCTTTGAGCCTCTCCCCATAGGTCCTGTCCCCCAAGCCCCAAATTATGTTGGTTGCCCTCCTCTGGACCCTCTCCAGGAGTTCAATGCCCCTCTTTAAGTGTGGTCTCCAAAACTGCGTGCAGTACTCAAGGTGCGGCCTCACCAAGCAGTTATACAGTGGGAGTATCACTTCCCTCCTTCTGGAGGTGATCCCCCTAGTGATGCATCCCAGCATCCTGTTGACCTTTGCCACTGCCCTCCTACAAGTCTCCGAGTTGTTCATCTTGACATCCACCACCACCACCCCCAGGTCCCTCTCAGCCGTCGAGACTTGTAGCATCCCCGGGTGTACACTTGGCCTGGCTTTCTGGCTCCCAGGTGCAGTACCTTGCATTTCCCTGCATTGAACCTCAGCTTCCACTTTCTAGACCACCTTTCCAGAGTCTGTAGGGCCACCCTCCCCTCCTTACCATCCACCACCGCCCCCAGTTTTGAGTAATCTGCAAAGAGACTCATCTCACTCCTGATACTCTTCCTTATGTCAGAGACGTAGGCATTAAACAGAAGGGGCCCTGGATTATTAGGAGGCAGTATAGCACAGTGGTTAAGGGCACTGAGCTACAAACCTGCACTGACATGAACACAACCAGAGTTTAGAAATCTTGATATGGGGCCCCAATACCTGTTGGCACCACAGAGCCAGCCTTGAGATGTGTTGTTTTCGATGATCAGCTGACACTGACAGTATAGCCTTCCTGACGCCTTTGTAGATGTAGAAGTAAAGCTCCCAGCCCACATGAAAGCAGATCCTCTCCCCATTACTGGACTGGTCATTGACGTTGAGGAAGGAGATTTTCACTGGGTTAGCCCTGGGAATTAAAAGGCACTCTGTTTGGGTGGCTGTATTCGGAGTGCGTGAGGAGTTTATAAATGCCTTCTTGGGTGGTGAACTGAGTTTTAATTTTGTTTATCTTCTTCCCTCCTCCCTCCGCTGCCATCTTGGAAATTAGCATTCATATAATTGGATAAATGAAATAAAATGGTTAGGATAGTTCCTGGATCTTCCTCTCAGTAAATATCATGAGTAGAGATTTAAGGCCTGACCAGAGGAATTTCCCATGATGGAAAAGGGCTTCTAATCTTATTTGAACTGGGGGAAAAAAAAAAAGAAACCGTGATGGCAGGTACTTTCCTTTTGTTACTGTCAGTGAATAGCAATGCTGAAAATAGTTAAACCAGCAGTGCAGACACAGTTTTTGGTTGGTTTATGCTTGCAATTACAGTAAACTCAAATGCCACATCAACTGGAAAGATTGTCTGAGTTGCTTAGTGTGGTTGATGTGGATGCCATAAATCCTTTTAACATTTAAAGAACATAAGAGGACCATCCCTGGGTTCTGCAGCTTACTGTGCGATAGCTGCAACATTAAGGAATGCAGGTAGATTGTACCTGTAACAACTGCTGCACTCTGACAAGATCCGCACCAGAAATTTATTGTGTATTCGATGCACCTGTGACGTATTCTTATGGACCATGTGCAGAGGACGAGTTACTCAAGTGTGTATCTCCAAGACTCTGTAAGCTGTAGCAGTGGTCCACTCGATGACTGTCTTCCACCTGAGAGTTCAGCTTGCATTTGGCTGCCAGCTGGAAAGTGAGCAGGATTGCACACTCAACACTGGGATGGAAATCCAGGTCTCTACTATGGGAGATCACAGAGGATGGCATCATGTTAGGAACCTCTTGAAGATAAGCAACTGTGCCAACGAGACTCAATAGGACATGTCATGATCAAGGTAGATAACCTGCAGAAATGCATGTCTTGCTCACAAGATGCTCAGCAGGTACAGCAAAACTTGCTTGCAAATACAAGTGAAGGGATTCAGCATTTAGCACTCACCACTGACAACAAAAAATCTGTTCCACTAAAACCATAGGCTTTATCTTTATATGTACAGACATTTTAACATCTTTTTGACAGCTGACAGGACCTGGGAAACCCAAATGGACCCCCAACCCCAGTGACCATAAGAGTCTCAGGGACCAGGTCTAGAGGTACAGGTACTGGGGCTCCTCGTGGTTGTATTGGAACTGGAGGCACTACTGTAAAGTAGCTCCACATGACCCCATACTACTCCTTGTTGCAGCAGTAGACATAATCTTCTCAACTAGCAAGGGGCTATCAGTCATCTACCCCAACTGTCTCCCACTTTGGAGAAAACACACGATGGGCTCTCTTTAAAGGCGTAGAGAAAACTACCTGTCCATCGTAGCCTGAAACATTGTGCTAAAAATCTTTATGCTTATGATTTTGCACACAGTAAAGCAGCAGCTCTGCATTGTTGCATGATGGAGAAAGGCCCGTCTACTTAGTGTCCCCCAACCGAAAGAAAGATTTTCCCAGTACAATTTATTTTCTTCTACAGAACTTTTTCCCCCTTGCCTTTCGTCCACCCTCCAACTGACAGTATCCTCCAGCACCATCACAAACCTTCTCATGGATTTACTGGTTATCCATCACTTGGAAACAATAAGAACAGCTCATTTCACTGGTGTGCTTGTTCAAAAGTAGACATTGCACTCTTAGAAGAACACTGCCTCAACAGACAAAAGCATGACCATATGGTAAACTTAAACTGTTTATTCAATGAAAAAAAGGTGACTTACAAGCCTAGGCCCCTTCCAGAGACACGAGTGGTGTGCAGAAAAAACTCCAGTCAGTTCTGTGCCTGCTTATGCATGATGATGTGCTAAGCAGGTATGAAACCAGTCGGAGTTCTTTCTGTACACCACTGGCATTTCTGGAAAGGGCTGGGGCTTGTCACATTTGTTCCCTGAATAAACAGTCTAAGCTTACTAATTGGTCAGATTTTTGTTCATTGTGGTGGTGCTACTTACAGAGTGCAATATCCACCACTTGTCCAGGATCACTGCAGTGGTGGGTGGCCTGCCACTTGGGTCGTGCATGGGACTGTGTGTGGTGCAGGCTTCACCCTTGATGGATCAGAGCAGTTTCTGTTTTTCTCTAGAAGAGTTATGCCTGCCATGCAGTGAGATGCACGTCGCACCACCATGTCAGCCAGCCACATATGGAGGCCCTCACACACATACTTTTCTGGAGGCTATGACTGTGACAAACCCTAGCCTCGGCTAAGTGGCAAACATGTTATGGGCTCACATCCACCCTCCCCCCCAACCCCAAAGGAGGAGAGGAGTTCTTGGGACACTTAATCCTCCTTCCTGTGGCTGGCCTCAGTGCTTCAAGTCTGCTCCCAAATCCCAATTATCAATGCCCCAAGCAGCAGTGCTACCACTACCCCAGCAGGACAGCAACTATGCCCATTTCTGACAGTCATGTGGTGACACGCTCCACACGTACTGGTCCCCATTTTGTTCTTGTTATTAACTGGTAAAGGAAAGCTAGGAAATAGTTCTTGTTTTCACCCTCATCATTGGGAGGGGGTTATAGATGCAAACTGACTGATATTGAACCACATTAAGCTGTTAACAGTTTTCGTGGTTATGCACAGATTAAGACAGACACATCCGTTATATAGTTATCCGTTAGCACACAGAGGAGGACAGGAGCCCCTACAAAAGGTTTCTCTTGCCATTCATTCTACTAGAGAATTGACCATTTGATGTGTATCTGTTTTCCTAACAAGGTGAGCCCAGGGCTCGCACAGATGAGACCAGGGTCCACTGCTAAGTTTTTGTGTACAAGCTCACTAGAAGTACTAGTCATCTTGCATGTGGCCCAATATGCATTTCTGAGGGTGTGCCATGACCTCTTTGTCTGATGGGATGTAGACCATCTGGAAATGGAACACTTCTAGTCATCTAGCAAGTCTTGTGGGGGCCCAGTACCACTCCTATGAATTGAAACCTATGTGCTGGGACACACTGAAGATTTCTGGAAATCAGGTGAATCTCAGCTGATCAGAGCAGTGGGTATTCTATCTGGACTGCCAAAACTGTCTGCTCCTCATCGGATGGCCTCCATATGTGCCCATGGTCAAGGTACGAGAAGACCTGAAATCCTTGCTACCTGAGATGTACTGCCAGCCCTGCGGAACACTACATGCAGATATTCAGCAAAATTCAGAACTGGATTGTTGTCGCTCAAAAACACAGCTTTGCGCTGCCCCTTTATGTATGGAAGGGGGAGCAGTCCCAATAACATTCTGAATTTCTCTCATACTTTGAGCCCTAGGAAGCAAATTAAATAGAATTCAGTGCCCTTCACTGACTCCGGGACTTTATTTACTTTAGTTATTTGCTTGCTCTGAAGCAGAAAAATATCTACATGGTGGTCATTTTGGTAGCCAGAGTACCAACTTCGTGAGTACCTCTTCTGAACAGTTTCCCCACTTGCTCATAGAGATGCTTCCCATTGTTGGCAGAGAAGTGCCAGCTGCTCTGTTTCTGGAGTGGATAGGTTCATTGTGTGTAGCAGAGGTAAACTCAGGGCTGCCTGCTTCTAGAGGGTTGCATTTGTGTACCAAGTCTTTGCTGTCCAGCAAAAATGGATAAATCTCACTATAAAGTGCTTTACCATGGCCAAGAGGCTAGTGATACATGGCCATATGAGTGTCAGATTGCCTCTACTGTGCTACCTTTGGCACTAGTAGGACCGGGGTGGGGGGTGCTGTGATGCAGATAGTATGTCCTCAAGGACAGTGGTTATTGGGAGAATGTTGTCTTTGTGAGTGTTAAAGGACTTGACACTTTCATGCATGAATTGCATGCAAATTGTATGACATTGCTTAAAAATAATGCAAAGCAAATGTGAAATTGTGCAAAACTGTATGACAATTGGTACTTTTGGCACTGAAATTGATATCATAGGCAACGATGTGGTACCATGGCCACTGATGCTTGTACTAATGCCACCCATGATGGTATCATCGTTGATATGGAATTTTATGAATATTAATTAGGCTTTTATGTATCCATATAGATCCTAGCCCCTGAAGATGCCCACGTAAGGTTAAACGTTGGGTGTGTTCAGGGGATCGTGGTGTCAGGTGGTCATACAATAAATTGAATCTCATTTGGAACTGTTTGAAGTGTGATTGGTTTCTTCCTGTATATTTTGGAACATTCCGCTTTCTCAGCCCACCACCTACGTTTCACAGCACATGTGACTAGAAGGGGACGCACCTCACACTGGAGTGGCATGATCATCATCAGACTATTAACACCTGTGTCAGCACCATCATCTACATCAGTGTCACTTCCAGACATTGACATGGATGAAAGATATTGAAGGGTCTTAGTACTCGACATGTGATGTCAGTACCATTGACCAGCACTATTAACCTTCATTATCATCATCTGCGTCGGTGTCACATCAATGTGTAGACATGGATGAAAGACATCAGTGGATTTTAGTACTCAGTTTGACTCCAGTGATACTTCAGTTGAGCCTTCCTCTTTACTCAGGGATAATTCTCAGCAGGTTCCATAACAGACCTTGTTATTTGGCATCTACAAACCATTGTCTGATAAGGAGAGTGATGTTGGATATTGAGAAATAGGGCCAGCCTGTTCAAAACTTTGTATTTGGGCCTGGGGAGGAGGAGGATAACAGCATGGAAGAAGTGACAAGTGAACTAGACTCAATGATAGCCCCAAGTGTAACAGTACCAAAAAATGCTAAAAATAGCAGACGCCATCAAGTAAAAGCAAAAAAAAGCTTATAACACTCGGTGTAAAATGGTAAGGCAATGCAATAAATTAGACAGAAGAGCCAGTCAAAGAACAACAGAGTCGTGGTCCACTGCAAGGCACACAGCTGTATGACGACTGCACAAAGGAACTGAGGCAGTTGTGGCTGGCAATGCAATATATAGTGTTGATGTACATGCAGCACCACCCATTGGTGTCTTGTGTTAGCAATGCTGGCTTCAAAAAGTTCTGCTTCCTGTGGTCATATTGCATTGGACTAAGAAAAAAGAGTGGAACTCTATGAAGGAGATTAACTCCCAGGAAGATCTACTTCATTTCTCCTCTACATTTTAGATGTGAAGTTACAGAAACATAGCAATTTAAATTGTTAGGGACCCTAGAGCCGTCATGTTCACCCTCCACACACACACACACTCTCTTCATAAACAGTAATAAAAACATGTTCTCATTTAAAGGTGTTCCCGACTCACTCTACTACCCATAGTACTCTGTTTGCTTTGGGAAGCAGAAACCTGTTTGGGCCTAACTTGAAGGCCTGCTTTGTCTTCATGGCTGGCTGTTCAGCTGGTTCACTATCCTCTAGGAGAAAAAGTGCCTCCTAGTGGTACCACTGAATCTACCATCTCTGAGCTTTGGGATTTGTCCTCATGTCCTGCGGGAGGACTTCAGATTAGACACCTCTGGGTTCAATCTTGTGGATACCCTTGTGCATGCAGAAAGTACATCATGCCTCATCTCAGCCTCCTTTTCTCCAAGTTCAGCATGTTAAGGGACACTAGCTTCTCTTCATGGCTTCTGGACCCCATACTCTTTATTATTTTGTTCAGTGTTGTGCCCTGTCAACTTCTTCAGTGTTTTTTTTATTTAACAAAAACAAAACAAAACAAAACCAAAACAAAAACAATTAACTGTATGAAAATAGCCATTTCCTCAGACACAATATCATTTCCTTTTTTCACCCCAGCCACCACACGACTATACTGGAATGTTGCATAAAGCTTTTTGCAGGCATATACCGTACCATGTAACATTAATATTATCCATTTGTTTGTTACACAGGTGCCCAACAACCTTTGCTATCCTGTGGTGTCTGTGGAAGAACGTTTTCTCCTGAAGCACTGGTAATACCCAATTTCTTAACAGTCGGATATATTATTGTTTTTACCTTAATTTATCAGAAGAAGGCAATTACACAATATTTAAAGTCAGTCATCTCTGATGTATAATTATGTGATAAATAAAAGTTAGCATGTCTTGCTTTGTCCCAGTACATGTCTGTGTGTGGCTCCCCATGTCCATGATGGCTAAGCAAGGATTATCCTGAAAGCTTTGAGAAAAAGAATTCCTGTGGAACCTTGAAACTGTAAGCAAGAATGGATTCGTGACTAATGGCAAAGTGACTGGTACTTGCAAGTAAACTGGTAGGACACAAACATCCATTCTTGTTACCTCTTCACTGTGTGTGTGCTCCACTAACTTGTGGCTACGGGTAGCACTCTAGCAACTCTTTGGTTCATGGAACTGTTTCTTGTGAATAGCACAGCATTGGCAGGTTGGAGCAAACAGCCAAGCACTAGGAACATTCTTTCTCATGATTTGAAAAATATGCTGAATGCCAGGGGCCATTGTGATGTGTGTACCAAGGTGACAGTTTATATTATTGATGACCTTCATGAACATTCCTACATGACTGGGATTTGGACTCTTTTATTCCAACTTCCCTGAGAACTGTGCCTACAGCACCCTCTCCATGGACCATATCTTTGCTGGAAGCAGTCATTGTCCACTGCAGGGGGCAGGTTATCCTTTGTTGGTGCAGAGCAAGATGCAGGTGTGCTGTGGGGGTGTGGAGACAGGGGGTCAGATTGGGTGTTTTAGGACAAGAAGGCTCACTGGGCATGGACAGAGCCAGGCTATAGGTCATTCTTTTCTGGTTCCTATCCCAAGGGCTGCTCCAGTTAACAGAGAACTGGTAGCTATAAGGTCAGCTGACCCTCCCCCCTTTGGGCAGTTTTTTGTAATGCCTGGTCCCTGAGGAACACAGCCATAATAATGGCAACATACATTATGGATTCCTCAGGAGACCTGATATATATCACAGATACCAGGATGGGTGATCAATATGGCCCTGTGCTGGACTCACGTATCCTATCAGATTTTTTTATTGGTGCATTGCCAGAGACAGACAGAGTGACTGTCTGTTTCAGATCTACATTGAGGTTGGTGGCATACCCTGTTGTGAAAACCAGATCATTTGACTATGTGGCAGTTAAAAGTGGCCTGGGTATAGGTTACAAGATCATTTTCATGTGCTGACCCCTGGGATATGGCAATGAATTCTTGCAGGAACTAGAGGATTTAGTGGATGACATGGTGGTGGATTTGTCCAGCTTACTGGTGCTGGGTGGTTTCAATGTCTGGGTTGTTGATGAAGTCTCTCTGTTTGGAAACCAACTCCTCCAGCTTATGACTTCTCTGTGCTTAGTACAGGCTGTTGCCACTAGGACACACCACACAGACCATGCCTTGGTTCTGTTTTTATCATTGGGTTTTGACATTAATAATGTCAAGGTTGTTCCAGTCAGTTGGTTGGATCATAATGTTGTGTGATTTCTTTTTATAGCCCACTATTTAATAACATCCCCATACTGCCCTGTTAGAAATCTGGAGCCTAATAACCTCCTGGTGGTACTGGACATCTCGAGCATGGTGACAGCTTGTGCTGGCAATGTGGAGAATGCCATGGAGGGCAATTAAAAGGCTGTTACAGTGGACTTCAACTCCCTGGCACCCTAGCATGTTCATCCCTTGATCTCCCACCATAGATCACCATGGTTCGATGATGACCTGGTTGAAGACAAAGGGACAAAGGTTACAGCGTTCTTGGTGGAGGTCTGGATCAGAGGATAGATTGATGCAGAAAACTCACGATGGTGATTATCATAGTGATCACCCTGAAAGAGACAACATTCCTGTTACGAGGGATCACTGAAGGGAAGACTTGACCAGCTCAGCTGTTCAACACTGTTGACAAATTTCTAACTCCGCCTCATCTTCAGTCGGGAAAAGTCTTTTCAGCAGAAAAATGTGATGAGTTTAATTGATTTTTCCATTATTAGGTATCCTCCATCTGAACTGAGATCTTCTCAATCTTATGAGGAACTGGTAGTACCCATTCAGCAAGGGACACATACACTCTGTCCCCTTGAACTGAGTTTGCTCAGTTTTAGCAGATGAGGTCTTCCAAGTGATGATGAGGTTGCTCCCTATCTATTATATGCTTGACCCAGTACTCACCAGAATTCTGTTTGGTTGCTGGGGAAGGGGGGTTCTTGGCTCCAAATGTAGTTGAGGTTGTTGTGTGCTGCTTGCGGGAGGGTTTTTTCCCTGCTGAAATGAAAAGGTTGGTAGTGAGATCCCTCCTTGGACCCAGAGAATCTGGCAAATTACAGACCAATTTTAAGTTCTTTATTTTAAGAAAAGGTTATAGGTGGCAGTGGTCTACCTTTACAGTCACTTGGAATGTTACGAGATCTGCGAGCCTCTCCGATCTGGATTCAGGCCTTGACATAGCACTGAGACAGCACTCACTGATGTGTTCTGTAATCTCCTCTTGGCAAGAGACAGCGGATATTGTTCCATCTTTGTTCTGCTGCATCTTTACTCAGGATTTGACATGGTAGACTATGGGGTGCTTTTGGTTTGCTTAAGGCACTGTATAGGATTCCTAGGTACAATGCTGTGGTTAGTCCTACTTGTCCAGCAGGGTGCAACAGGTGACACTGGGAGGGAACATCTCAGATGCTGCTGCACTCTGCTATGGAGTGTCTCATATGTCGATCCTGGTTCCCCTGTTGTTCTCTGTGTATGTGCTGCCATTCAGTGAGATCATCAGGCAGTAATGTCTGGACTTTCACTTTTGTGCAGATGACACCTAGGTACACCTGTCTTGTGCACCTGATGGAGTGAATGCCATAGTGGTGTTAGAAGAGTGACTGACCAAAATGTAAGACTGGATGGCTTTCAGCTGACTCAAACTCCACCCATCAAAAACAGAGGTGTTACTAGTGAAACCTGGCCAAGTTCTCAACTTTGAGTGAAAATTTTTAGAAATACCTGGAGGACCACCTCTTCCCCAGGTTGGCAAGAGTTTACCTGGATGCTTACAATTAGGTTCTTTTATACCCCAATGAGGTTAACTAGGATGGGCCTACTAACCCAAGGGGTTTGCTGGAGGAAATGTGGTAACACTTCTGTAGACCAATCGCATGCATTCTGGTTCTGCAGCGAACTCTAAAGTTTTTGGAAACAGATCTGTAGCCACTTATCTAAATTGTTTGAGTTATCAACCACTATAGCCCCAGAGCATTGTGTGCTCGGCCTCTATCCGGAGGGGGTGGAAGGCAGGGAGGCACATCACCTCTGGGCCATTCTAACAATGGCTGCCATGAAAGCAATAACAAAACATTGGCTGCAACCAAACCCCCCAGTACTACGAGACTGGCTAACAATAGTGACCCAAATTCAACACATGGAATAAATAACCCATTCCATAAATCATCAAAATGAAAAGTTTATTAACAGATGGAATAGATGGATCAGATATCAAAGTGAAGCCTTCCATGATACTTGTGGCCTTAGTATGGAACGAAAAATTATATGCTAAAACAATGGGGTCTTGAAATTAATGGGGGGGCGACAACAACCTGGTAGGGTCTCTTGTGTGTGGGGCTTCCTTGCCCGCCCCTTGCTTCTACTCTGCCCCCCCTCTCCCTCTGGTATGTCTTAAAATTAATTATGAAATATATTTGGGCAGAAAATAAGTTAGATAGCCTTTTTATGTGACTTTCTTGACAGTGGCAGTTAACTGTTAAGCTCTCTCTCTCTCCCAGTTTTTTGTTTACAGTGTTTATCTTAGTAGCTGGTAACAATGAACCTATGTTTCTAAATATTCTTGAGAGACATAGCAAACTATGTAATGATTTGATGAACAGACTTAATTATATTCCACAACAGATCAGGTTATAAAATAAGTTAATTTTACCTAAAGTCTAAGATAGGAACATTGTCTAGGTTTAAACAACAAGGCTTTTGTACTTGGAACACATGTCTGTGAAATACATTGTATAGGAGGAAAGTCTTTTATAATCAATAAACAAGTATAAAAAAAAAAAAGAAACCTGGCCAAGTGGGGCTGGCAGTGAATAGTGATAGTTCTTTTTTACCATTTCTGTAAATGGGACTACATTATGAACTGTGGATAGTGTGAGATATCTGGGTGTCACTGTGTACTGGAGACTGACGCTGGAAAATCTGGTGACATCTGTGGTCCGCAGCGGCTTTTACCACCTGTGTAACAATGCCCTGATTAAGACCTGTTTGGAGCTGACTGACCTAGTGACACTGGTTCATGCGTTTGTTACCTCTAGACTGGACCACTGCAATGCTTTATATCTATGATAGTATATGGTTAACCTCTACTGTGTATGGATTTCTATACACATAAGTTTCTTGTTGTAGAAACATAGAAAGGTGACAGCAGAAGGAGATCAGAGGTCCATCAAGTCTGCCCTTGAGATCCCGAGATCCAAGGTGATCCTGGGTCCTAGATGGTAGATTCTCTTGCGGATTTGATTCTAGTATACTCTTTATTCCAACCCCTTTCGAATGCTGATACGGTCCTAGCTCCTACCACCTCCTACTACCTCCACAGGTAGTTTGTTCCATGGCTTCACAATCCTTTCTGAGAAATAATGCTTTTCTAAGATCCCTCCTGAAGCTCCCACCCCTCAGTTTCCATTCATACTCCCTCATGGTGAATAGTTCAGCGGTATAGGGTACTGAATTTAAAAAACCCTCATATACTTAAAGGTTTCTAGCATATTCCCCTTTCTTTCCTAGATTCAGATGCCACCAGAGACTGCAGTCACAATATCGGGGGGTAGTGGGGAAGACCTCTTGCTGCTGTTCCCCTCCCCCGGCGCCAAAACCAGAATGCTGAGGGAAAGATTATCTGATGCCAGAGCCAAACCGGGGTTGAGGTGCACCTGTGCTGATCGCAGTACAGTGGTCCTCCCCTGACACTGCAGACTGAACTGCTGGATGGGTTTTGCCACATCAGATACCTGGATTCAACTGCGCCAATCAGCATTGAGTCCCCTGTTGGTGCTGAAATTCAAACTTAGACAAAAGAACTGAGCAAGTGATCTTGGCTGGCCCTGCTTTAAAAGCCATGTTGAAATCTGCTCACCATTCAGATGCTGCCAGCGACTGTAGCCGCAACATTGGGGGTAGAGGGGAAGACCTCTTGCTGCTGGTCCCCTCCCTCTGCACCGAAACCAGAATGCTGAGGGAAAGATTATCCAATGCCGGAGCCAAATCGGGGTTGGAGGTGTGCCTTGCTGATCGCAGTACAGCGATCCTCCCCCAACACCGCAGACTGAACTGCTGGATGGGTTTTGCCACACCGGAGACCTGGATTCACCTGCGCCAATCAACATTGAGTCCCCTATTGGTGCCGAAATTCAAACTTGAACAAAAGAACTGAGCAAGTGAACTCAGCCGGCCCTGCTTTAAAAACCATGCTGAAATCTGCTTGCCATTCAGATGCCGCTGGAGACTGAAGTCGCAACATTGGAGGGTAGAGGGGAAGACCTCTTGCTGCTGATCCACTCCCCCTGCACCGAAACTGGAATGCTGAGGGAAAGATTATCCGATGTCAGAACCGAATCGGGGTTTGAGGTGCACCTGTGCTGATTGCAGTATGGCGGTCCTCCCCTGACACCCCGAACTGAACTGTTAGATGGGTTTTGTGGCACCAGAGACCTGGATTTGCCTGCTCCAGTCAGCATTGAGTCCCCTGTTGGCACCGAAATTCAAACTTGGACAAAAGAACTGAGCAAGTGATCTCAGCCGGCCCTGCTTTAAAAGCTGTGCTGAAATCTGCTTGTCATTCAGATACTACTGGAGACTGCAGCCACAACATCAGGGGTAGAGGGGAAGACCTCTTGCTGCTGGTCCCCTCCCCCTGCACTGAAACCAGAATGCTGAGGGAAAGATTATTCGATGCTGGAGCCGAACCAGGGTTTGAGGTGTGCCTGTGTTGATCACAGTATGGTGGTCCTCCCCCGACACCACGGACTGAACTGCTGGATGGGATTTTTTGCTCAACCCACCCACCCCGTCCTCATCCCATTTTAAATGGTCTTCCTAGCTCCACCTATTTCTGACTTATCCAGTTAGGTGGCAGTTTGCCTCCTTGTTTGCCGAAATATCCTGTCTTTACTGACGTAATTACTTAGTACAGTTGTACCTATGTTGTTATACTACTCGCAGCTGACAACAGCCTTAGCACCTGCTAGCTCAAAAATACTTGCCCTAACTAGATTGGGAAGAACATGCTGGGAATTAATTTCAAAGCAGTGAACTGAAGTATTTTATAGAGAGGTTAAAACAGCACCACTGAATCTGGATGTGAATAACCTTATGTGACGAGACCAAAAAAGTAGCTGCAGTTTAGCTGAATTGCAGCAGGGCACAGGTAAAATTGAAAGATTGTGGAAAAGAACAAAGTACTTATTTTTTATTCTTTATTTTATTGAAATCTAGGATTACAAATACCTTTGAGCAGGAACTGCTTGTTTACAAAGGTTCCACGTCGAAGGAATGGGGGGTATACATACAAACAAAGGTCAACATAATAATACATAGTTACACAATAAAAAGAAGTAAGAGACTGAGGCTTAGGAAATTCCAGTAATTCAAAATGTGCCAAATGTTAGGTAGCATGACATACCAGCCAAGGGCAATCTTAGAAATAAGCGCTGCAGGTGAGAGAGAGGGATGCATGAGGCAGGAAGGCCATTGTTGGAGGTACAGGGTGAGGGTAAGAGCTCTAAGGGGAGAGGGAGGGATAAAGTCAGAAAATGCCGGGGAGGAAGGGAGGGGCAAGGGGTGAGCAGGTAGAAGGGGCAAGGCGGGAGAGGTAGCTGTCAAGACTGAAGTGGAGGGCAGTGAGCGGTGGGCCCCTGATTAGGCGAGGCAGTCACAACGACTAGTTGAAATGAGATGAAGTCAGACTCGTCTCTTAAAAGAGCCAAGAGCAGCAGCAGTAAGAGTTTCTTTGTTGAGAGTATTGTACCACTGTGGTGCTCTGTGGGCAAAGGCCCTTTGGCCCATGCTGACACTGGGGACAAGGAAGGTTAGTTGTTGTGAACTACTAGTTCGCTGGGTGCTGTGGTGGTCAATGAGGAGCTTTTCAATGCCCGGAGGCATGACCCCAAGGAGGACTCTTTTGGCTAAGAGGCAGGTTTGATACTGTATCCAGCTGATAAGAGGAAGCCATCCTGCCTGAGTGTACAGGTCACAAGTGTGTGTAAGTCGGTCAGCCCCAGTTAGCAGTCTGCATGCTTTGTTGAGTGCAACTGTAATTCTGCGGAGGGCAGAGGCGGAGGCAGAGCCATAAATTGCTAGCCTGTAATCGATGATGGAGGTGACAGAGCTGTTGATAGCCAACCGGAGAGTGTCAGGAGTCATGCAGTGTTTGTGCTTGTAGAGCAGGCCTATACGGATGTTGGTGGCTTTGGCGACAGAATCTATGTGCCGATGGTAAGAGAGTGAGCTGTCCAATGTGACACCTAAGTAATTAAAATCAGGAATGTGTTCAAGTAAGGTCCCTGTTTGGTTTAGGATGGTGAGGTCACAGGATTTGTACTTGCTCCTGGCATTGTAGAAGGTCATAACCTTTGTTTTGCTGTAGTTCATGACCAGTTTGTGTGACTTGAACCATTCTTCGATGTGCATGAATTCAAGCTGTAATTGTTTCTCGAAGAGCTCTGCGTTTTGGTGGTTGGTGAACATGACTGCATCGTTGGTGTAGAGCAGTAATTTCTGGTGGCAGACACTGGGAAGGTCATTGAGGAAGAGGCTGAAGAGTAGTGGCCCCAGGATGGACCCCAGTGGGACCCCTGAAAGGACTGGCTTTTCTTCCGAGGTGACACCGGCAATCCTAACCCGCTGGACCCTCTCCCCAAGGTAGCTTGAAAACCAGAGCAGTGCTTCATTGGAGAGCCCAATGTTTGATAATTGCTTGAGCAGGAGTGGGTGGTTCACAGTATCAAAGGCTTTTGTAAGGTCGATGAATACTGCCTCTACACAGTTTCCTTGATCGAGCGTGGTATGGATGAAGCCTGTGAATTCTAATAGTGCAGTAGTGGTACTGTGCCCTTTTCAGAAACCATTTTGCTCAGCACACTGGATGTCATATTTTTCCAGGTACTTGACTAGTTGGTCTGAGGCGATGCGCTCCAGTGCCTTAAACAATGGAGGGTGGATGGAGATAGGTCTGTAGTTGGAGTGCAGTGATTTGTCTCCACTTTTGTTTACCGGTGTGATGGTCACCTGTTTCCAGCGAGATGGGAACTGGAACATCCTTAGTGATAGGTTGAGAACCTTTGTCAGGGGTTCAAGGACTTCTTCAAGGACAAGTGCTAACAACTTCTGATCAAGGGAGTCACTGCTGTAGCCTGTGTTGTGAATGCCCTTCAGAATATAGGTTCTGGCTTCATGCACTGGGATCTCCTTGAAGTAAAATTGTGGGGCAGGGTGTAGGAGAGGAGTAGTTGCAGGAGGGTTACTACCAGAGGGGGCATCAAAGAAATTAGAAGGGAGGACACTATCCAAGTTGGAGAACGCATTGTTAAAGGTATTGGTGATTGTGTACAGGTCAGATGTTGGTGTTCCATTTATGTTGAGCATGGTGGGTGGTGACTTAGGGTCCTTGCCTGTAAGGTCTTTCAAGTTACTCCAAAATTTTTTTCCATCAGTCCAGGAGTTGGAGAGAGCTTCCTTGAAGTATTTGCTTTTGGCGCTCCTAACTGCCTGTGTGCACTCATTTCTGGCAGCTTTATATTTATGAATATCCCCAGGTTTGGATGTTGCACGGGCACAGTGCCAGAGATGATCCCTATGTTTGAGTAAAGTGATTAGATCTGGGGTTATCCAAGGGTTAGCTCTGCCCCTGACCTTCAGCTTTTTGAGAGGTGCAAAGATATTGCAGGCTGCAGTGAAGTGGCTGATGAAAAGGTCTAAGGCTTGGTTTACATCAATGGCAGAGTCGATTGGTGTCCACTGGTGTCCATTGGTGGTACTTGCTGCATTGCTTAGGATATTAATAGCTGCCATATCAATGCCAAAGGCAAGCACTGCCCAAAAAATGCTAAATCCAGAGTCTGAGAACCCCCCTGGGCCCCTCAGCCTGTCTTCACAGGAGCAGGCATGTTAACCCTAAATGCACGCCAGACAGGTGCGTTATCTTGATTGTTATGTACATCTGCACAATTATGTGGGTAGACAGACTTGTGGGTACTAATGGTATCTGTAACCCAATCTGGGGTCAGCAAGAATGTCACCTGCCTTACCTGCTGTACCATCCTATCATGCCAGCAGTGGATGCACTGCTAGTGATGCATGGATTAACTAAAAAGGGGCCTGTTACTTAATGTTCTATGGCTCAAGGGGCTATGGGATAAGGGGTGCACTCCTCATAACACCAAAAGTATGAAGCTTAATCTCAGTACTGCTGCTCCTTGCAGGTGACATTGAGCCCAACCCCGGACCCCAGTGGCCAGCTTTAACATTGGTTCCCCTCACGACCCGAATTGCACCTCCCCCAAGGGCTTAAAAATACCCCATATGAATGTCTTCAGCCTGTGCCCCAAAATACATGAGATCCAAAGCTTTGTGGATCTTTACAAACCAGACATACTGGCAGGATCAGAAACCTGGCTAAAGCCACATATCCTAACCCATGAGATTGAAGTGACTGGCTACAACATCTTCCGGAAAGACAGGGAGGACAAAAAAGGAGGCGGGGTACTTATTTACATCAGAGACTCACTAGACGAGACACTTGCCTCCCTCGCTCTTGCTGGCTGCACTGTAGGTGAGTCATTATTAATTAGGGTTACCCTTGACCTTGCCAAGCACCTAGCAATAGGTTGTCTATACAACCCCCCAAAGGTTGCCCTCCAAGCTCAGGAGGCACTAGCCAAGGCTTTAGCAGAAAATGCTTCCTCCGAACTGTTAATACTGGGGGACTTTAACCTGAATTGGGCTTCTGACACCGAGCAGGCTCTCAGGACTATGCTCCTGGATGCCAACCTGGTTCAGGTCATCACTGAAATCACAAGGCACAGCACCAAAACAGGGAACCATTCCACCCTAGATTGGGTACTGGCCTCTAATCCTTTAAACATTCATGTGTCTGGCACTCTGGTGGATGCCTTGAGTAATCACTCACCAGTATTCTGTATATGGAAGAATAGGACACCCAAAGTTCCTCCAAGGCTCCTCACAGCCAGAGATATTTCAAAATTCTCTGCAGACACCTTCGAGGGGTACCTAGGCAGTCTGGACTGGAGCAGCCTCTGACTACTTCCTAGCCTAGATGAAGCACTGGCATTCTTCCAAAACTCCTTCATCCCTGCAGCCAAACTGTGTGCTACACTAAGGAGACTTAGAACTGAAGGTCACTGCTACAAGTGGATTACCCCAGAGTTGAAATCTATGATGATGAGCTGGGACAAGGCCTGGGAAAAACATAAGAACTCAACCCTCTCAGAGGATCTGGTGACATATAGGACCCTAAGGAACCAGTGCAAACAAACAGCGAAGGTTGCAAAATGGGAGTATGTCAAGATCCTCCAACAGACCAATCTGACTGACTCAAGGTCCTTCTTGTTGCACATCAATGCCTTGATAAAAGGTAGTGGTAAGTCACCCCAAGGCCCAAAAGAGTACAATGGCAAAACACTTAATGATATCCTGGAGACTGCCTCTGCCTTTAACAGGCTCTTCACTAACCTTGAAGACTACAAGGCAAGTCTCACCCCCAAAAGCCCAGAGCAACTGAGCCCTGAGATACCAAATCCTGCACACCCACATTTTCACTTAAGGCTAGTATGACCAAAAGAAGTACTTCCCCTCCTAAAGCCCATCAAAGCAAAAGGCTCAGCTGGTCTGGATGGCTTTGACCCTAGACTACTCAAGGCTGCCACACCAGCCATAACATTACCTGTCACATGGCTCATTAACAGGTCCCTGCTTGAAGAAGCTGTTCCTAACAAATGGAAACAGGCCTATGTGGTACACATCCGTAAGGGAGGCCCCAGGGAGCCAATAGGCATCTATAGGCCCATCTCTCTACTATGCATACCAGCCAAAATTCAAGAATGGCTAGTCTATTGCCAGCTCCAAGACTATTTGGATGCAAACCAGCTGTTCGTGTACACCCAAAATGGATTTAGGCGAAACCATGGGACCGACTTAGCTCTCATCAGATTCTCCTCCGATGTCTTTACAGCCTTGGACAAAGGCACCTCAACCAGGGCTGTTTTTATAGACCTGACTAAGGCCTTTGACTTAGTAGATCATAACCTCCGGGTAAACAAACTGAGTAAACTCAGCCTTGATCAGCATTCATTAACCTGGTTCAGTAGCTACCTGACCAACCGCTTCCAACAGGTCAAGTGGAGAGGTGCTACATCTGAACCACTCCCCCTCAAGGAGGGGGTACCACAAGGCTCCATCCTGGGCCCCCTCCTATTTTCACTGTTCATTAATGAATATGATCTGAACAATCACTGCGGAAGCAGCTCTGTAGTCCAGTATGCAGACGATGCAGTTATATACAGAACCTTGAATAGCACTGCAGACCTGGGACCTCAGCTTCAATCGGACTTTGCAACCTTAGAAAGATGGCTTTCAGAAAATAGGCTGATTTTAACACCAAAAAAACAAAAGCTATCTTGTTTGGACTGAGAAACTTAGGACAGGCTAGAAGCCCCCTATTCCCCCTGGTCTTCTCAGGTACATCAATGGAGGTAGTGAAGTCTTTTAAATACGTGGCCCTGATGCTGGATCAAGGTTTCACACACTGAAAACCAACGTGGATCAGATGACCAAAACCATACATCTAAAACTTGGTTTACTCTATCACTTGAATGCCCAGTTGATCCCTGAGACCAGGATTACCATAGCTAACAGCATCCTCCTCCCAACCTTGTCCTATGCCACTTCTGTAATGCAGGGAATTGCAAAACAGGAGCACAACAGGATGCAAATGCTATATAATAAGATTGCTCATTTCGCCACAATGTCACACCTGTGGTGACATCACTGCGAATCATTGGCCTCCCTAAACTGGCCATCTCTTAGCCACCGTCTGCAGTACCCCCTGCTATGCAATGCATTTAAACTCATCAACAACCACCCCCTAGATAGCTTAGTAGGCCTGCTGATTCCAAAGCGCTCAGGTAGCACCTCCGCACCACTGGAAGAAATCTCCTGGAAGAACCTAGAGCAAGGACCATGACTGGTAGCAAATCCTTTGCCTATGCAGCATCTGTACTGTGGAATAAGCTCTCTGTACACCTCAAGGATGCTACCTCCCTGGGAACCTTCTGTCAAGGGCTCCGTGAGCACCTGCTAGATAAAAGCACATGCTCTTGCACTGAGCACAGTACTACAAAGTTTAAATCCTAGCCTACCCTGGCCCTATCAGTCCTGTGGAAACCTATTCAATTCTAGAGCTGCAAGTGTGCTGTCAATTGTCCTGTTCTGTACTAATTCCACCCTGTTAAAGGTCTAGTCCATCCTAATGTGACTGTACACTGAATTTATCTTGATGAATGTCTGATTCCTGCTGTATACTGACTTAATTGCAATCAGATATGTCTGCTCACTTATGTACTATATACGCAAAATGTTCTTACTTTGTGTAACTAATTACGGGTCGCCCCTGAAAAAGGGACCTTCAGGGCTCAGTGGGTCTACCCGGTTGTCAAAACTGAATAAATTAAATAAATGAGTACATGTTTAACGCCTCCAGCCGCCCCTTGTATGGCAGCTCCTAACTGGTTGCTCTTCTCTGAATGGTGTCTATCCTTTCCCTATCCTTAAGGTATGGTCTCCAAAACTGTATGCAGTATTCCAAATGGGGTCTCACCATAGATCTGTAGAGTGGAAGTATCACCTCCCTGTGCCTACTGTCAAATCCTCTCCCTATACATCTCAGCATTTTGTTGGCCCTGCTATATGCTGTGTTGCACTGGCTGGTTTGATTAAGGGTGTCACTAAAAATAACTCTTAGATCCCTTTCTTCTTTTGAGTCACTGAATTTGACCCCATGTAGCCAATAGGTTGTTCAATGGTTATTCTTTCCAATATGCATCACTTTACATTTCTTGGCATTAAATTTCAGCTTCACAAAAAAAGTGGCTCCAGTTCAGGTTGTGCAAGTGTAAGTAAATAAACATACAATCGAAATGAACACAGCACCAACACTTCTTGGAAAGATAATTGCTGTATTAAACTCACATATAAAAGATGAAAGCAAATGAAATACAGTGGCGCCATGCAAGGTAACAACAGCTCCCAGAAAACAAACAGCCTGTCCGGTTTCACGCAGAAAAGCGCCTCCTCAGGGACTAATTTGGTAATTACAAAAAAACCTTTAAATAAAGAATACCACTTAAAGTGACAGTGCAACATTATCAAAACAATTTTTTGGAAAAATATTTTTTCCACCAGTAATACCAAACCAAATTCATTATAGTATTCTTACAATAACTTCTAGTTAATATTCATACTATGAATCAGGAATACTAAATTAGCAAGTAATTCTCTCAATAGGCATTTCAAAAATAGTAAAAATCACTAGTACATTATATACCAAAGTCACTGAAGAAACTTCAACCTGAAAAAAAGGGAAAACACACTATAAATGACACATAATACCACATTTGTATATTAATTCTTAATTCATTATTTCAAATATTTAAGCCTTAAAAAAGGTGCAATATCAAAAGTGTCATTTAATCCTGGGTGCTCCAAGGCACCCAGTGTATAGATCCAAAACGACTCTCTGCACAGTATTTTATTCTCCAGATCCCCTTCACGTGGACCAACGCACACTTTCTCAATACCACAGAATGTAAAAATATGTAGTGTCATAATGATATAATTGTAGATGTTGTACCAAGGCATTCTTATCATTATGACATCTAATGTCACTCATGTGCTCGCAAACCCTCAGTTTGAATGCTCTCGAAGTTTTGCCTACATAAAAGGCACTACAGGTACAGGTAGCCAAATACACCACCCCTGTAGTGGAACAGTTAATAAACTGTCTCACATCAAACTGTTTGTTGATATTGGCAGAAGAAAACTATTTTTTCTGGTCCATAATATTGCAAAACTTGCAATGACCACAACAGAAGAAACCCAATGGTGGTGGAGGTAACCAACTAGTACTAGGTCTATCCACTGGTTGATATGAATGTACCAGTAGATCCGAAATGTTCCTCCCTTTTCTATAAACCATCCTTGGTTTGATTTTAACTTCATCTTTTAATGTAGTATCTGTACTTAGTATAGACCAATGTTTGTCTATAATGTTCTTAACTTCTGCTGTATTTTGACCAAAAGTAGTAATAAAATTTAGATGTTCATTATCCTCTGCTCTAACTTTATATTCTAACAGTTCACTCCTAGGCATACTTCGAACTTCATCCATTGATTTTTGCAACACACCAGTGGCATAACCTCTATCCCTGAATCTCTCTGCCATTTCATTCATACGAATTTCAAAATCTCCAGGCTCACTACAATTACGCTTAACCCTCAAAAACTGAGATTTTGGAATATTTCTGATGGTGTGGCGGGGATGGCAGCTGGAAGCATGCAGAACTGAATTTCTATCTGTGGATTTTTGAAAAATAGAGGTACGAATAGTACCATCCTGTAATTTCACAATATCCAAATCCAAAAAGCTAATGTGCCTAAGATCTGCCTGTATTGAGAATCTTAAACGTGGATTTGATAAATGTAATTATTCCACAAAACTTTCCAGCTCACCATAAGTCCCCCGCCACACCATCAGAACATCATCAATAAACCGTCTCCACAGATCAATCTTGTCACAGAAAGGATTCTTAACATGGTTGTAGACCACCTCCCTTTCCCACTGTCCCAAATAAAGGTTAGCATAATTGGGAGCAAATGTAGCTCCCAAGGCTGTCCCTTTAATTTGGCGATAATATTTCCCCTGAAAACTGAAAACATTAAATTTGAGCACAAATTCAGAGAGTTTAACCAAAAAATCTTTTTCACATACATCCAAAGTAGTAGACAGGTCTAACCAAGCACGTACTGCCTCTAGTCCACCCTGATGTGGTATATTAGTATATAAAGACTCAATATCCATTGATACCAGTAACCATGACTGCTCAATTTGTAAGTCCTCCAGGATGCCAAGAGTTTGTGTAGTATCCCTAGATACCCAATCGAAGAAAGTAATCAGGTTTGTCTGGCATGACCTGCCTTTAACAAAACCGTGTTGTTTGTCGTCCTGTTGGTCATACTTATCCAAGTAGTCTACTAGGTCTTGTTTAATCAGGGCCTCCATTTGCCTTCCTAGCACTGATGTGAGGCTGACTGGCCTGTAGTTACCAGCCTCTTCTCTGCTACCACCCTTATGCAGAGGCACCATGTTGGCTGTTTTCCAGTAATTAGGTATGACTCTCGTCTGGAGAGAATGGTTAAATAGGTGCACTAAGGGGTCTGATAACTCACTCAATAACTCCTTAATTATTCTCAGATGGAGGAGATTTGTTGATCTTTTAATGTTCAAGCACCTCTCTGACCCTGCCTGCAGTAATACTTGGTGTTTCCATTTTTGGCACTCCCCTGCCATGTGCTGTAATGCCACAGTCAGGCATTGGGCCACTGTGTTCATTGGTGAACACTGAACAGAAGTATTTGTTCAGAATGGTGGCCTTCTACCTGTCTTCTTCCACTATCCTATCCCCATCCCTGATTTTGACTACTCCTCCACCCTTCTTTCTCTTTTCTTGAAGATATCTGAAAAACCGTTTGTTCCCCTCCCTGACACCTTTAGCTATCTGAAGTTCTGCAGCCGCCTTTGCTTGTCTCACTGCCGACTTAGCCTCCTTATTTTTTAGTATGTATTCCTCCCATAGATCATTACCCAGCTTACTTCTGAAGTTGCGGAATGCTTCCCTCTTGACCCTAATGGTTATCCTAACTTGACTCATGAACCAATGGGGCATTTGTGTCTGTTTCTTTTGGTCACTGTCCTTGTACATTCCTTTGTGGCCTCTGTGATGGTTTGTTTAATCATTCCCCAAATGTCTTCTACTACAAAATGTTGGTGAATCTTAGTTAGTTTTTCCTCTAACTAGTTCCCTCATTTTAACGAAATTTGCCCCTCTGAAATTTAGGACTTCTGCCCATAACTGGGGTTTGGCTTCCTTCAGGGCTATTTTAAACCAAATAGAGTTGTGGTCGCTGTTCAACAGTGGCTCCCTGACTCTGACTGTCTCAATTTTTTTCAAGTTAGTGAGGACCACATCCAATAGGTTGTTCTGCCTAGGAGGATCAGAGACTAACTGTGTGAGAAAACAACCCTGTAAGGCTTCTATCACCGACTGACTCCTTAATGATCTAGCCACCAGGATGCCCCAGTCCACATCTGGCAGGTTACGGTCCCCACTAATACTAGTTCTCCTTTTAGTGACATTTCTTTGATTTCCTCCATAAGCTACTTATCCTTGTCCTCCACTTGGTTTGGAGGTCTATATACCACCCTGACCTGGATTTTCTTTCCGGAGGATGAACTAAGCTGAAGCCACAGGGATTCCACTCCTTCTCTAAGGCCTATTTCACAGGATGTGGTCTCTATCCCCTTCTTAACATAGAGTGCAGCACCCCCCCTTGACAGCCCTCCTGTCTTTCCTAAAGAGCGCGTGCTGTGAAATCTCAGTCATTTTTGTCAGATGCCCAGGTCTCTGTGACTGCCACAGGATCCATACAGGACTCCACCATCCATGCCTGAAGGTCACTCATCTTGTTACCCAGGCTTCTGGCATTAATGCACACCCCTGTCCACAAGCCCGTGGCTGAGTTGTTGCTTCATCCACCTGGTAAATTCCTGTGTTTCCTATTATCCTGAGCCCTTTTTCGGTTCTTCAGCACCTTTTTCTACTTATTCCAGTTGTACCTGTGGTGTGGTTCAGTATGTCTTGATTGTGGTGGAGTGGCGACTAAGATCCTGTCTTCTAAACTATCGCTGATAGGTTTCCTAGCACTATACTCCCCTTTGCCTAGTTTAAACACCCGAGGTGAAAGTCAAACTCCTGTACTAATGCACTCATTCCTTGCCTGTTTAAGTGAAGTCTATCTGGCTGCCCCAGTCACCTATGACATAGTAACCCTTTTCCATGCACCAGTTCCATAACCAACTGTTAAAATCCTTGATTTCCTCCTCCTTGATCCTGTTCATGTTGACACCTTTTCCCCATACTAGAAGGATTTCTGAGAAGGTTAGTGAGACTGTCCATACTTCCAGTCACTCCCCCAGCTTTCTGAAGTTTAAGTTGACTTCCTTCACTGTCTGGTTCACTACGTTATTGGTGCCGAGATGGATAAGGATATTTATTCCTTCTTCTGCCTGGTCTATTATCCTATAAATTTTTAGGGTGTCTCTCTTGGCTGAAGCACCGGGGAGGCATCAGAATTTTACTGCAGATCCATCCAAGCGGGACTCAACTTCTCTAATCATAGAGTCCCCCAGAATGAGTGTTTGTTTTCAGTTCTTATACTTCTGCTTCCCTTTGCATCCCTCTGTAGCCGTTCCTACATTCTGCCTTGTTTTCTCCGTAGTATTTGCTTCAGATTCTGCTTCCTCAGTCCCTGTGTCCTTCATCCTCTCCAAGGCTGTGAAACGATTTGCGGTTGAAATTTCTGATGGTTGGTTCAGATTTCTTGTCTGTCTGCTCCCTTCTTGTCCCACCACTTTCCATCCCCCTGGACCAGTGGGGACAATTCAAAGGTTACCAAAAGTTGTTGTAGCACAGTTCAAAGGTCATCAACAGCTTTTATAGTACAGTAGTGACATCACTACCATATTCAACTTTTCACTTTGAACCTTGTCTCAACAGTCTCTCCTCGTGATGCTCCCCTGCCCCTCACCATCACGCGAAACACACATCTGCCATTTATATTTTACATTTTAGATTCTAAAACTTATTATTTTCCTTGTTTTAACTAAGAGCCAGCACAAAAGAAACCTTGATAAGTTTTTATTAACTGTTCTTTCCCTTTCTTATTATGGGTGAATGATGGGGGCTTACATGGGCTTCTGCCTTCTTGCTCGCCCCCCTTTTCCTGGTGAATCTTAGTGAGCAAAAGTACTACAGACCACTACATTTTATTTACCGATACGCTATTAAACCCATATACTATACAAATAATATATGGTCAACAAAACACCTTTTGGGGTTGGTATACTGCATGCAGCTGTTGCAGAATACGGCAGCCCAGTCCAGGTATCTCACACCAGTGCTGCGTGAGATATGGTGGTGTGTCAGCTTCAGGATTTGTTTGCTGATCTGCAGAGCCTTATGCAATCTGGGCCCTGCCTACTTGAAAGACCTTCAGTCCACACCCTTCGTTCATCTTATGCAGACCTCCTCACAGTTCCACGGTCCCGACTGAAATCATCTGAGGATTGCGCCTTTGAGTTTGCCATCCCCTTGTTATGGAGCACTCTTCCTCCAGTTCTCCAATAAGCCTCATCATTAAACATTTTTAAGGTCTTAATAAAACCTTTTTTTTTTATTTTGCTTATAGGTCTGACTAAACATGTAAACATTTATCCCAATCAGCTGTTGGTATTGTTCTGTTTTTAAATTACTGTTTGACCTCCAGACCTTAAATTTCTGTAATGTTTTTTGTGTGTATGGTGCACAGAGCGATCTGGGATGGACACATGACAAAAAAACTTTAAATATCTCTTTAACAATACAAACTTAAAAGGTGCAGACAATTATATAATTATCAGCGGTAAATGTGGATGTGTGATCACTTGTTTATAAGTAATGGTGGGTGGAAGGAATACTGCTTCTGATCTCAGCACTGACATAAATCATTTCTTCACTTGGGAACTCATTTCTTTTTAAAACTAGTTCTCAGAACATGGATCTTAGGATTTTGAGACTTCAGCTGTGTGTTGCACACAAAGACCTTTGCTGTAGAAGAGGTCTTCATGTGTGGAAGCTCATCCCATTGAATCCAATGAAAAGGAAAAAAAGACATGATTTATAATCTACATAATATATACTTAGAAGGACAGGAGCTGTACACCTAACAGTGCTCAGAACTCTGTATATACTTCCACAATATTTTGAAGATCTGAGGGCTTGGTTTTGGCAAGTTAACAAATGTTAGACAAATGCTGTGACTATGCACTATAAAAACAAAAATAATGGAGACCTCAACGTTTTACTGTTGCCTGTATTTAACTTGGGTTATTTTATCTCAACTGTAACCAAAAGGAATGTGCTGTTACTTACCACTGTAAAAATTACAAGTTTAAATAAACTACTGTTGAATCACAGTTACTATATGCTTTGGGGTTTAAAGCACTGGCTGAGCAAATCCCATTCCTTAAGCAATAAATTGTGTAATGGTGAGACACTGGACAATGAGCCACAGAGCAAATACATAGGTTTACTACTCAACCAGTGCCTGGATTCCTCTGTACATATATATTAGAGACCAGCAGAAACAAAGAGGGGGAGGTGTACACAAGTTCATTTATAGAGGAAAGAGTCCTCAAGGGTCTTACAACTCTGAAAGTGGACAAGGCTATGGGAGTAGATAGGATACACCCAGGGGTATGGAAAGAACTCCGGGAGGTGCTAGCTACCCCACTGATGGACTTATTCAACAACTCACTGGAACAGGCGTGGTTCCTGAGGATTGGAGGAGAGCAGATGTGGTCCCTCCACATAAAAGTTACAGCAGAGACGAGGCTGGCAACTATAGGTTTGTCAGTATCACCTCAGTGGTGAGGAAATTAATGGAAACCCTGTTAAAGGAAGGTTTGTAGTATCTTCAATCCAAAAGGCTCTAAGATCACAGGCAATATGGATTCATGGGGGGGGGGGGGGTCATGACAGGCAAATCTGATAGATTTCTTTGACTGGGTGACCAGGAAAATAGATCAGGGCAGGGCAGTGGGCGTGACCTATTTCAACTTTAGCAAGGCCATCAACACTGTGCCATACAGGAGACTGATAAAGAAACTTGCAGTGGGATCAAAGTGGCGAATTGGGTTAGAAACTGGTTAACAAAAAGAAGACAGATGGTGGTGGTTAATGGCACTCACTTTAAGGATGGGAAAGTGACCAATGGGGTGCCACAGGGCTCAGTACTAGGAGCAGTCCTCTTCAATGTCTTTTTAAGTGACATTGCTGAGAAACTGGAAGGGAAGGTATGACTTTTTGCAGATTACACTAAAATCTGTAATAGTGTGGATACTCAGGAGGGATGGAGAAAATGCATAGGGATCTTGGTAAACTCGAAGAGTGGTCAAGATCATGGCAGTTGGGGTTCAGTGCCAAAATGTCCAAAATCATTCACTTAGGGCATAGAAACCCAGGAGCTGAGTATATGATGGGGGAGGTGCTGACAGTCATGAAGCAGGAGAGTGACCTTGACATTATAATATCTTATGACCTCAATGTGGCAGGGCAGTGTGACAAAGCAGTGGGTAGGGTCAGTGGGATGCATAGGGAGAGGTATCTCCAGCAGGAGGAGGGAGATGGTGTTGTCAATATGTTGCTTGTTGGTGGGACCCCACCTGAAGTATTGTGTCCGGTTCTGGAGGCTGCACCTAAAAAAGGACACAGGGTGGAGGCAGTCCAGAGGAGGGCAACAAAAATGGTGCAGGGGTTGCAGAAAAAGCTCTATAAGGAGAGACTGAGGGATCTCTACATGTACACCCTGGAAGAGAGGAGAGCAACAGGGGACATGATAGAGACCTACAGGTACCTCACAAAGGTGAACAGGGTCCAGGAGGGGAGTCTCCTTCAAATAAGAAAGATCAGCAGAACCATGAGGCATATGATGAAGTTGGGGAGGGGTGGAATTTAAGAGGGTTGTATGGAAATACTACTTCAGTGAAAGAGTGAGAGATGCCTGGAACAGACTGGCAGCAGAAGTGACGGAGGCAAAAACAGTAAAGGGGCTTCAAGCATGCATGGGATAGTCATAGGGGAATGTTAGTAAAACGGTGAGGGGAGGAGAGAGAGAGGGTCTCAGAACACCAATCAGGGTCTGCGGAGATGGACTAGGCAGAAATCATCTGGGCAGACTGGATGGGCCAAGCAGTCCCTTCTGACAACAAATGCTTTGCTTCTATGTAGAACTAAGTAAGCACTTTAATGTTAAACCTTGATTTTTGCACCTAAATAACTCCATCCCCATTCGATTTACTTGAAATGTGGCACACACAGAGTTAATTCCAGAACAGAACAGTTATGTACTTACTATAACAATAGATCTTCTAGAGAATGTCTTTCATCAGGCCATGCCTTTGAAACTATACCCACATCAGTGATAGGATCACACATAAACTTTTGCAAGCCAGGGGCTGCTCACAAGGACGTCACACGTCAGTGTCTGCATAAACATGGGTGGCCCCATCTCTTCTCAGTTCCCCACCAGAGACTGTGCTCCAAGGACCTCATTATGGAGAACCAGGAGATATAGGCAGCACCCTGCATACCAGTCGAAAAGGGGTGCTGAAGCAAAACTGATGGAAGAAAATGTGCAGAAAAATCCTGTGACCTAATCCTGAAGGGGGAAGGAGGGTGGGTTGGGATGGCCTGATTCTATTGAAGATCTACTGTTATGGTGAATACATAAGTGTTCTGTCTTCTTCGAGGATATCCCTTTCATCAGGCTACACCTTTGGAACGAGTCAAAAGCAGTAACAAAAGTGACAGTATGGGCAGATGATGTGTATGCTTATGACAACTGGGGCCAGATATTCAAAACTTTGCCCCAGGGCTAAATTAGCACTGCACAGCATGCTAAATTAGCCTGGAACCAATAGCCTGCTATATTCAAAAAGGGATAGCCCTGGTGCTAAATCAGCTGAATATAGCATTTTAAGGAAGCCGGGACAACTGGGCTGGGAGGGCAGTGCAAAAATAGCCCAGGAAATAAGACAACTCTGAATATAGCAACCAGGAAGTGCAAACCACAACAGCAGCCCAGTGCACAGTAATGTAAAGGAAGGTAAAGGTGAACTATGTGGCCAATGTGTGTGCTAACAAAGATGTGAATTCATTAAAGCTGCAAGCACCAGCGCATGTGAAATTCTGTAGAACTGTACCATGTTTCTGAATTGTTTGCACGGTTTTGCGTGGCGCTAAGACATTTGCCCGGCACTATTATGTTTGCCCAGTACAAAAATTTGCTATAATTACTGGTGACCCCCCTTAATACATGGAC
This sequence comes from Neoceratodus forsteri, assembly GCA_016271365.2. NCBI lineage: Eukaryota > Metazoa > Chordata > Ceratodontiformes > Ceratodontidae > Neoceratodus > Neoceratodus forsteri. Next base: position 1,102,057,849 of record CM057450.1, on the reverse strand, counting down.
TAGAGCCATGTTTCAAACACCATAATAACCTGTAGAATGGGTTATTATGGCGTTTAGTGTCACTCATTTAAAGGGTGCCACCTCATTGGCCCCAAGTCTGTGTGTGGGTGGGCCGAATACCTGAATAAAACGCGGCTACATTTTTACGTTATGGAGCACCCACACTGATACTTTGCCGATCACCACCCTGGCAGGTACCATTTTAATATACATTTCAATATTTGTCTGGTTGATCCTGCCTCTCCTAATTTGAAAATTTATCTGGTCGATCCTGCAGTTTGTATTGTTCAAGCAGGGCTTGACAGCGGCTGCACTATAGAACAGAGTATGTTGTGGAGGTGCACTGTAATGTAAAAAGAGGAAGAAAACATGGGGGTGCCTGTCTGTGTGTCTGTGTAGGTCTGTGTGTAGGGCTGCTCCACTGGCTTTGCATTAATTCCTCGCACCAGTAAATGATAAAAAATAATGCCTGCGCAAGGTGCGTGTTAATAGAATTTTTCACACACCCTTGGTGTGTGATAATCTCATAAACCCCTCGAGCTTCACTCTGTCGGGGTTTATGGATTATCACGCACCTCGGGTGTGTAAAAAATCCTCATAACACACATCTGCACAGTCATTATTCTCTATATATTCAAAAGTGACATGCAAATGAGCCTACTTAGGCAGTCTGTGGGCAAATATCCAGATTAGCATCTCAGTATGTCCTGATTTGCATGCAGTTTGCCCAGCGCTACTGCAGGGTCCCACTGCTCCACCTGTAGGTCAGTCTGGAAGTACAGGGGCTGGCTGGGTCTGCCCACAGCTCCACCAGTAGGTCAGTCTGGAAGTGCATGGTGGTAGCTGCATAGAATATTGTGCCCCAGGGGACTACATTGCACAGGCACAGATGGTGGTGCTGCATGCAATAGTCAAACTATAGTTCCTGCTGCAGTGCACAGCAGACACTACAGTAACAAGGGGGCCAGTACTGTGAGAGACACAGCAATGCCTATGGTGTGAAGGGCATCAATGACTGCTGCACTTTATACAATGACAGGCCCATCTTGCAGGTGTGTACTGACAGTGGACATTAGTGTTATGCTGTTGTGTGACCCACAGACACATCACCACTGGCATGGGATACTCACAGTGACATATACATGGCTGGCTTTGTGTGCTTTGGTGTCTGTACAGATGTGCGGTATGTGACTGGGGGGGCATATACCATCAGACAGGCACACTGATGTTGGGGTATTCCCTACACTGGACCATTTGCACTGTGTGGATTGTCCCCGCCTTGTGGCAGCACCCAGTATGTGGTGCAGACTGGCCACCTGTACACATTCCCCTCAACACCCTCCATACCCCCTGTGCTGCATGTGTGTGCTGGATTCTGTTGGTGTCCACTGAAGGGTGGTCTGCAGGTGTGTGCTGTATGAACACCCTGCCATGGTGTCCACTGGGCCATCGTGTCACCACTTAATGCCTGGCATGGTTGGGACAAGTGGCAGATGATGGCAACATAGGAGGTGCCATCCGTGTGCAGCAAGTTTCTTCCATGTCTAGTTTATTTCTGTGTTTAATATTTACTGGTTTGGGTCAATAAACCACCATCGGCAGACCCCTTGCAAACTCCATAATTCACACTTGTGAATTACAGAGTTCCATAAACTATGTTGCGCAAAGTTGCACAAAGCTGTGCAAAGCCATAAAGTCATGCAAAGCTGGTTTTCCAGAGTTAAGACTGCCCTTTCCTGGGCGATAATTTGCACCATGCAATGTGTTGTGCTAAGTCACGCAAAATTACTTTGCATGGCGCTAATGCACTGAATATTGCATTGTGCCTGTATTCACGTACACGCCCCCTCTTTTTTTCCCTTGCATACATTATACTTTTGCCCAGCATTAATGCAGTTTGTCATGCTATTTGGCCTTTTGAATATAGTAGACCTGTGCAAACCTGATGCAAATCAAGTGCAAATGGTTTGCGCCCAGAGCAAAGTTTTTGAATATCTGGCCCCTGGCCGTGTAAGATAGCTAGGTCAAAACCTGTTTATCTACAAGACAGTGTCCAGACTGTAATGTTTAGTGAAGGTGTGGACAGTACTCCAACTGGCAGCAACACAAATGTCAGCAGCTGAGACATTTCTAAAACAAGCAACAGAAGTGGCCATGCCTCTGGTAGAATGACCATGGACCACACCAGGAAGCTCCTTACCATGCTCCCTACAACAGAAAGTAGTACAGTTTGCCAAACATTTGGACAAACACTGTTTAGACACAGGAGTGCCCTCTTTCCCAGGTGCAAATGATACAAAAACCTGAGAGGACTTTCTGCAGTCCTTGGTGCAGTTCATACGATACCTGATGATTCTACACACACTAAAGTACCAAGTAATGTTTCCCCAGGATTGGCATACTCTGGAAAATAAACTGGAGGGTGGATAGTTTGATTTAAAGTAAACTCAGACACCACCTTTGGCAAAAACTTAGGATTTGAGAGGGGGCGGAGCTAACACGGTTGAAGCCGGCAGCTTTGTTTGCGAGCTTCACACTGGCGGTCTGTTCTATTGTTAAAAAAAACTAGTTTTGCAACATTGAATTTTCACTAGATGGCTGATAAGAGGGACATACTAACCTCTTCTTCCTCTGAAGAATTAATTTCACCCAGAATTAGACCACTGGAAAAATATTTTAGCTTGAGCACCTGCACCAAGAACCCCAGGAGAGATGGTGGGGAGAATGCCACTTTCACAGCTGGGACACCAAGTGCTGAGTCGCTGAAACATGCAGTACAGCCTCAGGAGCCAGAGCTGTCTATGCCTTTGCAGCAAACTCCTGACTCCAGATGTATTGCCTCAGAGAACCCGGCTACAGAAATAAATACCTCAGGGACATACACAATTTTTGTTCACCTCAGAGAAGTCACTGGCAGTTGATTTGTCTTCGGCACCTGCGACTAAACAAGTAATGTCTTCTGGGGAAAAATCCACATTTGATTCGCTTGGAGACGTTTTGGAAAAGTTACTTACTTGGACTCAAACTTTTGATAGGAAGGTCAGTGTTCTATCTGAGAAGGCAGAGTTTCTGCAGAAGGATGCTAAACAAAACTGCAATAAAATCGAAGCAATGTCGACCAATTTGGAGAATCAAAAGAAGGAAATGGAGAATACCACTAACAAAATAACTGGAATGGAAGCAACAACAGCTAATTTATTAAAAGAAAATCACAATATGTCCTGAAAATTGTGACTCTAAAAAATCAGCAGAGATATTGAAATCTCAGGCTGATTGATCTACCCACAACATTAGATCAAGAGCACGAAACTACCAGGGACATGATGAGAGATGTCTTTGTGCAAATCTTTGAACTACCAGAAGATAATGTACCTTTCATCACACATACATATAGAATCCCACCTAAGATATCAACTCAGGCTGGCATAAATGAATCAATTATTCAGAAAAAAAAGTAATGATTTTCCTGTCAATGGCTTTTGAAATAGATCGAGATCTGATTGAGACTTTCTGGCATTAAAGCACCTCTACAATATAAAAACAATTGTTTCTCTATATATATCCAGACTACTCCTTTCCAACACAACAAAGATATTGTTGTTTCCTAGCATTTAGGCAGCAACTTCTTGAAATGGGAGCCAAATTTCAGTTTTTGGCACCTGCGAAACTTCGGAAAAAATATAAAGGCTCACAATATGTATTTTACAAAATCGATCAAGTTTCGGCTTTCTTTCGGGCATAATACGCTCTAGATAGTAAAAATGGAACCAGTTCGCTAACAATTTCTGAGAAGGAAATGTTGAACAGACACCTATATAAAATAAGGACCTCTCTAGTGGCCTGGATGGGGGGAGGGCAGTTCTTTATTTTTGTGATGGCAATAAAATATCTCCTTTTCTGTTTTGGATTTAATGTATGAACAGGTTAGTGGATGAATAATAATTATATTATAGATGATCTCAAAATTCTGGAAACTATAATATGCTGCTGTTTCATATGAAATAATATTGTGTCTTTTTGGTCTCCTCTCCCCCCCACAACATGTTTTGATCTAGACACATCATATAAATAAAATAAATAATTTTGAGTTTTCAACTCTGAATAGTAAACTTCTGTTATTATATTGTATTTTAAGTCAAAATAATTAAAATAAAGTATAAAAAAAATACTTAGGATTTGTATTTAAACACCCTGGGCCCAATTCTAGAAGGGTGGTGCAAGTCACCGCCAAACACAACTTGTGCCACCCGCAACTGCAACATTGACCCTGCACTCTATTCTAGAAGGGGCAGGGTCATCACAGCTAAGTCCTGTAACTTGTGACATGCGGCCAAGTACGCTGAACTGCAGGCACACATGGCGAGCATGTCGCAAGCCGCAACGCAGGTCGGAAGTGCCCCCACCATGCCCAGCAAGCCATAGGCACCCCGCAGGGCTGCTTACACCCCCATCCCCCGAATCCCACTTTGCACAGCACCCTGCAGGGTGGGGTAGTCAACCACCCCACCTGTGCCCTGACCCAGAGTCGCCAGCCACAAATGCGGCATATACCCAGTGAAGCCCTGGTAGTCTAGTGCCCCCCCCATCACTGTATAATACGTAAATATTGCCCCCATATCCCTGGTAGCCTAGTGCATCCCTGATCATTGTAAAATAGATATTTATCAGCCCAGTTCCTAGTGGTCTAGTGGTCCCCCAAGCAATATAAATAGATCAATATTGCCCCATTTCCTGGTAGTCTAGTATTTCCACATGTGCCAGTCACCCAGCACCCCACCCATCCCCAGCCGGCGACTGGCACAGCCCACCTCTCACCTCCATGGCCAGCCGCCGACTGAGTGCTGTAGGAGAGCTACTGCAAAGACACACTCGTAAATTAATTTCTGAGTGCGTCTTTACAGTAAGTGCTCCTACGGAACTCAGTTAGCATCTGGCCGTGGAGGTGAGAGGTGGGCTGTGCCATTCGCCAGCTGGGGACCGTTGCTGGATGGACTGGCATGGCTGGGTGGGGGGCCATTAGACTACCAGGGTAATGGGGGTGATAAATATCTATTTTACAATGATCGGGGAACCACTAGACTACTAGGGAACGGCAATATATATCTATATTACAATGATCGGTGAAACACTAGGCTACAAGACTATGGGCAATATATTTACAGTGAAAGGCCAAACTACCATTTCTGGTTTTACCATTGCGGACAGGAAACTTGAACTCAGGGAATGGGTGGGGTTGCCACCCCCTGGGAAGCGTATCTTGGATGAGTTGGGGGTCGGTTGGTGTGGCCAGCCCTGCAGGTCAATTACTGTGGGACTTGGGGGGCAGGGGGTGGGCAGCCCTGTGGGACACCCACAGGGGTATGTTCGGCATGGGGGTGAGGGTCACTGTGCAATGTCTACAGGACCCCCAGGGGGTGTCCGTAAGTTATACCAGCTAAAAGTTGGTATAACTTACATTGCCAGTTCTCCTCTGGGGGTAGAGTCCCGACATTGGGGACTTTGTTGCTGCCCTTCTGGAATAAGGTGCAACTGCTGCCGTAAACCCTCTAGCACCATGTTGGGGGTTTGTGAATTGCAACCGCGGCGTAACTGTTGCTGTCGAAGTGGCCTACACCATGTCGTCAGGCCACTTTGTAGAATCGCATACGTCGAGCGATGGTGTGTTGCTACACGCTTCATTCTACTTGGCACAAGTGCTGTTACACCAGGCATGACTGTACTAGAATCGGGCCCCCTGTCTTTGCAAAAAATCAAATATGGGGGCTCATGTAGCCCGTAGCTCTGAAATTTGTCAAGCAGAAGTAATGGTAATCAATAATAACAATAACGATTTCCATGAAAGAAAGCACTGGCTGTTAACTTGCAGCAGTCAAAAGGAGCCAAAGTAAGCTTTTCCAACACAAAATTGAAGTCCCAAACTGGGATTGGATTCCTAATTGGAGGTTTCAAGTGCAGTATACCTCAAAAAAGTATGGGATACTTCTAGTTAAGCAATTACATGGCCATCAGCAGGGGCAGGAAAGGCTGAAATAGTTGCCAAATGCACCTTGAGGAAGGCATACTGGAGCTCTGTGTCTGAAAGGGACAAGAATTCTAACACTGCATTAACTGGGCAAGTAAAAGGATCCAGGTGCTTGGAGGCGGTCCACAATGTAAACTGCTTCCACTTCAAAGAGTATGTCTGATGGAGGGTTTTCTAGCAGCCACCAGGACATCAGCCAATTTAGAGGATACCCCAAACTTTACTAAGACTGTGTCATCAGGAGCCATGCCTATAGATGCAGGGATTTCAGGTCCAGATGGACTAGAGACTCCCTGTTCTGTGACCATAGGCCCTTGTACAGTAGCAGAGGCACTAGGGGTTCTACTGCTAGCTGTTGGAGCAACGAATACCTGATCTGTCGAAGCCAAAGAGGAGCAATTAGGATGAAAGTGGCTTCCTCCACCTGTAATTTGAGTAACGTGTCCCATCAAAAGAGTGAATGTATTTACGCAAATGAATAACAGTGCGTGAAAAACAGCGAACATCATATTAGTGACATGGTATTTGTAGTGAATGGTTATTTCAGCGATGTAGGCAGCTCCCCCTTTCCCAGACGTGTTATATGAAATCTGCCCACCTCCTGACTTTGTCCCCCTCCACGAATTGCATTCCCCTCCAAGTGAGACTACTAATCTACCCCCACACTAACTCCCCCCCAGAGTGCCTTTCCCCTCCTTGCTCCACTTCTGTAAGTTTCATATTTTTGTTTTCCTCTGTTTTTCGTCACTTTGAGTACTCACTGTTATTGGTACTTGCTATTTTTGTTGGTACTGATTTTTCTGCGCTCCTATTGTTCTCACGATTTTGCTTTTGCTGTTTTGACATAGAACCTTTGAGTAACACTCTCTGTATTGGAGGAAAGTTAGGTAAGGCATACAGAAACTTCCCATTCCAAGGGAGGTACAACGCATCTCACCAGAAAACTTCAGGCCCTGGACCGAGCCAGCAAAAATGAGGCAGTTTTGCATTTTGTGGGGAGGGATGCAGAAAGGTCCAACTCTGAGAAACTCCACCTTATGAAGAGATCTTCCACCACTGAGGCCAGCAGTTCCCATTCATGCAGACTGGACTGTGACCAGCTTAGCCTGTCTGCCAGGTCATTTTGGGCCCTGAAAGCTGTATAGCCAAGAGTTCTAGGCCATGTTCCAGAGCCCACTGCCACACTCTCATTGCTTCCCTGCCTAGCGGGTATGAATATGTCCCCCCTTGTTTCTTGATGTAATGCATTACACTGACATTGTCTGTTTGTACTGACAGTGGGCCTGGCATCAGATGTGCTTGAAATTCCTGGAGATTGCAGAGAGCATCCTACATCTCCAGGACATTTATATGCAAGTTTTTCTCTATCTGGATCCAAGTGCCCTGTGTTTGGTAAGAACCAAGTTGCATTTCCCACCTGGATCCCGAGGCATCCGAGGTGAGAACCTGTGATGGGGTTGGACTCTGAAATGGTACTCCCTTGAAGAGGTCGGTGTGGTCCATCCACAACATCAAGGCCTTTCTCAGAGGAGATGTAACTAGTACAGATTTGTCTAGGCTGTCAGTGGATTGTTCTCACTGGACTCGTAGAGACCACTGTGAGATCCTCATGTCCAAGCGAGCCAATGGTGCTGCTACAATGGCTGCTACCATATGGCTACACCAGGTGGACCTGTGCTAAAAGATGTTCTGCTCTGTCCAAAGAGAAGAATTCACGACACTGACCTGCGTCTAGTACTACCACTATGTACTGCAGTCTTTGACAGGGGGTCAGTACTGACTTTGGCAGGTTCACAGTCACCTCTAGGTGGTCGAATAAGGCCCTGGTTCGAGTCAGGGTGTGTAGCAGTTGTTCTCTGGACTGGGGCTTCAATAGTCAATTGTCCAGGTAAGCAAACACATACAGCCCTTCCTTGTGGAGGGTTGCTGCTACCCTTGCCAAGCATGTGGTAAAGACACATGGGGCAGAAAACAAGCCAAAGAGCAAGACTGAACTGTAATGTTTCCATTCTAATAGGAATCTCAGATACTTTCTATGATTCTTTCTGATTTTGATATGAAAGTACGCATCCTTCATGTCCCAAGAACAGATCCAGTCTCCTGTGTTCAGCAAGGGAACAAGGGCTTGTAGGGAGACCATCCAAAGCTTCTTGTACTCTATGTAGAAGTTCAGGTCTCTCAGGTCTACAACTGGTCTCAAGTCTCCTGTCCACTTGAGGACCAGGAAGTATCTAGAGAAGAAGCCCCTGTTCCTCTGCTTGGCAAAAACTGGTTCGGTGGCCTGTTTTTGAAGCGAGGCATTTATCTCCTCCTTAAGCAGTGACATGTGTCCTGGAGGATACATGTAGACAAGTGGCGGATGATCTGGAGGGGTCTCAGAAGTTCCAGAGCATGACCTTTTGCAGTGATGTCCAGTACCCATGTGTCTATAGTTATCTCCCTCCAGTTATTCATGTGAAGAGAGATCCAGCCCCTTACAACCACCCCTGACAGCAGTGGTGGTTGTGGGGTGTATGGCTACAAGTCATTGTGAACCAGTGGGGGAAACATCACCATCTCTGCCTCCTCTAGATGCTTTGGCATGGGCATCTGGAAAAGCCTAACTGGGAAGGCTCCAGCACCATTACCTCTGCCATGTTGCCTGTAGGTAGGTCTGCCACCACTTGTTGGATAGGGACAAAACTGATTGCAGCCCTTTCCCCTGCCTGGTATAGGGTATAGGGACATAATTGACCTTAAGAGTCATTCTAGAGGATTGGAGGCCTTTCAAAGCCTCCTCCTCATCATGCCTAAACAGTTTATATCCTCTAAAAGGTGTATTTAATGCAGCTTGTGCCCATCATTAGCAAACCCAGCTATTCTGAGACATGCACATCTTCTCATGCAAATGCTAGATACATCAGCCCTGGCAGAGGCATCTCAGACATCACAGGCTGAGCAGATCAATTGCTCGCCCATCTCAGCCCCTGCAGTTAAGGATTTCATATGCTTTTGCCTGACCTTTAGGAAGGGTCTGTGCAGTCACCTTGGCATTCCTCCAGACAATGTTCTGGTATTTTATCATATGTGCACAGACCAAGTAAGGCAGAGGTATAGGTACGTTTGCCCATAGCATCCAGCCTTCTGGATTCCATATATGGAGGCAGGGAGTGCATATGTTTGGTTAGCCTGGATCTGCCATGTGCAGCTGTAATAACCACTGAATCGGTTTCAGGCTGGTTCACATAATAAGAGTTATGAGATGGTGTTAGGTACATCTTGTCAGTCTTCTTAGGGACTGCTGGTATAGCACTGAGCCTATCCCAGGCAGCATAAGTGGTATCATCCTTGGCTGGGTAGAGTGGAGGGATGATTATGGGGGGGGGATTCAGGTACCACCAAAAACCCCAACAGCTTCCTCTTCTACAGTGAACCCCATAGCTGCTTACATTTTTTGCATCATGGTTTGAAAAGCGGGATCCTCTAGTGGTGACCTTGGTGTATTTACCACGGACTCCTCACTGCAAGAGGAAAGGGTGGAACTAGTACCAACATGAATTCAAATTCCAGTGCTATGGTTCAGCAATAAGGAGCAGCTCACTCAAAATGTCAGTAACACTCAGGAAGAAAAGAGAGAGTACTCACTGCAAGAGTGGAGCTAGCAACAGGCCAGTACTTGTCCCCAGTATAACACTCCACTTCCTCATAACCCACTTCCATTATGAGATCTGGGTTGTATTCCACCTCATCATTGTCCCCCTCGAGGACGGGGATGGAGGAGCACACTGGCGATGCTGGTAGCAGTTGAGTGGGTCCTTTAGGTATAGTATTGTATTGAGGCATTAACGGGGTCTTCTGGGTGTTTGAGACTTCCATTGTTGGTAGGCTAGGCTGGTTTGGCAGGCCTGGTTGGAGGTGATGTATAATTTCAGAAAATGATACTAGTACTGATTGTGCACCGACAATGCCTGTACTAGGGGCTGCGACTGTAATATTCAATGACTTGTTCAGATGCAGTGAAGCCAGCAACGTATCATTCATAATAGACCTGATAGCATCTAAGCCAAGCCCTGACCTTGTTGTATGGTTGATTTTCAGAGGGGCTGAAGTCACCACCACCAGGGTGGATGATGACGATGATAAGAAAGTACCTGCTTGCTGCAACGATGACCTGGGGCAGGTTGGTGAGGCCTTAGCCTTATCTTTGTCATGGTGCTTATGCTTGTGGCTGCCAGCTGATGACTTATCTTTGGATTTTGACAACTGTGATTTGGTCAACAGGGCTGGTGACATGGACTTTTCTTGAGTTGTTTTTCCATGGCCGCTAAAGTTTTCTTAAGTACAAACTTTTTTAGCACCCCTTTTCTGCATCACCTGGTAGCAAAGTTAAAGCCTTTGCAGATTTTGCATGATTTAACATTGTGGGAAAGGCCTAAATAGCAGACACACACTTTGTGGGCATCGTCTTTAATAAATCTTCTCTCTGCAATCGCAATACCACAATAAAGTTGATGGTTCTTTCAGCAGCATGCAGAAGCAGAAAGTCACTAACAAAGTGATACTTTTCTAAGAGGAAAATAAAAACAACAGCAGCAAGTAGTCAGCATTTCTTTGAGCAGGCCCGACAAGTACGATCAGTGGGAAAAGAACTGAGGAGTGATGGGGCCACCCACATTTATGTAGATGCTGATGCATGACGTTGTTGTGGGTTGACTCTGGTCTGCAAAAGATTTGGTGTGGTCCTAGCAGTGATGCAGGTTTAGTTCCAAAGGTGTGGCCTGATGAAATAGGTATCCTTGAAGATCATCTGTGGATCCTGAATATGTTGTGGCAGTCGGTTCACTGGGGGCAAAGTTATACAGGTGCAAAAATATAAAATTTGCCAAAATTCAGACCTCTTTTTGCTGCCTATAACTAAAAATCTAGGAACATTTCAAACTGGAAACTTACAGGGTTTCCCCGAGGTGTGTGCGTTTGTGCTTTTTATGTCCCTAGCGTGCCCCATTTTTGAGAAAGTAAGGAAAACCCCACCCATGTGGTTAGTTTACAAAGTGAACATTCTATGGATAACTGATTTTTTTTTATGACCGTATTTCTAAATTAGTTTGTTTGATGAAAATGCATGCATGTCTGAGGGGGCAAGGCAATATGCATCACCATGAGTAGATCCCTGATGCTGTAAACGGCATCCATTTAATAGGAAACAGTGTTCATTCTGCAGGGGCAAAGCTACTTGTCTATGTATAGCTCCGCTCCCTCTGAATGGATGCTATGTGAAGATTTTAATGTGGTGGCCATTTGTACCACGTCCTGCTAAGCTGTGATGATTGAGATAGTGCCCAATCCCCGGTGCCAGTTCAAAATTTAAGAAGCAAATTTATATTCCACACCAGGGTGCCCACCCTTCATGCTAGTGAACTCATTACCTCCTGGGCAGCCATTTTGTGTCAGGTAAACAATGGATAGTTTGGACTTCATATGGAGCTAGTGGAGGTAATGAGTTAAGCCCCCCTGGTCCCATATTGTCCTCCCCCCAGAACATATAAATCATCTGACACTGGGGTGCCTAATCTCTGGTGCCGGCTCGAACCCCCACCCACTGCAGTGGTGTGCGACACTGAAGCGCCCACCCCCCTGGTGCTGCCAAACATCAAGCTGACTCTGGGGTTTCCAATCCCCAGTGTCAAGTAGCTGTAGAATAAAAATGGTCCCTCAATTCTTTTCTTTCTTTTTTTTTAACTGTATTAAAGAAAACAATCCATTAATTTCTATTGCACGGCTGCTGTTCCCTTCCCCCTGCCCACCCCACTCACCCTTTCACTCTGCAACCACCACCCCACTCACCTACATCCCTTACTTACCAACTTGGGTTCAACACCATAAATCCTGTCTGGACTGAAGATATGTCCTCTTCCATCAATGCTGGATTGTAAATTGAGAAAACAAGGCTAGTGCAGTCAATGAGCTCAATTTTCGAAGCCCAAATCTTGATGCGAGGAGCCTGCATCAAACAGAATTGATGCAAGTGGCTTCTTGCATCAGATGTTGTGCCAAGCCTGATTTTCTAATGCGCACTGTGTCCACCACTGGACCACTTGTGCTGAACTGGCCCTGCGCCAGGGTCGCACTCAACATGAGGATGTGCCGAAGCACTAGGGGGTTTGCGCCATGGTGGGGCTGCCATATCCCCTAATATGAGATTCTGGAAGCCACCCAAGAGTGCACAGATCCTACTGTTAGACCAGCCTGGGGTTGATCTAATTTGCCGTGCACCAATGCTGCAGCCTTGGCTGGGTAGGGTGACCCTGTGGCCCCCTGGAGAAGGCATCTATACATCCTCCAACACCTGCCAGACCACTGCTGGAATGACTGATGGTCAGTAGCAGGTCAGACTCCAACCCCCCCCCGTGATGGCGCTGGTGTTCCCCCATCTGTCCACGATGTCTTGCTCTTGCCCAGTCGGGCAGTTGTCACCCCCACTTCCTCCCAGACTGCCCCTTCCCACTCCCTGGTAACCTGGGCATGCCTAAGATGACCCACCAGCCACCAGGGTGACTGCCCGGTGGGTCGCTATCACTGTCACAAGTGCCACAAGCCTGTCCTGTGGCTTGTGGCATCAGCGTCTGTTGTACCTAATCTTCACCGCAGCAGTTGGCTTACGGCAAACTTGGGGACTTAGGCACCAGGATCCTGCTTTTTATAAAATTGAGTGCAGGGTCCCTGGCGCACCCAGACTAAAATGGCAAACCATAGCAATATGTACAAAGAGCAATGTCCTGAAAAAAAGTGCAGGAAGATTGCACTGGAGGTATAGTAAAAATATAACCATCAGATTTGCTCTGATGTGATGACCTTAATCTCTTTGTATTAGAAAAACTGCTGGGTTACATCTCACTGAACCTGGGAAACAGCAAACACATCATACTTCTGGGACCCAAACACTGGTCAGAGAAACTTCCAGATTACCTAGTGCTTGACATGCATCAATCTTCAACCCAATGTACCTACCAAGATCTCAGTCAGAGAGTGTGTGTGTGTGTGTGTGTGTGTGTGTGTTACTGTATATCAACAAACAAAACAAAATGGTAATATTAAATGCACGCTGAAAACAAAGTTAAAATCATCATTTCGACCTTGTATCTTCTTCAGGAAATATCTAAAACAGAAATCAGCAAAGTTAGTGTAGAGGGGAGGCAAAATAAGAGATATGTATGTGGGGAAAGAAAAACAGGGAGACTCTGGGAGAAGAAGTGATAAATGGCAAGATAAAAAGAGAATCTGGAAAACAAAAAACGTGATGATGGGAACATGATGATGGGGACTGTATATGTACCTTGTTCAAGTTGCTGTTTATAAATATGTCCTTGATTATTGGATATCAACATACCTACTGTACATGTCATTCTGTACATAATTATGGTGATAATCTATAATGTTGTAACATTATATCTCACTTATACAGTACCTTATGTCTCACACCCATGTCACAGTTTTGTCCATCATAGTCTTCGACTTGCTTACCAGGTTAAATACATTTCAATAAATAAATGAATTGAGGGTAGTACTTTCTGGTACTTTGACAGGGTCATGGATGTTTTACTAGTAACATTAACGCTTTGCTGTTGCAGCTTTTAAAGCACACACATCCATAGCCGCATAATGAATAGAAGGTACACAGCAAGATTTAAAAAACACTCACATCCTTCCTGCCCCAAAAGAATGAGATAAATCAGGTGAGCTAATGGATCAGCTCTACAACAGCAGCAACTAGGAGAGTCTCCTACATTGAACATTAGCCACTGTAGTTCCTTCACCACTCATCCTTCCCAGAATGGCAGAAAACAAAACCTCATACAGTATGAAAAGCTGATCCCTCAATTCATCACCATCACACTGACCTCGCAGTGAAAGTACAGTTACCTAAGAACTTACCATAACAGTTGATCTTGAAGAGGAGCTCTTGCAGCAGGCCAACACCAGTAGGACTGAACCGTCAGTCACCAGGACCCCATGGAAAACTTCTGGCTAGCAGTCTATAGCGAGGGACCACCCGCCAACATCAGCATGCTGATGTCCACCTATGGTATAAAAGGGGCAGTCCCCCAGACCTATCTCAATTCTCCCGCCAGAGAGCCCGGCACACAAAAAACAGTAAAGAAAAACCAAGGTAGTTCCTCAGAGCTGAGGAAAGGAATAGCCAAAGCAAATCAGAATTAGTATCGGGGGAAGGAGGCAGGGGATCAGTGCCTGCTGCAACAGCTCCTCTGAAAGATCTACTGTTTTATGGTAAGTTCTTGCGTAATTGTGCTATCTTACATCAAGTGAGCTCTTGCAGCAGTAGGACTTGGTCCCAAGCAGTACCGGAAATGATCAAAAGTCAGCTGGTAGGAGGCAAACAGACAACAGAAGGGGTGGAAAGGATGAGAAGGGACTTGGCAAGGTTGGAGGAATGGTCAGAAGTATGGCAGCTTGGATTCAATGCAAAGAAGTGCAAAGTAATGCACCTGGGAAACAAAAACCCAGGGGAAGAGTACACAATATGGGGGAGGTAGTAACAACAACAAAAATGGAAAGGGACCTTGGGGTAATGATAACAGATGACCTAAAGGTTAGCAACAGTGTGAGAAGGCAGTAGGGATGGCTGGGGAGATACTGGGATGTATAGGGAGAGGCATCACCAGTAGAAAACAGGAAGTTGTTATCCCTCTGTACAGACAGTTGGTGAGACCCCATCTGGAGTACTGCATCCATTTCTGGAGACCCCATCTCCACAAGGACATAGACAGGATGGAGGCAGTCCAGAGGAGGGCAACTAAAATGGTGCAGAGTCTGCAACAGAAGCCATACGAGAAGAGACTAAAGGAGCTTAATATCTATATCCTTGAGGAAAGGAGGGAGAGGAGGGACATGATAGAAACTTGTAAGTACCTCAAGGGGATCAACGTGTACTGTCACCGCAGTGACTCCCTGATGGCGAACACCACCACAGCGACAGGAATCAGGCAAAATCTGCCCATCACTGTGGTGGTCTGTGTGCCGATCGGGACTGCCTCGCTGGGTCATTGCCCCCCCAGGTACAACTCTGACTCTGAGTTAGAATCCTAGATACCGGGGGGTGGTGGGCGGAGCCCCACAAGGGTTCGAGACTAGCCCCGATTATGGCGCCAACATCCTGTGGCTACAATGCTGACAGTCTGCATTGTAGCTAATGCTAGGGATGTCGGTGCTAGCACTGTCGAAAATGCTATACGTAACCGGAATCAACAAAGTCCAAGAGGGTAGCATCATTCAGAAAAAGAGATGTGCAAGAACAAGGGGACACAATCTGAAGATAGAGGGGGAATGGCTCAGGGGCAATGTGAGGAAGTTTTTTTTCACAGAGAGGGTGGTGGACGCATGAAACGGCCTTCATGAGGAGTTTGTGGGGTCAAAAACAGTGGGAGAATTCAAGAATGCACGGGACAGACATAAGGCAATTCTTGTGGGGAGTAGGAAGAAATAGGCTGTTGGTTAACTAGGATCTGCAGCTTATCCAGTAAGTAGGGAAATGGGCAGACTAGGTGGGCTAAGCTGTCCTTATCTGCCGTCAAAGTCTTTGTTTCTATGTAAAAGGCTGTTCAAGAAAGAAGACCCTGAAGAACAGCTAGGATGAAGTTGGCCCTACGCCTGGAAGCAATGTCCAAGCTATAATGGCAGACAAACGTGTGAACCTAACTTCAAGTGACAGCTGCACAAATGTACATAGCAGAGGCAGAAGAGGTAGCCATACCCCTGATATAGTGACCCTTGACCGCCCCAGGCAAGGGCTTGTTGTACTTACCATAACAGTACACAATGCAATTTGCCAACCATTTAGACAAACACTGTTTTGAAACAGGAGCCCCTTCTCTCTTAGGGGTTAATGAAACAAACAACTGATCAGTCTTGCAGACTGATTGGTGTGATCTGTGTAATAACATAGCACCATTCAAAGTATGCAACAAGGCCTTCCCCTGATTGGAATATTCAGGGAAATAAATGGGTAGGTGGATGGATTGGTTTAGCGTGAACTCAGACACCACCTTGGGCAGAAACTTAGGATTTGTCTGCAAAGACACCCTGTCTTTGTGGAAAACTAAGTAAGACTCTTTACACATCAGAGCCTGAAGCTCAGAAATCCTCTGAGCTGAGTTAACAGCAACTAAAAATAAACTTTCCACCACAGAAAGTGCAGCTTGCAAATCGTGGCCAGCTCTAAGGGAGGCAGAGTGAGCTTTTCCAACATAAAGTATACCCCCAGGATGTAAGGGACTCCCATTATATACCTCTGTGGCTTCACCTTGAGCGACATATACTTAGAGACATGGGGATTAATTCTGCAAGCCTACTGTACTTCCCTTGCTTCCCACAGCACTACACACATAGGTTAAGATTCATAGACAATTCTGTAAATCCTTTAGATACAATAATCAGAAGGATATCTCCCAGCCATTGCTGGGTAATCCCAATTTTAAAGTGGGTGGGTGCAAGTTGAATGCGTGGGGGATGCTCTTACTCCCTCCGATCACGGTTAAAGACCTATTTGCCCATGGGAGAGTGAAATCAGTGATTGAGCTCGTAGATTGCCTTCACTTGCCGAGGAAATACTCCTTCCTTATCTATTAACTCAGGCATATGTTAATCAAATGGTTTGGCCTTGGCCTTTGGTATATCAATCAAGGAACAACCCTACACGAATTCCAAGATCTGGCCTTGCAGCCACATGCCGTATCTCGCATAGTGTCAAGTTTATTTGCCACCCTAAATCCCACTGTAAGGGGCCAGTCCTTATACTGGTTGAATGCCCTCCCCTCTACTCCTTTTGACCAGGACAAAATTTGGCATGGCATTTATCACAAACCCACTCAGCAGGTCAGCCCTCTACTCCCAAAGTACCAACCTCCGAGCACAATCTTGTGAACAGTTAACAGAACAAGGTAACCCTCTTATCTGTTTTTGTGAATTCGAATCAACCTTTGGTCTCAAGTTCTGGAGGGATTCAAACTGTGAACCTCTTGTTAGCATACCCAATGTACAGGGTCAGATAATTCTGTCTTCGGGGGGCCAGATATCTTTGCCTACGGGCACCTAACCAGGTGTTCAGAAATGAACCCTTAAAAACTGTAATAAAAGACCTCAGAGTTAAAATGCTTACCTTTTCCCAGTTTGGTATCACCATTCAAGCTTATGCACAGTGTCTGCTTTAACCATATATACTCTATTTATAAAGGAAAGAAATCAAAGACAGACCAAGTAAGCTCTAAAAATAGAGTTTTACTAAAATAGAAAAAAAATGTGTAACATAAAATACAGAACTATTATATCACAAGACATACAAATCTCATAAACAAAAAGGTTTTAACAGTGCAGTTCTTACTACAGGACTTAGATTTCTCTCTCTCTCTCTAAATACCTGCTTAAAGTGCTCACAGATGTTTCTTTGTCAGAGTCTAGATAGAAGTGTCTCTGTGAAGTAAAACAGAATATTCGTTAAAGAAAACTGTATTTGCCATCCCCTTGTGTGAGGTCACCTAGCTCCTCCTCTGTCAGAATATATAACAAATATCTATACAAAACAGGATATCTTGTCAAGTATTAAATTCTGTAATCCTCAGCATAACTCATGTTTTCCTCAAATGACTTTCTTCAATCTATGATAAGCTTCCTCTCTCACATAGACATCAAAAAACATTTGCAACTTCACACCTGTGTGTAATAACCTGGGTTTCCCTCCAAACATTATAAAATGGATATGATCTTTCCTCTTAGCATCTGGCAAGCTATAATTAGCCACCTAAACAGGATATCCTCAACTCAAGCCTCTTCCAGCCTGTAATTATCTTCTTGCCTTCCATGTAACACCTTGAATCTAAAACCTGTGTGTGTGTGTGTGTGTGTGTGTGTGTGTGTGTGTGAGAGAGGGATCTCACATGCTGGTTCAGCATTTCTCAAGAGAGACAGTCCATAACCCATTTTTGTATTACAAAAAATGATACAGTGATCAGAACCAGCTGTCCAAGTGTCACAGCGTTTACCTTTACACTGCAAATGACAGGTTGAGACTGATGCTGTTCTACATTTTGTATAATATTTATCTCACACCTGTCAAATGTATGGCATGGGTAAATTGCCTGTCCAAACATGTTTTAGATGTGGCCAGGGTCAAGGAACATTGTTGCATATTTTCTGGTACTGCCCTAAGGTGGCCCCCTTATGGGCTACCATACAAGCCAAGGCGGATCCTCTCCTGGGTCTACAAAATCTGTTTACACCTCAAATTTGTGTATTGGACGACTTCTCTATAGTTGAAGTGAAAGAAAGATGGTACCACATTAACCTTATTTCCCTTTCAGTTAAAAGAGTAGTATTGCGGCACTGGAAGGACCAGACTACTCTTTCATATCAAGAATGGATATCGGAATTCTTCCATAACCTTAAATTAGAGAAATCTATAGCTAGTATAAGGGGCAAGATGTCTCTATGTAACTCAAAGTGGGAAAAGCTTCATACGTTATGATCTATTATCCCTGCCCTGCTAGGGGATAAAGCCGCTCCTGGACCAGGGTATCACTTCAGCCTATTTCTATAGGCTTATGCAAATATGCTACTTTCCTGCTTTGCTTGTTGGATACTCCTTTTTTTCAGCCCTTATTATGGGCATGGGCCCTAGCCCTAAAGAATATATAATCTGTGTTCTAGAAGCACATCATTTACCTTTACGCACAGGAATATATGATTTTCCTTTTTTCCCTAGTGACCTTTTTACACTAGCTTTCGGGGTTGGGGAGGGTTGTTGGTTATGAGGTCTAAGGGCGGTGGGTTTGGGTAGGCTTGTGGAAGAGTGGGAGGGGGGGTTCTCTTAGAGGGGATTATCACTTGTTTTATGTCCTGTAATGATTGTATGTGGTTTATTGCTCCTTAGAAAATGGGCTTTTTATTTCCTGGCATCTGATTGGCTAGTACCCTTGCCGGGGGGTACATTAACTTTCAATAGATGCCCAGGAAATAAAAAGTACCAGTCTATAATGCCCCTTCACCCATGGAAGTATCCTAGTGCCAACCCAGTTTCCTAACTGGCTGTAAGCACCAAATTTAAATTTCAAAATGCCGACATTTTTTCCTGTCCCTTAGCGAGAGACATTGCTCATATAATGCTGTGCCATCTCCCCAACAAGACCACAAATCATGAGTCTTTTGTTGTTAAAAAAAAACATTAACTATGTCATTTAACAGCAGCACTGAATAGGTTCAAACACAGTGCAAGCAGTACAGTCCAGCAACCCGTAGTACATCTCTCCCCCCGTCCTGTCAACGATCTCTTGGGTCACTTTTTTATTAATACCCTGCTCAGTCTCCCAGCTGATCACTGAAAGCCAGTGCAAATCATGCAAATTTGCATTTCTCTTTCCAGCTCATATTTTGTTCAAAATCTACAGACCTTGTGTCCATACTCAACAGCTTCATGGTGCAGCCACGAGCCACTATCACTCCTCGCAGATTTCCCGAGGATGAATAAAAAATTATTGTTAACACACAAAAAGCTGAGGTGCATATCAGAGCTCAACTACCATAGCTTGTGCCACATCCTCATTTTGTTTCCTAATCTCCAGAAGAAAAGTTTTCTTTTCTTTTAACGTCTTACCTCTGACCGCAAACTCTGACAGCTGCCAGGTCACCGACTCCACTACAACAGTCACCTGATCCTTAGTCCCGCTCGCAGAACATCTTCACACTACTATATAAAACTGCACATCTTCCAACAGCACTACCATGAAAGTGAATAATAAAAAAGAAAACTGCAGAATGCAACTTTGGGGAGGGAGGTGTCTTCAACAATCTGTTTAAAAGTACATTGCTGTGCAGCCCTCCCCATACTTCCGGGTCATGCAGTCCACTTCTGGCAATCATTCGGCATTAGGGTCGCGCTATTCTCACAGTTCTTCCATTTGCTTGGTTCTTTTCAGTAACTAAGAATCACCAATTTTTTTTTTTATCAACTATCTTTGTTTTATTTTTTTATTTTTTTTTTGTGATTTATTTCCATGGCAGTACAACTAGGGCATGTGTACTCTAATGTAGAGTGCAGTGTGCAGATGTACCATGTCAAATGAAGGCGTAGGAACTATTTTATTATAACAGTTATTTTAAACTAATTTTAGTTAAGTTTTAAACCAAACTTACATTCTTTTACAGTACCCATTTTCCTCGTGAGTCCAGGCCTCATTACCCTTGGGCTAACGGTATTGCCTAATACCCACCCTGCCTGGTATTATTGCTTGCATATGCTCTGCATTTGTCTTGTAAGGAAGAAAATTGAAATAAAGTATATTAAATTTAAAAAAGCTTTTCCAACATAAAAAGAAGGTCCCATGGAGGGACAGGGTCATGAATGGGAGGTTTCAAATGCAGGATACCCCGCAAGAATATGCAGGATACCTCCAGCTAGGCAACAGCTTTGCCCTCAATAGGTGCATGATATGCAGTGATGGCGGAAAGGTGCACCTTAAGCGAAGAATAGTATTGGAGGCATTGTCATGGAGAGAGACAAGACTTTGGCAGATTGATCGTGATCCCTAGAGTCTGGAAGAGCTGAAAGGTGCCTTCCAGGGTCTGTAACAACAGAGTCCTGGAGGGGGGCTGTGAGCAGCCAGTCGACCACATAGAGGAACAGATAAAAGCCTTGCCTCCTCAGAGCTGCAGCTACCACTGCCAGGCACTTGGTAAACACCCGAGGTGCCAAGGAAAGGCCAAAAGGGAAGGCCTGGAACTGAAAGTGGGTCCCATGAAAACAGAAATGGAGGAAGTGACAGTGGGCAGGGAAAACTAGGATATGGAGGTAGGTATCCTGTATATCCAGAGAACAGAGCCAGTCCCTCAGGTGAAGGAGGGGCAAAAGACCCTGAAGAGTCACCACCCTGAACCGCTTGTAATCTATGTAGAGATGCGGGTGACTGAGGTTTAAAATTGGTCTCCGGTCCCCCATCTTCTTGGGGATTAGGAAGAAGTGGGAGTAGAACCCTTTCCCTCTTTGGATCCAGGGGATGGGATCTATGACCCTTTTGCACAGGAGAACCTGGATCTCTTCTCCGATAGAAACATAGACTTTGATGGCAGATAAGGACCGCTTTGCCCACCTAGTCTGTCCATTTCCCTACTTAGAGGATAAGCTGCAGATCCTATTTAACCAACAGCCTATTTCTTCCTACCCCCCACAAAAATTACCTTATGTCTGTCCCATGCATTCTTGAAAACTCCCACAATTTTAGACCCCACAGCCTCCTCAGGAAGGCTGTTCCATGCATCCACCACCCTCTCTGTGGAAAAATACTTCCTCACATTGCCCCTGAGCCGTCCTCCCTCTATCTTCAAATTTTGTCCCCTTGTTCTTGCACATCTCTTTTTCTGAAAGATGCTATCCTCTTGGACTTTGTTGATTCCACTGAGGTTCTTAAACGTTTCTATCATGTCCCCCCTTCCTCAAGGGTATACATGTTAAGCTCCTTTAGTCTCTCCTCATATGGCTTCTCTTGCTGACCCTGCACCATTTAGTTGCCCTCCTCTGAACTGCCTCCATCCTGTCTATGTCTTTGCGGAGATGGGGTCTCCAGAACTGGACACAGTACTCCAGATGGGGTTTCACCAACTGTCTGTACAGGGGGATAACAACTTCCTGTTTTCTGCTGGTGATGCCTCTCTCTATACATCCCAGTATCCTCCAAGCCCTCCCTACCTCCTTCTTACATTGCTTGCCAACCTTAAGGTCATCTGATATGATTACCCCCAGGTCCCTTTCCGTTTTTGTTGTTACTACCTTCCTCCCATTGTATAATCTTCCCCTGGGTTTTTGTTTCCCAGGTGCATTATTTTGCACTTCTTTGCATTGAATCCAAGCTGCCATGCTTCTGACCATTCCTCCAACCTTGCCAAGTCCTTTCTTATCCTTTCCACACCTCCTTGTGTATCAACCCTGTTGCAGATCTTTGTGTCATCTGCAAAGAGGCATTCTTTTCCTTCCAATCCCTCTGCAATGTCACTTATAAAGACATTAAAAAGGACTGGACCCAGTACTGAACCCTGCGGTACCCCACTAATAACCCCTCTTTCTTCAGAGTGGACTCCATTTACAATTACTTTCTGTGTCCTTTTGTCCAGCCAATGTTTTACCCAGGCTACCACCCTGGGACCCACTCCCAGGCTGGTTAATTTGACTATTAATCTTTGTGTGGGACTGTGTCAAATGCCTTGCTAAAGTCTAGGTATGCCATGTCCACAGCCCCTCCCTTGTCTACTACTTTGGTCACCCAGTCAAAGAAATCAATTAGATTCGTCTGACATGACCTTCCCACTGAATCCATACTGCCTTGGGTCCTGTGCCCCACTGGCCTCTAGGTACTCAACAATTCTTTCATTCAGAAGTGATTCCATCACTTTCCCTACCACAGAGGTCAAACTGGCAGGTCTGTAGTTTCCTGTCTCTGTCTTGGTCCCACTTTTGTGAAGAGGAATCACATCTGCCTTCCTCTAGTCCTCAGATACCACACCATCCTTCCATGATTTGCTAAATAGGGTAGTCAGTGGTGTCACTAGTTCCCTGCTTAATTCTTTTAGAATTCTGGGGTAAATTCTTTCTGGCCCCATTGCTTTGTCCACCTTTAGTTTTAGGAGTTCTTTCAGAACCCTTTCTTCTGTAAAAGGACTGGGATCGACCCCCCTATCCAGTGTGCTTCTGTTAATTGGATTAGGCACCTCCCCCACCTCCTCTTTTGTGAATACTGAACAGAAGTATTCATTCAGTATGCCTGCTTTTTCACTGTTCCTCTCTGCCCACCCACCGTCCATTCTGTTCAGCCTCACTATCCCTCCCTTTGTGTTTCTATGCTTCCTGATATACCTATAATAGGTTTTATCCCCCTTCTTAACCGAGTTGGCTATCTTTTCCTCAGTTTGGGCCTTTGCTATTCTGACTACCCTCCCTGCTTCCTTCTGCCTTAACTGATACAGTTTTCTGTCTTCTGAGTTTCCTTATACTTCCTAAATGCTATCTTTTTCTCCCTAACCTTCACCACCACCTCTTTTGAGAACCATAGTGGCTTTTTCTTTCACTTTGATTTGTTTATTTGCTTCACACAAAGGCTCGTTGCCTCTGTGATGGCAGCTTTGATATTTCCCCATTATTGCTCCACCCCTCCTTCTAGCCTGTTTGCTAGTGCTTTTCAAAGGCACTCTCTCATCTTGCCAAAGTCAGCCCTCCTGAAGTCCAGAACCCTCACTTTTGTATGGCTTGACTCTGTAGCTGAGTTTATCATGAACCACACTGTTTAGTGGTCACTTGTTCCCAAATGGCTACCCATTTCTAGATCTGAGATCTTCTCACTGTCCCCTATTGAGAGTACAAGGTCTAAGATTGCTCCCTCACGAGTAGATTACAAAACTAGCTGTCTGAGGCATGCCACCTGAAGGGCATCGAGAATAGTGATAAGGAAAATATGGTCTCAAGGATAATGGGAGGGTAAGAGAGGGTTTCTGGAGGGGTTTTTAGAAACTCGAGGGTATGACCCTGTTCAATGATCTGATGCACCCAATGGACTGAGGTTACTGCGCGCCAACTGTCCTGGTATAGGGAGAACTGACCCCCAACCACCTTCCCCAATGTCTCCGCTGGAGGGGAGGGGTCAGGCAAGGAGTCAGGCAGAGGTGCCAGGGATGGGCAGAGCAGCTGTGGGTGCTCTGGGGGCTCTAGGGGCAGATCCTCTAGCTGGAGGACTGTTGGCTTTGTGCTTGAAGGGGCCCTTTGACTGCTGAATCTTAGGGGGTTGTCAAGAGGACCGGCGAAAGGGCTGGCATTAGGGAGGCCGTGGCTTGGAGCGGTAAATAGAATGTACTGACCACAGGGCTTTTCAAGATTCCTGTAGACAGGAGATGATATCCTGGGCCTCTCTGCAAAACAAAACAGAACCCCAGAAAGGGGCATCTATGATTTTGACCTGAACATCAAGTGCAAAACTGGACACCCTAAGTCACGAATGGAGATGCCTGCCACCACCTCATGCCCAGAAGCATCAACAGTGTCATATGCTGCCCTCAGCACATGGTTGCCCACATTCAAACCAGACTTTAAGAGCTGGGCTAGCTGTGTTTTA
Organism: Neoceratodus forsteri; assembly: GCA_016271365.2. NCBI lineage: Eukaryota > Metazoa > Chordata > Ceratodontiformes > Ceratodontidae > Neoceratodus > Neoceratodus forsteri. Next base: position 1,102,033,690 of record CM057450.1, on the reverse strand, counting down.
GTGGCATCTTCAGGAAGGGATTGAACCAGATCCCTGACCTGGTCCCAAATGGCATTCTGATATTGTACCATATGGGCTAGATAGTTCTGAGCACGGATGGCCAAAGTGGCAGAGGAATACATCCGCTTGCCCAACTGGTCCAGTTGATGGGATTCCCTGTCTGGAGAGTGGGTGCTGAGGTGCTTGGGTTTCTTAGTGCTGTCATGAGCCACATTCATGACCACCGAATCCACCAGGGGTTGTTCACCAAAAAGGTCTTTGCCCACTGGCACATGGTAAAGGCAATCTTCCTTTTTGGCTAAGGTTGGGGGGTGGTCGAGGGGTGAGCGCACGCTGCCTAGGTCACATCATCATATGAGTCAGTGAGTGGTGGTTCCACCAAAGGGAGGGTCTCCTTTTTCTGGAGGTAAATATCCAGGCATTGGTGCTCCAAGTCAAGTTCCTCGGTCTCCCACCCCATAAGGGATTGTATGTGGCCTATCATGTTGAGGAAAGAGGGATCATCAGGGGGAGACTTAGGGGTCTCCTTGATAGGTTCACGATCCCCAGTGGAGTTCCAAGGGTCCTCCGATGTCTCTGAAGAGGAAGAGGAGGACTCATCCATGACGGTTCACTGTCAGGTACCGGCATTAGGGGGGTGGCAGTCTTCCTTGTGAGGGTCAGAAGATCCCTTGTGACCCCAAGGAGACCCAGTAATATGGGTGCCACTGGAACCTGCCCTGTCTGAATTCTGGGGAGGGGGTCCCTAGAAGGAGGAGGAGGAGGAGAAGTCGGACATCTGGGAACTTCCTTATCCCTCATGAAAGTCCACCAAGCCACGAATAAGGCACTGTAATCCACCAGAGGAGGTGGAACATATGATGGATTAGGGGACTGGGGAGGAGGGTACGTGTACGTCAGTGGAGGAGGCGGTGTAGGGTACCTAGGTGTAGGACCAGCAGATGCTGGCTTGGGATCCCTGGAAGGACCAGCTGGCATCGGTAGAGGTTCAGGCAATGATTTCTGAGGAGTCATTGGAGTAGGCATCAGTGGGGCCAGCGCTGGCACTGGCCAGGTAGACAAAGGCTGGCACCGGTCCAGAGAACCCACCATCATAGGGCCCTGAGGTGAGGCAGGCACCTGCGGGGGTAAATTCCCCTGAGGCATGGGCAGGGACATTGCCTGAGTAGAGGAGGAAGCAAGTGCTTGCTTTGCGCAATGCCTGGAAAGGCTAGCATTGGCCCCTGAGTCAGGGACCAATGAAGGCAGTGCCTTGACTGGGGGAGGATGGGCTTAGACCTACTACCAGAAAAGCCAACCCCGGTTGAGCTGCCTGGCTGAGAACCCATGGGGACTAAGGGCCTGAGTGTCAGGAGCTGTGAAGCAGTGGATGACATCCTCTGCCCCGAAGAGCCGCTGCCTATGATAGCCATTGGAGCGGGTGGTGGTACCATCAGCAACCAAGAGGGGGTGAAGGCTGCTGAGGCAGGAGGGGCCAACCCTCAGTGGAAGGAAAGCCCCGGGGTGGAAGCCGATCTGTGCAGTGATCGTGAGCTAGAGGCTGACTGAGGATGGTCCCGGTGCTTGTCCCAGTGTTTTTGCTTCCTGACAGATCTCTTCTCCTTCTGAGAAGAAGAGGAAGATGGCCCGGAGACTGGGGAAGTAGAAGTGATTTTAGCCTATAGCTCTTCCTCCATTGTGGCTAGTTTTTGCTGCAGTAGGTGACTCTGGAGAGTCTTTAAGCAGAGTCTTCATGTGGTCTGGTTGAAGTCCTGGCAATGCTTGCTGGCCTCGATGTCGTGGTTGAGGCCTAGGTAGAGCAGGCAAGAAGAGTGTCCATCCTTGGCGGGGATCTGCTTGCCGCAGACACACTTGTTAGCATGTCAGAAGACAAGGCTGAAGAAGAAGACATAAACCTGAAAAGGAAAAACCCAGAAATTTGATGTTACCACTGAGAATTTAGAAAATAAACATGGGTAAATGCGGGTAAATGCGATCACAGTAATGGCGGTCAACTGCAGCAGGTGTCTGTAGAGATCCAATAAGTGTGGGTTGATGGTGAGAAAAGAACTGAGGTAGGTCTGGGGGACCATCCCATTTATACCATAGGCAGATGTCAGCGTGGTGATGTTGGGAGGGGGGCTGTCCCCCGCTGTAGGCTGCTAGCTAGACGTTTTCCATGGGATCCTGGTGCCTGATGGCTCCAGTCCTACTGGTGCTGCCTGCTACAAGAGCCCACTCGAAGTAAGAGCCAGAAATTGACAACAGAACCTGAACTCATGGCCCCAGTGACCCTAAAGACAAGGACTCTACCAAGAGAACTCAGCTGCGCCATTAGCTCAGCTAATGTGAGGCTCCTTTCTAGTCAATATATGACATCACAACAAGATACATTCCTGTATAGGATCTTTCACTGAGTAGTCTCTTAAAGGGCTTTGCTGGTGCCAATGAGGTACAATGTACAGGTAAAAAATATACATAGTAAGATAGCATGGTAGAGACGGAAGGGAGTTAAGGCCCATCAGTTCCATCCCTCTTGCCACATCACACTGACTATACTCAGTCATGTTGTTGCTATTGGTGTATGATGCAGTGTTAATACCACGGACAGCTGGAAGTTTAATGCAGTAGATCATGTATAGAATATCAAAACTGGAGCAGCACTGTATGAAACATCGCAATAAGGCAGCAATAGTTAAAAAGGAAAAAAAAAATGCAGTTATGAGACTAACTGAAGAATTCTTACACAAGCTTTAAGGACCGCTAAAGGTCTCTTCATCAGTTGCCCATACAGTAAGTGAAAGAACTTGAGAGTGAATGTTTCTCTGTCACTATCGTTACCTCTATTATCAATGTTTTAAAGCTAAATGTTGTTTTGTTACTAGTCAAAGCACCAGCCTATATGCAAGAAGCTATCCAGCAAAAAGCGCAGAGTCTTTGATTCTTCTAAGCAAAGGGCAGAGGGAACAGAGATCCTAACGCTGAAGAAGACATCATTACCTAAGGTAAAGACAATTAATTTGATGTAATAAATGCTTAGCAGAGTACAGGCTTTACTAGTACTGTATGTGTTGCAGTAAGCTTAATGCACACCCTGTCATGGCTTATTGCTTCCTTCATGCACAGTATTTATGTATCACATGCATTTGATTTACAAGCATGCTAGACTAGCAGCAGATAAGCAGCAGCTCTCAACTATATAAGGCTCAAACAATACCCCTCTGAGCACAGCACAATGGTAAGGCATTGTGCTGCCATGCTGAAAACCCTGGTTTAGGAGCTGGGCAGGAAAAAGAGCACTGCTGCTGGGTGACACTGTTTCCCGCGACTGTTGAGATCCCTTGCTGTGAGTCGGGGAGCTAGCTCCCTCGCAAGGGTTATGCCCTGGTGCTGTATGTGTGAAAGGTCCACTAACAGGACTATGCACAGAGCTGGTGGGGAGGAGGTAGGTCTGGGGGACCACCCCAGGGTTATACAGGGAAGAAAAGCTCCCCATACTCTTGACTGGATATTATGATAGCGGGGTACTCATTGGGCCTGGATACCTAATGCAGCAGTTCATGTCATCTCTACAGTACCTTTTAGTTCCATTTAGAGTGCCCTTTTTTCCTGTCTTGAGTCTGCTTGAGCACATGTTTCAGATCTGAAATATTTAGAGGAGTGCTCCATTAACGAATACTGGCCTGAAGTTTTCATCAATACTCTCTGTTGTATTTAAACGCCTATTGTTTTACTTCTCCATCCTTCTGACTAAGGTGAACTATCATGCAGCAGAAACTGCTTCCTGGCCTTTTAAAACTCTAGGGAATATAAGCTCTAACATGGTAAACATAAGCTATAAAATGTGGCTCCATGCAAATGGATTTAGAAACAGAAATGATCAATATCAGGGGTTGAAAATGAGCTCATAATGATATTTATCTAATGGCATAGATAAATGAAGCCATACGATTTGCTGAAGCAGTCGCATGCCCATTTAATTATTCACAAGAATTACAGGCCAGCATGATCAAATGGATTTTTTTGCTTTCTAAGACATTTTGTAAACAAAATAAGACACTATGGGATATGAAATGATGGCGAATAAACAGTACTTCTCAGGTGTGTTTAAAGGGAAACTAAACCTTTCTTTGACTTTTTAATATAATAAGGAATCTGAACATGTCTGCAGCCTGCTAAGGGCCCAAGCTACAAAACAAAATGTTGCCATCCACAGGTGTGGAGGGCTGTATGTGACCATGGGGAAGCCCTACTTTTATGGGTGCACTCCATGGCACCTACATGAAGATGGCACCCCTTCTGCACTTTGATCCCAGTTGACCTGCACTTTCAATACTAGTGGCCAGGTTGGGGTGGCACAGGGTGGGATGCACTTCTGTGATCCACAGAACTGTTTGGTGCTGTGGAAGGGGTGAGGAGGGCAACAGTGTGTATGCCAGAAGGAAGCCAGCAGTAACATTGCCCTCTTCATGCCCAGCCACCAGTAGCATAGGAAGAATTAGGTGGGTGGGGCAGCCGCTCCAGGCGCAAGCCTTCTAGGGGCGCAGTTTCAATCAGAAGCTCACAGTACTATAAGTTCAAAAGTGAGTACTGCCGCTTTAAATTAAAAAAATTTTTTAAATTGCTTTAACAGTAATTACTACTTGCTGCCAGTAGTGGGCGCATCCGAGGACCAGCAAGTCAGGGTGGGGGGAGTAACATGGTGTGTTGCAGCCACAACAAGAAGAATCATGTGTACAGTTTCAGACAGCCATGTGGTCCGGCCGGCATCAAGTACATAAGGTGAGAGCAATGTGAGTGCTGCAGTCTAGAACTATTTGAGATGAGAAATAGTAGAGAGAGAGAGAGAGAGAGAGAGAGAGAGGAGTAGAGACAGTGTTGTGCTGCAGGATTTTCAGTGAGCACGTCTGTTTAATAAATTATATTAGTGATCTGTGTAGTGTGTTGGAAAAAATAGTAAAAAAAAAAACTAACAATCTATTTAAGAAGGCAAAGAGATTAGGATAGGATTATTTGACTACAGTGTGTTTGTTTCAATTGTTTGGACCTTGGGCTGCCTGGTGCAGCTGCGTTCTCCCCCGCACCCTGACTCTGTCTTCCTGATCCTTGATCCTGGTCCCCCGTCTTGCCGACTCCTGAGGTCAGGAGGCCTGCCCCCGCTCTCTGCTTTCGTGGTTTTGTTCCATCCTTTCTTTCCTGGGTACTGTCTGTGCTGGAGGCAAAGACAGGTCTAAAATCCATTCTCCATCCCGAGTCCCAAGTGAAGTGTGAGTGAATAAATACATTGTGCAAATTGTGAAAGGGCACTGAGACTGAATCAGTCTGTGATGACTAGACTTGCTTTCAAGTTTTTCAACTGTCATCTTGCTGAGCCTGATGAGTAAAATAAAAGTTAAAACTTTTATTTCCTTGTGTGTGTGCCCCCCTGTGCATGGATTTTTTGGGTGAATTGATCATCACCGCTGCCTTAGTTCGATCTTTTCTTCAGATCTTTGACCGGGGGGCATCCGATTGAAAAAAAATAAAATAAAATGAATGAATTTCTGGTGTGTACAGTGTCTGAATTGCTGTCTGACTTTACTTGGGGGGGGGGGAGGACACAGCAGAGCAACAGGAGAGACAAGAGTAGTAGTCATTACAAAGCAACTGTCAACTTCCTGGCTAGAAGGCTCTTCGGGTTCATACTCTTTCTCTGTGTGAGTGTGCTGGTCCAGCACAGAGAAAGAGAGAGAGTATGAACCAAAAGTTTCTAGCCAGGAATTTGAATTTAATTGCAAATAAGCATATTGTTGCTGTTTTGTGTTATTATTTGTAATTTTTTTTATAGATTTTCTTACTTTGTTGAAGTTTTGTATTTGTTTAATGTTTGCCCTATTTAAATTAACTGCTTACTAGTCTGTAGCTACTAGACATCTCCCAGCAATACCAGTGTGTACTGTACCAGGTGTATCAGTCGCCTAACTATTGCTGTAACTGGTATACTGACCTACTGTATCTGTTAGCCTAACAGATACAGTAAGTCAGTACACCAGTTACAACAATGTCTGCTCTGTTATAGCAGTCTTTGCTCACATTTATGCCTGTGTGGCAGTGTCCCATTAAACACAGAAACATAGAATTTGATGGCAGATAAGGACCGCTTGGCCCACCTAGTCTGCCCATTTTTCTACCTAGTGGATAAGCTGCTGATCCTAGTTAACCAACAGCCTATTTCTTCTTACCCCCCCCCCACAAGAATTGTCTTCTGTCTGTCCCATGCATTCTTGAATTCCCCCACTGGTTTTGACCCCACAGCCTCCTCAGGAAGGCCGTTCCATGCATCCATCACCCTCTCTGTGAAAAAATACTTTCTCACATTACCCCGAGCCGTTCCCCCCTCTATCTTCAAATTGAGTCATCTTGTTCTTGTACATCTCTTTTCCTGAAAGATGCTACCCTCTTGGACTTTGTTGATTCCCTTGAGGTTCTTGAAAGTTTCTGTCATGTCCCCCCCCCCACCTCCTTTCCTCAAGGGTATACATATTAAGCTCCTTTAGTCTCTCCTCGTATGGCTTCTGTTGCAGACCCTGCACCATTTTAGTTGCCCTCCTCTGGACAGTCTCCATCCTGTCTATGTCCTTGTGGAGATGGGGTCTCCAGAACTGGACGCAGTACTCCAGATGGGGTCTCTCCAACTGTCTGTACAGAGGGATAACAACTTCCTGTTTTCTACTGGTGATGCTTCTCCCTATACATCCCAGTATCCCCGAAGCCCTTCTTACTGTCTTCTCACATTGCTTACCTACCTTACATTGACTATCATCTGATATGACTACCCCAGGTCCCTTTCCATTTGTGTTGTTGTTTATACCCCACCCAATTGTGTACTCTTCCATTCCCAGGTGCATTACTTTGTACTTTTTTGCACTGAATCTAAGCTGACATATTTTTGACCATTCCTCCAATCTTGCCAAGTCCCTTTTCATCCCTTGCACCTCCTCTTGTGTATCAACCCTATTGCAGATCTTTGTGTCAACTGCAAAGAGGCATACTTTTCCTTCCAGCCCCTCTGCAGTGTCACCTATAAAGACATTAGAGGACTGGTCCCAATATTGAACCCTGTGGTACCCACTAGTAACCTCACTTTCTTCAGAATGTACTCCATTTGGTTTACTATTACCCTCTGGGACCTGTTGTCCAGCCATCTTGTCACCCAGGCTACTACCCCTGGGACCCACTCCCAGGCTGGCTAACTTGTTTGTTAATCTTTTGTATGGGACTGGGTCAAATGCCTTGCTAAAGTCTAGGTAGGCCACATCCACTGCCCCTCCCTGGTCTATTACATTGGTTACCCAATCAAAGACTGCAGTTCCTCCTAGTTACAGTTAAACAGTGTCTTGGTTATTACAGCAGTTTCTCTTCCCGCTCCAGTTACAGTACATTTATGCCAGTATCAGCTTCCTGTTATACCAGTGTCTCTTCCCAGTTACACCTCTCAGTATTTCAGTTACAGCATTGTCTCCTTCCTTTTATGCCAGTGTCTCCTCTGAAACATAGAAACTTAGATTTGAGAGCAGATAAGGACCACTTGGCCCATCCGGGGTGGTCTGTCCACCACTCCTCCTTAGTCTTATTTAAATAATAGAATGTGGCCTTGGTTGCAGCTGCTTCCCCACAAGAAAACAAACAGTACCTACAGTACTTTTGTGTTTTGTATATAAATAAATAGAATGTGATGGCATTCGCCCACTGTGAGGGCAATCACCCTTACATTCTATTTATACAAAAGTACTGTATGTACTGTTTGCTTTCTTGTGGGAAAGCAGCTGCAGCCAAGGAAAGTCAAGTTTAGTTGAGGTTAGTTAGCTGTTAGTACTATGTAGGAAGTGGAACTTGACCTGCTGGCCGCCAGGCAGCCAGCCTGCCTGACTTGTCTGTGTTTGCTGTGCTGTCACTCTCTGACTGTGAGGGGTTGCCTGGACTCGGATCATTATCTTGCCTGGGTGATCAGTGATTTACCTTGTGCACCCAGTCCCCCTAGGTGGGATGTCAGCACTAAGTGTGCAAGCGGTGATGCACACAAGCATACAGATTGCAACACTGCTGGTGTTCCCCTTCCCATATACCCCTTACCCCTACTTATGCATTGCTACCTGTGGTCTCACATGTGACATGTGGCAGTACTGCACCAGCGCTGACAGCCTTACACTCTCCAGAAAAGAAGGAGGAGGGTTTCCCCATGGACACTCGATCCTCCTCCTCCTCCCTCCCACAGCAACCCAGGTTAGCTCCCAAACTCAGGTCACCAACATCACAACAGGTAGCACTACTGTGGTGCCAAGGGGCCAGCCATCACATCTTTTTTTTTGTCTATAGAGCTACTGATGCCTCAGAGAAAAACTTTCAAAAACATAACATGATATTTAGATCTTATACATAATTCAGTATGTGTATTGTGTGTAGCTTCAGAAATCTACAAGAATACTTTATCCCTTAAAGTGAATTTCTGGCTTACCCTATGGCAGCTACCACTCGCATGGTGCAGTAGCTGCCCTCCAAGGGAGTTGTTGTGTAGCCAGGTTAAAAATACTGTGTGCAGCTAATAATCCAGATATTTTACTTGTAAATTAGTTTTAGCATTGACTGCCTGATGCATTTTCAGAGCCCCATCCCCCGCCCCACGCTGAAGCACATAATGACGTGTGGCCAGAGAGAGCATGGGGGTGCGCCCAATTGAAATGAATGGGGCTAGAGTTTTCATTCATTTTTAAGATCAAGAATGGCCAGTAACACAATAATGAAAAGCACCGCTTGACTAATATGATCCTTGTTGGACAGCACTTGTCCACAGCAATGTGGCTGCATACTCTGATGCCAGTCAGTCAATGTCTCCCGCCGCATTTCATATTCCATGGGAGCAAAATATTCCCTGAAATCAGGGGTTGGGAACATGTAACAAAAGTATGTTTTTTTCTTCAAGGAAAGCCCCAAAACTCACCACAGAGCATGTAAACACCTTAGAGATTTTGGGGGCCTTGTGGCTCCCAGACCCCCCGGCTATATTCTGGGGGGGCGCAACATTTGTCTCTTGCTCAGGGCACCAAAATGCCTTCCTACAGCACTGCCAGCCACCTCATACCTTTGTGGGGACTGATTGGCCCCAATCTCTGTATCCCTCAATCCCGCAAGTTGGCATTGAGGGCTAGAGAGCACCTTCTGCTATCTTTTTAATTTGATAATATATATACCCCCTTTTAAGGGCTAGGGCAGTCCTTGAAAGTCAAGACTGCTACATTCCACAATCCACTTCTCTGCATGAAGCAGGAAATCTGGCATCTGATTGCACGCTCAGTGTCCAGTTCTGTTCTACCGCAGACATGAACTCCCAAAGAAAAATATATACTGGTATGTGCCCTTGTTTCAGTTAAGAAGCACCCAGAAATACCAACCACGTATCATTCCACCACTACTGGGGCACAATAATTCAGTCCAACAACTGTAGCTTGCTATAAATGCTTTTTTTTTTTTAATGCCAAAAAAGGATCTTCCACTTACAGTACACTGTTAATGGATGTCGGTCAGATAGTCACTTTTCTGGTTACAAGCGTATGCAGCATTGAGGCATATCAGACATCAAGTATCACATTTGAAGGTATAAAGGCAATACAACATAAAATAAGTTGCAGTTTGAAATATGGAAAGTGCTACTTGTACTGAGGTAGTAAGACAAAAACACAAATTGGCACTTTGCTCCATAAAGCTTTGTCAATGATAATGTGTTATACCCATATGCAAAATGAACTCATTATTTTATGTAAATATAAAAGCAATGACACTTTACAGGGATCACTATAAATTGGTTCACCCACTGAAAAGATGTGTAAAAAAAGTGCAAATGTGCAAAATGAATTTCAAATGTGAAACTATACAAAAACCATCCAATGTTACTTTACCTTGGCTGCCCTTATTTGAAACTACCATCTTTTATTAAAGTTCAAAAGAGAGAAGTTTTTTCAAGCATCTTTTTAATATGTTATATCTAGCTTACATACAGTGACATCTTAGTTGATGTTTACAATCAGTTTTATTGCATATTCTTTGCAAAAACTTCGTTAATGCACTAGTTAGGGTTGAAGCGACAAAAGTTGGGAAATGTGGCATTTGCGTTTCCAACCCTAAAACCCCACCCCCATCCACCAGACAGTAACAAGAAAAAACATTACAGTTTCACCTCTCCTGCATATTCGCTAATCAGGCATGGGGTGTGCCATTGGGTTGTAAACCCTAACACTCACCTCATTCGATCACGAAAGAAGTTGAGATGTGTAGAGTATATGAGAATGGGGTGAACATTAGGGCTGCCAATCCCAAGGCACACCCCATGCCTGATTAGAGAAGATGCAGGTGAGGTGAAACTGTAATGATTTTTCCTGTTGCTGTCTGGTGGGTGGAGGTGAGGTGTTAAGAGTTGGAAACTCTAATGCCACATTTCCCTACTTTTGTCACTTCAACCCTGACTAATGCATTAACAAAGTTTTTGCAAAGAATTTCCTGACTTTTTGAGATAGTATACTTGTATCCTCATTTGTTTGTGGGAGCACAGGGCCCTCTCGTCAACAACCAAATTGTCAGCATAGCCTTGTTTTTACCTCACCTCATGTACACATCAGTAAACCTTTCAAAATCCTCAGGAAAATGTGACCCCACACCACTGCAATGTCACTCCATGCCACATGAGCGAAAAGACAGCTTTGGCAGGATTTAAACAATGACAGCTGTCACGTTCATGTTGTGGAATTATAAAAAGGTGATGTTGAAATTTTGGGGTCAAAATATTTAAAATGACCAAAGTTACAAGTATGCATAGAAAAATGTCAACATATGTGCATAACTTTGCTCTTTCTGCATATTTTGAGCCCAAGTTTTCCGTATACTCTTCTTATGACCCTACTTCATGAACAAGGGTTGTGAAAATTTTTGAAATCATGAACAAAAGGTGATTTCGCTAAGTGACGGGAAGTCACCTTCCGGGCAGGATTTGCATAAATTAGAGTGATATTGTTCATGAGGTGGGGTCTCAAATTTGGAGTCAAAATGTGCAGGTATGACAAATTTGTGCATCAGAGTTGAAAACCCCATTGAAATACATTGAACCACACTTACCTTAGTTTCTCATATTGCAACAGCGGTTCCTGCATGCAAGACGTGTCTTCAGTGGGAGAGTGGATCTTCACAGTGGGACCTGTTCAGGTGAGTGAGGGTGAGTAGGGGTGTGGGTGTGTGTGTGGGGGTTGCTCAGTGGGAGGTCAGGGTGGGGTGTGGGGAAGATCAGCGAGGGAATTTTTCCCCCCACAGGTTTAACCAAAAAAAAAAAAGGATCTGTTTTCCTTATTTATTACAGGTATAGACCAGTGGAGGGGATTGGAGGTTGGGGGTGCCACTGGACATCAAGGATCAACAAAACAATAAAAAAAATATTATGGGGACAGCAATGGGAGGGTGGGGAGCACCACTAGACACCAGGGTAATAATAAAAATTATGGGTGGGGCGATTGGAGGGTAGAGGGCTGCTACCAGACACCAGGGAAGTGACAAAACATTTAGGGGTGGTTATCAGATGTTGGGGGGGGAGCCACTTGATACCAGGGTGAACTATTAATGATTATATTATTTTAAAATACAGGGAGGTCAGTCAGAGGGTGGGGGGTGCCACTAGACACCACGGAAAAGATGCCAGCAAACAAAAAAAGCAGCTTTTACTCACAAAAAAGGATCTTTTTTCGTCATTTGTGATAGAAAAAGGATCTTTTTTTGTATCACACAATATGAAAAAAGATTTTTAATCTTAAAAAAATACAGTTTAGGGGCATTTCTCAAACAGTAAAGTACTGAATCCAGCTAAGGGAAATAAGCAAGGTACATGTGTTGGTCACTTGTCAGAATGTGATTGTTGTGGGATTTCAAATTTGATTATTTAGGGAAAAACAGAAAACAAGATGGTGGTAAAGTGAAAAAGGATGTTCCACTCATGAAAAAGGATGATGTCAGAAATGAAAGATGCTTTTTTTGTTTCATACAGCTATCTTGAAGTGCTTACTGAGCATGTGCTGAACCAATTTATCAACATTTTAAAATTAAATAACTTTGGAACAGATTCATATTTTTTCACCAAACCAGCAAAATGCACATCTGTGGGCCAGCCCCTTTCTACCCACAAAATTTCAGATGAAAATTCAAAACCATCTGGGCTTTACATGTGTCAGACGAAGACCCATTAAAACCAATGAGAAAAAAAGTTACGAAAATGTACTTTTTGCACTATCCAGAACTTGGAGTTTACACATCCGACCAGAATGAAAGTTGGCATATCCAAAGATCTACCCCCACAAGATCGCACATACAAAATCTCATGAAAATCTGTTGAACAGCTACAAAGTTATTAAAGTGCAAAGATTTGGGCTGAACATAGAACTGCCAGTACAATCCTAATTATAGGGGTGCTACTGCACTCCTATAATATAAATAGGGCATATCATACAAGGTTTAAAATAACAGGTAGAGGGAAGGATGGAAAAACTAATACTGTTCCTACTATTTACAGAATAAACTTTTAAACTATTAACGGAATAAACTTTCTTAACATTTACCTGTACCAACCAAAAGTACAATCTGTTAATTCATAACTGAATCAAATAAATGTTTGATCAAAAATACTGTGCAATCCTGATTGGAAATTACAAAAAACATTTTGAGAAAATGAACTGAATGTAAGATATATAATTGAAGAATCTATAATTTATGTGAAAAACAATTTATGAAAAAATTATAAAAAGGGACATATTTAGTTCTTCATCTAGTCCTGCAGGGAACTTAGTGTGCAAAATAAATATCTGTTGTGCCTTTTGTTGTTTTAGTTTGAGACCTCTTGTTCCACCTCTCAGTATCGATGGCACATAGTCAAAAGCCTGAAATCTGAAACTCAATGCATCTCCATCTTGTTTAAAATGCTGAGCCACAAAGCTATTGCAGTGTTCCCCATGAGTTGCCCTAAGGTGCTCTTTTATATGAACTTTTACTGCTCGCACTGTTTTACCGATATACACCATTGTATGGAAGCACCATATGGCATAAATGGTATAGGCAGTGAAAAGCGACCTGATCTTGACCTTTTAGCAGACACGGGATGTAGGAGTTCTATGCATGATACTGCATAATTGCATATAAACAATTGCCACTGCAATTAAATCCTTTCGTTTTACCTGTGTTACGGCATTGTGTGGAACTGCTAACACAATGGCTGTACATGATTTTATCAGACATTTTAGCTGCTCTGCTATAAGCAACCATCTGTGAATCTCCAACAATGATTTTTAAGGTTGAATCAGTATGTAAGAACATTGCAGTTCTTACAAACAATGTTAGTCATTTTATAGGAAAGCCTGTTAGATTCAGTAACAAAAACAATTTGGTTATTATTATGGTTGTTAACTTTAGGAGTTCATTCCCCATGGTCAGTTCCCTTTTGCCTTTTTAAAAGCTATTGTAGCCTTTTTTTAAAATATTTCAATTAGATTGAATGACTGTTGCCATAGGTCTTAATACTGGAACAATTTCTTCACAGGCAAAAGAACTGACAATGGGGAATATTGCCAATTAATTTATTTGGCTGTGCACTAGGATGCTAGCTGTCAACTTGCAAAATCCCAGTCAGGTTACCTGCAATGCCAGTTAACTATAGGTCATAAAAATTAAATTCATTCAATTTATTATTGAACACAGCAGTGGGATTATTATCCAATAGGCAATAACAGTTCCAGTCTTGTAGCTGTCTCTTGTCCTCTTGTTTATACACTGACTCTGACATTAGAACAGTATTACTGCCATTATCGTCTCTTTTCACAACATCATCTGACCATGGCTGTATTTCCTCTGAAACTTTTCATTCTTCTGGACTAATGTTTGAATATGAATGCCTAGGAAATTTCACCTGTTGCTGTGTGGCCCACCTGGAATAAAAAGCAAACACCAGGTGGGCTCCACTCTACAAGCCCTCAGGAAATATGAACAGTGGTGTGTGTGTGTGTGTGTGTGTGTGTGTGTGTGTATATATATATATATATATATATATATATATATATATATATATATATATATATATACACACACTTCAATTTAAACTCAAAATTTTGCACTTTAATAACTTTGAATGAAATCTAGTATCCACCTTCCTGTGGGGTAGATCTCTTGATTTGGCAAGTTATGTTCTGGACGGATTTGCGGTCTCTGAGTTACGTAGAGGTGAAAAAACATGTTTTCACCCATTGACTTTGCTGGGATTTTTCTTTGACCTTGTCTGCAGCCCAAATGGGTTGTTTTTTTGGTTTGAAAGTTTCAGGGCAGAAAGGGACTACCCCACAGATGTGCCTTTTGCTAGTCTGGTGAAAAAATAATAAGTCGTTTTTAAGTTATTGCAATTTAAAAATTTGAAAAAATTGTTTCTGAGCATGCTAAGTAGGCACTTCAATATAGCTATATGAAATGAAGTAGAAATCCTGGTTTGTATGGAAAAATTCCTACTTCATATGGCCATCTTGTTTACAGTTTTGCCTGCAATTCATACTTGGAAACCTCCCAAAATGATATTCTGGGGAGTACCTAGAGTGTCTAAGGGAAGTGGGAAAAGCAGTAAGGAGAGCAAAGGCATGGACTAAGGATGGCTTAGCACAGTCAGTTAAGAAAGGGGACAAGACATTCTTCAAGTAAATCAGTGACAGGAGGAAAAACAAGGGGGGATTGCAAGGCTCAAGGGAGAGGGACAGGAATGCAAGGAGGGTTACATGAAAAAGGCAGACATACTGAATAAATATTTCTGTTCAGTATTCACAGAAGAGGGGGAAGGATAGAGGCCACAGCAGTATGACAGTTACCAAGGGAGTAAAGAGGTGGACAATAGTCCATTCACCAGGGAAAGAGTCCTGCAGGAGCTCACTAAATTGAAGGTGAACAAAGCAATGGGACCAGATGGCATACACCCAAGGATATTAAGAGAACTGTGAAGGGAGATAGAAGAACTTCTGGCAGACATGTTCACAGAGTTGTTCAACACAGGGGTGGTAGCAGAGGACTGGAGAAGGGCACATTTCCCTCTACACAAATCCGGCAGCAGGGAGGAGGTGGGGAACTATAGTCCAGTCAGCCTCACTTCAGTAGTGGGGAAGATCATGGCGACATTGCTTAAGGAAAGGATAGTGGGGCATCTAAAAGCCATCGGAGCCCAGGACCATAGTTAACATGGATTCACAGTGGGGAGGTCATGTCAGACAAATCTGGTTGATTTGTTCAACTGGGTGACAAAGGAAGTAAATCAGGGTGGGGCAGTGGATGTCGCTTACTTTGATTTCAGCAAAGCCTTTGACACCATCCCACACAGAAGGCTGATAAACAAGCTGGGTAGGCTAGGCATGGGGAACAGGGTGGTAAAATGGGTTAGAAACTAGCTAACAGACAGGAGGCATAGGGTGGTAGTAAATGGGGTGGTCTGGGGAGAGGGGAGGTGACCAGTGGGGTGCCTCAGGGATTGGTCCCGGGGTCAGTCCTGTTCAATGTCTTCATTAGTGACATTGCAGAAAGGCTGGAGGGAAAGGTCTGCCTGTTTTCAGATAACACCAAGATTTGTAACAGATTGGATACCCCAGAGGGAGTGGAGAAAATGAGGAGGGACCTGGGCAGCTTGAAAAATGGTCTGAGGACTGGCAACTGAAGTTTAATTCAAAGAAGTGCAAAATTATGCACCTGCGACACAGAAACCCAGGGGAAAGCTACAGGATGTGGGGGGAGGGGTTGCTGACAGTCACAAAGTAGGAAAGGGACCTGGGAGTTATTATTTCAGATGACCTGGCAATATCAAAGCAGAGTGCTAAGGCAGCTGGGAGGGCCAGTGGCATGCTGGGGTGCATAGGCAGGGGTATCACCAGCAGAAGGATGGAGGTAGTGATGCCATTATATAAAACTATGGTCAGGCCTCACATGGAGTACTGTGTGCAGTTCTGGAGGCCGCACCATCGTAGGGACATTAACAGGCTGGAGATGGTTCAGAGAAGGGTGACTAAGATGGTACAGGGCTTGCAACACAAAACTTATAAGGAGAGATTAAGGGACCTCAATTTGTACTCACTGGAAAGAGAGGAGGGAACGAGGGGACATGATAGAAACATTCAAGTACCTCAAGGGTATAAACAAGGTGCAGGGGAGAGACATTTTCCAATACAGGAGGAGCACAAGGGAGGGGCATGACATGAAATTGGAAATTGAAAGGTTAAGAGGGAATGTGAGGAAGTTCTTCTTCACAGAGAGGGTGGTGACACATGGAATGGTCTGCCTCAGGAGGTGGTGAAAGCGAGCACTGTGGATGGATTCAAGCAGGCTTGGGACAGGCATAGGAGAACCATAGAGGTACAGCAGCAGGTGGGTCGGAAGCAGTAATCCAGTACAAGGGCTTATGGGCAGACTAGATGGGCCAGGCGGTCCTTATTTACCGACAGTTTTGAGTGTCTATGTAACCAACACTTGTAGCTTGCTTATTGTGACCCCCTAAGTGCATTCTGCACTTTACTGCTTGTAAAAATGTCCTAAAAATGTTTTAAATTTATATTTCAGTTCTTCATTCGTATCCATGTAATATGAAGTAGGATTTTACATCATACGACCAGTGCCCCCAGCTGCACTTACACCTGCCTTCTCTATACTACCACCAATCTGCTCAACTTTGAGGAGCAGCTGCTCTACCAGACCTGACTTCTCACCAAGAAATCACTGCTAGGACTCGCCCCCTGGGGGGTCTCCACCTCCCTACAGCAGTCATCATTGTCCGTCACCACCCGTAGCTCTGTTAAGGCCACTTTCAAGGTGCCCAGAACCAAGACCTCTCTTGTCCAAAGATCCTTCCTCTACTGAGCCCCCACCTGGTTCAACTCCCTCCCTAGCTGCATCTCCAACTTGCCAAAAATTGGCTCCTTCAAAACAGCCCTTCGGAACCATATCTTTAATACCCACTGTTGTAGGTGCAATCAACCCCCTGTTGTAATCTGTGGAACCCGGCCGCCTTGCCCCCTGGCTCAACAATGTCCACTGAAAAGCTTCTCCCTCCCCCAGACCCATTCCTTCCCTACTAGGTCCAAACAGGGATGTAACCCGCTGTCTTCTCTGAGGACCTACTATATCCATGAGTGTAACTCACAATTTTGTAACACTATGTAACCTAAGTGTATCTATGTTAAATGTTCCTTTTACTGCACCTGTAATGTTATTCTCTGTTTTAATCTGCACTGTAATAACTGTCTTGATGTCTGCCCCCAAAGGTGCCTTTGTAAATGAGTCTCTGATTCAAAGGTTGTAAACCCGATTTGTAATGAATAAAAAGAATAAAAAAGAATATGACGAGATACGAAGTAAGATTCTACTTTATATCATGAAAATGCCAAAAAGAACTGTTTATGCCGACAAGGGGTGCCCGAGGGCAGGGACCGGGGTGTGTGTGTGCAAAAGATGCAGTTGCAGTAGGGCCCATTCTGTCTGGGGGCCCACTGCCTCAGAGGTCAGCATTAAGAAAACCTTTTTATTGTCAGAGACAAACTCGTTACTTTCTTTTTGTAGACTGTTTGTACAATGTTTGTCCATTTGAAATTGGGTCTATGAACAGAGGCCACTGCAGGGTCTGTGCTGCAGTGGTCTACTCCAGTTTCAATGGGTGGGGGAAGGGTACAGTACAAAGAAGTAATAGGGGAAAGGGAAAATGATTTTACCAGAAAAGGCACACTATGCCGTAACTTGTTTCTAGGTGCGACCTGGGAGCACAAGAAAGATAAGTGACTTGCTCAGTCACGCCATATGCAAGTAGGGGCTGATGGAATTCAAACCCAGTTCACCAGGTGTGCAGCTCAGTGCCCTTAACTACCACATTATACTGCCTACTCAATAGTAACCTCCTCAATAAGGCCTGTTTCTCAAACATCTGGTCTTGGTGACACAAATTACATTGTTCATTTACTTCATCCTGTAAAGCGGAAATGGGTTTCATAGACAAACTACAGATACTTGGTGGGACTAATTCAAAAGTATCTATGCTATAAATGTATGCACTAATGGTTATGTTATGCTCATTGATGAGGAGGAGGTAGGGCCACACAAAATATTTTGCAGAGGGGCCCTTAAAGTCATTGGCACAGCCCTGGGGTGCCCGATCCCCATGTTGGCACTAGATGTTTGCACACCAGTATGGGTCAGTGGGGATCCCACTCCCAGTGTCCCCCAACATAACAAAACTCCCCCACATGTTTACCAATAATGGGGTGCTCAATCCCCGCATCGGCAGTCAACCCCCCCAAGGTGTGACACTGGGTAGCCCACTCCCAGTTTCCCCAGTTATATTATAGCCCCCCATAGCCACCTGTAATGAGTAACACTGGGGAGCCAACCCTCAGTGTTACAAAATGTGTTTTTTGTTCTATACCTGCAACAAAGAAACAGTCTCCCCGTCTTTTTTAATCCTGTAAAAAAAAAAGGTCCTGTCACCTCCCATCCCCAACCTCTCTCTGCACACCCACCTCCCTGCACCCCCTCTTACCCCATATGTATCTCCAGAGGTCAGGCGCTGTCATCTTCTGTGGACCGGAACACGTCTGCACTCTTCAAAGCCAAACCATGAACTGAAGAATCAAGGTAAGTGCCATATAATGGCAGTCTATGGTGTTTTGAACTTAGGTTGATATCTTGAGCATTTTTCAAAATTTTTTCACCAAATTTTCAACATGGGCTTTTTGGAACACCACCTCATGAACACAGTCACTATTATCTCATTAATCGGGCCCATAAGGTGATTTTGCAGTTGCTGCATGGAATCATCTTTCGGGACCGATTAATGAAATGACAGTGCCAGTGTTCATGAGTGGAGGTCCCAATAAGCCCATACAAACATAGAAATTGCCAGCGGATACAGGCCTTATGGTCTATCTAGTCTGCTTGAGTGTGCAGCACATCAGTCCATTAGACTGCAGCTGCCCCCTCCAACAATTGCCCCCCCACTCTTTGCCCCCTCCCAGTTTGTACTTCTCTCTGAATCTGTCCCACCCTTCTTGAAGCCCCCCCACTGTCTGCAGTGATACGACTTCTTCCGGCAGCGCAGTCCACCCTGCTACCACCCTTTTGGTGAAATAGTGTTTCCTCATTTCCCTCCGGAATCTGCCCCTTCCAGCTTCAGACAGTGCCCTCTGGTTTCTCTTCTGGCCTTTAGATTGAACAAACACCTTGAGCCCACCCTGTTCATCCCCTCAGGTACTTGAAGGTCTCAATCATATCCCCTCTCTCCCTTCTATCCTCAAGGGTATACATATTGAGCTCTTTCAGTCTCTCCTCGTAAGGTCTATCCCACACCCCCAGGATCATCTTTGTTGCTCTGCACTGCACTGCACTGCTTCCAGTAGTTTGATGTCTCTTTTTAAGTAGGGGAGCCAGAACTGCATGCAGTACTGCAAGTGCAGCCTCACCAGGGACCTGTACAGGGGCAATATGACCTCACTACTCCTAGAGGTAATCCCCCTTGCTATGCACCCTAGCATCCTGTTTGCCTTTGCCACTGCCTTCCTGCACTGTTCCGAGTAGTTCATTTTCCCAGTCACAAACACCCCTAGATCCTTCTCCTCCTTGGATGCACACAACTGGACACCCTTCAACCAGTAACTGAATCCTGGGTTCCTGGCTCCCAAATACATCACTTTGCACTTCTTGGTGTTGAACCCAAGCTGCCAAGTGTGCGATCATTCCTCCAGCTTTGCCAAATTCTCCTGAAGTACCTTGCCCCCCTCTCCCCATCCTCCTCAGCACAGATCTTGGTGTCATCTACGTAGAGACTGATCTTGCTCTTGATCCCTATTGCGATGTCTGCGATGAAAATGTTAAACAGGACTGGTCCCAGCACCGAGCCCTGTGGGACACCACTTGTCACTGCTCTGGGCTCTGATGCCTCACCCCCCACTACTACTACCTTCTGTTGTTTATCCTGCAACCAGTTTTCAATCCATCTGACTAGTTTCCTCCCTACTTCCAGACCTTTCACCTTACTGGTCAGCCTACCATTTGGCACTGAATTGAAGGCCTTGCTGAAATCCAGGTAGAGTATATCCACCATGCAGCCCCTGTCTAGTGCCCTCGTAACCCAGTCAAAAAAGTCAACCAAGTTTGTCTGGCAGGATCTGCCAGAAACAACCCCATGCTGCCTGTCATCCTGTAGATCATTATCCTCAAGAAATTGCACCAGCCTTTCTTTGAGGATAGCCTCTATCAGTTTTCCTACAATTGTGGTAAGGCTTACCGGTCTGTAGTTCCCCGGCTCATCCTTGGGTCCACTCTTATGGAGAGGTACCACATGTGCATCCCTCCAATCCCTGGGCATGCATCCTGTATTCAGAGAGGTGTTGAACAGGTCTGCCAGTGGCCCCACTAGGACCTCAGCCATTTTCCTCAGCACCCTGGGATGTACTCCATCTGGCCCAGGTGCCTTGTCCACCCTCAAGGACCTAAGGCCCTCCAGCACCCTTTCCACCGTGATTACCCCATCTGTGGATGCCTCCCCCCAACCCATCATTCCCTTCAGGTATGGGCCCATCCCTCTCCCTGGTGAATACTGAAAGAAGTACTCATTGAGTACTTCTGCCTTCTCAGACTCTCTTTCTACCCACCCACTGCCTTTCTTGATCCTAACGATTTGATCCTTGCTCTTCTTCTTCTCCCTGGTATATATGAAGAAATCCTTTTCCCCTTCTTTTATCCCCTGCGCTAATCTCCATCCATAGCCACCTTTGCAGCCCTTACCATTCTACTCACTTCCCTGGATTTCCTCACGTATTCTTCCGTCATCTGCCCTGTTGGTCCTCTTGCAGGTTCAGAATGCATTTCTCTTATCCCTCGACTTCTCCACAACCTCTCTACTCATCCAGCTTGGTTTCTTGGTTCTGGATTTCTTGCACTGACTCTTGACACAAGCTTTGGTGGTTTCAGTCAGGCCCAGCTTGACGATCGCCCATTTTTGTTCAGCGTCATATCTGAGTGGATGCTAGCTATCTGCCTTCCCAGTATGTGACCCATCCTCGCAAAATCTGCCCTTTTGAAGTCCAGGACCTTAGTTTTTTTAGTGGCTGCTTCTCTACCCAGATTAATTGAGAACCACACTGTGTGGTGATCACTACCCACCAGTGGATCCTCCACCCAAACATTCTTGACATGTTCTCCATTCTCTGGCACTAGGTCAAGAATGTTCTCCTCTCTCATTGGCACTGTTACCCTCTGGGTCAGGAAGCCATCCTTGAATGCTTCCAGGAGGATGTACTCCCTGGCACATGTGGTAGCTGGGATGCTCAAATTCACCCCTTGTAGATTAAAGTCCCCCATTACCACAGTGCTCCCTTTGCCACTGAGTCTCCTTAGCTGCTCCCCCAGTTCTCTATCTGTGTCCTGTTTCTGGGCTGGAGGTCTATAAACAATCCACAATCAGACCTTAGCCCCCTTTGGGTTGTGCATTTGCAGCCAAATGACTTCCAACCTGCCCTCCTCCCTCTCTTCCCTATTACATCTGATTCCTTCTCTTACATAAATGGCCACTCCCCCCCCCGTCCCTTTTTCTCTGTCCCTCCAGAATGATTTAAATCCTGTCCCAGTTGTGGTTTTGGGTTGCCCATGTCCCAGTGATGGCAGCTATGTGCACCTCCCCCACTGCCATCCATGCCTGCAACTCAGCCATCTTGTTCCCCAGGCTCTCAGCATTTAGTCATACCACTCTCCACTCTGATCCTCTCCTTGCCACCTCCTTATCCACCTTTCCATCCCCAATCCAATTCAAATTTGGCTCTATCCTTGCTGTAGGAAAGGTCCACTGGACCCCCTCTCCTGGTTCTTTCCACCTGCAGTGTCTCCTCCCCTAACTAGCTTAAATACACCTCTCGCTGATAAATTTCCCCGGTCTCAGCTTCAACACCTGTGAACCTTCTTTACGGAGATGCAGCCTGTCCCCTACATATAGATCTGTGTTCTCCCATGTGCTATTCCACTCTCCTACCAATCCATACCCCATGGAGTCACACCATTCCTTCAGCCACTTGCTGAAGTCCATGATTCTGTACTTCCTGACTGTACTTGCTCATGGCACTGGCAGGACTTCTGAAAATGCCACTGACCTTCTCCCTTTACTGCATAGATTCCTTACTTCCCTGAAGCTATCCTGAACTTTCTCTAACCTTCTCCCTTCCAGATCATTCATTCCCAGGTGTACCATGATGTGCGGTTTTCTCCCTACCTTCCTCACACATCTACCAATATGCTGACCCAACTTTCCTGCTGTCATGCCAGGCATGCACTCCACCCAGATGTTGCTTTTTCTGGCACCACTTCCCCCCATCTTATACCCTTAAGTATTGAGTCCCCCAGAATTATGACTCTCTCCCCCTTATTCTGATCACCCTCTCGCTGCTGGATAGTCTCCTCCCAACTTAATCCCTCCTTCCATTCCCTGTTTTGCCAACCCTTTGCCTCCCCCATTCTGTGCCCTATCTTCACCCCCCAAGCCACCTATGTCTGGTTATCAGTTTCCCCTTCAGAACCAATCCTCCCATGCTCCACCTCCCCTTTCCCCCTACTTTTTACACCACCCTCCACCCTGACACCCCCTCTGCTGCTGTCCCCCTGTGTCTTCCCTGAGATGTGAGTCTCCCCAACTTGACTTTCCCTCCTCTCCCTTGTTCCAATCTTACCCAGGCTTCCTGTCATTTCCCCCCTCCTCTCATCTCTTTGCTCCTTTATCCCCACTGGCATTACTACATTGCCACCTTCCTGCTGCCCCTTGCCTCAGTGGCTACTTGGGCTACCGTTAGTGCCTACCAATTCTGTGCTGCATCCTTTTTCTGCTGTAGTGCCCTCCCTTTTAACCATCTCAGTAGCTTCACTATCTGCCCCTTCCCGCTCCTCCAGGCTAGCTAAAACTGTGAATCTGTTTTCGCTGTTGATCCCCTTTATCTGATTGACTCCGGTCACCCCTCCATGAGGCTTATATTCCTGCTCAGACCCTGCTGTAGCATTGCTCCTGCATGTGACCCCTCTCCATTCATCAGTTACTGCCCAAGACTGCACATGATTGTGTGGCTCACCTCTTGACCCATCTAACTTCCCCATTTGTTGGTCTGCTGCGGGCTGTATTGAGTGCCTCCTTGGGCTTCCTTCATGCCCGCATTCCTCCCTATCCTGTCCCCCCATGCCTCCAGCTCCCTCTTCAGCCACCCAATTTCCTCCTTGAGCCAACCGATCTGCCAGCACACCATGCAGCCCCCTGCCCTCCATGCCATTCCCAGGAATATGGCTGCACCGCATCCTTGGTGGCATTCAACCCTTCCTGGCCCCTGCCCTGGCTGGCTGGCTGCCTGCCCATGCCCAGCCTCCCCACCCATGGCTGGGTCCTGCCCCACTCCCTGTGTTCCTTCCCCCACTTTGGACTCCTCCTATCCATGTTGAATGTGTGTGGCCCTCCTGGTGTAGGTTCCCCACTCTCACCCAGTGTGGCTTGCTGCCTGCTGTCTTCCCTGGTGACACCATTTGAGACACTACACTCCTGCATCTGAGCACTCATGAGAGGGGTCACTTGGCCCCAGAGAAATGTATCTGGACTCAGGGCACCCGATAGGCCCTCCTGAGTCACGTGACCACCAATGTCCACCCCTCCCTCTCTTGGCATTCTCTCACCAGCCAGTCCTTGGAAATCCCCAGCAAACAATCCCCTCAGGCCCCCATTACAGCATTCACCCCACAGAAAGTAGTAAAAGGAAAATACTGCACTGCAGCAACACACTTATCTCCATCTGCTATTCCAGCTCAGACCCGCCCCTCTTGCTGCTGTTTCTGACTCCCGGGACTACAAATATGTCCCCCATGTTGAAAATTTGGTGCAAAAATGTTGAAAAATGCTCGTGTTACAAACGTGCATTGCACAGTTTCTACGCACGCTCATAGCTTCACCAATTTTTTTATATTTTTACTCCAGATTTTCAATATTGGCATTTTTTTCACACCTCCTCATGAACAGTATGGCTGTCATTTTTCACATCCTGCCCAAAACATGTTTTCGCACCTGTGGCACTGAATGGCATGGTTACTGTCTGAAATCAACTTTTGAGATGGACTTGAAATGACAGTGCCACTGTTCAAGAGGTGGGGTCCTCAAAAGAACACGTTGAAAATTTGGTGAAAAAATTTCTGAAAATGCCTGAGTAACATGCGTCAGTTGAATTTGCTCTACACACGTGCATAACTTTGCTACTTTTCGATCTTTTGACGCCAGATTTTCAACTTAGCAATTTTTTCACACAACCTCATGAACAGCACAGCTGTCATTTTTTACATCCTGCTCAAAATGCAGTTTTGCACCTGTGACGCAGAATGGCTTTGCAGATGTGCATAATTACATTTTGCCTTGCATTTCACAATTTCTCTGTAGCGGGTTACATGAGGTGGGGTAATAAGATTGCTATGCTAACAATTTGGTCACTGTTGTTCAACACATTGAAGCACAGGGCCCACACCTACAGAGATATGTGCATCTATGGAGGGAGTAGAGCGCAGGGTACAAAGGACCCTGCGCTCCTACAGTAAAATACGAATACTATTATACTATCTCAAAATGAAGAGAAATTCATTTAAAAAAACTCTGTTAATGCATCAGTTAGGGTTCCTATTATTATTATTTTTTTTTTTAGTCTTTGGTACTTTTGGTCAATTACAGTGACAAAAGTATGGAAATTCGGCATTAGAGTTCCCAACCCCACCCCCCCATCCTCACACACCAATAGCCATTAGGGTGTGCCTTGGGGTAGTATGCCATCGCAATGGCGACAACTTTACCATGACTGACACTACAGCGACAACAATTCCAGGTCACTGTAATGTCAGCACAGGACCCCAGCACTGCTTTCTGGGGGTATTGCACCCCCTCCCCAAAGCGACTCTGACTTAATTTAGTAGCGGGGGTGCAGGGGACAGAGCCCCCCACATGCGGGGCTGGGGGACAAAGCCCCCTGAAGAAAACACAATCTGGAATTACTCCATTTATGTGTACTGCAAATGCAGCTGACATAAAGGAGTTGCTGTAACGTCAGTCGATAAAATTGTCAACCAACTGTCATGGATCCTTTGACATCATCAGGCCTAACTCTCACTCCATTCTCCTGTACTGTACCGTGTCTGCTTGTTTACATATGGAATGGGGTGAGAGTTAGGGCTGACGATCCCTAGGCACACCCCGATGGCTGTTGGTGTGTGGAGGGTGGGGTGGTAGGGTTTAGAACTCTAATGCCAAATTTCCATACTTTTGTCGCTGTAAGAGGAATGCTAACTGATACATTAGTGGAATTTTTTGCAATATATATATATATATATATATATATATATTATAATACACGGTTCCTTAATCATGGTGCCAGAAAAGGGAAAGGAGAGCAGCATGGATAAACTATGGATGCTTAGCAGTACTGCTATATAAGAACCTACGCTATTAATACTGTATGTTATATGTGCTAATGGTTATTTTATATTTATTGATGTGGAGGTAGTTCCCCACAAAATATTTTGCAGGGGGGCCCTTACGGTCATTGGCACAGCCCTGTGTGCACGCATTGCATGAAGATGCAGTGATGCTTCCATGTCAGTACCCGGCCAACAAGTTTGTTGATCACTGTCCTGTCACCTAGCTTCTACTAGGCTGCAGTGAACAGTGTTAAATGCTGTCTCTCCTCCCCAAAGGAGGAGAGCTATCCTAGAATGCTCAATCCACCTTTGCCTGGCCAGCCTTCAAGCAGCAGCAGCAGTTCATTCCTTCCTGAACCAGGGCCAGTGGCTTGACTGGTGGCGAGGCCCCCTGCCTTAGCCCAGTGAAACCACTGAGCTGGCCCACTGGTATATATTTAAAATTTCTTTTAATATATTCACAAGTATCACAACCTATATTTGGCATATCATTTCATACTGGCCAGTGTTTTATGGTCTTAAAAAAATACTGACCACTTCTTCAGGCCCCTCAGGCACTGCACCAGAAGGATTAGAAACCAGGTGAGAAGGGGCCATATAATAAAAGGCAGATGCAATGGGCACACAAGGTCTTTATGGATCGTGCCCTTAATCTCTGTACTGTACCTTTTCTTTTGTTTGCTTTGGAATAACTTTTTTTCTTTCCTTTTTTGGGGTACTTTTTGATGCTGTCTTTTCCTGACCTGATATTAATTTTTATAGTTACTAATCAGTTCCTGTACCTGGTGACATCAGTTAAGTGGAGGCCCTGCACCAAAACATCTGCTGTGAGCTTAGGCTCAACTGATGTAACTGGGTTCTGGACCTGAGCAATAATTATATGTAGAATAATATGGACAACCGCACAACGAGGCTGTGTTTCAGTTGAGAGGCTGTCATAATGATAGAGTGACCTCGAAAGTGAACCTCAAGAGGTCCCTGTTGTCATGATGCTCCCAAGATGGAAACACAGCCTTGGAGTGCATGACTGCCTATCCCTTATTCTGTATTGTGTATGAGCACCAAAACAAAACAGCTTGAGAAGGTTGATAAGTTTGAATGATTGTTAAGTTTGAAAATTAAAAAAAAAATTACTTTCTGGTGATCTGCAAAGCTGTATATCCACCCATCCATCTGGTTTTCAGAGCCCCCGACTAACCAACTGCCAATAGCTCAACTACTTGCCCACCCAGTGCCATTCTTGACCTCCCTTTCTCTGTCATTCATCTGGGTAACATCTAAAATAAACACATTTGGTTGGTTGATGTGACTGGATGCTCCTGCACCCCTACACTTCCTATATGATACAAGTGGTTTGTTGGTCAGCGTGAGTAAAACAGCCGATTCTATTCTTTATTCAGTGATGTAACTACTGCAGCACAATAAAAACACATTGATATGTCACTACTATAGCATAACTATGTTTTACTATGTATGAACCTCCATCTACAATGATAGTACTCGTACACTATAAAATAAATATCAGGTGGGAAAAGGCAGCAACAACACAGGATCCTTACAAGGAAAGAAGTAAGATTATTTCAAAGTAAACAAAAGAAAAAGTATAGTAGGAAGATTAAGAAGACTACAGATATTCTCAAATTTCCAGTTATATAAAAAGGGTAAGGAAAGGTTGGTCTTTCCTTTAAATGCACTCAGCTGCTCCTCATTTTTAACAACACACCGAGAAGTGCAATTATTAGTTCATAATTACACACCATCATATCTTATTTTTTTTGTGTAAGATGTTATTTTTAACTTGAACTGCTTCATTAACATACCTTTGCTGCCGCCCCCCCCGAAGGTGAATGTGTCAGTGTTAGCTCTCTAGTCCCTCTGAAACTGTCCAATTTTAGCAGTAGCTATTTTTATTAACACACATTTTTAAAGCTGTACTAGCAAGAAGAGATACTGAGACACACTGTCTCATTCATCAGTGTTGCCCTGGGAGGGGAAAGAAGAGCAGCTGGTGTGAGTGAGGCCAATTCTAGCTGGCAAACTGCCGATGCTATGGAAGAGTACAGTGGTGATCAGCATCAAGTTCCCTCACGTCTAGTCATGTCAATAAGTACCTACAAAACTATTTATTGTTCTTAGTTTGTTACGTATGCGGGTTGTTGTTTAGTCGAATGTAATCTTTCCAGTTTTTTGTGTTAACTGTATTTTTTGTTTGTATTGCTTTATTGAAAAATAATAAAATTCTGTTGAGAAAAAAATAAGTATTTTGCATGAAAACCCATTAAGAATAGTCAATGCCATCACTTTACACTTACTTGTCTTCTTACAATTTTTCCATGAAGCTGTTTATCTGTGCTGGTCTTGTCTGGTGACCGCCCCCAACCCATCACCAATCTTCTCATGGACTTACCAGCTGTCCACCACTTGCCCAGGACCATCTATGGTGGTTGGCCAGCTGTGTTGGTCATGCAAGAGCCTGCAGTGGGTGGAGGCTTAGATGGCCAGCCTTTTCCTCCTCCTCTGGTTTTTCCCATCTGGGGTTCCAGTGGTTGTGTTTGTGTGCAGTGGCATGCAGGCATGACAGGCATCTGGTGGCAACCCCTCCCCCTCCTGGAGCTCCCAACTGATCTCCACCAGTTAGCAGTGATGTAGTGCAAGCATTGCCCCCCTTCCTCCCTGAGGAAGAAGAGCAGTCCCTGGGATGGTCAACCCATCCTTCCTTCCTAGCCAGCCTCTGATAGCATGCATTCATTCCAGACATGGGTCACTGGCATTGTAATGGGTAGCATTATCGGGCAGCAGTCTTCTTGCAGTTTGCCAGTTGACCACTAGAGCCACAGGCTAAAGGGCTTGTGAAGGCACACATGCTGGGCTAGGAACAATCTGTGGTTCTACTAGGGAATTAGTGCATGGTTAGGTGATGTGTGCAAACCAATTCATTTTCTCTGATTGCTCACTATCTTAAACCCCATTTTATTGGTATATTTACAGTACTTAAAGACATTGACAGCAAGTATTACAACTACTTGCAACTGTGACAGGAATATAAGAGTAACTATAGTCATGATGTTTTTTTCTGTAGTGCTGTTTCTTGCTTTTAGGGTGCTAGCTGGTTCTTCAACCCCTACCTGCCTCCTCCAGTTGGTTACCATCTCCCCCAGGAGTCAACTGCCTGTTTTCACCCACAGCTTGCTGCCATGGTGGGTTTGGAAGAGAAAGGGCAGTCATTATCTATCCCCTGTACTCCAGATCTGGTTCAGCAGGGTCCTGGGGTAGTGGTGCAGGTCAGTGACAGGTGGGTGGGGCATCCTGATTGCACAGCCACTGCTTTTTTCATTTTTTGATTTCCCTACCCCAAGGTCTGCATACATGTACTGGAGTCAGTGTGCAATGTGAAGATGCCCTGCATATTTGAACATCTGTGCCCAGCCCTCAGAGACATGGCAACATGTTGTACCACCCAGCCTCTGATGCATGGCAGTCAAGCAGTGGCACGTGCTGTTCCCCTTCGCCAAAGGAGGAAAGCAGTCTTTGGATGCTCAATCCTCCTCCTTCCTCCGGCCAGCCCCCATATGACCCTAGCCCATTCCCGAACCTGGGTTGCCACATGTCAGGAGATAAGGTACCCAGCGCCTTAATCCTCTGTGCCACTGGGCTGGCTGCTATTAAGGAATTTGATGCTGGGAATCACTTTATATACCAGAAAGAACAACCATGAAAAACTGATTATTACCAAAAATGGAAATCTGAGAAAATGTTTCCAACCCATAAACACACTCTAGGTGTAACAGTTCTAAACTGACTTTGTCACTTATTGCTCAGGACCTACAGTACATGATTTTTTCATTGGCAAGCTAAGAAAAGTTCCGCAGTCCACCACCAGCCAACACCTTGAATCCTGTGGCTTCAGTTGACATTTGTCCCTCAGCAGTTTTGTTCTTTAGCCTTCTTACTGAAGCTGACACACTCATCATATTGGAAAACTCCAGTTCAAAGTCATCTCCTCTGAATCCCACCCCTATCTAATTCATCAAAAATTATTTCCATATTCTAATTCCAGTTACTGTATCACCAGCCTCATTAATGCTAAATTATTGTAACTCCCTTCAATCTTGTCTCCCAACACAAACTTTGCACCGTCCTCAGCTGGCTTAAAACACTGCACCTGGAGTACTCACTGTCTCTCTAGGAAGCTCATTTATGCGTCTTCACTGCTAACTAAACTTCACTGGCTTGCAGACGAACACAGAATAAACTATGCAATACTTTTGCTCATATTTAAATGCCAAAATGGACATGCTTCTACATACTTATCGGAACTCCTCCATCATCGTCTTCTAGCTTGTCGACTTCACTCCTCTGACACACATCTTTGCAATGTTTCAACCCCCAGACTGGCTAAATTTGGTGAGCAAGCCTTTTTTGGTCCATGGGCTGCATCTTAGGAATGGGCTACCACTTGAAATCTGGGCCTGCATCGATCCTTAGCTATTCAAAAGCATACTAAAAATGTACCTTTACCAACTATCTTGTAACACTCCTTGATCATTTCCGTCTTCTGACTTTGTGCAGTACCTTGAAAATGTTAAAGGAGCTATAAAAATTTAATGTATTATTATTACATACCTGTGACTAAATAACTCTGGGTTTTGTTTTTAAGTAATTGAATCACAATGAATGAGTCCTATGGACAAATCAGTCTACAGAACCTATCAGAAATATGCCATTACTTTCTTTAACTGAGCAAGAACCAGACCATCTCAGTCAGTAACCATACTTAGTCATTCATCATCATTTCTTTCTTTTTTCCTTTGTTATTTAAAATTGCTGTCTACAAAGGCACACAGAGCTAAGACTTGTTCCCAGGATCCAGGTGTGACATCATCATCCGTGTTACTGTATACTGCACCCTTCTGTGTTAAACTCATTCAGAGTGTTTAACAATCATTAAAATAGATAACATAAAATAACTACACAAGTTATTATTAATTTGTATTTATTTGCTTTACTAGGATAAACTGCATTTAAGCACAGCTCATTTTCAAGGTCCTGAAAGAAAAGCAATGCACATTCTCGGTATATATTACAGTATCATTCAGAGAAGAGCAAAAAAAGTGATACAGTACAAAAAGTGTTGCCATGTATGAAGGAAGAATGATACAATGAAAAAAATGCTAAAACTGTGCAATGAATAGAAACTATGAAATACACAACCCGACACAAAATATTAACAGTTACAATTATCAGGGCAATGATTGTCCTTTCAGAGCTTTGAAAACGCCACAACTTAATTCCCCTGCCACCTTTAGGGTACATTGTAATTTGTTCAAATGCATTGGCACATTATAGCCAAATGTGATTTGCATGCAGTATCTGAGTCCTTCAAAGAACAACCGGAAGAAACTTTTAAGTGCATACGCAGTACCCACTTTTTTGAAGAGATTCAGAATGTATAAGGTGAGATCACATTTGACAGCTTTATTGGACCAGATGTGCTTGTACATTTCTTGGCCTCCTTGTACAGTTCAAGGCTGCATATATGGAAAAAATAGAAATGGTGCATTCTAGCATTCAGTCCAGTTCTGAACTGTAAGAGTCAATGACAGAGCACATCCAGCTTAGCTAGATGAGATAGTGCACTATTCTTTAAATAAAGTTGCCATAATCCAGATGAGGTAGAAGGATAGCCTGCCGCAACCGTTTCCTAGCATCAGATGTACTGTAAAACAGCTCTTGTTCCTATAAGAGAAACCCAGCGTGATCCTAAGCTTCTTGCACAGTCCTTTAGTGTTCTTAGACAAAGACAGGTCATGGTCAATCTGGAGGCTCAAGTACTTATAAGCACTTACAGCCTCCAATTTATTACCAAACATGGTAGTGATTGAGCACTCGGATATACTAAAGGATGTCATGTCTTTCAGCGAGAACAATATTTTTTTGTTTGTTTGTTTTGGAAGCATTTAGAAGCAGCCTATTTCTGAACAAATTCCTCTAAAGGACATCAAAAGCAAATTTAAGTCATGTTTTAATAAGGGTATAGTTGCACTGTTTATATAGAGGGCAGTTGTCATACACATAGAAATTCATCTTTGCATCCTTAATGCTTTTACCTAGATCGTTTATGTATTGTACAATGTAAATAAAAGTGGGTCTAGCACAAAGCCTCACAGGATCCCCTTGCAGATTACTGAACAACAGAAGATAATGCCATCAATCTTCACTTGTGGCTATTGACCACTTACAATAGCTAATGAACAAGACTAGGGCATGATGAGGGTTAGACTCAGTTTTCTTTATTTTGCAGAGTAGCATATGGTAATCCACTGTACTGAATGCTTTATATAGGTCTAAACATAATGCCCCGCAGCTAGAGCAGCCATCAGGTTATCTGTTACCTTGGCCATTGCTGATGATATACTAATCTTGGCTCTGAAGCCCAATTGCAAGGGAGTTATAGTATCATTTAAATCAAGAAAAAAGTTTACAGTTTCTCATTAACCAACTTTTCAAGTATTTTTGCAAGTACTGATAAAATGGAAATAGGTCTATAGTTATTCAGATCAGTTTTGTTGCTAGACTTAAGCAGGTGCGTCAAATATCTTGTTTTCCTAAAGGCTGGCATCTTATTTGTTAAAAGTGAACAGTCAGCACTAAGCCCCGCACCCAAGTGTGGGGTGGTTCTAATTTGCACTATGTGTCCAAAAACATTTTTTTTTTACTTAACCGTTTACTGCAGTGTAGCAGATAGTATTAGGCTGCTTCTGCTGACTTCCAAGCTGATATTTTCAATAACTACAAATCCCAGAATCCCCAGCAGCTGACATCTGAGCAGGGCTGCAGCAGTGTTAGATTCAGTACTGTGCAGTGCATGTTAGAGATTTTATAAGCCTTGACCTTTTGTTTGCTGGTCCCACTGTCCTCCGTGGGCTAAGTACAGTCACAGAGGATTGTACTTAGCCCTGGAGCCAGTGGAACCAGCAAACACCTGATCAGAGCTTATAAAAGCTTTAACATGTACAGGATTGAATCTCCACTGTTGCAGCTCTCCATCTAGTGTCAGCCGTAGGATTCTTGGACGGTAGTTACAGAAAATGTCAGCGTAAAGACAGCAGAATCAGTCTGATACAGTCTACTATATTGCAGTAAAAAGAAAGTAAAAAAATGCTTTTGCACAAAGTGCAAATTGGGACTAGCCCATACATAGGTGTGGGCTCTTATTGCTGAATGATCCCCTTTTTATAAAGACTGATTAAACCAATGGGCAAAAGGGGCTGCAGTAATGTTCTTGCCTCATTTCAGGACCAGAGGGCCCAACACCATCAGGGCTGACTTATTTTTTAGAATCTAGTGGCCAGATATTCAAAACCTTACCCCAGGGCAAAATTAGCCCTGCCTGGCGGGCAAACCTAGCATGAACACAAAAGTCTGCTATATTCAAAAGGAATAGCCCAGGGCAAAGAGCTTCTGAGTATAGCATGCATATGAAGCTGGGCAAACTGGGCTGGGAGTGCAGGGCAAACTTAGCCCTGGAATAAGACAGCTCTGAATATAGCAACCGGGAAGTGTAAACCACAACAGCAACACAGTGCACAGCAACGTGAAAGTAGGTAGAGGTGAACTATGTGGCCAATGTGCGTGCCAGCAAATGTGTGGATCCAGTACAGCTGCAGGCAGCAGCACATGTGAAAGTACAGTGTGCAATACTGTATAATATTCCCTGAACTGCTAACGCATTTACACGGGTTTAGCACGGAGCTAAGCTGTGTGCCCAGTGCTAAACTTTGCCATATTCAAAAGTGACATGCAAATGAACCTACTTAGGAAGTCTCTGGACAAATATCCACATTAGCATCTCATTATGCCCTAATTTGCATGCCGTTTGCCTAGCATTACCGCAGGATCCCACAGCTCCACCTGTAGGTCAGTCTGGTAGTACATGGGCTGGCTGGGTCTGCCTGCAGCTCCACCTGTAGGTCAGTCTGGCAGTGCATGATGGTAGCTGCAGGCTACATGTATACAGTACAGCATAGCATTTTGTACCCCAGGGGATGACACAGCTTAGGCACAGGTGGTGGTGGTGATGCATGCAACTGTCACATTTTAGGTCATGCTACACAGTGCACAGCAGACACTACAGTAGCAAGGGGGCCAGTAGTGTGAAGGATACAGCAATGCATATGGTGTGTAGGGTAGTGATGACCACTACACTGTACACAGTGACAGGCCCAACTTGCAGGTGTTTACTGACAGTGGACATTACTGTTATGCTGTTGTGTGACCCATAGATGCTGCACCTCTGGCATGGGATGCTCACAGTGACATATACATGGCTGGCTGTGTGTGCTGTGGTGTTTGTACAGCTGTGCGGTATGTGACTGGGGGGGCATGTATGATCGGACAGGCACACTGGTATTGGGGTATTCCCAATACTGGCCCATGTGCACTGCATGATGTGTCCCAGCCTTGTGGCCGCACCCGGTCTGTGGTTAGGCCTGGTCACCTGTACACCCTCCCCTCAGCACCCACCATGCCCACAGTGCTGCATGTGTGTGCTGACATCTGTTGGTCACCACAGACGTATGGTCTGCAGGTGTGTGCTGTATGGTCATACTACCATGGTGTCCCCTGGGGGCCGGGTCACCACTTACTGCCTGGCATGGCTGGGACTGGTGGCAAATGTTGGCATCATTGTGGTGCCATCAGTGAGCAGCATGTTTCTTCCATGTCTGGCTTTTTCTATGTGTCATAGTCATATGTTAGGGTCACGCAACACCACGTAAAAGTCACGCTAATGCCGCTCAAAGTCACAATGTCGCGCAAAGCTGGATTGCCCAGGGTTAAGACCACCTTTTCCTGGGCTGTAATTTGTACCACACAAAGGGTCTCGCTAAGTTGTGCAAAACCACTTTACGCAGTGCTAGTCACTGAATATAGCATTGTGCCTGTATTCATATTCAGCTTGCCCCCTGCATATATTATGATTTTGCCCGGTGCTAATGCAGTTTGCGCATGCTATTTGGCCTTTTGAATATTGCAGACCCATGCTAATCCTACGTTAAACCTGCGCAAATGGTTTGTGCCCAGTGCAAAGCTTTGAATATCTTTGCCTAATTCTCTTAGGAGCTTACAGGCTAGTTTTCCAGTAGTTCTTTTAAAGTGAAAGTTGGGAATCTCTCCAGCATCAATGTTACGTGCTTTTGGATTTCTAACTGTTAGGCCTGAAGCACTTTCAGGTTTGTCAAATACCAAACCTGCTGAGGAAAAATGATAGTTAAACTCTTCAAATATTTTATATTTGTCAGCGAATACTTCATCATTAATTTTCATTTGCTAGGAAATTATTACTGAGCATCTAGAATCTTTATTATGTGCTAAAATCTTTCAAGGACTCTCATTTCCTTCTGTGATTTTCAGGTAATAATTTGATTTTTCAGCCCTAATTGGTGTTGTGCATATATGTTTTCTTTTGCCTAAAGATAATCCAGTCATGTTTAGCTTTTGGGGATCTAGCCTTGGCTCATAGCCTGTCTCGCTCATGTACAGTACCATCATTTTTAATTCATGGGAAAACTGTGGGTGCAATCTACTTATCATTTTAATAATGGAGTTTGTGGAATTTTTGCCAACTACAGAGATGAACAGAGCATTGAAATATTTGGCAGCCTCCTGTACCGTGTGTATCAGATTCAGTGATGTCCCACCAGCAGCTGCTATATCATTCAGCACGGTCTGTTTATTAAAATGTCTATATTTTTCTTTCTCAGCATACTTTGGGAGAAACCTTGTTTAACATCTAATGCAGACCACATATTATGGTCACTGATATTACTATCAAATACCCCAGAATGGATACAGTTTAAAGCTTATTTGTAAGCCTTAAAACAGTATAGAAAAAGCAAGGTTTTTTTAGGTTTATTCTTGCGGGCTCCAGTGTAAATTGAACCAGGCCATGATCATAACAGATTAGTTTTAAGTTGACATATTTTGGCATGGGCCAATCCCAATTTAGAGCTCCCATGATAAAAGTTGAAGTACTGTGGGTTTTAAACAATGAGGAGAAATAACTCCAGTATTTTATAGCCTGCTTTTGGTGGTCTGCAGAAGCCAAGCACATTTACTACCTCATGTTTAGACAAACGAATGCTTGCAGCAAGAAATGACACTGAAATGCTTTAATACAATAATTATACATGAGCAGAGTGCTCCTGATCAGTTGTAGCATTCCTTTCCTCTTTGTGTGAGAAACTCATTCTGTGAACAGCGTCTCATGTACAGATGCTCTGGAGGCAGCCATGCTTGGGAGATTTTTTAATGTTTAATATAGTATTAATGAACCTTGATCAATAATATAGTAGTGTGGCACCAAAGGTCACGCTTTTGGTTGTAAGAGCAGTCTCACTATTATTTTTAGGGTAACACAACTGCTCACCTTTTGCTTGCCGGCCTTCTAGCCTAGGAAAATGCATGAGACCACTCTTGCGACTACCATAGTAGCCTCATCGTCTGTATTAACCTACAAAATAGTGCACTGTCAGACCATGTATGGCTGACTAAATAAAAAATAAAAAAACGTAGGATGAATATTATAAACCTGAACAGATGGTAGGGTTCTAGTGTTAAGAGGGAGGGAAGTCCAAAGTTAAGGAGCAGCCCACACATCTCTTCTGTCTCTGGTCTAGCACAAGCTAGAGAATGGCACCCTCAGATATACCTCACCCATCAACAAATAGTGCCCATGGGAACATGCATTATCAGGAAGTCCTAGAGGTGATGGTGGTGTTGGTGGGGTGAGCGGATGTGAAAACTGATAACATCAGCTGAGCTTTGATTCAGACTCGCAGTCTTCTATTCTTCTTCTGCAATTCAGCCAAAGGCACGTCAGGTCCTTGGTATTGGGGTTTTGCACTTCCTGTCAGTGCCAGGAGCCAGAAATGTTTTTTTTTGTTTCTTCTTGGTAATAAAATAAACAAGCATTTGTCAATGCCAAATGTTGCTTGCTTGCATGTGCTGTGTAGGTATTTGGAAGTCAGTGGAGTGCAAATATTGAAAATTTGCAAACTTACAAGCGTGCGTAGGAAGTGCGCAACGCAGGCATGTAAATCATTCATTTTTAGGAATTTTGTCACCAAATTTTCAACATAGCCATTTTAAGACCTCTGCTCATGAACAGTGTCACTGTGATTTTCTTAATGTGCCCCATACAGTGATTTTGCACACCAACTGCGCCATTGTGCGCTACATGGGCGGAAACATGTTTTGGACGAGATGTAAAAAATGACAGCTGTACTGCTCATAAGGAGGTGTGGTAAAATGACAATGTTGAAAATTTGGAGTGAAAATATTGAAAATTCGCAAACTTACGAGCGTGCGTAGGAAGTGCGCAACACAGGCTCGTAAAAGTCATTTTTAGGAATTTTCCATCAAATTTTCAACATAGCCATTTTAAGACCTCTGCTCATGAACAGTGTCACTGTGATTTTCTCAATGTGTTCCATACAGTGATTTCTCACACCGACTGTGCCATTGTGTGCTACATGGGCAGAAACCCGTTTTGGGCGAGATGTGAAAAATGACAGCTATACTGCTCATAAGGAGGTGTGGTAAAAAGACAATGTTGAAAATCTGGAGTGAAAATATTGAAAATTTGCAAACTTACGAGCATGCGTAGGAACTGCGCAACGCAGGCTCGTAAAACAGTCATTTTTAAGAATTTTCCACCAAATTTTCAACACAGTCATTTTAAGACCTCTGCTCATGAACAGTGTCACTGTGATTTTCTTAATGTGTCCCATACAGTGATTTTGCACAGCGACTGCGCCATTGTGCGCTACATGGGCGGAAACATGTTTTGTGCGAGATGTGAAAAATGACAGCTGTACTGCTCATAAGGAGGTGTGGTAAAATGACAATGTTGAAAATCTGGAGTGAAAATATTGAAAATTCACGAACTTACGAGCGTGCATAGGAACTGCGCAACACACGCTCGTAAAACAGTCCTTTTTAGGAATTTTTCCACCAAATTTTCAACATAGGCTTTTTGAGAGCCCACCTTATGAACACTGGCAGTGTCGTTTCGTTAATCGGTGCCGAAAGGTGATTTCATGCAGTGACTGTGAAATCACCCTTCGGGTCCGATTAACGCCATGACAGTAAGAGCATTCATGAGAAATGGTCCCAAAAACCCCATGTTGAAAATTTGGTGCAAAAATTCCAAAAAATGCCTGAGATATGCAGCAAAGTTGAAAAAACCCTATTTATTACATTATACAGCTTACCGGCATTTCCTCAGTTCGTGGTCGGCTTTGAAGAGTGCAGATGTGTTCCTGGTCCACGAAGATCGTTGCGCCAAGGTCCGGAGGTAAGTATGGGGTGAGGGGTGGAGAGGCAGGGTGTGCAGTGGGTGGCGCGGGTGGGGCCCAGACAGCGAGGACCGTTTTATGTTGCAGGTTTTTAAAAACAGGAGGGCGGCGGGGCGTTGCCACGCTGGGGTGGGCTCCCAGCGTGGCCTGAGATGCTGCTTGAGGGGCCATGGAGCCTACGAGGAAGTTAGGAGCCCCATCAGTGATAGCATCTGTTGCCATGCTGGGGTGGGCTCCCAGCGTGGCACCGTGTCACTTTGGGGAGACAGTGGAGCCGGCGGGATTGGGCACCTGTCGGCTATACTATGTTGCCACACTGGGGTGGGCACCCAGCATGGCATGTGCAACTCAGTTTTTGTGGGGGCAGCACAGCCGATGGGGATTGGGCACCCCGTCGGCTATACAGTGTGTGGGGCGAGCACACAGTATGCGCGTGTGTGTGTGTGGGGGGTGCGCATGAGGCAGGCAATATCTTATTGCTGCTCACTGAAGCGTAGCTCCCCCTTTCAACTGTACACCACTGCATTTTAGACTGCTGTCATAGACAGCTCCAGCAGTGATTGGAGAACTGTGGCCGCGCCTGCAAACACACTGACTGAATTGGAAAAGGGCTGCCACACCTCCGAAGACTCGGATGATGGCACTATGTTTCTTGCACATGCGTGCAAGCAACATAAAAATGTCTAGGGAAGGTGGAAACTAACCAGTGGGGGTGAAGGGGTGGCCATGGGAGCAGCCCCGACCACCTAAGAAGAACTACTGTGTCTTTTAAAATTAACTGATGAAAGTTGACATGATCCTGATGTGGGCCAAATGTTCAACTGGTTCATATCAGTAGTAGTAAAAGTGCCGAGTTTCAGCACCTTCACCAAACACAAATTCTGCATCTGCTCATAGGGTGTTCCATGTTATCCAGGATTTTTTTCTTTTTATCCCAACTGCTACACTTTGCACTAACATTTTCATGCTGTAATCCAGTTTCTGTCCTTTCTGGGAGACCTGCATTGAACTGTTGTGTTTCCTGAAGAATCTGTTTTTATACAGTGGTTTACATTTTGTTACTGTATTGTTCAAATGCAAGGATTGCTTCTGATTTACATATGGCTAGTGAGGACCATTTTCCAACTGTATGATGCAGTCTATATCCTTTTCAGCCAGAGAGCTCAGTAGTAAAACAGGGATTCATTTTGGTGACAATAATGTAAGATATTAAAGAGCAACTCGACACTGCAGCATGCAATTTAGAAACACAGGGCCAGATTTTCAAATGGTGGTGCAGGGCTTGCATCAAGCCATGGGACTTGGATTTTGCGGTGTGCCAAACCCCTTTGCCACAACTGCATCCGAGTGTCCAATCACATGTGCAGTTGTGACAGTTTCCATGATTTACGACAGCTTGTGCCAAATATCTGGTGCAAGCTCCATACCAAAGGCCCCCAGAAGTGGTGCACGCAAGACTTCAAAAATGTGGTCTAAGATGTGGTGAGTGGCACAAGGGATTGAAATTCCCGATTGCCAGATGGAGACTGCCGCAAGTCCCGTGCACCATATGTTCGGTACATCAGTGGCTTGTGGCAGGTCTAGTGTTTTGAAAATCTGGCCCATAATATTTCAGTTATAATGCTT
Source organism: Neoceratodus forsteri (assembly GCA_016271365.2). Classification (NCBI taxonomy): domain Eukaryota; kingdom Metazoa; phylum Chordata; order Ceratodontiformes; family Ceratodontidae; genus Neoceratodus; species Neoceratodus forsteri. The sequence continues at coordinate 1,101,994,196 of CM057450.1, read as the reverse complement.
CACTAGATAATAAATTTTTTTCATTTTGAGTTTTCTTTCCTGTGGTTTGTAATAACTCTCAGCAGCCTGTCTAAGAAGTGTGTATAAAATCATTTGACTGTCCCCAACTGACCTCATAGTGCCTTTGATTATGACATCATAGTTTGTAATATGACAGCAGGCAGTGATGTCACAAATAACAAACTGTTAGGAGAGTTGTGGACAGTCAGAATCTTTTGGGCTGCTGGATAGCCCAATGGAAGCACATCATCCTTCTATGCTGGTGATCCAGATTTAGAAGCAAACTCTGGAGTCGGTACTCACACTGCCAGGCTTGGAGAGCATGTGTCCCAATTGGGGAAAGGGTGGCGGCATGCTCTGGTGCCACAGCTTCTTCTGCTGGTGGGCTGGGTAGCTTGCATTCCTGGCAGGAGCATGTTGTGTGCATCCAAGCGCTCCACCCACATGTGCTTTGCATGCAGCTTGGGGGAAGGGGCTGGGGAACTAAACAGAAGAGTAGCAAAAAATGTCCACACTGCCAACCCTGGCTCCTGTTTCCTTGTGTGATCGAAACACCTGGATGGTGCAGAGGAGGGACCCACTGCCAGGGAGGTCAAGTCTGGGAGATGGGGTAGGTCCTTGAGAAGCTAGGCATTTGGGCTGGGGGTGCTAGTTTAAAGGGGACAGGTTGGTAAAGGAGCACAAACACCTAAATTTGTTTAGTAGACCAATAACAGGAGGAAGTAAAAAAAAAAAAACAGAAAACACTTAAGTTAGATATAATACTTGCAAATATCATAGCTTTTAGCCTTTTATTTTAGTAGAGACTTGCTCTTTAACAAGGACATAAACTACATTGTACAGTTCAAAAATAGTCCTTACCAGTTGTGTGCACATCAGAAATAACTGCTCTCCACATGCAGTTTCGGTGCCCAGATTTCTGAGTCTCCTGCTCCCCGCCCACCCCAGTCAGGAAAATTCCCACTTAGCAACCCCCCCCCAGAGGGGTAAGTCCCAGTCAGTATATGAAGGGACAGGAAGTGGTTATCTGGGAGTGAGTGATGACCTCTTCAGTAGGCGAAGGATTCAGAATTATGAACTGGGCAATGGAGAACCTGGCCAAATGAGTAAGGTAATAAAAAATAAAAATAAACTTACTTATTCAGGGGATTCAGATTTATGGACTGGGCAATGGAGAGCCTGGCCAAATGAGTAAGGTAATAAAAAATAAAAATGAACTTACTTATTCAGTAACCAGGAGTGGGTTAGGTGTGCAAGGAAGCTATCTGCCTTATTCACTTACTTCTTTGAGTAAGCTGGCAATGTAATTTAGATCTTGAGGGGTTTTACTGTACCTGTGGGCACCTGATGAGTACTGATTTTCTAGTACATTACAGTTCTGCCTAGACATGTGGTCTTATCTGTGCTACTATGAACATGTATAAATATGTTTGCAAGCATCCTACTGGGGCCTTGATGCCTGATGCCCTCCATGGTATTTGTGTACCACATTGTAGCTACAGGTGAATTGCTGTCTTGACTACCTGAAGATGTTCTGTACTGCTCTGTGTGACCAAGTCGCTCTTGGGCACCAGATTAAAAGTGACCATGGGTCCCAGTGTGTGAAATGCTGTTAACAGTACTGCACTGGTCATTGAGCACAAACGTCTAGGCCTGTGTACAGCCTCTATACATGTGTTTATTCATTCAGCTATAAAGTCTGAGGTACTGCTGTCCCAACAGCTTAATCTGGTTCAAGGTCAGTTGGCATTCATCTGTATCCCCCTCCCCCGGGTCGTGCCTGAAAATAGGCAGGATTTGTTTAGTGCACTTACCCGGTCAACAAAAACTAAATAAAATAAATAAATAAAATAAACCTAATGTTGAGAGACAGAGGTTTCTCTAATATCAGTGATTTTGCAATGACAGTGTGATGCAGATAGATTGTTCATTAGTACAGCTGAAGTCAGGGTTCCAGTTGTGAAAAGGTGCACAGCCACTGCAGTTACAGACATCAGTGCCAACTCACTCCCACAGTGCAGATTCCCCCCCAGGGACATAACGTGCCAAGACTGCCCCATTCAGTTGTCCCTGAGTGCTAGATTGTCCTGGGGCACTCTCTGACTTTCCCCAGGTGGAGGTACCATGCTATTGCTAATATGTTTTTCCCCATTTCCCATGAATTAAAAGGGCTGACCCCCTTGGTGTAAAGGGACATGTCCACCAAGTCCTCAGTACATAACTATCAATTGCCTGATACCCCATCAACAGGCACCCCATTATACCTAAGTTTCAAGAGGGCTACGGAGTGCAGGAAGGGGACCACGATGTGACATCTGAGATAAAGAACTTCAAAAGTTCTTTAAAACCACTATAATACATTTAGGTTGTATAGGTAGATTGTTTTTTATTCTTAGCATTGCACCGTTACATGACTCAAAGCCTGGAAACAGAATGCTAAGAACATAAAAAGGCCCAAGGACCATCCAGTCTGTCCTGATCCTGCCTATTGACTCTTAAAACACCAGTAGGCTATTCTGAACCATGTTACCCCAAGCCACCCAACACCCCTGCCTTAAACCTTGTTACACTGCCACGGTTCACCAACTCGAGGGCAAGCCATTTCAACACTCCACCATCATCTCTGTGAAGAAAAAGTTTCTCACATCTTTTTTTAACTTACTCTTGCCAACTTATAGCTGCCCCACCCCAGTGACTGTGGTCCCTACATTCTGAACAGCTCTGCCATGTCCACACTGTTAACTCCATGTAGAAACTTGTATGTTTCTGCCACGTCTCCCCCTCCTAGAGATTATGGGCTTGATTCTCAAAAGTTGGCTCAAGTCGCGCCAAAGGTGGCTTGCACTAATTGCCAGTGCACCAGGGACCCTGTGCCCATTTCTTGATTGGGTAGGGTTCCAGTGGCAAAGTCCTGCAGCTTGTGGCAACTGTAGTGATGCACCAAACAGAGGGCACACCTAGACAGGTTGCCACAAGCCATGGGTGACTATGTGGCAATGTCCCCAAGCATTCCCTGGTGGTCTAGCAGACCGCCCCAGCCCTGATCCACCATTATAACAAATGAAACATCCCTGGTGGTCTAGCAGCCCCCCAAGCCCCGATCCCCTGTTATTTTAAATAAAGATCCCTGGTTAACTAGCCCCCCATCCCCGATCCCCCATTATGAAATATGAACAAACCATTGGTGGTGTAGCGGACCCCCCAGCCCCCGTCCTCCATGCAATACAATGAAGTCCAGCCTTGATCCTCCGTGCAATAAAATAATGTCCAGCCCCAATCCGCCATGTAATAAAATAAAGTCCATCCCTGATCCCCGGTTATTAAAATTAAACAAGTCCCTGGTGGTCTAGTGGACCCCCCCAGTCCCAGTCCCTGGTTATTACATTTTAACATGTCCCTGGTGGTCTATTGTCCCCTCCCCCCTGCCCTGATCCCCAATGTATAAACTCTAACCATGTCCCTGGTGGTCTAGTGGACCCTCCTACACATACACCCCGCCACAGCAAGCATTGCCCCACCACTCTGCTCCCCCCTTCCCTTCCCATCCCATCCCAGAGTCGGCAACCAGCATAGCCCATCACTCACCACCACGGCTGACTGCCAACTGAGCAGTTAATGATCGCGAACTGTAAATAGTAGGCATTCATTGATTGACAGCTCAGAGTGAGCTGTCAGTCAGTGAGCACTGACTGTACACAGGACGTGCTCACTGATTGAAAGCTAGCTGAGCTCTCTTCCTCCATTACAAGCAATTGTGAAACAAGTTCACACTGGATAAAAAAGAATGCTAGAGTATCCTATTTCACGCAAACCTGACTGACAACATCTGAGACCCACCAAGGTTCTGGATAGTTGTTCACAACTTGTTTGCCCCCCGCCCCAATTAGTTCACATCCCCCTCCCATAAAATAAACTCTTCTGGTCAGTGAACCAAGAGAAGTGGCCTCAAGTTTCAACTCCTTTTTTGCTAATTGTGCTAAGGACCTTATCCCACCGCAAACCCTCAGCTCAACATCACCACAACTGATATACCTTTCAACCTCCTGCCTCAGAAATCCAGGACAGGGCAGACCAACAACTGGCTTAGTGAGAAAATGGAAGTTTACTCACCTGGTAAAGATGATTATAGTAGTACCTTTTTACAGCACTCCGAGTCTCAACTAGTGGGTATTCTGCCATCTCCTCTCAGGCTGATGCACAAAGAAACATCCAGATTCGTAATTCTATTGATCTCCTCCCTCTTTGGTCAGCCCTTCCTCAGTATGACTTCTTCCATAGCTCAGATATTCCTGATGAGAAAAAAGAATTACTCAAAAAAACAACCTGACAGTTCCTGGCAGAATGCATCTTGCTTGAATAACTTGACAAGCTTGTGTATTTATTGTTTAAAATATTTAATGAAGTATGACTACCATATGTCGTACACAACTCACTCTGAAAGTAAACATCTATTAATGATTTACTCCTATTTAGTACACAACTAAACATATATCTGAATGCCATTGTGACCTTCCTGCTCCCTACTACATGCATGATGTTGTCTTTCCTCCTCAATGGGTGAGATGCAGAGTGCTGTAAAAATGTGCTCCTATAATCACCTTTACCAGGTGAGTAAACTTCCATTATCTATCACACATTTTTACAGCACTCTGAGTCTCAACTAGTGGGTAATTATGCAGCAGTGTCCACCTCTAATGGGTGGGAGGAGGAAGAGGACTGAATACAGCTTGTAGTACCTTTCTACCAAACTCTGAACTGTTGGCTAACATGGTATCCAACTGGTAGAACCTAGTGAAGGTATGGGGCGAAGCCCAAGTAGTTGCCTGATGGATTTCAGCTATAGACGCTGAATTTCATTCTGCCCATGAAGCAGCCACTGCCCTGGTGGAATGTGCTCTGATTTATTTGGGCATGGATGACTCTTCTGCCATGTAGGCTTTGGAGATGGTGGCCCATAGCCACCTTGAAATAGTGGATTAGGATGTGGGTAGGCCCTGATTTGGACCTTGTGGGATAATGAATAATCTGTCAGTGCACCTTATTCTGGCTGTTCATTCTAGGTAAGTCTTAAAAACTCATCCTGGGTCTAGTTGTGACAGTGTGTCCCTTTGGGGATCATCTTCACCTGGATTAAATGTCAGAACAGAGATCTCTTGGGTGAGATGAAAATGGGTTGCCACTTTGGGCACAAAATATGGCACCATCCTGAGAACTACTCTATCAGGATAGAAGGTCATGAATGGTTCCCTGCATGACAGGGCCTGAATTTCACTGATCCTCCTAGCCAAGGATATAGCCACCAAAAGTGCAGTTTTTAAGGTGAGAATTGGTAAGGCTAGGTCGGCAAACAGTTCGAAAGGTGGTTTGGTTATAGCATCCAACAGCAAATTGAGGTGTCACAGAACTGTGGTGGGTCTTGGTCTGAGTCTGATGTTGGAAGCAGCTTTCAAGAACGTCTGGACCAAAGGGTGTGCTCCTGACAAGTGTCCATTTGTCTCTCCTCGAATTGCTCCAATTGCATCCCCTTGCACCCTGAGGGATGCTGAGGCCAGACCTTTGTTTAATCCATCTTGTAAAAAATCCAAGACATGAAAGATGGAGCATGTTGAGGCCTCTAGTTGTCTAGATTTGCACCATGTGGAAAAAACAAACTAATGTCTGCTGCATGTTCTGTTAGTGGAGAGCCTCCGAGCCTTTAGCATTGTATTGGCCACCTTGTCAGAGACTCCCAAGTTCAACAGTCTAGACCTTTAAGTGGCCAAGCAATCAGCTTTAGTGACTGCGGGTTCTCACGGAGAATTGACCCCTGCATAGAAAGATCCAGTTGTGGTGGTAGAGTCATCGGTTTGTCCGTTAACGTTCTCTGGATGAGGGAGCACCATGTCCTCCTCAGCCAGTCTGGTGCAATCCGAACAACCATGCTGCCTGTATCCCAGATCTTTTGAAGTACTTGCACGATCATGGATGGGGGTGGGAATACATAAGCCTTATGAAAATGCCATGGGGTGGATAACGCGTCCACTACCGTATTGCCTTTCTCTTTGTATTTGGACATGAAAGTCGGTAGTTGAGTGTTCTGTGCCGATGCCATGAGATCTATTTGGAAGGGTCCCCATTTCTTATGGATCCTCTGGAATACCCTGGGATTCAGTTGCCATTCCCCCGGTAGAAGAGACCGTCTGCTGAGCCAGTCTGCCCTCGTGTTGAGGACTCCTGATAGATGCACTGCCATTAGGCTGAGTAAGTGTTTCTCTGCCCATGTCATTAAGCTTTCCGCTTCCCAAGCCATCAACTTGCTCCTTATACCCCTTGCTTGTTGACGTACATCATCTCTACTCTGCTGTCTGGGCGTACTTTTACATGTCTGTTTTTGAGCTGGATCTTGAAGTGTCTGAGTACCAGGTGTATGGCTCTGGTTTCCAGTATGTTAATTGGTAGTCTTTCCTCTGTTTCGGACCACCTTGGATGGACTTGTCACCTACAATTGCTCCCTAGCCAATTAAGCTGGCATCGGTTTCTATCGTTCTCGATACTTGTGTTTCTAAGGTTGCCCCTTGCTGTAGGTTGTTTGGGTCTACCCACCATTTCAAGGATCTCTTTACCGCCAGTGAGATGAGCACCTATGAATTGTAGTTTTGGACTTTGTAATTCAAATTGTCCAGGAGAAGGCACTGTAGCTGTCTCATGTGAGCTCTGGCCCAGTCGTGTAAGTCTATACATGCAGCCATTAGGTCTAGGAGCTGCATTAGTTGCCATATGGTAATCATTCTGTGATTTAGTACCTGATTGCAGTGCTCCACTAGGTTCCATATGCAGGGCCTCTGATGGTCTGACTGTTCCTCTGATTGTGTCGAATATTGCTCCTAAATGTTCAAGTGTTGTTGTGTGGGATAAGTGGCTCATTGCCTGATTGATGACCCATTCGTATTGTCAGCATGTCCTGGGCCAGTTTGGTGGCGTCTGCACCTCCTGGACTGATCTGGCTCTGATTAGCCAATCATTCAGGTATGGTATCGTATGTACTCCTTCCCTCCATAAAATCACAGCTAGAGGAGCCATCACCTTCGTGAAGACTCGTGGGGCCGATGCTAGTCCAAACGGGAGGCACTGATATTGAAAGTGGTAGCCCAGAAGGTAGAAAAGGAGGAATCTCTGGTGACTGGGTCTGCTCGGTATGCAAAGGTAAGCATCCTTCAAGTTTATGGACGTAAGTAGATCCCCCTGTGGACTGCCACTATAGTGGATCGCAAAGTCTCCATCTTGAATTTTTGGTAACAGACGAACTTGTTTATGAATTTTAGATCCAGCTTTGATCTTAGATCCCCTGTCTTTTTTGGGACCAAAAAGAAAATGGAGTATACTCCTGAGTGTCACTTTTCTTCTGATACTGGTATGATGGCTTTTGTGTGTACCAGTTGATTGAGAACTGACCTGACCTTGTATGTGGTTCTCATGTCTGTTGAAATGTGTGATTTTACAAATTTGTCTTTCTTGGGGGTTGCTGTGAACTCTATGGCATATCCTTGAGATACGATTTCCTGAGCCCACCTGTCCATAATCGAGGCAGCCCAGCTTGCGGCAAAATGTTGTAGTCCCCCCCCCCCACTGCTTCTGCCACATCCTATACCTGAACTTTTTCATTGGCAGTATCCCTTGTTGTTCGTGTTGGGTTTGAAATTTGGCTTACTGTTGTAGTGACCTCCGCATCCTCTGTTGTCTTGAAAATTCTGTTTGTGGTTGAAATACTTTGGTTTGGATCTCCTATCTTGGCCTTGGTGTCCTTGTTCCCTTTTGTTTTTGTTAGCATAATTCCGCACTCGGTTTCTCCGAAAGGACGGCAGAGTTGCAAGTTTGCCCTGATTGTCCTTGTCGTCTTGTTTGACTGTGAACTCCTCAATCCCTGGGCCAAATATTTTGTCTTCTGAGAAGCTGAGTTTCAGTACCCTGTCATTTGATTCCTGATTGGCGTGCCATAGCTTGACCCAGATGTGTCCCCTGGCTCTGTTGACAGATGCCGTTGATGTAGATGTCATCTTAAAACTGTCTGCTATGTATTTTATGGCCTGCATGGGCATAGTCCATGGTAGTGCCATGTGAGCTCATTGAGGGAATGTCTCATCTGGCAACCTCTAGCCACTGCTGTACTGCCCTTGAGGAGTAAATGGCATTGTAGCTGTCTCATGTGATCTCAATGGACATTGTGAGCATCTTGCGTACTTTTTTAATGATGTCACCCATCTTTCTGTCTGTTAACCGGGGGAACAACATACTGCAGTTTCCCAGTGTACAAAGCAGAGTATATCCTGGTTAAAGCTGGCATGGCTCCTGAGTGGCTACGCTCCTCTGTTGTACACAGTAACATGGTTCAATAATATCTGGAGGCACTCAGAAACCCCAAGGCAAAATTAAGGGTGCACCTCCAGCTGTTAGTATTTTCTCAAGAACTTTGAAATAAAAAGAGGATTAACATAATACCAATTGTCCTTACCTTTTAAATTGTTGGCAGAGAGCCAAACAAACATGACCAGCCTGGTGAGATGCACAAAAAGAACTGAGGAAGGGGTGACCAAAGGGGGAGGAGACAGATCGGATTACGAATTTGGATGTTTCTTTGTGCATCAGCCTGAGAGGAGATGGCAGAATACCCACTAGTTGTTTTTTTTTTTTTTTACAATTCTATTTATCCTCCTTCGGCAGGCCTCCAACTTGAGTGCCAACCTACCAGACTCAGGGTCTTTTGGGGTCTTATTGCGCCATGTGCATCCTGGCAGAACCCCAGAGCCAGCCTGGAGGCTTCATCCTAGGTGGCCCCCAATTTTTCCTCCGTTTTCGTCCCTGTTTTGGTCCTACCCGAGGCCCTGGAAGCAGCGATGCATGCACATGGAGGTGCACATACGCACTGCAGCTCCAGTACCAGCCACTTCTGCCCTCCCTCAGCCTAACGCCGGCACTCCTCGGAAGCGACGCAGCCACTCCAGCCTCCACCAGGGGGCGGCCAAGCTCTGAGAAGACCCTGTTCTCCCTCCTGAGGAGGAGGGCTGCCAGCCAGCAGCTGCTCACATCCTCTCCCCCCTGACCTCCGACACAGCCTCGTTCCAGAACCCGAGTCGCCAGCGTGGTGCGAGGTGTGGCGTCCAGTGCCTAAACCCTCTGCACCACTGGACCAGCTTGTATACCCACTAGGTGAGACTCAGAGTACTGTAAAAAGGTGCAATAGATAATTTTTCAGTAGAGAACTAGACTATAACACTAATGCAGGGCATTATATTATGTTTTAAATCAGGGACACGTATGACCACTTGACCTCCTGCATCTCCTATAACAAATTCTTTTAGTGTCTCTGAAATTTCCCACCTGATGTATTTAAAGGAGCACTACTGTCAAAATTTACAAAAAATATGTTGTGCGTTGTTTTAATTTGTGTGTGTAGTCTTAGTGTGTCGTTTCCTTTATTTGCTGTAAGGAGTTTTTTTTGTGTTTTTTTCTTATTTATGTGTTATATACAGAGTGACCCTGAAAATAGGCTTTGCCTAATGGATATATCCTCTTAAAATATAAAATAAACTTCAAACTTCAATCCTACTTCTTTTATGATGCCGGGAGATTTTTATTTCTGGCTGTGTTATTGTCTTTCCTTTTTCTACAATACCTTCTGTCCTGTGTGACAGTGATGCATCCAAGACCATTGATTCATCGAGTGCTTGCCTACTGTTTACTCTGCAGCAACACTGTGCTGTTACAAGCCTATTATTCTGGCCTCAAATGAATAAATATTTATAATCCAGTCTTTTTTTTTTCAAGTTGCATACCTAGGTCTAGCCAGCAAGGATGTTTTGTTTTTAAAGCTTTTCTTTTCATTGAACCACACATAGAACTATAGAATTTGATGGCAGATAAAGACTGCATGACCCACCTAGTCTGCCAATTTCCCTATCTACATAAACTCCAGATCCTTAATGATCTGCAGCTTACCTTCTCTTTCCTACTACTATGGCTGCTTCCTGTCTATCCCATGCATTCTTGAATTCACCTATTGGTTTAGCCTCTGAGACCCCCACAGGGAGGCTGTTCCATGCATTCACCACCCTTTCTGTGAAAAAATACTTCCTCACATTACCACTGATTCTCTCCCCCAGCTTCATACTGTGACCCCTTGTTCTTGCACATCTCTTTTTCTGAAAGATGTTTCCCTCCTGAACCTTGTTGATGCACTTGAGGTACTTGAAAGTCTCAATCATATCCCCCCTCTCCCTCCTTTCCTCCAGGGTATACATATTGAGGTCCTTCAGTCTTTCCTCACATGTTTTCTGGTGCATTCCTTTTACCATTTTTGTTGCCCTTCTTGGAATCGCCTCCATTCTGTCAATGTCCTTCCAGAGATGTGGTCTCCAGAATTGAACACAGTACTCCAGATGCAGCCTTACCAATTGTCTGTACAGTGGCATCACCACCTCCTGTTTTCTATTAGTGATGTCTCTCCCTGTGCACTCCAGCATCCCTCCAGCCCTTCCTACCACCTTCTCATATTGCTTGACTACTTTCAGGTTGATCGTTATGATTACACATATGTCCCTTTCCAGTTTTGTTATTGTTAGTATCTCCCCCCTCTCCCCCATTTGTATTCCTTTCCAGGGTTCCTGTGTCCCAAGTGCATGACTTTGCACTTCTTTGTATTGAATTTAAGCTGCCATACTCTTGTCCACTCCTCCAACTTGCCTAGGTCTCTTCTCATACTTTCCACCCTGTCTGGAGTGTCCACCCTATTGCAGATCTTGGTGTCATCTGCAGAGGCACTTACCTTCCCTTCCAGCCCCTCTGCAATGTCACTGATGAAGACATTGAAGAGGACCAGCCTCAGCACTAAGCCCTGTGGCACCCCACTGGTCACCCCCCTCTCCCGGGATTGAACTCCATTAACCACCCTCTGTGTCCTGTTGCTCAGCCAATTTCTGACCCAGTTTACCACCATGGGACCCACTGCCAGACTGTCCAACTTGTTTACTAGCCTGCTGTGTAGGACGGTGTCGAATGCCTTGCTATAATCTAGGTAGGCCATGTCTACCATCCCTCCCTGATCCACCACCCTAGTTACCCAGTGAAAGAAATCTATCAGATTTGCTTGACAAGATCTACCTGCTGTGAATCCATGTTGCCTTGGGTCTTGTGCCGTGCTGGCCTCAAGATATGCCACAATCCATTCGTTTAGCATGGATTCCATTATTTTCCCCACCACTGAGGTTAAACTGACTGGCCTGTAATTCCCAGCTTCCAACTTGCTCCCACTTTTGTGTAGTTGTACCACATTTGCCCTCTTCCAGTCCTTTGGTACCACTCCCTCCTCTAGTGATTTGTTGAATAGGGTTGTCAGTGGTGCCCCTAATACCTCTCTGAGTTCTTTCAGTATTCTGGAATGCATCCCATCCGGCCCTATTGCCTTGTCCACTTTTAGTTTTGAGAGTTCCTTTAGGACTCTCTCCTCCATGAATGGACTGGTGTCCACCCCTCATCCCTGTGTGTTTCTACCCCCTATTTTTGGTCCCTCCCCTTCCACTTCTTTTGTAAATACTGAGCAGAAGTATTTGTTTATAATTTCTGCTTTTTCTAGGTTCTCCTCTGCACCCCCCTCCCACTTTGTTTAGCCTCACAATCCCTCCGTTGGTCTTTTTTCTTTCCCTAATATACCTGAACAAGGTTTCGTCTCCTTCTTTTACTGGTTGTGCTATTCTCTTCAGTCTGTGCCTTTGCGCTCCTGACTGCTTTCCCCACCTACTTTTGTTTTGTCTGGTACAGTTCCCTGTCTTCCTCCCTCTGTGTTTCCTTGTACTTTCTGAATGTCTGTTTTTTTTCCCTATCCTTCCCTGCCACTTCTTTTGAAAACCGTAGTGTTTTTTTTTTACTGCTGTTGCCTCTGTTATGGCCCTTTTAAGTTTCTCCCACTGTTCCACTACCTCCCTCTCCCCTTGCGAGGATTTTTTTGAGATGTTCCCCCAATTTTGCAAAGTCGACCCTCTTGAAATCCAGAACCCTTACTTTTGGTGGCTTGACTCTACTACTGTCTTCACCTTAAACCACACTGTATGGTGATTGCTGGTCCCTAGATGGCTGCCCACTGTCAGATCTGTTATTCTGTCACCACTGGTGAGAACCAAGTCTAAAATTGCTCCCTCCTGTGTGGGCTCCTTCACTAGCTGTCTGAGGCATGCCCGAAGGGCATCCAAGATGTCTCTGCTCCTGGCAGTGGCTGCTGCATAAGTGTTCCAGTTAACATCTGGCATGTTTAAGTCCTCCACCAGCAACACTTCCCCTTTCTCTGCCATTTTGTGGATTGTTTCCACTAACAACCTGTTCATTTCCTCTCCCTGCACTGGAGGTCTGTAGATGACCCCAGTGCAGATGGTAGTGCCATTCCCATCTCCAATGTGACCCATAGTGCCTCTGCCCCTTCCTGTCTTCCTCTTAACTCATTTGCTTTGATCCCTTCCCTTATGTACATAGCCACCCCTTCCTCTTTTTGCCCTCCCTGTCTCTCTTGAAGATTGTGTACCCTGGTATGTTAACATCCCAGTCATGGTTACCTGTGTACCACATTTCAGTGACTGCGACAATGTCCAGGTCTTCCTCTGCCATTAAGGTCACTAGGTCCAGGATCTTGTTTCCTAGGCTATGGGCATTTATGCACATGGCTTTCCAGGTTTTGATGCCTTCATCTGTACCAGCTCCCCCTCTTTTCCCTACACCTTTCCTGTATGCCTCCCCTGACTTTACCCCAATTTGCATTATATTTTGTTGATTCCTCAGCCTTAGTATCCTTCTGTCTGTGTACCTTAACCTGTGGGGGTGGACAGTTGGTTTTTCCCTGCTTACTTCCACCACACACCCCACCCCCCTTGGCTAGTTTAAATGCATGCCAATGAAACATTTAAACCTCTCACATGCTTTAATAAGCAGGTCATCGATGCTATACTTATTGAAGACTCTAGCTCTTCCTTTAAAGAATAGACCACTTAATTATCTGTCAGGTGGATGCAAAATTGCGAATGTAGTCTTTATTAGTGCTAATTGGATAAAGAAATGCACTTAATTTATAGTTCTACTGCTGTAAACTGAACAGTAAACCAGCTTTTACTGAATTAATGGTCTCAGACACAGCACTGTCACATGGGACAGGAGGCATTGTAAGAAAAGAAAGGGCAATAAAACAGACAGACATGGAGATCGCCTGGGGCCATAAAACAGGTAGGCAAATTTAGAAAAACTCCTAACAGCAAATAAAGGAAAGCACACACTAGGACTACACACACACACACACACACACACACACATATACACATTTTTGGGTTCCAGGTATTCAGGTATTCATCTTTCGGTATTCGGCCAGGAAAGGTGTTTTGTTTTGGCTTTTTTTTTTTTTAGGATAGCTTAAAAAGCACTTAAATAACACCATTAAGCCCCCTTCAAACCTTGTGTATCATATACACCTCAATGACCAACATAGAGCTGTCACTAATGCAACACAAGCTACATGTGGCACACTTGATCCACCACACCACACACACATAGCACTGTGAAAATGATATCAAGCACTGCGTTGGATCAACACTGTTCATGTTCACAGGTCACATGGTCACAGGGGAAGAAGGTGTTGTGGCCATGGACGTAGAAATAGTGGTAACAGTGGCTGCAGTGGTGGTGACAGCTGAAAGGATGGCTGCTGCAAGAATGGCACTGGTGGTCGTAGTGGTGGGAAGTACACTGGTTGTGGATGTAGCAGTCATAGTGATAGCAGTGGGAACACTGGTGGTGGTGTCTGCTGCTTCCTGCACAAAGCATGTATGCTATAATGGCCTTTTACTACTGCACAAAAGGATGTGACAGTGAATGTAACCGATGGAACATGTGGTGACACTAGTACTAGTAGTGCTACTGGTGGTATTAGTAGTAGTAATACTATTCCCAGTACTACCAGAACTAAAAGGCTTGCTTGGTGTGAAAAAGATTTGAGCCCACTCAATACACAGAGACACCAGTCTGTGTATGTATTCTATTTCAACCCCTTCTCTGGAATTGGGTTATGTATCAATAATATACAGCAGAGCAAGACAGGATGCAATTCAATACTTTGCAATAAATGATGTGTCACAAAATATTGCATGACAAGAGGGCTTAATTTCCACTGAATTACATTGCACCTTGCAGCATACTGAGACATTTTGCAGTAATTTTGCGAAACACTGCACTGCATACTGTCTGGCATCACTTTATGAACTGATCATACAATGATTTGTAATCTTGATGCAGTGTTTCATCCTTGGGCATGTTACTTAAGGATTGTTTTGTTAGAAGGGCATCTCGGTCTCATTTATTATAACTTCACTTATTTATGGTTTGGGTTTCTTTAAGTGTCGTGTATTCATAGTGTGCTTGTATGTTGCCAACATACCCCCGAACAAAGACCAGGTTACCATCAAAGCACTGGGGCTTTGTTGGTATCCCTATAGCCTTAGCACAAATAAATGTTTTGGAAACTTTGTACTTTGCTCTTAATTGTGTTTTGTTCCTACCTGCCTGAATGCTTCCTTTGTTCTACAGAGATGTGTTTAGTGGCCCAAGGGCAGCACTGGCAATAATCTCCTGGACTTGTTGTACTTTTGTGGGTCTATCACCCTCTTCTGCACCGTTTGGAGCTGGCGATTCAGATGCTTTGCTGGGGCTAGACTAAGCATGTTTGTGAGGTTGCCAAGACATGATGGATCAGGTCATCACTAGCGGTTCTTGTGCAAAACATAAAACTACTGCTAGGTACTGCCTGTGCATGAGATGCTTTACTCTGTGTCTGTGTATTTGGAACAACAATAATACAGAATCTAACCCTAGCAAGTATACTGTACCACAAAAAGCAGTAGGAAATACAAAAAACACTGCTACTAAGAAGGGGGAAGAAGAGGGTAATCTCTTCAGTTGGACATAAAACTGAGGAAGGAACTGACAGATGACACACACAAAACTCAATGAGTCAATCCTGTCCTATTAAGAACTGCAGCAGTTTAATAAAAAAAAGCATGCACACAGCTGTGAACACACAAGGCACAGCCTCATGGAAAAATATATTTCAGATGCACAGGTTATCATGTGTGGTGAGCTGTGGAAGAGGGGAGTCAGGCAACACACTCTTCCGTTGTACAGGTATCCAAGCCCAGAACCAGATGGCTAACAATAATAGTTCAGTGAGTCAAGCCTGTCTGGCTGAGAACTGCAGTAGTTTATTTCTAAAACAGTGTGCACATGCAGGGCCCAGCCTCATGAAAAAAATATATTAAGCATCCCAGACCCAGCCTCACATAATCAAATATTATGCACACATAAGCAAATCATGTGCAGTGAGCTACAGGAGGAGGAGTTAGCAAACATCCTCTTCAGTCGTGTAGGGAACCGAGCCTGAAACCTGATAACAGCAAAAAACAAAACGTGCTTCACCAAAAAATTACACTGGAGCTGTGTGTGAGAGAACGGCAGAGGAAGGGTGTTAACAGACAGCCCTCCTGGTCCCTGTAACTGAGCACAGCAACAAGGACAAAATATTTATTTATTTTATTTTTATTTATTTATTTCTCAGAATTACAATATCTTTGAGCCAGAGACTCTTTTACAAAGTTTCCATGTCAGAAGTGAACACACTGTTACAACAAAAGGACAATTACAAAGTACAGTGACAACAGCCATGTTTACATGGAGTCAGTGCTCTGACATCTGCACCGCTCCCTTAAGGTTGTACTCCCTGC
This sequence comes from Neoceratodus forsteri, assembly GCA_016271365.2. Taxonomy (NCBI): domain Eukaryota; kingdom Metazoa; phylum Chordata; order Ceratodontiformes; family Ceratodontidae; genus Neoceratodus; species Neoceratodus forsteri. Next base: position 1,101,978,417 of record CM057450.1, on the reverse strand, counting down.
TCCTCCAGTAATTCACATTTACACAGCCTGCCCTCACAGCGCTGCAGGTCACTTTGAGGAGGGGCCGTGAATTCACCAGAGGATGAAGGAAAGACAGCCCTTGCATCAGAGCGAGCTCAGCAAAGTGTTCACACCACCGCATAAAGCGCTCACTCCGCTGCTGATTCCCCAACTGAGTTGGATCAAAAAAAGGATCTGAAGAGGACTTAAGGCATTCTGGAAAGTGATTACACTGCCGGCTTTGCAGTGCATCAACTCATGTGCATGGGTTGATGCGCTGCAAAGTCGGCAGTGTAAACAGGGCTAATGATGCTGAGACAGTTATACACATAAAATCTTAACAGGAGTAAGAAATGGTTACAGTTGGTACAATCAAAAAGGTAAAAATAAAGAGGTGCTGTCAGTAGGGTGACTTTGTCATAACAAGGTAACAGGCTGCAATATCAGCAGATGAGAACATAGCATCATTTGAAGATAAAATTGAGAGAAAAAATATGTAGGTTTACAGGTAGTAACAGGATTTAATCAGGATATCAATGCAGTCAGAAACTGACAATCTGTATTAGAGTGGGGAATATGAGGGGATGGGGGTTGCAAAACTAGAGGCAACAAAGGCCAGAGCTGACAAAAAGCTAGGCAGTTGGTAGGCAGTTGAGAGGCTGAAAACCTAGTAGACAGGATGAGGTGTGGATAATAGAAAGATGGGAGGGGAGGAGTGTCAGTAATAGTCAGAAAGCCAAACCAGCTTTTCTGGCACTGATCAAACAAATAATACTGACCCAAAAAAGGCAGCGGAGCAAAAAAAGATTTCTTTATTGGCAAGTTTAAGGTCTCAGAAGTACTCCAAAGCTAGCTTTCAGAAACAGCTGTCCCCTATCTTCTACCAACTCGGAGTGAGGAAGTTATATGGTGTGTTTGCCTGTGAGCTCCACAAATGACCTTAGATTGGCCAGTGAAGCTCTGTGAGACTGAAAATCTCACCAAATAGTCGTTCCCGAATAGTGGATAAGTAGTGAACTATTCTGGAAGGACATCCAAATATTTGAGAAGACTACTATTTGTGCTATTCAGGAAATACTATTCGGCCCATGCACAGCCCTACTTATAACCACACACTCTGTCGTGTTATCCCTTACATGAAGTACAACTAGTTGATATACCAGAATATCACAAAATAACAGGGTAGGTATATAAATTAAGGAACAGTGCAAAACAGGGTACCAAAAGAAGTTCTGCCACAGGGTCCAAACGTGCCTAGTACAAAACTGTAGTACAAATATTACACTGCATCAGTGCATTATGACTCACCTATCAATCAAATTGGTCACACTTTTGTTTGTTTTGAGGGGATCAATATTTTGTACAAAATATAAAAGAGACATATGTGAAGTACATATCAAAGAAAACATAAAATAACTAAGGCAAACTATATGGACTGTAAGTCTTTTTATGCCAGCACTTTTATGTACCTATGCAAGTACAAGGGAAAAAATCCATTTTGGGTTCTGGTGACAGTCCATAGTCCACTCAGCTTCACTCTTGTGGTTTATGAAGTCAGAACCCCCGATGGAATTATTTCCTAGTAATTCAATGACGCCCTTCTATTATTCTATATAATCTGTCTACATTTGTGGTGCATTTATATACAATGTATGAGTCCCCGTTTTGAATGCTTCTTGTTTCTTTTGTCTTAGGGAGGTTGGCAGAAATGTTTTGTTGTTCTTCTTTCATGTATCAGAACCATCTGATGCTTTCTTACAGAAGCAGCCAGTTAAGAAATCCACTTGGAGACAGCAGCATGAAGATTTCATTAACGCAATCAGGTCAGCCAAGTTGGCAACCAAAGCCATAAAAGAGGGTCGGCCTCTTCCTCCACCACCGCCCCCCAGCATCAATCCAGGTTTCTGTTCCACTTTTACTGGGAGCTTACTGCCATCCTGAGGCCTAATACATAATAACACATGCAGCTGGTACAGTCCTTCAAAGCCTTTATGAGAGTAACTGTTATGAGAAGGAGAACACTGTTCATGCTCACATATTTGTGGATGGTGTGTACTTATAAAACAATTAATGGCTACATTTACACATGCGTTTATAAGAAAATCAGCTTGTAAAATGTATGACACAGTGCTAAGTAAGGTAATACTTAAGAAAGCATTCATGACACCTTTGTTAATTAAAATGTTGTTATAACTATGATGGGGGAATTCAGTCATTTGGTGAAAATGTGTGATAGTGTGCCTTATTATGTGGTAGCCAATTGTGTTTGTAATATTCTTTTGTTGTTCCATGGCCAGATTACATTCAGTGCCCTTACTGCTTGAGACGGTTCAATGAGGCTGCTGCAGAGAGGCACATTAACTTCTGCAAAGACCAAGTTGCTCGGCGTACTGTATGTAAACCTCCTGTCCAGAAAACATCCAAGCTGGCCTTAAGGACGCAGGTATGCAGTGTTGGTACACAGTGTACACTCTGACTGTCTGCAGCTTTAGGTCCCTTTCAATGCAGGCGCAGAGTATGTTCAGCCTATTACAGTGCAACTGAGAAGTGAGTACTGGAACCAGCACTGAAGGGGTTAATGTCGAGTTTGATCTCGTAGACCATGAGCTACTTTGTGATAGACTCACTAATATCAGGGTCTCATATGCTGCTCTAAAGCAGTTCACAAACAGTCTGTCTGAAAGAAAACAAGTCAAGGTTGGTAGCATATTTTCTGAAACTGCACACACTAATGTTGGTATACCACAGGGTTCCGTTCTGACTCCTTTGTTATTCTCACTGTTTATCAATAACCTTCCTCTTGTCAGCAACAAGTATCGTACTTTATGCTGAGAGTCAATTATTTACAATAGCTCAGAAAGACGAAACAGACCTGAGTCCATATTTTCAACTGTGGAGGACGCAGCTGAGCTGCAGATGTAATTTTCTCATCCGGCTGCATCCTCTGAATTGTGCGGACACTTGAGCACCTTGCTTTCCAAGGTCTTTGAGTTTTTATGACAGTTTCTGTGATAAGCCATAGATTGTATATAAAAAAAAATGACACGCTTCATTTCTGTGGCACAAGCAGTGCCATGTTTGCCATAAACTGTGCAGCTGCATCCGGAGGTTCCACTTCATACACAGTCACCTAGGTGCATACTGTGTGATCCTGAGTAAGTCACTTAACTTTCTTGTGCTCCCAGGTCGCATCTGGAAACAAGCTTTGGCATAGTGTGCTACTCCTGATTAAACAATGTTCCTTTGCCCTATAGGTGGTCTAATTTTCGGGCAAAATTGTGTGAAACATGTCTGAAATAGGCTGCGAGTCACCAGGAGGGCTCTGAAAACCTGGCCATTGAACTCTGTTCTGAATGAGGATTTTGGCAATATTTAATCTTGGTTCTTGAAAGGCAAACTAGTGTTAAATAGTCACAAAACCAAGGCCATGCGGTTTGGGTCCAAAACTAAACTCCATGCTGGGAATCATAACCTCTCAATGTTGTGCTTTGATGGATCTACTCTTAAAGAAGTTAATTTTAAATATTTAGAGATGTTTGTGGCTACATCCCACAACTTCACTACTTATATTACAGCAGCGAGTAACTCGATTGACTAAAAATTGAACCTAGGTCACAGGATTTTTTCTTTTAACCAGGAGAAACACACTAAGCTGAAAGCTTGTTTACAGGTGCGACCTGGGAGCCCAAGGAAGTTAAGTGACTTGCTCAGGGTCACACAATATGCAAGTGGGGGCTGTGGGATTCAAACCCAGGTCTCCAGGTTTGCAGCTCAGGATTAAACACTATCTAACAGGGCTCACCTAGCTATTGCCCAGGATGTCTTAATGCTGAGCTTAATTTATGGTGCCTTAACCTATTTTAATACTTCTTGAAGCAATCATTATGAATGGGAAGTAATGTAAAATACTGTACAACAGCCCTCCCAGCCCACCGACCATGTCTGTCTCTATGCACTAGGCATTACTGAGGATCACTCTCCTGTCTAGGGGTATAACGATGGTAACGCTTGCTGGAAGCAACCTTGGTAACAGTTCTAGCACAGGCTGTCATAATCTCTTATGTGTTCACTTGAGACAGGACTCTGGATGGTAAATAACAAATGAATAAACAATGCCCAGAAATACAGTTCATCTGCTCATCTTTACTGCGGTGACACTGAAGCAATTTATTCAGGTGCACTTCTGTCATGTCAGGCCACATAGATCTCACAGATTACAGTACATTACTTCCCATTTGTAAGTTCAGCATTCAGGTGTCAGTATGGCTCAGTTGGTAGCACATCCACCTCTGGGTCAGAAAGTCATGGGTTCTTATCCCACACAAGGATTGGACTCATACCGGAAAAATGCTAGCACCTGAGTGTAGTATCGGGGGGTGCTGTACTGATGGAGTATGCCGTCCTTCAGATTAGATGTTAAACCGAGGTCCCTTCTACCAATCCTGGTGCTATCCAGGTGGAAGTAAAAGACCCAAGGCACTCTTTGCAAAAGAGCAGGGGACTTTCTCCCAATGTCTTGGCCAATATTTCCCTTCCCATAAATCTGGTTCATGCAATTGTCCAGGCTGTATGTGGGTGTTGATGTGTGATGGCCACCACCACACATTCAGTCACTTCACTACCAGTCTAGCATTGCTTGTAAAGCATTTTGGGATACATTGTGTATGAAAAGCACTATATAAATGATGATGATTCTTCTTCATATTTCCTTGCTTTATGCATCAGTACATACAGCAGTGCAAAGAGGCCCACACCCTGCCATCGGACCAAAAGGACCAGTTCAACACAGGTGTAATGACCTACAAAAAAAGGATACAATCTCAGATTTAATCAAGATACAGAGAAATAAAAAATGGTTGAGACCAAACAATGTATTAACGTTTGTCATACCTCTCCATAGGACAGCAGTGGGCCAGAAATCATTTTCATATATTGCATCCAAACTTTGGAATTCAATTCCATCTGGAATTAGACAGTCTTGCACTTTGTCTATGTTTAAAATTAAATAATTTAAAACAGCATTTGCACAATACAGCTAGTTGTAAATGTTTTTGAACTCTGTGTTAATCTAAGTGTCTAGTGTATTTTTGTTGCTCAAATTTTTTGTGTATGTCCCAATTTTGTCCAGGTCATGCGTGTAAAAGGGTCATGTGCCCTAGTGCACCCAACTGGTGACAAAATCAATCAATCAATAAAACCCTGCAAATGTGTTGGGGTCCCCACAGCTGTTATGGTCTTGACCCCCTCAATAGTTACAGCCTTTTCCATCTCTGACTCACACTTGGCTCCAACTCAACCAACAAGGAACTCCCTTACCCCTGTCTGACACAACATAGTTTTAGCTACAGCCTGGGCACGAGCTGGAAAACACTTTTGCACACTGCGACCAAAACAGCACACTGGCATGGTGCCCTACTGTCCAGGGTCCCTCTGTGGACCACTAGACTGGTTATCTAGCACCATGCCCTGGCACCCTGGAGATCACGAGGCCCCAGCCCTTTTTCATTGGGCAGGATTAGCTGAATCTTCCAGAGTGTGGAACTGAACCCTGCGGCCCGCCCCCCAGGATCTTTCACCTGGCAAGATGCTGCAGCCTGCTTGGCCTCGTGTACTGGGAACATGTGCACTTCCCTGACTCATGCTCTTTGGCTGTGCACCCTCAGACTGCAAAACAGTGCATTACCTCTATTCCTTAGCTCTCATCTTGATGGTGATGCACCTCAAAAATGCCCTCCAGAACATCTGTACCCTGTCTTCTGGGAATCCTTTCAGTCCTAAGGGCCATAATAAAGCACTCCTTGATGTGTGCCCCTTGGAATTCCCCTTCCCCCATGAATCATTTAAGCTGTCGATTCCTGTGGAGAAGTCCCTGACCCTTATTCCAGTGTGAAGCACCAAGTCAACCCCTGGAGGGGCACAAAATCCCAATCCCTCTGGGGGGCCCGGGGGCATGCCCCCTTGGGAAAACTTTGAAAAATTGAAGTCAAATGTCGCATTTTGGTGACTTTTAGCAGGCCTGATGTTACTATTCCACAGATGCAGGACTGCCCTGAGATCATGCCTCATTAGGTGTGTGTGACTCAGATTGCAAGGCCATGTTAAGGCGGGCTTGGGAGTCCCTCACTTTAAAAAGTACTACTGGTGGTGCAGCTGGTGGGCCTGTGGGATTGGTGTAAATGATGTTGAATGCAAATACAAAAGATAAACTTTATGGAGAAAGCATTCACATGGAAGACACCAAGGTAAAGTCGGCACCACCACTCCCAACTACCAAATGCTCACTGGTTCCCACAACACAGCAACATGAAGCCCGTAATCATGGGCCCCACCACTCTGAACTGCACACTGGCCCCCACACAAAGTGGCATGAATCCATCCCCCCCCACTTAGCAGCAACATGAAGCCAGCACTCTCAGGCTCCACTGCTTCTGACTGCCCACTGCCCCCCCCACACATACATAGGGGCATGAAGCCAGCAATCTTGGAGCCCAACACCTCTGAATGCCCACTGGTCCCCCCACACAGCAGCATGATTCCAGCACTCCAAGGTCTCACCGTGCCCAACTGCCAACTGGTCCCCCCCCCACACACAGCTGCATGTAGCCAGCACTCTGGGGCCCCACTGCTCCTGACTGTCCACTGCCCCTCCCCCCATGCACACAGCAGCATGAAGCCAGCAGGCTCAGGACCCAATGCTCCCAACTGCACACTAGTCCACTCCCACACACACTGCAGCATGACTCCCACACTCTCAAGCCCCACTGCTCCCACTGCCCACTGGTCTCCCCACACAACACCATGATGCCAGCATTCTCAGGCCCCAGCACTCCCACTAGTCTCCCCACACAGCACCATGATGCCAGCACCCTCAAGCCCCCACCACTCCTGACTGCCACTGGTCCCCCCTCCCACGCACACAGCAACATGATGCCAGGACTCACGGGCCTGACCACTTCCTGCTGCCCATGGGTCCCCCACAGAGCATCATGATGCCAGGACTCTTGGGCCCCACCACTCCCACTGTCCATTGGCCCCCTACACAGTAGCATGATGCCAGCAGTTCTGGGCCCCACCACTCCTGGCTGCCCACTCGTCCCCCACATACAGAAGAATGATGCCTGCACTCTTGGGCACCAATGCTCCTAACTGGTCACTGGTTCCCACCGGGTTCGCACTCACACTAGATGGGCCTGAATGAGGATAATTCCTAGTTTTTCCCTCTGCAATCGCCATTATTTTTCCTTTTCTTGTTTCTTTTTGTTTTTAGTGACCTAAGTGAATACTGCTGCCTTAACCTACAAAGCACCCAAATGCTGTGTTCTGATTGTACTCATTGTATTTTCTGTTTTCAACCCCACTCCATGGTGGCTCGACACCAAGGCACAGTCTACAGTGGAATAAAAAAACGTAATACCCCAGTTGGAGTAGAGCTAACACTACCAAAAAAAAAAAAAAACATATGTAGGGGGGCCGTGAGTGCCAGCTGTTCTAACTCCCCCAACCAGCAGGGGCTGGAGACTACCCCACTGAGAAGCTCTTTAAAGTGTACTTTGTATGAAGGACACTGTGCCAAAAAAAAAAAATCACCTGTACTGTAAAATAGAGCTCCTAGTCAGTCTATGGGAAGGGGCCATAGAATGCTGAAACTTATGCAATTAGATATGAAGTGATCAAGTGAACTTGCAGTAGATAAAACAAAAAAACAAGATTAAATGACAGGATCAAGGTATTCAATTTAACCCCTAAGCCCCTGCGAGATAAGTCATTTAATGCAAGAGCTTGCTGGACACAAAATGCAGAGGACAAATTGTAATGACATACAGTACCCCATGAGTACAGACAGCTGACAGCCAGGGCATGGTGGATAGCAGGTGCTGTACTACAGTACCAGAGGCTGGGATGGTAGCTCTGCACAGTGGGTAGGAGTGCAGGTATCTGGTCAAGGACTGGTGGGTGAGGCATCATTTTGACTGTGTGGACATGAAAGTGGTTTTGATTTCCCTTAGGAAAATAATAAATGCTACTGCAAGCACCTTACAGTGCAACCAGACCAGCTCTGTACCGACAGAATCAGAAGATTACTGCAAGTACCAGCAAGCCTCAGCACCTTAGGACAGCCAGTCTGACAGGGGAAAGCATGCACTTAGGAGATGTTTTTATTCGAATCTCAATGGTGAGCAGAGATGGTGAAATACTTACTGCTGCCTGCCTCCCTGCCTGCTTCAGCACCACCAGACTGGGAACTTTAATCCTGTATCTTGGTTCAGGAATGAAAGGAAACAAAAAGAAAAAATGTGTAGCTTGATGTTTTTGTCAGACTAACATTGATGGGGGAAAAAAAACTATATGGTTACTCATAAATCCTGCTGCTTTAATTCTGCAGAAAAGTTGCATCTGCCAGTGATGGCAGACTGCTCCCCCTTCTACAAATCTGACATTTATCCCTCCTAAACATTTCCAAATTTAAGCAGCAATTGGGGCCTGTCTTTGAAAAGGCTTCTCCCAGTCTGTGCCAAATGTGCAGGTCTACAGTATAGTAAAGAGATTGTACTTTAGTGCAGTGGCAAAAGGAAGCCATGCATGAAAAATAAATAATTACTGTGCTCCTTTTCGCAGTTATAGACTTCTGCTGAAAAGGATGAGCTCCTAACGTACACTGAATACCCTTTTTTAATGGAGAGAATGCATAATGTTATGTTAACAAAACTTTGCGGTCGGAAAATTGTGGCATTTCCCATTCACTGCCAAAGGTGGAGGAGCCAAGGAGTCAGCAGACCTCTCACTTTGTTAGCTAGGGGGTCGAGCAATGCCTTTTGACAACCCCCCTCCCCCCAAAAAATTAAATCAGTGGAGCAGTATTAGGAGAATGATGCTAGTGTACACAGTCATCGAGGACAAAAGGAATCCAGCTTTTAAACTTTTTTGTACTGGAGAATCCAGACAACAAATTGTTCTTGTGTCCTGGGCAGAGGTGCGGCAGGGGCACTTTTCCATCCCATTGTCTATACAGTTCTGAGCCGTGATGTCGAGACCCCCCCCCCCAACTTTTCGGTATGCTCCACTGGTACTGGTCACTACTTACCATCGATGAGTCACGATCCCCCTTGTACAGTTCCCAGTGCTTACCAAACAGATTTCTATGTGGAGAAAGGAGAATAGTCTTTACTGGGACACGTCCGGCGTTTTCTTAATTAAAGAACAAATCCGTATCCCAGTGTTCTTATTAGATAATAAATAAATAAGCATGAAGCAGCTGCGTATGTAGTGGGCACAGAACTCAAGGGGAAAGACTTCTACTAGTGAAGGAAGCCTACCATATAGGGTCTGTGCTGGAAGCTGCTACTACCACCACCACCACCTCGGCTTTGTTTGTCCTGCTCCTTCCCTCTCTCTCGCCTGGTTCACTCAGATTACTGCTTCAGTCTGAAGCCCTGCAATTCCTGCCTCTGCTCCTCAGTGTTGCAATTAACAATACAATAATGTTAATGGAATGACCAACTGTCAGGTTCAAGAATGGCACTCAAATGAATGACGTCGACGACGAAGAACGAACCAGTTTGCCGCGTGAGCTATTTCTTTGCAAATCAGCTGAGATTGGCATCTGGCTGGCAGTTACCTCCAATCAACTGTTGTGCATCTGTCTCTCTGGTTTTACAGGTGCTAAGCTCAGCCCTGAAGCCAGTTGCCGGTCCAACGGGAGCAAGAAAATTTTTTTAAAACCGCTGGTGGCTCTCAGTCTCACCACACACCAATTGATTCAGAACCCACACCCCCCACCAAAAAGACTTTGAAAAAAACATTTTTGTTTCAGCCCTCCAGAGAATAAAAAATAGAATACTAAATATATATTTTTTTAATAGCCTGCACTACAATATTGGGGGGGGGGGACATGCCCTCTCAGGCCCTATGGGCATGACGCCACTGAAGCCCACCACTGTTTTTGACCTCACCACCTCCACTGGAAAACAAACAAAATGTATAGTGCTGGTCCATGTTATACTGTTTTTTGAGTTTGGGGCCAGTTTCTTTTTGAAACTACAGGTACTGACATTATTTTAATGTTTTGGCTGAGTTTTTACAGGGGGGACAGAGAAGGAAGATTTGGTGATGGTTTACGGCTCGCTTAGCGAGCAGGAAAAAATGGCGGCATATCAGTTTTGAAAATTCTGGGTGGCCATGGATTCCCTACATAATGGGGCACCCTGAATTAGCACTTGTTTTTTAGTGGGCTCTATTGAAAATGATAAAATGGGCATCCAAAATAAAGAAGTCTCACTGGTCAAAATATATCATGTGACCATGCATGAAATATGTTTCATGCACAGTCATCCTGGTCCTAAACCACATCACACAAAGAGCAAATGAGTCCTACATCCTGAACTATCTTCCATCAGTCCCCCTACAACCAGAACTGATCTTGCATCACGAATATGGCTGCTACCTTTACATTGTAAAAAACCTTCAACTGGGCCCTAAAAATAAAACTACCTTAAATAAAAAAAAAATTATTAAATGGTGTTTCCCTGATCATCACACTTTCTTTAAACACATAAACAAATTAGAAACATTAAGTATTGTTTATAGTTTTTATCGCAACTGTTTCTTTGCTGACAATGAAAAAATTCCCCTCATATTTTTACCTGTTCATCGGGAAAATCTCTTCTGCTTGCCCTGGCAGTGAGATAATTGAGTCTCTGGCTGTAGAAGAGGCCTTTGTTGTGTTTGTGAACAGTGTGTTAGGAGAGGAACATTCTGCCAGTGGAAGTGAGCAGAATGAATTCTGAATCCATATATTCTATGATAAACATTCCATAGCTTGAATCTTGATGCCAGCAAAGGGCAACTTTTGTCCTGCAGTAATTCAATGATATAATCAATGACATCATTTACAGTGGGCAGAGGGACTATTTTATCATAAATGCACACAAGTAAATCTATTGTTTCTACATATAAACATGCTTTTCCCAACTGCAAAAAGTTAAAAAAAAAAAAAAGAAGTCCATTTTATAAGCGCAATAAGACACTCCGGGGGGGGTGCATGGAGCAGATTTTACCGCACTTCCAGGGGCTGAAGACACTCGGCCTGTGGCCTTGTGCCTCACTATGCCCCTGGGCGTACTGTAAAATCTGTTCCATGCACACCTCATTGTGTCTTATTGCTTATATCAAATGCATGCTGATCATGACTTTCAGCCAGTCAGCATGCTTTATTTTTCAAGCCCATTTTCTAATTGAGAGAAGGTCTGTGTACTGTACAGATATTCAAAACTTTGCACTGGGCGCAAACCAGTTGCACCACAATTGTGCCACATTTGTGTAGGACTGTTATATTCAAAGGGCCAAATAGTGCCGGTGCAACGTGTTAGTGCCGATGCTAAAAGATAATGTATGTGTGGTGCAAAGTGAGGGGCAGGGACATGCATACAGGTGCAACAGTATATTTAAAAGGTTAGGGCTGCGCAATGTGCATTAGTGCGACATGCTGCGCAGCACAAATTACCACTTATGAAAAGGTTGTGTTAACCTTGGGCAAACCAAGGATGGGGGGCGTGGATGCAGCAGCAACAGGGAAAAAGGCTGTACGCAACCAATGAGGAGGCAGTGTGGGTAGACGGCCACCCTGGGCCACTCCATATGCACAAGCACCCACACTGTGGAATACGCTGCAGTACTACTGCTTGGAAGCTAACCATCCTGTCATTGAGATAACTGAACTGAAACAGAACCTGCAGCAGAAATGGTTTGCAATGTGACACTATGTTGCATATTGTGAATTGTGTGTTGTTAATGGTATGTATTTAGTGTACCCTGTATCATCTCAGCTGCACATGTTGTGGCTCTAGGTGGTTACTGACAATGTGCCTTGGTCCAGTGTGCTTACCTGGACAACAAGGTGATAAATAAACAAAAAAAAAAACCAGACATAGAAGAAACATGATGCACATGGACGGCACCTTCTATGTCGCAATCATCAGGCACCGGTCCCATCCATTCCAGGCATTATTGGGTGACCCAGCACTCAGTGGACACCAAGGTGGTGTGTCCATACAGCACACACCTCCGGTCCCCCCATTGGGGTGCACTGTCACCAACACAATCCAGCACACACATGCAGCACTGGGGGAAGGGAGGGTGTACAGGTGGCCAGGCTGCACCACATACTGGGTGCTGCCACAAGGCTGGGACCATCCATGCAGTGCACATGGTACAGTGTAGGGAATACCCTGACACCAGTGTGCCTGTCTGATGGTATGTGCCCCCCCCCCCGGGTCACATACTGGACATCCATACAGACACCACAGCACACATGGCCAGCCATGTGCATGTTACTGTGAGTATCCCATGCCAGTGGTGCAGCATCTCTGGGTCACACAACAGCATGACAATAGTGTCCACTGTCAGAACACACCTGCCAGCTGGGCCTGTCACTGTGTGAAGTGCTGCAGTCATCGATGCCTGACACACCATAGGCATTGCTGTGTCCTTCACACTACCGGCCACCTTGTTACTGTAGCATCTGCTGACTACAGTTTGACTGTTGCATGCAGCACCACTACATGTGCCTGTGCTGCATAGTCCCCTGGGGCACAATAGTCTCTGCAGCTGTGTACAGACGTAGACTGCAGCTACCACCATGCTCTTCCAGACTGATATACAGGTGGAGCTGTGAGCAGACCCAGCCTGCCCCTGTACTTCCAGACTGACATACTGGTGGAACTGTGGGACCCTGCAATAGCGCTGGGCAAACTACATGCAAATCAGGCCATAATGAGATGCTAATATGGATGTTTGCCCATGGACTGCCTAAGTAGGCTCATTTGCTTATCACTGTAGAATATAGCAAATTTTTGCCCTGGGCAAACGTCTTAGTGCTGTGCAAATGTGTTTATGTAGTGCACACCTGTTTGAACCATAGCACAGTTGTGCAGTATGTGACCTGCACTGTTGTTTGCAGCTTTAGTGAATCCACTTCTTTGCTAGCACACACATTGGCCACATAGTTCACCTTCCTCCACATCTCTGTGCACTGGGCTGCTGTTGTGGCTTGCACTTCCCGGATGCTATATTCAGAGCTGTCTTATTTGCTGGGCTATTTTTGCACTGCACTCCCAGCCCTATTTGCACGGCTTCATTTGCACGCTATATTCAGCTGCTTTAGCCCCTGGGCTAGTTCTTTGAATATAGCATGCAAATGGTTCTGGGCTAATTTAGCAGCCTGTGCAGTGCTAATTTTGCCCTAGGGCTAAGTTTTGAATATCTGGCCCCTGTTCGGGTATATCAAAATTAACTTCATCTTCAGTTCAGTGGGGAGTTTTCTGTAAATATGGAGTCTGTAAGCTCTTCTGCATCCACAATAGCAGAAGGCACAGAGTTACAGAATTTACAGGACTACCTGGTACCCACTGAAACTATTGCGTATTCTGTGACAAATACCCCCACAGAGCAGGAAACACAGATTATAGACTACTTTGAACCAGACAGACAGATAGCTCCAGATAATGACAAAGGCATGCTGAGCTTGCTGCTGTGCTATTCTACATGTACTCCTAAGACAAAATCAGACTGAACTTGTAGTTAATGTGACAATAAATCAAAACCAAAAGGACAGAATAATCCATTATAGCTGTCTGGAATTCAGGTCTGGTAATCTACCTCTGTCCTCTAGTTATGATGTTTCTGTTAAATGATCTGTGCTTCCGTGCTTCCTGTGCCATTCTGTGTTACCTGTGCTATATGTTTTGTTATAATGTTCAAGGGTAGTCATATCATGAATGGGGAGGACTGCAGTACCATAAGCAGAGAATCTGAATTACAGTATGTAGCAGATACCACCTTGTGGCCATAGTGAAGATAAGCACTTTCGCCTTTCGTAATGCTTATGCTGTAGTATTGTGGTTAGTTAGAAACAAGGAGAACTGCATACAGTAGCTCTAAATGTGCTACTGATATAAAGAAATCTTCTAACTCCTAACTTCTAGCCTGCTCTGCTTCGATACATCACAGTAGCAAATTTTTTATAGCCTAGCCAACCTTTGTTTTTCTTATTTATTCTTTATTTTCCAACTGTCCAGCTATGGGCCCCGGCAGCTCTTTGGCAATAACCATTCAGCCCTGTTGCCCGATGGAGGGGGGGTGTCCCTTACCTGATGGAGGGGGGTGTCCCTTACCTGCCCCACAGGTTCCCTCTGTGGCTGGGCCTTCAGGGGGTGGCAGATCCACACCCTGGAGCACTCTGAGGTCACTGAGAGCAATCCCTCATGCTGAACGGACAGGCAGTGTGGGGCCCAAATGCACTGATGCTTCACCTTGCTAAACTGGCGTATTCCCTCATTGTGTACCATCCCTGAGACATGGGCTGTAAATACACATGTCCCAAGTATACAGTGGGCATCTGTGGTGTGCTGTAGCCAAGCATCTCCCCACCCCATGCCGTCCCAATCGACAGGCTTCATCTGTGAGCCCACAAGGTGGTGCTGTTGCAGTGGGAGTGGACAACTGCCCTCCCTGAGGAGGTGAGGGTCCATTTATTTATTTAGTTGTTTAACCAGGTATAGCACACTAAGCTGAAAGCTTTTTTACAGGAGCGACCTGGGAGCACAAGGAGGTTAAGTGACTTGCTCAGGGTCACACAGTATGCAAGTGGAAGCTGTGGGATTCAAACCCAGGTCTGGTCTGCTGGATATCACCAGATTTGCAGCTCAGAGCCTTAGACCACTGCGCTATACTGCCTCCATTGCCAACCTTTTTAACAGATTCATTTGTGTAATCATCAGAAAGCCTAATTATCGCCTATGACTAAATAGAGGAAGTCAGCAAAAAGAGTAAATAAGTTGCAAGAAACAATAGTCTAAAGCTCAGTATTACCATGGTAACATGTCACTTGATTGTTAATTTGTTCTCCAGCAGAATTGCTGAAAAATCTGAAAAAAATCTATTTTTTTTTTACTCTTTCTTTCTATGCCTTACTGTCCTTACTGTCTCAGACTGCCTCCTCTACACACTCCTCCCATTAGGGTCTGCCCCTAGAGTATGCCACTCCACTCCCACAATCCTAGATGCCCAGATAACTCCCCAGTGGAGGGTGAGGAGGGACCCACACTTACCTCCCCAACAACCGCTCAGGAGTGGGCTTGTACAGCAGAGTGTGCCCCAATGGTCAGATGGTGTGCAGCATGGAGGAGTCATTGCCTAAGAGAGACAGGGGGAGTTTCCCTTGTTCTTCCCCTAGACATTGGCATGCAATGAGGGCTAATGAGCAAGGAGGTGTGCTGAGACGAGCCTCCTGCTCTGCCCCTCTGCTGACGTTAGCTCTGTCCCAATACTGCTTCCCCCCCTTACCGCACCTTCCACCCAAGTTGCCCCAGGTGGTGGCATTGCAGCGGGAGCTTGCAGGTCCTCCCCCCCCCCCGGAGAAGGAGAGCAGCCATCCAGCGCTCTATCTTTCTTCTCCCCTGCCCACTCCCAGTGGTCTGTTCTCGTTCCTGAACACGGGTCACTGGTGTGGTACGAGGTAAGGTGTCCAGTGCCTCAGCCCTCGGTGCCACCGGGCCAGTGAAAATATCTGTTTTGTATGATCAAAATTAGTTTTGCGGGTGCTAGAAATGCCCTCTCCTCCCCAGTCCTGCATAAAGGTAAAAAGCTACTTTTCGAGTTGAAAAGCCGTGTCTGTGTTTTACTGTTTTGTTTGATTTCCCCCATTTTCCCTTTTTTTGTTCCTAACTTAATGACCAAGGTTACCATGGCTGCTCCCTGGGGTGAGCCTTCACAATCAATGACAATGCTGCTTGCAGTCACCAGTAGGGAGGTCACAGATGCAAGACAGCTTGCACCTACCCTCTGTGGAAGCCAGGCATCTCACCTTCACAATGTGCCTGGCCCCTGCTGGACTCTGGGTGCACACGTTGAATCAAAGTTTTCCAGGTGGCAACACAATGCACTGTCACCATAGCCCTGGGCCAATGGACAACTGTATATTTAGGAACAATTTTTCTACATCATCTCCATTTTACAAGATTTGATCTGCACAGCTGGGAGTCTGCCATACCCTATCTGACTAGAATGGGGAAAGTGTACCTATTTTCTGCTTTTTGTCCCCACCCCCCGAACCACTTTTGCAGAATGGCTCCTCCCCCAATTGATAGACATGGAGACTAATGATGCTGGGATAGTGCTTTTGGCTATCCTAATGGGATTAGATGGATAGTCCATCTGTTCGACTTTGGATCCAAGATCCTATCGGTCCGCATTCTGATTTTAGATTCAAGGATGGATAATGGGATTTGAGGTAGAATAGTGGGATCCGAGTTCAGGCCGTGGGATTTGAGAATCCTGGCTACTCACATTGGCTAGATGGGATCCTAGGTGATAAGATCCAGTAGACGAATACTAACGGTATCCAGTGCCATCTGGTATAGGAAAACATTGGTGGTATCTGATTCTATCGGATGCTATCCGAGCAACACTAACTTAGGCCTGCGTGGGTTGGTCATTATGGTGTTGCTGCTACAGTTCTTGCAAGCAGCTTATGAGTATCTGAAATGGAAAGTAGTCTTGCACAGGGCAAGATTACAGCAGCCTCAAAAAAATGGGGTGCCTTTGTTCAGTTAAGATGTACCTAATGTAAGAGGGAGTGGCTGCAACCTCATGCCCAGCATAGAAGAGGTAGCACCACCACCAACTGGGGACCTATATGAGTCTCAGCATCTACCTACTGTGGCGGGGAGGAGGAGCCACCTACAGAAGTCTCCTACAGGGGACAAAAGCAAGAGAAAAGGGGTTGCCCTCCCCATTTTATAGCTGGGGTAGGGCATGTGAGACTCCTATTTGCACATCTGTCTTGTAAAATGGAAACTACGAAGAAAAATTGTTAATAAATATATCCCTTCAACTCAAAATATGCCTTGTTTCTTTCGTTTGAGACCAGGAAGAGGAAAGACTGATGCTGCTACTGGCATCTGTGGGTATAATGTTAGAATGCAGAACAGAGATATTTTCAGATGTCTAAATAAAGCTATTGTAGGGGAATTCATCGTATTATAAAAATGTGAGTGAACAAAAACAAAAAAAAATGTTCTATGTAGAAGATATCATGTCACCATGCTGATTTCCATTTAAATTTTTATGTAACCAGTCCCCTGGATGCGAGCTATTATGGGCCCTACCACTCACTGCAGGGAACTAGCCAGAGTTTTTATTTGTGTCTGGGCATTAGGTGGTTGCAGGGTCCTAAAAGGTAGCTAAGCAGTGCAAATGTATTTTCTACAATACTGGCCATTGTCTACTCGGGGGGGGGGGGGAAGTAGAGTCAAGAACAACTTGATTTCTTAAATTCCACATAAACATCAGATCTAGTTCCTCTGGGGGGATGCAACACAAACACAGACACTAACGGCCTGATTCATGAAGGATGATGCAGGGCTTGAGCCAAACCCTGCATCATCTGCAGTGTTTGACGTAGCTGTGCCAGAGCGCTTTGGCACAACGCAGCCCAATTTATGAAGGGCTGGCACATTTACGACCCTTTCCACATTTTATGGCAGCTTATGCCAAAGGTTTGGCACAAGCCATGTAAAATGGATCTCCTTTGGATGCAAAGTTAGACCAGGGCTGGTCTAACTTGTATCTGGCGCACCCGATCATGAAATTGCGATCAGTGCCAAATGTCTGCTGCAGGCCCCCTGCACTCTATGTTCAGCACACCAGGGACTTGCAGCAGATGCAACCCATTCCTGAACTGGGCCCTAAGACTCTAAGACACATAATAGGCCTTTCTGTAGAGTCCCTAAAGCAGGGACCCTGTTACACAGTTGATATTTGCCATTCTATAGTCTACTTCTCTCTGTTTAGAACACTTTGCTCCAGTGGATACATACTTAGAGTCCCTAGATAAAGCACCCTCTCTTCACATACTGACCCCCTTTGCCCATAACATTGCAGTAACACAGATCTACAGTACTTGCATAGCTCCAGAAGGAGGCATTTGTGTTATACATTTCCAGCTATCCATTCTCCGTTACACACTATGAGGGCTTACGTTACTCTTCCCGGAATGCCTTATCTAAATGGATACCTCTCCCTTGGCTCCATCACATCCTACCCTCAGCTCCAGCTCATAAAGGGTGGACTTCCCTTGACCCTCACGGGGCACATACCTGACTACACTCAGCATACACGTGTAGCCTCCTGGAGCATATGGCATCAACAGGATTGAGGGAGGACTTCTTCTGGACTCTTCTGTGACTCTGTCTTATGGCCTAGGACACCTCCACCACCATCATAAAAACCTGGAGTAGGTCCTCACAAACACTAGTCAGCTCCCTTGAAGGCCCCCCCCCCAACAACTCCTCTAAATTCTCTTCCTGTGACCTTCCCTGCAGCCTCCAAACTCTGTTTCTGCTTCTAGATATACTCTGACTCTTTCGGATATATGGAAAGTTTTGTGATGCCAGTTTTTATAATTTCTGAGATCCATACTGTATATGTCATTTTTCTGTAGCTGTCCAATTTTTTTTTTCTAAACTTAACATGGATTTTTGGTTTGTTGTCATGTACAGCCTACAAAGAATAGAATTTTGTTCTAAAACGTTCAGGGTAGAAGTGTGCTCTGCCAAGGTAGTGCCTTTGGAATGTTTCCTGATAAAATATGAAATGGTTCCAGAGTTATAAGGATTTAAAGTGTTTTTTTCTGTTCTAAGCATGCTCAGTAGGGTTTTTATGTTGTGTTGCACGCGCAGCGTAAGCAATATTTTGTGGCTGCTTGCTGGAGAAGCAGGTTGTGGAGGTGCTGCAGTGTTGTGGCCAATGGCGCCACTGCTTTTTTGGGCTGGTCTCTGTAGCACTAATGAATGAGCATGCTGTCTATGACATCAGTTGAGAAGCATGCCACCAACTTGAAAGAATTTCACCGTTGCAATGAGGGAGCATCCCGTCATTGCAGGACATGCTTTGCCTGCTGAAACATTTCAATAAACATGGCAGTGGCTGCTGCCATCCACCTCTCACAGTTCCTAGAAAGCCAACATCGGTGGTGTCCAATTCCCCTGTCGGCATGCCCCCTTCCCAGTTTGTTTGCTGATGGGGGAGCCCAATCCCCATCGGCATAATGTTCCCCCTTGTTTTATTTGTCTGCTGAGGGGGGGTGCCCAATTCCTGTCGTTATCATGCCCCCCCAAACACAGACAGCTTTCATTGCCAACAGGGGGGCCCAATCCCTGACGGTTTCAGTCCTCTTTCCCCAGAAAACACAGGTGGCACACTGGGAGCCCACCCCAGTATGCCCAAAGCAAATCTGTTAAAAAAAAAACACAAAAAAACTTCCCGCGACATCTCCCCCCCCCGTAACACAGAAAATGATCCCTCATGGTCACAATGCCCCCTCCCCCAACCTACACCCACCCTCTGTGCACCCCACCTCTGTGCACCCCTCACTCCATACTTACCTCCAGAGCCTGGTGTGATGATCTTCGGTGGAGCAAGAGATGTCTGAACTCTTCAAAAGCTGACACAAACTGAAGAAAATCAAGGTAAGCTGTATAATGGCATCAATGGGGGGGGGGGGTCAACTTAGTTGGATATCTTGGCCATTTTTGCAACTTTTGGCTCCAGATTTTTAACATAGGGTTCTTGGGACCCCACCTCATAAACTCAGTCACTGTCATTTTGTTATTTGGTCCCAAAAGATGATTTCACGGTCACTGCGTGGAATCATCTTTCAGGACCGATTAATGAAACAACAGTATCACTGTTCATGAGGTGGGCTCCCAAACAACCTATGTTACATATTTGGTGAAAAAATTCCAAAAAACGAGCATGCATTGCGCAGTTTTCACACATGCTCGTAATTTCGAGAATTTTTAATATTTTCACTCCAGATTTTCAACATTGCCATTTTTTCACACCTCCGTATGAACAGTACAGCGGTCATTTTTCATATCCTGCCTGAAATGTGTTTTTGCGCATCTGGCACTCAATGGTGCATTCACTGTGGGAAACCAATGTTCGGACAGATTAATAAAATCACAGTGACACTGTTCATGAGCAGAGGTCCCAAAATGCCTATGTTGAAAATTTGGTGAAAAGACTCCACAAAATGACTGTGTTACAAACGTGTGTTGCGCAATTTCCATGCACACTCGTAAGTTTGAGAATTTTTAATATTTTCACTCAAGATTTTCAATATTGCCATTTCTTCACACCTCCTTATGAACAGTACAGCTGTCATTTTTCACATGCTGCCCAAAATGTGTTTTCACACATCTGGTGCAGAATGGCGCGGTTGCTGTGGCAAATCAACGTTTGGGACAGATTAACAAAATCACAGTGCCACTGTTCATGAGCGGAGGTCCCAAATGCTTTCATGAGGTGGGATCACAAAAAGCCTATGTTGAAAATTTGGAGTACAAATACCAACAAACACCCAGGGAGTTAGGGTTTCTAACCATAACGTCCCACCCTGTAGAGACTAACAGGAGTCAGAGGTGTGACTTTGGATTGTCAGTTGTAATGATCATGCCATTCCACCCACACTCCCACCCTGCAGCCAGTGACAGGCATCAAGGTGTGCCTTGGATTCTTCAGCCCCAAAGTTTACCCCATTCTCCTATACTGCACCCATCTCAACGTATTTCCTTATGGAATGGGGTGAGTGTAAGGCCTGACAACCCCAAGGCACAACATAACACTTGTCGGAGTCTGTAGGGTAGGGTGAAGTGAAATGGCATGAGTGTTATGGCTGACAAACCAAAGGCACATCTCAATGCCTGTCAGTCTCTGCAGGGTGGGGTGGGGTTGGCATCAGTTCCATACTTCACTGCCATTCCTATTATGCATGTCTCTAACTCCTGCACTACCAATGCCAATGCCAACAAGACAACATTCGGCATTGACAAAAGCTTGTTTTAATAACGTTCTGGTACGACACGAAATATTCCATGTTGCAAAGTCTTTTTGTTTTCTCACCACTTGCTTTTCACAGCATGAAAAAAGTTTCATGTCATGACAGCTGCCATCTTGGCTCCCCCCCGAACTAAAAACATGGAAAATACATAAAAAAATGTGTCATTTTATAAAACAAACACTTGAACCTAGCCAAATAGCATCCATTTAGCTAAAGTTTGGTGTTTGTTTTTGTAAAAAATGGCCAGAAACACCTTTTCTGGGCACCACAAAATCCAGGGTACCCAGCTTAGTGAAAGGAGCCGTTCACCCACATTCTCTATATGAGAACAGTGGGACTTTCTTGAATGCTGAAGCCACAGCTGCAGTCATGCTGCTGGCTTCAGTTGAAGCAGTGAGAAGCCTTCCAGTTCTACCTGCGCCTGCATGGGGTAGCTCATGCCATTTGCTCAGACTCCTTGGCTTGTGTCCCTTCCACAGACTGCTGGCCCTCCTGTTTATAATTTTTACCTAACCATTAACTTGTCATTTTGCTTTGGGCTCAGAAAACTGGTAGTGCTCACTGCTCCTTGTCCTTATTACTACCACTGTTAAGGATACCCGAATCTTTTCTAATGATTGGATGTAAATGTACTATGCTTGGTTGTGAGCTCTGAGCTTATTACATTTCTAACCCATGTCTTCCAGGCCTGCCTTGGAGCCAACAACTTTTACTGTGTTCCTCCCCACTGAAAACTGAAGATATGATGATGCTGGATGCAGGAGCAGGGCAGAAAGACTGTTACCTCACCCCCTGGCAGAATATGCCGAAACTAATTTATTTCAGTCTTTCTAGGTGTACTATTCAACTTTTAAAGTTCCAACCTTAAATCTGAGAGTCCCATTAGTTTTCTAGAAGTTGGGGTTTGTCTTTAGCACCCGTGCCTCCTTAATAGTGGCCTCAGCAATTCCTTGACTGCAAGCTCTGTTATAGGCATGATTTGAATTAGGGTTCTATACCCAAATTCTTCTCCTCTGCTGTGGCATTTTCACGTGGCACTTTCCCAGAGGTAGTGTTAAGTAATGCACAGTTGCATGGGACAAAGAAGTATGGTACAGGCACAGTGACTGGGGAAGTCATCACTAATGCCCAGCAGACTTCTTTCCATGACTCTTTTCCTGCCTTGCTGGGGCTAGTTGCATTCCATAATCGCAGCTATCATTCTGTCCCTGATGTGTGTCTTATACCCCACTTTGCTGCTTGGGGAATAATAGCAAGTATGTGGTGAAGGGTGCTTCCCACCTTCTGCTTGAGGGCCAGACCACCTTTCCTCAGTTATACCCCACTACACATTGACATCTAGGTGCAGCGTAATAACAACTCTCCTCCTCTGCCCAAAGACTGTTTTCCTAACAGGGCTACTGCTGTCATTAATTTCTCTAAAAGGGAGTGGAACCTGGGGATGGCTAGAATGTCCTTGATTACTTAGCCCAGGTTCCATGCAAGAAAAGGTTCTCCCTGTCTCTGCCTCTCTCTGTCTGTTTATCTATCTCATTAAAATGTTTTTTTTTGCAGTTAATCTTTTTACTGTAATTATTGTGATTATACATACAAATACACCACATTCTCCAATATACACTTACATAAATTCTTAATGGGAGAAGGAAAAAAACATGTTGTCTTAAGTATTATACAGTGATATTAAAGGGGAAAACAAATGTTAAGAAAACAATATGTAGCAGTACATCTGTATGATAGAGAGAAAATATGGCAATTTATGGTTCAAGGGGTAGAAGGAGTAGATACAAACAAGAAATATGAGCAGTCATGATTGTACTTCTATTATGCTGTAATTTAATACAAGTATATGTAAGATTGTATAAAGGAAGAACATAAAAAAGAGAAAAATGTCTAAGAAATTGAACAAGAATGAAGGGGAAAGGGAAGAAGAAAAGGAGATAAAAATATAGAAAGAGAGGAGATGAAAAAAGAACAAAAGAGCTAGAAGCGAGATTCCAATGTGAACATATAACAACCCATGGATTAAGTGACGCTATGTGTAGACGTGTTTAAATATTTAAAATAGTCCTGCCAGCATTTATCATATAAATTAAGTCGGTCAGAGGCTAAGTGTGGCATACGATCAAGGATGGCGTATTGAGATAGTTATTTGAGAATATCCGGGAGGCTGGGAATGATGTTGGATCTCCATTGCATTAGTATAAGGTGTTTAACTTGAAGGAATAGTAGGGATAACCACCTATTCTGAGAATGGGATATTTTGTATGAATGAGCATTGAAAATACCAAGTATACAATGTTTGGATCTAATGCAAAGGATAGACCAATCACTTTCATTGCAAAGAAATGAATATGACGCCAAAGATTGTGTATGGGAGGACAATACCATAAAATATGTAGCAAATTGCTATTGGGGGAGTTATAGCGCCAACATTTATTATTGTTCATTAAGCCCATTTTTTGCAAAATCTCAGGAGTTCTGTACCATAGATATAGAATTTTGGTTTGTATGAGTGAACTGCGATTATCCTTGAAAGATTTATGGCAGGATAGCCAGCAGTAATGCCACTGTGAATTGGTTATGTTATAATTTAAAAAGGTACTCCATTTATTTTTTGCAATGATAGAGTGATCTGGAATTGTATTTCTGATATGTTTGTAAATTATACTATTTAATTTAGAGTTTGTTTTGATCCATTTAGAAATAAAAGTATCATATACAGATTGATGAGGAATAGTTGGAAGAAAAAGGTTCCATGCCGTGAGTAACTAAATATTTCCAGAAATCGTGCTGGGGAAGATTCCATTGTTTGCGCAGGTCAGAGAAGGATTTTAATTTGAGAGTCTGAGGTATGAGTATATCCTCCAAGAAAAAAATTTCCCTGTTTTTCCAATTACAAAAAAAAATTGGGTGATTATCAAGAGTGATGTTGCGGTTCCCCCAAACAGGGGCATATATGAGAGGGGGTTAGGTTGGATTTAAGGTGTTTATGAAATATTTTCCAGTAGTATATGGATGATGCTATAGTACAGTGAGATTTTAAATTGGGGAGGAGAGGGTTATAAATGAAGGAAGTGGTGACATTGCCCGGACATAGAGATGTTTCATAGTGACCCACAATGGTGATTTATTGTTGGGTTTATTAAACCATTTGACAGTTTGGGCAGTGTGGAAGGCCCAAAAATATGCTTGGAACCAGGGGAGCCTGAAGCCCCCTTTGGATCAGTGGGAATGCAGTTTGTTATGACTAAAGTGTTTTTTAAATGGACTGGGCTGCCCACCACCAGTACTGCTTCTTTCACCCTCCATATCGCCCGCCCCCCCAATGTCTATTTATTTAATATATGATATAAGCAGACTGGGTGCCCGCCACTGGTACTGCTTCTCTTGACCCCCACCCTCCCCTCCAGGTCACCTGCCCCCCATTCCCATTATGTACATGCCATGGTGGCACTGGGATACCCACCCCCAGTGCCACTGAACAGTAGCCTGACACTGGGGTGTCCAATCCCCAACGTCAAGTCCCCTGGAATAAAGAAAAGCAGTCCTAATTGTTTTTTTGTTGCTGTTGTTTTCAACCTGTAAAAAAGAAAACTGTCCCTTGCCAATGTGATTCTGCATGCACACACTCATCACCGAACCTCGACCTCCCACTTAGCACTCACCACCCCACACTCCCCCCACACACACCCTCACATGTCCTGTGATGTAGGTTCACTCTCTGATCTCAGCCAAGTCTTACTGCTGGAACCAGCAACTGCGATATGAAAAAATAAGATTAGTCCTGTTTAATGTATTTCAATGGGGTTTGAATTTTAATTTATAGTGTTGTCAATTTTATGTATTTTACACCAAATTTTCAACATGGCTTTTTGGGACTACTTACCTCATGACCAGTTGTGGTGGAATCATGCAAATTGAACTCAAACTAGCGGGGGGGGGGTGAGAGGCTGGTTATATAAATCTTTTGGGACCTCCCCCAGTGACCCAGCTGTAGCACATTGCACTACCACACAGGCAACCTGGGTTTGGCAGCAGGCCTGGCTAATCTGTAGTGGGGCAGCTGTGGTCAAGGAGCACTGCTGGAGGCATCCCATCCTTGATTAGGGAGGGAGGTGCTGGTTTTCCGAAGCTTCAGCAACAGCTGTGGCTGGGCCATACAGGGTTCACACACCCTTGCAAGGGAGCGGAATGCTCCCAAGGCCGTTATGGCTAGGTGCAGTTGTGCTGAGTGGGGCAGCTTGGTAGGATGGACTAGAGAAAGAAAATGGGAAGGAGAAGGGCTTTGGGCCTATCAGAATGAAGTCAACAGCCTGATGGCGGGAAAGGCCAGCCTGATGTAAGGGGAGAAAAAAACGTGTTAAAAATATAAACCTCTAGGACCATTAACTTACTGAATTAATCTGTGGAATTAAATTTTTTGCTTGTTCACTGCCCTTCTGGAGCTCTACTTCTTCAGGCTTCTCAGTGCCACTCATTGCCAACTGGACTCACCTCCCACTGCCAGACCCATGCCTGCAGGTCTGTTCTTTCCAGGCTCCGGTGTATCCCTACTGGGGGTTCTCTTCCATGTAGACAGTAGTTTGAGACAAAGTCTCAGATAAATGTGGGATGCTGCAATTAAGACACCAAAGAATCTTACCTTCATGCAGACTTCTTTTACTAAGTGCCAGTTGGGTGTTTGGGTAAATAAATTCACCATAGCTAAAGTGCAGTGCGACTTTTTACTTAGAGTGGACAAAATCAAAATAAAATACCCCGCCGACACCAGCATGGTTTTCACATGTGGAACACAGGCAGCCTGCAGACTAGCGTGCGTCCCAAGGGGGTACGCACAACGTGCTGACATTTCAGCATTCTACCTTCCTCAGAGCTAGTTGGCTCATGTACAGGGCTTCATTTAAACAGCTAAACATTTGCATTTTTAAGCCCATGTGATGTCAGCTGTACAAAGTCCACAAATTCATTAAAGTGCAAACCACAAATTGTGAAACATACTATAACAATTCCTAAATACATTTATATAACAAATGGCATAAAAACAATATGTACATATCTAAACACACACATTATGATTGCACACATACAGCTATATTCATATTATCATTAGAGTTCATCAAAGTCTATTCCTGTGAAATAAAGCAGTTTAGGTTATATCTTATTTATTACAGATAGCAGTTCATAGGGATGTCTTCATTCAGACCACCGCGTTGAGCGTGTTCAAAGTAAAAACCAAAATGTCTCTCGTTGGGACAGGCCCCCCGTGGTCCTAAGACACACCTTTTCAATTGCAAAAACCTTAATCCGATTGGGGAGGCATGATGTAATTGTTCAGCTACTGAACTGCTTTGTACTTTATTTCTGATTGTTGATTTATGTTCACATTCTCTCTTTTAATGTTCTTTTCGTCTGCCCAACATAGCCCAAGCCACGTGGGCAGGTCAGCAAATAAATGACATTCATACTGGAGCAGTTCATGAATGAGTTAATTTGAAACCATTTGCCAGTTTGTGGATGCTTAAATTCTGTATTGTCATGTGTATTATTACACTGGGTACAGAGTTCACACCTATAGCTCCCCTGGTGGGGAGGGGCAACCAAGTTCTTTTTTCCTCCACTGGACTATAGGCGCTCTGCACTAATTTATCTTTTAGATTTCTTCCTTCTTATATGTAATTCTTAAATTTTCCTGGGGTGTCCCTTTAAATGCTTTGTCTTTGCTCACAATGTGCCAGTGTTTTCGTATTATGTTTGAAACTGCATTTACTTCATTGCAAAATGTCAGGACACTTGTAGTGGGTTGTCCCTCATTTTCTTTAATTTTTGGCTGCTACAGTCTTTCTCATTCACTTTGGTCTGCCATCTGTATAGCCTTATTAATACTCCAAGGTGGATAATCTCTGTCCCCAAAACGCTTTGCCATTACTCCCTTCTGTTTATTATAGTCATCTTCAGTACTACATAGTCTCTTAGTCCATAGCATTTGTCCCACAGGGATACTATTAACTAGTGGCCTAGGGTGTGTAATGTCTTGATGTAACATAGTGTTTCTCTCTAAAGGTTTCCTATAGATGGTTGGTTCAAGATGTACTCCTTTTTTGAATAAAGTAAAATTCCAAACATGGATGCGGTCATAGTCCATAATTGCCACAAATTTCAGATTAACATCAGTAGTGTTAATGTATTCCAAAAACAGTTTCAAATCATTCTCTGTGCCTTCCCAAATAGGCAGACAATCATCAATAAAACAGCTCCAGCAAAGTCCATTCTGAATAAAAAGCATATTTGTGTATACGTATTCTTGTTCCCATTTTGCAACGTATTAAATTAGCAAAGCTCGGGGCGAATGTTGCCCCATAGCCATTCCACGGCATTGCTGATAAAATGTATTTTTGTACCCAGAGTAGTTAGAGTTCAACACTAGATCAGCCATTTCACATAAAAATTCAGTATTTGATGTTTCTGCCCTTGTATTCAAATAGTATTTAGTAGCTGCAATGCCTCCAATATGGGGAATATCAGAGTACAAAGCAGTTCAGTAGCTCGACATTTCTAACAATTACATCATGCCTCCCCAATCGAATTAAGGTTTGTTGCAATTGAAAAGGTATGAAGAAATCCTTATGAACTGCTATCTGTAATAAAAAAGATATAACCTAAACTGCTTTATTTCACAGGAAGAGACTTTGATGAACTCTAATGACAATATGAATATAGCTGTATGTGTGCAAGGATAATGTGTTTAGATATGTACATATGTTTTTATGTAGTTTGTTATATAGATATATTTATGAATTGTTATAGCATGTTTCACAATTTGTGGTTTGCACTTTGATGAATTTGAGCACTCCATACAGCTGACATCACATGGGCTCAAAAATTCAAATGCTTTGCTATTTAAATGAAGCCCTATGTATGTATGCCAATCAGCTCTGAGGAAGGCAGAATGCCGAAATGTCAGAACGTTGTGCGTACCCCCTTGGGATACATGCTGCTTTGCAGGCTGCCAATGTTCTGCACATGAACACCATGGTGGTGTAGGCGGGTATTTTATTTTGATTTTGTCTGCTCTAAGTAAAAAATCACACTGCACTTGAGCTACGGTGAATTTATTTACTTAAACACCCAATTTGCACTTAATAAAAGAAGTCTGCATGAAGGTAAGCTTCTTTGGTATCTTAATTTTTATTAAAAGTTGATTTGGCAGAGAGCAATTACAGTGTGCCACATTTATCAGTGACTTTGTCTCAAACTACTGTCTCCATTGCTCCTTTGTTTGTGAGCACCCAGCAGTAAGTGCAGTCAGTGAGACTAGCTAAGCTCTCTCAACTTTCATTGTGCTTTGGTTCTCCTCCATGGCTGCCAAGAAAGGGGAATGGATTCTGGCTGGAGCTGAGTTGATCATGGTGGGTGGAATATCACTCACTGAGGGGTTGGTGGTGCAGGGAACAATGTGGACATGACTATCTGGTGTATTTGGGCCATCACTCCCTTTTTATTTGCTCTGCTTCGCACTACCCATTCCCCTCACAAGAATGAGCATGGTGTGTGGCCCCAGTGTGGTGGTGTGGTGTGTGCTTTCACATGCTGCCAAGTGCACCACTATGTGTCGCCACCAGGAGATATGTGACAGACTAACAATAAGTGGAACATGGCTTAAATCTCACGTATCCAATTCTGACATTTACCTGGCCGGCTATAAAATGTATTGTAAGGACAGAGAAATAAAAAAGGCAGCGGGATAATGTTTTACATGTAAGATGAAATCAGCTAAATTAACAGAGATTGTGTAGCCAACAACTGACTGAATGGCTAATCTTCTTCAAGGACATATCGTCTTCACACAGCCTCACCTTTATCTTTTCTTGACCAGGTAAGCCCACTAGACAATCACAATGCCTATTTCAGATGTGACCTGAGAGACTACAAAGTAAGGCAATGAGGCAGGCATCACACAGAGTATTTTGAACTGTATGTAGTCAGCATCAGGACCACTCAGAAACTTTTTCCTAGCTTAGGCCACCCACTACGACATCTACTGTCAATATGTATCGTAGGGGGTTGTATACCTCTTCAATTTTATTTCTCCCAACTTCAACCTTGCATCAGACCAAAGAAATACATTCACTGGATTCCAGGACATCTTCGAGGTTTTCTTTCATTTCCTGCCATTTTTTTTGTTTTACGTACATTTACTTTTGCTGTTTTAGTAAATCCACTCCGATGCTGATTGTATTTGTGTACAGCTCTTTTGATCCCTTCCATGAGGCACCTCAGTCTGCATCTGTGCTGGGCTTCCCTGCTGCCTCCCTATTCAGCAATGATGCAGCCACCTCTGGGTTGTGCCATTTCTCTAAAACTGACTACCTTGCCATCTGTCTCCATTGTTGCTATGCCATTCCCACTGGCTCTCAGTGTGCCACTGTTGGACTCTTCATGTGGGTAAGTTCTAACCAAATCCTTAGCCTCCATTGCCATTCTGACCATCTTTTTGACACAAAGGTCAGTTGCTGGTGCAGGGCTTGGGTCCCCATATTGACCCACAGCTCTTTGCTTGCTGGTCATTGTCTGGCTCTGCCTCATTAACGTTCCTGCAGCGCTCTTATCGTTCTCTGTTTCACACCAGAGATTGTTGCCTTTTTACCATCAACATTCTCATTGTCAGCTCCAGATGTTCTGCCTACCATTAAGGATCCAGGTTCAGTTGCTGGCTATCTGCTTGGGTATTGATGTTGGCCTATGGCTCTCTGCTTGCTGGTAGTCACCTGGCTCAGCTTCACCAACTTTTCCACTGCTAACTTTGGCTCTGTTTCCCATTTTACTTTGGGGACTGTTACATTTTTGGCCACTGACATCCTTGTTTTTGGCTCCGGCCACTCTGCCTGCATTTATGATACCTTGGTAATTGCCATCTGCTTCTGATATCAGCCCACGGCTATCTGTTAAAATGATGGACATTGACTGGCTCCACCTAGTTGAGGTTTCTGTAGCCCATTTTTGACTCTGTTCTTTGTTTTTAATTCAGAGATGTTCATTGTTGTTATTGGCATGGGCTGCTCTGAAACCCATTATAAAGCCATAAAAAAATGGAGGGTAATGAGTACCAGTGCCCGTA
This sequence comes from Neoceratodus forsteri, assembly GCA_016271365.2. NCBI lineage: Eukaryota > Metazoa > Chordata > Ceratodontiformes > Ceratodontidae > Neoceratodus > Neoceratodus forsteri. Next base: position 1,101,948,406 of record CM057450.1, on the reverse strand, counting down.
GTCTAGGTAAAAAGCTCCCCGAAATGGTGGCCTTGATGGAAGAGGGATGACTGGATATTGTGGTAGTCACAGAAACATGGTACACAGAGAACCATGACTGGGATGTCAACATACCAGGATATACAATCTACAGGAGGGACAGGGAAGGGAGAAGAAGAGGAGGTAACTCTCTCTATGTAGGGAAGGATCAAAGCAACAGAACTAAAGGGTAAACAGGGAGAGAGAAGGCACTGTGGGTCACCCTGGAGACTGGAATGGCCCCACAATCCACACAGGGATTGTATACAGACCCCATCTCAGGGAGGAAATGGACAAGGAAATGATAGAAGGCATCCTTGGGATGGCAGAGAAAGGGGAGAGATTGCTGATGGGGGACCTGAATATGCCAGATGTTAACTGGAGCACCTTTGCTGCAGCCACATCCAAGAGCAGGGCCATTCTATATGCCTTACAGGGGGCATGCCTCAGACAGCTAGTGTTGGAACCCACTCAGGAGGGAGCAATCTTAGACCTGGTACTCTCAAATAGGGACAGAGAGAGGATCTCCGATCTTGATGTGGTTAGCCATCTGGAAACAAGTGACCACCAAACTGTGTGGTTCACGATAAACTTAGCTGTCGAGTCAAGCCATACGAAAGTGAAGGTACTGGACTTCAGGAGAGCTGATTTTGCCAAAATGGGAGAGTGCCTCAGAAAAGCACTAGCAAACAGGCAAGAAGGTGGTGTGGAGCAACAATGGGGAAACATCAAAATCACCATCACAGAGGCAACAAGCCTTTGGGTGAAGCAAATAAACAAATCAAAATGAAAGAAAAAAAACACTATGGTTCTCAAAAGAATTGGCGGGGAAGGTAAGGGAGAAAAAGACAGCATTCAGGAAGTATAAGAAAACACAGATGGAGCAGGACAGAAAACTGTACCAGTTAAAGCAGAAGGATGCGGGGAAGGCAGTCAGAATAGCAAAGGCTCAAACCAAGGAAAAGATAGCCAACTCAGTTAAGAAGGGGGATACAATCTTTTATAGGTATATTAGGGAGCAAAGAAAGACTAAGGCGGGTATACTAAGGCTGAATAAAGAGGAAGGAGGTTGAGCAGAGAGCAACAGTGAAAAAGCAGGGATACTGAATGAATACTTCTGCTCAGCATTCACAATGGAAAAGCAGGCAGAGATACCTAATCCAGTCAATAGAAGCACTCTGGATAGGGGGGGGTTGATATTAGTCCTTTCACAGAATAAAGGATTCTGAAAGAACTCTTAAAACTGAAGGTGGATAAAGCAATGGGACTCACCCCAGAATTCTAAAAGAACTAAGGGAAGGACTAGTAACACCACTGACTATCCTTTTTAATAAATCATGGGAGGATGGTGTGGTACCTGAGGACTGGATGAGGGCGGTTGTGATTCCCCTTCACAAAAGTGGGAGCAAGACAGAGGCAGGAAACTACAGACCTATCAGTTTGACGTCAGTGGTAGGGAAAATGATGGAATCACTTCTGATGGAAAGAATTGTTGAGTACCTAGAGGCCAGTGGTGCACAGGACCCAAGGCTGCATGGATTCACAGCGGGAAGGTCATGTCAGACAAATCTAATCGATTTCTTTGACTGGGTGACCAAAGTAGTAGACCACGGAGGGGCTGTGGACATGGCCTACCTAGACTTTAGCAAGGCATTTGACACGGTATCGCACAAAAGATTAATAAACAAATTAGCCAGCCTGAGAGTGGGTCCCAGGGTGGTAGCCTGGGTAAAACACTGGCTGGACAACAGGACACAGCGGGTAATAGTAAATGGAGTCCACAGTGAAGAAAGAGGGGTTACTAGTGGGGTACTGCGGGGTTCAGTACTGGGGATGGTCCTTTTTAATGTTTTTATAAGTGACATTGCAGAGGGACTGGAAGGGAAAGTATGTCTGTTTGCAGATGACACAAAGATCTGCAACAGGGTTGATACGCAAGGTGGGGTGGAAAGGATGAAAAGGGATTTGGCATGGTTGGAGGAATGGTCAAATGTATGGCAGCTTTGATTCAATGCAAATTAGTGCAAAGTAATGCACCTGGGAAACAAAAACCCAGGGGAAGAGTACACAATGGGGGGGGTGAGATACTGACAAAAACAAAAATGGAATGGGACCTAGGTGTAGTCATATCAGATGACCTAAAGGTAGGCCAGCAATGTGAGAAGGCAGTAAGGAGGGCTGGGGGGATACTGGGATGCATAGGGAGAGGCATCACCAGTAGAAAACAGGAAGTTGTTGGCCCTCTGTACAGACAGTTGGTAAGACCACATCTGGAGTACTGTGTACAGTTCTGGAGACCCTATCTCCGCAAAGACATAGACAGGGCGGAGGCTGTCCAGAGGAGGGCAACCAAAATGGTGCAGGGTCTGCACCAGAAGACATATGAAGAAAGAATAAAGGAGCTTAAGATGTATAGCCTTGAGGAAAGGAGGGAGAGGGGGGACATGATAGAAACTTTCAAATACCTCAAAGAACTCAACAAAGTCCAAGAGGGTAGCATCTTTCAGAAAAAGAGATGTGCAAGAACAAAGTGGCACAATTTAAAGATAGAGGGGGATGGCTCAGAGGTAATGTGAGGAAGTATTTCTTCACAGAGAGGGTTGTAGATTCATGGAACGACCTTCCTGAGGAGGTCGTAGAGTCAGAAACAGTGGGGGAATTCAAGAATGCATGGCACAGACATAAGACAATTCTAGTGGGCGGATAGGAGGAAGTAGGCTGTTGGTTAACTAGGATCTGCAGCTTATCCGTTAGGTAGGAAAATGGGCAGACTAGGTGGGCCAAGTGGCCCTTATCTGCCATCAAATTTCTATGTTTCTATTATGGAAAACCTGATGTTGACCTGTGACCTTCTTCTTGCTGGTCAACAATGGGCTCTGTATCATTGTCATCCCTGTGTCTTTCTTTGTATTTGTTCTCCAGTTTACTTAAGAGTCTGTTGCAAATTTATAAGACTTAGCTATTGACATTCTCATCACTGCCACCTGCGCTCTGTGATGGGTTGCTGGCTGTGTGTTCAGGTCCTTATGTAGTGCCATAGCTGCCTGCTTTCTGGAGATCATCTAGCTTTGCTAAGTTGCCATTCCTGACACTGTCCAGGGTTTTATTTAACTCCAAAAATTGATTAGCATTTTGCTCATAAAAGTGCTAAAACACTGTGAAAATGCATAGCACTGGACTCATTGTGATTAACAAACATAACACTTCTAGAAAACCTATATAAATACTTTCAGTACTGTTAGTATTGTCCCAAGAAAAAAACTGCTAATCAATTATTTAAAACTCTGCTGTCTCTCTTCTCTGGGTTTCTCTAGGGACTGCTGCCTCTTTTGCCATTGATGTTTTTATTGTCAGCTCTGGTCCTCTGCACATAGAAATGTAGAAACACATTCGTATGACAATATGGCTGTTTTTATTTATTTCATTTTTGTTTACTGTGTTGGTTCACTAGACAAATACAGTGCCTATTTTCAGGCATGACCTGGGAGAAATACAAACAAACAATATGGGTGCAAAGCCACTCTGGTACATAGAATAATCATTACATATAGCTGCAAAAGGACAGATAAATGGTGAAGTGCTAAGACTTGTTTACAAAATAGAAAGCATCCATGAATAACAATATGGAAGGCTTACAAAAGGCACAACATTAATTTCAGTACATGAAATCAGTACCAGGATCACTGGTCCAATACCAGGAGACACTTACAAAGCTCATTCTTGAACTCTAGGTGGGTCTAGGTGAGAGACTGAAAAGGCATGCTTTCCCATTTTTTTAAAGCATTTAGGTACTACCAGTAGCAACATATTATTGGATCATAAGGAGTGGGCCTGATTGGATTGTTTGAACATACCTACAAGAACAACAGGTGTACCTGTTCTAATAATTTTGTCAATGGTGCAGCCAGTAGCAAAGAGATGATGTGAGGCTAGGGAAATCTAGTCAAAGCTTGAATAGAGAGAGCAGTAGAAGAAGAATGTTCTTGGCTTTGTGCTGGGGAACTTTTGCTAATCACACTATCAGTTTTATTCAGGATTTGCCACTAGTCCTAATGAATGATATAAGTCCCTTTTGCTCACTGGTTGTCATCTTTTGGCTCTTTTCTGTGTTACTGTAGGGTTTGTGGCCAGCGTTGCCATCAGTGCTATCTCATCTGCTTTGCACCTGCACTGTTTCAGGCATTTGTTGTGACTTTACTTCCCCTGCTTGACACTCTCCCTGACATTTTTTGGCATGTGGTGTGCTGGGGTTTTTTGGGCACCAGCCCACAAACTGACCCTACTAACAATCTGACTTGCCGTTATTGATTCTCCCATTATCACTGTTGTTTTTGATTTGGGAGTTATCTGGGCTTTTGGTTCCTTTATGACATATTGATTGCACACTGTCACATTATATTTGGCGGTTCTTTCAGGCACTAATATCACTCATTAGGTGGCCACTGATTCCTGTTCAGGTGCTACTGCTGGCCTGTTGCCCATTTTTGGGCTTGTTAATGTCAACATCTCTGAAGCTGTCGTTCCAAAACAGACTTCTGTTGCTGATGTCACTTCTGCAGTTTTCCATTCTGTGCATCCTGTAGAGGAACCTGGCCTCCCTTGCCATACCATACACTGATAGTCAGCTGGGCCCCCTTCACAACACCAGTATCATCACTGTCTGGTGTTTTAACCATTCTGCTCCAATTTGCTAAGGGGTTTTTATCCCCCTTCCTGACCCCAGGGGCTATAACTCCTGCTCTTTCAGACATAGCCTGGTGCCTGTGGGCTGCCTCTTCTTCATAGATCTGACACTTGTCCCACTGTTTTTTCAGGAGGCCTGAGTTGTGGTGGTTTCTATGCCCCACTCTCTTCCTGCAGATACCACTGCAGGCATTGTTTGTTGCCTGAACAATTTCCTGGCCATACTTCTTACCAGTAGTTCCTGAAGCAGGAGTTTAGACTATCCTGCCTGCTGCTGCCACCTTTCCTGCCACTGACTTGGTGGCTCTCGTGGATGCTCATTAGCTCTAATCCACCTAATTTGTGTAGCAGGCCCTGGTGTGGCCCTTTTGTGCCTTGCTACCATTGGGTGCCTACCTTTTCACAGGTTTATTCTGCTGCCATAGGCTGCTGGTAGACTGATTTTCTCCAGACTTATGTTCCAATCTGTCATGGTCACCTATGGTGGCTTCTGTCCCAAACTCCTTCTTTGATCACTTGCCCGATAGCCCTTCCATGCCTTTTGCCCTGACCTTGATATTGTTGCCCACAGCTTGATGGCTGGTACACATTTCCTATATCAATGGCTCTTTCCCACATTGGATGCTTTATGCTTTCCCTGTGGTTTCCAGGTTCTGTTCCTCATGCTCCAGATCGCCTATCCCTGGTTTTACTGCCATGGTCCAACTGTCAGTGCTGTATTGCCCTGTCTCACCGTGCACTATGTGACCAGAGGTCTATTTTTCCATGGGGAGTTGCAATGCTATGCCCTCCATGCCAAAAACTCCCTTCTTTCAATTTATTACCCTATGGGTCCCTGGTGTGTGTGTTTCTGCACCTGTACTTCCTCCACACACTGTCAAAACCTCCTCTGGTGCAGTCTTGGTAGTTGTACTGCAGGTACTTCCTCATCCTCATGCAGCTGTGTGCCCTGGGCTACACAGTGCCTTTCGGACTTGAATACAGCATAGCTGTTGCATTTCCCCCACCTAGTTCTCAGTGGTCACAGCATCCCTGTAGGGTTGCCAGTGTGCTTTGGTCCTAATGGGTCTTGTGCATTCTGCCACTACCATTTGCTCTGTGTTAGGATGTGTGTTAAGCAAGGGTGCCGGGGGGAGGGGCTCACAAAGTCAACAGAGTAGGAAAACAGGAAGTTAAGAAGGGAGGGGAAGTAACTCTTGATGATGGCAGATGTGTGTTAGTGGGCTTCTCAGCAAAAGTCTAATAAATCGTCTAATCTAGCTGTTATAGGCATATTTCACCTCTCAAATCGCCTCTGCGAAATACCTTGATCTCATGGCGTCCTCTAAACAGAAACACCGCCAGGGAAAATTTCATTTTGAAGCAGCTAAATCATCAAGACATGGGAAACCTTGTGAGGTAGAGCAGGCCGTGACCACGGAGGAACCGAGAAGAGCGGACGGGCCCGAATTAGACTCGCTCACACAATCTCTAGTGGGAGTACCTACAACACTTTTGCAGATGGCAGCAAGAAATGAAAGCAGGGTTTGTGAATACAACTGCTCAACTCACTCACCTTCAGGGCATAGTGATAGGGCTCTCTGAAGCCTCGGCCACTCACTCCACGCAGATTGCTGAGCTCGAGCACAGGGTGAGCTCCTTAGAAGACACGCTGTCTGTGGTGTCAGTGGAGAGGAATAGCATGAAAACCTCGATAGAGGAGTTGTTGGTCAAAATCAATGAACAGGAAAATAGACTGAGGTGCTCTAATCTCTGTATAATTGGGCTGCCTGAGGGTACAGAGGGTCGCGATGCAGCTGAAGGCCTACAAAAATGGCTGGTGATGCAAATGGGCCACCCTAGTGAATATGAGGACTTTCAGATAGAACGTGCACATCGAGTGGGGCACCCACCTAAACTGGGGGGAGAGAGCCAGGCACTGTTTAATAAATTACCTCCGCCTTCAAGATAAAGAAAAAATGCTGCAAAAGGCAAAGCAGATGGGTCCAATCTCCTTTGGGAACTCGAAGGTGTACATCTACCAAGATTTCAGCAAGGACTTACAGAATAAGAGGCAGAACTTTGCCCAAATCAAAGCTAAACTGTATAGCCTTGGCTGGTCCTTTGCATTCAGATATCCGGCTCGCCTACAAATCGATCATCCTGGGCAGGCCCCTCGCCTCTTCACATGTCCTAGGGAAGCTGAAAAGTGGATCACCAAGGAGGAGGCCAGGTGGGGGAAGGCCCAGGCAGTGGGTAACTGAATTTACTTATTCTATGTTTGTATTTGACCTGGCCCTTTCATCAATGGAGCTCTTATTTCCATGGTGCTCTGGTTATTAACAGTGCAGCTTAACCATCAATCTAGATGGTTGTAAGGCAGTAGCTAATGCTGAGGGGCCTCCCAGAGACCATGCTGAGTGGCTGCTCATGGGCCTACGAATTTCTGATTAAGGGCTTTGGAACTTTATTTCCCGACCATGTCCGGGGGCATGGGTACCGATGGGCTAGCGAGCTGCAGCATTATTTGTATTGCTTTCTATATATATGGATTACTTCGGAGAATCTGTCCTCACTTTTTTTCTTGAACAGACAGTTCCTTTTCGGCGTGGTGTTAACTTTGAAAGTTCCTTTGGTCTTGCAGCTAGAAAGACTTATTAGGTTGTAATACATTTTGCCCTTTCGCTAATTTGTTACACATCTCATTATTATCTGCCAGTTGTTGTTGTTTGGGCGGGTTTTGGCAGGTTTGTTTTACTCCAGGGGAAGAACCAAGTCTGGTGTGGTTAGGGGGCAAAGGGGTAGTGGGTTTTGCTGTAGTTGGATGTGTGGAGAAGAGAACTGCTGGGAGGGCATGCTCAATGGGTGGCAGGGGGGATTTGGGGGCTGATCGGGGAGAGTTACATATGTCTGAACCATGCTCTCTTCACGAGCGGCTCATGTGGCTCTGTTGCTCCCTCTGGAGTACACAATGTAGGGTGACTGTTTTGGACTTAGGGAGAAGGGGCCGGATCTATCACAAGTTATGGGTTTAAGGTATTTCTTATAAAAGTTAAAACTGTTGGTTCAGGATGTATGGGAAGAGTTGTAGCACGCCTTAATTATGGTTTCCGGAATTAAGATAGTCACGTGGAACTTTAACGAGCTGAAATCTATTCTCAAATGCAGAAAGTTACTGGCAGAGATACGCCGGTTGAAAGGGCATATTGTACTTTTGCAAGAGACTCATGTCTCCAGTAGTGAAGCACATAAGACTGCTTCCTTTATGGGGGTGCATGGGTTTCATCTTCATACTTTTCCAGTGCTAGATGTGCATTAGTTTGGATACCAAGGGGTAGTCCAGTGGAGGTCACTGACTCGTTTGTGGACCCCGCAGGTCATTACACTCTTGCAAACCTCCATGTAGCAGGGGGAGAAACATTATTATTGGGTTCCAGCTATGTCCCCAATATTGAGGACCCAGGCTTTTTCCAAAAGCTAGCAGTGGATTTGGCAAGATGGGAGGCTCCCTGGATAATTGGGGGGAACTTCAACTCTGTGTTAGACACGGTGTTGGATCATTCTAAACCCACCTTGGTGCCTATGACCCATAATGCCAAGGCTCTGGAGCAGATTCAGAATGAAATGGGACTTGTGAATGTATGGCGTCATTACCATCCCTCAGATAGGGATTACAGTTTTTACTCCCACTCCCACCAGTCTTATGCCAGGATTGATAGGTTGCTGGCCTCCCCTGTGTTATTGGCATTGGTGGGTGAGGTAAAGTATCACGCTATGCTCATGTCAGACCACACCCCTCACTCCCTGTTATTGCATTTCACAGGACCCTCCACTTCCCCCGTGCTTGGAGACTAGACCCGCTCCTTCTGAAAGACCCCAAGTACATGAAACTTATAAAGGATAACAGTCAGGAATTCCTGACCCATAACATCAGGGGTACACATCACATGGTATCGGGTGGGAGGCGCTAAAAGCATTTATTAGGGGCCAGACCATTTCGTATGCATCTCACTGTAAGAAAGAGAGAGATCAGGAGTAGTCTTCCCTTAGAATCAAAATTGCAGCATGTGAATCCACCCATAAGAGAAGGCCATCTAATAGCATTTATTGTATTATCCAACACCTGAGATACAAATTTAATGTTCTTAATAGTGCCAGGTTAGAACACACCATATTACTCGCAAATGCAGGGGCTTATTTTGATGGAGATCAAGGGGGTAAGTTCCTCGCTTGGCAGATCAAACAGAGGGAAGTGGAGAGAAGGGTAGGGGCAATAACTGGCCCGGGGGGGGGGGTTGCAAGACACTGGTAGTATTGGTAATGCATTTATGCAGTTCTATAGTGAATTATACATGTCTGAATGCCATCCATTGAAGGGAGAATCAGCAACATTCTGCAGTCAAGCCCTGCTGAAGAAACTAGGAGAAGAAGACACAAAGAAGTTAGAAACCCCATTGTCCAAGCAGGAGGTACGGATGGCAATAATGGCTTTGAAAGGTGGGAAAGCCCTGGGTCCTGATGGACTTCCAATAGATTTCATCAAAATCTTTTGTCCACAATTGCTGGACCCCCTATATGACATGCTCGAGGAGGGTTTACAGAAGGATATCCTGCCCTACTCCACAATCTGCGGTTATCACTGTTCTCCCTAAGCCTGGGAAAGACTTGACAAAATGTGCATCTTACTGCCCCATCTCTCTGCTTACTGCGGACTACAAAATTATGGCAAAAGTAATGGTTACTCGTCTGGAGCCCCTGTTGCCTTTATTGGTACATCAAGACCAGTCTGGTTTTGTGAAGGGGAGGCATGGGAAACATAACATCAGAAGAACTCTGAATGTGGTCTACAGGTGGGCTAGGAGGAGGGGGACACATGGGGCCGTAATTGTTGCATTAGACACAGAGAAAGCATTTGATCGTGTGGAATGGGAATATTTGTTTGAGATTTTGGAAAGGATGGGGATAGGCATGGTATTCTGCCAATGGGTGCGCACTCTCTACAATAACCCCTCGGCTTTAATAGCAGTAAATGGAAGTCTCTCTAAGCCTTTTACTCTGGATTGGGGTACACGACAGGGATGCTCTCTGTCTCCGTTGCTATACATTCTCTCTCTAGAACCATTGGCAGCAGCTGTTCGGGCCCATCCAGGTATAGAGGGGTTTAATGGGGGGGAGGGAGCTATACATAAGATTTCAGTGTACGCAGATGACCAATTGCTTTACCTGCAAAACCCTGTGAAGGATCTACCAGCCGTACATAGACTTATGAAGTAATTCGGAGCCCTATCCGGCCATAAAGTAAATTGGACTAAAAGTGAGTAATTGCCTATTGGCACATGCAACAGAGCGCAGCTAATAGCCAATGTAGGTGGTCTACAGTTAGTTAATCAAGTAAAATATCTGGGGATAATGCTGTCGGTAACCATTAGCTGGCTTTATGCTTTAAACTATAAACCCCTGCTGTCCCGAGTAATAGAAGACTGTGAGCGATGGAGTGCACTGCCCATCTCCCTCTTGGGTCGAGTTGGCACCATAAAGATTATGCTATTGCCCAGATGTTTATACCTCTACCAATATTTACCTGTTAGAGTTCCACAGAGTCATTTTAGGGGTTTATATGCTGCCATGCACAAATTTTATGGGGGCGGGGATCATATAAGTAGGGCAACACTATTCCAACCGGCGGATAAAGGTGGAGTGGGTCTGCCAGACTTTAGGACTTATTATTGGGCTGCACGATTGGCCTATGTTCAGCAGGGATGCGGGAGAGACACGCTGGCTTGGGTGGGTTTGGAAGAAGCTTAATCTTGGGGAGTTTTAAACATGATCTAAGTGGTAGCCTTGTCTCTCCAGCTTGCCAGTTTAAAAACATGTTGCCAAACCCATTAAGGCAAATACTTTAACAATCTGGAAGAGAGTGCATCACTGTATAGGTTGGCAAGGAGGATTCTTTCCATATTTGAGTTTGACTGGCGTTGTGAGATGGAAGGGCTCTCTGTCGGTTCAGCTCATTCAGAGGCTGAACCACTAGAATAGAAAGGGTCTAACACACGTCAATCAACTTTATAAGGGGTGGTTAATTCACAGTTTTCAAGAGCTTGGTAACATATGGGGGATTCAGCCAGGAGATTTTTTGTATATCTCCGGCTGCGGCAGATATGTGGGGTTAATTTAATGTCTAGAGATGGCTGGACTCCCCCTTCACCCTTTGAGGAGGAACTATATAGGCTCAAGCCGGGTAGCAAACCTCTATCTACATATTACCACACTATCTTGAGGAAAAATGTAGAAGCACCACAAATGAGCAGGCTCAGATGGACGGGCAATCTCTCCTTAGATATTGACTCATACACCTGGAGACTGGCATGCTCTCACTATGTCAATTGTTCAATTAATAATAGACTGAGGTTGATACAGCTACATTTCCTGCACAGAGCATAAAGTACATTACCCCTACAAAATTGCACCTAATGGACAGCTCCAGATCTGAAGTTTGTCCTTAACGCAAGACGGGTGTTGGTGACTTTTTGTATATGACCTTAACCTGTGCTAAAATCACCCCATTTTGGCATGGCATACACAGGATAATGTCTTCCATCTTGGGGTATATCCCTTTGAAATCCTGTTTGGAATTATTGCTGGGCACTGACTCGACCCACCCTAATAGTGTTAAGAGTAATCGTCTGTGGAGCTTGGCTCTAATCAATGCTTGACATACTATTACTCAGGTTTGGATGTCCCCTGATTCCCCTTCTGTTAGTAGATGGTCCAAAAATATGCTCTCATGCATGGTCATTGAAAAAGCACAGCTGGTGGCACTGAGTAGGTGTCACGCTTTCGAAGAGATGTGGGACCCCCTAATTAGAGCAATTGAAGATGGTAGCTTTCCTGTGTAATCTGATACAAACTCTGGCTTTGTGCCTGATGGTGTTCCCATTGAGGCTAGTGGCTAACTTGTATTGGCACTGTTAGTTAACCTCCGGAGTACAGAATAATCTGGGATGCATCCAATTCATGTGCTATTCTTTGTCCAGCATTGCGTACATTACTTGAAGCTGTAATAGAGGTGCTGGAATAGTATGTGTCCCATGGATCAATTCATGTTTTTGCTGAACTGTTAACAAAATGTGTAGGTATCAATTGTTTCAATGTATATCCTGAACCACTTAATAAACTATTTTTTAAAAAAAAAAAAGAAGGGAAGGGAAGAACAAAGGGGAAGGAACTGATAAGAGGGGGAAAGGTTTAGGTTCCAGTTAGAAGGCAGTCTACCTTAAAGCCAGGAGCCTAGGAATTAAAATGAGCAAGCTCAAAGTGATGGTGACAGATATGGGGTTAGACTTCATAGCCATTATGGAAATGTGGGCCATCAGAAATAATGAGTGGGATCAGGTAGTACCAGGCTACACCATGTATAGGTGGGATGGGGAAGGGAAAAAATGGAGGGGTAGCCCTCTATGTTAAGGAAGGCATAAAGGTGGTAGAGGAGGGGTCCCACAGGAGAGACAATTGGGAGACAGAATCGCTGTGGGTACAGCTGATAACATCATCAGGTAAGAAGTTGTGCTTGGGTGTGATCCATGAACCAGTGGGTCAGGGGGATGGGGGAAATAGAGAACTACAGGCAAAAATAGAGAAGTGGCCGCAAAGGGGAAGGTAGTGGTGGTGGGGGATCTTAACCTGCTACACATGAATTGGGACATTCCAGCAGCTAAGAGCATCAAAAATCAAGCCCTGTTAGACATGTTGCAAGACTGTCTGCCAACATAGCTGGTCAAGGAACCCACAGGGCAGGCTGCCATCCCTGACATGGTGTTCACCAACTTTGAAATGGTAAGCAGAGGGTAAATCAGCAGTACTAGCTGACCAGGAAGTGTTCATCACTTACTAGATTTTGGTATTGCCTGGTAATTTAACACATACATGTGGGCAGCAGTGATAGTCCAGTTGAAGATGCAGGAAGGGAAACAACAACGTAGGTGATACCTTTTATTGGACTAACAACATTGTTTTTGAAACTTTCTTTCAAGCACTGTACACTCATCAGGTTAATTATACTGTGTTCATCAGAACCACTGATATGATGAAGGGAATTTAACTCTTGAAAACTAGTCCCAAAAACAATTTTGTTAGTCAAATCAAAAGTATCACCCCCAATGGATTTGAATTGTCTTTCCAGGTAGTTTAAAATTTCTGATTCCCCCTTTGAAGCTTCTTACTGTCTTATGGTGATTGTTTCCCTGCTTTATAATACTGTTTGGATCCAAAGGAAATATGGAATATAATTTCCTGTTTCTCACTCTTTGTTTACATAGCAGTAATCAGGGGTTGAGGAACAGTGGGCAATATTTAAAACGGGGATTACAAGAGCAACATAATTATGCATTACGCAGGTTAGCAAGGAGAAAAGGAAGAGGAGGCCATTATGGTTTTCCAAGGAGGTAGTGGAGAAAGTGAAAGCCAAAAAGATTGCATTCAGACAATACAAAAAGACACAGGCAGAAGGGGATAGGGAAAAGTACCAGGAGAAGCAAAGGAGGCAGGAGGTCAGTAAGGAAGTCAAACTCAGACAGAAGCACATTGCAAAATCAGTGGGTAGAAGGGACAAAACCTTTACAGGTACATAAGTGAGAAAAGAAAGGCAAAGGAGGATAGTGAGACTGAAGGGGAGGATGGGGCCACGTGGAGGATGACAACAGTAAAGCTGACATATTGAACAGGTATTTCTGCTCAGTCTTTACTGAGGAAGAGGAGGGTAATGGGTCTGAAGGGAGTACAGGGGGTGGGAATGGTGCAGAAATGGACACAAGTCTCTTTACATGAGAAAGGGTCCTGAAGGAACTGGAAGTAATAAGAGTTGATAAAGCAATGGGGCCAGATGGGGTGCACCCCAGGGTTCTTAAAGAACTAAGAGAGAGATGGTGGCTGAACCTCTGGTAATCCTGTTTAGCCGATCACTGGAAACAGTGGAGGTACCCAAAGACTGGAGGACAGCAGATGTAGTCCCCTTATACAAAAGTGGGAACAAAGAGGAAGCGGGGAACTACAGACCAGTCAGCCTCACCTCAGTAGTGGGGAAGATCATGGAAACACTAATGAAGGAGAGATTGGTGGAACATCTGGTTGTCAATGAACTACAGGACCCAAGGCAGCATGGTTTCATCAGGGGGAGGTCATGTCAGACCAACCTCGTTGAATTTTTTGACTGGGTGACTAGGGAGGTGGATCGGGGAGGGCAGTGGACATGGCCTATCTGGACTTCAGCAAGGCCTTTGACACTATGCCACATAGACTATCACACAAACTGGGGAATATGGGTGTGGGTAGGACAGTAGTGCAGTGGGTAAGTAACTGGCTGGGCAGCAGGACACAGAGGGTGGTGGTAAATGGCTGTCACTTCACAGAGGGAAGAGTGACCAGTGGGATACCACAGGGATCAGTGCTGGGACTGGTCCTATTCAACATCTTCATCAGTGACATTGTGCAGGACCTAGAAAGCAGAATTTCCCTGTTTGCTGATGACACAAAGCTCTGTAACAGAGTAGACACACCAGAGGGTGTAGACAGAATGAAAAGGGACCTGCAGAAACTTGAATAGTCAGGGGTTTGGCAGCTGAAATTCAATGCAAAGAAGTGCAAAATAATGCATATGGGGCACAAAAACCCTGGCAGAATATATCAGTTGGAGGGGGTGAGGATATAGCATGCACCAAGCAGGAAAGGGATCTTTTGTGGTTATCATCTCTGAAGACCTCAAGGTAGGGGAAACAGTGCGATAAGGCAGCAGGTAAAGTAAATAGGATGCTGGGATGCATAGGCAGGGGCATCACCAGCAGGGAAAGGGAGGTCATAATTCCACTATACAAGACACTAGTGAGGTCCCACCTGGAGTACAGTGTACAGTTCTGGAGACCTTACCTACATAAGGACATAGACAAGGTAGAGAAGATTCAGAGGAGGGCAACAAAGATGGTACACGAATTGCATCACAAGTCCTATGAGGACAGGTTGAAATACTGGAATATGTACTCCCTGGAAGAGAAAAGGGAGAGATGGGATATGATAGAGACATACAAGTATCTTACAGGGAGGAATAGGTTGCAGGAATACACTATTTTTAAGCGAAAAAGACGTTCCAGGACTAGAGGGCATGGGATGAAGTTGGAGGAAGGATGATTCAGAGGAAACATGAGGAAGAATTTCTTCACAAAACAGGTGGTGGTCAAGTGGAACACCCTGCCAGAGGAAGTGGAGGGGGCCTAAACAAACACGGGATTTAAGAATGCATGGGATAGACATAAAGGAATTCTGGAGGTCGGGGTAAGGGGCAACAGACTTCTAGGAAAACATAAAATGAACTTACAAGCTCAAATGGGCAGACTGGGTGGGCCGTAGGCCCTTATCTGCCAACACTGTCTATGTATCTTGCTTCTATAAACACTCATCAGGCAAAGGAAGGGGCAGTGCATGCCAGTAACGTCAGATAAACAAGCCAATGAGAATGACACCACCCATTTTCTCTCTGAATCCAATATGGCAAGGCTGTGTGCTAAACTGCTAGGAAACATTGAGAACATTAAGAAAAACAAACAAAATTGGAAAGAAAGCATGAAAGGTTTGAAACTTCTGCTTTTAGTAACTTCTGTTAGCTCACACAGTGAGCAAGTGGCAACAGTGGGAGTCAAACCTGGACCTCCAAGCTCCCAGCTCAACTCTTCAACAATTAGACTTCAGCAGTAAAAATGCGACTCAGCTACAGTTCTTGTGCCTGGGACCAAAAGGTAGCAGCAGAGTACACAAAACGTCCAGCACCAAGATGCAGTACAAAAAAAAGCTTAATTTATTAAAGTACTATAATCATACACCAATACCTGGCTGTGCTCTGCAAATAAAACAGTAGGATATCCTGTTTTTTTTTTTTCAGAGCACAGACAGGTATTGGTGTATGATTATAGCACTTTAATAAATACTGTAAAACTTTTTTGTACTGCATCTTGGTGCTGGATGTTTTGTTTACTCAACAATTAGACTGCACAGCCTCCCAATATTCAATATAATTGTACACCCCATCCCTGTTGACTTCCATAGAGCAGTGGGAACCACTCAGTGTTTGAAAATGCAGACAGCTCTATTAATACTGGAAAGGTACAAATCTGCTCCAAGCTCCAACCTGTACTGTATTACGATGCAGCTTTGAGCAGGAGCATCAGTTCCAGTTTAGAAGTTTGAATTATACCTCTCAACTCTCCCTCAGTATGAAGGACATCCCTCATTTTTCCCATCAAAAGTGCTCTATCCTACATTCTTTCCACATGAGAAAGGTACTGCCCACACAGAGTAGGTACTGTAAACTCAGACTTTTAAAAGTAGAAATTCATAATACAGTGGAGCCCTCTTAAACGTATTTCCTGTTTGCCAGCTGAGAGCATGTGGTTAAATGGGCTTTGCATTTTAACCCTTAGGCTGCCGACAAAATTAGAACATAAAGTAATTCTGGACTGATATATCAGTCTGCAGCACTGCAAGGGTTAAGAGATCTTGTATATTGTCTATTGGGAAAACACATCTTGCTGCACTTATTGGTGATTTTATTAAGGTGCTCACTTGGAACTCCATTCTTTTGATCAGCTTAGTGATTGTAAGGCCATGTACAGACTGCAAGACTTAAAATGGTTTAAGGAGCTTAAGCCATTTGGTCCATAACACACTTGGCGTCCTACTACAAGTGTAGTTAAATCCAGTTTTAAAAAACTATGCTAAAACCCTGCTGAGAGCTATGCTTTAGCACAATTTTTTAAAACGTTACTGAGATTAGGTCAGGTTTTTACCTGTAGTGTGGATGATTGGATCAATTTTAAAAAATGGACTTAAAAATGTTCCTGGTAGTGCGGACGCTGCAGCATGGTAAGTTGTAATATATTTTTATGTTGGCGCGTTTGCACAGCCAACATCTTGCGAGAAGTGCAGCTTTGGAGGTGCGGTCGCTGTTGGGCAAAAGCAGTGCATGCACCAGTAGGTGCGTCCCTCATTCCCCAATCAGCCTGCATGCCGGCGCCACACCATGCATACATAATGCGGTGAAGACATCTAAGGAAAGGTCCGCTGCAATCTGAGCAAAGCTTGTCAGATGCAGCGGACCTTCCCTGGACGTGCTTGCCGACATTGTGTATGTGGCGGCCGCCCAACTGCCGACTTCTGGGGTGCCCAATCCCCCTGCCGGCTTCCCGTGCCCCAATGTATGTGCCGACAGGGAGCCCACCCCCATTGGCATAAAGCACTCTACCCCATTTGTTATATGCCGAGGGGTGCCCAATCCCCTCGGCTCCTCCCCGGCTTTCTTTGTGTGTCGACAGGGTGCCCAATCCCGGCCAGCATAAATTAACCCCCTTGTGTTGTGTGCCAATGAGGGTGCCCAATCCCGCCAGCTGCAGCAACCCCCCAAATAGTTAGGTGGCACACTAGGAGCCCACTCAGCGCGCAAATACTTCCTATGGGAAAAAAAACTGCTCCTGCGATTTTTTTTTTTCTTCTTTCACCCTGTAACACAAAAACGGTCTCTCGTAGTCTCCCTACCCACCACCCACACCCACACACTGCGCACCCTGCCTCCCCACACCCCTCTCATCCCATACTTACCTCCAGAGTCCGGCGTGATGATCTTCGCTGGACTGGGAACATGTCTGCACTCTTCAAAGCCGACCACGAACTGAGGAAATGCCGGTAAACTGAGTAATGTAGTAAATAGGGTTTTTTCAACTTTGCTGCATGTCTCGGGCATTTTTTGGAATTTTTGCACCAAATTTTCAACATGGGGTTTTTGGGACCCCTCCTCATGAATTCTGTCACTGTTATGACATTAATTGGTCTCGAAAGTTGATTTTGCAGTCACTGTGTGGAATCACCTTTTAGGACCGATTAATGCAAGGACAGTAGCAGTGTTCATGAGGTGGGTTCTCAAAAAGCTTATGTTGCAAATCTGGTGGAAGAAATCCAAAAAATGGCTGTTTTATGAGCGTGCATTGCGCAGTTGCTACGCACGTTTGTAACCTCACAAATTTGCAATATTTTCATGCCAGATTTTCAACATTGTCATTTTTCTACACCTCCTTGTGAACAGTACAGCTGTCATTTTTCACATCCTAGCCGAAATGTGCTTCCGCACTTCTGGCACACAATAGCGTGGTCGCTGTGGGAAATTGGTGTTCGGGGCAGATTACAAAAATGACAGTGACACTGTCCATGAGCAGAGGTCATAAAATGCCTATGTTGAAGATTTGGTGATGACTCCATAAAATGACTGTGTTATGAGCGTGCGTTGCGCAGTTTGCACGAACGCTCGTAACATACATTTGTAATATTTTCACTCTGGATTTTCACCACTGGCATTTTTACACACCTCTTGATGAACAGTATAGCTGTCATTTTACATATCCTACCCGAAATGTGTTTTTGCACGTCCAGCGCAGAATAGCGCAGTCGCTGTGCAAAATCACTTTTTGGGAGAGTTTGAGGAAATGACAATCACACTGCACATGAGCAGAGGTGCTAAAATGCCTATGTTGAAAATTTGGTTCCAAAAGTCCATAAAATGACTTTGTTACTAGCGTGCGTTGCGATTTCCCACGATCCTTGTAATCTCTCGCAAATTTGCAATATTTACATCACATTTTCAACACTGCCATTTTTTTTACAACTCCTTAGGAACAGTGCAGCTGTCATTTTCCACATCCTGCCCAAAATGTGTTTCCGCACTGCACTACCAAAGCCAATGCCAGCGTGACAACATTCGGCATTGACAAATGCTTGTTAAAAATGTTACTGCTTATTGTACTGTAACGTGTATGGGGTCTAAGTGATTAGGATTGATTGTGTGCTTCAATGGCACCACAGTAAACACCTGCCAACAGCTGTTATTAGGTCATGAAGTACCAGTTAAATCACTGTCCTATGAAGCAAGATTTATGCATTTGATATAAACAAGCTTTTAAATGCAATTAACAGGCCAAATTAACACTGAGGTGATACAAATGGAACTGGGACTTTAGAAACTGATGCACCAAAGCATGTCTTTAAGAGGTGTATGTGTTTAAGTGGGCTGCACTGTGTTCTCACTCACGAGTCACTACACCAGAATTAGACTTTGCACAAATGAAGGTCTGGTTTCTTCAGTGTTGTTTACTTTTATCTCCGTGTTTGATGATGTGTCCCACAGTGACCCAAATTTCAAATGTCAGTGTCCCGGCACTGCAGTGACAAAAGGTTGAGAGGTATGGGTTTTATCTGTCCGGTTCATGAGATTGTAAAGAAGTACTAACTTGCTGCCTCAAAGTTATCTTTAAATGAAATAATATATGCAATCCTTTTAACAACTGTCTTTATATATCTTTCTCTCCCTTGTGTAAGCCATCGACACCCAACAACAAAGAGCCAGTAACAGGTTTGAGACGACCAATCACACTGGCTAGGACACAGAGCAAGCCTGTGACAGGTACGCAACAATGATCAGACTGACTAGGGGCTCAGGTAGGGGTGACTGGATATATTGAGATCAGATCCATATGTCCTTTTTTTGATTTCCAGAGTATCAGAGGTGGCTTCAGGTAATGCAGACACTACAGTCAACAGTGCTTCATCAAATTGCTGGCCACCATAACACTCACCAATGTTTTGCTGTTTGGGTCACAGTTTTTTCAAGGCAGTGGTCCTATGTTTAAATACAAATAACAGATTGTTACTTCTGTATTGACACACAAACTGATATATTCAATTCCTACATTTTATACTATTTAATCATTTTCAGTTTGAAACTGTAGCACTTACCAGCCAAAGCTGATACAAGATGTTGACTTGCAGTTACGCTGCATTATTGCTGTCGTGGAAGGTGGAGTGTTTCCACCCACGCAATCAGATCAAATCTGAATGGCAGCTCCATCTTTCCTCCCTTTAAGCTCCACACAGCAGCATGCTGATATCATAGTGGACATCCCAATGTGCCTCATGTCTTGGTGTCATTGCACTCATGTGGTGAACTGTGATGCTCTACATCCCTCTGGGCTATAGGGGTGACCTCTGTTTATACAAGCACTGTTAAAACAGTAAGAAGTAGAAACCCCTTTGAAACTGTAAGTGGATCAAGGCAACTCATTCCACTCTCAAGTATAGTAGTTGTGAATAACCCAAGCAAGAATCAAGTTGCTCCACTGTTTATATAGATACATAATTACAGCACCACAAGGTCATGGAGGTCAGGCTCTATGGGGGTGGGAGGGGGCTAAACAACAATTGCCATTAATTCCCACCACACACACAGTGCAACAAAAAAGAATACAAATCAAATAAATAACAGAAAACAATTTTTTTTTTTAACAAAACAGTACATAAGTAACTATACATAAAAAGGCTAATAGTTACATCTCTAAAGCAGATATAAAGACATCAATAGATATGTTTGATGTCTTAAACATGTGACATCCCTGGGTAAACAAGTTGAAGTCCCTCCTTAGTTTAGTTTAGTTTCCATTTCTTTAGGCAGTACCTATTTTCAAAGGGTTTAGAGTCAAGTAGAACAAGTACAGTAAGTACAGAGTGGGATACAGATAATACAGCATAACAATACATATATAGAATAATGCTTGGAGAAGTGTGGTTTATGGAGATTTTATGCACTCCCGAGGTGTGCGATGCCCCATAAACCATGAGGACTAAGCCCAATTGGTTTATATGGGCATCACATACTGAGGGGGTGCATAAAATCCCCAAAGAACCACGCTTCTCCATGTTTTATTTTTTATATTTACTGGTTTTTGGTGTTTTTTGCTTTAAATTGTCTCTTTTGTCACTTTGCGAGGGTAACTATTAACGCTGACAAGCTTGTCTCTCGGTGAGTGACCGATTGTGTAGCACTTGTGAACGTCCAGTGTAAGGACAGCTTTGTTTGGCATTTTTTTCTTGTAATGCTGTGGTACTGTTCTGCCTGTGGTTTACAGAGCTCCATAAACTACATATGTGGTTTATGGAGCTGTTGGACACTTGCTGGTAGTGGTTTATAACCACTAACCAGTAAATATGTAACAATACAGCATAACAATACAGCTAACAATACAGCATAACAATAGAGATAACAATGCAGCATAACAATACAGATAATACAGCTGACAATACAGATGACAATACAGCACAACAATACAGCTAACAATACAGCATAACAGTACAGATAATACAGCATAACAATACAGCATATCAATACAGCTAACAATACAGATAACAATACAGCATAACAATACAACTAACAATACAGATGACAATACAGAAAAACAATACAGATAATACAGCATAACAATACAGCATAACAATACAGATAACAATCAGCAGACTGTATGGCAGAAGCCCAGTTATACACCTTTAAACAGAGATAGACAGTGATCATACTGGTTTATGCTTTATAGAGGTAAGCAGAACATGAGAAGCATGTCAGCAAGTTACTGCGAATCAAGTGCAGTGTACAGTATACAGTTCCACTGTTTACCAGTTGTGTACATGTTTAGGGAATCAGTGGTAGCAATTGCAAGAACCAGGTGGAGTAAGCATTTTCATGGAGTCAGGTAGGTCATTCCATGGCCTAGGGAAACAGTACGAGAAGCAGGGCTGGCCAAGATATGTGTTTTTACCTGGGAGCTGCAGTGGGTTTTGCACTACACCCCGTGTCGAGTATTTGTCATTCACGAAGGTGAACTTGGCCTGAAGCCCTGGAGACAGCAGGCCTTGTATTGCTTTGTAACCTGTGACCAGGGTGTGATACGGCATTCTAGAATCTAGGTTCAACCAGTTCATTTTGCTGTACAGTATGCAGGTGTATGTATGCATGTAGGGAGGGAGGGATAGGTAAACCCAGTGCAGACCTGGCTACAGAATTGGTGCCCAGTCAGTGTCTTCATTTAGGCCAAAATGTTGATCCACATTACCAAACCTCTGCATCCAAAAGGCTTCTCTTTCTAAAAGCTTTCTTTGCATATTCCCCCTCTTCTGGACAGTCCTACTCTTTCCAAGCCGAAAAATCTTAAAGAGGTAACAGAATAGTTTGCCTCGTAAAAATGTCTTGTCACACTACAGGTTTCATCATGCCTAATTGCTAACTTGTGCTCATATATATACACCTTTAACATCCTTGAGGTTTTGCCTATATAGGCCTTGTCACAGAGGCATTTTACAATAGAAATCACAGAGCTGGTAGTGCAAGTGACTCGTTGATTTGAATCTTCTCATTGTGAACTTATTAGTGATATCACTAAATTTAGAAGTGTGGCCACATTGCGTGCAGCCCCCACAAGGTGAATTACCTGGTGGAATGGGACTGAAAGTGAACCCACTCTCTGTCACTTTAGCTGGTGTGTGATCAGACCGCATTAGTTTGTCCTTAAGAGTACAGCGTTTTTTGGCTACCACTAACGAGGTGAGACAAAGCTATGTGCTCCATTATTGGAAGCCTTAAGAATCCTCCAGTATTTATGCAATATATTTTTTAGTTTGCCAAAAGCTGAAGATAATGGGGTCGAGAAGT
Organism: Neoceratodus forsteri; assembly: GCA_016271365.2. Classification (NCBI taxonomy): domain Eukaryota; kingdom Metazoa; phylum Chordata; order Ceratodontiformes; family Ceratodontidae; genus Neoceratodus; species Neoceratodus forsteri. The sequence continues at coordinate 1,101,926,169 of CM057450.1, read as the reverse complement.
CTTCTATCCGGAACATCCTGTTTATCTCTTTCTTTGTAAATTAAAGGATTACGATCTTGTTCTCCGGCTCTCTGTTGTGCTGCATGCACCGTGACAAGTGTATACCCCCTTTGCACTGATCTAGCTGTCATGTTCTCTGCCTAAGAAGGCACTCAGCATCTGTAGCAGAGTCCAAATCCGTATCCGATCTGGATACAGAATGCCATCAAATATTTCAGATTTCGGAATCCAACTGGAATCTGACTGATTAGGATCTGCAACTAGGCAATTTGCTCTGCATATATCCATTGCCTCCCCTTGTCCTGTCCTCCCCCCAGTACCTTCTCTGCTCCCCTCTTCACTGAAGCACTTACCCCCCCTCCAGAACCATCACTGCTGCCCTCTACACTGAAGCACTTACCCTGACTAAGTCTATCTCCTGATGGCTACCTTACCTCCTTTGTCTGTTTTGAGTGTCCTCTCTTGCTAACTCCATGTGTAACCAGGCAATGTACAGTATTTTTTGTAACTACTTGTGGATATGTAACCCAACACTCTGTAAGCAACTCGTGTTTGTATGTACACTGTCTGTCTAATGTGGAGCCTTTGTAAATGAACCTCTGGTTCAAAGGTTGATGTAATCCTAGTACATCAATAACTAAATAAAAAATTAAAAAATAAAAAGTATTTAGGATATTCCCTCACTAATTATGAAAATCCTAAATCTTAACTATTGGATCAGACTCCCATGTGTGAATCGAAATCCAATTATCGCTAGTTTTAGGAGAAGCTATCATCGCCTTCTTTCCATATATTGACAGTCACAGAACATAATACCATTAGAGCAGCTGCAGCTTTTTTTATAGTTACTCAAACTGAGTGTAAATGATTTTCTGTGAGACTGTGTAGATAGCAAGGTAAACCTTGGACTGAACAAAGAGCAGCCCATGCTGTCATGCATTCTAGGAAGATGGCACCTATCTCTACAATTTTGAATCCTTTCTTTGTTACCAATGTTCAGGGAACTGATTTCAGGGTTTAATTAAATGCTCATGAGGTGACATATAACAAGCCTTCCTATTCAATTTGATTTGCTATTTGGATTTAGGACTACATCCAAAATGAAAGCCTGGTTACATAACATTTATTCCCCAAGATTTGGCCACACATGGCTGAATCCACACCCCTACCTACCCACAAAATGCATGGAGAGGAGCACGCATGAGGAAGGGGGCATTCCAAGGTGTGGAGTGGGACCAGACACACAGGCTGACACCTAAATGTATCCCCTGCTCTGTGTAGAGCAGGGGATTGTGGGATATAACATTTGCATATCCCAGTACAAGGACAGGGCTTTGAGGTAGTGAGGCGCTCACTCTGCATGCAGGTGACCTGGGTTCATGTTCTACACTCAGGACGACTAGAGCGGAGATCAGCAGAAGCGGTGAGGAATATCTGTGCAGATGCCCTTCTTCCCAGGGGGGTTTGGCACATACCACCCCTATGAGCAACTCCTGCTAGTGGCCCAGCAGAAGCGCACTTCGCAGTGTGGGTGACCATGCACTGCCATGCACTATCCCAGAAAGTCATGATGTCCACATCCATGTTAGAAGGCAGGGGGAGGGAGAGAGAAAACTGGAACATGCCTGTCTGCCTATAGCAAGCCAGATGACAGTTGGCTGCATCCTCCATGTCATCCAACATCTCAGCACACTGCCTCCACTCCATCCCCCTTTCAACTGTACTTAATGAAGCCAAGATACTACCTCCCCCATGGAGGCAGCAGGGAGACTTCCTCTCTTGGCAGGGATACATCAGAGCCAAGAGGGTGATGGACAACTCAGGGAGCATGAAGGTGGTGTACAGCTGAGAGAGGTGAATCTGGTGGGGAAAAGGGGACATGTGGGGACTAAAGAAGTGGGGTATGGGGCATTAGGGAGCATGGGAAGCATAAAAGGAATTGTCACTTCTATGCCTCCTGCTCTCCATGCCATATGGAGGACTGTGGGCATCAGCTGGGGGGGGGGGCAGTCAGGCCCCAAAAAGGTACAGAGAAGTCATGTAGTGAGGGCATGCAATCATTACTGCAGAGTCCTCCTGGTAGAACATTGCAATCCTTCACAACCTCTCCACAGTGCAGGAACTTTTCTTATTTGCATATTGCAGAAACATTCCCCTCAGCACACTCCCCAGTCACCCACATAGACAAGCAGGTGGGCGGCGTAGGAGCAGATGCAGAGACCCGCCACAGCTGCTATGGGCACCATGGGGTGTTCTACATGTGCAAAGGGGAAACTTTAAAGCTTTTGCCAGTCCTCTGTATAAGGGGTCTCCACCCCTTTGTAGATCGGGTCCTTAGTCCTTCATGTCTCTTTCTGTCTACCTGCTGTCTGGAATTGCTTTAACGGCCTTCTCTGCATCATGGGCTGTCTTTCTTTCCCTCTCTTCAAAGCCTTGAATCCTGATTAAAAATGCATATTTTCTTGGTCATTTAGGACATCTAATTTCTCTCTTTCACCCCTTCCCTGCCCAATTCTACAGGATATTATCAATTGTCCAATGACCAAATTAGGTATTTTATATAGTACTGTTAGTTTGCAATAATGCATCCAGGAAAGGAACAGCAGCAAGTGAAGAGGTGACTGCTCTCTCAGTGGAAGGGAAGTAAATGCAAATCTAGGAGCTTTCATTATTACCTCTTCGTATTGATATTGCATTGGGGAAAGGAGGAGTAGGAGTTTGAAGAAGGTTGTGCAATGGCTACTTAAAGTCTGGTTTTGAGTGTGGATACGAAGGATAGGAATATAAAAAGCAGTTGCTCAATATGTCTAAACGTGTGCAACAAAGGAGATAAGGGAAATAAAGAAAATGTTTTGCACTGATAGAGGAGGGAGAGGGGAGACTTGCGGGAGTGTTTGGTATCCTGCATCTGGAAGGGTGGGGGTCGCTGGTGAGCCACCGACAGCAATGGGTAGGGTGGTAGAGCTGCAACAACTCGGTGCACCAATCTTTCTAAAATTACCTGGAGTGTGGGAGGATGTTTAGTGTGCAACCACATAGAAAAACTTAGAAAGGAGATTGAGGGTCTGCAGGAGGAACTAAGACAGGCAAGGCAGATTGGGGTGGGTTTAGCCCAATACTGGAGGGAGGAAGAAGGGGAGATGAGGGAGGGTGATTTAAGCCAACAGTGGTGAGGAGAGGGTCAGAAGAAGGGAAGCAGAGACAAAGGGGCCCAGGCCAGGAAGAACAATTGCCAGGAAACCAGGTCAGGAGACAAAAGACAAATGGAAGGAGGAGATAGGGACTTGTGAGGGGAGGCGAAGAAGTGGCAAAAGTCATGGAGTGGAAAGGAGAGAACAGGTTACTATGAAGAGAGAGGGAGCGGGCATTTGTGAAGGGCCTTCAGAAAATAGTTGTGCACTGCTAGAGAGGAAGAAGGTGGAGGAGGGAAAAGATGAAATTAGAGGAGTAATTGATAAATGCCTGGACCAAACTGGAGCGGGGAAGTTCTGCTGGGAGAATTGCAACAGGGGTAAAAGGGGGAAATAATGTGCAGGAGGAAGAAGAGGAGCTGGAAATGAGAGAGGGAGATGAATGGAAGCAAGCAGGGAGTAAGAGAGGTGGAATCTTAGTTCTGGGGGACTCAATACTAAGAGGGGAGTTAGGGTAACAAGGGGAGAGGCATAGTCGCATTTGGGTGGAGGCCATGCCAGGAATGACAGTGGAAAGGGTGGGACAGTCTGTTCTGAAACATGCTAGAAGGGTAGGGACAAGCCTCATTTAATTATACATCTTGGGACAAACGACCTGGCTGACAAGACAGTAGATACAGTCCAGAGGAGGTTTGAGGAACTAGCACAATTATGTGAGGGGTAGGAAGATCAGTAACTTTTTCAGAGATACTTCCCGTGCCAATGGCAAGACAAAAAAGCTGAGAATAGAAGAATTTAATGGATGGCTAAGAACCTGGTGTTGTGCTAAAGGGTATGGGCTGTTGGGGGTGGGAGGGACCTGGGAGGACAGTAGTCTCTATGCCAAGGACAGACTACACTTGAGTGAGGAGGGAAAGAAAGTGTTGAAACAGAGGATGGAGGAGTACATAGAGGAAGTTGGGAATTTAAACTAGGAGTGGGGGGTGGCAGTTGGGGAAGAGATATGCAGAGACCACAGGTTGGGAAACCATATGAGCTTACCCCCCATAACAGTGACAAAGGACAAATGGCAAGTACTGTTGGTGATGCTTGGAAAGGAGGGCAGGATGGGAGGGGGAAAGGGTGGAAGGTGGTTACCCTTAATGCTAGGAGCCTTGGGAGGAAAAACTGCAGAGTTACAGGTTCTCATGGCAGAGGAGAGGTGGACATTGCAGCCATCACGAAACATGGGCCACCCAATACAATGACTGGGACCTGTCTGTACCAGGTACAGGTTATTTTGTAGGGACAGGGTGATTGGGAAAGGGGTGGCACTATATGTGAAGGAAGGACTGAAGTGTGTAAGGAGGAAGGAGGAGGAGTAATGGAGTCACTTTGGATGCAAATCCAGGATTCCAAGAATAGGATTCTTAGAATGGGAGTGATGTACAGGCCACCATCTCAGATGGAGGAGTTAGACAGGGAACTAGCGGAACAGATCAGGAGGACCTGTGAGAAGGGTAGTGTGGTGATTGTGGGGGACTTCAACATGCCAGGAGTGGACTGGAGCATCCCAACAACCAGGAACAGAAGGGAGCAGACACTGCTGGATGCCTTCCAGGACAGCTTCCTGCTGCAAATGGTCAGTGAACCAACCAGGTTAGGAAATACCCTTGACCTTGTGCTGGCAAATGGGGACTTTGTGAGAGAACTTACAGTGGAGGAACCGCTGTCAGGGAGTGACCACCGCTCAGTATGGTTCACATTGGATATGGGCAAGGAAGGAGTGGAATCTGGCACAATAGTGCTGGACTTCAGAAGGGCCGACTTTGGGAGGATGGGGGAAGTGGTAAAAGGGTACCTGGCCAGAATTCAATCTAGTATGGACACGAACCAGAGGTGGGAGCTCATAAAGCTGGGGATAGTAGAGGCAACCAAAACCTGCTGCAAAGCCCAGAGCAAGAAGGCTAGGGCTAAGAAACCGATCTGGTTGAGCAAGGAGGTCATGGAAAGGTAAGGAGGAAAGAGTGCCTTTAGGAAGTACAAGAAACAGGGAGGGGGGAGGACAGGAGGAGTACTTGACAGAATCAAGGAGGTGACAAGGACAGTAAGGGAGCCAAAGCATCTACGGAACTCAGGCTGGCACAAGGCATTAAGAAGGGAGAAGGACTCTTTAAGTACATCAGGGAGAGAAAGGAGCTGTAAGGACCACATAGTAAGGATAAGGAAGGAGGGGGTTGGGTGGAAGCAGGATCGATAAGGTGGAAGCACTAAATGAGTACTTCTGCTCAGTATTTACTAAAGAGAAGAGGGGTGACACCCAAGGTGGGAGAAATGGCAGAAGCGGGGAAGTGGTGACAGATGGGGAAATCATGGAAAGCAGAGTTCGAGAGGGTTTGAAGGCACTGAGGGTGGACAAGGCGCCAGGCCCAGATGGCATCCCACCCAGGGTACTGAAGGAGCTGGCAGAGGTCCTTGCAGGACCTTTGGCAGACCTATTTAATGCCTCACTACATTCGGGTGTACCTCAGGACTGGAGGATGGCTCATGTGGTGCCCTCCACAAGAGTGGCCCCAAGGATGAACGGAAACTACAGACCAGTGAGCCTCACATCCATCGTGGGTAAACTAATGGAGACTATCCTGAAGGAGAGGCTGAGTGGCCCTCCTAGAGGCCAAAGGACTACAGGACAGCAGACAGCATGGCTTCACACGTGGCAGATTCTGCCAAACCAACCTGGTCGAGTTCTGATGGCTGGGTAACCAGGGCAACTGGACAGGGGCCATGCAGTGGATGTCCTGTATCTGGACTTCAGTAAGGCATCTGACCCAGTGCCACATGGAAGACTGGGAAGGAAGTAGAAGGCACAGGGGGGGTACAAAGCTGGTGAGATGGGTAGGAAACTGGCTGCAGGGAAGGCAACAGAGGGTGGTGGTGGGTGGGGAGCTCACACCCAAGAGCAGTGACGAGAGGTGTTCCACAGGGCTCAGCGTTGGGGCCAGTGTTGTTTGGGATATTCATTGCAGACATATCATGGGACATCAAGAGCAAGATCAGTCTGTTTGCTGATGATACCAAGGTAGGCGCGGTGGTGGATGACCTAGGGGGATGGCAGGGGTTACAGGATGATCTGGCAAAGCTTGAAACCTTGTCAGACACCTGGCAACTGGGCTTTAATGTCAAAAAGTGCAAGATGCTGCATTTTGGGATGAAGAACCCAAGGAGGAGTTACCAGCTAGGGGGAGTGCAGCTAGCCCAGACAGAGGAGGAGAAGGATCTGGGTGTGCTCATTACAGGGTCAATGAACAACTCGGCACAATGTAGGAAGGCAGCTGCAAATGCCAACAAAATGGTTGGTTGTATTGCAAGGGGTATATCCTCGAGGAGGGAGGAGGTGATTCTGCCACTGTATAGGTCATTAGTTAGATCACACCTGGAGTACTGCGTGCAGTACTGGCGTCCGTATCTGAAGAGGGACATTAAGTTACTGGAGGGGGTGTAGCGCAGAGCAACAAAGATGATCAAGGGGCTGGGGGACTTACCATACGAGAGGAGGTTGAAGGAGTTGAACATGTACTCACTGGAGGAGAGGAGAGACAGGGGTGACATGATTGGAACCTTTAAATACATGAAAGGAATAAACAAGACGGGTACAGAGGGGCTGTTCAAAGTAAGGGAGGGGAGGGCCACCAGGGGCCATGATATGATACTGGAGCGAGGAAGGTTCAGGAGGGAGATGAGGAGACACTTTTTTACAGAGAGGGTGGTGGCTGGGTGGAATGCGTTACCTGCTGAAGTGGTATGCAGTAGAACAGTGGACTGCTTCAAATGAGGATGGGACAGGACAAGGGGGAGGGTTAATGAAGGGGAAGGGTGGAAGGGAGGAGCAGCTACAGAATAAGGGGTGCTAGCTGCACATTCGAGCAGACTTGATAGACCTCTAGGCCTTTATCTGCTGGCAAATTTCGTATGTTCATAATGAATATGGTACTGATAATTAACTCCTAATGTATTTTATTGATCTTTACTGCAGTAAATTTTAATATTGTAAATTGCACTGATGAATCTGGTATTGGGTTGGTTTTTATGTTGTACTACACAATTCTTGCAAAGCACCTTGGGATATGGCTTGTAGGAAAGTCGCTGTACCCAGTAGAGTTTAAATGTGTAGTGTTTTAGTTACCAACCTGCTGGGCCAGGGTGCCAATAAAAGTCAGTGACCACTTCAAAACGAAGTCTTAAGCTAGCCTGTTGGCTCAGTGGCAGCTCTGCTGCTCATGATGACAGAAGCCTGGATTTATTTATTTGTAATTTTTAACCAGGACAGATATACTAAGCTGTGATAGCTTGTTTCAAGGTGCATTTGGGTGGGGGTTTACATGGACCTGTTTTATTAACAGGGGGAATGGTGGCCATGTGACTGGGGAAACTCCCCTACTCTTCTATGATAAGTGCAATGGGATTTTTAACTTCTAACTCGGTAGTGACCAGAGATGGACAGAAAAGATCTCGGTTTAATGTCTCAGCTGGAGGACAGCACCTAAACAGTGCAGTACCCCCCCCCAAGTACTGCAGTACACTGTCATTTGTCACTTATGGGTATTACATCAAGTACCATTTATTCAAAGGACAGGGGAATCACAAAAGGTTCTTATCAGAACTTTCTGAACCTTCTAGTTTAAACGGTTTTACCATCATTGTCCACCCTTAAGCTATTGTCAGTGAAGGGAATAAAATCTGAAAACAACTTGGTGTGGTACTATACTACCTCCAGCATCCTTCTGGGTCTTTCCACCACCACCACTACCATCAGCCTTCTTACTAAACAAAGGCCTGCTGGAGGAGTACTGTATATTAAACTCCAAAACATTTAAAAACACTCAGAACCTTACCAGGATGTGAAAAAAGGTCCTTTTTACAGAAAATGACATAGGTTCTGGGTGGTTCTGAACTTATCTGAACTGGTTCTCATGTCCCTAATTTGCACCCCCTCCCCATGCCCACCCCAAGAGTCATTATGAGGAGGACTGAACATCTCAGAGGATGCTGTCATTGTCTGAGTGGGGTAGGCAGCTTATTCTGCTACGCTGCCATCACCTGGGTGATCACAGGCAGTGGTCAATATAAAACAGCAATTGGGGAAGATGCCAACTGGCTTGGCTATGGCAGGCAGTTGCATGCGCACATTGGTGTACCGTGAAGGGCAGGTGGAGGAACAAATGGGAAATCCTCCCTAAGTGGCAGTGTAATGTCTCAGGCTTTGCGTTACCACTGGCCATACTGGATGTGTTTTCTCAGAGGAGAATACCAGGCAAAGCCCTAAAATGAAGGGGGGGAGAGTGTGGTTGCGGTTGACAGGGTTGAGAGGTAGCCAAGTATGGACCACATGTGGACAGTCAGGGAAAACCATATGAAAAAAGGAATAAAAAAACAAATACACTCTCCAGTGGTCACTGGTAATATCTACAAATATGGCCACTAGGTTTGTGATGTCCCTTAAATACAATGACCCGAACTGATAACCATCGCAGGGGATAGAGCTACGCAAAGTGTTGTCCAAAGTCCACCTGGATACCATGCAAGGTTATTTCTTATATCATGTGGTTCCATTTATCCCGGAGCTGCTTTTAGCCTGTTTTATGGCATATCTGTATTTATTACTTTTTATTGCACTATCTAAAATGTAACTTATTAGAAAATTGATGACTGGGAGATCCACACTGCATCACATCTTGTTTCCCCGTGTGACCCGGGGGCAAGGGGTCACATAAGGGGCATGACTAAAAGCAAGAGTTACAAATAAGTACGGCTCTGTGAGAGGCTCTGTGAGAGAGCAGCTCATGTAAAAGCAACTTGATGGTGACCAGGAAGGTGGACAAGGGCAGGGCCGTAGATGTAGCCTGTCTGGACTTCAAGGCCTTTGACACTGTGGTGCATGATGAGCTTCTGGGTAAAGTACACCAGGGCGGTACAGGGTTGTGGTTGATTGGCACTGCTTCAGGTGGTGAGGGGTGCTCAGTGGCATCCCTAAGGGAACAGTGCCAGGGCCACTGCTTTTCAACTTTTTCAGCAATGATCAGGAAGCTGGAGTTGTCTCCAGCAAACTGCTTAAGTTTGCTGATGACAGTCCACTAAGCTGGCCAGGGTGGTATACTCCCTTGAGGATGGGAACAAACTTTAGAAGGCACTGATTTGGAGCCTCATATTCGGTGTAACCAAATGCAAGGTGCTACACTTGGGGAGGAGAAACAGAAGTAGGACCCACACACTGTGTGGGGCTTGTCTTGCTGCAGGGGCAGAGGAAAAGAACCTGGGAGGCATAACAGACAAGAGGGCTAAAGCAGGAGAAGCAGTCTGCAGCTTCTGTCAAGAAGGCTGGAAGAATGCTAGGATACATTAAAGGGGGTTGACCAGAAAAGCAGGTGAAGTAATCCTGTAAACAATAAAACATGAGGGGGTATAGATTAGACATTTCAAACACACAGGCAGGGGCATAGTGAGGCACAAGACTGTAGGCCGAATGCCTTCAGCCCCTAGCCGGGCATTACAACTGTCTCATGCACACTATTTCATTTATAAAATGGTCCCTGTTTTGTACATTACTAGAAAAAAATTGAAATCATTGTTTAAACATTAAAAACATAAGTACGTTGTTTAGCTTTTAATAAAGTAGTTCCTCTGCCTGCTTGTATTGTAGGACTTTTTTTTTTGCACTAGATCTTCTGTCCTTAGTAGACTTCCATAGTTGTAGTTCCCCCCATTGTGTAGTTTTCATGCAGTATAGCCTTCCAGTATATCCTGTATAGTGACATGTAGAAGTCTCTATTACATCTGTGACAGGTGTGAGATATATATATGTAGTGTGGCTATATATAAATCAAGTTTTTTTTTTTTTTTAAACCACAGTACATTTCTGAGGTTAGGAATGCCACATAATAGTTCAAAGGTCAGGACAGAGGATCAGGCAGAAAACAGAAGGGGGAGAGAGAGAGAGAGAGAGGGAGGAGAAATGGTCCCAAGTTGAGTTACAGAACTAGAATCTCGCAAAAAGGTAACCATACTAACATACTGAGATGCCGGCAGAGTAGGCCCAAAGGTCTATCAAGTCTGCTTGAAATTCAGCACCCGGTCTGGACACCATTGCTACTAGAGAGAAGAGTGGGGATGTGCTGGGATGTGAGTACTGCAGGGATGGTGTAGGGTGAACATGAAGAGTGAGCATGGTCATTTCAATGCACAGAGAAACATGCGCTTTCTTGTTTCAAAACATGTATGAAGGGTTTCCAAATGTGAGTTCTCCCGTTCCATTTTAAATGCAAACTGTTACCAGCCTTGCTGGGTGAGTGAGTGAGCGAGTGAGTGAGTGAGTGAGTGAGTGACACAGGGGCGGGGTCATGGCTCATAATACAGTAACACAGTACAGCAGATCAAAATCAATATAGCATAAACAAACAACATATATAACTTATTCTGATAATGGCTGAACTTCAGTCCAATTTACTGCCTTCTGATTATTCTCGGTTTAATCTGTGTGCTATTAAGTGACTGTCTTAGAGTCTCAGTGAGGGTGAGGGGAAATAATGTTGGCTGTAATTTTTGTTTAAAATTCTTACCTTAGGCTCAAGGATTTCTTTCTTTATTGTTATGTATCCTTCATGGCAAAACTATTTTTTAGCCATGCATTAGACACTACTAATGCATGGCTAACAACCAACAGGATGCAGGATTTTCCCATCCCATTTTATAAGTAAGCAATGAGACATGACAAGGTGGAAATTAGACAATCCTAATGCACTGCCAGAGGTGTAGTAAGGTATAAGGTCACAGTCCAAGTGCCTTCAGCCCCTGTCAGTGCATTTTAATTGGCTAATGCACACCCTCTGAGTGTCTTATTGCACTAATAAAATGTACAATGTTTGAATATTGAAAAAACAGAAAGCTGACTGTATTACCACTAAAATAGTCCTGTTGCCTGCTGTAAATTGATTTGCCTTATGACTACTGTCTTTTCTTAGTAGCCGTAGTTGGTTTACATTCACCCCATGTTCTCTGAGACACACACACACACACACACAGACCTATGGCCTGTGGCATTGTGCCTTACTATGCCTCTGGCTATGCTTTAGAAAGAACAGTTATGCAAGAACTTACCATACTAGTAGATATTCTAGAGAATCTCTGTCATCAGGTCACACCTATGGAACTTAGCCGTCAGGCGCTAGAATCATATGGAACTTTTTTTTCTGCAGCAGTCTAGCAGAGGCCGCCCATGCTGACATCAGGCTCTGACATCATAGCCCTATATAAGTGTGAATGGCCCCACTCCCTCCTCAGTTCTTTGCCTAGCTAGAGGCCATAGGCGACAGGAGTTTCACCAGGGAACCAAGGAGAGAGAAAAGGTCCCAAGCTAGCAAAAAGGCTGGAGCAACAGGGCAACTGATCTGGAGAGAGAGAGAGAGAGAGAGAGAGAGTGAGAGAGAGAGAGAGAGAGATATGAAGGGAGCAATGGCATGATCTGATGACAGAGATTCCTTCAAAGATCTACTGTTGTGGTAAGTTCTTGTGTAACTGTTCTATCTTCTTCAGGGATATCTGTGTCATCAGGTTACGCCTAGGGAACAAGTCCCAAGCAGTGCTAAACGCAAGACAGTCTGGGTGGCAGGAGACCACAGGCCTAAGAAAGAAGGTCCAGAAGCCCAGCTAGGCCAAAGCCTGCCCTTCTTCAGGATGCAATGTCCACGCTGTAGTGCTTGATGAATGTGTGGAGAGTACTCCAAGTGGCAGCAGCACAAATTTCTGCAGCTGACACATACCTGAAACAGGCAACAGAGGTGGCAATGCCTCTGGTTGGATGGCTGTGAACCACACCAGGAAGTTCCTTACCGTACTTCCTATAAAAAAAGTAATACTGTTGTTCAACCATTTGGACTAGTACTGTTTAGATACTGGAATGCATCCTTTGCTAGGGGCAAAAGAAACAACTGAGAGGACTTTCTGCAGTCCTTGGTATGGTGTGTATGGTACCTAAGAATTCTATGCACATCCAAAGTATGGAGCAATGTTTCCCCTGGATTGGCATGCTCTGAAAAATAAACAGGCAGGTGGACAGATTGATTTAGAGTAAATGCAGACACCACCTTAGCAAGAAATTTAGGATTAGTACACAAAAAGACCCTGTCTTTGGGAAAAATCAAATAATGCTGCTCACACATGAGAGCCTATAGTTCTGAAATTCTTCAAGTAGCAGCATCAGCAATTAAAATAATGCCTTCCAGGACAGAAAGCGCAGCTCACAAGGTGCAGCTGGCTCAAAAGGAGGCAATGTCAGCTTCTCAAGCATGAAACTGAGGTCCCAAGCCAGGACCGGATTATGGATAGGAGGCTTCAAGTGGAGAATGCCTCTCAGAAAAGTGCAGGCTACATCCAGTTGGACCACATACGGCCATCAATAGGCACATGAAAGACTGAAATAGCAGACAGGTGCACCTTAATGGAGGAATGTTGGAGTTCTGCATTTGATAAGGATAGGAGATATTCCAGTACTTGGTTGAATGGACAAGTAAAAGGGACCAGGTGATGGGAAGTGGCCCATATAGCAAAGCATTTCCACTTCAATGAGTAAGTGACTCTGGTGGAGGATTTCCTGGCAGCCACCAGAACATCAGCTGCCTGCTGGGAGACCCCGAAGTGAGCAATGCTATGTCTTCAGGAGCCAGGCATGCATTTGGAGGGAACTGAGATCTGGATGGACCAAGGTCCCCTGAGCCTGTGTCAACAAGTCCCTGCAAAGGGGCAAGGGAACCAGAGGGTCTGCAGCCAGTTGTTGCAGTAATGGAAACGGTTCTATGTTATAACAGTGATCATGGAATAGCAATCACCATTAGGGCGAGTGTACATTGCCGAAAATGAATTTTGGTGATGCACACTTTCAGCGAAATGGAGGAAGGTGCCTGAGATACAAGTATTTCATTTAAATGTGGGGGGCTGTGCCACTCATCCCCCCACTAAAGGATTCTCAACTCCAGGGGGTGTATGTCGGGGGGGTGAAATACTTGTAAAAATAAAAAGCTGGCTGTTGGCAAAAAAAAAAAAACCTGCACTGGACCCGAACCCTGCACCCTGCACCTCCCAAGTGACCACCCACCCCACCACACTACTGGTCCAGCTAGGCAGCTGCCCGACACACCCCCTCTCACATACCTTCCCTCCCCTCCCACGCGTGTTTATGCGTGTACTTCCTTTCGCCCTACCTTGCCCACCTAGGTATCCGCTCACTACCCTGCCAGGAAGCCCTGTACACAGGCGCTGTGATTGAGTCGCCCTTTTTGTAAGTGCTCAATAGCAGTCGCCTTGTACAAAATATACCAATGGGAACCATATTTGACAAGGTTAGAATGGAGCTACCAGAATTGGGGTAGCACCCACGACCTGTAGCTAGATAAACACCCTCTGAATCAAAGGAAAGGGTGGGAAGGCATAAAGAAACCTCCCTTTCCAGGAGAGGGACAGGTCCTGGACCTAGTGAGCAGAAGTGTGGCAGTTTTGCATTGGTGGGGATGCAAAAAGGTCCAACTCTGGATGACCCCACATGTCGAACAGGTCTTGTACGACCAAGGTCAGCAGTTCCCACTCATGCATTCTGGACTGTGACTGGCTGAGGCTGTCCACTAAGGTGTTTTGGGCACCTGGCACATGGACTGCTGACAATTCTAGACTGTGATCTAGAACCCAGTACCAGACCCTCACCGCCTCCTGGCACAAGGGGTAGGAATGGATCCCCCCCTTGCTTGTTAATGTAATAGACCACACTGAGGTTGTCCAACTGCACCAACAGTGGGCCTGGAGACAGATGGTTCTGGAAGGCCTGTAAGGCATACAGAACTGCCTGCATTTCTAGAATGCTTATGTTGAGGCGGGTCTTCCACTGGCACCAGATCTCCTGGGTCTGATAAGGGCCTAGGTGCACTTCCCAACCCAGATTTGAAGCATCTGTGGGTAGAATCTGATGAGGGTGGAGCAATAAGAAAGAGGACTCTTAAGAGACTGTCTAGGTCCATCCTCCACTGAAGCACCTTGTGTACTAGGGAGGAGACAAGAACCAGCTGATCCAGATCATCGGAACATTGGTCCCACTGGACCCTGAGGGTCCACTGCGGGATCCTCATATGCAGCCTGGCCTAAGCCTAGCAGCCCCAAGAATGGCCTGGCCGAGACATACCAGCACTGAGACACAGCCTAGGCCTGAGCTATGAGGCAGTATGCCCTGTATTGAGGTAGGAAGGCCTTGCCCTAAGTTGAGTCCAGAACCACCCCTATGTACTGCAACCACTGGGATGAGATCAGCACAGACTTGGGCAAAGTTGACAGTGATGTTCAAGGACTGAAACAACTGCAGAGTGCATTCTAGAGTCTGCAACTGTAATTCCCTGTACTGGGATTTCAGTAACCAGTCATCCAAGTATGGTAACACATAAAGGCCTTCTCATTGGAGGGCTGCTGCTACAGATGCTAAGCACTAGGTGAATACCCATGGTGCAGAGGATAACCCAAAGGGTAACACCCTACACTGGTAATGCTTCCCTTCGAAGAGGAACCAGAGGTACCACCTGTGAGGGGAGCAAACTGTGATACACAGATAGGCATCCTGCATGTCCAGGGAGCATAGCCAGTTACCCTGCTGGAATAGAGGAAGAAGGCCATGTAGAGTTACCATCCAGAACTTTCTGTATTGGATGTAAAGATCCAGCTATTTGAGGTCTAGAATGACACACAAGTCACCAGTTCTTTTGGGAACTAGGAAAAACCGGGAGTAGAACTCTGAGTTCCTTTGCTACCTGGGCACTGGCTTTATGGCCCCTTTTCATAGCAAGGTAAATACCTCCTCACAGAGCACCACTCTGTGGTCTGGAGGATAAGAGGTGGGAACCAGTGGAACATCTGGAGGCTGTTCTAGAAGTTCTAGAGCATGGCCCTGTTTGATTATTTGCTGGATCTAAGTGTCTGTGGTAATGGTTCTCCACTGAGACAGATGGAGGGAGAACTGACCTGTGACCACCTCCTGGCTTGGAACAAGAGGAAAGGGGCCCAGCAAGAAGTCAGGCTGAGGCAGAACCAGCAGCTGATGCCACTCCTCCTCCCCTAGAATGCTTAACAGAGGGACTAGTGGTAGAGGAAGTGGCAGACAAGGCGGAGCTGGCCTTGTGCTTGCCCTGGAACTTGGTTCTGGGGCCAGACTTGTGAGAGACCTTATGAAAGGGGGGCCTCGGTCTGTTCCTTGGCTAGGTATGATAAAGGGAGTGGACAGACCCAATAGCCATGCCAGAGGCCTGCAGGTCATTAATAATACCCTGTACATCAGGACCAAAAAGTATGTGACCCACAAAAGGGGCATCCAGCACCTTTTGCTGGACATCAGCAATGATGCCAGAGACTCTAAGCCAGCAGTGCCTTCTAAGGTAAATGCCAGTGGCAGTAACCCTGGCTGTAGTATCAGTTATATCATAGGTGGCTCTGAGGAGATGCTTACTAACATCTTCTGAGGCCTGGAGAATTTTGAGAAGCTTCTGTCTCTGGGAATCCTCAGGAGGGTCCAGAGCAGCAGCCTTGGCCTTCCTCCAGAGGGTATTCTGATACTTGATCATATGAGACAAGGAGCTGGCAGTTCTAAGGTCCAAAGTGGCTAAGGCAAAAGTCCTCTTGCCCCAAAGATCAATCCTCCTGGACTCTCAGTCAGGGCAGAGGGAGCTAAGGTGTTTGGGCAATTTTGACCTGTCATGAGCTGCCCTAATTACCACTGAGTCGGTTTATGGCTGGGTAGCATAAAAAGGCAGGCACCAAGCTGAGCCTAAGCCAGGCAGCACTGGCAGCATCCTGCAGTGCTGGAAGCAGAGGAGGAATAACTTGGAGTGGAGCTTCTGGGATCTCCAAGAAATCCACCAGGTTCCTCCTTGTGATGCCCCCCTCCTCTGTCTGGAACCCCATAGTGGAGGAGAGTTGTCTCATAATATTAAAAAAGGAGGGAGTCCTCGGGGGGACTTGAGGTGTGTTTGACTGAGTTCTCACTCCCGGAGGAGGTAGTAGACCTGTCAGAGGATTCAACCTACACATCTTCCTCGTCATCAGGAAGGATGAGATCAGGGTGATAATTCCTCCTCAACATCAGTCTGTTCTGCAGCAGGGACCAACGGCTGGAGTATTGACGGCACTCTAGAGGGCATGGGGCAGATAGATCAAACTGGTGCTGACAGCGATGCTGTGCCCAATGGCAAGGGCGATGATGGTCCAGACCGTGGAACAAACTGTTGGATGAGAATCGAGGTTAAAGAAGTGAGAACTGTATTGAGGTTGATGGCACAATAAGGAAGCACCATTGACATTGGAATCGACAGAGAGGACAAAGAGCCCAGTTCCAATTAACCACCACTAGCTGCAGCAGAGGTGTTGGGGCCCAGCACCTGTGGATCTTGCAGTTCAAGAGGTCATGACAGTGGGGCTGGGGTCAATGACCTCTCCGCAGCCCTAGGAAGGCTGGGAGAACGCTCCACCATGGGGTGCCTGATAGGAGCAAAGGCCTGCATGGAGACAGATGTCAAAGCCAAAGCTTTCAACAGTGTGATCCCAGGAAAAGAGGAGGAAGAATCTAATGGGGACTGTGATCACAGTCAGTGGGAATGGTCCTCAGGTCAGTGCTTATCCCAGCGAGAACGTTTCCATGAGGTCTTGTCCCGGGCCTTGGTGGCCTGAGAGCCAAAGGAGGATATCGGCAACTGGGAGAGGGAACCCCGGAAGACCCCTTTTCTCCACTGGCTTCCTGTTGCTCCATCAGAAACTTCTGCAGGGCTTTCTTTTGGTGCCGCCTGGTGGTGAGGCTGAACCTCAGGGAAAGGCTGCTGGCAAGAGTGTTGTGACCAGGTCAGAGACAGCAGACACAAAGTTTGTGGTTGTCAGTTGAAAAAATCTTTCCACAGTGGCAGCAATGGAAAAGAGCTGACGAAGGAGTAGCTCCCAACATACAAAAAGGAATTACTTTAAAATAAAGTGATTCGAAGGTAATAACCAAAGAAAAAGCAAGTAAAATGTTGGCAGTCGACTGAGCAATGAAGCTTCCACGGAGTCTATGTGAATGGTCAATGGCAGGAAAGAACTGCAGATGGAGCGGGGCCACCCACACTTATATAGGGCTGTGACATCAGAGCCTGATGTTGGCATAGGCAGCCCTTGCTAGACTGCTGCAGAAAAACTTTCCATGAGATCCTAGTGCCTGACGGCTAAGTTCCATAGGTGTGACCTGATGACAGAGATATTCCCCCAAAAAATCTCTCTAATGCACACCCTGCCATGTCTTATTGCTTATTTTTCAAATCCCACCTGGAGTACTGTGTGCAATTCAGCACACTCCATTACAAAGAAGACACTGAATCAATTGAGAGGGTGCAATGCAGGACCACCAACATGATCTGGTGTATGGAGGATAAAAGCTATGAGGAGAGATGGCCTTAACATGTTCACCCTGGAGAAAAGGAAGCTGGGGGGGGGGGGCATTATCTCAGTCCTCCACATACTGAAGTATATCATCAAGGACTAACAGATTGACGTTTTGCTCTCGTGTGCTCCAGCATGCTGCGGGGACATGCCCCGAAGCTCAAGTGTGGTAAATTCAGGGTAACCATTGGGAGACTGTTCTTCTACCAGAGGGGGATGGACCTATGGAACAGCCTACCAGCTGAAAAGGTTTACATAAAGACAGTAAAGGCCTTCAATGTAAGCCAGGACAAATGTCTGCTTACCTATGGAATCACAGGATACCCTAGGTAGTAGGATGGGTGGGATATCCCTGTAAATGAGTATGTGTTTGCACAGCATACTCATTGATCCCTGCTTATGAAGTGGAGTGGGGAGACCTGAGGGACCTAGAGTCCCTTCTGACCTTAAATTGTTGTGTTACTATACTGCAATACAAGCAGTAACAAAGCTAAAAATAAATACAGTGGAAGACTCATGGTCAGTTGATTTAAGTTGCAGGCAAATATATAGGCATACATTAACCCCGGCATGCTAAATCAATCATTAGAGGTGTGCATGAGTCAAACGTTAATTCCTGAATACCATGAATAAAGGTGTTCTCTTTACTGAAAAGTGTATACTTTTCACTATTCATGGCAAGTTGGGAAAAATACTTGGAAACATAAAACAGTAAAATAAAAAAAAAAACTTATACCTTCTACAGGTGTCCGGGGCTAGTCTCTGGGCCACCCCCTTCCAACTCCAGTCATTTCTCATCCTCTTCCCTCTTTCCCAATGTCCCACAAATGTATTTTTATTTTAAATGCTAACTCCAGGAACTATGCCGGGAGACAGCGTATCCTCTTCCATAACCTGAATCCTGACCCCTCCAGTTCCCCAGATTGTCAATTTTAATTGTAGGATCCCCTCCTAAGCCCTGATCCATGATTTCAGGGGAGATTAAAATAGTTAAATCCAGGCTAACTCATTTGCCCCTTTCCACACTGTGTGCTTACTGCATTAAGGTATTATAAGTTGGGTTGAGTGATTGGGCATGTGACTGGGAGGGACAGGGTGTGGAGGAATCTGTGTTCATGACGATGCTAACCAGGCTGTCATGGTTTGCCAGTCTGCTAGTGCCATCAATGACAAAGACTACTCTATTCCCACTTCCTCCCAATCACACGTCTGCTTTCTCCACACCACCTCTAATACAGTATAATTTGTATTAAACTGTCCCAGAAATGTGTTGCATGACTGTTGCTGTATCCAGCAGAAAGACTTAGTTGCCTAAGAGTTACATAGAGACATAGAAATTGTCTGCAGAAAAGGACCGCTAGGCCCATCCAGTCTGCCCGTAAACGCTGTACATGTTTGCGGCCTCTGATCCTATCTGGTCAGTGGCTTTCCATCATTCCTTCCCACCTCAAGGTTCCCTTGTGCCTGTCCCAGGCATGTTTAAACCCCCTTCCCCAGTGTGCTCACTCCTTCCATCTCTTGTGGTAGACTATTCCATGTGTTCATCACCTTCTCTATGAAGAACGTTTCTCACATTTCCTCTTACTCTGCCACCCCCTTCAATTTCATATCATGCCCCCTCATTCTTGTACTCCTTCTACATTGGAAGATGTCTCCCCCTTACACCTCGTTTATGCCCTTGAGATACTTGAATGTTTCTTTCATGTTCCCCCGCTCCCTCCTTTCTTCCAGTGAGTGCATATTGAGGTCCTTTAATCTTTTCTCATATGTTTTCTGGTGCAAGCCCTTTACCATCTTGGTTGCCCTTCACTAGACTGCCTCTACCCTGTCAATGTCCTTGCGCAGGTGTTGCCTCCAGAATTGCACGCAGTACTTTAGGTGAGATCTCACTAGTGTTTTATACAATGGCATCAGCACCTCCCTCCGTCTGCTAGTGATACCTCTACACATACAACCCAGCATGCCACTGACCCTCCCTGCTGCCTTTGTACTCTGCTTTGACACCTTAAGGTCATCTGAGATGATAACCCCCCAGGTCCCTTTTCTTCCTTGGTGATCATCAGCACCCCCCCCCCCCAATTCGGTAGCTCTCCCCAGGTGCATTATTTTGCACTTCTTTGCACTGAGTCTCAGTTGCCACACCTCAGACCATTGTTCCAGCTTCCCCAGGCCCCTCCTCATTCTCTCCATCCCTTCTGGCATATCCACTTTGTTGCAGATCTTGGTGTCATCTGCAAACAGGCAGACCTTCCCTTTCAGTCCATCCACTATGTCACTAATGAAGACATTAAACAAGACTGGCCCAAAGACTGATCCCTGAGGTACCCCACTGGTCACCCCCCTCTCCTCGGATTGGATCCCATTTACCACCACCCTCTGCCTCCTGTCCATTAGCCAGTTTTGAACCCATTTTATCACCTTTTGCCCCATGCCCAGACTACCCATCTTGTTAGCCAGTTTTACTGCATAGTGATGTGCTTCAGATGCTTTCCAGTTAAGCTGAAAAAAACATTTCATAACAGTTCAATCAATCCTTTTTTTTTTTTTAGTCTTTGGTAACTGGGTAAGACCCACTAGGCACAAGTGGCTGTTTTCAGGGGCAGCCTGTGAGCACTGGGTGGTTAAGTGACTTGCTCATAATCACACAGTATGCAAGTGGAGGTTGTGAGAATCAAACCCAGGTCTGGTCTGCTGGATGTACCAAGCTCGTTCACAGATTGTTACTTTAACCTCTAGGCTATACTACCAGCCATTTTACTAGGCGGAACACCATTGAGGTAATTCATTTATAAGGTGGACCTGGGTCGGTTCATATTATATACAGCAAGGAACAATAACAAAAACAACAGAGTAAAAGGATGGTAACAAGGAGCCCTTTAATGGGCCAAGTAAAGTTGCAAAACAATGTATATGATACAGTACAAGGAAAGTTACATAGTCATACAAGCAACATTCTACATATGTACAATCGAGCATATAGTCCTGTGTGCTATGTAGTCATAACTTATATACATGTATACAAAACAGGCGAGAGGACAAGAGAGCTAATTTCCAGTGGTGGGGGCTAAGTATCAAGGGGAAGGCAGCAGGTTAGAATGAGAACAGAGAGGTACCCAGGTAGGAAAAGGGTAGGGATTAGAGACTTACAGGAGAAGGAATGAAGGGAGTAATTAGTAACTAGGCAGTTGCTGTAAAGTTTAAGAGCTGAATAACAACGCAGTGTGAGTTACCAATGTATTGCAAATATTTTAAAAACGTATTAAAAACAGTGCAAAAAAATTTCATTGGTGTAACAGTTTAATGCAGACTGTACCTTAATAGTGCAAGTGAGGTGACTTAGCTAAAATTATTTAACTATTATTGACTTATATGCTTCAAAATAATGGACTGAGGGTCAGGAGGTTGGATGTACAAGCTAATATAACAATTGGGGGAACTGGGGGAGGGTCAGGTCAGGGAGAGGACATAGTAAAATTACCCTAACGATTACTCAGAGAAACTGCTGAAATCCTACTCCTCCCACATCTTCACTTGTTAGCCATACTAGCAGGGAAAAGTTGTCCTTACCTAGGTTTTTATTTTGTTTACCAACCTAGATGGAGTACTCCAGATAGTTAAGAGTTGCTGGTTCTAGAAGTGCACTTTTCAAGCCTGTATAACCTTGTAGCTGTACATGTGGCACAAATGACCTTCTGGATAATGCTCCTTGTAATAATTTTATTTCCTTTTTATGTTTGCTTGCACACATGCGCAAGAAACATAATGCCACCATACAAGTTTTCGTAAGTGTGGCACCCCCGCTTCCAATGCCCTGAGCGTTTCTGCAGGTGCGGCTGCACCGCACCAATGAAAGTCCAAGCTATGACAGCAGTTCAGATGCAGTGGCATACAGTTGAAAGAGAATGACCGCTACAATCAGCTGTGGTAACGTGGAGGCAATTTGCATACTACTGTGCCATCAGCAGTATGTAAATTGCCTACACGTCACCACCTTAGCAGTCATTTTCTTTCAACTGTACACCAGAGCACCTCCCATCGGTATGATGCACCCTCCCTGATTTGTTGTGTGCTGAGGGGGTGCCCAATCCCCCTCAGCACATGCACACTCCCCCTCCCCAGCACACTGTATGTCTGACAGGCTGCCCAATCCCCATTGGCTCCAGTGCCCCCCAAAAAAACAAACTTTAAGGTGCCACACTGGGAGCCCATCCCAGCATGGCAAAAGTCCTGCATCGTCATGTGTTCCCCCCGCCCTGCACACTATATGGCCAATGGGGGGGGTGCCCAATCCCCCACTGGCTCCACTGCCCCCTCCAAACAAACTTCCAGGTGCCATGCTGGGAGCATACCCCAGCATGGCAAAAGTCCTGCATCATCTTTTAAAAAAAAAAAAAACTGTAACGAAAGAAAATGGTCCCTCATTGACTCTCTTGCCCCCTTCCTCAACCTGCACCCACCCTCTGCGTACCCTACCTCTGCGCACCCGACCTCCCCGCACTCCACCTCCCCACACACCCCCCTCACTCCATAGTTACCTCTGGAGGCTGATGCAACAATCTTTGGTGGACCGGGAACACGTTTGCACTTTTGAAAGCCAACCGTAAACTGAAGAAATGCCGGTAAGCTGTATAATGGCATAAATAGGGTTTTTTTCAACTTTGGTTCATATCTCAGTCATTTTTTTGAATTTTTGCACCAAATTTTCAACATGGGGTTCTTGGGACCCCATCTCATGCATTCAATCACTGTCATCTGGTTATTAGATCCTGAAAGGTGATTTCGCGGTCACTGCGAGGAATCACCTTTTGGAACCGATTAACAAAATGACAGTGTCACTGCTCATGGGGTGGGCTCCCAAAAAGCCTATGTTAGCTGGCCCCGTGGCGCTGAGGGTTGAGGTGCTGGATGCTACACCTCGCGCCACGCCGGCGACCCAGGTTCGGGAAGGAGCCGGGAGTCGCCGGGTCAGCGGGGGAAGAGATTGAGCATCCGCAGGACTGCCCTCTCCCCGGGGTGGGACAGGGGGGGATTGCTCGTTCACGGAGCGACCTCTGGCAGTAGCTGGGGGTTGCCGACTGAGCAGCACAGTACATGCCGGGGGGAAGGCGGAGCTACGGTGTTACGTTGCCGTGCTGAGCCGAGCTCCACGGGGGTGGGGAAAAGCAAGTGGGGAATGAAGCCTCCTACTTGCTGGTGAGATGACGGTGGCCCCAGTGGACCCTCCCACATCCCAAATACCGGCCCAGACATGCCCAAAGAACCCCTCTGGAGGATCCGATGAACTCACGGTAAGACCCTTCACACTTAGGAGCAGCTGCCGAGGGGAGGGCGGAATCAGCCCTGGAGATGGTACCGGAGGTCGGGTCTACCGGTGGTCATTCGGGGGAAGGAGTTAAGGGAGATGCGAGGGGTTCAGGTTGGGAGTAGGGTGGTGATCCATGTGGGCACTCCTGAAGGATGCCCGGAGTGTAGGATATAAAAAAAAAAGCCCATATTGCAAATTTGGTGACAAAAGTCCATAAAATGACTGTATTGTGAGCATGCATTATGCAGTTTCAATGCATCCTCGTAACTTCACAAATTTGTAATATTTTCACTCCAGATTTTCAACATTGGCATTTTTCCACACATCCTTATGAACAGTGCAACTGTCATTTTTCACATCCTGGCCAAAATGTATTTTCGCACTTCTGGCTCAGAATAGCACAGTCGCTGTGGGAAGTTAGTGTTCAGGTCAGATTAAAAAAATTACAGTAACACTGTTCATGAGCGGAGGTCCCAAAATACCTATATTGAAAATCTGGTGCAAAAAATTCCCACAATAATTGCATTACAGGTGTGCATTTCACAGTTTCTATGCACTCTCATGACTTCACCAGTTTTTTTATATTTTCACTCCAGATTTTCAACATTACCATTTTTTTACACCTCCTCATGAACAGTACAGCTGTCATTTTTCACATTGTGTTCGAAATGTGTTTTCGCACCTGTGGTGCCAAATGGTGCAGTCGCTGTGTAAAATCACCTTTTGGCTAACAAACTGATAGTGTTACTGTTCATGCGGTGGGGTCACAAAAAGCCCATGTTGAAAACTTGGAGTAAAAATACCAAGAAATGCCCAGGGCATTAGGGTTTCCGACCATAACGCCCTACCCTGTAGGGACTGACAGGCATCAGGGGTGTGACTTTGGATTGTCGACAGTAATGCTCACGCCATTACACCCCCACCCTTCAGCCAGTGATAGGCATCGAGGTGCGCCTTGGACTCTTTGGCCCTAGAGTTCACACCATTCTTCTATACTGCACCCATTTCAGCATATTTCCTTATGGAATGAGGTGAATGTAAAGCTCAAACACCCCAAGGCACACCTTGACACTTGTCAGTGTCTGCAGGGTAGGGTGAGGTGAAATGTCATGACCGTTATGGGCGATGACCCAAAGGCACACCCCAATGCCTGTCCATCTCTGCATGGTGGGGGTGGAGTTGGCATCAGTTCAATACATCATAGCCATTTCTATACTGTATCTGTCCAACTCCTGCACTTCCACTGCTAATGCCAGCAAGCAAACTTTCGGCATTGACAAATGCTTGTTCCATTATGACCTGCAACATTTTCTCTGTGATATGAATGTGTTTTCCCTAGTCTCTTTCCCCTTTTCCTGTTTAGCCCCATGGCGTACCTGGAAATGAGTTGTTTTCAACTCCGTGTACCTTCCTGATTAAAAATGTTTGATTAAATAAAATCCTGTATTTGTAAACATGGCATTGGCTCCTCACAAAGTTCCAGCCAGGCGCTAATATTTTGTTTAATTAAAACTTTGGGGGACCATGAGAAAGGGGGTTGAGTGTGGGAAATGACTGGGTTGGGAAGAGGGGTGGTCCATGTGCTTGCCTGGCCACCAGGGAAAGGCTGGGGGTTTAAAACAAGGGGAGGGGCTGAGTACCAAATACTGAGTACCGAGTGTTTGCAGGTGTCAAGTATGAAGATTAGTTGAGAGTTCAAAAAAAGGTACTTGCACAACTCCACCAATCATGCTAGTCATCTGAGAAGAACATCTATCACAATTGTCTAGCATATGTGGGAATGAGTCATCCTTATTCAGATACATATGTATAAAATAAACTACATTAAAACAAAATAGTTTCTCCAAGCTTTTATTTATTATAAGTTCTTGTTCAGTATGGGAGCCTGAACATTACTGAATGGAAAGCTGCCAGTGCCATTTTTACAGCTAAAATGAAGTTTTACAATAAATATAAAGCAGCAAGCTATCTGTAAGGTTGTGGACAGAAGGTAAATCCTGGATATTCAGGTTCAGAGCTCCCTGAATTATCCACTACCTCCAGTACAGACCAAAATATAGAGTTATATTGAGTGTGGTGGATAACTTAGTTCTATTACAGAGATAGGCAAATGCAATGTTGAAGTATCACATTTTATTAGTATCAGGTATTTTAAAGTCATTAAATATAATTTAAAAATTTTTTTCCTGTGTTTCTATCTTTTGTTACACTTTTCAAAACCCTTTTTGACTAAGGAGGTACAGTCTAGCAGCTGTTCTGATTGTTTATATTATGGGTGCATAGCGGGAGCTATGCACATCTGTATAGTGAATAGGAGGAAGAGTGGAAAAAGGGGCTAGTGGAGTTTAATTCTGCTAATGGAAGGAAGCACCACACTCATTATGGCTTCTGATACCCTCTGCTTTTTGCCTGCTGCATTTACATAAACCCCAACTTTAAAGGGTTCATTAGGAGGTGCTGAAGAAGGGCAAAATTCATTACTGTAAAGGCAATCAGTTTGCATTTGCCTGTAAATTGGTATTGATTGCCAGGGGCTCAGACTCAGTGGGCAGCCAGCAGTTGGATGTGGAGCAGGTCAGTGGACAGGCTAAGCATGCTATTTCAATAATCTTGAACAGGCAGAACACTCCCCATGTGACCTCCTGCTCTGCCTACTGCTTAAATACTGTCCAATATAGCCCTCAATTCCATTTCAGAACTGCCACCCATGACACATTGTTAGAGGGACCTTAACGCTCAGCTTGCCTTAGTAGTCATACATGTTACAAGTAGAATAAAAACAATAGATAGTACAAGTTGCCAGTGACATTTAGGGGAAATTTGTGACCCCAGGAAAACATAATATATTTAAGCAATATACCACAAGAGTGTGTTGGTGATGCCAGGATTTACCCATGCCTGGTGTGCTGTTTGGTCACGAGGTGCAGCTGAGTGACCAAAAAACACCAGGCATGGGTAAATACTGGCATCACCAACACCCTTGAGTGGGATACTGCGATTATACAATGTCTCCATTTTTATTGATGACAAAAAATAAAAGAAAAAAAAATGTGTGTGTGTTTTAAATTATTTTGTTATATTAATTTATTACTATGCCACATAAAGTAGTCCTGTGTTGCTAGGGAGACACTGGGTGTTGGTGGGGGGGGGGGCTGACGAAGTTTCTTTTTCTTATCATGGGAGAGATTGCCCATTTCTGTTTCCCATGCCTAGCCATAGTTAACATTTTCCTTTTTTTTAAATAATTAAAACAAAAAAGATGCAGTATCCTCTGCCACTAGACACAGAGTGTGATTGAGCGTGGTGCAGGCACTACCAGACTGGATCATTGTGGTTGCTCCTGGGTTGCTTAACATGATAAGATAGGGGGCTAGGGTGGCCAGCCCAGTGGTGCTGAGGGTTGAGGTGCTGGATGCCACACCTCGCACCATGCCGGTGACCTGGGTTCAGGGACGGACTCGGGCTGCCAGGGGTCGGCAGGGGGGGAAGGATCGAGCACCCAGAGGACTACTTTCCTTTCCTGGGAGGGAGGGGGGACATGATCCCACCATCTGTCGACCCCCAGTGGAGACTGGAGGTTCTGCAGCAGTCGAGATCCAGGTAATGGGAGATTGGCCACGGTGGCTCTCCTGCGGGCGTGCATGGGAGTGTGCACATGCCACGTTGAAGTGCATTGCACTACTGGGCCAGTAGGGGGGAGAACAACAAGGAAAAACCCTCCATGCCTGATAGGCTATGTCTCCCCACAGTACCTGACACCACATGTCCAACACCGGGCCACTGTCTCCAACCCCTCTGCCTCTCCATCATCCCATCCAGCAATCTGGATTCTAGAAAGAGCACCAAGTTTGGAATGGCAGCCTTGCCTCAGAGGGCTCAGAGCTGGGGGGATAAAGCTGGACAGGAATTGGCGGAGGACAGCATACCTCTGAGGAGCAAGACCACGGTGGACGGTAGAGAAATTTGGTGAGTTGGGGCTGCCTGAGAGAGTTCAGGTGTTGGGGTGATTAATAAAGTGTACAAAAAAAAAAAGAAAGAAAGGGGGCTAGGAATCAGGAAGACTGAGATGCCTTTTTTTAATAATTACAAATGGCAGCGGGACAGAGAGTAGGAAAGGCAACATAATAACTGTGTTTTTTTAGTTAGTGTGCATGTTTTTTTTTTTTTTTTAACTAGAAAGGCTGCTTTGGTTGTTATAACAAGAGAGAGAGTGAACGAGAGATAGACTTGCTGGTGTCAGGTTCCAGGTCTCAAGTGTGGATTTTTCTCCTCTGCTGATGGGGCTCGATGTTCCATGAGAGGCAATCGCAGTCAATAAAAAACATTTTGGATAGCAAGTTTTATAAAAGTTTGAAAATCAGTCAGCATCCCAGGTTGGCATTCCTGTGGGATGGCTCTGATAAAGACAGAGACAGTGCTTTAATTTATGTCGGGGAATATCGGGAACGGAGACAGCGAATAAAGTATTTTTTTCCGATTTTACATGTTGTTTGCTTTGACTCTCAGACTGCTGGAGTGGGCAAGGTCAAAGTGTGCTAACGTGCAATTTCAACTGTGCAGCTGACATCTTCATTATCTGGTCACTCTGCGGCAGTGCTGGAGTGGAGGGTGAAGATGTTAGGAGACAGCTACCTTGGAATCAGTTAAAGTAAGTCCTGAGACGACAGCCATCTTACCCGAAAAAGGTTACTGAAAAAAAAGGGGTTCTAGCAGAGAGGTGTCACGGACAAAAGACTCTTTTAAAAAAAATAGTTTTGTGGTTTGAACGTGGGTTGTATATCAGAATGGCAGTGGAGTAGCAGTTGTGGGAGATGGCCATTTAGCAGTGATTCACCAGTTAATCAGCTGTGGGTTTCTGTTGCTTGGAGTGATTTTGGGTGGGGTTACTGATTCGGCTGACTGGCGGCTGGCACCTCTTCCCGTGAGGTGATACCAGGATTTACAATGGGAGAGAGGTGCCAGTCAGCCAGTCAGAATGGATGATTTGCATTCTGTTTGAGTGCCTATTGTAATTAAGATATAAACCACTCCAGAGTGTGGTTTATGCTGGGATTTACCCACGGCTAGTGTGGTTTGGTCACGAGACTGCAGGCCAAGTGACCAAATCCACACCAGAAGTGGGTAAATCCCAGTATAAACTCCACCATGGAGTGGTTTATTGCGATTATACAATGTCAAACTTATTTCTGTGACAAAAAAATAAAGAAAAACAGTTTTTTCCCCTTTTAAATTATATTTATTGAGTTTATTCCTGCACCAGAAAAAAATAGTTCTGTGTTGTTAGGTAGAATATTGAGAAGATGCCCCCCAGAACTCAATGATATGTTTAGACTTTTTTTTAAAAATTAATATGTTTTCGGTGTACTGGGTAGGACACAGGCTTTACTCACTACATGCCCCTATGCAAGTCACTTGACCTCTCTGTGTTTCAACTCCCAGCTGTAATACTGTGTGGTAAAAGTGGGACCATACGTGAGTGGCACAGAGACAGAAAACTAGTGTCATCATATTAAAAATATTATGAGGCATTTGTTATACATGAGCAGGAAGAGCTGTGTCTTATCCATTTTGTTTCTGCTGCTAGGCTCAAAATGTGGACATTAACAAAACCGAACGCCCCCATCCCCTCATGTGTGGCAAATTTTACAATAACAGACTATAGCTGAGTATACTGTAAATACAGAGACACCATTTTAGGGAGGATCCTCCTCTTGAGCGCATGACTGGTGTTCTTTAGTTTCTGTTGGCTTTAGCAGGGGCAAAAAATGGTGAGCAAGTGTACTGATTTCATTTGTTGTGCTGATGCCACCCTGACTGGCACTTTTGTGTGGGTTGTGAGATTTACCCATGGCTAAAAGTGCCAGTCGGCAAACCAAAATGATGGATTTTGGATGCCCATTGTATAATGTACAGTTTAGACACAATTCAGCTTACTGACAGAGAAACAGGAGTACTTACAGGGCCAAGGTGCCCACCAGAACATGGTGCTTGGAGCAATGGCAGAACAGCAGACATTAAAACATACCCAGCAGGAACCAGTTTCAATATTGTATTATTCCAAAGGTGATTCATTGCTGAGCAACTGAAATGCAGAGCCCCTACCGATGGGAATACACGTTAGTCTGACCTAATGTTTCACCTCTTATGTCATGAGACTTTGTCAGACATAAGAGGCAAAAGGTTAGATCAGAGTAGCAACTGTATACCTATTGGTAGGGGCTCTGCATTTCAGTTGTGTGGCACTGAAACACCTTTGGAAGAAATGCAATATTGAATTCTGTTCCTGGTGATTATATTTTAATTTGTACTGTTTTGTCATTGCCTTAATTGCCATTCTGTTTTTCCCTACAATTCAGTTTATATTTCATTATATTTTACTTCGCCATGTCTTTATTTTTAAGGGCATTTGCATGAAAACACATCCTTTTACATGCATACTTATTCCTGAACCAGTTGATGGTATGCACACTGCATTTAGACAAGCAGCCACTATTTGGTGCTAAGTGGTTTGAAGGACAGAACATAACTGTTCATGTCACTTGTGCCAGTGACACGTATCCTACTGAAAATACTTGCCATGTTACATAACTGAATGTCCCAACACACATCATCTGAATAAACATAAGGTTACAAGATTGCTGTTTGTAAATTTAAGAAAGCTTGGAAAAAAGACCAACAGTACAACAGTTCTTGGCTATGTTTTAATTAGTATTATACAATGGCACTTTTAAATAGGAGACTATGATTGACTGACTGGCACCATAGAAACATAGAAACATAGAAACATAGAATTTGATGGCAGATAAGGACCGCTTGGCCCACCCAGTCTGCCCATTTCCCTACCTACTGGATAAGCTGCAGATCCTAGTTAACCAGCAGCCTACTTCTTTCTACCCCCACCCCCGAGAATTGCCTTATGACTATCCTATGCATGCTTGAATTCCACCACTGATTTTGACTCCACAACCTCCTCCGGAAGGCCATTCCATGCATCCACAACCCTCTCTGTGAAAAAATACTTCCTTAAATTACCTCTGAGCCCCCCCTCTATCTTCAAATTGTGCCCTCTTGTTCTTGCACACCTCTTTTTTTGAAAGATGCTACCCTCTTGGACTTTGTTGATTCCCTTGAGGTACTTGAAAGTTTCTATCATGTCCCCCCTCTCCCTCCTTTCCTCGAGGCTATACATATTAAGCTCATTAAGTCTCTCTTCATATGTCTTCCGGTGCAGACCCTGCACCATTTTAGTTGCCCTCCTCTGGACAGCTTCCATCCTGTCTATGTCTTTGCGGAGATTGGGTCTCCAGAACTGCACACAGTACTCCAGATGGGGTCTCACCAGCTGTCTGTACAGAGGGATAATAACTTCCTGTTTTCTACTGGTGATGCCTCTCCCTATGCATCCCAGTATCCCCCAGCCCTCCTTGCTGCCTTCTCACATTGCTTGCCCACCTTTAGGTCATCTGATATGACTACCCCAGGTCCCTTTCCATTTTTGTTGTTGTTAGTATCTCACCCCCATTGTGTACTCTTCCCTGGTTTTTGTTTCCCAGGTGCATTACTGCACTTCTTAGCATTGAATCTAAGCTGCCATACATTTGACCATTCCTCTAACCTTGCCAAGTCCCTTCTCATCCTTTCCACCCCACCCTGTGCATCAACTCTGTTGCAGATCTTAGTGTCATCTGCAAGAGACATACTTTTCCTTCCAGTCCTTCTGCAATGTCGCTTATAAAGGCATTGAAGAGGACTAGTCCTATCTGAACCTCGGTACCCGCTAGTAACCCTCCTTTCTTCTGAGTGGACTCCATTTACTATTACTCTCTGTGTCCTATTCTCCAGCCAATTCTTTACCCAGGCTGTCATCTTGGGACCCACTCCCAGGCTGGCTAACTTATATATTAATCTTTTGTGTGGGACTGTGTCATTTGCCTTGCTAAAGTCTAGGTAGGCCATGTCCACAGCCCCTCCCTGATCTACCACTGCCCGTGGTAAATTCTGGCATTACCCAAGCAAAAGGTGCCAATCAGATGGTTCACAATCTAGACAAATCTGATCCAAGAAAACAAAACACTTTCTCCGCCATTTAAATCACCTGCTAAACCGCGATGCAGTACTGCAACATTCAAACATGCAATTAGTTTTCAGCAGACAGACCCCACAAGTCCCCAAACCCACTTTAAAGATGAGAAAACATTTTATCTTTGCAAAATACAAATACTGCAGTGTCTAATCTTCAAAAATGCAATGTACCTCCAAAACAAAATTCAGGCTATAATCAGACCACGGCGTTGTGTTTCGCCCTTTTCGGCTACATACGACTGCTCGACCAACAATCCAGTTTGTTTGGAAGCCATATACAATAAATGTATACCCACTACAGATCACTCAGCAATATATTCTGGCTCTCTGTGTTTGTTTGTGTGGCCGTTCCAGTCTCCTTCAAATAAAAAAAAAAAGCACTTGGACCCACTCTTGGAGCTTCAACCGCCCTAGCCCGCAGTTCACCGAAACTCTGGAAGTAAGTCAGTGTCAGCTCTTGTAGTTACCAAAGGGTGCTGGCATGCTGCCTCTCACTCTTCCAGATGCTCATGGCTGCCATGTGTAGTCTCTGTTATTCAGTTAAAAAAAATTTAAGAAAAAACAACCAGAACCCTAAAATTGTATTCCTGGTCCGTCTCGTAAAACAACTGCTCAGACCTGCTGTTGGAGCTACAGCATCCTACATGCAACATTCAGCATCAGCTCCCTGAGTCCAACCTACTGAACAGCAATGACAGTGACATCCTGCCTCTCGCTCTCCAAGCCGCTTGTCTCTGCTGGCATCCATTTCTATTATGTGATTAGATGGGGGGGAAAAACAAAAACCAAATGACAACATAAAAAATTGAAGTTGCACTGCACTAAACATATGAGTGTCTCAGTTGCAGGGAAGAAAGGTCATCTTCTCAATATTCCACCTAGCAACAGGGAACTAGTTTTTGTGGCGCAAGAATAAATGAAAAGAAAAATAGTTAAGCAAAAAAATATATATATAATTTTCTTTAATATTTTTATACAAAAAGAGAAGGGGCCACTGTATAATCACAATAAACCACTCCAGGGTGTGGACGATGCTGAGATTTACCCACGTCTTGTGTGGTTTGGTCACTATTGAACCACACCAGGCGTTGGTAAACCCAGCATCACCCATACCCTGTCGTGATTTATTGCTTAATTGTACTGTCTTAAAAGCAAATGTTTATTTGTTGTTTATGGTATCTGCAAATGTACATTTTATACTGATATTACTGTATGCCTTGTACTCTGACTGAGGTTGCCTATGAAAATAGGCACATGTTCTCATAAGTGTTACTGTTTTACTGAACTTTTAAGAAAGTTGTGGGAGAAAATCTTGATGACAATCACAACTTGCAAACATGTAATTGTAAACCTTGTATATACTGGTTTGGGAAATAGTATTTCACTGGTCAAGCAGTGGTTCTTTAAAAAATAAAATTGGAATGCATTCCTTTTTAGTGCTCTTGAAAGGTGCCAAATTGACAGTGTTGGAGTCCGGAGTTCTTTATTTATTATTCACATGATAGGTACAGTACAGTCAGTATAGGTAGATGCTGTATGAACCTTTTCAGTGCCTGGTGAATGTGCCCTCACTTGGTCTGAGAGAGACAGTCAGTAGCAGGTGAGTAGACAGTTTAGACACTAATGTGAGTGAATCTAGGCCTAGACATTTCCTCCCCCTGTCACCTGGGTAACAATTTGGAAACATGCCCACGGAGGACATCCTGTTTGTAAAACTCTTGCACACAAAGTTTTTGCATCTACTCTAGAAATTCTCAGTTGGAATTTTGAACCATTGACATACTCAAAGCTGATATCTATTGTTGGGATTAATCCCTTAAATGTAGAAAATAGTGAAACTTTGACATTAGTAGTTTGTGCAATTTTGGCTTCCATTGTTAAAATAGACGTATCTCCTTCTGACCTAAGTTTGGCCAAGAGGATTTTTTCAAATTGTGAAGGGTCTCAGCTTGACTGTTATATTCATTCTGAAGAGTTGTTTTCTCTGTTACTTAAAAACTCTAACATCCTCGATGCAGCTGACATCTATGTGATTCCATTTCTGGACCCTGTACAAATGTCAAGTCCTGCACAGAATATAGAAGAATCCAGATGACTATATAGGGATCCTAATGTTTCAAGAAACTCTTCTTCAGAGCCTCCTACCTTTGATTCTTCAAAGAACACCTCAAATATTCTTAGTTGGAACATTTCGGGTCTTGCCTCAAAGTTAGCAGACCCTCAATGTCAATGGTCTGACTTTATTAGTAAGTTTGAGGTTGTTACATTTCAAGAAACATGGGCAAGGTCCAAACCCTTTATAATTGAGCATGACTCTTTTTTTATTATGGTAGGCCCAAAGGAGGCCTAATGCTGGTGAAAATTAGGGAAGGTCTGAAAGTCATTGAATGTGTGGTTAGATCCCCAGAGCTTCTGTTTACTCTTATAAAGTGGAATGGCTCAGATGTATTATTTGTGAATGTTTATCTTCCTACTCTTTTTCATGTCACCTCAAGCTATGATATCTGGAGGAAGCTTTCAATAGATATAGAACCTTTTTTCTTACACTCGCATACTGATATTGTGATATTGGCAGAGGATTTTAATTCTAGAATTGCTAAATTTGATAATCTACCCTTATTACAGGATTTATTCTGTATGGGCAACTTGAAGCCCAGGAACTCTACGGACTGTGTTGTGAACAAATCAGGAAAATGTTTCCAGGACTTTATTACGAATAACAACTTCTTAATTTTAAATGGCAGGGAAGAAAGGGAATCACTTGGGGCTTGTACGTTTTTTGCATCCCAGAGGCAGAGTGTAATAGATTTTGTTTTATGCTCCCTGCATTGTTATAATCAGTACCAGAATTTTACAGTAAATATGAGACCAGAGAGTAATCACATGGCTATCACTTTTTTATTAATATTTACTGATAAAATATATAATACCCCCAATCCTATTCAACCTGCAGCAATTACATTAAGTGGTAAAGCCAAAATAGCTCTCAATGTACGAACATGGGATAAAGTGGTTGAGCTAATATACTCTCCCTCCCTCCCTTCTCCTCATTATTTTCTTTTGCAGAGGCTAAGGTTGAGGCCAAATATATGAGTGAACAGCTGGAATTGTGCTATCAGCAAATTAACCAAATAATTTATTCAGCTAACAACAGAAGACCCTCTCTAAATTCTGGGTTTGATAATCATTGTAATGCAGAAAAATTCAAGCTGGGGAAACTTATTAGATATGTGAGGAAACTTCCTTCTAGGGATGCCTTTCTTATTCTAAATAAAACTCAGAAATCTTATAGAAAGTTCCTGATAGATAAAAAAAAGTATTTACACAGAAACGGTGGAAATTAATGTATCAGGCCATTGAAACAAAGGACTCCACATTTTTTTTGGCAATTGGTGGTGCAAGGCTCGAACACTTATATATCCTTTTTCTCTTCTTATATACCCAAGGAGACCTGGGTGTTACACTTTAGGTCCCTTTTTAATAGTGAAGGCCCATTCCATACAAACGATAATTTTCTTCTTTCAGTACTGAGGACTGGAGATTTTACACCACTGACCATCTCAATTGGTGAAGTAGAACATGCCATATCCCAGTTGGCTAATAATAAGGCCCCTGGACCAGATACTATTCTGAGTGAGATTTATAAGGCTCATATGAACTACTGGGTTCCCTTTTTTGTAAATTTTTTCAATGCACGTTTGAAAGAATCATATATTCCTATATCTTGGCTTAAAAATATTATAATTCCCATTCATAAGAAAGGCTTCTTTCAATGTCCCTCAAATTATAGGCAGATTAGCCTTTTGGATATCAGTAGAAAACTCTTTGCTAAAATCTTACTGGTCAAGCTTCACAACTGGGTTGATGTTTCTTCCCCACTATCAGTTTTTCAAGCAGGATCCATCAGGGCTTCTCAACCATAAATAATATTTTTATTTTAGCTCACTTACTTGAAAAATACAGGTTACATCATCAGATGAAATTATATGCCCTTTTTATAGATTTCTCAGCAGCCTTTTATTCTGTGTCCACAGGGACCTTATGGGAAATCCTTCTTACAAGAGGACTCCCTATTAATCCCCATTTATTTACTCCATTCAAACACAATTACAGCCGTGAGATATGATAATCAGGAGAACCTATCAGAAATTTTCAGTACTTCCCAAGGTGTGAAACAAGGCTGCCTACTTGCTCTCTTATTATTTCGTTTATATATTGATTCATTATTATAGTTCAACTTGTCCTTTTAGCTAGATTCTCCTAAAATTGGGAACCAGTATATTCACATATTAGCCTACGCAGATGATCTTCTTCTTCTTCTTTCCCTTTCGGTAGCCAGTTTCCAGTGCAAATTAAATACTCTAAAAGTGAAAAGTGACTCACTGACCCTGAAGATTAATTTACATAAAACCAAAATTGTAGTATTTGGGCCTCCGACTCCATGAGACCCTTTACTTTGAAAATAAATTAATTGAGGTGGCCCATCTTATACCTATCTTGGTATTAAATTTGCATCAAATTCGCAATGGACCTTACACTTACAAGAACAGATCTCTAAAGCCAAACTTACCACCAAGGCCTTACTAAGGTTCAACTAGAAATACGGGGCACACACAGTCACACCAGCATTGGTTGCTGGTGAAGCTAAGTTAAACCCAATCATGCTTTATGGCTCTGAGGTATGGGGCACAAATCCTCCTGAAAATGTTGAGCTTCCCTTATCATTTTATTATAAAGCCCTCTTACAAGTTTCAATTTCCACTGCTAATTCTGTCGTAAGGGCAGAATTAGGTAGGCTCCCCATAGCCACCACAGTAGATATAAGAGTAGCCTTCTATTGGCTGAAAATAATCAGTAATCAGTTTAACATTCTACCAGAGTTATATCTAAAAAAGAAGATAAGTTGGGCCAAGAAGGGCTTTTTGTCTCCTTGGTTGAAACAACTTAAAGCAATACTGTTAAAAGCTACTTTATCCCACTTATAGGAGAATTCATTGAAAGGGATACATCTACCCCCTCTTTTTAAAACCACCTTAAAACAAAGGTTTTACCAAGAAGCATGGAAACATCAGATGACATTAATCAGATCACAGAAACAAGCTATTTGTTTTAGGCTGAATAAAATCGATCCTTATATAGAAGAATACCTTTGATTACCTCTTGACCTCTGTCTTAGGAAATTAATTACTTGGGCAAGAGTGGGCATATTTGTCTCCAGATACTCTTTTCTTCATAAATCACCTATGACAGGCTTATTGCAATATTTTGGTAGATGTAATAGAGGTTTTCAGGGAACTCTTTACCACATAGTAATACAGTGTCCCCTTTATAATACTGTACAAGACCATTTATTAAAATCGTTTTTAATGAAGTATACAAATTTGGACTATGGTGCCCTGTTTATTTGATTGCACACCAAAACTATTTCTGAAGCTCTCCTAATTGCGAAATGTCTTGATTCTGTAGTAAAGACCAAAAGGAAGCATTTGCCTTGGCTATAGAATATGTATGCTAATTAGGTGGCTTTGGAACAGAAATATGGTATGGCTTTTATATGACTATGATGTCTTATTATGTACTTATATCTGATTCACTTTTATGACACAGGATAGGATACTCCTGGCCACAGTGCACGTTATGTAAATATGTAATGCTTTTGTTCCCATTTTCTTTCCCTTCCCTTTTTAACTTATTTATGTATAGCTATTGTAATGTCCAATATTTTATACTGGATGAGCAATAAAAACTTTTATGATGAAAAAAACTAGCACCAGTTGCTAAAGTGGTTTTATAATATTGTCACCTGTCCTCTGGCAACTTCAGGCAGGGCAGGTTTCTGGCTTCATCACTGTGCTGCCACTTAAGTGACCACAGGTGGATGGTTAGCAGTAGCAAAATGGGGGTGGACATTTCCTGTGCTCAGGATGGTATGCTGCAAAGTGTTCTCCCATCTCCATGAAGCTCTGTGAAGTCCATGAAGGCCGATTTCCAAGGGGCAGGGAGAAAACATGGAAAATCCTCCTTAGCTGAGGCAGTAGAAGTGACTTCCCATGCAGGCCTCACACTGTCAACCGTGGAGCCATCCATCAAAGCGGACTGAAGATGACACAAGGGACTTAGCCCGACAGCCTTAATGCAAGGGCTCCACTGTGGCAGTGGTGGTGGGGCTCTCAGGACAGGGTAAGTCCCGGAGATGAGGACCACTTTGGATGGGGGGAGGCAGGTGGAAAGGGGCCAGCCAAAGAAGGGGGCATGAAATGAACACCAAATATTTTATATATTTCATTATGAGCTTACAGTCAAGTCTTGCTGTGACTCCTGCTGTTCACTTATGTTTCATAAGCCATCTGTACAGTGCCATATTTCATTATATGTCCACCATGCTAGAACTGTCATTCTGTGGCCCGGAGTTAGCCCTGATATTCCCAGTATTCCATAAGGTCAAGGAGCAGTTTCTACTGCTTGCTAATTCATCACAGGCACAAGAAAAGTGCTTGTGTGTGTTTTAGTACCGATGAAAACATGGGGGAAGCCCTTATTAAATGAACTCTCTTTTAATGATTTTAAATCTACAAAAAATGCCAGAGCAGACTGTGACAGGGAAAAAAGATATCTACAAGACTGGAAAAAGAGGGGCATCCTAAAATGAACTAAAATGGTACAGGTTTCATCTGCCATTAACCACTGCTGTTAAATAACAAGCAACCCAGTCTCAGATAGGCTACTCCAGGTTCACGTTGCTTCTTTATTTTGAAGGGAACCATTCTGGTCACTTGTATCATATACTTACCTGGCCAGAAGTGGCAGTCTAGTTCTGACTAATCTACAGTGGATGCCTCAGGAAGCTGTACTTCAAGAGAAATTTGTCTTATTTTAAAGTTTACATTCTGCCAGCTTTCTGCCCAAGGCAATGTGATTGTGTCATGTTGCTACAGCTGACCTCCTCTACAATTTCTTAATTTTGGGAGGGGAGAAAACAACTATTTTATTCTTTAAGGTTACTAGATGTTTTGAAGGGATATTGCAGAGCCTTAAGAATTGAGTGCCCAGAACTCCAGGTAAGAGTTTTTGAAGTGAGTATTGTACTACTCCCTTTTCAAAGTGAGATGAGAGTACTAAGCCACACATTTTCTAAATGCCTTATCAGGCATTAGCAGCCATATTGGCCCTGACCACAGTTTGTTTGGCTTACCACAGTGAGACTGGGACAGTGAAACAGATACTGTAGCTGAGAGATGGAAGGGATTAATAGCGAGACTACTTAGCACCTTGGGGTGGCTAGCTGACAGTGGCGGTTAATTGAGGGTAATTACAGTAGCACCTGGCAAGGCCACATAACAGTCATAAACCCTTTGAATATCCTGGTATATGGTGGTACACTGAACTTGGCAGATAACAGGGAGATTATAACAGAGTGGAAAATGGCACAGACACTAGGCTGGTGGTACAGCGAGGGTGGCAGATAATCGAGGGGTGTGAAATGAAGAGAGCATTGTACATTACTGGGGGGTTCCGTCTACAGATTATATATTATGATCAGGCCGCTGCAGACCAGCATATAAGCAGAACATTTAGTGCTTGCATTACCATTGTTGTGAAATAATGACGAGACGTCTCCTTTATATTTTTTAGGTGGGAACAGTGGAAATGGTGCAGTAAAGAGTTTTGGCTCCAGGGGGTCTTCATCTGGCTCTGTCACAGGAAAGGGAGCTGCACCCAAATCCTCTACTAAGGAGTACTGGTGAGAGATGATTTCCATTTACAAAAATAACAGAAAAAATGTCAAGAAATGTGGGTGCATGTTTTTTCCATCAGCGGGTGGGTTGGTCTCCATGGCCAATCTGTTTTGGTTTCAAATACTAATTTTCTGAAAACTGTAAAATCATAGTATTTTGGAAATTATTGCCATGAAAATTTCATAATTTTTGTTTCTCCCAGAATTCTGCAGAAAATGGGACGTTTTCAAAGACTGTGGAATTCCACAGGTTTCAGAATCATGATGGAATTCTACAAGCACAATGTGAAGTGCCATCCATTTGTCTTATTGGGGAGAAATCTGTGACATTCTAGGGCAGCAGAAAAAGATTAGTTACTTATTGTAACAGTAGCTCTTTGAGAGAATCTCCTCCATTGAATCACAGCACAGAACTGTAATCCCTCAGCATCAGGACCATCCAGAAATTTGTTGCAGGATGGGTCCTCCCACATTGACATGTCTCATTGGCACCTATATAACATGGGCATCCCCTAGTTCCTTGCCAGAGACCAGCTCAAATAATAATCACACTGGCAAGGATGGAAGCAACCAGGACCACACAAGGGACATGGGAGAGAATATGGAAACCTGAGTAAAGATGCCGAATCAGGCATCAGAGAAGAACCAGCATACAAGACTGGCAGAATAATCACCCATAACCCTAACGGGGCAAAGGATGGAGGGAGAGCTGTGACTCACCGGAGGAGATTCTCTTGAAGGTCTGCTGTTATGGTAAGAAACTATTCTATATTCTACAAGGACATCTCCCTCCATTGAGCCACATCATGTGACAATTCCCAAGCAGTACCAAGCAATGAGGGAGGAAGGCAGGATCTAAGGACCCTGAGTAAGGAAGTCTTGCAGAACAGTATGGCCAAAGCTAGCACGTCTATGAGAGGTGATGGCCAGACTGTAGTGTTTAGTGAATGCATGAACAGTACTCCAAGTGCTGGCAGCACATATGTTAACAGCAAACACACTGTGAAAACAAGCCACAGTAGTAGCCACCTCACAGGTGGAATGAGCACAAACAGGACTATGAAGCTCCTTATGCTTCCAGTAACAGAAAGTAATGCAGCAGGCAAACCATTTGGCTAGGCCCTGCTTGGAAATAGGGGTGCTCACCATTTGGGGGGGGGGGTGAAAGCTACTAACACTTATGAGGATTTTCTTCAAACTTTAGTATGATCCAAGTACCAATGCAGCATCCTGCAGATGTCCAGCGTATATGTAAACAATGTTCCTACTATTTGTGGGAGTCGAGAAATAAACAGGAAGGTCAGTGGACTGATTTAGTGTTCTCTCAGACATGGCCTGTGGTAGAAAACAAGGATTAGTACATAGTGTAAGTCCATCCACGTGGAAAATAAGAAAAGGAGGATCTGCAACCAGAGGCTATAACTCAGATATGTGTCTAGTTGACATCATAGCCACTAGTAATAGTGTCTTTCAAGAGAAGAACTGCAGCTCACAAGTAGAAGCAGACTCAAAGGAAAGCACAGTAAGGGTCTCTAGGACCAAATTAAAGTCCCATACTGGAAATGGATTGTGGACTGGGGGATGTAAGAGTAGAATACTTCCGAGAAATCTACAGGAATCCTCAAGCTGGGCCACAGTCTTGCCATCTGTGAGGGCAAGAGGCACAGACACTGTGCCAAAGTGGACCTTAATCGAGGAATACCTGAGGTCTGAGTCCCTAAGGAACAAGAGGTATTCCAGCACTAGATTTAAATGAACATGTAAATGGGTCCATGGTAGGAGCAGCACACCAAACTGTAAAACATTTCCATGTTTGTGAGTAGGTGCACCATATAGATGGCTTTCTAGCCCCTAATACAACATCAGCAGCTGCCAAGGAAACCCTGAAGTGGGAGAGTTCAACATTCTCAGCAGTCAGGCATGGAGGTGCAGGAACTGTAGATCTGGATTCACCAAAGCATACAGCTCCTGTGTCAGAAGTCCTGCTTGCATAAGAAGTGGGACAGTGGGTTCCACTGCCAAGTGCTGAAGCAGATGGAACCAGATTTGTCTGGGCCAGCACAGGGTCAAAAGAATCAGGGTGGTCAGCTCTGCCCTCAGTTTGACCAGAACCCTCTGCATCAGAGGGAATAGGTGACGGGCATACATGAACCTCCCTTTCCAGGAAAGGGATAACA
This sequence comes from Neoceratodus forsteri, assembly GCA_016271365.2. Classification (NCBI taxonomy): domain Eukaryota; kingdom Metazoa; phylum Chordata; order Ceratodontiformes; family Ceratodontidae; genus Neoceratodus; species Neoceratodus forsteri. The sequence goes on along the minus strand of CM057450.1, from coordinate 1,101,885,279 downwards.
CATATCACCAGAAGACCCCAGGACCTGGAGCGAGCAAGCAGAAATGTATCAGTTTTGCATTTTATGAAGATGCAAACAGGTCCATGTTTGGGTGACTCCATTTTATGAAGAGGGCACCCATGATGGAGCCTAACTTTATTGTGAATTGGATTTTCTTGCTGCTAAGGGATCCCACTGAAAATGAGCCTCAGCTAAACTGGGCTATCCTTTCCTGGAAAATTTTCTCAGAATAAAACTTTTACTACTACTAACAGCTCCCACTTTTGGCAGAGCACCTGCGACCAACTGAGGTCATCCACTAGGGCACTGAAGGTAATGGGAGGAACACTGCAAACATAAATATTTCATGCTATACTGCCTAGTGCCAAAGTGTCATTGGCTCTCTGCAGAGAGGATACAAGTGGACTCCACCCTGTCAGTTAATAGTATATCACTGAAATATCGTCTGTACAGGTTAGCAACTGGTGCCTCAGAAGGAGGGCAGTGAAGATCTGTAGGCCACTCAGAACAGTCCTCATCTCCAGAGTTTTGCTGTGCAGAACTATATCTAAAGGGGTTCATTGGCCCAGAGTCATGAAGTGACCCAGATGGGCACCCCAGCCCAAACCCAAGGCATCCATCATTATCACTAGGAGTGGAGAAGGACAGAGAAATGAGTACCCCATTTCAAGGTTGGAGAGGTCCAAGCACCAGAGCAGGGAGTGATGGAGTAGAGGAGTCAGTGGTATGAGAAACTCCCAACTCATTGGCATGGTGTGCCCACTGTGCCTGAAGGAACCATTGTGGGATCCTCATGTGCAGATATGTCAAAGGGACAAACACTATAGCAACAGCCACGGGGCTGATGAGCGATAGCAGGCATCTGACCAATACAAAGTCATGCTGGAAGAGACAAGTTAAGCCTGGACTACCAGTGCCGTAGCACGGTCCAAGGGCAGAAATGTCCAAGCTGCCCCGTGTCCAAGACAGCTCCTATGTATGTAAGGCATTGGCACGGAGTGAAGACCGGCTTGGGCTCACTGACCAGGATATCCAACTGGTCAATCAGCTGTCATGTCCAAAACAGGGTATCTACTATGGCCTCCTGTGATGGGACCTTCAGAAGTCAGTCATCTATATACAGAAAGAAAGAGAGCCCTCCCTGTGGAAGGCAGCCGCCATCATGGCAAAACATTTGGTACAGACATGCAGTGCAGAAGACAAACCAAAGGGCAAGACATGAAACTGATATCGCAAGCCTTGGAGCATGAATTGCAGGTACTTTCGATGAGACTTGCGGATTTTTTTTTGTAACATGGAAAATGTTTTATTGAAAGTTTATTGGTATACGAGCTTATCAGTAGTGTCATGATACAAAAAAGACAGATAACTAACTAGAACATTGTACATCAGCATCTTCCCTATAAACGTTATGCTATATCTAATCATACAGTGATAGCAAATAAGTTCTGAGTATGACAGTTCTAGGTGGTACCTGAGGACCAGCTTCAAATCTTGGTCTGTGTCTAATAAAGTAGATTCTCGGGGGAGGGGGACTGGGCATAAGTGAGAGCTGAGGTACTTATTCCATTTTTTTGAAGTAACCAGAGAGGGACTTGTCAGAGGAGTAAGTTAGCCTTTGAAAAACAGTCAGTCTAGCCAGAGCAGAGTGTCATGTTATACGTGACAGAGAAGTAGCTTGTCTCCATTTCATAAGCATAGCCCTTTTCACCTCCGCAAGGGTCACCAACAACCAACTGGCATTGTAGGGTGACCCTTCTGGTAATGGTTATGCATCCCCTAGCAGTATCAGAGCTGGGTGGAAAGGGATCTGGAACTGTAGGATTATGGAACAGTCACCCAGAACTCCTTTCCAGAAGAGATGGAGGTGTGGGCATTGCCAAAAAATATGTGACAGGTGGGTCTCTGGGGCTCTGCATCTCCAGCACTGGGAGTGGGGCAAGAGTCCTCTGTGAAATAAAAAATCAGGGGTATGATATCACATGTGGAGGAGTCTGGTCTGGATTAGTTGGCCCTTGGCATCCCAGTATGCTGCATGAGCAGATCTGAGGCAATGTTTCCATTTCTCCAGGATGAGGGTCACTTGTAAATCATTTTCCCATTGGTTCTTACATTTTTCTGTGGTGGATGGTTGGGTGTCCCTGATAGTTTGGTAGATTTAGCCTGCTACCCCTTTAGCTCTATGTGATACATGCAGACCTTGTAACCAGTTCTATTCCTTTTGGAGAGCTGGGTGTTGTTGGACTGACTGTAAAGCATTGTGAAGTTGTAGATACCTCCAAAAATCTACCCTAGGGATCCCAAATTTGGCCTGGTGCTGCTGGAAGGAGAGCAAGTCTTCGGATTTAGGTACTAAAATGTCAGCAATAAAGTGTATCCCTGCCTTTACCCATGATTTCCATGTTAGTAAAATTTTCCCCAGATGTGAGTGTAACGCCACGGGGCTAGCAGGCAGGTTTATGGCAATGGGTCACTTGTAGGCAATGGTGCCAAACTTTTTGTGTTTCAGTAATGATTAGATTCTTTCCCATAAATTTAGTAGGCAATGGTCCCAGAAGTAATCTCATCCATTGCAATCCAGTTATTTCCTGCTCCAGCACCACACACTGGAGTTTGTCCATACCTTGTGGTAGGAACCATCTTGTGGCTTGGGCCATCTTGTAGGCTCAAAGGTATCTCTGAAACCAGGGAAGTCCTAGTCCCCCTTAGGGCCAGTGTGCTCAACGTTTGGTTTTGCTGAGTCTGGGCACTTTACTTTCTGTAAGAGGCTTTGGGGTACAGATGGACTCGGACACAATAGTTCTTTCTAGGATTATCTCCGTAGTAGATTTATTGTCAGATTCCAAAATAAAAATACAAAAACAAAAGCGGACTGATTCGTTCAAAAGAAATTAAAATTAAATCAGGTAGCATACAGAAGCGTTACTTCATCATCACACCAAACAAAAAGAACGTCTTGAAGCAGCATAACTAGAAGGCACTAGTCTAGGTGGATGTTTGCACTACAACACCCTCAGCTACATCTGACATCTCTTTGCCTTAGCTAGCTATATATATGATAAGAATGCTTTTGATTGGTTGACAGACTTGTCTGTCAATTAAATGTTTAAATGTTTGGATAAACTTTGTCAGAAATTCAACAAACTGTGTTTAAACAAATGTAAATCTTTTCCAGCAACAAAGAATTACATACAATGAATTTGTAACAGAATAATTCTCCCTAAATCATCAAAATTATACACTTGTGGAATAAGCCCCTTCCCCTTGTATCTCTTTTCCCTATAAAATAAACAGAACAATGGCTGGCCAGCTCATAAGGAGAGAACTACAAAGGGAGTCCTACAAAGCCACCAGAACTACAAGTCAGAGGGTAAAACCCATTTCATTATTTATTAAATTTACTTTACCCCCGCCTTGCCAATAAGTCAGAGCACTATCTACTGTGAAGGGCACTTTGTGCTGTAGTTTTCTATGTACACTAATCTTTGCTTTCTAACTGTTGTTGTGCAGACGCTAAGGAAGGGAACAGACTGGTGGAAGGGAGTCGCTCCGTGAGCTGCCAAACCGAGAGGTGCTGTAGCGCTAAAAGTGAAGCGCCTCTGCTTTACAGGCAGCTCTGGGGCGGGTTTTTGCATTTTAAGCCTTTTTTTAGGCGGAAATGGCAATACGAGCTGCACAACAATGCGCACGTTCGTGCAGCTCGTTCGGGACTGAAATCAGCAGTCGTACAGGAGCATAACTAAAATACACTCACTATTTGCTTCGGAACAGGGGAAGGACTTTATTTATTGTTAACCAAGGAGGTTCCCAGGGCATTTTAAACAAGGTACAACAGACCCTGGATCTTATAACAAGGTCCTGAATATCAGAAGGGCTAAATCACAAACGCTATATTTAGACTGCCCAAAATTAGCCATTTCTACATCCAGAAGCACAATAAATGTTTCGTTTGGTTGAATAATGCTGACAGCTGCTAGTATGACTTAGCAAAAGGTGGGGCGACGAGGACAAACGGACAGACATAAAACTGAAATAAAATCATAGGTGGCCAGCCTATGTACAAAAATAGTACAAACAAAAAACAAACAACACAGGAAGGAATACATGAGGAAAGAACTAAGCCACGCTGCAGCTACTTGAGCAATTATTCTGTATATTAGGCCTGGGCTACGTTTGTATTGTCAGACCCTTTTACACCTTCCCATAAAGGTAAACCCATTAGCTTGTTAATTCTGCTGAATATTTTATTAGGGACTGGGAGGGGAAGATTAGAGAACAAATATGTGGGACAGGGAAGTACGAACATCCAGATTGCCTCTACCTTGCCTTTAAGGGAGAGGTGGATTTTTCAGCCATCTGTGGATGTCGGACTCTAGTGCCCGGAGCAGTGGGAGAAGTTTTTGGGAACTAGGTCAGCCCATACTTGAAGCCCTCTTTCGCCCAAACAATATGGGAGCCAGTTATGCAATCTGATGTGCATAGTGCGTTCAGGGGGAACATAGTGTTTTTTTTTTCCTATTTACCACCAGGCTAGGGACTCATGTGAACTTGTCTAGGAGAGTCAATATGTGGGTCAAGGAGTGAGGGAGTGAGCTGGGTTCATAAGAGTAATGAGAAGATTGTCAGCGTATGTATTAATCAAGACACTGTTATCTCCGATCATGATTCCCTGTATATCTACCGAATCCAGGAGTTTCCTGGTGAGAGCGTCCAGGGCAAACAGCAGAGGGGACCGGGGGCATCCTTGCCATGTGCCCCTAAATAACATAAAGGGATGTGAGATAGTGTGCTTAGTAAGGATGGTGGCGGTGGGTGAACGGTATATGGTGGAGATCCAGTGCAAAAGTATGGGCCAAAACTGTATTCCTTCATTACCAAGTTCATATAGTGCCATTTTACTGAGTTGAAAACCTTATGGAAATTTACTGCTATGGCCGCCATAGGGGATGTGCTCAGACCCACAAGCCATTTAAGCTGAAGAACTGTACGGATGTTATCTGCACTCATTTTCCCCTTTCTAAACCCGCCTTGCAATGGGTGAGTGATGGTAGGTAAAGCTCTCTCATCCCTGTTAGCTAAGGCCTTTGAGATTATTTTTGTATCAGTGGATATCAATAAAGTTGGGTGAAAACTGACACAATCTAAGGGGTCTGAGGACTTTTTATGTAATAGGGTGATCATGGCCTCTTTCATGTAGAGAGGCAACATGCCAGAGGAGCAGGCAGCTTATAGGGCTTCTTGGGGTGGGGGATAATTATATGAGGCATCAGTTGATACAGGTCTACCACCATACTGTCTGGTCCTGGGGCCTTACCTGATTAGATAATTTTTCAAGGCTGTCATAAGCTCCTTGGTTGTAAGGGGGTGATTCCAGCTCCTCCCTGAGTGTGGGTGGGAGCTGGGGTACCGAAGTGTCACCCATAAATGTTTTGATTGAGGATTGTTCTTGAGACACTGAGAACTGTGAGGCATATATCTGCACATGGTATTAAGTCATTAACTCATGAACTCATCATGATGGAGTTGTAACAATCTCCCCCATGGTAATGCAAAGATCCAGAATTTGGGATTCTGCTTTGTGTTTGTGCAGTTTGTAAGCTTAGAGCTTGCCTCTCTTGTTCCCCAATTCTGAGTAAGTATGCCTGGCCCATAGCATCTGCCATTTGGCTTTGTGATTGAGAAGCACGTTAATTTTGTATTTCAGGCCTACAATCCCAGCTACCAAATCAGGGGTGGGATAACTGGTTGATTTGAACTGTAGCTCATATTAACATATGAAGAAGTCAGCAGCAGAAGACCATTTGGTCTAGCTAGTCTGCTCGTATTGCAGGGTCCACAGCTTGAGCTACTGTCCCTGCCCCTTTCTCCACTCCTCCCATCCTCCCTACCCATGATCCTTACCTTCTCCTTATGCCTATCCCAGGCTCTCTTGAAGCTGCCCACTGTCTTCAATGAGGCCATGTCTTCTGGCAGCATATTCCAAATGTCCACCACCCTCTCTGTGAAGAAGTGCTTCCTGACCTCCCTCCTAAACCTCCCCCCTAGCTTAAGACTGTGCCCCCTCATGTTATGGTTGCCACTCAGCTTAAGGAGACCCTTCTTATCCACCTTTTGTATCCCTTTCATGTACTTGAAGGTCCCAATCATGTCCCCTCTCTCTCGCCTTTCCTGCAGGGAGTACATGTTCAGTGCCCTCAACCTCTCCTTGTATGCCTTACCCTGCTGACCCGCTTTCATCTTTGTAGCCCTCCTCTGGACCTTCTTCAGCAGGTTATTGTCCTTTTTGAGGTGTGGACATCAGTACTGAACTCCATACTCTAGAAGTGGCCTCACCTGTGACCTGTACAAGGGTAGTATAAACGCCTCTCTCCTATCACTGATCCTTCTAGCTATGCATCCCAGCAACTTGTTTGCCCTTGCAGCTGCTTTCTTGCTCTGCGTGGAGTGCTTCAGGTCACAGGTGATCATCACTCCCAGGTTCTTCTCCTCCTCTGATGCAGATACCCGGACTCCACCCAGGTAGTACTCCATCCTGGGATGTTTGGCTCCAATATGCATAACTTTGCATTTATTGGCATTGAAGCCAAGCTGCCAGATCCCAGACCACCTCCCCTTACCCTTTAGTTCCTGTTGTAGTCTGCAGAGTTCCTGATCCCTCTTTATATTTTGTGCCACCCTGTACGATACAATCCGGCCCCGGAGGTAGACCTTAAATGCCTCCCACACAATACCTGGGGATGTCTCTCCTGTATTATTGATTTTGAAATAGACATCTGCCTCCTCTGCAGTCCAGGCACAAAACTGGGGATCCCTGAGTAGTAGGGAATTGCATCTCCAATGCAGCTATCTATCCTGCCCCCTTACGGGTGAGTACAGCATCCCTACTGGGGCATGGTCCAAAATATGGACAGACTCGATCGAGGCGTCATGGGCATTAGGTGACGCCTCCTCATCCGCCAACCACAGATCAATATGACAGCATGTGCCATGAACTGGGGAGTACAATGAGTAGTCCCTTTCATGCGGCTGGTCGCCTCCCAACATCCTTCAGCCACCATTCTGCCATTAAGACTGCAAGTGTCGCCCTTGTCCTTGGATGAGTATCTGGGGGGCCACAATCCATCTGCCCTCTGAGTCCATGCTGGACACCTCCACTTTCCAGGGTAGAGCTTGATGCAGTAGAATAGCTACACCCCTCGACTCTGAGGATGCTGAGCTATGGTGAACCTGACCCACCCATGCCTTTTTGAGCCATTGTACATTCTTATCCATTAGCTGCATTTCCTGGGGTAAAGTGACCTCAATCTTCAAGGATTTTAAATGCTGCACAGCTTAGGTATGCTTGATCGGAGAGTAAAACCCTTTCTATTCCAGGAGACGTACCTGATATTGCTGCTCGAACCAGCGGACATGATGCCAGCTTCTAAATGCAGTGGAACTCTTCCCTAATCTACCTCTTGGTCTGGAGAAGTGAGAACCCTAAAGGTGTTGAGTGGTATGGACTACACTGTTGGATAAAACAGGGTGTGCTAGCCTACCTCTTAATATGGATAGCTGCTCAGGAGTGTTCTCGGACAAGTTACAGTAGGTGGGATATTGTCTGTGGCACTAATTCAGTTAGTCACCAGAACTTAAATTAGCACAGGAGAATCTGCCACCCAACCCTTTATAGAGACAGACCTTTAGAGCAGGTACTGAATTAGTGAAACAGCAGATGTGAGAACTCGCTAGTAAAAATTCTATTGGATACTGTCTGCACTGACATACTCCTGGTAATTGTACCAACCAGCAAATGTACTACAGTATTGGCAAAGCTCCTTAAAAAGGGCTAAATCAGAGAGCAACAGCTTTTTACTACTGAAAACTTGAATGGTTAACTAATGTGAAACAGAGGAAGTGCACTAATGTAATGACCTTGTGATTCTTAAACCTGTGACAACATCTGTAAAACCAACAGTAATTAACAGCCCTAAATTCAGCAAGTACCTAGGTCGGAGATCTAACCATCATCCTAATAAGGTCAGTTACAGTATATTGTATAATTTCAAATGCTAACAACCACCAAATGAAAAGAGTTGGAGTACCTAATGTGTTCATGAGAAAGAGGCAGTATGAAGTCCTCCAAACCTCACCACAGTGGTACCAAGCGGGAGCATTGACAGAGACACAAATTATAGTTCCGTAAGAACTTATCGTAACAGTAGATCTTTGAGAGATTCTCTTGCAGCAGTCACATCAATAGGAATATCCAAGCTGCAGGCGTCCTTTCCAGCTGGAGGATTTTGTCAGCAGTCGACCTGGGACCGCCCAAGACAACACCATGTGTTGTGTCCTGGCACGTATGAAAGGGGGCAATCCCAGATGCTCCTTGGTTCTTTTTCCTCTCCATGACCGCATATGATTATACGATTCATGGGACCTCCAAGGGAAACTGAGGAGGAAGTATGAGTACCCTGATGTTCTCCAGAGAGCAGGAGCAAATCTCCCTCCTAGAGTGGGAAGCAAGGGGGGGGTGGAGGGAGGGGCAGCATGACCTGCTGCAAGAGATTCTCTTGAAGATCTACTGTTATGGTAAGTTCTTATACAACTGTATTATCTTCATCAATGAAGTCTCTTGCAGCGGGTCACACCAATAGGAATGAGTCCCCAGCAGTTGGGGGGGGGATTGGATACGCAAATTAAAGAATCAAGACAGTAAGCCTTGTAGGACCGACCGACTAAAATTGGTCCTTCTTTTGGATGCAGTGTCCAAACTGTAATGCTTGGTAAAGGTATGAACCATTGTCCATGTTGCTGCTTCAAATTTTCAGTTGCTGAAACATCTCTAAAGCATGCCACTAAGGCTGCCGTGCCCCGTGTGGAGCGAGGTTTCACCACGCCCAAGAGTGGCTTACTATATTTTTATAACAAAAAGTAATGCAGTTGGCCAACCATGTGGACAGGCACTGCTTAGAAACAGAATTTCCCTCTTTACCTGGGGCAAAAGAAACAAAAGGCTGCACTGACTTGGCTGTGCTTTGGTATGAAGAAAAGAGTAACGCAAAATTCTATGTACATCCAATGTATGGAGCAAAGCTTTTCCTGGATTAACAAGCTCTCCAAAGTACACAGAAAAATTTATAGAGTGATTTAAAGTAAATTCTGACACCACTTTTGGGAGAAAATTAGGATTGGTATATAACGACACCCTATCCTTGTGGAAATTCAGGTAGGGTTCTTTGCACATAAGTGCTTATAATTCTGACACATCTCGCTGACATGATTGCAACTAAAAAAAGAGTTTTCCAGGAGATGTCCCATAGGTCACATGTGGCTGCAGGCTCAAAGGGGGGCCAAAGTAAGTTTTTTCTAGAGCAAAATTCAAGTCCCATGGTGGTATGGGGTCCCATATAGGGGGTTTGATCAAGAAGGTCTTCACGACCGGTAATTGGGTCAAAGGTTTGTCACTTACAGGGCCATGAAAGGCAGATATGGCCGATAAGTGTACTTTCAGTGAAGAGTATTTTAATCCACTATCTGACAGAGAGATTAGATGGTCTAGGATGCATTGAGGCAGACACGTGTATGGGTCCAGCCTTTGGTCTGCTGCCCACGTAGTAAAATATTTCCACTTCATGGAATAGGTTACCCTGGTGGAAGGCTTACGGGCTGCTTGTAACCCCTCCACTATATGAGGGGAGACTTGGAACCTGGAAAGGACTACGTCCTAAGGAGCCAAGCATGCAGATGCAGAGAATGAAAATTGGGACGTAGAAGGGATCCCTGAGCCTGAGTGAGAAAGGTGGAACAAATGGGAAGTGGGAGAGGTTCCCGGACAGTCAGTTATTGTAACAGTGGAAACCAGACTTGTATCAGCCACAGAGGTGCAATGAGAATCATGCTTTACCGACAGAGATCCTAAATTGCAATGCACTCCTTTACGCGGACAATCTAGTCCTGTACCACAGCAATAAGTCTTTGGAATCCATCTCTTCCACCCTCACTGGCAACTATGCTGCAGCAGACAGCTGGTTCACATCCAGAAAACTCCTAGTCAATGGGAAAAAGACAAAGGCCATGCTCTTTGGATCCAAGCCATTCCTAAATGAAGTCGCCAAATCTGACTCCTCTCTCACCGTATGCACACCCGCTGGCCCCCCTCTAGAGCAGGTCACCTCTTTCAAATATCTCAGCGTCACTCTTGACCCCTCACTTACATTCAATGATCACACAACCCTGACTGCAAGAAAGATAAACCAGAAACTAGGGATGGTGTACTGCACAATTCACCTGCTCTCACCTGAAGCTCGCCTCTCCGTTGTCAAGGCAACCTTCTCCATCTCCTAGACTACTGCTCCCCCATCTATTCCCTCATGTCCCCGAAGCAACACTCCCACCTAAACAGGGCATATAATGCTATCTGTCGCTTTGTTCTCAAAGTCCCCTCTTTAACCCACCACTGCACACTCTACCAGTCCTTAGGATGGCTCCCTCTCCAGGCACACCATGATTATGCCACAGGCTGCCTGGTGGATAGTGCTCTTAGAAGTAATCAACTATCCCCCTACGCTCCCCTACTCATAAACAGAGAGACCACTAGGCCTCTTAGGGCTTCCTCCATTCCAACCCTTGAAGTTCCTCGGGTCTCTACAGTGATGGGCAGTAAGGCTTTCTCCGTATCTGCCCCCTCCCTCTGGAACAGTCTTCCCGCAACCATTCGTACATAACCATCCAGTGCATCTTTTAAATCCAACCTGAAGGCATGGCTACTGAAAGAGTCCACCTGCAAATGCTAACTGGGCTGCACAGTAACCCGAAAGCCACCATAACCCTACCATAATTATAGTCATCCCCCCCTTTTCATTTTCCCCGGACAAGCCCCCCTCTCTCCTTGAGCACGACCCACACGTGACTCTCATACTGTCTCACACAGCCAACCAGACAGGCTTTCTAAATCCCGGCCTGCTCTGGCTATCTGCGAGGACAGGCGTGTTTACCTAGACCAGATGTCAGCAGTCTTCTATTTTTCAAGATGCACCTTGTTTAGTTTGTGCAAATGGTAATCTACTTTTCCTCTGTACTGCTGCCTGTATTACTCTGTTATAGCTTTATTTTACCATGCCTGTACAATATGTAAATAATGTCTGTTTTTATTTTCCATGAGTGCTTGTATCATCTGTATACCAAAATGTAAATTGTGTCCACTGTTTGTGTTACTACATCACCACCTTGTGGCCCAGGTCATGACTGAAAATGGTCCACTGGATCAGTGCACTTACCTGGTTACCAAAAACATAAATAAATAAATAAATTAATTAATTAATAAATAAAGTGGCCTGGTCTTGGATTAGTTTGAGTAGAACCCTCTGTATGTGAGGGAAGGCGTAAAGAAATTTGCCTGTCCAAGCATGAGATAACATTTCCAGCCACACAGTTCCAGGACCTGGCTCTAGCGAGTAATAGTGAGGCAGTTTGGTGTTGGGGGGAGAGGCGAACAGGTCTAGATTGGGTTGACCCCATTGAAGCAAGATGTTGTTGACCACCTCCTGGAGGAGGTCCCATTCATGTTTCTGTACCCTGGATCTGCTGAGAGCGTTCGCTAGGGTATTCTTGTTGCCCATATGTACTGATGTTAAGTGTACTCCGTGCTGGATTGCCCAATACCACGCTCTCATTATTTCTCAGCAAAAGGGGTAGGAAAGTGTCCCTCATTGTTTCTTCAAATAATGGACAACTGTGGAGTTGTCTGTGTGAATCTGGAGACAACCTGTCAGTAGTAGGTCCTTGAACACCTGCAGGGCATACAGGACCGCTCTCATCTCTAAAATATTGATGTGGGGACATGCTTCCCTTGGATTCCATACCCCTTCGGAATGAAGATCATCCAGATGGGCTCCCCAACCTTTGGAGGAGGCATCAGTGGTCAGAGTGCAGTGAAGGATGGGGACCTGAAATGGGACACCGCATTAGAGGTTGTCCAGGGACAGCCACCACTGAAGGTCACGGAGTGCAGGGGTGGAGAGCATAACTTGTGCTTCAAAATTGTTTATTCTTTGGTCCCATTGTACTCTTATGGTCCACTGTAATACCTGCATATGCAACCGTGCATGGGGTACAGTCAGAATGCTACTATATGTCCTAGTAACCTCAGGTAGTCCTGGAGGACAGAGGCGTACCTGCTGACGCTGATCATGGATGCCAGAGTGATCAGTTTGTCCAGCCAATCTCATGGTAGAAAGGCTAAGCCCATGGATATACTGTATCTAGGACAGCCCAGATGTACTGAAGACATTGAGTGCAATCCAGTTTGGATTTTGGTATGTTGATGGTTATTCCCAGAGAGGAAATCATCTGCAGAGTTTGGGATAGGGTGGTTGGCAACTGTTGTTTTGATGAGGCCTTGAGAAGTCAATCATCTAGGTAAGGAAAAACATAGTGGCCCGTCTTCCTGAGAGCAGCTGCCACCACTGCAAGGCACTTTGTGAATACCCAGGGCGCAGAGGCCAAACTGAAAGGCAGGGCTCTGAACTGGTAATGGCTGTTTTGGAAACAAGCGGAGATACCACCTGTGGGTGGGGTGGATCATTATGTGTAGGTATGCATTCTTCATATCTAGTGAACAGAGCCAGTTTCCCTTGTTTAGAAGTGGTAGGAATGTTTGATGAGTGACCATTCAGAATTTTTTTGTACTCTATAAAGAGATTTCGTTACTGAGATCTAGAATTAATCACAGATCTCCCGTCCATTTTGGGACTAAAAAGAAATGGGAGTAAAATCCTGTGACCTTTTGAAGAAGGGGGACAGGTTCTATCATGTTTTTCAGTACAAGGGCTTGTATCTCTTCTACCAGTATTGATTCCTGATGAGGGGGTGGTAAGAGGCCCTTGGGGGCACATTGGGAGGCACAGCTATCAATTCCAGAGTATGTCCTGACTGAATCAATTGGAGCACCCACGCATCTGTTGTTATACTTTACCAACCCTGTAAGTACAGGGAGAATTTGCCACCTATTGCTGTGGAATGGGCCCCAAATCCCATGGGTTTGGGGGGATCCTCAGGCTGTAGGTTGTCCCTGCTGGGGGACAGAGGAGTGTAACAGGATGTTTTGGAGTTAGAACGAGGGCCAGGCAAAGAGACTTGAGCTTTTCACTTGTTGGGTTGTTTGGCAGAAGACCTCTGTCTGTTGGCAGGTCTACGAAAATTCCCTTTATAATAGGGTTTTGATTGGGTGTGGCACAGGGAGCGTACAGATTGTAGAGTATGACCTGAAGTCTGTAGGGCTGTCATGATATCCTGAGTCTGAGGACCAAAAAGCTGATCACCTTTAAAAGGTGCATTTAAAATAGAGTGCTATACATCTGGAGCAAAACTGGTTACACAGAGCCGGAAATGACGTCTACGACAGATTCTGGCCATAGAAACAAGGGCTGTAGAGTCAACATCATCGTATTCTGCATGTAACAGATGGTGACCTACTGCAGAGGCAGTCTTCAATGTGGCAAAAAGCTGCTCCTTAGGGGTGGTGTCAACTCTTAATATTTGAGGAGGTGACCCATATAGTTCAGAATTCTTAGTGCCATTGTGGAAGATGACAACATTCTCTTCCCCATTGCATGAAGCTTCTGGGACTCCTTATCTGGAGGTTGGGCACTGAGATGCTTAGGTTTGACTGACCTATCATGGGCTGCATTAATGACCACAGAGTCCGCTTGTGGTGGAGAAGTAAAGTACGGATGTTCTGCCAGGGCCTGATAAGTTCTATCAGCCTTCCTGGGTGCAGAGGGTATAGTAAAAGTTGCTGCCATGCAGCCAAAATCGCATCTTCATAGGCATCTGATAAGGGAGGTATGACCAGTGATGGGCTGTCTGGCAGCCTAAATAGCTGGCCAGTTTACACCTAGAGGCATCTTTGTTCTGTCTCCTGGGATCCAAAGGTTTTCTGGAAGTGCTGCATGAAAACCAAAAATCTCTGATCATCCAGAGGAGAACACAGAAGACCAGGAGTAGGCTCCTCAGCCACTGAAGAGGCAGAGGAACCAGAGAATGGGGAAACATTCTCTTGATCACTATCCTCCATCTGATCTTCCTGTTCCCACTACTGCAAATATGGATCCTCCATTTCAATATCCTGTGAGGGACCTGGGGATGCTGGAGCAGTACTGGCCATTCTAGAGGCAGAAGACATCTAGAAGGTACCAAAATAGGGGCAGAAGTAACTCCTGTGTGAGAGGGACGATTGCCCTTAGTCAGATCAAGAATAGTATTGACCAGTGCTTGAACATCCACTATAACCAATTGAGGGGAAGAAGAGGGGACAGGTTTACTGTGAACAGATTCTATAGATATGATGGAAGAAACTGGAGAATGCTGTGGCACCAAACTAGTCATCGATGAGGGAGGCAAAAATGTGCCTCTGACCGTCAACAGACAGGCCATCGACGAGAGCATTAGAGAGCTCATAGTATTTTGGTCTGTCCTAGTATTTAGGGCCATCAATGACCCAGAGGGGTTTGTCAAGGGGCGATAGTGAGACCCCTGTGATGGAGGCGGCAGCAGTGGAAGCTGCAGTTTAGTCACACCCTGGGAGGTCACCGATGAGGATCTTGTCAATGAACAGGATGATCTCGTTGATGAATGAATGGAAGAAAGGCCAGAGGTCATTGACAGGATGGTAGACAACATAGCCACAGCCTCTGACAGAGCTGATAAAACAGCTTTTGTATTAAGTACTGCCTGAGGAATCATAGTAGTAGGCAGAGAGGTCATCAATGGGGAGGAGACGTGAGGAGAATGATTACTCCTACTGGAGAGTTTGTGTTTCTCCTTGGTGTCAGTTCTCTCTGTCGATGAGAGTTCCTTACCAGAACAGTGGGAACTGGAGGACAAAGACTCATGGGGTGTCTTAGAATGATACTCCTGCTCCAGGAGGGAAACTTTCTGCTTCATAAGGTGTTCTCTAACCTGCTGGAGTCTTCGCCTCTTGGTGGCTTTATTGAAGTGCTGACACAGGACACAAGCATGGGTATTGTGAGCTTGACCCAAGCACTTGACACAGACTTCATGAAGGTCCTCTGTAGCAATCATCTGGCCACGGACACACTTTCTAAATAAAGCATCCAAAGATGACATGGGGGAAAGGTGTGACAAAACTGGAAAACGCCGTGCTGAAGATGTGAACTTTTCTCCACCGACTGAAGCTATACTCCAAACACAGGACATGTAGCATGCAGGTCATGGTGGGAAAAGAACTGAGGAGCATCTGGGACTACCCCCTTTTATTCATACCAGGACACAACACATGGTGGTGTTGTGGGCAGTCCCAGGTCGACTGCTGATAAAATCCTCCAGCTGGAAAAGACGCCTGCCGCTGGGATATTAAAATTGGTGTGACCTGCTGCAAGAGATTTTCTTGATGAAGATTCAGTGTTCCATCTCTTCCCTCTGTTTAGCAAAAGGATACTAAATAAGAAACGTGTCTGCGGGTGTAGGGTAAAACACAAAGTCTGGTAACCAAAAGGGTATATAAGTACATTGCATGCTAAGCACAAGCCCCTATGCAGTCGGGGTGGGGGTGGGATTTCCTGATCAGTGCAGGGATGAGCCCGACAGGTGGAATAATGTCTAGTACATTGTATTACCCCTGCCCACCAGCTGTGCAGGTTAGTTAGGGTCTACCACCCTATATCTGTAGCACACAGTACTGGCATCTTTGGGGGGTTGGGGAGAATGGTTGAACCTATGACCTACAGGAAACTGGCTTGTGTCCTAATAGCGAATGCTTCTACTGAAGAGGGAAAGGGAAAATTGTTGAGGGGGGGTGCTGAACCGTGTGCATGCATACCTACATGGAAGTACATCCCAATGTGGCCAGTGTAGGTAGGGCATGAGATACTTGACAATACTTCTCTTTACTGGAGTACATGAAAAAACATTACAGATTCAAAGAATGTGCACATGCAACCAGTTTACATAGCAGGCTGTCTCTCAGCCCTGTCTTCTTGATGTTCACACTGGCAAAAAAAGAAGGATCCTGAACGCCCAACAGCAGCCCCCAAAATCAGCAAGCACTTTCCAGCCTTAATATCATACCAGATATGGACATTGCAGACATTCGTTCAGAGAAAATTCGAGCCAGTATATCCTGTGTGCACATTTTATTATGAAGCCACCTACTCCGGCCTAAGCACATCTATACACTTTTATATAATTACATAGGGAGGTTAACCTGAGTCCAACCTGTTGGCAGTCTGATGGAGGATTTTCAGTTAAGACACAGAAAATCTCTTACCTTGGAAGTTCAGGTGCAGTGGCGGCGACCTCGGTGAATGACTTGAGTACCTAGTCTGGTAATAGGGCTGCAGGGTCGACTGTGTCCATGTCTTCTGCACTAATATCCACATCAGCCCAAGAAGCAGGAGACTGAGAAGTGTTTAACTGATGATTGTGGGATTTCCATGCACTCGAGGGTCTGGAAGCGTGGGCATCAATAGACAAATCCTGTGCTAATTTTGCAGGTAGAGACTGTGAGTCCATGTTCTGGCAAAATGCCATTCGAAATCGACTCCTGGAACACTGCCGATTCCTTTGAGGAGCCAGTGACCATTGATCCCTTCTGCCTCTGGACTTGTTGTTGAAAATTCTCTGTGGTAAGTCATGCAGCAACAGCCACATGTTTGGAAATCAATGTGGTGGTGTCTCTTGCGTACTGTGTAACACCATCCCTCTCATTGTTCTGGTTGGCACTAGTGTTTTGTGGACCACTATTTAAACTGACTGCATGTGCACATTTTATGAATCTGTGGAGTGGCACAGAGGGCACATTCTTTGAATCTGTGGAGTGGCACTGAGGGTCCTACCAGAGCCTTCTAGGTGATGCAGTCTTTAAGCTGTATCAGGCCATTGATGATGAATCCACTGAGTGATCGCCTGTGGGTTTCTTCCTCCAAATTCCTGACCATTGTACAGATTAGTGAGACCTTTGAATCAGTAGTGTATGCCAGCAGGTTTCAAGATCTGCTTTAGTTTATTGTATTCCTTCCTGCACTGAACAACCTCCGCAGAAAAATCCTGATACAGTGAGATAATGGAACCCCTCCAAAACAAGTCCCCAAGATCTCTGGCTGTGCAGAGAAGGCACTTCTCAACTGAGTAATGGAGGAGGTAGGCGATGATGGGGCGGGGTTGCGATCCTGGGGGAGCCGGGGGATCTCTGGTACAGTGGGTGCGTTCCACCTCCACCATTCCTTGCCAGCATTGGCCCATCAATTGCAGCAGCAAGTCACTCAGAAAGTCTTCATATTAGCCCCCTTGGCTCTTTCTGAGACCCCCAGAATCCTTATGTTGTTATGACACCCTCTGTTCTCTTGATGCTCTGCCCTCTCCCAAAGGCAATCCAGGCACCGCTTGTGGAAGTCCAGGCACTGCAGTATTAGGTGCTGGAAGTCTTGGATGTCCCCTGTTTACTGCTCGATGACATTGACTCTGTCTGACAGAACCCTCATGTCTTCAGATGTGGTAGAGGATTACACCTTTAGCTCTGCCACATCAGCTACCAGTGTTTTGAGTAGCTGTGTGATGCAACGTAATGATGTTGAATTTTCTGAGGGCACCAAGATGCTGTCCAAGCTAGCCAAGCTGTTGGGTTGGACAGGGTACTGCAACACATGCGGGAGAAATGACAGCTAGGCTGCCCACTGCTCAAATTAGTCAACAGAGAGCCAAGCCAGTAACATCAGGAATTTGCAATAAAGTTCTCCGAGCTAAGCTTTGAGACCCACTTGTACCAGAAAATAAAAAATACCCACGCTGAACGAGCTCTGACAGAGTAAAAGCTTATGTAAGTCTGAAGGTGAGATGGAGCTGTCAAATCAAGCAGCCAGTCTCGTTGTTGGCTAGCAATGTCCCCCCCCACCAACTTGAAGATCTTGACATGAAGGTATGCGTCCTTCAAATCCAAACCAACAGTCCAATCCCCTTTAGCAAAAAGGGGAGGAAGGACTGCAAAGAGACCATTCAGAATTTTTTTATTTGATGAATGGATTCAGTTCTTGAAGGCCTAGTATGAGCCTTAAATCCCAGATCCATTTTGGTCCCAAGAAGTACCAGAGTAATAGCCTAGGTTTTATCTGGAAACCAGGATGGGCTCTACAGCCCTTATACAGAGGAGGGTTTGAACCTCCTCCACCAGGAGAGTAAGATGTCCTGGAGGGTATCTGTTTGGCAAAGAAGGGGTCACTGGAGGAACAGAAAGGAACTCTAAGGCATGTCCTGGTTGGACTGTCTCCAGGACCCAAGCATCTGAAGTAATCTCCCTCCACTTTGAAAAGAAGAGGATTATGTGGCCTCTCACCAGAACTTCCTGAGGCAGTGAGGTCAGAGGAAGAGGAGGGGAGTCAGAAAGCACCTGGGGCAGCAGGGGTGCTGGTAATGCGTATCACCCCTTGTTGTTGACACCCCGACGGTGAAACACAGAAAAAGACCATCACGGCGACATCCGAGGTAATGGTTCTTTTTCTGTGTTTCGCCTTCCCCCAGTGTTCTGCCCCCTTCCCGGACCAACTCCAACCTGGAGTTGAAATCCTAGAGTCCGAGGGGTGTGGGGGGCACAGTCTCCCACAGAAAACACCCATGCAAGAGGCAGCACAATACCTGCGTCGGTATTGTGCCGTCGCTGTGGGGGAGGTCAGCATTCTCGCCGGCGAGATAACTTGGTGCTTCCCTGGTAATGCCTTAGGCTTTTGTGAATCTAGCATGGGCATCGGGAGTAGAGGTGGGTGAAGTCCATGCACTTTGCTCCGTGGAGCACTTCACATATATGAACGATTACACAAAGTACTCCACAACGCAAAGCGAAGTAATCTACCATAATGAGTAACGCGAAGTGCCATTGGTTTCAATTGACTTCACCTTATTTGAGGACTGCAAGGCAAAGTTTGCATTGAATCATGGGGGTGGCAGATCACATGAGCTCTAAATTGTCTTGCACAGTCTCAATTCTGTGTAGTGTGTGTAGTGGAAAGCTGGAGAGAGTTTTCTCTCAGAGCTCTGAGAATCAAACCATTTAAAAAGCCATTTTTTGGGGTCAAAATTTAGTACATCGATTGTAGGAAACCCTCCTGTGCTTATATCATCAAGTGTTTCTTGGTTTTGTGTGCATTTGAATGTTAATTTGTAAGACTAAGTCTGTGTCCTGACAGACACTGTAGAAGTGTGCTTCAGGGGAGGGGCGTGATGAAGGGAGATTCACAGTGACTCAGTGAGAAAGGCAGTCTTTCTAATTGTTTTTGGGTAGGTAGTGTATTAGTATTTCTGTGTTCAAGTACACACAGGAATACTTTTAGTAAGTTTTAATAATTTTGGGATGTTTGCTGTGGTGCTGTGCATTTTTTCAGTTGTTTTAAAAGATCTGGTTGTACTGCACTGAACTTTAACATGTTCTGCGCATTACCTGTAGAGTGTGTGTGTGTGTGCCATCAAGACATACACATTTTATTGTGCCACACCATAATCACAGGACTCTAATTTGAATCTCTTATTTGTCTGTGGTACTTTTTATTGCTTTGTTCTATCTCAGTCGGTAGCGGACTGTTAATGCAGCTGCCCCTTCCACAAAAGATACTCTTGTTCCAGTTTTGGATTTCTGATTTTGACTACTGGTTAAGTGATGTTGTGCTTGTGCAGCCGCATCGCTGAAGTGCAATCTCCATCTGTCTGTGCGTCTGCATCTCTTTAGGGCCCAATCTTCATCTGTAACTTAAGTCACAGTTGTTTGTTTGGCTTCCCTTCAGAGTACTGTGGTGTGGTGTGGTGCATATCTCGGCATGAACATTGTACTCATTTATGTGCATTTTTAAGTCAGGGCAATCATCACGAGTTACTCACGATACAAATCACGTTCTTCATATTCACGATCACAATTCATGAATTACACAACTTTAAGTTTTGGGGGTGTAAGTTGTATGTAACCTTGTTTCTTTTAAAGTCTGGTTTCATAATGAATCAGAAAAATAACTGGGGGACACCCAATTACTGTATATCATGTCATATCACTCAAGATCTTTGGTGTACTCCAATGCTTCTGTTTGTGTTCACATTCTGTACGATGCCAAACTTGAATCTTTGTGCTCACAAGAAGCCGGCCCTATTAGTCCAGTAGATAGTATCTCAGCGTGACCATTGTACTTACTGGTATGTGTTTTCAAGTCAGGGTGTTTGGGGTGCTACAGGTCAAGGAAGTACAGCCATAGGTATCTGCATACAGTTCATTAGTCATGTCACACCAGTCACTCATCACAACTCCGAGACAAATCACATTCTTCATCTTCATGGTCAAGATTCACGAATTACAAAATATTAAGTTTTGGGGTTGTAAGTTGTATGTAACCCTATTTTGTAGTATCTCCCCTTGACCATTGTACTCATTGCTATGCATTTTCAAGTCTGGGTGTTTGGGGTGGTACAGGTCAGGGAAGTACAGCCATAGGTATCTGCGTACAGTTTATTAGTCATGTCACACCAGTCACTCATCACAAGACAAATAACATTCTTCATGAATCACAGCAGTTACATTTTTTTTCAGTTCTGTTGATATGCTGAAGACCTGTAAAGATGACCAAAACATTAATGAACCTTTTTTTTAAATAATGCCCCCCCCAAAAAAAAAAGAACATTTGAATTTGACAATATCACATTACTGCTACCTCCTGCAGCTTTGCTTCCCACTGGACACAGTGGTGAACAGATAGAAGATGGGTGCGCTGACCAGCCGTGCCTAGGTAGCTTCCCTTGGGCCCCTGGTGGACCACCATGTTACAAAGATTGCAACGCACCACGCTGGAGTCGCCAAGGAAGGAAGGAAAAAAAGGCCCACACAGGGGAGCCGGGAGCAGGGCCTGGTACAGGTGGTGGTGGGGGTACCAGGACACACCTGCTGCTGCTGTGCTGCCAGTGGTTGAGGGCCAACAACCTGCCACGGTTCCTGCTGCTCTTGCTGCAGCTCCTCCTGCTGGTCCTGCAGGAGCCGCTATTCCAACTGCTCCTGGATGACAACCACAGCTGCTGGGCTCACTGTGGCTGCAGGTGGGGTCCCCAAAGTCTGCCAATTTAACCTAACTGGGCAGCTGCCCCACATTCCTGGGTGGCCCACAATGGCCACCACTTGGCCCACCATGACCACACTCCATCAAGAAAGTAAATTAAAAAAAAACACTATTACAAGTACTAGTAAAATAAAGTACAGTACCTAAAAATAAGTGCACAAAAAAATAATTTTTTAACAAAAAAAAAGCATTTCTAATTAAATAAAACTTTCCTGAAGGACTATATCAACTAAATACACAAACATTTAACACAAAAAAAAGAACTATAGTTTTTTTGTGAGCTCCAAAACACACAGAACAGAGTCAGACTGCACACTGCAGAACTGCCTGGACTGCAAACTCTTTCCGCTAGAGAAAGTGAAATTATAAGGCTAATAGAATATTAATGAGGCTCCTTCATGCTCTAATTGGTTAATGGATCGGTCATTAATGGCCAGGTAATGACTGATCCAGATGTTTCAGTAGAGTGAGGAGCCACTTCACATGAAGGCAGAGTGAACCGTGAAGTCAGGAATAGCCGCAGAGTGTGATTCCCCACTTACGTGGTAAAAGTAACTGAGCCGCGATAATTCTCCACATATGCGGTGACAGAGAAGCAAATAGAGCCAAATATTGCGATCGAATGTAAAATAAAATTCAAATGTTAGCTTAACAGTTAAAGTCAGCAGTGACATAAAAAGCACAGCTCTTGTATTTCTATCAAGTTTCCAACTGCTGTTCCTGTCAGCAGTTGGAAACCTGATCAAAATACAAGAACTGCTTTGGGTCACTGCTACTACTATTAAACTTTATTTACACTTGATCGCTATCTTCTTGCGGATCTATTTGCTTCCCTAACAGAAAATAAGGTCAAATTAATGGGGACCTCGTCAAATCCATGGGGTCACATTAATTAACGTCAGCACAGCGGACACATGTAGTGTCACTGTATGTAACCAAACCACAGCTACTGACAAGTCGCATGACTGCACCGCAAAGACAAACGGCACAACCAAAGTTAACACACAATTTTTTTTATATTTAAAATCGGTGCAACTGGATTAGCCTTATAATTACAATAATAATCTCGCTGGTGGTAGTTTCAGGCAACCCAGCCCCCAACAGTCATTAATCCCCAGGAATTGACCGCCAGCTCAGTTGTTATTGTATAAGTAAAACACTGACTTCCTGCCAGTGCCTATTGAACTGCCTCCCTGAATCATGTGACCTGCAGAGACTGTCAGCCATGTGATCATTGATCAGTGGGCTCTGGGCTGTTTGTTTCTTAATGACTTCACCTTGTCTAATCGCAACACGACGTAGTGTGAAGTCACAAAAGCTAAGTAGTACATCTTGGCAGGGACTTTGCGTAGTCCCACACAGATGCGGAGTGGGCCACTTCGCCCATGCTTTGCTGGCAGATTAAAATTTTGCTGCATCTCTAATCAGGAGGCAGATTTGTCGCCAAGGACTAGGAAGGCTGAGGTCACTGGGAGCCATGGCCCAGATCTCTCAAAAAGCCATGGCTTGGATGTACATGGGGCCTGCAAAAAGAGACATGGCCTGACTGCATAGCCTAGGGTTCAAAGTGAGAAGGGACCACAGGGTCATCATAGAGGACTGCAGGTCCCAGAGGGCATTCTCCACATCAGACCAAAATAGTCATTTCCACCTGAAAGGGATATTAAGGGCTGACTGTTGCACATCAGATGTAAAACCTGCAACATGCAGCCAGGAATGTAGGGGCAGGCAAGTCCCAGAGACTGCAGCACAGGCAGCAGCATCCGCGGTATCATAAGCAGATCAAAGCAGATACTTTCTAGTTTCCAGGCCAGTAGCAGCTGTCTGTTGAGACATAGTCTTTCCAGGGCCATCTGGCAGTTTATCAGCCAAGAAGGATATCAATTTCCAAAGGCGGTTTTGGTATTTATCATGTATGCATGATAGTTAACGATCCTTAATCCAAGGGAAACAGAAGCAAAGGTCCTCTTCTCCATTACGTCCAGTTTCCTCAACTCCTTGTCACGATGGAGAGCTCATATGTCTAGGTGCCTTTGATCTATCATAAGCAGCTTTGATGACCACTGAGCCTGTCTCAGGCTGGGAAGAATTGTATGGCTTTGCAGCAGGGGTAGGATATTGTTTATCCACCTAGGAACAGCAGGCAGTTGAGAAGGTCTGTGCCAAGAAGTCAATGTAACATCCTCTAGAGCCGAGTGGTTTGAAGGTATAAGGACAGTCAATCCTACTCCTTAGCATCAAACCCCAATTTTGCCTTTACTATCTGAGCCACTTACCTGGGAGCTTTAATATAAACAGTCACCACCAACTGGTGGCATCGTGCTCCACATACCTCTCCACTGCTATGATTTTTGCACTCAAATTTGCACTTGCTCTGGAAAGGTTTACTGATGTTCCTCATAATGTTAGAGCTATTTTCGGACTTTCAAGCTATTAAATCATTGAACTAACTTGACAGAAACATTCCACAACAGTAATTATATGGGCCCCACTATTTGTAGACATCATTATTTAAAATGAGAAAGTGCTACGCATTCTAGCCATCTGCTATGAATTTTGAAGGCCTGTGCTATGATTTCTAATGCTGAGAGCTTGAGAGGTATGATGCTCCAGGTTAGTCTGGTATAAAAGGGGATCATCAGCTATCATGACCCTGCCCCCGATGAACACTATGGTCAAAGTGCTGGGGCATCTTGAGCTTAGTAGCTCACTCACCTTTACACTGCATACCTGCTTGTGATGTAACAAACTTTTTTTTTCTGTTTATCCCCCTCATGTTCCCCCAACTCCACCTCTTTGGGAGCCCCCTGGATACTACCCCTGCTCACCAATTATCAGATCCGTCCATTGGTCCCCCATGGAGCCACGGCTATCCCCCCCCCGGGCGGGGATCAAGGTGGGGCCCTTACATCCCGAACACATCTGAGTTTCGTCAGTCCCGAGGCGGACCAGCAGGTGGAGGCACATAAGGACTAGTTTGGGAAGCTCCGTCTACCTGGAGCTGGAAGGCTTTTTCCCTGGTTTTCTTGGTGATGTTGCAGTTGCCCTGATGTCATGCACAAGTCCCGACATCTGCAATGTCCTTCCCACTTGCATCTGCCCTGGAGCTTGCCGAACCCCTGACCTACGTCCAAGGACAGTCAAGCCCAAGGCACCAACATGCAGCTGTACTCCCGGCCTCTGCCAAGAGTCAGCACATGCCGGGCCGTGTCCTCACCCTCTCCCCCGGAGAAGGTGAGCTGGCGTTGGATGCTCCAACCTTCCGCCCCCGGCTGGCCCTCCAGTGAGTGATGTAACAAACAGCTGTAGAAGTTTTGGTTTCCAGTTTACTCTGTTACACATCACATGATTGGGTGTTTTTCTTCAAGTGCCTGGTTCTTTTGGGATCTTTAGTATTAAGTGTTTGGTGGCTAGCAGCCCTGCCCTTCACCAGACTCCCACTGCAGCAGAGTACACTTGTTTTTGACTCTACGTACAAGGTTAAAGCAATAAGCTGTGAACCAACAGAGCCAGCAGACCTGGAAATTAAATCCACAACCACCACTTATACATTCTGGTATCTTGAGCAAGTTGCTTAACCTCCCTGTGCTCCCGGGACATACCTAAAAATGAGCTTCAGATCAGTGTGTCTTTCCTAGCCAAAAATCCTAAAATAATTTATAGAATAGTGGATGGTTGACAATCCACAACAAGGCTGTGTTTCCATTGAGGGAGTTGATGATGTCATAGAGACCGTGAGAGCAAAGCTCGAGAGGTCTCCATGGCATCATCAACTCCTGAGATGGAAACACAGACTTAGTTGTTATCCACTATTTTTTTATAGTATATGGTTTCCCTCAAAATGGAGACAAGGTTCATACCTTGTGTTGACACTCCTGCACTGGTCGTCACTCGAGTCCCCCAAGATACTAGTCCTCCTCATTGCAGTTATGCTGTTCCGATCACATCTCCGAATAAAGCAGTAGGGTACTAATCGCCGCGGTCCCACTCTACTTTTGCCATAACTGTGCCAGAGATGAAAAAAAAATGAACAAAAAAACCCCTGCAAATTGAGAGTTTGGATACACGGAGCTGATTATGGCAGTCCGTGTCCAAACTGTCTGCTCTCCCAACCGTTCGCTAACTGAATGCACCATTTTAGAATGTATTTTTTTAAACACTGCCTGTTTTCACCAATTAGGTAGGAACTCAAGGGGCAAAAGTTGTTGTACTATCGATGTGATGTCAGAATGATAGTACAACTTTTTTGACCTTTGAACTGTCCTACAACAGGATTTGGAAAACCATCTTTTTCCATCCACAATAAACCCTGACCATATACTATATAAATTTACTAACAAACATCCCTGCCAGTATTAAGTGGATTCCTGCACTATCTGAGGCATGGAAAAAGCAATCGTGTATGTGGGGTGAGGTGGTTACTGATGAACATAAAGATTTTTATGAGAAACATCAACACATGATTTTGCTTTCTGAACAACCGTCAACCATTGTACAAAATGTAACCATAATAATAACACTGCTGATGAATGTTCAAGCTGAAAAGATCTTCATGAAGGAAAAACTTGGGAGAGGCTGATGGCAATGGGTGGATTCAGGGCTGAAGGATAAGCCAGCATAATGACAAATTATAAGACAGGAAGTATTCTGAGGTATGGGGAGTACCAGGGCAACATCTAAGCAGTTCAAGCTAATATATAACCATTCTATAGATACAGAGATTTGATATATATAGATACATAGATTTGATGTATATAGATACAGAGATCTGATATATATAGATACAGAGATTTGATGTATATAGATAGATATTTGACGTATATAGATACAGAGATTTGATGTATATAGATACAGAGATTTGACGTATATAGATAAATAGATTTGATGTACATAGATACAGATATTTGATATATATAGATACAGAGATTTGATATCTATAGGTACAAAGATTTGACATATATAGATACAGAGATTTGATGTATATAGAGATTTGACGTATATAGATACAGAGATTTGATGTATATAGATACAGAGATTTGACGTATATAGATACAGAGATTTGATATATATAGATACAGAGATTTGGTGTATATAGATACAGAGATTTGATATATATAGACACAGAGATTTGATATATATGAACAGCTGCATGGATGTTTTAACGATTGGTATGAAGAACTCCAGTTGAACAAAACACTACACTAGTAAGGGGCCCTGCAGGGCAGTCAGTTGAATTTACCATAAAGTGAAAACAACACTCACTATTGTAAGGAATCACAAAGCAGCACAGTTTTATATTTACCAGTCCATGGGCCAAACCAGTGTCCTTACTGGCCAGCTCTCACCTTATCCACATCATAACCAGGAATGGCAGTAAAATGCTGAGGGGGTACTCATGGGATAACAAGAGCTTTGAAATGAGGTAGGAGACTGCCATGGGCAGTGAAAGAGAAGGTAGTGCTTGTGATGTCCTTGCTTTGTCATCTACTCCTTTCACTTAGGTTTTTTCTACATCTTGCCTCACCAATGGAAAATGCCATTTGTAGCAGTCTATCATCTGGAAATAATGTTGCTGTCCACTGCAACACCTGACATCCTGGACAGCTGGGAATTTTCAAACATGGAGAAGTTATTATGGTCGAACCCTATTCATCTCTGCTAACATCATTTTTTGCAATACCCAAAGGTTAAATGGCTTGAGTCCAACCCCTAATATGTCACAAACTGGTGGTACTGTAATTTTCACATGAGGATAACCAGATATAAATTTGTCATTCTTTTTTTGTCTTCTATTTTTGATCCCACTGCATGCTCCTCCTCAAGCCACTTACAACCCAGCCTCAACATCATTTACCTCCAGACATAGTCCTGCACAACTTGTAACCCCCCCATTCCTTCCCCAAAGAACACATATCTTGCTGAGCCAATCAACTACATGCAACATGGTCTGAGTGCACTGAACTGTCATGCTGAGAGCATCGGGGGCACATTCCACATATTCACATTGTTATGGATCCTAAATGCTCTTTCAGTAATAGATCTCTGACCATCTTGCCACCCCAGCAGTGCCACACACGCAGCTCTTTGCAAGCCTCATGTGCAAACAGGCTCCCTGGCCTACCAAAAAAGGTCACTGTGACCATGGACTGTGGCACCAGCCTTCCTCAGACTGGGACATACTGCCTACGGCAGTGATACTCACAGTTCTGGCCATCAAGACAAATGCTCTTGGGTCCCCACCAGAACGCAGAGTAAAAGCTTGGGAGAGGAACCTGTTTCTACTGGGTCCCCTCAATCTGTTATCCTACTCCTTAAATGACAGACGTGCATACCGTAGGTCAACTAACCAAACAGTTTTATAAAGTAACCAATAATATATGTCCTATTTGGAACATCTTGTTTTCTCCATGAAACAGAAGTTACAAAAGGTTTTAAAAATATTTTGAACCAGTACAGCTGTATTTGTTTAAGTGTTTTCCATTAACTATGGTCTTGGTCTTGTGACCTCACAATAAGCTAGTTGGCATTAAAGGAAATCTCAGTGGATATTAAGGGAAATCCCTGCCAAATATAAGGTAAATATATATATATATATATATATATATATATATATATATATATAGATGGAGCGCCAGGTGCTTCATATGTGGCAACTATTGTGTATTCTTAAAAGGAACCCAGTAAGCTATAATAACATGACCTATGTGCACTGTTCACAGATCATCAGTCCAGTGTATAAGAAGATAAGAAAAGGAGCTGTCCAGTACCCAGGGGAACTTGGATGGAACCATGGTGTTGTGATCAGTAAAGGCCCGCTGATTACCATGCTGTCAAAAAAATGGCATTGGAGAGAGCCTGGAGGATGCCGAAAAAAACCCCTGGAACTAAATGAAACAAATGAAACTAGTCAAACTATATATAAATGATAAATCCATCTGAAAGAAAACGTTTTCTAATTTTTTTAAGCCGCTGTACAGTTTTAACTTTATATCCTCCTTTTTTTATAATAAAAGTTCTGTTACACTGTAGTAAAGCTTATTTTGGGTTGCAGAACCATGTGGGAAGTTATGTTTCATATTATTTCATGAAAATTCTGATACGGTGCAATTCTTCTGGCCAGCTTTTCACAGCAATAAACACTGCAGGCCTCCTTTGAAAACACTGCAGGCTCATCCACTGGATTCTGTTTTCAAAACCTGTGTTTTGCAGCTCTGGAGAAGGACTTAGTGTTGTACTTATACTTTTCTATACAGGGACTTTTGTAGTTAACAACATAAGCAGTTAGCAGCTAATTTCTATTTTTGTGACTGTTTTCTGCTTCAGTTAACCAAATCAAGGTAGTGGTAAACCACCGAACATCGAGTTCTCCGTGCTGCTGACCTTGGTGCCTTACTATTGAAGTTTAATGTTAGGAACAAAATGTGAACGGTATAGTACATGTTAAATCACAACTTTAAGTAAACTCAATTATTCACAGTCAGCATCTTTGCAGAAATGAGCCAACAGCACTGTATACACGAACATAATCAGATATCTTGTAAGTTATAAAACTTGCTGGTGTTCTGTCCTGATCTGGGGTCATGTTTTAGGCCTTGTAGAATGTTTCTAAAAAATGTAGAATCTGTGTCACAGCACGGTTGTCAGAACATCCACACTGAGTTCTCAGGCATGATTGTGGTACCAGCGCAAAGCACTGTGGGTACCGCAGTGCATGCTGGGATACTAGCAGTCAGATATTAGTGCAGATTGTGGTAAAATGAACAACATTTGAATCAGGAGATAAGGCACATACATAATGTATTTTTTCCTTTTTCCAATAGACATAAACAAGTTTTGTTTCACGTAGGTTGCCTTAAGCTGTGTTACAGCCCAGATAACACTGCTGTCAACACGAGTTACAGCAAATGTGTTTGTCTACAACCATGTTCAAGCCTAGCCCCCAATAGGGTTGGAGCATGGTTTTGGAACACAGATTGTAATATGATTTTAACTGTGCTACTGTGAATATATGTTTATATGTACAGTTACTGTATTTCTTATGGTTATAAGAGTGTGCTCCTGAGTTCTATGGGTGAGAGAACTGCAAAACACTGTTGAGCAGTTCTGTCACACAAAGGACTTGAGAAGACAACTGTACATATAAATAGATTATAAATCATGTTAAACACCTTTGTTTAAAAAAAATGTTTTTATTTAAAATCAAACTGTTTTATTTTACAGAACATTACAGAATCACCTCTGCTGGAAATGGATTGTGCCAACTCAACTTAGAACTTAAGAATTTTAGAACTATGTGCATGAGACATCCTCTTATAGTTATGAGTACCTGGAATTGCAGAAATAATCCTGATTGGCTAAGAATGATCTCATGAGTTATAATACCCTTTTAAACCATTTTACCAGAGTTAAAATGGTTTAAAAGACCTATTGTGTGCAGGGCCTTAGAGTGAACCTTTGTTTTCTGTATGCAGATCTGAATGCCAGGTGTGGCCACCCATGATTCCAGCTTATCTTTCCAAGCTCCTCTATGTGTTGCCACCTTTTACATGGCTATTTTTCAGTAGCCTGTGACATGGGCGACTGCGACTGAGTGAACCACAAAATGGTGACTCAATCATGGAGCATGTCATGGTGGCTACCGACGAGGTAGGGTGACTGGATGGGGTGGGTTCGCACATGTAGTGACAGGATGTTGCCATACCTCTCAACTGTCCCTGATTTTCAGGGATGTCCCTGATTTTGCCTCAAAATTTTACTCTGTCCCTCCTAAAAATTGTGTTTCTGTGACCAAACAGTGGGGGTTATAAGCACAAAATAATGTTAAACATTAAAGTTACAGACTTGTTCTTACTTAGAAAATGCATTTTATACTAAGCCCCTTATTCTACCAGCTTCCTGAGCTGATATCTCCAATTTTGAACAAGTGTCCCTGATTTTGGTCCTTTGTCCCTGATTATTTTAAGTCTTGTCCCTGATTTATGAGGAAGGAGGTTGAGAGGTATGGATGTTGCTACATGTAAGCGTGTGCAGCAGAGGTGGGAGTGAGCATGCTCAGTGAGAGGCAGGAGAGGTTTTGAGGGGTGGTGCCACAGTGGGCTGCCAAGCTGGCCCTGTGGCATGGTGGGTTGGTTTGCAGCTTGGGTGGACAGGGTACTGGGTTTGGGTCTGGGTGCAGGTATGTTTTTGTTGAGCCCAGTCTGCATTTTTTTTTAACATTTTGCACCTCCCGACATCCACCCCCTTGGAGCTATGAATCCTTAAGTAGGGAAGTGCGAGGGCAAAGCTCCCTGTGGAGGGGTGCAGGAGGCACAGCCCCCCACATAAAACGTTAAAAATGTAAATCCCTGGTGACGTTTTGCTGTGCACTGGGGAGTCACAGTGCAGAAACTGATTTTTGGCATGGCGACTTCACCGTAATGGCGATCGTCTTTTGGAGGACATTGTTATGACATAGAACCCTATTTTTCTGAGGGAGGGGGGACTTTGCACAGCCAGTAGTGGGTGACAAAATTAAAAAATTCCATTTTGCACACTTTACATGAACAGACCAAAATGTATTCTAAATTTCACAAATTACTGCAGTGTATATCAACTGCGTAATTTTCAAAGGGAACAAATGCACAATTTCACAAATCTTTTCTTAACAGATATAAACATGGAATCCTGTGGTTTTACAATTTTTTCTAAACTGCTGACATCTGAATGAAAGAAATCGCATGATCCTCAGATGAGGTTTCTAGAATTCAGTGTATTTTTTTGAACAATTTGTTGAAACAATGTATTCCGAAAAAGATCTGAGTCTGTTTTTAAGATGTTTGCACTGTGGCCGGGGACTACATCTTGTGTGCAACTTGCTGGTGCAAGGAAAAAATAAAGACCTTTGCCAGTGACCTGCCTACAAACTGCTAGTTTTAAGAGCATATCTTCAGGTGTACTGATTTCCCTTTCTGTGCGCAGGCTACACCTGGCCTTACCATATGCAGCATGTGCACAAAACAAATATGGCCACAAGCTCTGATGGGTCACAAAATGGCACACATTCTAAAAACTGTGCACATGCAGTAGGAATTGCAGGTTCGTAACAGGACCTCCCAACTCAACTGTGCAACTATTGCTGTCATATGTGCTCATTTTTCAGGGTTTTAAAAATCTTAACAAAAAGTGTACAGTTTGAACAAATAGTGTTTTTTGGTTCAGAGGAGTGTCAAGTACTTTTTCTCATGATTCCTGGAAGTTGCTCACTGACAATCTGTTCAGTCAAGAGACAGCATTTGGAGGAGTCAGACCAATCTCAGGATAGCTCAGTCCCGAATCCAAAATCTTTATAAAAACATGAGCTTCAGTATCATTTTGCCTAAACAGCTAGGACCTGATCCCTGGTAGTTTATTTACTAACTAAATGTTTAAGGTTTTTTGGACGTAGAGGGGGTGTTTAAGAAGTGTTCTTGTGTTATGTATTAAATATAACAGCCTAATTAGCATAATTAATGTTAGCCTATGAAGCCATTATTTTAGACAGCAATCTACATAGTGTAAGGCTATCACGATATCTCACAGTACAGAGACTGCCTGGGATTATGCTATTGGTCTATTTTAGACAGTGGTGTAAGCATCAGATGAAACCCTAGATTAATGAAACAGCATCAGTGTAAGGCTATCAGGCCGTCACACAATGTGCATGCTGCCTGGGATTATGCTGTCAGTCTGTTTTAAACAGCAGTATAAGCAACAGAGTAAAACCTACATGAGGCATAGCAGAGCCTAAAATGAGGCATCCTCAGAAGGAGACTTGTGAGCATGTACAACAGTGACGATATTGGAACTAAATCCATAACCAGGTTGCTGGTCCTTTTCATCATCATCTTCCACATCCAGGAGGACATGATTGTACTCCTCTCTCTCATCCTCAGGATGAGGAATGGTTGGAGGGACATTGGGGGTCACAGGGTGCTGGGGCAATGGAGGGAGTGCTACAGTGGGAGGGACCACAGACTCAGAGTCACCCATAGCCGATGTTGATGGGAGAGAAGATAAAGGCTGTGCCATTGACACCATAATCATGAAAGGCAGGGAAGTAACAGCCTCTGAAGTAGTACAGAGAAGTAGCCAGCACAACAGTGCTAGTGTTAATGGCGCCAACCTGTGGAGTCAACATAGAAAGTGATGCCGTGGACAGTGCCTATTGATGATAGGTGCTGATAATGGAAAGAGGCACTTGTTTAAACAAGAAAGGCACACTAAGTCAAAGCTTGTTACCAGGTGCAACCTGAGAGCACAAGGAAGTTAAGCGACTTGCTCAGGGTCACACAGTATGTAAGTTGGGGCTGTGGGATTCAAACCTAGGTCTCTAGGTTTGCAGCTCAGTGCCCTAAACCACAGCGCTATACTGCCTCAATGCAGTAACACCAACAATGGCAGAGCCAAAGCCTGCACCACACCTTTGTGTCAGAAAGATGTTCGAGCCAGCAACAGAGACTAAGTGGTCTGAGACTTACCATTACTGGGAATCAGAAGTGGTCTGGATCAGGAGGAAGACTTAAATTGTTTGGGGTGATGCTCCATTGAAGAGGACTTTTTTTTTTATCTATCCTTCAA
Source organism: Neoceratodus forsteri (assembly GCA_016271365.2). Classification (NCBI taxonomy): domain Eukaryota; kingdom Metazoa; phylum Chordata; order Ceratodontiformes; family Ceratodontidae; genus Neoceratodus; species Neoceratodus forsteri. The sequence continues at coordinate 1,101,852,607 of CM057450.1, read as the reverse complement.
TGTATAGCATTTTTCTGTGAAGGCAACAATATGACAGCCCATATGTGGAGGGAGATGTCCTCAAAGATCTTCAGAACTAACTTGTGGTTATGCCACTGAAGAGTTATGGGTTTTACCACTCACTAGCAGAAATAAATGTGTTATTTCACTGCAATCCCTTATGTATTCCCTATATTTGTATTTTATATTTTTTTGGGCTGGGAAAGGCAAACTGAGCTGAAGCTCATTTCCAGTTGTGTCTGCCATCAATGCATAGGTCAGGAAGCATCGGAAAACCAGGAGAAGTTACAAAATTCACAAGTAGCATTGTATTATTAACAATAGCAATACAATAAAAAATAAAACCATGGAAGATAGCTCTTGATACAGGCAGCATCTGAGAGTCTCTTTAAAAATGTCCAGCTCTATCTTTCAACAAAAACATTGTTCGCTTTTTGTAAGTTGTTTTTCCCTAGCAATTAAATTCTGCATCCTGTTCTTGTAAATTTCGTCACCTGTGTGCCACAAAATGTATTAAGACTTTATCAGTTTCTTTCCTGTGATTAGCCTGAAGAGTGCATTAGTCATCTTAACAGGTGTAACCAATCAAGACATCCTTTGCCAGGGCTGATTTCCTGCTGATAATTCTGCAAACAAGATTGTGGAGGTTAAAATGCATCTCAAGGTTAACTCCCTGTGCTCCAGATAAACCCAAATAGCTGTCTGTAATATTTCATTTATTGAACTCTAGGATTACATTACCTTTGAGCAGGAATAGCTCACTTATAAAGGTTCCACATCATTAAGGAGGATAACAAACATACAAAGATCAAAACAGTTACACGGTATCCAATAACACAGAGAAGGCAGAAGTATAACTATAACAATGATTCATGAGGAGAGACTACTTGTGACTGAGAACTATGCAGCATTCTAAGGTAAACTATTCAGAAGAGCACAGGTGGCATGAAGACAGTATGGGGTAGATCCAGGAAGAGTAGGCAGGCTGGAGGGCCATTGTCATTGTGGGAGGAGGGAAAGAGAAGTGCTGAGGTCGGTAGTGAAAAGTGGACAGGGGGCAGAGTAGTGCCAGTTTGGGGGTGAGGGTATGTGTGGTAGGGTGGGGGGGAGAAGTGGGGTGAAGGAGGAAGGGGTGGGAAAGTGCAAACAAGGTGACTGCAGTAGCAATTAGCTAGTTGTGGAAGAGCATTGTGAACCAACTGGCATGCATAGGGACGTGGTCCCCTTAGGAGAAACAGTCACAGCTACTGATAGAGGTGAGGTGCTTCCATTTGAAGGTGTGAAGTTTGGGAATTTTCAGGATTTCTCTGTTGTGCACATTATACCAATGAGGTGCCCAATGGGTGAACGACCTCTGTCCCATGTAGCTCTGACATCTGGGGACCTGAAAGGTTTGATAACTAGAGCTTTGGGTATGCTTGGAGCCACAGCGGGCATTTAAGAGGTTTTCAACACCTGGTGGCATGAGACCAAGGAGCACCTTTTTGGTTAACAGACAGGTCTGATATTGGATCCTGCTAAGGAGCGGAAGCCACCCAGCCTGGGCATACAGGTCACAGGTGTGAGTTAGATGGGCAGCACCCTTAAGATGTCTACAGGCTTTGTTGAGAGCCACAGTTATCCTGCAGAGGGCAGTGGGGGAAGCAGAGCCATATATGGCCAGACCATAGTTGATGATGGGGGTGACAGAGCTATGAATTGCCAGTCTAAGGGCATCTGCAGTCATGCTGTGCTTATGTCTGTGTAGTAAGCCAATCTGAATATTAACAGCCTTTGCAACATAATCAATGTGTTGTGAAGTGGAGAGGAAGCTGTCCAATGTAATGCCAAGATATTTAAACTGCATGACCCGTTCAAGCGGGACACCAGAGCAGTTCCTGATGGTGAGGGAATGGGATTTGTGTTTGCTACGTGCACTGCTGAATAACAGAACCTTAGTTTTGCTGTAGTTCAGGATCAGTTTGTGGGAGCTGAATCACTCTTCAACACGCTCAAAGTCAAGCTGTAGATGATGCTCAAGGAGTTTAGTGTCATGGTGACTGGTGTAGATGACAGCGTCATCTGTATAGAGCAGTATTTTCTGGTGGCAGGCGTTAGGAAGGTTGTTCAGGAAAAGACTAAAAAGTAGAGGTCCCAAGATGGAGTCCTGAGGTACGCCGGAGAAGACCGGCTTTCGTTCCGAGTGACATTGGCAATCCTTACTTGCTGGATCCGACCCTCCAGATAACTTTTGAACCAGAGTAGTGCATCATTGGAGAGCCCAATAGAGGACAGTTGTCTGAGTAGGAGCGGGTGGTTAACAGTATCGAAAGCTTTTGTTAGGTCAATGAAAGCCGAACCCACAGAGTTTCCCTGATCCAATGAAGTGTGGATGAAATCTATAACTTCCAGAAGGGCAGTGGTGGTGCTGTGCCCTTTTCTAAATCCATGCTGTTGTGGACATTGGATTTCATATTTTTCCAGAAATTCAACTAGCTGGTCCGACACAATGCATTCCAATGCTTTGGATAAACGAGGGAGGATGGAGATAGGTCTGTAGTTGGTGTGCAGTGCTCTATCTCCACTTTTGTGAACAGGTGTTATAAGTGCCTGTTTCCAAAGTAAGGTGAACTGTGCCAACCTTAGTGAAAGGCTCAAGATCTTTGTAATAGGTACAAGGATTTCTTCTAGGATGAGTGCAACCAACTTCAGGTCAAGGGAATCACAGCTGAGTCTAGGTTTACAGATGGCCTTGTGAATGTAGGATCTGGCCAAATGCAGTGGAACCTCTTTGAAGTAGAACTGCGGGATGGGGTGTAATATATATATATATATATATTTGCAAACCAAAGGATCCCAGTTTCACATACAGATTCATATGTATTTTTTTAACCATAGAGAAGCAAGGGAAGAAAGAAAAAATAGAAATAGCAAGTGAAGGAAGGGAGAAAACAGGAGAAATTGTGGGACTGTTGGAGTGGCCAATTCTTAGGTGCCACAAGGAAAACTTGATTGTGCAAGCAGTCAAGCAAGAGCAGACAGGTGACAAAATAGGAAAGGACAGAACAGATCTCTGCCTTTAACTCTCTCTGCATAACAAATGGGACGGGGCCTTATACCAATCCTGTCACAGTGTCCAAAGAGCACTGGGAGGTTAAGAGGATTTTTCAGGGTCACACAGTAAGCAAGTGAGGTGGTGGGAATCCAACTCAGGTCTGCTGGACAGCAAATCCTTTAATACTATGTAAACAGCCTTGCGTATGTGAACAATTCAGTGCAGCTCCAGCTAACACATTTCCAGCTAAGTTAGGGTGACTGGGTCCCACCCACACAGTTTTACCCAGAAAACACTTTTGCTCCTCCAAAGTGTTTTCCCACTTCAGTCTAACCTGAGCTCAGGACTTACAGTAAGAGGTTAAATTATCTGTCTCTGAATATGCTGGCCTTTTATTTCTTTAATTTATATCCATGTAAACTAAACTAAACTAAATCAGGAGTTTTTATCACATAACAGTGTACAAATTCAAAAAAGGTGGTACCAGCAAGGTCATCAATGAAGGTGCTATATAACAGTAACAATATAAAATTGGGTTTGCCTGATCTTTATTGCTCCCATTAATAGTGCAAAACAAAGTTTCCAATTCAGTCTACATTCATAAGATACTGGGAGTTGGACATTCCCCATAAAACATCTGGCAGGGGCACCAGTTTCCCTACAACCCTACCAGTTCCCCTACAACTGTTACATCCGCCTCCTAACGAGGTTCACACTAAATGCACTTTTTCAAAGGATGACCTCCTCTGCTAGGAGGTCTGGATTTATCGAGCACTCTTAAAGGGACACCTCCAATCTATTCCAAAGCTAGCATATATAAATAAATATTACTCAGTGGTGTTTACTGAATAAACAGTGCAAACAAATAATTTAAAAATGGGATTCAGCAGCAAAGCTATACAGTCTACAGACATCCCTCATAGAGCTAGTGCTCATGTACAATAGTAGCAATCCCATGGCTTTTCTAAAAGTACAAAAGTTAAATTGCCAAACACATAAAATCACATAAGAGGATATTTCTTACAAGACAAAAACAGTGATGTACATCTACTATGGAAATGTATGTCTCAACGACTTGCTGTGACATCACCGCCTACATGGCAGCCTAATCCATGGAGCTCTGTCAGGGTATTAATCTTCCATCCCAATCCAAGCCTTTCTACCAGCCATCCTGATTTGCAAATTTTCCCTCAATGACTGGACTGTGTCCACAAGACAGCAGCTGAAAGAAACGCTGGCAACCATGAGCAGCAAACAGAAGAAAATGAAAATGGCCAAGCAGACCCGTAGCTGGAGCAGTTTGCTTTCATGCTGCTTTCCCTCCCTGCCTCCCACCAGCGAGGTGGACGAGGAAGAATTTATAATAACTTTCAAAAGGCTTTGCACACAGCTACAGAATCTCACAGAAACCCTGAGCCATTTGAAAACCATGGCGGCTGATGATCGGAGGGACATCCATGTCCTAAAAACAAGAACCGGGACTGTAGAGACTCCCTTGAGTCAATATACCTTGACTACAGTTGTTGACAACTCAACTCTCCTCTCTTTATATCACCACAGCTTAGAGGTGGAGCAGCACCTGGACAACATGGAGAACTGCAACAAGGTGCAATAATATCTATCTGCTGGTCTCAGAGAAAGTAGAAATGGGGGACATGATCAAATTCACTGAGGGCCTTTTGAAAGAAATCTTAGATATACTCCACCTAAAGGGCTACAGATCATCTGAGCTGACCATGCTCTAGAGCCCCCCTCCCAGATCCCAAAGTCCTTCCTCACTCTCTTATCATGGCCTTCCTGGATTTAAGAATGAAGAAGGAAATCCTCTGAGCAGCCTGGTGGAAAAAGAAGTATTCTTTGACAATCACAGACTGGACCTTGATCACCATTTTGTACTGGCCACTGTGCAGTGCCTGCATCAGGTCCCTCTTGGTCCAACAAGCCCTAAAACAAAAGGAACTCCTAGTCAGAATGGAATACCTGGCCAAACTTAAAAGACACCATAGAGAATGGCAGTTGCCATTTTGCTGACCTAAAAGAAGTGGCAGACTCTGCCGAGCAACAGGACATTGATGTGGAAAATGTGCTGAAACCCTTTAAACTTAAAGAAATGCAGAGCCAAACCTGGAGGAACCAACAAAAACCCATATCTTCCTGAGCCAAGAAGAACTATAACAAAATATGGGACGCTATCTCCACTGATGCCTCAGACTATAATCCAGGATCCAGTGTACCTCAGTCTTGCACCTTACCTGAATGCTCCACTCCACAGTACCCTGGCTGATGAGCTGATCGTGCTCTTTCATACAGCTACATGGTCTGTATTCTGCAGCATGCTGCAAACTTCAGGATGTCACTAGCTACCTAGATCCAGGACTTTTACCCTGGCCCTCTAAACTGACTTTTTTCTGCCGGATGATCATTAATTGAACTACCAGACCATGGTGCTGTCAGCAGTGAGTGTATTGGGGCTGGTGGGTGAGGGAGATGTGGAGCCCAGAATGGCTTGCTGCAGGCTGGAGAAGAATGCCATACAACCTACAAGATGTGATAGTTTCTGTGGGAACAGACAGCACAGCTGCAGACAGCTGACATTGGGGGGGAATATGGGCGAGGATCAGTTGACACACCACCACTGGTGGGTTGGGAGTATGCAGAGGCTCTCCATAGACAAGTGGTGCAGACATGGCCTTATTTATGACCATGGTCTGCATGGACAGCACCAGTAACTGAACGACAGCCACAACAGGCTTAGCAAGTATTAGCAATTACACAGACTTATAAACAACATATGGCTCCATGTGGCCTAGAAGACGAGGTGGGGAGGGCAGGTCTGTCTCACCCCTTCCTGCAGAAGGCACACATTCTCTCACTGTATATGTTTTAATATTCCAGCCTGCAAATCAGCCTGTTTTATGACAGCCTGGATGCCACCTTAGTACCGATGATCCTTGAAACATAGAAACATAGACTTTGACGGCAGATAAGGACCACTTGGCCCACCCAGTCTGCCCACTTCCCTACCTACTGGATAAGCTGCAGATTCTAGTTAACCAACAGCCTACTTCCTGCAACCCCCAACTATAATTGCCTTGTGTCTGTCCCTTGCATTTGTCTGCTCTCCCCCAGTCCCCTCTGCCCACATGACTGTCAATGTCCCAGTGCAGTACATGCAAGATGCCTTATGTGAGCTTGTCTCCCCAGTCTTGGCTGTCTGCCCTTTCCCTGGCAGTAATATACAAGGCCTTTAAGGGGACTTATAGAGGTTCCCACCCTTTTTTATTATAATGTTTTCTGGACTGCTACTCCTCCGCTTGCTCAACGGACTCACCTGCTCCATAACATTTTAATAATAAGCCCTCCATTAAAGCTTTGACCTACCAAAATTTCCACCTCTGCCTCATATTGTAAGGGTTTCAGACTATCAAGCATCTCAGAATTTGGCTCTATTTGGCCATGTTTGCCTTAACACCACCCTTTCAGTAATACCTATTAGATTTACCACTGAAGTGGAGCTTCCTACAATTGGAAAAACTGACAACCTTCCACATCACTCATAGAGGTGGATTGGGTACAACACCTTGAAGCATTTACACCATTTTGTTTGTTGAAATTATTTTTATTACTGTAATGTTGTTCTGTTTTGGCATCACTGGTCACTGCCTGTTGCAGACCTTGCAAGTTATAGTAAAAGTAGCACAATTGTCTCTCAAGATAAATACACATACCCCAGATTCTGTTTAAGTTAATGGCTGATTTATTACTTCATATAGCCAGCCCGGTGGTGTTGAGGTTTGAGGCGCTGGATGCCACACCTCGCGCCATGCCGGTGACCTGGGTTCAGGAGCGGACCCGGGCCACTGGGGGTCGGGAGGGAAGGGATTGAACGTCTGTAGGACTGCTCCCCCTCCCGTGAAGAGATACAGGGTTTGCGCCACTCCTGGGTGGGTCCTAGTGGTGGCTGGGGGGAGTGCCAGGAACATGTGGTGCAGGCAGATGGGGTGGAGCATCGGCGGATGTCAGCACATCAATGCCAGAGATGTCATTGCATGTCCGTGCTCCGAGGGGGCAACCATTAAGAAAAATCCCTGGTGGACCAGGAAGACGAAGAGGGCTCCAGGGACCAAACCCACATGCCTAGCACTGGATCATCTCTCCTCTGGGACCCCCATAGTGCCAACCAGGACCTACCCTCTAATTACAGATAGGTCACCAAGTAGATGGGCAGACCCTCCCCCTTGGGGGGTGATCTGGGGGGCTGGAGGGTCCTGGGATGGGGGATGCCCAGGGAAGAGAGGTCTCAGGTGGAGAGTAGAGGCTAGGTCGAGAAAGCACCTTGTAGAGATGCCCTTGCCAAACCAGAGCAGTAAAAAAAAAAAAAGTAAAAAAAAATTACTATTTCATATAATGTAAAGGGCATCAGTAACCCTACTAAATGTACCAGGATCCTGCAGGAATTGAACAGACAGAAAACAACAGTTGATTTCCTGCACATACATGGGTGTGAAAGGTATATTCCTCAGCATCTGAGTTGCATCCCCATAGACAAGGTTCTGCCATCCTGGTCAGAAAAAAACACCCTGTTAGAGGTGGAAAGGGTGGACACTGATCCAGATAGTTGCTATGTCCACCTGGTTGGCTCAAACCATGGTCAGCCATGTGCCTTAATACATATATATGCACCTAACACAGAAGCCCCAGAGGGCAATTTTTTAAGAAAGTTATTGGTGACATGATAATAGATGCTAACAGTCTTATTGTGTCACGGGGGCATTTCAACACTATCATAAATCCCTAATGAGACAAGCCCAGGAGAGGAGACTCCACTACATCACTAGTAACCAATATTACCACCTGGCTCGCTTCACAGCTGTGTCTGGTACAGATCTGGTGATTCCTGCACCTATGGGTCAGGGATTATATGTACTCCCCTTGCCATGATAAATACTCTCAGATAGATATGTTCCTGGTCTCTGCCCTGTGTGTGCATCAGGTCCTAGCACGTGACATTAAGACACAGGCTACCAGGGACCATGTCCCTGTTCCTACACTTGTCCAAAATTCAGACTTTGAAAGAGGCTATGTGGTGACTAAATACTAGTTTGTTGTATGCCGAGGACTTTCCAGAGGTGGTCTGACAAAACATTAAACATGAAACATAATAAAAAGGCAGATACCCTTACTCCAATCTACTGGGATACTCTGAAGGCCAAAATATGAGGGAACATTATTCATTATGCAGTCGCACTAAAAGAAAATAAAAGAGTGGGTGACACAACAAATACCTCTAGAAAGTCAGATTGAGACTTGGTGTTTGAACATAGAATAGCAGTGGACCTAGCTGGCGCTGAGTGATGGGTGTTCACTTGGCATGCTGGCGACCCAGGTTTGTGCCACAAGCCCAGTTGTCAGGAGTGGAGACCAACAGGGAGTGAGTTTAGAGCATCCTATGGATGCCTCCCTCCTAGGGGGGTGGGTTTGTCTCAGGTCATTGTTAGGCAGCTCTTGGTGGTGGTTTACAGTCAGCATTCTTGGTGGTGTACAGCCTTGACATGCTGCTGAACCCCCCCCCCCACAGATGCTGCCGCGGACAGAACACTGTGTGGGAGGTGGGTGACTTGGGGAAGAAAGTGGAAAATGCCCGCTCAGCCAACTAGATGATGGCGGCCGGTTCCCCCACTCGCCACACAGCCCAGAAATGTCCAAGCCGATCCTTCACTGTGTGTGTGCTCTGTGTCAAAGGAATACTTCCAGGCAAAATCTCCCCCTGGGGCCCCACCCCTGAAGAGATATGTTGAGTCAACTGGAGCCATAGTACGGGGAATGGCAAAAATGGCAACAGGGATGGTTGGCAGGCTGGGGAAGTACTACAGTAGGTGGCCTGAAGAAGTGGCTGGCTGACTGTACGAGGGAGCATAAAGAAATAAGCAAAAAAAAAAAAGCATTGGACCGGACTGTAAAATTTAGGCTTGATCAAAGATGAAGAAAGTTAATGTGCTTGTTGGAAAATAAAATAGAGGGAGCATTAAGATATTCTAGGCAATGTGTTTATGAATACGGTAACAAGACATGGAGAACACTGGCCAACCAGATTCAGAAGCAGGTGGTGAACAGAGTAGTCTTGCAGTTATAAAACCCGCGATTTAGGAATATTGACACCCAGCATATAAAAATACAAGAGTTACTTGCAGTCTTTTATGACTGTCTATGCTGCAGACAAAGAGGTGTACATAGATAAATTATCCCTTCCCCATGCAGGGGTTCTAGCCCAAGACAAACTGAATTCACCCATCACCTACCAGGTCATACTTGATAAAATTAATTCTTTAAAGAATAATAAGGCCTCTAGGTTAGATGGCTACCCTGCCGAATATTATAACCATTTAGGGAAGAACTAACACCACATGTAACCGAGGTCTGCAATGCACTATTTTTTTTTTGTTCTGCACTATTGATTTATGCTCCTTTGGCCAAGGCAGAGCTTCCTTCTGCTGGCCTTACAACTCCCCCCCTCCAGCATCCACAATCCCCTGGCTTATCTGGTGGCTTAATCCCCCATGGATCTTCCCCCCATGGTGTGATCAGAAAGGGAGGTCCATCCTCTCCCACAAACCACAATCCAGATCACCGTATGCTCCGGTGATGTAGCGGGTGGTGGTGCAGTGTGCAGGCGTCATATAGCTCAGTTGTCTCTTTCCTTTTTCCACCAGGGTTTTCTCCTGAACCTAAGATTGTGGCATGTGGTGGGCACATGCGTGTGGAGTTGTGAATGCACTCCTGGCCCACTTCCTTACCACCCTTCTGACATTACATCAGCCTCCCTCGTCTGTGCTCTGACACCTAGCCTCCACTAGGTGTCAACTTAGATGGGGACTGCTCATCACCTTGACCAGGGATAGGCAACCAGCCTGTCAGTGTGCACAGTCCTGATCTTGCCCTCTGCCCTACCCCCCACTGACCCCTGGCAACCCAAGCTCATAACCAAACTCAGGTTGCCAGCATGTTGCGAGGTAAGGAGCTGAATGGTGCCTCAGCCCAATCAGGCCAGCCCGCAGTGCACTCCTTATAGAAGGTAACCCTGCACCCCCCGCAGCCAAGCCCAGATCTCAGTACTTTTAAACCTAGGAAGGGCCCCCAGAATGTGAGTCTTACTGTCCAATCTTCTTATTAAATACAGATCTAAACATGTTTTACAGGGGTGCTGGCAGACCACCTCCAAGATTGCATTTCTCAGTTAGTACACTGTAATCAGACAGGCTTTATTCAGGGGTGTTTTCTTCCAGATAATATTTGCTGAAAGTTGAGCATCATCACAGCACAATGGAATAGAGGGGCCTTCCAGCTAATCATTAGTATGGACACTGAGAAGGTGTTTGATAGGGTCAACTGGGCCTTTTTGATTCTAGGTATTGCAGAGATTTCAAATCAGACCCCAGTTCACTGGTAGAGTGTCCACTCTACATGCCAGTCCTGAAGCCGCTGTTTGAGTCAATGGACATTTGTCCCAATGTTTTTAATCAGGGAAGGGCATCTGCCAGGGTTTCCTGTTGTCCCCCCTTTTATTTGCCCTTAGCTTAGAGCACCCAGTGATAGATGTCAGGTTAAAGCAGAATATAAAGGGAGTAATGGCAGGAGGGATGGACCAAAATTAGCTTTGTACATAGATGATTACCAATTTTTTCTAGGGGGACACTGGCTTTCCCATGCAACCTCTATTGGCCATTTTCCAGTCCTCTGGCACAATAGTAGGCTATAACACTTGCCTTTAGAAATATGAAGCCATGATCCTTAATGACACTCCCCCCCCCCGGTGGAGTTCAGGAGAAGTTTCCCATTTTGTGGGCCCCTCATAAAACTTTCAAATACTTACAAGTCTGTATCTCAGCAGACATCTCCATCCTATCCAGGACCCAAGGCAGCATGGATTCACAGCGGGAAGGTCATGTCAGACGAATCTAATAGATTTCTTTGACTGGGTGACCAAAGTAGTAGATCAGGGAGGGGCTGTGGACATGGCCTACCTAGACTTTAGCAAGGCATTTGACACAGTCCCACACAAAAGATTAATAAACAAAATAACCAGCCTGGGAGTGGGTCCCAGGGTGGTAGCCTAGGTAAAAAATTGGCTGAACAACAGGACACAGAAGGTAATAGTAAATGGAGTCCACTCTGAAGAAAGGTGGGTTACTAGCGGGGTACTGCAGGGTTCAGTACTGGGTCCGGTCCTTTTTAATTTCTTTATAGGTGACATTGTGGAGGGACTGGAAGGAAATGTATGCCTCTTTGCAGACACCACAAAGATCTGCAACAGGGTTGATACACAAGGGGGTGGAAAGGATGAGAAGGGACCTGGCAAGGTTGGAGGAATGGTCAAATGTATGGCAGCTTAGATTCAATGCAATGAAGTGAAAAGTAATGCACCTGGGAAACAAAAACCCAGGGGAAGAGTACACAATGGGGGGGGGGAGGTATTAACAACAACAAAAATGGAAAGGGACCTGGGGGTAGTCATATCAGATGACCTAAAGGTAAACAAACAATGTGAGAAGGCAGTAAGGATGGCTGGGGGGATACTGGGATGTATAGGAAGAGGCATCACCAGTAGAAAACAGGAAGTTGTTATCCCTTTGTACAGACAGTTGGTGAGACACCATCTGGAGTACTGCGTTCAGTTCTGGAGATCCCATCTCCACAAAGACACAGACAAGATGTAAGCAGTCCCGAGGAGGGCAACTAAAATGGTGCAGGGTCTGCAACAGAAGTCATACGAAGAGAGACTAAAGGAGTTTAACATGTATACCCTTGAGGAAAAGAGGGAGAGGGAGGACATGATAGAAGCTTTCAAGTACCTCAAGCGAATCAACAAAGTCCAAGAGTGTAGCATCTTTCAGAAAAAGAGTTGTGCAAGAACAAGGGGACACAATTTGAAGATGGGGGGATGGCTCAGGGGCAATGTGAGGAAGTATTTTTTTACAGAGAGGGTGGTGGACATATTGAATGACCTTCCTGAGGAGGTTGTGGGGTCAAAAACAGTGGGGGAATTCAAGAATGCATGGGACAGACATAAGGTAATTCTGGTGATGGGTTGGAAGAAGTAGGCTGTTGGTTAACTAGGATCTGCAGCTTATCCGATAGGTAGGGAAATGGGCAGACTAGGTTGGCCAAGCGGTCCTTATCTGTAGTCAAAGTCTATGTTTCTATTTTGTAATAATTATCAACCTCTCCTCCATGCAGTTAAAGCAGACTTTGCCAGATGGCTGCTACTATCCTTCTCATTTAAAATGAATGTTCTTGCTTCCCCCCCCAAACCCTCCCTACCAGGCACCCAAATTCTTTCTGAAATGAGCTCTTGAAAGAAGTCTTGAAATTTGTCTAAGCAGGGGCTAGGCCTAGACTTGCTGCATGGATTTTATACATACCCAAAGAAAACGGTAGCCTGCCTTGCTTCTGACAGTATTACCTAGCCACACAGGTTTGTACATGGGCAGAACAATGGGTGGAATCCAGATAGTACCCAATAGAAGAAGCAGAGTCTCCTCTGCATCCCATATGGACACTCCCGACAGCCATGCTTCCTTCAAGCATCTGGCATACCATGGGGAATCCTTGGATGAAACACACATTAAAACTTTAGATAAAATGCACTGGCTAACCCATATCCCCAATGATCTGTGGCTCCTGTCTCTAATCTGACACCATGACCCCTCCCTCTCAATAGACCCGGTTTATGATTATTGGGAACATCAGGGGGCTCACTCACTTTACACAGTGTATAGTCTCCCAGCACTGTCTCTTACTTGCGGCCTTACAAATTTGTTTCATCTGAGACAAGGAGACCATAATGGTTTTCACAAATTAGACATTTTATCCAGGAACCAGGAAACCTAGACAAAATAACTAGACTATGAAAAAACCTTTTCATCGGGTCATTACATTACGAGCAAAAATCTGATATATAGCTGCATTATTGTCTGTTAATTGATTCAGAAATCCCCCTTTTCTGAATCATATACATGTCCAATGGGAGGAGGAGAATGGCACCTAAATTTCTATTCGGCAAAGGGAAACCTACTTGGACAAAGGGTGGAAGGTGACAGCATGTCTGTCTCAGGGGGAGTTCAACTGGAAAATTTGAACAAGGTTTTTTAGACTCCCAATGGTCACTAAAGATTTTGGAACTACCTTCTCTGCAAACTGTTTGCACCAGTGTCAGGAGGTTGGCTCACACTTCCATATATTTTGGGGTGTACACTCTCCTTCTCCCATTTCGGCACCAAATTCCCCAGGTGGTATGTCATTTTAGGCATACGATTCATGGAGACCTTCACAGCGCTGATCACTGTTTTGGGTAGCAGCACTGAAATGTATAACTCTGAAAGGGTTATCCCAGGTACCTACACTGGAACAATGGAAAAGTAAAGTTACAGAACATGAAACCATGGAATGAATTACAGCTGACTAGCAGCTGCGTAGGAACAAATATTTAGCCATTTGAGTTACTTGGCATCACTATGCACCGGACATGATCACGAATGACAACCTAGAGAGTGCAGATACCCCTTGATGCCCTATGTATACGGCGGACATTTGCACTGCCTATTATAGGTGGGACTTTAATCGAACCCTTTCATTGCTGAGACTAGAGAGTTTTGTTTTAGAATTAACATGCTCACGTCACTGTTCTAGGCACTCAAAGGATCAAAACCACAGTGCTGTATGTTAACTGATACTGTTTTATGTTTACCTAGACCAAACATACTTTTCAGTATTTAATGTTGGTATGTTCCCCACTGGTGAAGGGGAAAATGCTCTGCCACGGTGTCGTTTTCATGCTGAAACTAAATAATCCTGAAGTAATGCATGTCTCAAAAATGAACCTTTCCAAAGGTACAGTGAGGTAGCATAATGAAATGTCAGACTGTCCTGATACTATCTCCTATTGTTTTGAAAGGCTTCAAACTTGTGCAAGTGACCAATAGGGCTACTTTGTTCATACTATATGGATGAAAATTACTGATACTCACAAAGAAGATACCTGCAAAATTTAAAGTGGCTGTTCACCTTTCTCCCAAGTATATGTCATTTCAGATGAACCACTCACTGGAAAAGCACACTTAGCAGTCTGACAGTGCAGAGGTAGGGCTATCACTCATGGCACAGGCAACCCGAGTACGGGAAGAAGCATAGGTTGTTGGGGGATAGCCAAGGGGAGAAGAGGATGCTCTCCTCTGGGGCGGGAGGGCCACCATCCTTGCTGCAATACTGCCACCTGGGTGACCACATGTGGTAGCGTATGTGAGGACGCAGAGTGGGCTATAGAAGATATCTGTATGGGACCCATGCTGTACATGCAATGCATAAGGACATGCACTGATCCTCCATGCATTTCAATGACTTCTGGGGGGGGGGGAATGGAAAACGTGGCCCCAATCCTGGCTTCCAGGAGGCCCTGCTATATCTAGGATGGTCCCCACTGCCTCATCCATTACCAGGTGCTTGACTCGATCAAGGGTTATATCTCCCCACCCCATACCATCTGCGGGTAAAGAGAGGCTCCTTGGGACAGGCCGGGGAGGTGCAGAGGGGCTCCAGGGAGAGCCAGCGCTGGACTGAAGGGACATAAAAAGAAAATAAAAAAAAGCACACTTGGCAAAAACCTGTTAGGAGTCGATTCTAATGGCTTATGGGGAACTGGTGTTCCTGTGTGGCACTGTGTGGGGATTATTCAACTCTCTGTATCACATGGATGTGGACTGAATTGGAAACTTTGCTGTGTTGTGCCATTAAAGAGAACCACAAAGATCAGGTAAACACTGATTTTGTCTCTTTACTGTTATACTGGAACTTCATTTGCATTCTTGCTGGTGCCATCTTCTTGTTTGTGTGCATGAGCAAGGTAAACATGTTGGTACCACTCTGGCAATGTAAGAGCTGGGGAGGTATGTGCTTTAAGTAGCCAATGCAGCTAAACCTGCAGGAAGTGTGTGCGTCAATACCTAATCCTGACAAGGCTTCCACTGACATTGCTTTGATGGCTGATGGCAAAGACTTCTCACATATGAAATGATGTAGCCATACCTATCACAGTGTGGCTGCATCCGTTCAAACTGCCACCATCAGGCAATGATTCACAGTCTCTCATCCATCCGACCCAGCTTTGAGTCCTCCCTCTGGGCTCTGTCTCTGTCTCCTCTCCGTTTCCAACACTAACTGCTGTTCCCATGTCTCAGCTTGTTGTCTCCTCCTTCCATGTCTCTCCTCCCCATTTCAAATAAAAAATGCTGCTCACACAGCTTAGCTTTTTCTCTCCCTCCTGATTCTCTATCTCCCCAACCTTTTCAAAGAAAAATGCTGCTCCTGTGGCTCAGCTGTTTCTTCCCCAACACTCTGCCCCCCAATTTCAAACAAAACTACCACCCTTGGCTCAGCTGCTTCTCTCACCCCTTCCTCTCTTTTCCTCCCTCCCATTAACATTACCCTCCCAATACCATATGACATCAGAGTGCACACTCCCAGTGCCACCAAATGACGCACTGACACTGGGGCACCCAATTCCCAGTGTTGGCACCTGCAAGGGAAAAAAAGGTCTCTCATCATCCTCTTAATGTTTTTCAAACCTGACAAAAAAGGTCCCTTGTTATCTTACAGGGGAACTGGCAGTAATAAGAGCCTCACAGCCAAGTGTGAGACTTACCCCTATTTGCACTTTGTGTAAAACATTTTTGTACTTACTGTTTACTGCAGTGTAGCAGACTGTTAATAGGTTAATTTAGCTGACTTCTAAGATGCCATTTCCTATAACCAGAAATTCCAGAATCCCTTGCAGCTGACATCAGAGGGGGGTTGCAGAACTGGGAGATTCAATAGCTTGCAGTACACGTTAAAGATTTTGTAGGCTAAAATCAGATGTTTGCTGGTCCTGCTTTTCTTCTTCAAGTCTATCTCTTGCAGCAGGCCATAACACATGGGATAGCCAGCCATAGGCCTCACTTTCTCCTGATGATTTCCCAGCAGTCTCTTCCAGGGGCCTCCCCTTCCTGTCACCTGATGTGCTCTTGCACATGTATAAAAGGGGAGGCCCCTGATATTCATCAGTTCTTCTCAAACTGTGACCGAGTTCCCATCAAGTTCTCCTTCAGAGTACCAGCTTTCTCCAGTCTGTAAATGATGAGTTCTACAAGTCGCCCAAGACATTCATCCACTGATGTCTTTGGAAACCTTGTTTCAAAAGTGTTCCTGCGGTCAGAGAATTGCATCAGAGGACCTCCATAATATGTGTGTGTGTTCTGTGCCTGGGTCTGGAGCACAACACCAGGGAGTGTATCCTCTGTGAACGGTTCAACAAGGCCACCAAGTGCTGAAGGCTCCAGCAGCTAAGGGAGTACCTCATGGAGCAAAAGGTAGCCCTTTTGGAGCACCAGCAATGCTCCACTGCAGGGAAGTCTTTGACATCTTCCTTGGGGTCTCAGAGGGGTGAACCCTCATCATTGATGGAGCATGGGGCCAGGAGAAAATATTCTTCTAAGACCAAAAATGTTTCCCCCACACCTCCATCTTCATTGTTGAAGGCCTTGAGCTCCACAAAGGTAAGTAGGAGGGCTCCCACTGATATACCACCACCTTCTCCAACATCGACGGCAGTGGGCCCCTCCATCGATGACTGCAGTTGTGCTGCAGCTTCCACCACTGCCTCAGCCAACTTGTGTTGTCAGCCATCATCGCATCTGCTCCAATGGTCCTTCCATCAGCAGGGCGTTCCCTGGTCCTCGTGTTGATGGTGCACTCTAGCTGCTCCTCGGCTACTCCATCAATGATGCTCCCATCAACAGCCTATTCTGGCTGCTCCTCTTCGACGGTGGACCCTTTGGCTTCTGTTTCATTCTCGTTGATGATTCTCCCATTGATGGGACTTACCTGTCTGCCTCTCCCGTCGTTAGCATCCCCATTGACGATCATGGCACCACCTCAAATGGCTTGGGGGACATCTTCTTTTGGTGATCCCTCTTCCTGTATTCTGGGGTCTTATGTTCACCCCACCGTACCACCGAGCCAGATGGATCCTTTATCATTGGCTATCCCCTCTGTGATGCCCATCCAGTCCATGGCCTCTCCCTCTTCAGGGAGTCACCTGGCCATGGTGGACATCCAGACTCTGGTTCAATCCATTATGGGCCTTACCAGACCCTCTTATTATCCTTTAGGGGAGGCTGTGGTCCCTGCCTCAGTCCCCTCTAGGCCTTCTTCAGCCTCCTAGATGGGGAGTTCTTTTCCTTCCTCCTCTGGATTCCACCCCAAGCCTGAAAACCCATCCCGGCTGGACTGGGATCTGGAGGATGAGGGGGATGAGGAAATGGATCAGGATTATGGCTCATAAGTCTCTTCCTTAGAGACATCTTCCATGCCCGGGGCCACCCCAGATGTGCTCCCCTGTTCTCTTCTAGATGACCCAACCTTTTTGGATATTATGGTGCATCTGCAGAAAACTTTTGGTTTCCAGCTTATGGAACAGGATGCCTCGAGAAGCAAGATGGCCAGGTACCTAGGCATTCCTGACAGTCCCTCACTGGTAGTCCCCCCCTCCGGTGGAAGCTTTTGAGGAGGCCATGTTGCTTGCATGCCAACAACCTTTCCATGTCTTCTCTCTTCCCCGTAAGGTGGACAGACTTTATAGGGTCCGTGTGGATTACCCTTATTCTTTCTACGCCTCCACAGGCAGACTCTGTGGTTAAGAATGCGGCTCTTAATAGATCTGCCAGACTGTGACACCTGAGTGCTCATCCCCCAAATAAAGAATCCAAAAAATTCAATATCATGGGGAACAGGGTCTATGCTTCGACCACTTTGTCCCTTCGCATTTTGAATTATATGGGCCATCTCCTCAAATATCAGTAGGAGATCCTTAAGGCTGCTCAAGCATCAGTACAATCCCTTCTGCCTGGCCAGCCTCAGGAGGACCTTGATACAAAGCTTTCTACCACTGGGGCTGTCACCACCTGCTTAGGGCTACCTATGATGCCATTGATACTTCGTCCAGATCCTCCTCCTCGGCAGGTGTTTGTCTTAGACGCCATGCATGGCTGAGGGTTCTGAATTTTAGCAAGATGTCCAACAAGCTATCCTGAATGCTCCCGTTAAAGGGGACAAACATTTTGAGCCACAGGCCCAAGACATTCTAAAAGACATACAAGACTCTGGTCATACTCTTCAGTCTGTTCAGACACTATATCGCCCACAGGTGAAGCCTGTATACAAGGGTTCCTTTCAGCACTGTTCTTCTAAAGATAAACCTGCTACTCAATGACAGCCTGCTCATAAATGCAAGGCTCAGTTAGCCCTACCAGACCCCAGACCTGCTCCAAAGAAATCTTGATATGTCTCTTCTCTCCCTCAGCAGGGTCAGCCTTCAGCCTGAAGGCCTGTCTCTGGCCATGGAGGCAGGGACCCACTCTTCACCATCGGGGGTAGGATCTCCCTGCACCTCAGAGGTTGGCAGGTCAGACCTGTGGATCCTTCAATTTATCCAGTATGGTCATACATTGGACTTGATCAGTCTTCCTCCTCCTTTACCTCCTCAAGTCTCACACTACCCTCCAGACCATGCTCTAGTACTGCATGCAGAAATAGATGCTTTGTTACAGAAGCATGTCATAAAACCAGTTCCCACCCATCAAAGGGGATCGGGTTTTCACTCCCATTTTTTTCTGGTTCCCAAATAAGACAGGGGACTTACATCTCATTCTGTATCTCAGAGGTCTCAACCTCTATATAAGATATCAGAAGTTCAGGATGGTGACATTGCCCACCCTTCTTCTCCTGCTAAACACAGGAGATTGGCTCTGTTCCCTGGACATAAAGGACACATACTTTTGTATCCTAATCCACCCCATCCACAAGCGGTTCTTACGATTCCAGTTTCAAGGCCTTCATTTTCAATTTTGGTTCCTCCCTTTCAGACTTTCTTCAGCCCCCAGGATATTTACAAAGTGCCTGGCAATGGTGGCAGGAGCCCTTCACCAGGAGGGTCTGTATGTCTTTCTATAGCTAGACAACTGTCTCCTAAAGGCGTCTACATGCCCCATGCTAGTATACACCCTAACCCAAATTCTGGAGATGTTCTCTATGGTGGGCATCACAGTCAACTTGTGACCCCATCACAAACTCTCCAGTATTTCGGAGCAGTACTAGACACCTCACAAGGCATGGCGTTTCTCCCCAAATCCAGGGCGGATACCATTCTGACCCTCATTCTCCATTTAGAACCTTGTCGGTATGTCATGCAAGGGACTACCTTTGGCTCCTGAGGCATTTGGCAGCAACTAGTCCCACTGTCCCTAATGCCAGACTTCATATGAGGAGCCCACAGTGGAATCTCAGGGTCAAGTGGGCTCAGAAATAGGACGACTTCGATGCTCCAGGCCTTTTGTCCTCCCCAGCACTTCACACACTGCAACGGTGGAAGTCCAGGAACAACCTCCTGAGGGACATGTCATTCCATCCCCAGGTCCTGGACATCATCTTAACAATGGATGCCTCCTTGATGGGCTGGGGTGCCCATCTTCAGGGGTTTCAATCCTATGGCTCTTTGACAGTGATGGAAACTCCTCTTCACATCAACATCCTGGAACTGAGGGCTGTTCGGTATGCTTTATAGGTGTTCGAGACATTGCTCCCTCAAGGCTGCTTTCAAATGCAATTAGATAGTTCCATGGTTGTTCACTTCCTGAACAAACAAGGAGGTACCTATTCATACCCTCTCTGCTGAGAGTCCATGAGGGTGTGGCATTCGGCGATCCAGAAAGGCATTTACCTTCTGGCAGTTCACATTCCAGAGGTTTCAAATTCCCTGGCAGATGCCCTGAGCAGAACTCATGCTCAGGCTCATGAATGGGAGCTCCACCCAGATGTCTTGGCAGACGTCTTCCTCAGGTGAGGTTGCCTGGAGTTAGACCTGTTTGCTTCTCTACAAAATGCAAAGCTACCTCTCTAGTCCTCTCTAGAGCATGGTCCTGGAACTTTATGGATGCCTTATCTCTTTCCTGGCAGGAACATTTCTTTAAGCTTTCCTACCCTTTCCTCTCATATAGTGTACTCTTAAAACTGGTCAAATATGGGTCATCAATGATTCTCATAGCCCCCTGCTGGCCGAAACAGATCTGGTTCCCCTTGCTGTTGCAAATCTCAGATTGTGATCCTCTTCCTCTTTGTCTGGCCTTCCTATCACAGGAGGATGGCTCCCTGCATGTGCACACATGGCTCCTGAGGACGTAGTCCTCTCTCATTATCAGTGTCCCTGGGGTAGCAGAGTTTCTACAGGTGGCGCAGAAGCCCTCTACTAGGTTATCCTACTCTATGAAATGGAAGCATTTCTCCCTTCGGGCCTCTTCCCAGGAACTGGACCCATATGAATATTCCCCACCCTAGTAGCCCCAGTTGCCAAGCTTATTATAATGAGGCACTGGAAAGGGGTAACTCTACCTCCAGTTGTAGAATGGTATAGGGAAGTGCTTTTAACACTGCAACTTGAGAAACATATTGCATCTATGCGTGATGGATTAAATCCTTCCAGAATCTATGGGGCCCCCTAGAAGCTTTGCTATCTATATGGAACCCTTAAGTTTATCATAACTAATGTCTTTAATGGTTGACAGGTTTAGTGCCCCTTCAAGGTAACACTTGGCATTGGGTGGGTGGTGACTGGGGGAGGGAGGGATTAGTAGTAAACTGATTTTATTTTTCTTCTCATTTTGTGAGGTTTTCCTTGTTATAGCTAATTATGTTTTTATAAATTGAAAACTGTAAGGCTCGAATGAGCCTCCTGTTTCGTAACCGTTTGCTGAAAATGCAATTAAGTATATTAAATTTAAAAAAAAAAATGAATGTTCCCCACAAAGAATACTGGACTACCTCTCTCTCTGTCAGAGGGTGGCCTAAAATATTTATTGATAAAAGTACACCTGTCGACTGCTTCTGCTTTTCATTTACCTGTGGACAACAATCAATTGTCCTATTTACCTCACATTAAAATCTTCCTGAAAGGTATCCTACGTTTATATCCCCCTGTTCGGGACCATGTCCCAGTATGGGATTTGAATTTTGTACTTGGAAAATTGACTGAAGGTCCTTTTGAGCCCGCAGATACCTGTGAGCTCCATTTTTTGTCATGGAAAACAATTTTTTTTGTGGCAATTACATCAGGTATACGTATCTCAGAGTTACAGGTGCTTATGTGCAAACCACCTTATTTAGAGTTTCATAAGGATTGGGTGTCCTTATGTACTAACCCCTCTTTTCTACCGAAAATTTTTTAGAATTTACTCTAAATAAGTCCATTCAGTTGCCAGTATATTTTGTGGAGCCTGAGAATCCAGGGGAAGCCCTGCTCCATATTGTCACTGAGGTGCAGGTCAGGAAGCATAGGAAAAACCAGGAGCAGTTGTAAAATTTGCAAAAAGTGTTTATTAGTACTATAGTAATAACATAAAAAATAAGCTTGTTCAGTATAACGATTTACAAAGGCAGAATAAACAGAGAAGATCCATCTGAGTTTTCCTTCAATCTCTGTGTTTCTCAAAACATTGCAGCTCTCTTATAAGCCTTTACAGCCCCCTCCTTTACAAGCATCCTGTTTTTTTTCTAAAATGTTCTTGTATGTTTCAACAAGTGCAGTTAAAGAACATTGCGACTCAGAACTGACCTCTTGCTTACAGCTTCTCAGCCTCTCAGAGAGTTTGCAAACAGGTTAACACCTTTAGTTCCAAACAGCGTTTTGCAATCATTTCAACAGTATAATTATATACATTTCAACAGTAAAACTATATACATTTCTAAACAAAGAGATCCCAGTATCAGTTACATTTCCGAAAAAAGATTCACATACATTTTTTTTATATCTGCAGATATGCAAGGGGGGAGAAAAGACAGAACAGCAAGTGAGGGCAGAGACAGAGAGAGGAAGATAATTGCAAGACCATTGGGGTGATCAAGTCCTAGGTCTCACGAGAAAATTTGGCTGTGCAACCAAAGAAGAGACAGAAAATGAGAGAACAGAACAGATCCTTGCATTTAAACTCTTTCTCCAGAACAACTGGGACAGGGCCCTATTCAACCCTGTCACATACCCCCCTCAAGAGGGAACCTGTTTTACAAACACAGGTTTCCAAAACTTTCTTTAAATTCTCGTTTAACATGACAGTAGCTTATAATCTTTATAGTTCGGTGCATATGCAGCATATAAAACAGAGACGTTTTAATGTACACATTTTTTTAACCTTCAGAATTTGTAATTCCTGATCCATATCTAGACAGAAAATCAGCATTGACATTCTCTTTCCCAGATTTATGCATCATTTCAAATTTAAATGGTTGTAGTGCCAGGTACCACTGTGTGATTCGAGAATTTTTGTTCTTCATTTGGTTAAGCCAACAGAGAGGACTGAGATCTGTTACAAGTACAAAGTCAGCTCCTAGCAAATAAAACTTAAGGGACTTCATGGCCCACTTTGCTGCAAGACATTCCTTTTCAATTGAGTACTTTTTCTGTTGTGCAGTTTCCTACTTAAGTATGAATAGGGTGTTCTGTCCCATCTATATTTTGACTCAGGACTGCACCTAGGTCTACCTCTGATGCATCTGTTTGTAACAAAAATGGTTTCTTAGAGTCTTGGCTTCTTAAAACAGGGGCTGAACATAATGTAGCCTTAACAGCTTGAAAAGCTTTGTCACACTCTGGGGATCCAGTTCACATTATTTGAGTACCGTCTTTTAATGAGTTCTGTGAGGGGAGTAACAAACTCTGCAAAGTTGTGAACAAATCTCTGAAAAGAAAAACAGCCAGCCGTAAAAATGACCCGATGTGTTTCTTGGTTTTAGGGACAGGGCTGTTAGCTACAGCTTCTATCTTAGAAACCTCAGGCTTGACTTCTCCATTTCCCAAAACATAGCCCAAATATCTGATTTCCTGCATGCCCAGTGCACACTTGGTAGGATTGTCAGACCTGCCTTTTTGATTGATTGGACAACTGCTTGTAGGTGTTCCAGATGGCTTTTACAGTCTGGACTATACACCGCCACATCATTTAGGTATGTAGCACAATAACCAGAGTGAAGGGATAAGTGCTGTGTTGGTTGGTTCAGGTTGCCCTCAGTACGAAACCAAAGTAAATTCAATTCTGGGTCATCCTTAAATATTCAGGCAAGAGAATCATTTTAAAATTGTAAACAAGGATGAACTCAACTGTACACTATAAATTTTCAGCATAAAAAAACTGCTTTTATTTTAAGTAACATCCACACTTAATATGAGGGCGACAGTTTTGTGGCTGTCACCACTTCCTCAGGCCCAACAGTGTTGCATATTCACCAGTGAGATGAAATCCCTGTTCTTTAGTCCTTCACTGTTTCTTAATTCCTTAGCAGGTTTAAAGCTCCTAGTTAGGGTCACTTCTCTTATTTATCTGTCCTTGTGTCCTACTGGTGTTAGCAAACACCAATTTCCTACCAAGTAGTGGACTGAGCAGAGTTCCAGGCATCTCCTCAATGTTGGAGCCAGTGTGAGGGGATAAAATTACATCCATGTACTGCTGGAATATAGCAGGTGTGCCATGTAAACAAATGGCATGGTGGTGAGCTTACAGAATCCTATAGAAGTGGCAAATGCAGTTTTGTGTCTGGATTCTTTAGCTAGGGGGTCTGCCAATAACCCTTGGTGAGATCAAGGGTACTGATATACTTTGCACTCCCCAGTCTGTCCACCAAATCATCTATTCTGGCATAGGATAACTGTCAAATTCTGACACTTGATTAAGTTTCCTAAAATCAAGGCAGATTCTTATACCCCCTTCTCTTTTGTTTACAATCATCATTGGTGATGAGCACACACTTCTCGACGCTTCTATGATACCCAATTCTTTAATGTTTTTTATTTCCTTAACTACAACTGCTCTTAACTGCTCTGGTAATCTGTATGTTTTTTCTCTCATAGGGTGAGCATTCCTTTTCACTATTACGTGCTTGACCTGGTACTGTGGTAAAAGTACCGTTAAATGTCTTTAGCAAGGTACAGATTTCTGCGTTTTGTTCAGAGGTTAAGGAAACAGTCACCTTTACAGCATCAGCAGTAACAGTTTGTTCCAGTCTATCAAAAGCTACATCAATATTTTCTTTATCAGTTTCTGGTAAAACTAGCATAACAGCTTTTGGTGTTTTTTTCAACCCATTTCTTGAGGAGGTTAGCATGGTATATCTTAATAGGATTTTTCCTGTTAGGGGTCTCAATCTCGAAGTTAACTGTGCCTGTACATCTAAGCACTTTATAAGGCCCTTGCCACTTCATTAACAGTTTATTTTCTGTAGTGAGTAACAGTAGCAAGACATTTTCACCTGGCTCAAAAACTTTTTCTTTTAGCCTATGGCCATAATACACCTTCTGCTGGTTTTGGGCCTCTTCCTGCTTACTATGGGTGATTTCAACATATTTTGCCAGTTTCTTTCTCAGAGAATACACATAAGATGTAATACATTGTTTCTGACTGGGGTTATCTTCCCATATTTTTTTATTGCATCTAGTGGCCTTCTAGGTTGTCTACCCTACAGCATTTCAGATGGTGAAAAATCTGTTGATGCGTGTGACACTTCTCTGTAAGCAAAAAGCAGGTAAGGTAAGTATTGGTCCTAGTCTTTCCCTTCCCCTTTTACAAACCTTTTTAACATGCATTTTAGGATTTGGTAAAAATGTTCAACAAGACCCTCTGTCTGAGGGTGATGGGGGAGATTTGTATGGTAGTGATACCTAGTAGTCTGTACAGCCCCTTAAGTAATGCAGCACCAAAATTACTACCCTGATCAGTAATAACTTCTTTAGGTATGCCCACTCTGCTGAAAAGTTTTGCAATCTCTGCTGCCACTTTTGAAGCTCTGACAGTATGCACTGGAACTGCTTCTGGGTATCAAGTAGCATAGTCACATACTACAAGGATAAATCTATTACCCTTTTTACTTGTGTCTAAAGGGCCAACCACATCCATTGCAATTGTCTCAAAAGGCACATCTATCAAGGGTAGGGACACTTTGTCTTTTCTAGTGTCTGGGGCTACTTTCTGACACTCAGCATAGGAATTACAATAGGTAGCAACATCTTCATGAATTCTAGGCCAGTAAAATCTATACAGCAATCTGGCAAGGGTGCAATCCCTCCCTGAGTGACCAGCCATAGGACTATCATGTGTGATCTGTAACAACTCTGTTCTATACTTTTGCAGTATAACCAATTGTTCTGTCTGTTCTTGTGTCTGAGGTTTAACCCAAACTATGTATAGTAGCCCATTACATTTTTTTAAACATAGGTTCACCATGTTTTGCTTTTACCCCTTGCTGCTTAAAATAACCCTGGAGAGAAACATTGTTAGCTTGTTCTGAAAGAAAATCACAATCAGTGATCAGTTTAGTTTCAGCATTTTCATATGTTAACCCCTTATGTCCATCAGTCATTTGTTGCCACTGTTTCTTCAGTCACTTTCTTTCTTTTCTGGATATCTGGATCTTGGAGTTGTGCTCAAACAAGTCTGAATCAAAATCAGCAACAGGAAGAGTCCCCACCATCTGAGATTTTCTTTGCCTGAGCTCTTATCACCACAGCTGCTGAAACATCAGGATTTACTCCCTCTTTAAATAACTCAGTAAATCATGGAAAGTCATTTCCAATAATCACAGGTACAGGTAACTTAGGTACTACGCCCACTTTCATTTGGTGTGACACCCCATTAATAGAGAGAGTCACTTGGCTGGTGGGATAGTATTGAGTGTCTCCATGGATGCAGATGACAGCAGTACCTGGTCCTTTTGGGCACTGTCTTCACAGCACTTCAGTATGTACTAGGGTCTGTTTGCTTCCCAAATCTATAAGTCCCTTTACAGTTTTATCTCCCACCTTCACATCTGTTATGTACTTGCCCCCAATGTGCTAAAGACAAATCTGCTCCAGTGTCACTCTTCTTATGGCAATTTCTTGCAATATGACCTGGCTTATTACAGTTATAGCAAATAATGTCTTTGGGCACAGATTTGTTACCCCCACCAGAGTTCTTATCTGACTTGGAGTTTAAATGGGTAAAAAGAGTGTCTTACCGATGCTTGGCTATTACCTCACTGCTGTGGTACTTGTCTGGCTATTTGGTAGTCTTCAGCCAAAGAAACAGCCTTTTCCCTACTTTCTGGTCAGTGTTCCTTTACCCAAAGCTGCACATCTGTAGGCAGGATGTTGAATTGCTCCATTGCAAATGTGTCGATGATCTGTGGGACTGTTTTGCCCTCTGGTTGGAGCCATTATATCAAGAGTTCTCTGAGTCGGGTGAAGGCTTCTCAAGGATTGTCAACTGAGTTGTACTTCAGAGATTGAAATCTCTGCCTGTAGTCTCTCCTGAGATGTCAAACCTTTTCAGAATTTCGCTTTTTACCAGGTCATGCTTTTCTGACTGTGCAGCGTCCATATTGCTGTAGGCAAGTTGGGCTTTCCCTGTCAGGTAGGGTACCAGTCTGATTGTCCATTGCTGCTTTGGCCCTTGGCAGGCTGTGGCAACTCTTTCAAAAGTTGTCAGGTATGCCTCAATATCATCCAAGGAACAAAACTTCGTAAGTTTAATGGCTTTTAAATCACTTGTGGTTTGTTGCTCATCTGGATCTGTGCCAGATCCTCTGCCTTTGATAGCTTGCAAGGCATCCAGCCATCGCTGCCTCTCTTTTCTCCTCTGCTGCTCCTGTCACTGCATCTCTTTTCTCTGCTGTTCGTGTTGTTGCATTTCCTCTTTTCTCTGTCCTTCTAAATGTTGAAGTTCTTTTTCTCTGTGCTTCTCCATCTCTTTTTGTTGCATAGGCCACCATTTGAAAAGGCAGTCAGGCTTTCAGGTTCTGTCACTGCCTGTTATTTTTCCATAACTGGTGCTGGCTGTAAAGTCTCAGCTTGGACTTCTGTCTGCTAGTTTGGCTGCCATTCTCCTAGTAACCGCTCCTGGACTTGCTGCTGCAGCATCCATACCTCTTTCTCTATGCTTCCCTGGTACTAGGTCCAGTACCCACACACAAAACTCCTGGCTTAGAGTATGCACAGCATAATCCCACTTAGGCTGACACCATCTGATGTCATAGCACAGGTTAGGAAGCATAGTGTAACCCCTCACCCCTGCCTTTTTGCAAAACGACAGGTGGCATGCTGTTGAAGTTGACAGCAGTACCTGGTGGGAACTGGGTTCGGGGAGGATTAGGTTACTCGGCACAGGGGGCCTAGGTTTGGCTACTCTGCACAGGGGTACCCAAGTAAATCTGAACACAGGAAGCAATAACTGTAATGTCCAGAACCAGGAATGGGATTCTACAGTGTGGCTTTTATTCACCTCCAAACTGAACAAACAAAGCATAGAAGGACCCCCACGGGGCTACATTCCTGGTAATGCAGATTAGAGACAACAGAACACTTCTTCATATTTCCAGCCCTCAGGCTCTGAACCCACCAGGCATACAGCCCGGACTTGCATGCAGCTTTGGGTACACAGCCCAACTTGTACACTACTTGGGTTTTCCCCACTGGCCTGGCTGCCCCGCCGGCCACTTGATCTATGGTCCATTTTTGGAAATGAACCAGTTATCCTGTTGTGGCTCCCCAAACCACCTTAGAGCCTTCGACTTCTAGAGGGAATTTTCCTTCCAATCCCACGTCTGGGTACTTCCCTCATCACTGCCAAGTGCATGAGGCAAAGTAGAAATCCACAGAGCAAATCCGTAGAGGTGGACCTGGTCACTAAAGATGGGGGATCTCCCACATCCAGCTCCCACAATCCATACCCGGCCATTTCTCTGGAAACTAAACTCATTTCTGAAAGCTTGGCAATGTAGATTACTGGGTAGACGTATGTCACATCTCCTCTACACGTCTTGATTTCTACTATGTGCTGGACCTGAACATACTTTTACTTTTGGCTAAGCCTATTACTCTAGGCCTCCCACTACTTCAGTAGTCCAATCCCCACTATCACACAAGTCCCAGGGTGAAAACATGGGCCCTTTAGAAAGAGCAGAAACTCACCCTCCGGTTGCAGGTGCCCCACAGGTGAATCATGAAATCTTCTTGTTTCCCAAAAACTCTTGAACAAATAAGGCAGCTTCTCCACTAGCAGAAAAAAACAGGGGGTTGCCCCTGGAATATGCAGAAAACCCTTCCTGCCCCATCCCCTGAGGGATGGGGCACTGAGACCCGAATCAGTGGTCTCCACCACTTTAAAACTATCTTCTGTGTCTCTCTTTTGGTGGAACCACACACCTTTTTCCCAGAATGTAGCCCTATGTCAAGGCTGAGGCTGCAAGAGCCTACACAGAGCTGCTGTGCTCCTCTCTCAGCAAGCTCCAAACTCCAACTGACCACTGACTACTGTTCAAAACTCCCAACATTCTATTTCAACTCCCTGCTGCAGATTCCATTGTGGCTCATGCAGCTGTGACAGTTCTAAGGTGATGTCATCCCTCAGTCTCAGCTGAGACTGAGAACAGAGTGAGACAGTATGAAATCCATTTAACTGGAGTTTCACAAGCAGCCTTCCCTGCCTACCACTAGGTCTTACTGGGATTCTAGTAATCCTGGGTAACAAGGTGGTTACAATAGGAAAAACCAGGAGCAGTTGTACAATCCGTAAAAAGTGTTTATTAATACTAGCAATAACATAAAAAAAAGTGTTCAGTATAACTATTTACAAAAGCTGAATGAACAGAGAAGATCCATCTGAGTTTTCCTTCAATCTCTGTCTCTCTCAAAATATTGCAGCTCTGTCTTTTGTAAGTCTTTGCAACGCACTCCTTAACAAGCATCCTGTTTTTTTCTAAAATGTTCTTGTATGTTTCAACAAGTGCAGCCAAAAAACATTGTGACCCAGAACTGACCTCTTGCTTACAGACTCTCAGACAGTTTGCAAACAGGTTAACACCTTGAGTTCCAAACAGCTTTTTTGCATTCATTTCAACAGTATAACTATATGTATTTCAACAGTAAAATTATATACATTTCTAAACAAGGGGATCCCAGTATCAGTTACATTTCCACAAAAGATTCACATATATTTTTATATCTGTAGATATGCAAGGGGGAGAAAAGACAGAACAGCAAGTGAGGGTAGAGATAGCCAGAGAATTGCAAGCCCATCGAGGTGATCAAATCCTAGGTCTCACGAGAAAATATGGTTGTGCAACCAGAGAAGAGACAAAAAGTGAGAGAACAGAACAGATCCTTGCATTTAAACTCTTTCTCCAGAAGAACTGGGCCTTATTCAACCCTGTCACACATACTCTCTATGTGAAAAGAACATTGAGACTTTATCTTCGCTGCACTGAACAGTTGCATAAAACTGAGCAACTCTGTTTCTTTCACCCCAGGATAACTGGGCAATTGGGTTTCTAAACAGTACTTGTCCACATGGATGGCCAACTGCATTACATTCATATATAACAAATAGGATAAACCTCTTATAGGATCTGTAAAACCCCACTCCACTAGAGGCATGGCTACCTCCATAGCATGGTTTTGAGGTGTCTCAGCTTCAGAAATTTGCGAGGCCATCACCTGGTTTACTGTACATACATTCACAAAACATTACAGTCTAGACATTGCTTCTAAGTATGCCACTTTTGGATGGGCTGTCCTCAACGGCCTCCTGTCCTAATATGCTGCGGTTTGCTACCTCCTTCCATGGGCATCATAACTGCTTGGGATTCTTCCCATGTATTATGGCCTCCTGCAAGAGATTGACTCGAAGACAGTACAGTTGCGTAAGAACTTACTGTAACAGATTTTTGAAAGCATCTCTTGCAGCAGGCCATGCTGTCCCACCCACTGTCCCTCTTGTTCGTACTTCAGAAGAGTTCGTTGCTCCATCCTCACGTGGAAGCCTTGAGCTGCTGCCTTTTGTTCCTCTCCTCGGTTCCCATCAGAGACCTATGATTCCCTTTTCATATCGGTCGCTAAGATGGAAAATAGAACTGAGGAGTATCAGGGGCCTCCCCTTTATATATGTGCAAGAGCACATCAAGTGTCAGGAAGGGGAGGCCCCTGGAAGAAACTGCTGGGAAATCATTCAGCAGAAGTGATGCCTATGGCTGGATATCCCATGTGTTATGGCCTGCTGCAAGAGATACTCTCAAAGATCTACTGTTATGGTAAGTTCTTATGCAACTGTATTTGCTCATGGAGCTTAGTATAGTCCTCTGTGCAGACCAGCAAACAGAAGATTACAGTTTATAAAAAAAACCTCAAAATATTCCCTGCAGGCCATTGACTGTCCCACTGCTGCAGCGCTCCTCTAATGTTAGCGGCAGGGGATTCTGGCATTTCTGGTTACAGTAAATGTCAGCTTACAAGTCAATGACACTATTAGCGTGATACAATCTACTACACTGCAGTAAACAGTAAGTAAAAAAAAGTGTTTTTGCAAACAAAGGGCTAATTGGGATCAGCCTCACACTTGGGTGTGATGCTCCTATTGCTGGCAGTTACCCCTCTCAATGTTTTTCTAACTTAAACAAAAAGGTCCCTCAACATGTTCTGCTCTCCCCCAATCCTCTGATCCCTCAACCTGATCCCTCTCTCAGCACAGGCCTACCCCCTCCACACCTCTCCCTTACCTATCTGGTCCTCCTCTAAGGGCTGACAAATGTCCTGCTGCTTCCAGTGCTGACCGTTAACTGACTGAAAACAATGTACAGTTGGTTAATGGCTTTTTTTTTTGCTTTATACTTTTTGCCTCCTCTCTGTGCATATCTGGGCTGCTCCCGTGTTCTGGCCGACTCCCTGGGACTCCAGCCACCATCCAAGTATCTGCACTCCTTGATGTCATGCTCATATTCCCTTGCAGCTTGCCCCCTACAGCGGGGTGGCGGACAGCCCCACCTCACCCGCCCCAATGAATCCAGACTATTAGGCTCCCCCAGAGCTGGCCCTCATGGATGGTCATCAAGCTGCTCCACCCTTATGCACACTCTTTGTATTTTTAGATGTTTACTCCCCGGAGCTAGAGGGCATGCAATGATGCTGGCAGGAGGGAACACACACACGCTCCTTCCCGGTGTCTGCCCCAGACTCCTCCCCAACGTACAGCACAGCGCCTTGTCCCCCAGCCTCCGCTAGGGGACTAACAGGAGCCGAATGTTGTTGACCCCCCTCCTTGAAGGAGAGCAGTCCAACAGACGCTAAATCCTTCTCCTTCCCAGCCGATCCCCAGCGGTCTGTGCTCATTCCCAAACATGGGTTGCCAGCGTTGCGTGAGGAAAGGTGACCAGTACCTCAGCCCTCAGCGCCACCAGGCTGGTTAATGGCTTTTTAATGTATTTTAAACTTTTATTCATAATTTTGTCATTTTTTAACATTTTGGCCCCAAATTTTCAAAACAACATATTAGCACCCCACCTCATGAACACGTTAAGTGCAATTTTTCAAATTCCTACTCAAAACATGTTTTTGCAGTCACTCTTTGAAGTCACCTTTCAGATGAGATTTAAAAAATTCACCTGTTTTGATCATAAGGTGTGGTCATAATATGGAACTCTCTACCTCCTCAAATAAGACACTCTTCCTCCCTGCACTCCATCTCCACTGCCCTCCACAGCTCTAACTTCACTAATTGCAACTTCTCTTAGCCCATTCACCCCAGTTCTGGGCTCTATTAATTGTCCAGGACTCTATTTGCTTGTCCTTCATTTCTTGCTCTCACCCCCCCCCGCACTGCAGCTCTCAAATTGTCTAGTTTAGATCCTGGTTTCCTGACCCAGGCTAACATCCAGTGTTACTTACAGTACCTTTGTAATGGCACTTATTGTATATAT
Organism: Neoceratodus forsteri; assembly: GCA_016271365.2. NCBI lineage: Eukaryota > Metazoa > Chordata > Ceratodontiformes > Ceratodontidae > Neoceratodus > Neoceratodus forsteri. The sequence goes on along the minus strand of CM057450.1, from coordinate 1,101,820,722 downwards.
TGCCTCTATCTACACTGAGTTCTGATGCTGATGCTGTTTTTACCCTATATTTGCCCCAATTGTATGCGGATACCTGTCCAAATGTATGCTGTATTTCTATATCACTGTTATCTGTACGTCATTGCTATTATTGTATAGTTACATATTGTTACTAGCTTTCCTTGTTGTAATTCTCCACTACCCTCTCCCACAGGACATACTGCGAGATGATCAACTTGTTGTTCAGTGTGTCTTCCTGGTGAAACTTTTCAATAAATAAATATTTAAAATCTGGAGTCAAAATGTAAAAAAAAAACCAACAAAGGTATAAAGAAATGTTGGCTTTTTTTAAACTTGTTTATTTAGAGTAAAAAGGTGTTACAAGATCTTGTTTTACAGAAACATAAAACATTTTCTATTATTCACCATCTATGTATACCATTATGGTTTTTTTTCAATGTTTAGTTGTAACTTTGTGATTTTTTGCAGATTTTGTCCTAAATTTTCAACATAGTTCTTTTGTTACACCACCTGATGAACATGATAGGTGTCATTTTTCAAAACCCCTTTGAAACATGTTTTTGCTGTCACATCACAAAATCAACCTTTGGATGGGATTTAAACAGTGCCATCTGTCTTGATCATAACATGGGGTTATAAAAATACTATGTTAAAAATTTGGGGCTACAATGTCAAAAAACGAACTTATGAAGAAACAAACTCATAAAGATGTCCTTTATTCTGTTCACCATTTTTTTCAGCTATATGGCCTCCACATTCAAACAGCATGGCACTAACTGGATTCATGACATGCAAACAGTGAGTAGTGCCATCTGACAGGGCGGGGACCATATTCAAAGAGCCCTGGTGTGTGGTGCTAATTCAACTGTGTGACTGTGCAGAATATATTGCTGTGCCCATGCAAATGAAGTATCCCTCATGAATACTGTAGCAGTATATGCAATGGTTTCAGCAGTGCTACACAGTCTCCAGCAGGGTGCTGTTTAATGCTGCTGACGCCTGCCCTTTTCCCCAGGCATGGTCACCCCCCCAATCACCCTACAGTTGTCCTGCATATTTTTTGTTGTCTACTGCTCCTCACACCCCCTCCCATAGCGATCTTGAATATTCCTGGTAGTCTAGTGGTTCCCACCCGCTCCATCATCTATCCTGTAACTGTCTGGAATATTCCTGGTGGTCAAACTAGTAAGGAGATGTGACTACCTCCTGATCAGCTGCTCAAGACCATCCTGCCTGCACCCCCTCACCCTGGCCACCTAAGCAGAACTGTGGCAATAATGATGATGGCTGCTACAGCCCTCCGCTCACCACTTTGGTTGGCCAACTTCTGACTGTCAGTGAGCAATTGGGAGTATTCTAGAAACAGTCACTTCTACAGCACTCATGATGGCTCACTTGCCAATGACTTCTCTACAGTATTCACAATCCCTCACTAACAGTCAGATTGCAGCAAGCCAAGGTGGTGAGCAGAAGGCTGAGCTGGTCATCATCATTACTGCCAATAGGGAGACTACTAGACTACCACAAATGAGGGTTACTCACCTGTAATTGTAGTTCTAGGAGTGGTATATGGTGAACATCCACACTATGGCAGTCTTCTTTTCCCCTATAAATGTTGAGTTCTTTTTCATCAGGAGTTGCTGTGGGGGAGACTGGACAGGAGATCTAGGGGCCACACTGGTGGCGGGAGGCATAGGGATCACATCGGTAGTCATAAGAGTGCTGTAAGAACCATATCGGTGGTGAAAGGAGAGTTGGAGGGCTGCCACCGCTCAGGAGCAAGGAGCGGTGGGGCCAATCAGCGCTGAGCTCGTGAACTTTTGGTTGAGCGACTGGGCTATAAAGGCCATTAACCCAGTCATGAGTGCTGCTGAGAGTTCTTTTTCATCCCATAACGCCCACCCCGGACCCAACCTTTATTAAATAGTCAGTGGGGGTGGAGCCTTGGAGGGGAGAAGGCTGTGAGTGAGTGTTCTGGACTGCTGTGGGTGTTCTGGATTGCTGCTACTGGCTGGATCTGGGTTCAAGGGAGCTGTGCCTGCGTGGGCAACACTGATCATCAAGGGAGCTGTACGCTGTGCCTGTGAGGGCAATACTGATCATCTGTGAAGAGTAAGCTGAGTGAGTGGGACTGGACTTTGGGTATTTAAATGAGAGGGTGACTGTATGCTGTGTCTACTTGGGCACCATTGACTACCTGCTATACAGCTGTGAGATATGATGAATGTGAACTGATTCTGGTCTGAACTGTTTGCTGTTGCTGAACTTTGGGGTAGGCAAAAACTGAGCTGGTTCTGGTTTGTGGCAGGTTGCAGGAAAGGGGGACTGTATACTGTGTCTGCTTGGGCACCACTGAATTCATGCTATATATATATATATATATATAATAATATATATATATATATATATATACATATATGCAGGATTTGATAATTGTGAATTGTGATATCTGCTGAATTGTATATTGCTGTCTGATCTCGTGAGGTGGGCAAGAACTAAGTTGGGCTGCAAGTGGTTGGTACTGCTCACACCAAAATGAGGGTGGATTCGGGGCTGGCCAGAGCAGGCATCTTCGGCAGGGTGATTGGGTGCATGAGGTGCGGGGGCAGCAATAATCCTAAATTGGGCATGGAAGAAAGGAGGGTGTCCAGTGTGTTTCCAGTTGGCATTACTTAGGGAGGAGGTAGAGGGGATCAGAAGAGAACTGGAAGGCATGAGGGGGGAAGGAGTGGAAATGGTCCCATGGAGGGAGGCGAGGCCACTGCAGCATACCCCAGGGAGTGGGTAGGCATGGGCCCTATGGAAACTTTGGTGGGGTAGGGTGTAACATGATCAATGGATGGAAAACACCTCACAGGAGGGGCCGACCAGGGGAGCAAAGGAGGGGGTAGGAGAAAGCGTGTCGGGACAGGCATTACACTTAGCAACAGATACACCATGCTGTACCCAGGAAAGGAGGTGGATGGAGGCCAGCAGGGGGAGCTGGTGGTCACAGAGGGTTTGTCAGAAAGCCGGGGGTGGGAGTAGGAGGGTAGTGAAACTGGAGTGGGGCAGGCAGGCAGTTAGGGTGTGACTAGTAAACCGGGGGTTGGAGGCAAGAGAGGTGATGGGGACAGAGGGGAGGGAAGAACTGGGGGTGAGCAGGCACTCAGGCTGGGAAAGTCAGCCAAGGGAGGGGTAGGGGCACTCTACCTGGGCCAATGTCAGGGAGGAGAGATGAGGAGGGGAGGGTTGGGAAAAATATGCCAGAAGGGAGGAGGAAGACAAGACCAGAGGGAGGGTTGGAGGCAGTGTGGGAAGCCGTAGAAGGGTGTAGGGGAGGAGGACCTGTGAATTCTGACCTAAAAAGGGAGTCCAAGGGGGTCGAGGGGCCAGCAGTGCCAACCAGGGGATGGGGGGTGAAGAGTAAATTGGGAACCGCATGCAGAAGGAAGAGCATGGTAGGACATGCACAGACTAGTGATCCCCAGACTGAAGGGGGTGGGAGGAGTAAGCTGGGGGCCGATGATAGAAGGAAGAGCCTGGAAGGGGTCAAAAGGGCCAGTAAGGTGGGGGTGAAGGTGATCCTGCAGGGGGACTCCATGACCAGGGGCATCTAGTGGGAGGGAGTAGTGGTGGGTAAAATCAGCCTGGTCAGGGCTAAATGCATTCCGGGCCTATCCATTCACAAGGCCAAATTCCAGCTATATTCATTAGCATTGGAATGCAGGGGATCCCCAGATTTCCTGGTACACCTGGGCACAAATGATTTGGAAGGGAACAGCAATCTGGAAATCCAGGCGAGGTTTCAGGAACTGGCCAGAGTCTGCCATTCTATAGGGAGTTCAATTTCCTTCTCAGAAATTGTGCCAGTACCTAGGGCATCTGGGGAGACCAAGCACAAACTCAGAGGTGTGAATCAGTGGCTCAGGGATTGGTGCAGGGCAGAAGGGTATGGGTTGGTGGGGGACTAGGGGGACACATGGGATGACAAGGGGTTATATGCTAGGGATGGGATACATCTTAACCTAGAGGGGAAAGAGATCTTAAAAATGAAACTCGCTGAATTCATAAATGAGAAGTGGGGTTTAAACTTGTAAAGGGGGAGGGATGAGTGAAGGAATGGAGACAGGAGGACTGACTGAGGTCCCTGATCTAGGGTGGCAAATGAGGGCAGGTGACTGCAATATACACAAAGCAAGAGCTGTGCAGGAAAGGGCAAGTAGGGAGTGCGTGGGGCGGAGTAAATTGTGTAGGGGATGGGGTGGAGGACAGTCCTGATCAACGCCAGGAGTATGGGCAACAAAATGCCTGAGCTCCAGGCAATACTGGCAGAGGGATCAGCGGATATGGCAGCAATTACGGAAACATGGGCCACCCAGAAGAATGATTGGGACCTAAACTTGGAGGGCTACACAATATTCAGGAGGGATAGAGAAGGAGAGGAGGGGGTGTAGCACTGATAGTCAAGAATGACGTATTGGTGAGTGGAGTGAAGGAGGCAGAAGGGGGAGTGAAAGCAATTTGGGTAACTCTACAATTGGGGGGAGGCAAAAGATTGAAAGTAGGGGTGGTGTACAGATCCCTCGCAATGGATGAGGAACTGGAGGGGAAATTGGTTGAGAACATCAAGGGGCACTGTGACCATGGAAAGGGTAGGGTGGTGGTCATGGGGGACCTATATATGCTTGGGCCAGACTGGGACACCATGACATCAGCGGTGGCTAGGGAGCAGAGGCTGATGGATGTGTTCCAGGAAGCCTTTCTGGTCCAACAGGTGGGGGAACCTACTGAAGAGGAGGATACTGGATGTTGTCCTTGCAGACAGCGACCAGATAGGGGGTCTGGAGGTGTGTAGCCTGCTGGCAGGAGGAGACCATGCCACAGTCTGGTTTCTGCTGTGTCGGGGGGGAGGATGACCGCTCAAACACAGCAGTGGTGGACTTCAGGGGGGTAGACTTCGTGGGCATGGGCAGGATTCTGAGGGGGAGCTTGAGCCAGATTAGGCCAGACATGGATGCTGGTAGCTTGTGGGAGACCATTAAAATAGGGGTACAGGAGGCTACTAGCTTGTGTGCAAGGGTAAGGCATAAAAATGGGAGGGTCATCAAGCCGTGCTGGTGGACCAGGGAGGTGCAAGAGGCAGTGAGGGATAAGAAATCTGCCTATCCACATTTTAAGCACTCCAGGAGGGAAAAGGAGAGAGATGAGTATGAGTTGTCAGCTAGAAGGGTCACAAGAGTGGTGAGGGGAGCCAAGGCGAGGTTGGAGCAAAACCTGGCCAGGGATATCTGAAGGGGTGAAAAGGAATTTTATAAATACATAGGGGAAAAGAGGAAAGGGAGAGCACACATCTCCAGGATTAGGACTGGGGAAGGATGGGCTTAGGAGGCGGGGGAACAGGTAGAGGTACTTAACAAGTACTTTGCCTTAGTATTTAGGGAAGGAGACATGGGATCCATTCAACCAGAAGGGGGGGTGGGACAGCTGAGTGGGGAGGACAGATGGAGATGAGAGGACCAGATGAGGCTGGGGTACTGGGTGGACCAGGCCTAGAAGGGGATGGGTGCCTTTTTGGGGGGGTAGGGAGGGAGAAATCACAAAGGACAGCATGAGGGAAGCCCTTCGGGCACTGAAAACTGACAAGGCACCAGGACCGGATGGGCCGCATCCAAGAGTGCTGAAGGAACTGGTGGACAAACTAGCAGCTCCACTAGCTTCACTGTTCAGCACCTCTCTCCAGACAGGAAGGGTGCCCCAGGATTGGAGGGTGGCTCATGTGGTGCCTATCCACAAAGGTGGGTCTAGGGAGGAGATGAGAAATTACAGGCCTGTCAGCCTAACGTCGGTGGTAGGCAAACTAATGGAGGGCTTCATCAAAGGGAAGATCGGGAGGCAACTGGAAAGGCTGGGGCACATGGATGACAAATAGTATGGTTTCATCCTGGGGAGATCATGTCAGACCAACCTCATAGATTTTTATGACTGGGTGACAGGGACCCTGGACAGACAAAGACCGGTGGACATCTTATATCTGGATTTCAGTAAGGCGTTTGACTTGGTACTCCACATCGGGTTACTGACAAAGGTGGGGAGATGGGGGTGGGAAGACAGTTGCTTAGATGGGTAGAAAATTGGCTTACAGATAGAACAAAGAGGGTAGTGGTTGGTGGGATAGTCTCCTTCCCTAGGAAGGTCTTCAGTGGGGTGCCCCAAGGTTCAGTACTGGGACCACTCCTGTTCAACAACTATGTCTCTGATAGAGGGACAGGGGTTAGATGTAGGATGAGCCTCTTTGCAGATGACTCAAAACTGGAAGCACTGGCTGATGGGGAGGAAGCAAGGGTGGCAGTCCAGAGGGATCTGGATACCCTGGACGGTTGATCAAGGAGGTGGAGGCTGAGGTTTAATCTGGGGAAGTGTAGGGTGTTGCATCTGGGAGTCAGAAACCCAGGCCATGTATACACCCTGGGAGGTGTCTCACTGCAAACCACAGAGTGATAGGGATCTGGGGGTAGTGGTAGACACCAGAATGAACAACACTGAAAACAGCAGAAGATCGTGGCAAAGGCAAACAGGACACTGGGTTGCATAGCCTGGGGAATAACATCCAGGAGAAGCGAGGTGATCCTACCTCTGTATAATGCCTTGGTCAGGCCACATCTTGAGTATTGCATGCAATTCTGGAGACCTCACCTTAGGAAGGACATAGCACTGTTGGAGAGGGTCCAGAGGAGGGCAACCAGGATGATCCAGGGCATGAGTGATAGGACCTATGAGGAAAGGCTGGAAGCCCTTGGGCTGTACTCACTGAAGGAGAGGAGAGACAGGGGACATGATTGAGGTATTCAAATATGTGAATGGGATTAACAGGGGCGGAGCCAAAGAAATGTTCAGGCTAAAGAAAGGGGGCACAACCAGGAGGCATGAATGGAAATTGGAAGGGGGAACCTACAGGGGAGAATGTAGAAGGCCTTGCTTCACTGAGAGGGTGGTGGAGCAATGGAATGCATTGCCCAGGAGTCTAGTTGAGCAAAGCACTGTGGAGGGCTTCAAGAGGGGGTGGAGGGACAGGAAAAGAATCCTCAGGATCGTGGGAGCAGCAGCAAGGGGGAGGGAGCTGGATGTCATTATCCACCTAGGAACGAATGATCTGGCTAAGAATGGGATCAGAGCAGTGCAACAGGAGCTTGTGGAGTTGGGGAGGGGCCTTAAACAAGTAGCACACACGGTAACTTTCTCGGAAGTGCTACCTATCTATGGCATGGATGAGGCTAGGGCACTCCGCACCATGGGATTCAATGACTGGTTGAAAAGCTGGTGCAGAGCTCAGGGATTTGGCTTCATTGGGAACTGGGGCTCCACCTGGAGGATGCAGGCCTATAAAGGCGCGATGGTCTGCATCTATCCTGGAGGGGAACCAGGATCCTAGATGATAGGTGTAAATGCTTCAATGGCAAGCATTTAAACTAGCCAAGGGGGAGGCACTGAAGAGGAGAAGGGAAATCATAGCCCTCCCAAAAATATCAGGGTAATTAGTGAGGTAAACACCAAGACAGAGCAGTTGATAGGGAGAAGGGCAGGGTTAAATGGAGAAAAAGACAAAGGCAGTAGGGACAGGGATGGGGAAAAAAGAAATAAAGCCATAAAAAAATGGAAGGTAATGAGTACCAATGCCCGTAGTCTAGGTAGAAAGCTCCCTGAAATGGTGGCTTTGATGGAAGAGGGATGTCTGGATATTGTGGCAGTCACAGAAACATGGTACACAAAGAGCCATGATTTGGATGTCAACATATCTGGGTACACAATCTACAAGAGGGACAGGGAGAGAAGAAGAGGAGGAGGAGGAGGAGTAGTAGCTCTCTATGTAAGGGAAGGGATCAAAGCAACAGAGCTAAAGGGTAAACAGGGAGGAAAGGAGGCACTGTGGGTCACCCTGGAGACTGGAAATGGCTCCAAAATCCACACAGGGGTTGTATACAGACCCTGTCTCAGGAGGAGGAAAGGGACAAGGAAATGACAGAAGGCATCCTTGGGATGGCAGAGAAAGGGGAGATATTGCTGATGGGGGACCCGAATATGCCAGATGTTGACTGGAGCACCTTTGCTGCAACCACATCCAAGAGCAGGGCCATTTTCGATGCCCTACGGGGGCATGCCTCAGACAGCTAGTTTTGAAACCCACTCAGGAGAGAGCAATCTTAGACCAGGTACTCTCAAATGGGGACGGAGAGAGGATCTCTGATCTTGAAGTGGGTAGCCATCTGGGAACAACTGACTGCCAAATAGTGTGGTTCATGATAAACTTAGCTGTAGAGTCAAGCCACACAAAAGTGAAGGTACTGGACTTCTGGAGGGCTGATTTTGTCAAAATGGGAAAGTGCTTCAGAAAAGCACTAGCAAACAGGCAAGAAGGTGGGATGGAGCAACAATGGGGAAACATCAAAACCGCCATCACAGAGGCATCAAGCTTTTGTGTGAAGCAAATAAACAAATCAAAATGAAAGAAAAAACTATGGGTCTCAAAAGAAGTGGCGGGGAAGGTAAGGGAGAAAAAGATTGCATTCAGGAAGTAAAAGGAAACACAGAAGGAGCAGGACAGAGAACTGTACCAGTTAAAACAGAAGGAAGCAGGTAAGGCAGTCAGAATAGCAAAGGCCAAACCAAGGAAAAGATAGCCAACTTGGTTAAGAAGGGGGATAAAACATTTTATAGGTACATTAGGGAGCAAAGAAAGACTAAGGCAGGGATTCTGAGGCTGAACAAAGAGGAAGGTGGTTGGGCAGAGAGCAACGGTGAAAAAGCAGGGATACTGAACAAATACTTCTGCTCAGTATTCACAATGGAAAAGCAGGGGGTAACACCTAATCTGGTCAATAAAAGCACTCTGGATAGGGGGATTGATATTAGTCCTTTCACAGAAGAAAGGGTTCTGAAAGAACTCTTAAAAATGAAGGTGGATAAAGCAATGGGGCCTGATGGGATTCACCCCAGAATTCTAAAAGAACTAAGGGAAGAACTAGTAACACCACTGACTACCCTGTTTAATAAATCACGGGAGGATGGTGTGGTATCTGATGACTGGAGGATGGCAAATGTGATTCCCCTTCACAAAAGTGGGAGCAAGACAGAGGCAGGAAACTACAGACCTGTCAGTTTGACCTCAATGGTAGGGAAAATGATGGAATCACTTCTGAAGGAAAGAATTGTTGAGTACCTAGAGGCCAGTGGGACACAGGACCCAAGGCAGCATGGATTCACAGTGGGAAGGTCATGTCAGACAAATCTAATTGATTTCTTTGACTGGGTGACCAAAGCAGTAGACCAGGGAGTGGCTGTGGACATGGACTACCTAGACTTTAGCAAGGCATTTGTCACAAGTCCAACACAAAAGATTATAATCAAATTAGCCAGCCTGGGAGTGGGTCCCAGGGTGGTAGCCTGGGTAAAACACTGGTTGGACAACAGGACACAGCGGGTAACAGTAAATGGAGTCCACAGTAAAGAAAGGAGGTTTACTAGTGGGGTACCGCAGGGTTCAGTACTGGGGCCGGTCCTTTTTAATGTCTTTATAAGTGACATTGCAGAGGGACTGGAAGGGGAAGTATGTTTCTTTGCAGATGACGCAAATATCTGCAACAGGGTTGATACATAAGGTGGGGTAGAAAGGATGAAAATGGACTTGATAAGGTTGGAGGAATGGTCAAATATATGGCAGCTTAGATTCAGTGCAAAGAAGTGCAAAGTAATGCACCTGGGAAACAAAAACCCAGGGGAAGAGTACACAATGGGGAGTGAGATACTGACAACAAAAAAAATGGAAAGGGACCTGGGGGTAGTCATATCAGATGACCTAAAGGTGGGCCAGCAATGTGAGAAGGCAGTAAGGAGGGCTGGGGGGATACTGGGATGCATAGGGAGAGGCATCACCAGTAGAAAACAGGAAGTTGTTGGCCCTCTGTACAGACAGTTGGTAAGACCACATCTGGAGTACTGTATACAGTTCTGGAGACCCCATCTTCACAAAGACATAGACAGGGCAGAGGCTGTCCAGAGGAGGGCAACCAAAATGATGCAGGGTCTGCATCAGAAGACATATGAAGAAAGACTAAAGGAACTAAAGATGTATAGCCTCGAGGAAATGAGGAAGAGGGTAGACATGACAGAAACTTTCAAATACCTCAAGGGAATCAACAAAGTCCAAGAGGGTAGCATCTTTCAGAAAAAGAGATGTGCAAAAACAAGGGGGCACAATTTGAAGATAGAGGGGGGGACAGCTCAGAGGTACTGTGAGGAAGTATTTCTTCACAGAGAGGGTTGTGGATACATGGAACAGCCTTCCTGAGGAGGTTGTAGAGTCAAAAACAGTGGGGGAATTGAAGAATGCATGGGACAGACATAAGGCAATTCTAGTGGGGGAGTAGGAGGAAGTAGGCTGTTGGTTAACTAGGATCTGCAGCTTATCCGTTAGGTAGGGAAATGGGCAGACTAGGTGGGCCAAGCGGTCCTTATCTGCCTTCAAATTCTATGTTTCCATGTTTCTATGGGACAGATGCATGGGTGTACTGAAGCCAAGGCTGACCCTCTCGGGGGCTGGGGGGGGGAGGAGCAAGAGCCCAATAGGGGCTGGCTACCGAGCAGACACGAAATACCATTAGTCCTATTCTGTTGGCTTTTAGTATATTAGTATGTATATCTAGCCAGAACATCTTCAAGCTAAGTTCCTCCCACCCACCCAGGTGTTATCTTCCTTAGCTCCACCCCATGACTTCAGATCTTGCACGCTAGAAACTGGGATCCATGTGCCACTTGAACAGAGAATGCAGACAAACTTCACATCAGCAGAGGCCTGGTTTTGCAGTGCTAAGCTTCTCCGAAACTACAAGAAAACTAAGGTCATGATGTTTGCCTCACCTCACAATAGACACAAGTCATATCCCCTCAAGATCTTAAACAAAATTGGATTGGCCCTAGATACAGTCTACAGCTTTAAATACCTCAAGGTTACACTAGACTGCTCCCTCTCTTATGCCCTACACATAGTCCAGGTAGCCAAGACTGCTAATTCATGTATTGGTCAACTATATAGACACAGATATTGCCTCACGGATGATGCCCTAAAACTAGCAGTCACCAGCTCTGTCCTGTAAATAATTGACTATGGCTTTGTAGTCTATGGATCAAGTACTGAGACAGCTCTCAATAAAATCAAACTGGCCTTAAATAAAGCCTGTCACCTCATCTTAGGTGCTCACTGTCTAACCCATACCTGTGAACTATATGCCCGCTAGGGGTTGCTCAATCTGCAAAACAGGATCCAGTATCAGGTTTGCCTGCTAGCCAAGAAATCCATCTTAGGCCTTACTCCTCCAGGGATTCAAGGCCTTCTCTGCTCTCCCACCAACCCCAAGCCTACCTGAGGTACAAGTGGGAATTTACTTCAAGTACCCTTCCGACAAACATCGCAAGGACAACAATCCTATGCCTACAGATCCCCTAAATTGTTGAACTCACGCAACTATGATCTCCAGCTTGAAACCAAACTTGGTCCATTCAAAACCAAACTACACTCCTATCTTTCTACCACCAACCCCTGTAACTGTCATAGCTAATCTTCTCACAGAACTATCCACCTCCCTAGACTACCAGTCCTCTACAGCACTTACATACTCTCCCGCCAGCATCTTATTGCCCCCCCCATGGCATTTCCTGCTCTTCCGCTTCTCCTCCTGCCTTCTTATGTTCTATTAAGGAGGGTGACCCTCCTCTCTTACATTGGGCACCCCCAGACTTTCTTCCCATTTCCGTTGTTCATTCCAACAAAAAACCCTGGGCTGCTCCTGGCTCCTACACATTAACTCACCCCACTTCAAGCTTTTTTCTCATAATCTGGACTAATCTGGTCTTCTTTATGTTCCTACTCTTCCAGTTCCTCTCACCCTCCTCTTTCTACTTTCCCTGCCCCCAAACCCTCCTGCTTCTCCTGCCTCCCAACGGGTGCTCCCTAGTCTCTTGATAAATGCTCTGTTCACAGCACTGTCAGATTGTGTTATTAAAATGTTTACACTTTACCTGATTAAATGTTTACATTTTTTACTGCCTTTGTAACTACTGTCTGTATAACACTGCACATTTGATGAAAGCTCTGCATACTGTATTGACTGTATTTTGTCTATACCGTTTGATGTAACTTTTGCTCCACTTCTTGTCATCCTTTATTATGTTTTGTCAATTGTTTACTAATGTGGAACCTTTGTAAATGAGCATTTAGCTCAAAGGTATTAATCAGATACCTCAGTAACTAACTAAATAAATAAATAACCCTCATTTCTAGGGACATGGATATGGTGCACTTATCCACACGTTAGCAGTCTCCTAACAGTTCTCTGGGGGGGAAGGGGCAAGGGGCACACCCCTACTTGGAAAGAGGGATCAGAGAACTGAGGTCCCAAAACCAGCATGCCAGCGTGACTCAAGGTCGATGTGTTAATGGGAAATGAAGGTGTGTGCTGACTTTCAGGTAGCAGCCTGCAGATCTCCTGGATAGGGATGTCCCTGAAAGCAGACACCAAGCAGCGGCATGTCTGGTGGAATAAGCCCTATGGCAGACTTGCTGTCAATCAACCTATTGCAGAGATCGATGCAGGATACAATCCACCTGCCAGTCATCTGTTTAGCTGCTGGTCTGCCAAGTGCAGCTTCAGTGTAGGTGACGAAGAGCTCTCAAACCTCTCTGTGAACTCCAGTCGTGCACTCATTATAATAAGCTAGCACTCACCTCAAGTCCAAAATATAGAGACTGTGCTCAGCCTCTGAGGTTGGACTGATGAAGTACACCAGGAGGTTAATCACTTGATTATGGTGAAACTCTGAAACAACCTTCGGGAGGAACTTTGGGTTGGGGCAGAGGACAGCCTTGTCCCTGCAGAACACCAAATACAGAAACTCCACAGAGCAACTGGAGCTCACTGATCCTTCTGGCAGAGGTGATAGCCACCAAGAAAGCAGTCTTCCATGACAGGAGAGATATTACATCTGTGCATTGGTTCAAATGGCTTGCACATGAGCATTTCCAGTATCAGGAACAAGTCCCAGGTGGTGGAGGTTCACGCACTGGTTGGGAAAGGTGGTCAAGGCATTTAAAGAAATGCCCGACCACCTTCTCTTGGGCCACTGTTGACACCTGGTATGTGCAGATGGCTGCCAGGAGCACCCTGAGGGTTGTCAGCCTCAGGCGCAACTGGGAGAGGGACCATAGATAGTTTAAGATGCTAGCTATGGGCCAGGACTGGAGGTCTAGCTCCCTGCCCTGGCACCATATGGAAAAGTGCTTCCATTTGAAGGCATAACACTGGCAGGTCAACTCTTCTGGAAGGCTTCCACAACATGGAGAACCTCTTCATGGAGACTCAAAGACTGGAACGCTAGCTGCTCAGGACAAAGGCTGTCAAGTGCAGGGACAGAAGGTCTGGTTACAAGATCTTTCCCCTGTGACTGGAAAGCAGAGTCTGGTGCAGAGGCAAGCACCATGGAGTCCTGCTGCAGAGGCTGAGAAGATCTGGGTACCAGAAATGGCATTGCCAGTCTTGGACTATAAGGATCATCCACAACTTGTCCCTCTGTACCTCGACCAGCACTCTGTAGATCGGAGAAAGGGGTCCAAGGCTGTCTGAGGTTAGTGCTTGGCAAGGGAGTAACCCTGGTCTCTCACCATTTTGACCACCAACTGTAGGTTCACAGGAATGTGAGGAAGGACATGATCCAGACACCTATGAGGGCATGTCTGCAGTTGGCCACCAACAAGGCAGAGCTCACCTGATAGAGACCCAGGGAGAACACAACACAGACCTTTTTTGATGCATGGCTCAGCTTCCTGAACTTCTTGTTGGAGGTCTTGTCCACATCCCTGAACTTTCCCGCCATGCAAAAGATGGAATCTGTCACTGATATCTTGGCTGAGGGATGGTCCGTAAAACTGGGAAGAGAACTAGTCAGAACCATGTACTTGTGGACCATGCTTTGGCTGGTGATTGCCACATACAAATCAGCGCAAGCTCCATACGAGACTCAAAATAGCCTCTACCACAGGGAAGGCAACCCCTAGGGAATTATTACGGTCAAGGATATCTGTAAAGGGGTGCTTGGCCTGCTTCTGGACCAGCTCCAAAGGAATCTTCATTGATTCAGAGATCAGCCAAAGCAAAGCTCGAACGGAGTCCGGTCCATGTTCAGTTGCGAGCTCTTTGGCCATCTCATGGTCAGAGCCTGGGTTCCTGAAGGACTGCATAAAGGACTCTTCAGAGTACAAAGACTCCTCAAATACTGCCCTTGGACATTTGTTTCCATGAACCATGAGAGACTCATACGAGTGGGCAATTTGGATGGACAGCTGTCCGGAAAGATTGGTAGCCAAATGAGCGGCCTTGGTCAGAGTCTTCTACAAGCGCTACTTGGACCCTGACTCCAACAGAATCAGCCAGTGTAGGCATGACTGAACTTGGCAGGACCAGAGTGGGCCAGACCAGGGAAGACCAAGGAAGCGCTGGTGTCTGAGGAAGGGGTTTCCCTGGCCGATGACCCAATGTTGCCACATCAGCTCCTCACAGCGCTGATGCAACTTGTGATAAAGCCTCTCTTTGTCTGAGGATGAAGACGAAGTGGAGCAGCGATGGCACTTCCTGGACAAAGGCTGAGTGCAGGAACGCAATGATTCCCAAGACCACAATCTCAACCAGGACCTCTACCTCAACTGAGGAGTAGAGTGTCGATGGCAAAGAGATGCAGGAGGAGGGGCTATGTACAAGACATGTACCGGGTCCTTCCGCTAGAACACCTATCTCTTGGGAGGAGGCAGTCTACTCAGCTGGCTTCTCCTGCCCCTCCTGAGAGAGGGCTGAAAAAAACAGGTTGCTCACCTGTAACAGTAGTTCTAAGAGTTGTATATGTTGTTCATCCACACTTCTTGGCATGTCCCTTTCCCCTTTAATTCTTGCTGGAAGGTCTTCAAGCTGGCTCCTCCCACCCACCCAGGTGGTATAACCCTCAGCTCCACCCCATGATGCCAGATCTTAGCCCGCTGGAAGCCAGGTTTGTGCTCCGCAGCCAAGGAGGTCGGGTGGGTCAGTGTGAATGAACAACATATACCATTCCGAGAACTACTGTTACAGGTGAGTAACCTGTTTTTATAGGGACGTGGATATGTTGTTCATCCACACTTCTTGGCAGACTCCTAGCAGTTCTCTGGGAGGAGGGAGGCAAGACGCACACCCCCTACTTGGGAAACAGTGATTAGATAACTGAGGCCCAAAGACCAGCATCCCGGTGTAACTCAAGTTCGATGTGGTAATGGGTGATGAAGGTGTTTGCTGTCTTCTGGGTAGCAGCCTGGCAGATTTCCTGAATAGGGATGTCCCTGGAAGCAGCCACTGACACAGCGGTATGGTGGGTGGAATGAGCCCTTAGCCCTACAGGAGGCTCCCTACCCGTCAACCTATAGCAGAGATCAATGTAAGATGTAATCCATCTGCCAATCGTCCGCTTTGCTGCAGGTCTGCCAGAAGCGGCTTCAGCATAGGTGACAAACAGCTGGTGAACCTCTCCCCGAATGTCCTCCATTCTATCCTTGTAGTAGGAGAGAGCTCGTCTCAGGTCCAGAATACAGAGCCTGCACTTGGCAACCGAGGTGTAGTTTGGGTAGAACACAGGCAGAGTCAATACCTGATTAAGGTGAAACTCTGACAACACCTTCGGGAGGAATTTCAGGTGGGAGCGCAGGACAACTTTGTCCCTGTGGAAGATCAGATAAGGAGACTCCACCGAAAGCACCTGGAGTGCCACAGTCATTCTGGCTGACATGACAGCCACCAGGAAGGTCGTCTTCCACGACAAGTTTGATAGCTCACTCTTGTGCATTTGTTCGAATGACTTGCCCATGAGTTTAGCCAAGACCAGCAGTAAATCCCACGGAGGTGGAGGTTCACGCACCAGAGGGCATATGTGATCTAGGCTCTTGAAAAGGCACCAGACCTCCTTCTCCTGTGCCACTGTCTGCTGACCGGCCCACGCCTGGTAAGCAGAAATGGCTGCCAGGTGCACCTTAAGGCTCAAAGACCGAAGACCCCCTTTGGACAGAGACCAAAGGTAGTCTAAAATGCTAGCCACAGGACAGAACAGAAGGTCCAGGCCCTTGCCCTGACACCAAATGGAAAATCTTTTCCATTTGAAGGCATAGCACTTTCTGGTCAACTCCTTCCTGGATGCTTCCTCTACTGTGAGAACATCCTCAGAGAGACCCAAAGCCTGTAACTCTAGCCGCTCAGGTACCAGGCTGTCAGGTGCAGGGACTGAAGGTCCGGATGGAATACCTTCCCCTGACTGACAGATATCAGGTCTGGGCATGCAGGAAGACTACTCAGGAGCCTGTTACAGAGGCTGAGGAGATCTGGATACCAGAACTGGTGGGGCCAATCTGGAGCTACCAGAATCACCTGCGCCTTGTTCCTCCTCACCTCGAGGAGCACCTTGTGGAGCAAGGGAAATGGAGGGAAGGCATAGAAGAGGCTTGGGGTCCATGGCCTTGAAAAGGCATCCCCCTGCAGTGATCCCTGCTGAGGGGGGTGGGCATGAAACAGCCTCAGCTTGGTGTTTTCCCTGAAGGCAAACAGGTCCACCATTGGTTTGCCCTAGTGGAAGAACAGGCTGTGAGCTACCTCTGGATGGAGACACCATTCATGGGATGTCTTGCCTACGCAGCTGAGAGCATCCACCAGTTGATTCGAGGCTCCTGCCACATGGATGGCTATGCGATCTGCCTCCAGTCGGCTCACGAGTGTCCAGATGCGGAGCGCTTCCCTGCACAGCAGCTGCTAATGCATGCCGCCTGGCTTGTTGAGGTAGTACATGGTCGTGGTATTGTCTATCTGGACTTGAACCACTTGACCCCAAAGCTGCTGAGCGAATGCTGACAATGCCAGTCTGACTGCTCTGAGCTCCAACAGGTTGATATGGTATCAGGATTCCTCGGGGGTCCAGAGCCCATGGGCCCTGTTGTTTCCCATGTTGGCTCCCCAGCCCATGACAGAGGCATTGGTCATGAGGACGACTGTCGGCTCAGGGTGGACAAATGTGATCTCTTCCTGCAGATAGTCCAGGACAGTCCACCACGGGAAAGCGTCCCACATCTTCTGGGTCACAGTGATCAGCTGGTTAAAATTACCTAGGCGCCGAGTCCACTGGGCGGCGAGCTCCCACTGAAGGGGGTGCATATGCTACCGGGCCCAACAGACCATGATGGTACAGGCTGCCATGTAACCCAGAAGGCACATAAAGTCCTGGGCAGGGCGCAAGTGCCCAACTAGAAATGATTGGGCAAAGGAGGAAAGAGAGAATCTCCGCCCTGTCTGCCAGAAGCTGTGCTCTGGCTTGGCAAGAGTCCAGCTCTGCCCAGATGAAACATATCACCTGAGATGGCACGAACTCCGACTTGGCCTCGTTGATCAGGAGGCCAAGTTGAGAGCAGGTCTGGAGGGCCAGGTCCCAGTCCCTGGAGGCTGCACACCTCTTTCTGGGTGGAATCTGCTAAGAGCCAGTTGTCGAGGTATGGGTACACTCTGACACCTGAGATGGCTGCCACCACTGCAATGCATGTGAGGAAGACCCATGGGGCCAATGACAGGCCGAATGGCATGACTCAGAACTCATATAGGGCTCCCTCTGTTCTGAAACGGTGGAACCGCTGGTGGGATGGACAGATTGGGACATGAAAGAATGCATCCTGTAGATCCAGTGAGCAGAGTCACATGTTTTGCTCCAGGGGTGGTATGATCTGGGATAGAGTTAACATCCTGAAGGTGTGTGGCATGAGATACTGATTCAGGTCATGCAGATCTAGAATGGGGCGCCAGCACCACATCCGCTTTGGGACCAGGAAGTATCTGGAAATGAACCCTGGGTTGACTGGAGGATCTGCCAATTGAACCAGTGCCTCCTTGAGGAGGAGTTGGGCTATGTCATCTCTCAGAGCAGACTGAGTGTAGGCTGATACTCTCTCCTCCCGTGGGGTGCGGACTCGGCTGGGAAGGTACTGCTCGAACTCTAGAGGCAGACCCTGGCTGGCCACTTCTAAGACCCACCTGTCCGTGGTAACAGCAGACTAGGCAGAAAGGAAGTGATGGAACTGATCCCCCACGGGAGGGCCCAGAGCTGGTGTGATGGGGATAGAGGTGGCAGCTCCTATCCCATCACTGGGCAGACTTAAAGGAAGAGGGTCCAGATGACTGAATCCTGACCTCCTTGTCTGTGGGCTGGTGGAGGCCCGGACATGGGCCGAGGGCACCAAGTCTGTGCCTGCTGTTGCTGCCCACCCTGAAAGGAGGGCTGCTTGGCCACAGGAGCTGGGTGCCAAAAAGGCTTCTTCTTCTTCTGCTTTTCAGAGCCAGGGGTGTCTTTTTGGGCAGAAATAGCCAAGTCCAAGGTGGCACTGGACTGCTCAATTCGCTGAAGGTGACCATCCACACCTGGGTCGAAGAGATCAGTACCCAGGAAAGGAACATCAGTGAGTTTATGCTGGGTATTCACTGTAAAGGTGGAAAGCCTCTGCCAAGCCCTGTGGCTCATAGCAACTGCGGCTGCCACCGAATGGGTGCAAGAGTGCCCGAGATCCAAGGCAGTCTGAAGTTGCTGCTTGGCAATGGCTTGGCCCTGGTCCTAGACCTGCCTGACTGTAGTCTGATGGTCTGTGGTGAGATAAGGGAGAACTTCGACCAAGGAGCCCAGGAGGGCATGGGAGAAGTGTGCCATGATGATGGCCAAGCTGGCCTGATGGAGGCCTAGAGAGGAGGCTGCACAGACCTTCCTGGCAGTGTGGTCCAGTTTATTTGACTCCTTATCCAGAAGTCTATCAGTGTCAGTAGAGCTGCCTGTGTGTCTGAACACAGAAGCGGTCACCAACCCCTATGCCGAGGGATGTTTCGTGAACTCCAAGAAGGACCCAATGGGCACTGCATACTTGTTAGCCATCAGGGCAGATGGCGCTGGGCAGGAGGCAGGGTGCTGCCATAGCTCCAAAGCATGGTCAACAATGGCCTCAGCCACTGGGAAGGCTTCCATGGGGATAGCCCTTCTTTTAAGAATATTTGTAAAAGGGTACTCCGCCTTTTTCTGGACAGGTTCCAGGGGCATCCCCGTAGATTCAGAGATAAGGCGGAGAATCCTAAAAAATGACCAAGGGCCCTCCTCCGTCGACAGACTACCAACGGACTCATCATCCAGTGGATGACAGTGGAGGTTGGTACCATCTGAATCTGAAGAATCCAGGTAAATCGGTCAGCCACCGAGATCCCCCTCTACACGCCTGAGACGGACAGTCATAAGGGTGATCTATAACCTATGCAGAAGACCCAGAACCATCCGAGCATCCTTCGTAGGAGCCCCTCCCAAAGGCTGTTTAGGTGGCGGCTCCACCACAATCTGTGGAGAGACTGATTTTGGACGAACCGGGGCAGGTTTAGCTGGCTTCATGGATAGGGGAACCGATTTCACCAGTTCTAGTGGAGTCTGTTTCGGCCTAGGAGGTGAAAACCAAGTAATGGCCAGGGTGGAAACCAACACAGGCTTCTGCCAGGACAGAATCAGCTGTTGCCACATTAAATCTTCATAGCGTTGACGGAGTTTCCGCCGAAGCCTCTCCTCATCCAAGGAGGACGAGGATGAATAGTGGCATTGCCTCTTTTTAGCACGTTTATGCACTTTCCTCAGCCTGTCGATTGAGGGGGTCCAAGATCTCGACCTCAATCAGACTGGTCGAGTAGGTCGCTCAGGAGACACTGGGGGAACTGGTGAATTTCCTGGATCAGGGAACAGTTCCTCTATGGTATTCCCAGCTGGCTGGGTTTCCTCAACAGGAAGAGGCAGGACCGGGGTCCTAGTCAAAGTGTTGTCGGCCTCGTCGGGTGACAACAGATCGAGAGGATCGAGAGTGACCTCAACCGCACAGTCGATCGAGGGCTCGGCTGACTGACCAGATCACAAAGCTGAGAAGCCAGCAGCTGAGGAAACAATTTCGACCAAAGTCAAGACTGCAGTTTCCTGGGAGAGAGATTGCTCATGATCCCAAGAATGTCTCCGCCAAGATGAAGAATCTCTCAGTTCTTTGTCCTTTTTATGGGACCGGGAGATATGTGAGCCCAAAGGTCCCTCACCCTTAGAGGTGAGAGATTGGCACAACTCCCGAAAGGGACCCGAGAACCTTGAGCCCAGGTTGAGAGGAATGAAAACTGGCTTAGAGGAGAGTTCTGTGGCCCGTGCCACTTCTTCCTTGAAGGCCTGCATTTGTTCCAACTGCTCAGCAGACCCCACAGCCACTGTATTCAAAGCAAAAGTGTATTTGTCTTTTGTGATCCCGTCTGGGCCTTAGAATCTATACCTCAAAGGTCTCTCTGATGTAATTCAAGGGTTCCCCGGTAAAGTATATTGGACCTTCCAAATTCGTCTGGGTCCTCACTGGCCCAGACATCAATCTCTCTTCAATGTCCATTCTGGCTTCTCTCTGACACCCCTCCCTCTCAAGTTCTTCCTGACAACTATTGTAAGTCAAAGGATTTTCCATGAGGGAATTGTGAATGGCTAATCTTATTTCCTGGGATGAAAGCAAATTGACAAGGTAATTGCACCCCAGATATCTGCAGTTCAGCTATGTCCTGTCCTCTGAACTTATCCCTGGGGGGTCTTGATGTGTCAGTTCCAGTAAGACAGTAGTTTCCTCAAACTGACCTTCCCATCACATATTTTATATGTAATAAAAATTTTGATACAGCAGTCAGAGCTGGCTGTCTATGTCACACTGGTGACCTAAATACGCTGGATATAGACTGTGAAATCCTGGCATCCAAGAATACAGGAATTCAGGTTCTGGTGGATAAGATGCAAGGCTACTTTCTTATGTGATGGGGTCAGGAAACAGACTGGGAGTGGTGCATCTTTGATTTGATCTTGTCAAATGCTAAGATAGTCCAAGATGATTAGAGATGAGGGAACCACTGGGGTCAAATGACCACAAAACAGTGTGTTTTAAAATAACCCCAGCAAAACATCACTCCAGTTCAAAAACTAGGGTCCTTAACTTTAAAAGTGCAGACTTTGCCAAGACAGGAAAGATAAGCTGGTAAGGGTAGAGGGAGTGGAGGAGCAAACAACAAATGGGATGTCATAAAGAGGGGTTTAACCAAGATGATGGCATCATATATGAGACAGGTTGAGAATAGCAAAAATCCTATCTTATTTTCCAGAGGGGTTGGAGAGGCAGTAAGGGGCAAAAATAATTGATTTCTTCAATGCTGTGTCACAAGCATTGGACAAGGGTGCTGGACATCTAGTACCTGGACTTTAGCAAGGCTTCTGACCCTATGACCCACAAAAGGCTAGTAAAGAAACTGGGGGACTTAGGTACTGGGGAGAAAGTCACTATATGGGTGGAGAAAGTACAGTTATGTAAGAACTTACCGTAACAGTAGATCTTCGAGAGGAGCTCTTGCAGCAGGTAATACCATTAGGACTAATGCCACCAGGTGTTAGGACCCCATGGAAATCATGTAGCTAGCAGTCTGTAGTGGAAGACTGCCCCCGACGTCAGCTCCACCCAACGTCAGATGTGGTATAAAGAGGGCGGTCCCCCGGCACCACCTCAGTTCTCCAGCTGGAGACCCAGCTGAAAGCATTGGAGAACTGGGCAGGATCTCCCCAACCCTAAAAAGGGTATCAAACAAAGAAAAAACCTGGGGGATGGAGGGTGGGAAAGCCACCTGCTGCAATAGCTCCTCTCGAAGATCAACTGTTACGGTAAGTTCTTATGTAACTGTACTATCTGACTTTGAGGCGGAGTTCTTGCAGTAGGTAATACCATTAGGACGGAGTCCCAAGCAGTACCCAAACATAGGCCCAGGTCTGACAGGGAGGGGCAGAAAGACTAAACTGCCTCAAGAGAGTAGACCCTGCAGGACGGCCAGTCCAAAACCTGCTCTCCTCCTAGAAGCAATGTCTAGGCTGTAGTGTCTGATGAAGGTATGGAATGTGCTCCAGGTTGTGGCAACACAGGAAACGTTCCTCAAAGATGCAAACGAGGTAGCCACAGCTCTGGTGGAGTAACCCTTGATGGGTCCCGGCAGGGGTTTACCATAGTGCTGGTAACAAAAAGATATGCAGTGCACCAGCCAATGGGCTAGTGACTGCTTGGAGACAGAAGCCCGTCATCCTTTTTGCAAAGGAGATGAACAACTGGTCCATCTTCCTTGAAGCTCTGGTCTGATGAAGGTAATACCTCAGGATTCTGTGAACATCCAGGGTATGCAACAAGTCCTCATCCTGATTTTCAAACTCAGGGTAATAAACCAGAAGGTTGATCTCCTGGTTCAGAGTCAGTACTGACACCAGCTTCAGCAGAAACTTAGGATTCATATGCAGGGTCACCCTGTCCCTGTGGAAAATAAGATAAGGCTCCTTACACATAAGGGCCTGAAGCTTGGAAACCCTTCAAGCAGAAGTAATGGCAACTAAAAGTAATGCTTTCCCTGAAAGAAAGCATAGCTTGCATGTCACGGCTGGTTTCTAAGGGAGGCAGGGTGAGCTTCTCAAAAACAAAGAGTAAATCTCAAGGTGGGACGGGATCCCTCCTGGGAGGTCTGATATGGAGAACTCCTCTAAGGAAAGCCTTGCACACACTGAGCTGTGTTAGAGTCCTCTCCCCATATGGTGCATGGTAAGCAGAAACTGCACACATGTGTACCTTAACGGATGAGTAGTTTAGCCCCAGGTCCAGGAGGTGGAGAAGATAGTCTAGCACATGCTGAACCAGACAATCCAAGGGATCTAAGGCATGTGCCATTGCCCAGAAGCAGAAACGCTTTCACTTCATGGCATAGGTTACCCTCGTGGAAGGTTTCCTCACTGCTACGAGAACTTCTGCCACCCTGCTTGACACGCCTAATCTCTATGCTGCTAGGAACTGCAGGAACCAGGCATGCAGGCGAAGAGACTGCACAGCAGGATGGACGAGTGTCCCTTGTTCTTCTGAGAGCAAGTGGGTGGAGAGTGGCAACTGCACGGGGGGGGGTGCCAATGTCAGCTGCTGTAGCAGTGGGTACCAGATTTGTTGGGGCTACAGAGGAGCTACCAGGATCATCCTGGCTCCCTCTGACTGCAATTTGAGCAGTACTGTCTGAATGAGAGGGAAGGGAAGAAAGACGTACAGGAACCTCCCTGTCCAGGAGAGGGACAATGCGTCTTGCCAAAAAACACCAGGCCCTGGATTGAGTGAGCAAAAAGTTTGCAGATTGACATTGCACGGGGACACGAAAAGGTCCAGTTCTGGACAGCCCCAATGACTGAAGAGGTCATCTTCGACTTCCTGGAGCAATTCCCACTTGTGTTTCAGAGAGCGAGAGTGACTAAGACTGTTGGCGAGAATGTTCTGGAAACCTGGTATGTGTACAGCTGTAAGGTCCAGAAGATGTTTCACTGCCCAGTCCCACACTTTCATGGCCTCCCTGCAAAGGGGATATGACCGAGTGCCCCCTTGCTTGTTGATGTAGAAGACAACTGGCGTGTTGTCTGACTGCACCAGGAGAGGACCTGGGGAGAGCTGGTCTCAAAACACTGTGAGGGCGTACAGAACGGCTCGCATTTCCAGAACACTGGTGTATAGAGAACGTTCTGTGAGAGACCAGGACCCTCTGGTACTATGCTCCCCTAGGTGAGCCCTCCATCCTGACAATGAGGCGTCCGTCGTTAGGGTTTGTGATGGGGGTGGTCTCTGGAAGGAGACCACTTCCTCTAAATGTGGAGGGCAGAGCCACCACTAGAGGGAGCGATAGATTGCCGCTGAAACTTGGACCGGCTGATCCAAGTCAACCACCACTTGATCCCATTGGACCTTGAGATGCAACTGCAGGACCCTCATGTGCAATCTGAAAAGGGGGACTGTAGCAATGGCAGCTGCCATGTGACCCAGAAGCTGCAGAATTACCCGTGCAGGGACTGAAGAAGCTACTTGAACTCTGCTTGCCAGGGTCATCAAGCAATCTGCCCTATCCGAGGGCAGAAAAGCCTTTCCCTGAACGGTGTCCAGGATTGCCCCTACCTATTGCAATCTCTGGGAGGGTCAGGGTTGCAACTTCAGTCAGTTTACAGTTATCCCCAGGGAGAGAAATAACTTTTCTGTTCTCTGTAGGGTGACTCTCAGCTGGTCTGCTGATGGAGCTGAGATGAGCCAGTCATCCAGGTAGGGACAAACAAAGTGGCCTCCCCTTCGAATGGTCGCTGCCACCACTGCCAGCCATTTGGTGAAAACTCGGGGGGGGGCTGATAAAAGGCCAAAGGGCAGAACCCTAAACTGGTAATGCTAATCCTGGATCCGGAACCAGAGGAACCTCCTGTAGGAATGCAGGACCTGGATATGCATGTAGGCATCCTGCATATCAAGGGAGCATAACCAGTCCCCTTGATGGATAAGGGGGAAGCAAGCTTGCCAGAGTTACCATCTGAAATCTCTGGTATTTGACCAGATTGAGCTGGCTGAGATCCAGAATAGGGCAAAGGTCTTCTGTTTTCTTTGGGACCAGAAAAAAATGGGATTAAATACCTGTGCCCCTCTGGGCCGGAGGCACTGGCTGGATGGCATTTTTCTCTAGCAGCAGTTGGATTTCTTCTGCCAGAAGCTTGGCATGGGCTGGTGGACAATGGACAGAAGGGGGGGGGGATTGTCTAGTGGGATGCTGAGAAACTCCATTGCGTAACCCTTGAGAATGGTTTCCAGCACCCATTGGTCCAAAGTTATGCTGGACCATTTGGCAAGGTAAAGGGTGAATCTCCCCTCCTACTTTCTCACCCTGCATCTCCAAAGAGAGAGGAGGGAGAGGCAGTGAGTCAGGCTGTAGAGGGGATGGGG
Source organism: Neoceratodus forsteri (assembly GCA_016271365.2). Classification (NCBI taxonomy): domain Eukaryota; kingdom Metazoa; phylum Chordata; order Ceratodontiformes; family Ceratodontidae; genus Neoceratodus; species Neoceratodus forsteri. Next base: position 1,101,795,806 of record CM057450.1, on the reverse strand, counting down.
CCCTGTGCCCTAGGAGCTTTGGGCTGCTTGGGGCCTGGAGGGCCTTGAGGGGCAGGGTGACTGTGCCTCTTGAACCCTTTGCCTTGGGGTTGCTATCCCCTTGTCCCTGGCCTTTGTGAAAGGGACAACAGCAGGGCCCTTGAGGCTCCGAATATACATACAGTGTACATCTGCCATGGCTTTGCGTGACTCCTGGAGTTCCTTGACCAGGGTTTTTACCTACTGGCCAAAAAGCACTGGTCCCTGAAAGGGTGAATCCACAATGAAATCCTGGAGATCAGGACAAAACCTTGTCAGCCTAAGTCAAGAGTGCCTCCTCAGACAAACTCCTGAAGCAGCAGCCCCGGAAGCCATGTTCACAGCATCGCACGAACACCGAAGGACATGTTTATCTACATCCAGACTGGACTGGGTGTAGGCCAAAATCTTCTTGTTTGTGTCTGAGTCTGATAGGGTCTTAACCATTTCTATAGTCTTCTCCCAGAGAGACTGCTGATATTTCACCATATGGGCCAGGAAGTTTAAAGAATGGATTGATCCCATTGCTGATGAGTCAACTTTTCTGCCCCAGCTATCCAATTTCTTGGATTCTGGGTCTGGAGGTTGGGAGCTAAGGTGTTTAGGCTGGCTACCATGGCCGTGGGCATCTGTAAGCACCAAAGATTTGGCTTTGGGTTGTTCCAAAAAAAAGGCTCAGCTTTAGGAGGCTTGTAAAGTCTGTCTGCCTTCTTTGGGACAGCCGAGGTGAACGAAGCCTTACGCCATGTTTTCCTGGTTACATCCTGAAACAGCTCCACGAGAGGTGGGATGACCAGGGGTTTTGGCTCCTTGGATGCTAGGAACTTAGCCAGGTGTCTGCACTCTGGGTTCAGCTCCTCTGTGTCCCATTCATAAATAGACTGGATGTGCCTCAAGATGTCTAAAAATGAAGGGTCAATTGGGGGGGGGGACCTCATGGAGTCCCTGGGGCCCAGAGAAGGTGGGACAAATGCATCCTCATGAGAGGAGTCCAGAAATGAGGGACTTGCATCTCTGTCATCTGGGGAGGATGGGTGTCTACTCAGGAAGGGATAGGAGGAGAATGCCGCCTCCTATGTTTGCCCTTGGGGTCCAGGTGGGTAACCTCATCTCCAGCTGGGTTAGGTGGGGTTCGAGGGAGACCCATTGGAGGAGGAGTCAGAGTTGGGACTGGGGTCTATACAGAAGATCCCCCATCACTGTGTTTCACCAGGAAATAAATAGCGACCTGATGTCCGCCATGGGGACGACCACTGGGGCAGGCGTTGGATTTGCTGGATCTGGCATCCGTGGATCTTGAGGATCCGGCACTGGATCTGGGAAGCCCTGGTTGTCCTTATCTGGACACTCAGTATCTGCATCCTCAGGGGACCCGGTGTCTGGAGTAGAAGGGGGCACATCTGGCGACCGGCCCTCAGAAGGAGAGTTGGGCATCTGATCCTCTGCCGGTGACTGCCTCATATCAGGCATCAGAGTACAGGACACTGGAGAGGGTGATTGGCTTGGCAGGTGCCTGTCTGAGGCAGAGGGGAGCACCTTGGCCGGAGAAGGCGGAGGGGGTGTCTGATGGTGGATGGTTTCCTGCCGCCCCTCAGAGTCGTCTGGGTACTTGCGCTTTTCGGTCAAACCACTATTTTTTTCTTTTGACTTGCTGGCAGATGAAAAACCTTCCTAGGTCGACCCTGAGGAGAATTTGTGGGATCGGTGGGCCAGGGAAGGATGTGCAGGCTAGTGCCCTGAGGAGGCTTGCTCCCTGTGTTTGCCCTGGGAAGAGGCGGGAGCAGACTTAGATTTATGAGAAAATTCGGTCGCCTGGGCCAGGACCAAGCCCAACCTCCAGCCGAAGGTCGAAGAGGAAGAAGAAGGCTTTGAAGGTGACTTGGGATAGGATTCAGACCTGGCCCTAGCTTTCTCCCTATGGTGGGGTTTCCCCTTCCGATGACTTGTCTCTCTGGGGATTCCTTAGCAGGAGAAGAAGAGCTGCGCTCTGAAGTCCGCTGCATGGCTGCCACCTACTGTTCCAGGAGGTATATACTTTCACGGCATTGGCTCTCCTGTTCCTGGTCTTTTATTTATTTATTTATTTATTTGATATATCGGTTTACAACCTTTGAGCCAGAGGCTCATTTGCAAAGTACCTCGTCACATGTAAGACAGATGGAAACATAAAGTAGGTATAACAACAATTACATTAAACATGAGATACATGGTATAACAGTGGTTACATTAAGCATGTGTTACAGACATTTGTCACAGACAGTATTTACAAGATTTGGAAGTAGGCATTTTCTGACATTATTTATAACCTTTGGATGATGATATTTACAACATAACAGCAGTGAGGCATTATAAGCTTGAGAAGACATCTAAACATAGTAGTCAGACCTAATCATGGGTTTGGTGTTAAAGATGGAGGTTGCAATCCATAATGGACTTTGTCAGAGAATATTGGATCAGAGTGGGTAAGAGAGTGAAAGAATTAGAAGCAGTTGCAGGAGCGGATATTGAAGAGGTGTTTGCGAAGAGTGGTTTTGAAATGGGCGATCTTGGGTGCACTAGTGATGGTGCTTGGGAATGCATTAAACCATGTGGGTGCCCTATAGTGGAAAGATCTCTGGGCAAGGGAGGTTTTTATCCTGGGCACAACCAGAGGAGCTTTCTCTGAATTGTGGGTGAAGATAGTGGGGGTTGCAGGCTGAAGAGAGGTGGCGATCCTGGGGGGGGAGGAGAGTCCAAGCAGTATTTTCTTGGAGGGTAAGCAGGTCTGGTAGTGGAGCCTTTCATCAAGGTTGAGAATATTGGCAGAGGTATAGAGCAAGCAGGTGTGAGTAAGCCTGGGTGTGCCTGTAAGGAGTCTGCAGGCCTTGTTTAGTGTGGTCTGGATTATCTGGAGTATGGTGTTATTTGCTGCACCGTATACAGGGAGCCCATAGTCCACTAGGGACAGTATCGATGAGGTGATGGCAAGCCTAAGGGCGTGGGGAGGAGGCAGTCCTTGTGTCGGTAAAGGAGTCCAATCCAGGTGTTTGTTGCAGCAGCAAGGGTGTTTATGTGGTCATGGAAGGTAAGGGCCGAGTCGAGAGAAAGTCCAAGATATTTGTAGTTGGATACCTGCTCAAGGGGTGCTGGGTGCTGGGAGGATGCTGAGCGGTGTGTTCTAAGCTCTGTTTTGGCAGTGAGAGAAGATCATTAACTTCGTCTTTTTTAAGTTGAGGACCAGTCTATGGTCCTTAAACCAGGTTTCCGCCAGGGAGAAGGCAAGTTGGATGGAGTCCTGCAGGGGTGTGGGTTTATGATGCGAGGTGAAAAGCACTGCATCATCTGCATATCATAAGATTTCTGTGCAGCAGGCCTTTGGTAAGGAGCTTAGGTAGAGGGAGAAAAGATGTGGTCCCAGGATAGAGCCCTGGGGCACCCTGGAGCAGACGGGCAGTGTGTCGGATAGAGTTCCGTTAATTTTGACGCATTGGGACTGGGTGGAAAGGTCAGTGGAGCACCAGGCCAGGGGGCCTGTGAAGAAACCAAGTTGGTGGAGTGAGTCGAGAAGGAGAGGGTGGCAAACTGTGTCGAAGGCCTTGGATAGGTCTATGAACACAGCTCCTGCAATGTTACCGGCGCCTAGGGAGGAGTGCAGGAAGTTGGTGAATTCTAGGAGGGCTGTGGTGGTGCTATGGCCTGAATGGAAGCCCTGTTGCTCTGGGCATAGGATGTTATACTTGGCTAGAATTCAGTAAGTTGGGCGGCCACCACTTTTCTAGCGCTTTGGGGGGAGAATGGGAGATGGGCCGATAGTTATTAGGGGAGGCTTTGTCACCACTTTTATGGATGGGGGTAATGACAGCTGTTTTCCAGGCACTAGGGAATTGCCCTAGGCATAGGGATTTGTTGAGCAGGTCTGTTAGGGGGACTAGGACCACGTCGAGGACTAGTTGAAGGGCCTGGCATCTAGGGGATCATTTATAGGGTTATTGTTGTTTAGCGCTTTTTGAAGGTAAGGATGAGCTTTGTGGGGGGATATTGTGTGCAGGAGGAAACAGGGATGCTGCAGGGTTGGAGGCAGGGATTGGGGCACAGGGTCAAAGAAGCCGCTAGGAAGAACAGTGCTGAGATCTGAGAAGGTGGTGTTTAGACAGTTTGCTATGGTGAGTGTGTCTGTGGAGGCAGTGCCATTTATGCTGAGCAGGGAGGGAGGTGGGGAGTGAGATTTCCCATTGATTTCTTTGATGTTATTCCAGAAGGTCTTTGTAGACCCCCACGTGGTTGTGAGAGTGGATTGATAGTGGTCTGCTTTGGCCTTACGGATGGCTCGAGTGCATTTATTGCGAGCGGCATTATAGGAATGTCTGTCCGCCAACCTGCCCGATTCTATGGCTTTGTGCCAGAGATTATCCCTGTCTCTCAACATTTGGAGTAGGGAGGGGGTTATCCATGGGGCATGTTGCCTTTTGGTGCGGAGTTTGGTGAGTGGAGCATAGAGGTCACAGGGCTTGGTGAAGGCCTGTGTAAACAGGGTGAATGCAATGTTGACGCTGGGGGCTGTATTAATGGGGGACCAATCTATCTGGGTGAGCAGCTGTTTAAGTTTTTTTAACCCTCCTGGGTGGAGGTGCCTTCTGAAGGTTGTTTGGGCTATGGGTTTGGGTGTGGAGGAGGTCCATTGGAATAGAATGGATGAGTGGTCACTTAAGGAGTCAGGAAGTACTTGTATATCCTGGATTTTGTGGGGGTGGTTAGAGATAAGGATGTACAGGAGGGTGTGGGTACCAGTAGATGTGTGGAGTCTAGTGGGTTGGGTAACTAACTAGACCATGTCAATGGCCGAGAATGAGTCCTTAGTTGGTGCTGCAGAGGAGCCAAGCCAGTTGACGTTGAGGTCCCCTACTAGTGTCTGTTCTGCATTGTGTGGTAGGGTAGAGAAGTATTCAGTGAGGGATGTGATGGCAGTCTTTTGGTTCTTAGGGGGTATGCAGGTGACTGTGAGGTATAGTAGGGCCCTGGAGGGGTCAGGGGTGATTTTTAGGGTGAGGGCTTGTGCTCAGTTTGTGAGTTTGGGGGGTGGGAGCACGTGACCAATAATGTTGTTGGTGATGTAGAATGCTACCACCCCGCTTTCCTACCTGTTTTCGATGTGAGGGTGTATCGGGGAGTGAGACAAAGGTGTCAGGAGTAGATTTGGAGAGCCAGGTCTCACTGGGGCAATGATGTCTGGTTGGTGAAGGTTGCCTAACATTGAAGCGCTGCAGATTTCTTTGGCAGGCTCGTATATTCAGCGAGGCAATGCAGAGTCAGAGGATCTGGCAGGTGGAGTGGTGGGGGCAGGGCCTGGATTAAAGTGGATATTACCAGAGAGGTAGAAGGATGACTAAGGCTCTAATCATAGGGCGGCAGGTTGTTAGAGTTTTGGGGAATGTTTAGAGGGAAGGGAGGATGTAGTGGGGCAGGGGATGGGCAGGGTTTGGAGGGATTGGTGGATGCAGAAGGGGTGGTGCTGGGGGGGGGCCTGGGTGAGTGCTAGGGTAGGGGCTGCCAGTGGGAGGCGGATGCAGGGGTCCAGTGTGTGATGACAAGGTGGGAGGGTGGCCAGATCTGGAGAGCTGCAAAGGTGCAGCCCACAAGAGGCAAAGGGTGAGGTGTGGCAGGTGGGAGGTGAAACCCAGGGTGGTAATGAGGATGAGGTACATAAGGTGGAATCGGGAAGACATGGTGCCTAGATAGCTTCGAGGAAAGAACAACGAGGTTGTGGGAGGAGCCAGAAAAAGCTGTAGGGGTGCCATAGGGGAGTCCTATCCTGGGCCTGGTACTCTTTAATGAGTTTATTTGTAACACTAGACAAAGGATCCAGGGCAGGATGTGTTTATTTGCAGAATGCCCTTAGATGTGTGGCAGGGTGGATAGTGAGGAGGGTATAAGGAATTTAATCTTCTGATTGAACTTGTGGCAATGCGGGCAGTCGGCGGGCTGGTGGTTGGGGCCTAGACAGATCAAGTAGGCCGCATGGCCGTCTTTAGCCAGAATCTGCTTCCTGCATGCACACTTGGACTTGTGTTGTGGTGGAGAGGGTGACGACATGCACAGAAGTGCAAATAATTATCGAAAGAGCACTAAAGAACTATTACTGGCAGTATAGCCTAGAGGTTAGAGTAATGAGCTGTGAACGAGCTTGATACATCCAGCAGACCAGAGCTGGGTTTGATTCTCACAACCTCCACTTGCATACTGTGCGACTCTGAGCAAGTCACTTAACTGCCCAGTGCTCCCAGATCACCCCTGAAAACAGGCACTTGTGCCTACTGGGCCTTATCCAGTTACCAAAGGCGGTCGACTGTGTAATGAAGGTGTCTGTGGAGCCGAACTAAGTGGGTTGTCAGCAGGAAAAGAAATGATGTGCTGCCCCCTTTATACCACATCAGATGTCGGGCGGAGCCGATGTCGGGGGTGGTCCCCTGCTACGGACTGCTAGCTACAAGATTTCCGTGTGGTTGTAATGCCTGGTGCCATTAGTCCTGATGGTATTACCTGCTGCAAGAGCTCCCCCCTTGAAGTCAGATCTGGCTAGGAGGGAGAACGCAAAGGGTCAAACTACATGGTACATACTCTGAGGTAGGGGGTAACAAGTGGGGTGCTATAGGGGTTGATCCTGGGCCTGATACTCTTTAATGAGTTTATTTGTAACACTGGACAAAGGATCCAGGGCAGTATGTGTTTATTTGCAGAATGCCCTTAGATGTGTGGCAGGGTGGATAGTGAGGAGGGTATAAGGAATTTAATCAGACCTGGAGAAACTGGAAAAGTGGTCCAAGTTCTGGCAACTGAAATGTTGTACCAAAAAGTGCAAGATTATACACTTGGGGAGGGGGAATATGAGGAATGAATACTGGATGGGGAGGTTATGACTGAAGCATACCACAGACAAAAAAGATCTAGAAGCATGGTTTAGTGACAACTTCAATATCTGTGCTCAATGCATCAAAGGGAGATTCATCAGGATGCTGGGATGCACTGACAGAGCCTTCACCTGTACAGATTCTTGGTGAGGCTGCACCTGGAATACTGTGTGCAGTTCTAGAACGCTCACCTAAAAATAAGGACACGGACCATCTGGAATCAATCCAAAGGAGAATGACTAAAATGATTCGCAGTCAGCAGGGAAGGATGTATGAGTAAAGACTGGCTGATCTCAATATATTCTGAAAGACCAGGAGAGAAGGGGGACATGACTGAAACCTTTACGTACCTGAAAGTTACAAACAGGCTAAACTGCAAGAAACTGTATAAGACTGGCAAGAGGTAACAACTATCAGTTGGAATTGGGAGGGATTTAGGAGGGAAATGAGAGGGTAGTGGAAAATTAGAGCTGTCTACCTGATGAGCTGATCAGTGGTAAGATTGCTACAAGCTTCAGGTGGGAGTGGGATAGGCACTCAGGACTGTTGAAGATGACAAGGGTGGGGTTGAGGTTAACAGGGCAGGGGTTGGTCCAAGCAAAACTGAGGGATGATTGAGCCACTTAAGGCCACACCACTGCTAGGCTGGAAAGGCTCCAGGGAGGAACTGGCCAGACTAGATGGATCTTGGGCTTTTCTCTGTCCTTAAACATCTATGTAGCATTCCAAATATACAAGGGAGGACTGTGCATGGCCATCTGGGAGGATTATCTGAAAACCTGGAAGAGGCCAATAAAATAATAAGACACAGTAAAACTGGAATGGGGGGAGTAAGGTTGGTGCAGACAACTGAGGAGAAAGACCTGGAGTCACCATAAGTGACTTCCTCAAGTCCGCTACTCACTGCATGAAAGCATACAGGAAGGAAGACTGGATGCTGGGATGTACAGGAAGGGGATTTGATAGCAGGAAGGAAGCAGTATTGCCCCTGCACAGGTTCATAGTATGGCCGCACCTGGAGTATTGCACTTAGTTCTGGAGTCCATACCTCAACAAAGACAGAGACTGCATAGAGATCATACAAAGGAGGGCCACAAAGAGGATCCAGACCAACAGGTGAGGTCTATGAAGAAAGGATGACCGATCAAACACGTAAATACTGGAGGTCAGGAGGGAATTGACTGAGCCGTAAAAGTTACTGAAAAGAATCAATGGCAGATTATAAGGGTTTGTCAATGAGGAATGAGGGTACAGTGACTAGAGGACATGGGTGGAGACTGTTGCAGGGGAGATTCAGGGGAACATGAGGAAATTCTTCTCACAGTTGGTGGTTCATGCGCGGAATAGGCTATACAGAGAAGTGGTTGAATCCAACACTGTGACAGGGTTGAAACTTGTGTGGGACAATTGTAATTGTTATATTTTGGCACTAAAGTTTAATGGCAATTTTGGTGGTTAAGGGAGTTCTTTAGGTAAGGTCTAGATATTCCTATTTTGACTCCCTAATGTGTACAAGGTTTAAATAGCAATCTTTATGATTGTGGTTCTTACTCCCTTCCAAGTTCTCCTACAACAACTCCTAAAGCCACCGAAGAGGTAAGCAATTTCTTGGTATTCATAGATAGTATATTATAAACTATTTAGGTAATCTTGACTCCTATCATAAAAGATTACATGGCTACATAAGACTAATTATTAATTCTGCTATTCTGCAATATTTTAATGTCCTGCATTTTCTATACCCATATGAGTGTATCTATAATGTATTTATGTTTAACAGAAAGCAATAAGCAAAAATTGAACAAATATATATCTTCATTGCAAAAAAACTTTGTTAATGCATCAGTTAGGGTTCTTAGTAAAGCGGCAAAAGCAGGGAAATAAGTTGTTAGGGTTTCCAACCCTAACATCCCATCCCCACCCTGCAGACACTGACACATGTTGGCGGTGTGCCTTGGGGTTGTCGGCCCTAACGTTCACCCCATTCTCCTATACTGTACATATTTCAGCTTATTTACTTATGGAATGGGGTAGCATTAGGGACAATGACCCCAAGGCATACCACCGTCTGTCAGTGTCTGCAGGGTGGGGGTGGGGTCATTTCTCTGCTTTTGTCGCTTTAGTAGGAACCCTAACTGATGCATTAACAAAGTTTTTTGCAATGAATTTCCTTACTTTTTCAGATAATTTACTTGTATCCTTATTTGAACACATTCCTTATATCGAGGAATTTAAGAAAGTGAGATGAGGAGTACTCCCCAAGGGGGTTGGGGAACAGTGTAGGCTGGGAGGGAGTTATAGATGGGGTGATCACAGAAGGTAGCATGCAGGAAGGCTTGAGAGTGCTGAGGGTGGACAAGGCACCAAGGCCAGATGGCATTCACTCCAGGGTACTGAAGGAGCTAGCAGAGATCCTGGTGGGGCCCTTGGCAGACCTGTTCAATGCCTCACTAAATTCAGGATGTGTACCCAAGGATTGGAGGTTGGCTCACGTGGTTCCCCTGCATAAGATCATCCCCAAAGATGAACCAGATAACTATGGACCGGAGAGCCTCACGTCCATCATAGGGAAGCTAATGGAAATGATCCTGAAGGAGAGGCTGATGTCCCTGCTGGAGTTCAATGGGCTGCAGGACAGTAGACAGCATGGTTTTGTCGCAGGCAGAATCTGCCAAACCAACCTGGTAGATTACTATGACTGGGTAACTAGGCAGATGGACAAGGGCCATGCAGTGGATGTCCTGTACCTGGACTTCAGCAAGGCATTCGATTCTGTGTCGCATGGTTGACTTGGAATAAAACTTGAAGGCACTGGGGTGGGAGCAAAAATGGTGGGATGAGTGACAAACTGGCTGCAGGGAAGGCAGCAGAGGGTGGTGGTGGAAGGGGAACTCTCATCCCCAAGGGCAGTAATGAGTGGGGTTCTACAGGGCTCAATGCTGGGACCAGTGTTATTTGAGATATTTATTGCAGACATTTCCATGGGCATCAAGAATATGATCAGCCTGTTTGCCAACGACACCAAGATAGGGGCGGTGGTGGATGACAGAGGGGTGGCAGAGTTTGCAGGAAGATCTGAAAAAGCTGGAGACCTGGTCAGACACTTGACAGCTGGGGTTCAATGCCAAAAAGTGTAAGGTACTGCATTTTGGGGCAAAAAATCCAAGGAGACGCTACCAACTGGAGGAGTGCAGCTGATGGAGACTAAGGAGGAGAAGGATCTGGGAGGTGGTCATCACGGGATCAATGAACAACTCAGCACAGTATAGGAAGGCAGCAGCAAGGGTCAACAAAATGCTGGGTTGCATCACAAGGGGAATAATGATGAGGAGTAGGGAGGTGATTCTGCTGCTGTATAGATCGCTAGTTAGACCTCATTTTGAATACTGCTTGCAGTACTGGCACCTGTACCTGAAAAGGGACATTACATTACTGGAAGGGGTTCAGTGCAGAGCAACTAAGATGCTCTAGGGACTGGGGGGCCTTCCCGTATGAGAGTAGGCTAAAGGAGATGATCATGTACTCGCTGGAGGACAGGAGGGACAGAGGAGATATGATTGAGACATTCAAGTACCTGAGAGGGATAAACAAGACTGGTATGGAGGGGTTATTCAGGGTAAGGGTGTGGAGGGACACTCAAGACCATGACATGAGAATGGTGGGGGGAAGTTCAGGAGGGAAATGAGGAGACACTTTTTTACACAGAGGGTGATGGCAGGGTGGAACGCATTACCAGCAGCGGTGGTAGCCTGTAAAACAGCTGGCTGCCTCAAAAGGGGCTGGGACAGGGCAAGAGGGAGGCTAAAGGGAGGGGGTGAGGAGGGAGGGGCAGCTGCAGAATAGAGCTGTTAGTTGCAAAACTGATCAGACTCGATAGACCAAATGGCCTTTTTCTGCTGACAAATTTCTAATATTCTTATTTGGCTGTGGGTGCCCAGGGCCGCCCTTCGGGCCTTGCACTCCCACCCTCCATAACTGTCCTTATGTCATGCTCCCAATGTGCAGTGATTTTCCTTATTTTACTGTGATAGCGCAGGATCCTTCAGACCCTGTGCACGCATCCCTTCATAGATGCATGACCAAATTATCAGCATAGCCATCTTATTACCACAACACATGCACCTAATAGACATTTTCGAATCCCTGCCAAAACATAATTCTGCATAACTACAATGCCATTCCATGCCACAGGTGTGAAAATACATTTTGGACAGGATTTGAAAAATAACAGCTGTGATATACATGAGCTCGGGTAATAAGAAGACTATGTTGAAAATCTGGGATCAAAATATTTAAAATTTCCAAAGTTACGACCGGGCGTACTGAAATTGTGACAAATGTTCATAACTTTGGCATTTTTTTCATATTTTGACCCCAAATTTTGAACATAGTTTTCTTATGACCCCCAGCTCATTAACCCCATAGGTGAAAATGTTTAAATCTGTGTCAAAATGCCATTTCATGCCACGGGTGTGAAAACATCTTACAAGCAGGATGCAAAAAATGACAGCTGTACTGTTTATGAGATGGTGTGAAAAAATGGCTATGCTGAAAATTTGGAGTGAAAATATTAAAAATTACCAAACTTATACGCATGCGTAGAAAATGACCTTGAGTAACTTGGCCATTTTTAAGAATTTTGTCACCAAATTTTCAACATGGGCTTTTTGGGACCCCACCATATGAACACCGGCACTGTCATTTCGTTAATCAGACCCAAAAGGTGATTTTGCGCAGAGACAGCAAAATCACCTTCTGGGCCCGATTAGTGAAATGACAGTGACAGCATTTATGAAGTGCGTCCCAAAAAGCCCATGTTGAAAATGTGGTGAAAAAATACCAAAAAAATGGCTAAGATATCAACATAAGTTCAAAATGCCATTGAAGTACATTATACAGCACTTACTGTACCTTGGTTTTGCATGACCTCCAGAGACAAGTATAGGGTGTGGGGGGGGGTTGGGTGCTCAGTTGGAGGGTGGTGATGGGGGAGGGAGATGGCTGGGCTGACAAGGGACCATTTTCTTTATTTCAGGAACAGAATACAAAAGACGTCAGGGAACAGTTTTCTTCTTTACAGCAAACAAAGCAATAATTGTTTGAGGATGCTGGGAGTGGGCTCCCCAGTGTCCCACGCTGTTAGGGGGGTCTTCCACTGCTGACATGGGGACTACCGCTCCCCGATGACGGCAATTACATAATTAACAAAAGGGACTTGTGGGGGGCATCTGACACCGGGAGTGGGCATCCCGGTGTCAGATTAAATAAATGAAGAGGGTGGGGGTGCCACTAGACACCAGGGACGGGGCACACTGCAGAGTCATCGGCATGTGGGGAGTGCCACTAGACACCAGGGAAAGATCGGATCATACATGACAGTGCAGCCCACAGCACGAGTTCAAGCTGTGGCTACACAAGTCAAGAAAATAGTACAGTTATGTAAGAACTTCCTGTAACAGTAGATCTTCAAGAGGAGCTCTTTATTTATTTATTTAGTTTTTCTTGACCAGGTAAGTGCACTAGACAAATCCTGCCTATTTTCAGGCATGACCCGGGGAAGGGGGATACAGATGAATGCCAACTGACCTTGAACCAGATTAAACTGTTGGTGGTATTTTTTAATGAATGAGGGAAATTTGTCCAGGACACCAGGGAAATTCTCCTACTCTTTTCGATAAGTGCCATGGGATCTTTAACATCCACCTGAATTACCACCGATCCAGGCAGATGGGACCTTGGTTTAACGTCTTGTCTGAAAGACGGCACCTCAGAAGTGCAGCACCCCTCTCATGCTGCACTACAGTGTCAGTGCTGGGATATTAACCTAAGTGCCACGTGTGGGAACTGAACCCACAGCCCTCTGATCTCCCGGCCTCAGAGGCGAGCTGCTACCTAGTGAGCCACTGACACTCTTGCAGCAGATATTACCATTAGAACTAATGCCGCCAGGTGTTAGGACCCCATGAAAAAAATCTTGTAGCTAGCAGTCTGAGGCAGGGTCCACCCCCGATGTCGACTCCATCCGACGTCAGACGTGGTATTAAGGGGGCAGTCCCCCGATCCCATCTCAGTTCTCCCACCAGAGACCCGGCTGAAGTAAATGGAGAACTAAGCAGGATCTCCCCTACCCTAAAGAAGGGTAACAACAGTAGTTCCTGGGGGATGGTGGGTGGGAGAGCCACCTGCTGCAAGAGCTCCTATTGAAGATCTACTGTTACGGTAAGTTTTTACGTAACTGTACTATCTGACTTTGAGGTGGAGCTCTTGCAGCAGGTATTACCATTAGGACTGAGTCCCAAGCAGTACCCAAAAATAGGCCCAGGTCTGACGGGAGGGGGAGAAGAAATAACAGCTGAACAGCTTCAAGAGAGTAGGTCCTGAATGACAGCTAGTCCAAATCCTACTCTCCTCTGAGAAGCAATGTCTAGGCAGTAATGCCTAATGAAGGTGTGGCCTGTGCTCCAAGTTGCAGAAGTGCAGAGATCTGCCGAGGAAACATTCCTTAGAGAGGCAAAGGAGGTAGCGTCAGCCCTGGTGGAGTGACCCTTGACTGAGCCTGGCAAGGGTTTACCATGATGCTGATAACAGAAAGAAGTGCAGCGTACTAATGGGTTAGTGTCTGCTTGGTGAAAGGAGCCCTTGTCTGCCTATGTGCAAAGGAGATGAACAACTGGTCCATCTTCCTTATGGAACTGGTTCTGTGGAGGTAATAATGAAGAATTCTGTGGACATCCAGTGTATGCAACAAGGCTTCGCCTTGGTTTGAAAACTCTGGATAATAAACTGGAAGTTGGATGTCCTGGTTCAGCGTTAATTCGGACATCACCTTCGGCAAGAATTTGGGATTCGTATGCAGGGCCACCCTGTCCCTATGAAAAACAAGATAAGGCTCCTTGCACATAAGGGCCTGAAGCTTGGAAACCCTTCGAGTGGAAGTAATAGCAACTAAAAATAATGCTTTCCATGAAAGAAAGCAAAGCTCACAAGTTGTGGCTGGTTCAAAGGGAGGCAGGGTGAGCTTCTTTAGAACAAAAAGTAAATCCCAGGGAGGGACAAGGTCCCTCCTAGGGGGTCTGATATGTAGAACACCTCTCAGAAAGGTCTTGCACACATTCAACTGTGCCAGAGTCTTCTCCCCATATGGTGCATGATATGCTGATAAAGCACATAGATGCATCTTGATAGACGAAAAGCTTAAGGTCCAAGAGGTAGAGAAAGTAGTCTAGCACATGCTTGACTGGACAACCCAGGAGATCTAGGTGAGCTGTTGCCCAAAGGCAGAAACACTTCCACTTCATGGCATAAGTTGCCCTTGAGGAGGGTTTCCTCACTGCCACCAAAACTTCTGCCACCCTGCTTGACACTCCTAATCTCTCCTCTGCTAAGACTGCAGGAGCCAAGCATGCAAGTGGAGAGACCACAGAGCAGGATGGACTAGTGTCCCCTGTTCCTGAGAGAACAAATGAGTGGACAGTGGCAACTGCATGGGGGAGGGGTTCTGTGGCCAGCTGCTGCAGCAGTGGATACCACATTTGTCGAGGCCAAAGAGGAGCCACCAGAATCATTCTGGCCTTCTCTGTCTGTAATTTGAACAGAACTCTCTGAATAAGAGGGAAGACATACAGAAACCTCCCTGTCCAGCAGAGGAACAATGCATCTCTCCAGAAAAAAACAGGCCCTGGACCTAGCGAGCAAACATTTGGCAGTTGGGCGTTGCACGGGGATGCAAACAGGTCCAACTCTGGTCAGCCTCAACGACCGAAGAGGTCGTCTGTGACTTCTTGGAGCAATTCCCATTTATGACTCAGAGAACGAGAGCGGCTTAGACTGTCGGTGAGAACGTTCTGGCTTCTGGGCACGTGTACAGCCGTGAGATCCAGAAGGTGTTCCACTGCCCAGTCCCAAACTCTCATGGCCTCCCTGCAAAGGGGATATGATTGAGTACCTCCTTGCTTGTTGATATAGGAGACAACCGGAGTGTTGTCTGACTGCAACAAAAGAGGTCCCTGAGAAACTTGGTCTTGAAACACCTTCAGGGCATACAGAATAGCTCTCATTTCTAGAATGTTGATGTGAAGAGATCCGTCATCAAGGTTTGTGATGGGCATGGTCTCTGAAAAGGGACCCATCTTTCTAGATGTGGAAGGCAAAGCCAGCACGCAAAAGAATAACAGATCACTGCTGAGACTTGGATTGGGTGATCCAAGTTGTCCACTGCCTTGTCCCACTGGATCTTGAGGTGCCACTGCAAAACCCTCATGTTTAGCTTGGTGAGAGGGACCGCAGCCATGTGGCCCAGAAGCTGAAGAATCATTCACGCTGGGAGAGAGATTGCTGCTTGGACCCTGCATGCCAGATCCATCAGATGGCCTGCTCTGTCTGAAGGCAAAAAGGCTTTGCCTTGGATGGTGTTCAGAATGGTCCCTATGTACTGCAACCTCTGGGAGGGCCAGGGTTGCAACTTCAGCCAATTTATGGTAATGCCCAGGGAGAGAAAAACAGCTTTAGTTTCCTCTAGGGCCACGTTCAACTGGCTTGCTGACCGAGTAGAAATAAGTCAGTCATCCAAGTAAGGATAAACAAAGTGGCCTTTCCTCCTCCTCAGGGCCACCGCTACTACTGCCAGGCACTTGGTGAAAACTCTGGGTGCTGATGAGAGACTGAAGGGCAGAACCCTAAACTGGTAATGCTGTTTCTGAAACCGGAAGCATAGAAACTTCCTGTGGGAACGCAGGACTTGGATATGCATGTAGGCATCCTGCATATTGAGGGAGCATAACCAGTCTCCTTGATGGAGGAGGGGTGGCAGGCTTGCCAATGTCATCATCTGAAATCTTTAGTACTTGATAGACAGATTGAGTTGGCTGAGATCCAGAATAGGATGAAGGTCTCCCATTTTCTTCAGAATCAGGAAGAAATGGGAGTAGAAGCCCGTGCCCCACTGGGTCTGGGGAATTGACTGAATGGCCTTCTTCTGGAGGACGGACTGAATCTCATCAGCCAGAAGCTTGGCATGGGCGGGTGGACAATGAAAAGAGAGAGGGGATTGTCCTGGGGGTATGCCGAGAAACTCTATCACATAACCTCTGCAAATGGTTTCCTGCACCCATTCGCCCGAGGTGATACTGGACCACTCTGTGAGGTAAAGGGAAAATCTCCCTCCTATCATCTCATTCTGCATAACCTGAGAAAGAGGAGGGTTTTGCAGCGAGTCAGACTGTACAGGAGGGGTTTGAGCCCAGTGCCCTTGGGGCCTTGGGCACCTTGAGGAACAAGGTGGCTGCACCTTCTGAACCCTTTTCCTTGGGGTTGCTTGACCCCTTGTCCCTGACCTTTCTGAAAGGGACGGGGACCATGAGGCTCTGAACTGTACATCCTGTGGACATCAGCAATGGCCTTACCTGAGTCCTGCAGATTCTTCACCAAAAACTCCACCATCTGGCCAAACAATACTGGACCCTGGAAGTCGGTGTCTGGTACAGACTCTTGAAGGTCTGGGTAAAAACCCGACACCCTGAGCCAGGAATACCTCCTCAGACAAATTTACGTTGCAGTCACATGGGAAGCCATGTCCACCGAATCGTATGAGCAATGAAGGACATGCTTGTCCATGTCTATTCCAGACTGGGCGTAAGCAAGAATCTTGTTTTTACTGTCTAAGTCTGGCAGGGTCTTGACCAACTCCATTGTTTTCTCCCACAGAGATTGCTGGTACAAAACCATATGAGCAAGAAAATTCAGCGAACGGATGGAGCTGGTAGCTGAAGAAAAGACTTTCCTGCCCCAGTGTTCCAATTTCTTTTTACTGTAACAGCAGATCTTTGAGAGAAGTCTTGCAGCAGGCTATCACCAGTAGGACTAAGCTGTCAGGCACCAGGACCGCATGGAAAACTTCTAGCTAGCAGTCTACCATGGGGGACTGCTCCCCCCACTGATGTCAGATTATTTTATAAATGGGGAGGTTCCACACATCTACCTCAGTTCTCCTGCCGGAGACCCTGAATGGGTAGTGAAAGGAGAACTGAGGAAGTTCCTGAGAGCCAAAAAAACAGCAGGAGTGTGAGAGAGAAAAAGAAACAGCAGGGGAAAGGCTGGGCCTGCTGCAAGAGCTTCTCTCAAAGATCTACTGTTACGGTAAGTTCTAATGTAACTGTACTATCTTACTTTGAGGAAGGATCTTGCAGCAGACCATCACCAGTAGGAATGAGGTCCAAGAGTACCAGATATGACCAGGATAGCATCACCAGGAGGGGAACAAATCAGCAGCCAAGAGCTCACAAAAGAAGGCTGTGAAGAACTGCTAGGCTGAAATTGGCCCTGGCCAAGAGGTGATGTCCAGGCTGTAATGCTTGGTGAAGGTGTGGACAGAACTCCAGGTGGGAGCTGCACAGATGCCCACAGCAGACACGTTTTTGAAGCAAGCTGTGGAGACAGCCATGTCTCTGGTGGAGTGGCCTTTGACCACTCCTGGCAAGTCTTTGTTGCACTTGCGGTAGCAGTAAACAAAACAGCTAACCACTTAGACAAACACTGTTTAGAAATGGGGGCGTCCTCTCTCTCAGGACGAACAAAACAAATGACTGGTCAGATTTTTCTGACAGGCTTGGTGCAGTGTGTATAGCACTGCAAAATCCTATGAACATCCAAAGTATGGAGCAAAGCCTCCCCGATTAGAATACTTGGGATAATAAACTGGTAGGTGGATGGATTGGTTCAACTTAAACTCCGACACCACCTTAGGAAGAAACTTAGGATTAGTATGCAAAGCACCCTGTCTTTGTGGAAAATCAAATAAGACTCTTTACACACCAGAGCCTGAAGCTCGGAAATCCCTCGAGCAGAAGTAACAGCAACTAAAAAGAGTGCTTTCCACGACAGCTCACAGCCAGTAAGGTGGCAGGTAAAGTGAGTTTCTCCAACATAAAATTAAGTTCCCATGAAGGGATGGGGTGCCAAATGGGAGGTTTCAAATGCAAAATGCCCTGCTGAAAAGTGCAGGATACCTCAAGCTGAGCAACAGCTTTGCCCTTAATAGGTGCATGGTACACAGAGATGACAGAAAGGTGCACTTTAAGGAAGGAGTACCCCAAGCTTGAGTCCAAAAGGGAGAGAAGGTACTCCAGTATCTGATTCACCAGACAGGTAAATGGATCTAGGCAGTGAGCATCTAACCAAAGGGTGAAATGCTTCCACTTCATAGCATAAGTGGCCCTGGGTTTCTGGGCAGCCACTAGGACATCTGCGACTCTAGAAGAGACCCCAAAGCAGGCAACAGCTAGGTCCACAGGAGCCACGCATGGAGATGCAGACTTGAGGTCCAAATGTACCAGGGTGCCCTGGTCCTGGGAAAGCAAGCAAGTGCACAGGGGCATGAGCACTGGAGGTTCTACTGCTAGCTGTTGCAGCAAGGAGAACCAAATCTGACGTAGCCAGAAGGGGGATACGAGTATCATCTCCGCCACCCCTTCCAATTGGAGCTTGTGCAGAACCCTCTGCAGGAGCAGGAAGGGGGAAGGCATGCAGAAACCTCCCCTTTCAGGAGAGGGGCAATGCATCTCACCAGAAAACTCCAGTCCCAGGATTGAGCGAGCAAAATAGTGGCAGTTGTGTGTTGAATGGAGATGCAAAAAGAACCAACTCTGGCTGACCCCACCTGTTGAAGAGGTCTTCAACCACTGAGGATATAAGCTCCCATTCATGAGCCCCTGACATGGAGCAGCTGATACTTGTTGGCCAGGACATTTTGGATGCCTGGAACATGTATGGCCCAATACCAGACCTCATTGCCTCCTGACAAAGGGGGTAAGAGAGAGTCTCCCCTACTTGTTGATGTAATACACCACACACATGTCTGTCTGCACCAGCATTGGACTGGGGAGCAGATAGGTTTGGAAGGCCTGCAGAGCATAAAACACCATCCGCATCACCAGGACATTAATGTGGAGACCCTGTTCCATGGCCGTCCAGGTACCCTGGGTTTGGTGATCAGCCAGATTGGCATCCCAACTCAGACCCGATGCATCCGTGGTGAGAATCTGACAGGGGTCCGACAGCTGAAATGGGGATCCCCTGAAGGAGATTGCTTGGATCTTGCCACCTCAACAGGACTCTCTTGACTGGGTCAGTGACCATGATCAACTGGGTCCAGGTCATCCATGCACCTGACGACTGGAGGAAACCAGATGGGCCTACTCCAGCAGATGCTACGCTCTATCCCTGGGCAGAAAGGCCTTGCCCTGGCTTGTGTCCAGGATCGCCCCTATGTATTGAAGGTGCTGGCAGGGACAGACAGGACTTCGGCAGATTGACAGTGATCCCCAAAGCCTGAAGCAGGCAAAAGGTGTACTCCAGAGTCTGGACCAGATGGTCACATGGGGGAGGCTGCTAGCAGCCAATCATCCAGGTAGGGGAACACGTATAAGCCCTGCCTCCTCAGAGCCACGGCCACTACTGCCAGGCACTTGGCAAAGACCCAAGGTGCTGAAGAAAGGCTAAAGGGGAGAGCCCAGAATTGGAAATGGGCTCCCTGGAACTAGAACTGGAGGAAGCGCTGGTAGGCAGGAAAAATATGAACATGCAGCTAAGTATCCTGCATATCCAGAGAGCAGAGTCAATCCCCCTGGTGCAAAAGGGGCAACAGCCCCTGGAGAGAGACCATCTGGAATCAGTTGTACTCGATGTACAGATTCAGATGACTGAGATCCAAGATGGACCAAAGATCCCCGGTCTTTTTGGGGACATGGAAAGAGTGGGAGTAGAACCCTCTTCCTTACTGAGCCAGAAAGATGGGCTCTACAGCTCTTTTTTGGGACATATAGCCATGTAGTCCCTGAACAAATCATCGCGGATAAATAAGAGGGGAAATATCGTTGCATGGACTACACGGAGTTACGATATTTGTCATGTGGTCATCATGTTGCTAGACTATTAGTCACAGGCTGTAAGGATCTGCTAAATAAAACAAAACATATTTGGTTCCATGTAAGGAAAATGTAACATTGGGTTTTGTGTTAGAGCAAAAGAGGATGAGAGTTCAGTAAGCAAGTGTACAGGCAAAGACTTTGAGGATGTTACATCTGTGTTTGTAGTGATCGGAGCACTGACAGCTATAAACTGTGCTTTGGGTTGTATCAAAGGCTTTGGAGCACACTGGTTTGTATGACTAAATTCTGGCAGTTCACCAGTTGGCAGTCCCATCTGAACCGCAACTGCTGCGGATGGCTCACCAGCTAATGCAATCTGTGAATTCCATGAATCACTGAGCTGGAGAGCAGTGTTACTGAAAACTGTTCATTTGTTAGAAAAAAGCAGTCACAGTACCTGAAAAGGCATTCTGGTTATTGGCCATTGTATTCTGGACTGAAACAGCTTGCACTGCAGTAGGAGCTGCATTCTTGGGAACCATAACGTCAGGAACCTCAGAAAGTATTTCATTTTTCATAGTCCTCTGTAAAGCTGCCTGCAGTGACTTTGGGGCAACACAGCTTTCGGGTACAGATACAAACCATGAAGGAACAGCTTAATTTGTTCAATATGCTGAATTAGATTAGCAACCACATCTTTTTGAAAATCAGTGCCATGCTAGATTCAGGAGTGGCTGGAAATGTCACCGGTAAATCACCGGTGGTTGTCTACATTATGACTGCACCGAATTTGGCTTGCGATGATTTCAATATCGATGAACTTGACTGCAACATGCTGTCTGCAGCAAATTTAACCGCAACCAATTGTCCATGAACCCTTTTTTGGAGAAGAGCCTGCATTTCCTCCCGAATGAGGGGCAAGTGGGTGGGAGGGTAACGGGAGATTATGGGAGGGTTTTTCAGAAGGCACTCCAGAAATTCTAATGTGTGCCTGTGCTCTATGATCTGAAGCACCCACTGGTCTGTGGTCACTACTCAACAACCGTCCAGGTGGTGAGAGAGAACCAACCCCCGACCACCTCCTTGGGGTCCCTGAAAGGAGGGGGATTGGGTAAGGAGTCAGAAGGTGGGTGCGGGCGCTGGCAGGGTGGCTGTAGGGGCTCTGGTGGTGGCTGCTGCTGGGGAACTGTGGCCTTATGCTTGTGCAAGCACTTAGCAGGATGACTTCAGGAGAGCTTAAGGGAGGACCAACAAAAGGACTGACATTGGCCTGCTGTAGGCTGAGTATGATAAAGAGAATGGACTGACTTAAAGACCCTCCCTGACTCCTGCAGGGTGGAAATGATGTCCTGGACATCTGTTTGAAAAGAACTGAGTGCCAGAAGGGGCATTCAAAATGCTAGCCTGAACATCTGAGGCAAAGCCAAATACCTGGAGCCAAGAATGGCAACTGAGGCAGGCCCTCTGCTGCTGCCCACACCCGGGG
Source organism: Neoceratodus forsteri (assembly GCA_016271365.2). Taxonomy (NCBI): domain Eukaryota; kingdom Metazoa; phylum Chordata; order Ceratodontiformes; family Ceratodontidae; genus Neoceratodus; species Neoceratodus forsteri. The sequence goes on along the minus strand of CM057450.1, from coordinate 1,101,774,555 downwards.
GCATCAACAGCATCATAGGCCGCCCAGAGGACATGACTTCTGACATCCGAGCTCAATTTGAGAAACTGGGCTAACTGTGTCTTGGTGGAATCCTCTAGCAAGGTCTGCTCCAAGTCCTTGTCCTGGTCCCAAAGGACATTTTGACATTGGACCATGTGGGCCAGATAATTGATGGCCCAGACAGCCAGGGTGGTAGATGTATACATGCATTTACCCAAATGATCTGGCTGCCTGGACTCCCGTTCCGGGGGCAGGGCACTATGGTGCTTGGGCTTCTTAGTATGGTCATGTGCCGCATTAATGATGACAAAGTCCACCTTAAGGTGGTCTCCTAAAAAGGGCTTGCCCACGGGAGCATGGTAAAGGCAGTCTACTTTCTTTGGTAAAGGAGGGGTGGTAGAGGGATGGTTCCACGCAGCCTTGATGACATCCTCATAGGAGTCAGCCAGAGGGGGCACTAGTCTTAGAAGGCATTCCACTGCCACAAATAGAGGGAAAGGCAGTGTCTATCTGGGTCCAGCTCCTCCACCTCCCAGCCCATAAGAGACTGGATATGATGCATAACATCCATGAACATCGGGGGACCTATTTTGGAAGGTCCTCCTCATCCTCAGAGGACTTGCTATCTGGAGCCAGTGTCAGAGGCCAGCATTTGTCCTTTCAAGAGCCCAAGCCAATATCGGGATGAGCCCCAGAGGAGACTGATGTACAGGGTTCACTAGATCCAGCCCGATCCAGGTCCTGAGGTGGAGGGTCCCACGGCGCATAGTGGGGAGAGGCTGGGGTAGGCCTCTGAGGCAAAGGGGTCCACTACTTCTGGATGAAGGACCAACATGCCGAGAACAAAGTGTCATAGTCCATCGGCGGTGGGAGATTATACACAGGTGGGTAAGGATAGGAGGGCAGCACGTAAGGGTACAATGGCAATGGAGCTGGTGAAGGGCACCCAGGCAATGGGCTGTTTGGTGCTGGCTGAGGATCCAGTGTTGGCCCAACAGGTGTCAGCTGTGGCATAGGTTGTGGCAAAGGTGACTATGGGATTCAGCCTGCTGACTGGGGCAACAGCAGCACTGGCAGCAGCCCAGCAGGTGAGGTCCTAGGGTGACTGGGGGAGAACACTGCGCACAGCCCAGCCAGAGAGGCAGGTGCCTGAGGGGAAGGAGATCCCCAAGTCAAAGGAAGAGGTGATGAACAAGAGGAAGTGAGTGCCAGCTGTGGGCGTTGCCTGAAGGGCTGACGTCAGTCCCTGTAGATGGAACCAATGAAGGCAACGCTGTGGCTGGGTTGGGGGGGTGATGGTAAAAGAACCGACACCTCATGAACCCACCTGATGAGTCACCTGGCTGAGCACCCGTGGAAGATACGGGCATGAGCGTCATGGGCTGGGGAACAGGAGACAAAGTCCCCTGTCATGAGGAACCACTGCCCAAGATAGCAATGAGGGCAGGCGGTGGAGCCACTGGGAGCCCAGAGGAAGAGAGGGCTGATGAGGCTGACCCCTCACAGGAGGATGACCAGGATGCGGTGGCTGGTTTGTGCAGTGACCACAAGTGGGAAGCTGACTGGTCCTGGTTTCAGTGTCTATCCTGGTGCTTGTACTTCCCAACGGATTTCTTCTCCTTTTGAGAAGAACAGAATGACCCAGGGGACTGTGCCAGTGAGGTCAAAACTCCTGGCCTGCCACTCCTTTTCCGACTTAGCCAACTTCTGCTTCAAAAGGTGGCTCTCCAGAGTTTTTAGACGATGTCTCTGAGTGGCCTGGTTGACTGTTTGGCAAAATTGGCAGGCTTTGGTGTTGTGGCTTGGGCCTAGGCAGATTAAACATGCCGAGTGGCTATCTTTTCAAGAATCTTTTTGCCACAGGTGCACTTTGAGAAAGGACTGGAAGATGTGGCTGGTAGAGAAGACAAAGTCATCGATGAAACACTGAAAACTTGATGTTTAGACACCCAAGAAGAAGAAAAATAAAAAAGAACAGAAAGTGCGAGAAATGGAGGTTGACTGTAGCTGCGGTGTCCGCTAAGGTACGATGTGAATGGGTCGATGCCAGGAAAAGAACTGGGGTTTGTGTGAGGAACTGCTCCTTATATAAAATAGGCTGACATCAACATACTGACGTCGGTGGGGGGGGTGGTCCCCCATGGTAGACTGCTAGCTAGAAGTGCTCCATGTGGTCCTTGCACCGGACAGCTTAGTTCTACTAGTGATGGCCTGCTGCAAGAGCCTTCCTTGAAGTAAGATCCTGAGCTATTTCCTTTGGGGAGTGCACACCTTTAAGTGCAGGCATGTGTCCTGTATGTCTAGGGAGCATATCCAGTCTCCCTGTTGCAGTAGGGGAAGCAGGCCTTGCAGGGTTACCATTCTGAACTTCTTGTACTGGATACAGAAGTTCAGATTTCTCAGGCCCAAGATGGGCCTCAACCCCCCTGTGAACTTGGGAAATAGAAAGAAGTGGAAAGAGAACCCTCTGTTCTTCAGAACTGGCTCTATAGCCCTCTTCTGCAGCAGTGTGTGAACCTCCTCCAGTAACACTGGTATGTGGTCTGGAAGGCAGCTTGAATAAACTAGAGGTAGGTCTGGAGGCCACTCCAGAAGTTCTAGAGTATGACCTTGCTCTATGAGCTGCAAGACCCAAGCATCTGTTGTGATCTCCCTGCACCTTTCCAGGTAGAGGAAAATGTGACCCCCTACCACCACCACCTCCTGGAGTACTGGAGGGTTGGGGTCTAATTTACTCTCAAATGGGGATAGAGAAAGAATCTCAGATTTAGAAGTGGGTAGCCATCTGGGAACAAGCGACCACCAAACAGTGTGGTTCACGATAAACACAGCCATACAATCAAGCCATACAAAAGCAAGCGTATTAGACTTTAGGAGGGCTGACTTTGGGAAAATGAGAGTGTGCCTCAGAAAAGCACTAGCAAACAGGCAAGAAGGAGGGGTGGAGGAACAATGGAGAGTAATCAAAATAGCCATCACAGAGGCAATAAGCCTTTGTGTAAAGCAAATTAAAACACAATGAAGGAAAAAAATGTTATGGTTCTCAAAAGAGGTGACAGGGAAGGTTAAGGAGAAAAGGACAGCATTCAGGAAATATAAGGAAACACAGAAGGAGCAGGACAGAGAACTTTATCAGTTAAAGCAGAAAGAGGCTGGGAAGACAGCCAGAACAGCAAATGCCCAAACTGAGGAAAGGATAGCCAACTCTGTTAAGAAGTGGGATAAGACCCTTTATAGGTACATTAGGGAGCGAAGAAAGACCAAAGGAAGGATACTGATGCTTAATAAAGGGGAAGGAATGTGGGTAGAGGGTGACAGTGAAAAAGCAGGGATACTGAACGAATATTTCTGCTCAGTATTCACAAAGGAAGAGGAGAGGGAGGTACCTAAACCAAACAAGAGAAACACTCTGAAGATGGGGGTCAATACCAGTCCATTTACAGAAGAATGGATTCTGAAAGAACTAATAAAATTGAAGGTGGATAAAGCAATGGGGCCTGATGGGATTCACCCAAGAATTCTAAAAGAACTAAGGGTAGAACTAGTGACACCGATGACTACTCTAACAAATCATGGGAGGATGGGGTGGTACCTGAGAACTGGAGGAGGGCAGATGTGATTCCTCTTCACAAAAGTGGAAGCAGGACAGAGGCAGGAAACTACAGACCAGTTAGTTTGACCTCAGTGGTAGGGAAAATGATGGAATCACTTCTGGAGGAAAGAATTGTTGAGTACCTAGAGGCCAGTGGGGCACAGGACCCAAGGCAGCATGGATTCACAATAGGAAGGTTGTGTCAGATGAATCTAACAGATTTCTTTGACTGGGTGACCAAAGTAGAAGACAAGGAGGGGCTGTGGACATGGCCTACCTAGATTTTAGCAAGGCATTTGATACAGTCCCACACAAAAGATTAATACACAAGTTAGCCAGCCTTGGGTGGGTCCCAAGGTGGTAGCCTGGATAAAATTGGCTGAACAACAGAGCATAAAAGACTGTAGTAAATGGGTCCACAGTGAAGAAAAAGAGGTTACTAACGAGTACCGTGAGGTTCAGTACTAGGACCGGTCCTTTTAATGTCTTTATAAGTGACATTGCAGAGGAACTGGAAGGAAAAGTATGTCTCTTCAGACAACACAAAGCTCAACAACAGGGTTGATACACAAGATGGAGTGGAAAGGATGAGAACAGACTTGGCAAGGTTGGAGGAATGGTCAAATGTATGGCAGCTCAGATTCAATGCAAAGAAGTGCAAAGTAATGCACCTGGGAAACAAAAACCCAGGGGAAGAGTACACAATGGGGGGTGAGATACTGACAACAGTAAAAATAGAAAGGGACCTGGGGGTAATTATATCAGATGACCTAAAGGTGGGCAAGCAATGTGAAAAGACAGTAAGGAAGGCTGGGGGGATACTGGGATGCACAGGGAGAGGCATCAATAGTAGAAAACAGGAAGTTGTTATCCCTCTGTACAGATAGTTAGTGAGACCCCATCTGGAGTACTGTGTGCAGTTCTGGAGACCCCATCTCCACAAAGACATAGAAGAGTGGAGGCTGTTCAGAGGAAGGCAACCAAAATGGTACAGGGTCTACACCAGAAAACATATGAAGAAAGACTAAAGGAGCTTAATATGTATACCCTTGACAAAAGAAGGGAGAGTGGGGACATGATAGAAACGTTCAAGTACCTCAAGGGAATCAACAAAGTCCAAGAGGGTAGCATCTTTCAGAAAAAGAGATGTGCAAGAACAAGGGGGCACAATTTGAAGATGGGGGAGACAGCTCAGAGGTAATGTGAGGAAGTATTTTTTCACGGAGAGGGCTGTGGATGCATGGAACAGCCTCCCTGAGGAGGTTGTGGAGTCAAGAACAGTAGGGAAATTCAAGAATGCATGGGACAGACATAAGACAGTCCTAGTGGGGGGTAGGAGGAAGTAAGCTGTTGGTTAACTTGGATCTGCAGCTTATCTGTTAGGTAGGAAAATGGGCAGATTAGGTGGGCCAAGCGGTCCTTATCTGCCGTCAAATTCTATGTTTCTATGTAATGAGGAGTCATGTGGAAGCAGGTGTGGCATCCAGGGCCACACCTCCACGTCTAGGGACTCTGTCTGTGGTGGAGGTAGAGGCAGACAAGGCTGTACCCATTCTGCACATGCCCTGCTGTCAGGCTACCGATTTGGGTCTGTGGGTGGCATGATGGAAGGGCACCCTCTACCCACTTTTAGGTTGGGTGTGGTAAAGGGAGTGGACTCATTGTAGAGTCCTTCCTGAAGCCTGCAGGTCAGACAAGACATTCTGCACATCTGACCTGAAGAGTTTGTAACCTCTGAAGAGGGCATTCAAAATGGATTGCTGGATACCATTAGTGTATCCAGAAACCCAAAGCCAAGAATTCCTTCTTAGGCAGATGCCAGTCACAGCTGCCCTGGCTGAGATATCCAAAATATCATAGGTAGACCTCAAGAACTGCTTACCTACATCAGTCCCAGTCTGGAGGGCCCAAGTGTCTCTTGATTCTGGGGACCCTCTGGAAGTGTCTGGGCTGCTGCTTTGGCCTTTTTCCAGAAGGTGTTCTGGAATTTTATCATACAGGCATGGTATCCGGCTATTCTGAGGCCCAGTGTGGCTGTGGCCAGCTGAGGAGGAATAGTCGGAGGAGAATCTAGTAGTTCCAGAAATTCGACCAGGTTTCTCCTGGTGATATCTTGCTCCTCAGCATCAAACCCCATAGCGGTTTGGAGCTACTTCATCAGTGAGATGATGGAGGGGTCATCAGGAGAGGATCTCGGGGTACATCTGGTGGAGTCCTCACCTCCTGAGGAGACAGTGGAGGTAGTCCTAGATAGTCTCCTATTCCCATCTTCCACCTCTTGTGGGATGAGGTCAGGATTGTACTCCTGATCTTCATTAATGGGCTCTGAGTAGTGCACAGAAGACAACGAGGACTTTGGTTACTTTGGTTTTACAAGACAAAAGTAGGCTATGTGCCCATCGGTATTGCCTCACACTCCACAGCGTGTAAATTATACCTTATTAAGTTGATTTCAAATAGTTGTCTAGAGCTCTCTTGAAACTGCTAAAGGTAGTTAAGTTGACCAACTCCTGGGGGAGTTAATTCCAAGCTCTTGCTGCTCTTACTGTGAAAAAAAATCCCTTTTATTTGTGTTTGCTTTTGGTATTATGAGGTGTTTATCATGAGACCTTAAATTTGCCGTTCTCTTGGCATACCTAGATCCACACTGTATCATTAATTGAGGTTTTTTTAGAATATTAAACAGTAACAATAGATCTCCCTTTTTTCTCCTGTCCTCCAAACTGAATAATCCAGTTCCTGTAAATCTATCTGCATACATCATATGCCTCAGATGTAGAATTATTTTTGTTATTGTTCTCTGAACCCTTTCTTTTTTTTGTATTATATATACAATAATGGATGGGGAAGTGTGCTTAATGAGAAATTAATGGTTGCCCGAGGTGTGGGATGCTACATAAACCCTTCGGGTGAAGCCCGAGGGGTTTATTAAAGCATCCCATACTGAGGGCAACCATTAATTTCTAATTTAAGCACACTTCCCCATCTTTTATTATTTATAATTGCTGGGCAGCAATCTTTTCCAGCCCTGAGTCTGAGACACTGAGACACACACACACACACACACACACACTGACTCTGACTCTCTCTCTCCCTCTCTCCCTCTCTCTCACACACAAACACACACACTCTATCTCCCCATTCATCTTTTTTTTTTAATTAATTTAATTATTGTTACAGTTTTTTTTAGGTTTGGAATGTTTCGGCAGATTTGTGTACTGACATTGTGATCACGATCTTCTTACCTGCAAAAGCAAGGTCGGAGCTGTTCTTGGTGGAGTGCGTACGAGGCATTTCCAGCAGCTTTTCTCTAGTGGGGCTCTGAAATGCCCATGTAAGTTGTGAATGGCAGGATCAGCCAGATACAAATAGTTTAAAAGCAAAAAAAAAACAGTATTCATGTGCACGGTGTGGCAGCTTCTCACTAAGCGGGACAAAGGAGTCGCTATGTTTGTGACGGTATTTAGCCTGCCCATTATAAGCGGGAGCCAAATCAGAATGTGGCTCTTCATTTACTGATGTGGCACATGTTTGCCGTTGTAACCCGCGGGTTATAATGGCAAATTATAACTGGCTCAGCCCATTGAAAAAATTGCTGGCCAGTTATTATATTTTTATTAACCATCAGGTATTTTCAACCAAGGTATTACATACACTTCATTGAACATGAAGGTGCACAACATGCAATCAACAATTCCTTTAGATGTATTTTCTTAATCTCTTAGACATATCATAACCTGTCCACCCATCCCACAGTATCTAAAGTTACCCAGATCAGAGTACATTGAGCGGGTCAATTCATGTCCATCCACTTTAAGAACTTCATAACATTTGAAGCTTTAAAAGAATTAAAAACACACAAAATTTGAGATAACCTAAATTGATGCCACATGGTTTTCCAAAAGAGAACTAAACAAAACTTGTGCTTTGCCTTAGGATCAAACATGCTTTCTTATACCCTATCTCACACTTTGGGGTTCTGAGTTCATTTATCTCTTACTCATGCTATTTACAGGAGTCTTGCAATATTCATATAATCTCTCCCCTTTTTCCCATTAATGCGGCTTCCCCAGGAGTGAGGGCATTCAGGAAACTACCCCATTCATTTACAAACTGTTCCTCCCTTCAGTACATATGTCAGCCTGTCCACAGCTAATGCACTTATGATCAGCTCCTCCATTGTTCTATCGTTGGTACTATACAGGTTGTCCATAAGTTTTGTATTCCTCGTCTAGCCACCGACAGGAGGATTTGTATGCATCGTGGGTAGAGATCCCATTCCCCATCATCAGCCACCTCTACTCCAAACAGCAGCAATCTTGGGGAAGAGTTCTACAGGTCGGCCCCTCATCCTAGTGAGCTCATTTGCTACTCCTTGCCAGTATGCCCTCAGATTTGGGCATGTCCAATAGTAGTGTATGAAGGTACCTCAAGCTATCCCACATTTTCCACAATTTGGAGACACCTCCAGATAGAATTTACTAATCACACTAGGAGGGTATTATAGGTGGTGCAAAAATGTATACTGCATTTCCTTATACTTATTATATAGGAGTAGGCCCACATGTGAACTTAACATTATTTCCCAGTTGGTATTTGTAATCTTTATGTTAAGGTCCCTTTCCCACCACTTCTTTAGGCTTTATGGCCTTCTCCCTTGAAATAGACCCTAATTTTGCAGCTCTGCCCATCAACACTTTCTTATTCATATTTGCCCCTAGTATCTCTCTTTCCACCTCTACCGGTGATGACTCCCCTAGCCTTTGTCTATTTAGTTTCTTGCAGTAATTTTTAAACAGATGCATAGATGGGATACCCATACCTAGCTGTATGTCTTGAAAGGTATGCATGCCTGTCCTGGTTAGTAGATCCCCCACACATCTTACCCCTCACTCCTGCCATTGTTTAAAACCCTCATCCCACAGGCCTGGTAGGAAATCCAGGTTGTTTGTCACAGGTACCAGTATAGTATTGATCTGTTGGGCTCCTCTCCTTTTTCTGATGGCAGTCCATGCTTCTAGGCTCATGACCACCATTGGGTTTGTGTTCCCTAACATTTTAGGTGCTTGTATCCTTCCGTCATCTAGGTAGGCTGAAGCCTGTCCCAGGGATCCCCCTTCTACAGGTCCAGCCATAGTGCTGCACTCCCACTACTGACCCAGTTATTTTTTTACAATTCTTTTTATCACTATCCCTACCTGAACTCTCTCCGGAGAGGTCTCTCAGGGCTTGTCTTTATCCCGCCCACCTGAAGCTCTCTTCTTCTCGTTCCTCCTGGGCTCTGGCTTTCCGACCATTACTAGGCCACCCAGCCCCCTGAAGTGGGATGATCAGATTGCTCCTCCTGGCACTCTATCTAGAATCTAGATAGGCAACCAGGCATGGAGGCGAGGAGAGGAGATGAGATGAGAGCCTGACATTCTGTGTGGTTGGCTGACCCCCTTGGACCCTCCTTCGCCAATCAGGAGACAGAGGATATTTTTACTTGGTTTGCTCCCCAACCACCACCCTCCCATGGAGCCTGGACATGCAATGATGACCAGCATCTGATGAGCTCTGCACCCCAGCACTTTAGAGCCGCAGGATCTAGCTCACTCCAGACTAATTCCAGAGGTCACTCAACAGTGATGCAAAATCATACTCCCTCCCTGGAAGGGAGAGCCTTCCATCGGACGCTCAATTCCTCCCTGCCCCTGCTGACCCCTGATAGAAACATAGAATTTGATGGCAGATAAGGACCGCTTGGCCCACCTAGTCTGCCCATTTTCCTACCTAACAGATACGCTGCAGATCCTAGTTAACCAACAGCTTACTTCCTCCTACCCCCCCACTAGGACTGCCTTATGCCTGTCCCATGCATTCTTGAAGTCCCCCACTGTTCTTGACTCCACGACCTCCTCAGGGAGGCTGTTCCATGCATCCACAACCCTCTCAGTGAAAAAATGCTTCCTCACATTACCTCTGAGCGTCCCCCTCAATCTTCAATTGTGCCCCTTGTTCTTGCACATCTCTTTTCTGGAAGATGCTACCCTCTTGGACTTTGTTAATTCCCTGGAGGTACTCGAAAGTTTCTATCATGTCCCTCTCTCCCTTCTTTCCTCAAGGGTATACATATTAAGCTCCTTTAGTCTTTCTTAGTGTCTTCTGGTGCAGACCCTGCACCATTGTAGTTCCCTCTCTGCAGGACCTCCACTCTGTCTATGTCTTTGTAGAGATGGGGTCTCCAGAATTGCATACAGTACTCAGATGGGGTCTCACCAACTGTCTGTACAGAGGATAACAACTTCCTGTTTTCTACTATTGATGCCTCTTCCTATGCATCCCAGTATCCCCCAGCCTTCCTTACTGCCTTCTCACATTGCTTGCCCACCTTTAGGTCATCTGATATAATTACCCCAGGTCCCTTTCTATTTTACTGTTGTCAGTATCACCCCCCCATTGTGTACGCTTCCCCTGGGTTTTTGTTTCCCAGGTGCATTACCTTGCACTTCTTTGCATTGAATCTGAGCTGCCATACATTTGACCATTCCTCCAACCTTGCCAAGTCCGTTCTCATCCTTTCCACTCCATCTTGTGGATCAACCCTGTTGCACATCTTTGTGTCATCTGCAAAGAGACATACTTTTCCTTCCAGTTCCTCTGCAATGTCACTTATAAAGACATTAAAAAGGACCGGTCCCAGTACTGAACCCTGCGGTACCCAGCTAGTAACCCTCCTTTCTTCACTGTGTACTCCATATACTACTACCTTTTGCGTCCTGTTGTCTAGCCAACTTTTTATCCAGGCTACCACCTTGGGACCCACTCCAAGGCCTGGCTATCTTGTGTATTAATCTTTTGTGTGGGACTGTATCAAATGCATTGCTAAAATCTAGGTAGGCCATGTCCACAGTCCCTCCCTGGTCTACTACTTTGGTCACCCAGTCAAACAAATCTATTAGATTCATCTAGCATGACCTTCCCATCGTGAATCCATGCTACCTTGGGTCCTGTGCCCCACTGGCCTCTAGGTACTCAACAATTCTTTCCTTCAGAAGTGATTCCATCATTTTCCCTACCACTGAGGTCAAACTAACTGGTCTGTAGTTTCCTGCCTCTGTCCTGCTCCCACTTTTGTGAAGAGGAATCATATCTGCCCTCCTCCAATCCTCGGGTACCACCCCATCCTCTCATGATTTGTTAAAGAGAGTAGTCAGCGGTGTCACTAGTTCTACTCTTAGTTCTTTTAGAATTCTTGGGTGAATCCCATCAGGCCCCATTGCTTTGTCCACCTTCAATTTTATTAGTTCTTTCAGAACCCTTTCTTTTGTAAATGGACTGGTATCGACCCCCATCTTCAGAGTGTTTCTCTTGTTTGGTTTAGGTAACTCCCCCTCCTCTTCCTTTGTGAATACTGAGCATAAATATTCATTCAGTATCCCTGCTTTTTCACTGTCACCCTCTACCCACATTCCCTCCCCTTTATTAAGCTTCAGTATCCCTCCTTTGGCCTTTCTTCGCTCCCTAATGTACCTATAAAAGGTCTTATCCCCTTATTAACAGAATTGGCTATCCTTTCCTCGGTTTGGGCCTTTGCTATTCTGACTGCCTTCCCAGCCTCTTTCTGCTTTAACTGATAAAGTTTTCTGTCCTGTTCCTTCTGTGTTTCCTTATATTTTCTGAATGCTGTCCTTTTCTCCTTAACCTTCCCTGCCACCTCTTTTGAGAACCATAGCGTTTTTTTCCTTCAATGTGTTTTATTGATTTGCTTTACACAAAGGCTTATTGCCTCTGTGATGGCTATTCTGATTACTCCCCATTGTTCCTCCACCCCTCCTTCTTGCCTGTTTGCTAGTGCTTTTCTGAGGCACACTCTCATTTTCCCAAAGTCAGCCCTCCTAAAGTCCAGTACTCTTGCTTTTGTATGGCTTGATTGTATGGCTGTGTTTATCGTGAACCATGCTGTTTGGTGGTCACTTGTTCCCAGATGGCTACCCACTTCTAAATCTGAGATTCTTTCTCCATCCCCATTTGAGAGTACCAGGTCTAAGATTGCTCCCTCCTGAGTGGGATCCATTACTAGCTGTCTGAGGCATGCCCCCTGTAGGGCATCAAGAATGACCCTGCTCTTGGATGTGCCTGCAGCAAAGGTGCTCCAGTTAACATCTGGAATATTCTGGTCCCCCATCAACAAGTTCTCCCCTTTTTCTGCCATTCTAAGAAAGCCTTCTATCATTTCCTTGTCCATTCCCTCCCCTCTGAGATGGGGGTCTGTATACAACCCCCATGCAGATTGTGGTGCCATTTTCTGTCTCCAGGGTGACCCTAAGTGCCTCATCTGCTCCCTGTTTACTCTTTAGTTCTGTTGCTTTGATCCCTTCCTTTACATAGAGAGCTCCTCCTCCTCCTCTTTTACCCTCCCTGTCCTTCCTGTAGATTGTGTATCCTGGTATGTTGACATCCCAGTCATGGTTCTCTGTGTACCATGTTTCTGTGACTGCCACAATATCCAGACAACCCTCTTCCATCAAGGCCACTAGTTCAGGGAGCCCGGGCTCATTTCCAAACCTGGGTCACCGGCATGAAGCAAAGTGAGGCAACTAGTGCCTTAACCCTCAGCACCACTGGGCCGGCTCTATTGACCCAGTTATGTATGTATCTATATTGGGAAGCCAGATTGTACCCCTTTATGTCTGGGAAGTTCAGCCCTCTGTTTGGTCCTGTGGCTTTAAGTCATTTAAGGCTCACCCTTGTTTTTTTCCCCTGCCACATAAACTCTGTAAACCCCTTTTCCAGCTTTCAGACGTCTGCGTTAGTGGGACAATAAGGTATCATCTGCATGGTGTACAGTATTTGGGGTAGCACAGTCATTTTAAGGAGATTAATTCTCTCCATCCATGATATTGGTAGTGCTTGCCATCTAGCTAAGTCCTTGGTAATGGTCACAAACAATGGTGTATAGTTCAAACTATATAGGCTTCCCAGATCTTTCCCTATTTTGATACCTAGGTAAGTAAATGCTTTGCTTATCTAAGGCCTCATGTAGCCCTCCTATTGCCTCCATTCCCTTCCAGGAACATTATCTCCAAGTTGTGTAGGTTTTGCTTGTATCCTGAGAATCTAGCAAAATAGTCTATGACCTGTAATAAGGCAGGCATTGACTGCTCTGGCTCTGTAAGAATGAGCAGGATATCATCTGCATACAACATGATAGAATATTCCTAATCCCGGAGATCTTAGGGTCACCCCAATCCTCATAGCTAATGGTTCCATTGCAAAATAAGAGGGGGGAGAGGGGGCACCCCTGCTTGGTACCCCTTTCTAGTTGGAACTTTTCTGTGAATAGGCCCTTCACTAAAACTCTTGCTGTCAGGGTCCGATAGAAAGCCTCTACCATTTGTATATATTTTTCTTCCAGACCAAAATGCGCTAGTTTCTCAAACATATATTTCCATTATACCTTATCGAAGGCTTTCTTGGCATCCATGGATAAGACACAAGGCTGCCCAGGATGCAGACAGCCCTACCATACCATGTTCAGTAATCTCATATTATGGTAAAGTAACCTACCCCATACAAAGCCCATCTGGTCCGGGTGAATTACCAGTGGGAGTAGCTTTTCCAGTCGTAGGGTGAGGACCTTTGTCATAATCTTGCTATCAAAATTTAATAAGGAAATTAGTCTGTAAGATGAACATTCTACTGGGTCCTTACCCATTTTGGGTATGACACATACATTTACTTTGCAACAGGTCCGGGACAACCCCCTCTCCCCTGCGACTCTTCCATTAGGTTTTTTATGTGCTCAGCCATATCCCCGCTCAATTCCTTGTAGTATTCTGCACCAAAGCCATCTGGGCCTGCTGCCTTTCCCATCTTAAGACATCCAATTGCCTTAAACACTTCTGCAGTTGTTACTACTGCCCCTAGGGCTGTTCTATGTTCATCACTCAGCCTTGGAATAGGCAGCCCCCTTCAGGAAAGAATCCATTTCTTGTTTCAACCCTTGGCACTCTGCCTTATATAATTTGCTATAAAAATCTTTGAAACACTTTCTAATTTGTATTTCCTCTTTTACCAAACAGCCTTTTCCATATCTGATATTTATTATTCTTTTGGATGTCTTGCCCCCATTCGTAAAATTCCCCAGCAAAGGTTCTGGTTTGTTACCCCACTCGTATACCTATTGTCTCACATATAGCATTCTAGATCTAGCTTCCTCCGTTATGTTTAGGTTCACAGCCTCCCTTGCCATCTGGAGCTCCCTTACCTTTTCTCCCAACCCCATCTGAACAACCTCCTGTTCTAGTGTTCGAATCTTCTCCTCCAGCTCCTTCTGTTTTCGGTGTCTATCTTTTTTAGCTTAGCTGTATACCCAGTGATTATACCTCTCATATATACCTTTCCTGCTTCCCAGAAAATCTTTTCTGAACCTACCATCCCCTTACTAGTTTCTACATAGGTCTTCCAGTGGTCTTTAAGGAGGAGATCTTGAAATTGTTTCTTAGCCAACAAGTATGTGGGGAACCTCCACCCTCCCTCTTTCCTCCTTTTTGGTCAGTGTTAGCTCCATCAGGAAAATGGGGCTGTGTGTCACTTGTTTGACTAATGGGTAAAGGTCCCATTGTACATAAAGATAATCTAGCCTTGACAAGGTTGCATGGGGGTGAGAAAAGAAAGTGTACTCTCGAGCCCCAGGGTTTGCTGTATGCCAAGCATCTATTAAGTTTAGGTCCATCAGGCCCAAGTGCCATTGCTGTATGGCCATTATTTCCCCAAGGCCTTGTACCAGAGTAGTCCAGCTTGGGATCTGCCATGCAGTTAAAATCTCCCACCATAATTAGGTTTGGGAACTGCTCTTGCATGATTGTCAATTATCTTTTGATAAAAGGCAGGGTTCATTACCACAGGGTCATATATATTTTCAAAAGTCACCATCCTTCCTTGCACCTCCCCTATCACAAATACATATTTTCCTTCTACGTGAACCCTTATTGTCCTATGGGGGATGAAGGGGAAACTTTTATTTATTAATATATCCACTACTCTCTTGTGCGAGTAATATGAGGATGTGTGACAGGTCCCAACCCACCCCCTTACCAATTTATCATGCTCTTCCCGTGTTAAGTGGATCTCTTGCAACACTGCAACAGCCGCTCCTTTCCATTGAAGTAAAGTTAATATTTTAGTCTTCTTAGCCGGGGATGTAAATCCCTTGACATTCCAGGAAATTATATTACTACAATAATCTTGTGCCATGTTTATGGCTTTGTATCACATTGACACTCATTCCTATCTGGTCCATTTGTTTTCTTCTTTTCAATTGTCCCTTCACTTTAAATCCATAGGCAAAGCAAACCATGTGGTCAATATTAACAATAAAGACAGTTGCCGGCCGGGTGGCACTGAGGATTGAGGTGCTGGATGCCACACCTTGCGCTGTGCCAGCAACCTGGGTTCGGGAACAAGCTTGGATCATTGGGGGTCGGACTGAGATTGAGCATCGAGAGACAGCTCTCTCAGTCCTGGGGTGGGCTGGGGACTTTACACCGTGCTGCAGTGACTCCTGGGGATTCCCGGAGGTACTGCAAGCAACAGTGTAAAATGGGGGGGGGGAACGCGGCACATGTCTGCATGTATGTGCGACATCATTGCATGCCTGGGTTCCCTATGGGAGAAATAACAGGGAAAAATATGGCAGCATGGTTCCGAGGCAGCTTGATGGCCGCAGCTCCGACGGCCGACGATGCCTGGAGGCATGTGCTGGTACTGGTTTCCTCGCCAGGCGTGGGGGCCATGGGGGGCCCCTTTTGTAGGTGTAGCAGCATCTGCCAGCTGGGCATGCAAGCTTCCGGGATGGCGGCGGAGTGGAGCGGTGGCTGGATTGGAAGCAGGGACTGTGGCTGCAAGGAGGTAAAAACTGTTTAAAAAAATAAAGACAGTAAACTTTGAACAGTAATTAAATGAAACACCTGCCCTCCCCCCTTTCTGTTTGTCTCAATATTCTCATCTCACTTTGATTCATATTTCTATGCTTGTGCTTATCGCAGTATTGTGCTCCTTCTTCCGGTATCCTCTATGCCCCCTCCCTCCGCACTATCCTTGATCTGTTATTATTTTGTGACCGTTATCTTTCTCTACCATATTTTTATTTTCTCCCCCCATGTTTGCAGTCTGAGTCTCTGGCACATGATGGTGTGCTTCATTCTGTCTGGGTCTGCATTGGGTCTACAGTGCTCTCCTTTCTTCTCTGTATCACTGACTTTACCTCCCATCTCCCTGTAAACCATGTTGGCATTGTAAGTCATGGGTCATAACACAGAGAAAAGAGGAAAAAAAAACCTTTAATTTCTCATGCTCCAACCATCTAGTTCTGCCATTTATGTTCATTACTTGTCTATGCTTGGAATCTCTGTGTCTGACCCCTTTCTATCAAATCAATATCACATTTCAGATGGGGTTCCAAAAGGGGGACCCACAATCCAAATGAGGACACTTGCATGCTTGATAAATGGGGGTAATATACACTGTTTGTTTCTGGAAACAAAAGTTGTGATTTTCCTACAATGGTCTGACATTGTCAATCATATTTTATTATAATTCCAAGGTCTTTTTTTTCCTTTTCTACTTGCCCGGCTTCCACAACTTTCAGAGGAGGCCTTGTATCCCCTTCTAATCTGTCCACCTGGGCATCCCTCTAGGCAACCCCTGCCCTGGCTTCATCTTGCTCGGGGGGCCAGGGTGTATGTATTTTTCCCCTTTTTCTCCCTTACCCAAGGACGCCGGCATGAAGGACGTACATCCAGGCAGATGATGTGCTGACCATGCCACTGCTGCCACCAGCATCCTCCTCCCCACCAACAGTCACCATTGCCCTGGAAGTCTCCGTCGACAGTCCTAGGAGCGAGGGTGTGCAAGGCACCAACAGTAACCCACCCCAGAAGGAGGCAAGTATCTGTTGGGATGCTCGATCCTCCATCCCCCCAGCAACCAGAGTCTGTTCCCAAAGCTGGGTCATCAGCGTAGCGTGAGGTGTGGCGTCCAGTGCCTCAACCCTCAGTGCCATCAGGCCAGCTCCAAGGTCATGTTTTAATTGTAAGGCACCCATAGCCTCCGGGAATGGGTGCCACAGAAATGAAACTTGCCTTGCCTTGTCAGTTGTCCTACAAATTTTGTTTTACATGATGTTAAGGTATACTTGACCGTGTTGTGATCACTACTACCAAGGGGACTTCCTAGTGAGATATCTGATATTTGATGGTCTGTACTGGTAAATAATTAAATCCAGAATGTTGTTTCCCCTAGCCGGAGTGATTACTAGCTGTTCAAGTCCAAATCCCAATAAGATATCTACAAAAGTCCTCTCTAGTTCATTAGTACCTGTTAGATCTACCCAGTTTATTACTGGCAAGTTGGAATCTCTGAATAAGATCATGTCACCTTCATACAAAAAGTACAGTTATGTAAGAACTTATCGTAACAGTAGATCTTTGAGAGAAGCTCTTGCAGCAGGTAACACATATAAGACTGTAGCCGCCCAATGACAGGACCCCAAGGCAAACTTCTTTCTAGTGAGGACTGCCCCCCAACTGTTAGCCCTTCCCTGATGTCCCAAGTGTATAAGAAGCGGCGGTCCCCAGCGTGCCCCAGTTCTTGCACCACTGGAGAAACCGGCTGTCGGATCATTGGAGAACCATCCAGGGAAAAAAAAGAGGGGTAATTTCTTGTCCAGCAGATAGGCAGTATGGCGCTAGATACATGCAGCGGGAGACCTCCAGGGGGAAGGAAGGTGGGAAGTATACATGCTGAAAGAGCTTTTCTCGAAGATCTACTGTTATGGTAAGTTCTTATGTAACTGTACTGTCTTACTTCGAGAGGAAGCTCTTGCAGCAGGTAACATATATAGGACTGAGTCCTAAGCAGTATAAGCTAAAGGCAACTCCTTGGGGAGATAGGAGAGGAACAAAGGAAGGAAGAAAGGGAAGCCCTTAGGAGATCAGATCCTGCAGTACTGCCAGGCTGAAGCCTGCTCTGCGTCTAGAGGTAATGTCCAGACTGTAGTGTTTGATGAAGATGAGGACTGTGTGCCATGTGGCTGCTGCACAAATGTCCGAGGCTGAGACCCTCTTGAGGACTGCAACAGAGGCAGCAATGCTCCTAGCAGAATGACCCCTAACCAGGCCCGATAGAGGTCTGTCACGTTTTTGGTAGCAGAAAATGATGCAATGCACCAATCATCTTGAATGAGTCTGCTTTGAAACCAGGCTGCCCAAGGAATGTGGGGCAAAGGATACAAACAACTGGTTCTGGATAAGTAATATCGCAATGTGTGATGAACATCCAATGTATGGAGAGAAGCCCCTCTCCCCAATTGGAGTGGTTAGGGTACTAGACAGGTAGTTGAATGTCCTGGTTCAATGTAATTTCTGAAACAACTTTAGGAAGAAACCTGTGGTTGGTACGCAAAGCTACCCTGTCTTTGTAGAAAAACTAATTAAGGCTCCTTGCACATCAGGACATGTAGCTCAGAGATCCTTTGAGCCGAGGTAACGGCAACTAAAAAAAAGTTTTCCAAGAAAGGAAACGTAGCTCCCAATCCACGACGGGTTCAAAAGGGGGGGAAGGGTGAGCTTCTCCAAAACAAACAGAAGATCCCAAGGGGAAACAGGATCCCAAATTGGGGCTTTATGTGAAGAATACCTCTAAGAAAGGCATGGGTCATCTCCAATTGAGCCACCATTCTGCCTTGGAAAGGAGTGTGATACACATAGAGGGGGGGCCAGGTGTACTTTTATGGATGAGTAACTCAAACCTGACTCTGACAGGGATAACAGGTATTCCAACATGCTGTTAACTGGACAGGCCAAAGGATCCAGATGGCACGCCGTAGCCCAGAGACAGAACCTCTTCCACTTTATGGTGTATGTAGCTCTCGTGGAGAGCTTTCTAGCCTCTACCAGGACTTCAGCAATCTTGTCTGAAACACCCAAAGCGAAGCTTGACTAAGTCTTGAGGAGCCAAGCATGAAGGTGTAGGGATTGCAAGTTTGAGTGAACCAGGATCCTGTTGTCCTGAGAGAGCAAGTTAGTGCTCAGTGGAAGTGAAACTGGTAGATCCACTGCCAGTTGCTGTAATAATGGAAACCAAATTTGGCTGAGCCACAGCGGGGCTATCAGGATCATGGTTGTCTCCTCCGACTGCGCCTTGAGAAGAACTCTCTGAAGGAACAGAAAGTGGGGAAAGGCATGCAGGAATCTCCCCTTCCAGGAGAGGGACAAGGCGTCTTGCCAGAAAGCACCAAGCTCGAGATCTAGCAAGCAAAAACTGGGCAGTTTTGAGTTGGTGGAAGAAGCGAAGAGGTCCAATTCTGGTGTTCCCCACATGGCAAAAAGGTCACTGACCACGGATTGGAGGATCGACAATTTGTGCATCCGTGACCTAGTTCTGCTGAAAAATGTCTGCTAGTGCGTTTTGAGCACCAGAAATGTGGACCACTGAGATGGTCATCTGACGGGCTATGGCCCAGTCCCACACCCTCATAGCTTCCCTGCACAGAGGGTACAAGTGTGCGCCTCCTTGCTTGTTGAGCTAAAAAATCACTGACATGTTGTCTGAACAGGAAGGTGTCCTGGTTCAAGCATCGTGTACAGAGCCTGGAGATCACAGAGCATGGCTCTCATCTCCAAGACACTGATATGGAGGGACTCCTCGGTCAAAGATTAGGGTCCCTGGGTCTCATGTACACCTAAGTGCACCCCCCCTTCCTGAGTTTGAAACATCCATGGCTAGGACCTGGTCAGGAGCTTCCTTCTGAAAGGGTGTCCCGTCTCGCAAGGAGGGTGATGTCACCCACCAGAGGAGTTCCTTGTGAACTGGTTCCATGACAGAGACTGGCATGTCCCGGTCATCCCACCTTTGGTCCCATTGGACCCAGAGTGTCCACTGGATGGTCCTCATCTGGAGTCTCGCAAAGCGGACTGTGACGATGGATGCTGCCATGTGGCCCAACAGCCAGAGCAGAAGTCTGGCTGACACGGTGGAGACTGAATAAATCTGCCTGGCTAGAGCCCGAATCCGCTCTGCTCTGTCCTGTGGCAGAAAAGCCCTTCCCTGGACAGAGTCTAGGAGGGCCCCTATAAATGGCAGAAGCTGTGAGGGGGGATCAAACATGTCTTTGCTGAGTTGATCGTGATCCCCAGGCTCTGGAAGAGAGTGCACGTATCCTGAATGGCACTCTGTAGGTGGGCACTGGATTGGGCCAATGGGAGCCAGTCGTCCCAGTATGGGAACACATAGTGTCCCTGCCTTCGAAGCACTGCAGCCTCCACCACCAGGCACTTCGTTAATTCCCTCGGAGCCGATGAGAAGCCGAAGGGCAAAGACCTGAACTGAAAGTGCTTGCCCTGAAAGTCAAACCGGAGATATTTCCAGCGGCATTTGGCTATCAGGATGTGAAGGTATGTTTCCTACATATCCAGAGATGCTAGCAGTCTCCTTACTGGCCCATGGGGAGCAGATTGTGAAGGGTAACCATCCTGAAGCGTCTTTACTCAGCCGACCAATTCAAGTTGCTGAGGTCGAGAATGGGCCTAAAGTCTCCAGACTTCTTCGGAACCAGGAAAAAGTGAGAACTGAATCCAGTGCCCCCTCGTGTGGGGGAATGGTGTCTATAGCCTTTTTGGACAGCAGGGCCTATATCTCTTGATGAATGAGGTCTGCCTGCCCCACATGAGGATGGGATGGGGGTGGGGGCCTGTCCGGAGGAATGTCTACAAACTCTATAGAGTGCCCGTGTTCTATAAGTTTGAGAACCCATTGGTTGGAGGTCACATGTCTCCAGGCCTCTGGATAGAGAGAGAGAGAGAGAGAGAGAGAGAAGTGACCTCCCACCTCCTCTCCTGATATGTTGCAGAGAGGTGGGCTGCTGTGGAAGTCATGCTGTCGGAGGGAGAGGGAAGGTGGCATGGGTGGGTTTAGCCTGGCAAAAGGTGGATCCCGAAGATCCCTTAGGGCCACCTCATCGACCAAAGCCTCCCCACTGTGCTCGAGTTTGCTGGAAGTGGGGCTGCTAGCCCCCTCAGTCACGAAAATGAGACCTTCGGAAATGTCTCTGCTTTGGGCGGTACATGGACTACATGGTGCAGAAGGCCTTACCAGAGTCCTGTAATCTGTTGATGATCCTCTCCATGTCTTCCCCCAAGAGGACGGAGCCCTTGAAGGGTGCATCTAGGATGTTGGACTGGATGTCCTGCACGAACCCCGAAACCCGGTATGGCGCTGTAAACAAATGCCCATGGCTGCTGCCCTTGCTGACATGCCTGCAGAGTCACAGGCAGACTGTAGCACGTGTGCCCATGTCTGACCCGGTTTGAAATAGTTTAGTGAGTTCTGTCTTTTGGGGGCAGTCAGGCACACTCTGCAAGACGTCCAGTCCTTGTTCCCAAAGGTCGTCCTGGAACTGGACCATATGGGTCAGGAAATTTAAGCTCCTGATGCTGCAGGTGGTGGATGAGTACACCTTTCTGCCCACAGAATCCAGCTGTTTTGACTCTCTGTCCGGAGGCTGGGCGCTCAGATGTTTGGGCCTCTGCAAATGGTCGTGAGCTGCTGAGATGACCACCGACTCTGCGGTGGGCTGCTCAGTCGAAAAGGATTGTTCCTTGGGAGCCTGGTATAAGTGGTCCGCATTTTTTGGGACGGCCGTGAAAGAATGAGGGCGTCGCCAGGTGACATCCTCAAAGGTGTCCACCATGGGGGAGGGGGGATGACTACTGGCTTGGGATCCTTTTGCCTGAGGTTATTTTTTTTCTTTTACAATTCAACTTCTTTATTGGTTTTAAATTATAAACACAGTAGTATTCATAACAGGTATGATACATAGATGCAACCATCCGCTTAGCGTATATTATGGAAAGCCGATGAAAAAGAGAAAGGAAACCCCTTCCCCATCCCATTCTCCCTCCCTACCTCCTGAAACCCCCTGTAGTGTGCCAATACATATAGTACAATACTTGAAAGAAATATTTGGTACATGGAAACATCTTGAGATGAACCAGGAAAAATTAAAAGTTAATAACCTCAGTGCATATATAAGGCATACAATTGGTCCCATTTTTTATCAAATGATGACAGATTATTATGGCAGCCAGCAATCAAGCACTCTATCCTGAAGTAGGCTGTGAGGTCATTTAGCCTTTCATTATAGGAGATATGTAATTGATCCAACCAGTGCTTAAGCACTAGTTTCTTTACCACCATGGAATTTAGTGCCATTTGATATTTCCTTTCTTTAATCTGTATAGTGGTGTAAATCCCTAGGATACATATCTCCACAGTGAAGAGGTCCCCTAGACCAAGTACTGGGTCCAATTTGGATTGAATCGACAGCCACAAGGGGGCAATTTTAGCACAGTCCCAGAATATATGTACTAAATTTCCTTCACCTTTACCACATCTAGAGCAATTAGAGTTGGGCAGGTGGCTAATTTTAATGGTGTGTAATATAGGTTATGTAGTATATGGTATTGGGTAAGTCACAGTTTATCTTGGGAAATGTATGTATATAAATCTTGCCAGACGTTTGACCATTCAACGATTGTTCCTGGAAGGAGAGAGGACCAGATTTTGGAACTGGGTACAGGATCAGTGTGTCCAATGGAGAGGATATAGTTGTATAAGAGGGACAAGCAGTGTGACTTGGAAGATAGATCATGGAAGCCTTCCAATATAGGTTGAAGCTTAGATTCTAGGGAAGCAGTACCAAATACTTGTGCTATTAGGTGTCTCAACTGGAAGATCTTAAAATTATGAGAAGCATTTAGGCCAAATTTATGTCAGATTTCGGAAAAGGAGAGAGGAGACGAGGAGAAGTAGAGATCTGTTACTTTATTATTTTGTAGAGGAGGTAACCAAGTATGTGAGGAGAGTGTCACCTACCTTAATGTTGGGGTTGAAAATGAGAGGTTGTGCGAAGTCTTGACGAGGCGAAAATTTGTAAGAGGAGCAAAATTGAGAAAAAACTTTAAGGGAGGTCCCAATTACTGAGTGGCTAATTGGGTCCCACAACTTCTTTAGGGGAATATAGTAAATGACAGGGGACAGCAAGTGGTGCTGTTGTAAGATCTGGATTTCTATTTGCAGCCAAATAGGAGAGGCTTCATCTATGGGATCCGTAAGCCATTTCCCGATCCTAGAGAAGTGGCTTGCCCAATAATAAAGAAGAAAATTAGGGAGGCGGAGACCCCTTGATGCTTTGGGGAGACTCAGTTTAGTAAAGGATTTTCTGGGTTGTTTATGTAGCCATATAAAGCCAGAAATGAGAGAGTGTACCTTCTGGAAGAAAGATAGTGGGAGCCACATGTTCAGCATATGTAATGACTAATAAGGTCTAGGCAGGACATTCATTTTAATTATGTTTATGCATCCCCAAAGAGATAATGGTAGAGATTCCCATCTTTGAAGATCAAGTTGAAGAATTGTCACTAGGTTATCAAGATTGAGTTTCTTGGTCCAAAAAGGATCCGTGGTTAGGTGAATGCCCAGATACGTAAGTGAATGAGGAGTCCATTTTCAGTCAAAACCACTGAAGTCAGCTTTGTGAGCGAAATGATTTAGGGGAAAGATTTCTGATTTGTTCAGATTAAGTTTATAATTGGATAGTGAGCTAAACTGGGATATTACCCCCACTACTTGTCTTAGGGATTCAGCAGGATTCTCTAAATGGAGGAGGATATCATCCGCATATGCAGAGAGGATGAGGTTGTGACTGAGTATTGGAATTCCCTGTATTTTGGAAGACTGTTTGATATGATGAATCAAGGGTTCTAAATAAAGATTAAATAGGAAAGGTTAGAGGGGGCAACCCTGCCTTGTACCCGAGTAAAGGGGAAATCGAGATGAGAATACCCCATTGCAACAGATCTTTGCCAAAGGGGAGGAATATATGGCCTGAATCCACTGGATGAAGAGGGGAAGGAAGCCCATCTTACTTAAAGTCAGCCAGAGAAAGTCCCAGTCCACTCTGTCAAAGCCCTTTTCGGCATCCAATGAGCTTAGGGCCATCGGGGTTTGAGATAATCTTGCTGCATTGAAAAGATGAGAAAGCTTTCGAAGGTTATCTGCGAAGCATCTACCAAGGACAAATCACACCTGCTGTGGACCTAGAAGTTGAGACCATACTTTTCGAATCTGTAAAGCTAAGATTTTAGTTAAGATCTTGATATCACAATTTAAGAGGGAGAGCAGATGATAACTCTCCAGGAGCAGGTGGGACTTGTTGGGTTTTAATAGAAGAGATATGGTCACTTCTAATAAAGTAAGATCCAAAGGTTTAGCTGAGAGCATATATTGGTATAGTTTGAGCAGGTGTGGAGCCAGCTCCTTTGCAAAGGATTTGTAAAAATTAGTGAGGAAGCTGTCTCGGTCTGGAGCTTTATCAAGGGTTAAGTCTTTAATTGTTTGCATCACTTCTTCAAGGGTGATAGGAGAGATCAAGGAAAGTTGGAGGTGTTCGGGTAAGGAAGGGAGAGTTGCCTGAGGTACTTGTCAAGCCTTATACACTCAGGGTCCAGATCCTCTGTGTCCCATCCCATGTTAGCCTGAATGTGCCGCATAACCTCTACAAAGGACGGTCGTCTGGAGGTGACTTTGGCATATTCTTGGGGTCTCCGGAAGGAGGGTCCTTGACGGATGAGGAGGAGTTCAACAGATGGTAAGAGTCGAAGGAGGAGAGTGAAGGTGAATGGTGCATCCTGCGCTTATGACAATGCCTATCCAAGGAGCTAGAAGAACTGGGGCTCCTCGACCGGGACCTGTGGCCTTTTCTTTTGGCTACCCTCTTGCATGGCTTTCTTGGTGTCAGTTACTTGCCCCTTCCTTGTCCAAGTGGGGGTGTGGAGCCACGTCATCCGCGAGTGGAGGTAGGGTACCCTCTCCTAGGTTTGGGGTCGGATTCAGATCAACCAGCGTAGCCGTAGTGGGTTTCAATGGGAGGACGTCCGGCTGGATTATCTTCCATCAGTGAGAGAAACGTCCTTCACCTGGCTCAGGTTTAACTTCTGGGAACCCGGAGCTGGGTCTGGCGACGGGCTGCATTGAGCCTCATAGGGATTTGCACATGACTATAAACCTATGAACAACTGTGTATAGTGCTAGTTTTTTTAAACAAAAATGTTTTGGTAACACAAGACTGTTTCTTTAATGTTAAATACCAAGTTAGCATTTTTTGCAGATGGACCAAAAAGAGTTGATAACAAGACAGTGAGACTTTAAAAATATTTTAATGATACTCATTTTCTGAATAATAAAATGGATAAGGCTTGAGGGTGTACAGATGCACTGAACTGTACCAGAATGTGATCTTTGGCCCTCAAAGCACTAGCTGAAATGAATGGAACAGCATTCTAGACTGCTATATATCTAACATACAAACAGAAATGAAGATTAATGTAAACCAGTTAAAAGTAACAAATTAGTACCTCTAGACAACCAGATGTACCGTATATGCGTGCAAAGTAACACAAAAATATATTTCTGGCAATAATGATGGGTGCTCAAGATGTCACATATATTTTGGTTCTCATTTACAGACTCAGTGCAAGTTAACAAGCTGTCAAATGCATAGATTCCAGAGTTTCCAAAGAGTTCCCAACTATGCTTGGGGAAAGCAGCAGTGTTATTCTTGAGACCTCAGACTGGATTGATGCAATGGTTTAAGAAACCAGGCAGCTAGGTCTGCAGCAGTTTTCACTGGAGAGACTAGACTGACTGATGAAATGATAATTGTCAGCTAGAGATTTAGTAAATAAAAACCACTGATGGAATAATATATTTAAATGTAGTGGTCAGTGCCAAATTCCTCAAAACTACATAAGCCAGAAGGGCTCTGTTGCTTGCATACTTCAAAATGTATGCATATATACACCATATCTGAGTTAAAAGACAGCACTACACTGTAAATAGTCTCTTTTTTGTGGCAGAACTGATCTGCACACCTTTTATTTCTAAGAACATTTGAATGAAAACAGGATATGTGCCCCTTGCATTTCATACTCTGTTCCTGATCTTCAACTGAGCTTTCTAAAGTGGCACCAAGAAGGGGAAGGAACTGGGCAGCCAAACTGAATTTACGATCCCTAGAAAATGAAGAGGCAGAAAATTCCACAATGTGGACTGTTTGTTTTAGGTAAGGTACTATGGGGGGAAGAGGGTTTGGGGCATTGTTTAAAAATGAACACAGCTGTTGCTCTTAAAGGGAACAATAAAGCCCTGCAGGGATTATCTGCTCGCTGCCCACCTTTACTAGGTTACTAAGTATGTTAGACACAAGAAGGCCGTGGCCCACCGAGAGTGTCTCCCACAACTGTGTGGGTGATTCATATGTATCCTGACATCCAATTCGTGTGCACAGCTAACCTTTTTTAAACATATTGAAATCTTCTGCTTCTACCACTTGGTCTGGCAAGGCATTCCACAACCTGGCGGCCCTGATAGTAATTATCTCTTTTACGCATTTTTTGGTTTTGGGATAGCTAGCTGTTTATGACTTCTTAGGTTTGCACATTGTACAATATATTTGAGCCCGCACTGTGACTTAAGGGATGAATTTTGTAGAATCCCATATAGCTGTAACAAATCCCCCCTCCCCTGGTATGTCTCTCCTCTTGGGTGACTAGCCTTGTTCTTTCCAGTCTTTCATTGTATTTTAGATGCCTCAGGTTGGGAATGAGTTTTGTAACCCTATGTTGCACTTGTTTGTTCAGGTGTATGTCTTTTTTCAGATGGGATTCAAGAATGGTGAACAGAAGTCTAGGTGGGGTCTGATGTAGGTTCTATATAGAGGACAGATACAGTGCTCACTTTTATTTACAAATGAACGTTTAATACAGTTCATTAACATATTAGCTGTTGGCATGATCTTATTGCAGTGACCTGCTGGGGTAAATGAGTCATTATCCCAAGTTCTATCTCTTTTGAGACTGCTTTATGGGTTTGCATTTTGTACATTAATTGGGTGATATTGTTTCCCATGTGCAATACCACACATTGTTTAAGGACATTTTATTTTCAATTGTCCATGCTTCTGTGGTTTTGAGATCATTTATAAGAGCTGCTTGTTTTGGTAATGTGTCTACCTCTCCCCCAATTTTTGTGTCATCTGAAAATTTTGCTATTATGTTTTTGATATTTTTGTTTATGTCACTTACACACAAGTTAAACTGTGTGGGGCTGAGGACCGAGCCCTGTGGTACCCCACTGGTCACTTCCCCCAAATTAGACAGCTGTCCGCCCACCCTGACTTGCTGTTTTTTTCTGGATAATCAAGTTCTAAATCCATCTGGTAACTGGGATTCTTAACCCTATGCTGTTTAGTTTTTCAATCAATTGTTTGTGTGGGACTTTGTCAAAAGCTTTTTCAAAACCCAGCAGAATCACATCTACAGGTGTGTTTCTATTCAGGCTGTCCCCAATGCTCTTATAGAAGGCAATTAGATTTGTGGCATGAGCGTCCACAGGTGAATGCATGTTGGTTATTATCAGTGTGACCAAGCTGGACTATTTCAATTTCTATCCTATTTTTGACCAACTGTTCCATAGTTTGACTTAGAATTGAAGTTAAGCTGATCGGACAGTAGTTCTTCACACTGTCTTTCACCCTTAAAAATTGGTAGCACAATTGATGTTCTCCAGTCTTTTGGCATATGTCCAGATTTAATGGATTTATTAAACATAGATGTTATAGGTTTGAGTAGGCTATCTGCTGTTAATACAAGTGGTTTTGGACCAATTATCAGGGCCTGCTACCGAATGCACTTGTAGTTTTTTGAGTGCCATTCTTTCCTTTCCTTTGTGAACAACTGCAGTGACTGGTGTGAATAAAGGTTCATTAGGAGAGAGAGAGAGAGTGTGTGTGTGTGTGTGTGTGTGTATCCTTAAAGTTAGTTATCCCCCCCAACATTATGGGGATGTGGGGTGGGGTAGGGTGTATTGTTTGTGTGAGGAGGAGGAGAGAAATTAAATTTGTATTTCTTTTTCAGATTCCTTAGACACTTCTGGCACATCAAGTTGTTAAATTCTCAGTGTATATTGACATCAGTACATATCAGCCTACATGGCCTTAATTCCTTGGTGATCCTCAACATGAGTTTTTTGTTTGACACTAATACTGTCCATTTATATTTAAACTACTCATTTATAAAGCCCTGTCACTAAACTAGAGGTTTCTGGGGCATGATATCTAGTTGGAGAGTACAGCTGGGAGGTAGGTCCAGCTAAGTTTTACACATCATACAGTGTGCACTGACGTTTTTAAGACAACTTTACTGGTAAGTTCTTGTCTATAATGCATGCATTGAAACTTCTTGGGAGTCCTAAGACAATCTTAGTATGTCTTTAATCTGGGTGGGGGTTGCTTTTCAGTAATCACATCCTTATACACACCTGTGACACTCATAGCTTGATTTAAGAGTCATCTGCTCCACCAGTGTTATTTTATGTCAATTAAATTTATATGCAGTGGGATTCTTTGTATGTGTTTTGCACCAAGCACCTTTGACCCTGGGACTCTCCTGGCTGAAGGTAATATGGTACTGTTAAACTTCTCTGACATCATCTGTATTTTTTAAATGAGTATTTTAAACCAATGGGGAATTTTTTCTGCATGATCTAGCTGTTAAAAGTATTTTTTTCTAAACAACTGCCATTAGGCTTCTGATGAAGGACTGGTTGGTCCGAAAGCTAGAGTACTTTGTTCTTGTTGTTACACCTATGTTGGTCCATTAAAAGTATTAAATAATTTGCTTCTGGATCTGTTGAGTGCCATCATACACTCTTCTAAAGTAAAGGGGGTAATGGTAGCTTCCTTCTGGTAATTTACTGCACTGTTTGATTTGTTATTGTAAACTGAGCAAGAGCGGTCATTAAATGTTTCTGCAATTATTCCCTCATCTGTAGTAATGTTTTTGTCTATAGTGAAAGGCCCCAATTCATGTGATAGAATTTTTTTTTTTTTACTATTTACATAGGCAAAGAAGGTTTCATTGTTGTTCTTTGTATGGGCTATCTTAAACTCAGATACACTCTTATTTCTTAATGATCCTTTTTAGATTTTTTACTTCTGCCTTGTAACTGGTGTCATTCTGTGAAGTGTTACATTTTTGTAGTTCTGAATATGCTTTCTCCCTAACTTTGATTTGCTTACTTACTGGTTTGGTCAACCAAAGAGGGATTCTTCCTTTGCTGTTGTGCTTTTTAATTGTAGGTACAAATTTGCTTCCTGCAGTTAGTATTGTACTTTTTAAGAAATTCCAACTTTCCTCTGTTGATGTGTCATTCAACTCCTTATCCCAGTCAATGTAATTCTTCTGTACCTGGCTTGAGTTCATGGTCAAAAGCAGCCACTTCTGATGCCACTTGCATGTTGTTGATCTTTTCTTGCACCGAGTCTGTTTTTTTTGGTAAAATGTAACTGACTTGAGACACGCCTTTTAACTGTTACAGACAAAATTAAGAATGTAGAAAATGTTCTAGAAAACACAACATGCAAACACCTGCATGTATGACCAGCACAGTAAACTTTGTTAATAAAATCATCGCATAGCATCAAAAAACATCAGAAAAATAAAGGTAGCATTATTTCTTATTACGTAAAAGTTATGGATTCACAATTCAATACTTGGTTACAAAATTAGGAAAAAATATATATAAGTGCTTAACCCTTAAACTACTTGGATATGCTGTAGATCTCTTTACTTACAATCTTGAAGTCACACTACTGAATCCTGATTAAAACCATGAAAAACATTATAGCAGCTAAAATAATATTAATATGGTATGGTAAGCTTCACAGTTTTGCTGGTTGGGAAGGGACTGCATGAAAGCAGAAGACAGGAAAAGGTACTAATTATTAAAAATAGCTCTTTCATTTCAGAAGATCTATCAGCTCATATTAGATGTGATGTAAAGAACAGTACTATAACTGGCAACTGACACATCTAGTGCTGTTTCTCTCCATACCTTATCAACACTGTAACCTCTCTTACTGTGACACCATGTAACCAACCTTAGAGAAGGCAATTAAAAGGGTAATTTAAGGTTGGCTGGGACTCTGGCTCCATCACGTCTGCATCTGCTCCCTTCACTTCATTACCAGGGATGAACAAGTATGTTGTGAGAACGTGTGCTCATTTATTGGGATTTCATACACACACATTCTACAGCCCAGGGTACCCAGTGATTCCTTTAGTAAACAAAAATGTGTCCAGGCTTACCTTGAAGGCCTGTGTTGCCTTCATGTCTACTGTTCTACAGTGGGTGGGGGGGGGGTAAGAGGAAGTAGGCTGTTGGTTAACTAGGATCTGCAGCTTATCCAACAGGTAGGGAAATGGGGAGATTGGGTGGGCCAAGCGGTCCTTATCTGCTGTCAAAGTCTTTGGGCTGGATTTTCAAAGCTCCTAGAATGGTGCAAGGTGCTTCCGTCCAACATGTTGGATGCAACAAGCACCTTGCACCAAGGGAAGTGCCATGAGCTATTTTAGAAAGCAGCCTGAGTCAAGCAGCTGGCTACTTACATCAAAGTGTGCTTGCACCACAAAGGTGGCTGCGGTATGGCGCTAGGGAGCTTGTGGCAGATCCTGGCTGCCACAACCCAGAATTCCGGATTTTCAAAGCCCTCCCCAGAGACAAAGTGCTAAGTACCATTAGACCAGCCAAGGGCTAGTCTAACAGTACTTAAGACATCCCCTGGGAGACTTGTCCAGTATGTGCCACTGTGTCACCTGCCCTGATCTGCCCCTACATGTCATGATATATTTCAGAAACAGTAATAAAGTAATCCCTGGTGATCTAGTGCCTCCCATCCCCGCCCTAATCTACACCTACACTATATACATATATATATATATATAGAGAAAGAGAGAATACTCCCTGGTGATCTAGTGGCCCCCCCCACCCTGGCAAGTAGTGACCACCACCCTGCCCCTGTATATATTTCAGTGTATGGGTAGATTTGGGTGGGGGACACTAGATCACCAGGGCTTATTTTTCTTGTGTTTTGTATGTACCACTTATGGGCACATCAGGGCTTGGTGGTGGTGGGGCAACATCATGCACCCATGGAAGGGCGCAGCTGACACATCATCCCGCAGTGCTTCTGGCACTCATTCTGGGTGTGCCATCCATTTGGCACACCCATTCTGTTGCTGCAAGCAGCGGGACTTATGCACCGGGACCATGCCCCATTGAAAATCGGGTGAAGGGTCCTGGCGCACTGGCACTCGGCACAAGCTGCCATTGTTGCAGCTTGCGATCAAGGTTTGAAAATCCAACCCTATGTTTCTATGTATGTTTTTCCATAGGCTCGCCAGCCTCTGAGACAGGAAGTACTGCCTAATGTCACCCCTGAATTTATTACCTCTGAGCTTCTGGGCATGTCCCCTGCATCCTGCTGTAGGGCACAAGATCAAACATCTTTGTCTGCTCCATCACCTTAATACCCCTGAGTATGTAGAAGTCTGAAATCATGTCACCTCTTAGCCTACTTACCACTATGATGAACATGTTACAGGCCACCAGCCTGTCCTCATAGCTTTTATTCCCACACACCCCAGATCATTTTAGTGGACCTACATTGTAATAAGGGTGATACAATGCCAAACTGATACTTTTGTTTGTCTGTAATTTGTATTTTATGCCCTCTCCATCTCTGGTATGGCCCCCCTCAGAACTCTCAGGCACCTCCCCACCAGCCCTCACCCACCATCCTCCATGAAGCCGCAGCTTAACACAGTGCAGGGTTTGGGCAGCAGGGGATATGTTTCCAAATGTGAATGATGCAAGAGGTTGGGGAGAAGGTGGGGCTGGCCCAGCTATACCAATGTGACCAGGAAACTGGCACTGGAGCTGCTCTCCATTTTTCCCATGGTTCCCTGGAAGACACGGGTACACAGGTGCATGGGGGGGTCAATGTGCATGTAATGTGTGCATAGTGTGAGTCCCCCATCAGCGTCTTTCCCCTGCCACTCGGTGGTCTTGCTGCACTGCCAGATATGACCCTCTAGGTGGCAGTATTGCAAAAAGAACAGCACTCCTCCCTCCATGAAGAAAAACTTCCTCTGCGATACTCCTCTCTCTGTTTCCAGCCCCAATGTCCCAGGCTTGCTGCTGAACCTGGCTTGCCAGTGTCACAAGTGATAGCCCTACCACTGCACTGACAGGTAGACAGCAAACTGGCACTTCTGACACTTCTGAAGTGGGTTTGAATACACGGTTTCCCTTCAGCATTTTGACATAACAGTGTTTTTTACAGAGAGCACACACTAAGCATGTGCAAATTTTTGCCAGTTACATGACCTGCAGAAGCCAATAAGCATGCTAGAGACTGAGAACTCCTCACGCTGTGTACAACTCAGTGCCACTTTCATCTATCTCTTAGCAGAGTAGGGTATGCCTCCTAAGAGCTCTTCATTTCTTTTCCAAGAGAGTGATTTGTTACCAGAAACGATTATAACTCATCAGAGAATTATCTGCTGAACAACATTTAACTGTTGTTTCAGGCATACAGGCCAGTGAAATCATGCTACAGAGGAGTAGATTGTGCAGTATGTGCTTGCTGCAGTAGCACACTGACTTTAGCAGGCACAGAAAGGGGCTACAGTGATTTATGAAGCTTTTCGTTAACAACTTTTATTTTGCTGTTTGTGGTGCAGTGCACGTAATCTATCTTATTTTTTTGCCTGTATGCAAGCCTGCTAGCTAATCAGTGAGTGAAAAGTCAAGTAGGCTGTTGTGTGACACACTAGGTCTCTCAGTGAGGTTGTGTAAGGATGTGTCAGTGGGTGTGGCCTCATGGTGCCATTCTCACTCATCTCCCACAATTTCCTGTCCCCGCACGAGTCATGCAGTGTGTGCATCATGTTGGCATCTACAAGTTATCAACAAGTATTGTCAGTCACCATAATTAGCATCTAGCACCTATGTCTTGTCATCAGTTGTGTGTGTGTCATCAACCTGTGCAGAAAAGAGCAGGAGCAGAACGGGATGCAGGGGGGAGTAAACATGCAGATAAAGGTTCCACCATGTACGAGTGTTGCAAATGGTGGTAGTGGTGGAAATGGAGCTGGTCATGGTGGGACAGGGATTCACAGTTGTACGGCTGTGAGGATTAGGGCTGGGCATGTGATAGTATAGCCAAAGACACCATGGTTAATTACTCCCCAGAAGTCCACTGGTTCATTTTGCACTCCAAGCAGTGTTTTCAGATGATTATCTAGTGCATCTGGTGATGAAACTACCTGGAGCAATTCGAGAGCACACAGGTTTTCTCCCCCTTCCTCCTTCCTGGTCTTCCAGTTGCAAAACTCAAAACAGATGTAATCCAACTACAAATGCAAAGGCAAGCCCTCCCCATCTGTCTCATATGAACAATATGACCACAGCTCCCATAGTTGCTTGTGTATGGGCGTTAACAATTACCACCCCACCTGGAACCACTATATAATGCCACACACCAGCTCCCAAACTATGCATCAGCAGCACCACCCAGCCCAGTTGTTCTCAGTCATCACCTGTGAAAGGTGGCACTGAGTCTGTGCCTACAACAAACACTGCTGTTATCATGTCACCAGAGGCAAAAGTACAGTTGTTTATGGGTGGAGGCAGAGCTATGAATACCGACCTGACAACTGTACAATAATGCGTGAATAGCACTGCCACCAAAGTGAGCTGTAATAGAGAATGCCAGTGAGAAGGATACGGAAGTGGACCTTTCAGAGCAGGGTTACAAAACTGAAGAGGTAGAGAGGATGGAAGTACAAGAGGAGGAGACGAAGAGGCAGAGGAAGGCACTTTTATTTATTTAGTTTTTGTTGACTGGGTAAGTGCACTAGACAAATCCTGCTTAGTTTCAGGCACGACCCGGGGGATGGAGATACAGGTGAATGCCAACTGACCTTGAATCAGATTAAGCTGTTGGTGGTATTTCTAGTGAATGAGGGAAAATTTGGCCAGGACACCGGGGAAATTCCCCTACTCGTTGGTAGAGGACGTTCCGTCTCTGACTGAGTGTGTGCAGATGGAACTCGAGAGTGGAGGTGTTCGGATGGCTGCAACCTGACTCCCGGAGGTCTCCTGCAAGGAACAAGGTACGGCTGGGATGCACCTTTCTGGTGGCCAGCAGAACGTACCAATTCCCTCACAGCAGGAGGCCATGACTGATGGCGCAGAAGTCATCGGTAGGGCAGTAGTCGACAGTGGCCTGACTTTTCAGGTGGAACATGTGGGAGGATTACCTGTATCGCCTTCAGCCCTTGACCTCAGCGAGGTGAATAGTGTGCTGATTATGGAATCTACAGCAGTTGGAACGCATTTGGAATGTACGTGGCGGAGGTTGCAGGAAGCGATAGCTGCCTTACAGCAGGCGCAACTACAAGCAGCTGAGGATATTGGCAAGAGGAAAAGACCCAAGACGGAATCTCCTATGGGCTCGTCAGTTACAGGATCTAAAGTTTTAAGGTCTGCTTTTCCTGCTCAATTGCGTGAACATGGTTCCCTACTCCAGACCCCTAGACCAGGCCTGACTGGTGTAGAGGGCTCCTGGTCCCCACAAAAAGCACTTCTTGAAGTGCGCTGGCTCCAACTTGATTCCATTGAGTGGGTCGCTGACCTGGCCCTCCCTATTCCAGGGGTATCTGGGGTGGGTGGAGTATTCCTCATGATGAGGTTAAATGACAGTACACTATTTTGCCTCCTCGAGAGATGGATTTGGGTTTGTCTTTAGTAGATTCCGACGGGGTTTCCCCTATTACTGACAACCTTGCACAGTCTCAGCCTGAGGAGGTTTCAGTTACTCTACCTGAGGTTTCGACGCCAGATGGGAGTATTTCCTTTTCTCCTGTAGTGTCTATCCCCTCTGTAGAGGTTCGGACCACCCCAAAGACGACCAAGGCTAACACTGACCCTGATGTTGATTTGCAACAACCCCTGAATTGGAAGCCCCTTGCCCTACATTTGCTAGTTTATTTCAAAAACCGGTTACTTTAGCAAAACGCAGAAATGCTGTGAGACTGCATTTTTTGGGCCCTACTGATGATATGCCAGACAGATTTTACATTGGGAAAGTGTTGATTAAACAGCTGCTGGGTTTTACCCCCAGTGAAGTTTAAGCTCTGATACACACTCCTTGGGATAATACCTTTGACATTAGTTTTCGTTCTCCTGAGTTGCTGAACTGATTTTGGATGAAGTATGCTCTCCTTAAAACTAACCCGGCATGGTCTCCCTTTCAGGCCAACCCCCTTACTAAACAATCATTTAAAGTAATAACGGTTTTGTTTAGGAATGAAGGGGTGAACATGGAAGACACTACTTACTGGTTGGACAGGAACTGCAAGATTCAGGGGAACCCTGAACCTATTTTGGACATGGAAGGGTTTTGAAATGGGGGTTGGAGATATAGGGTGAATCTGACACAAACTGATGCAGCATTTGCCTAGTTGTTTTTATCTAGGTAGGGATAAGGGCTTTGTGTTTTACCCTGGTCAGCCCCGCCACTGTTATAAATGTGGTTCTTCTAGACATCTTAGTAGAACCTGTGACACTGTTAAAAGTGCCCAATGTGGGGAACTTGGTCATGTCATGTCAGACTGCCATCATCCAGCAAAATGTTCTCTTTGTGAAGAGGAACACCCATATGCTGATTGTCCCTGGGCTGCCCAAAACAAAACGGAGACTTCTGTATTCAGGATTTCTATATTAACACAGTGGTTAAGGCTGCATTGAGACAAAGACCACCTCCTCCTATTCCTGGGAGGAACCAGCTACATTCGGGGGCAGACCAGCAGGTGATTGAGAAACAGGTGGTTGTACCATCTGCCCCTCCTTCAGTGTCGGTGCCCAATATATCTCCTGATAAGGAAATTGATGTCCAGCCAGAGTCCCCAACTATCTCTGAGGTGTCTATGCCCCTGCCCTTACCTCCTGAAGGAGACTTTACTCTGGTCTCTAATAGGCAGAGTAGTCTTCGATCTAGACAGGTAGAGACCACTGCACTAGTCTCTCCGCAGGTCCCATTACAAAATACATATCAGTTATTGCAAGATGATATGGCTACTGAATCTGACTCCACTTCAATAAAATCTTCACAGCCTGAGGGGATGTCAGATTCAGAACATACCGTAGTTCCGCCAGCTGCTGTTAAAAAGAAAAAGAATAAGTTGGGAACATGGAAATGGAGTAAAAAGAAACAGGTCATTAATCTGATGTTTTTCACCCTTATTGATGTGGTATTCTCCTTTGGTTATGCTACCTCTTTATAAAATTACTGTAGCTTCTTTGAATGTGAACAGTATGCAATCTGATAGGAAGAGAAGGTTGATTTATTCATTGTTTGACCATGATGTGCAGGATATTATATTTTTACAGGATACTAGACTGCACATGAGGGAAGACTTGGATAAAGCAACTGTGGGTTGGAGATGGGGAACTACCTACTGGTCGTTTGGGGATGATGTTTGCAGTGGGGTTGGTATCCTAGTGAACAGTCTGACTGCCCATTTGTTGCAATTAGTGGACATTGTCCTTGGTCGGGCTTTATTGCTTGACATGGTTATCGGTGGTTTGCAATGTTGGTTTTTGAACATTTATGCTCCCCACACAAAGTCGGCTAGAATTTCACTTTTCAGTACCCTACAGCCATACTTATTTATGAGTAAACATGTTTTCTTTGGTGGTGACTCTAACTGTAGTAGATATATAAAGGATAGTGGTCTCCGGACAAATAAAATGTTCTGTGATGCTAACTGTCTGAATGATTTACTGGTTCAAACTGGTCTGGTGGATGCGTTTGAGATGGCTGGTAACTTTAGTAAAACTTTTTTTTTTCAGGTCACTAAGGCCACTCATATAGATTTTTGGTTTTTATCTACTTCTCTGAAGGTAGTTTCAGTTAGAACTGTACCGGTCACCCCCTCCGACCATGTAATTTTAGAAGCCATGGTGGCTAGCCATGAACCTATGCACCGTGGGCCTGGGTTTTGGAGACTGAATCTTGGTTTATTACTTCTCCCTATGGTAAATTATGGGTTTGCAGATCTGTTAAAAGCCCGTTAAGTCTGTTGCCTGTCTATTTGACACATATCGGGAGTGGTGGCTGGATACCAAATTAGATATCTGTCTTTATTTCCAGTTTATAGGTAAACTTAATGGTAACTATAAATCTAATTTATATAATGACTGTAGGAAGCAATTCTTGGGTTTACATTTTCTGGCAGCTCAGGGGGATCAGTCCGTACTTCCGGCCCTCACTGACTTGCGGAATTTAATGAATAAAACACAATATGATCACTTGAAATCTCTAGATTTAGAATGCTGTTTTGGATCTCAAGGTAGTAAAGCCTTTCTGAACTCATATCAATTTTGTGTACATCAATGCCAATTCAAGTATGTGGATGGGATCAGTGATGACAATGGGGTTTGGTGCGTATCCAAAGATGACATTTTATGGGCTCTTGATGCCCACATTCAACAACTGTTTGGCTCCTCAGATGTCAAGTCTACTAAGCATCAGTCTTGGTTGTCTACACGTGTGGTACCCCTACTTTCTACACCAAGTGCGGATCTGCTGATCCGGCCTATTACTTCTTTGGAAGTTTCAGGTGCACTGGCCCAGGTTAAGTCTGGAACAGCCCCTGGGATAGATGTACAGTACTTCCCTATGAATTATATAACCCTATTTTTCAGTTTCTGTTACCTGAATTTGTTAAAAGTTTTGAATGAAATATTGATTTCTGGAGTTATACCAGATAGTATAAACAAAGGTCTAGTTATTTTGGTGCATAGAAAAGGGAACAGAGCACAGTTAGGTAACTGGAGGCCTATTACATTACTCAATACTGATTTCAAGCTTCTAGCTAAAATCCTGCAAGCTAGGCTATTACTGACTGCAGACTCTTTACTACATCCAGCACAGTCCTGTTCCATACCGCCCAGGAAAATTATGGATAATTTAATATTGTTATGTGAACTCCTGCATAAAGGGGATACAGGTGAGATTATGGGGTTGCTTTTTAGTCTTGATCAGGCTAAAGCATTTGATAAGGTCAGGCATGATTATTTATGGGATTGTTTGTCCCACTATGGGGTACCTCTATTATTTGTTAATTGGATTAAAACTTGTTATAGTTCTGCGACTGCCCAAGTATACTGTAATGGGTGGCTGAGTAAGAAATGAAAAATTAATCTGGGAATGCGTCAGGGCTGTCCTCTCAGTCCTCTTATATCTCTTTACCTTAGACCCCTTGATATGGAAAGTTTATGCCACTACGGAAATTTAAGGGGTTTCTTTTTCTAGTACTGGCACTGAAGTGAAATGTAGTGCTTATGCGGATGACATCTGCTTTATAGTTAGTGATGTTCCTTCGGCATTACATTCAGACTCTACCATTCAGGACTATATGTCTTGTATGGGAGCTAAAATTAATTATGGGAAATGTCATTGTCTTCCACTCAAAATTGAGGATGTGTACCAAACCTCTATCATTGGAATCCCAGTCGTTAGAGATAAATGTTCTATTTTGGGTTTATTTTTGGGATGGGAGCTTTGGCACATTATAATTGGTCACTTAAACTTGATGAGGCAGAATCTAAAGTTAAACTTTGGAATACGTGGCAGTTATCAAAGTTAAAATGGGTTTATATGATTAAAACCTTTATATTACCAATGTTTTTGTATCTTAGTGCTGTTTTTAGTCTTCCTCAATCCCTAGAAACATGGATGTATGGTTGTTTCTTTTCTTGTATTTGGGGAAATCATCTGAATCTGATCAAACAGTATTTATTGTTTCGGGAGAAAAAATTTGGAGGTTTGAAATGATTCAGCCTGTTGTTTTTTTCTTTTCCATGTTTTTGTATGCTAATTTTCGTAATGTACTTCTTCAGATAGATATGCAGTGGGCACCATGGCTTTTGGATTCTTTAGATATTTTGTTTATTTCTTGGCCTGTACATAGCCCTTTACCCAGACAAACATCTCTTGACTCCCTTCCATTGTCCTTGAAGGTATGTTTTGGGAAATTGAAATTGTGGGGGATTTCAAAAGAACATGTTATTAAATTTAGTAGGAAAGAGCTGTATAATTTTATTATTTTGAAATATTTTCAGGATTCAGCTCCATTTGACTCATATCCCACTAATCAGTGGTGTTTGATACGTATAATGTTAACGTCTCCTCATATCCCGTCTTATATGTGGGAAGTTCTTTGGCTTTCCTTTCATGGTAAGCTAAATGTCAGAGGCAATTTAAAACAAACAAATTTCGGATCGGTACTGTCCAAGGAATACATGCACTACCACTGCTGAAAAATTGGCGGATTTATTTTTGGATTGTCCGTATGTTGTAGACTTTTGGTACCTTTTAGAGAAAAAATGGCCTACTTCTCCTTTTTTTCATACGACCTTAAAAATTTTATGTCTTGGTATACTTCCGGATTTATGGACTAAGCATGATAAAGTGACCATGTGGTTGTTTTTGGTTTGTTTCAAATTTTATATATGGTTTGTACGTTGTCGTTTGACCATTCAACAATATCATTTTTCTGTTTCAGAGTTATTTTCTATGATTCATTCAACACTTATGAAACTATGATTACAGGACTATACAACCCTTCCACGTACCCTTTATTCTTCTGGATGGGGTTCGGTGGACTGGCTGTGATAATGGCAGCTTTTTGGTAGAGTCTTTAGGATATTTTATTTTTGTAGGGGTTCCAGTTATGATGAGGTACTGTCTTTTGATTTCATTTTTCTTTTTTATGCTTATGTATGATACAATACTGATTTGTTTGCCTGTTCTTTTATGTTATGATTTACAAATGTCCCTACTCTTATAGTGTTTGGGGGGGGGGACGTTTATACATGGTTCCTTTCACACTGCTCTGTTAATGTATGTTTGCAATACTTATTTTCTTTGATTTACTGTATGATTTGTCTGTTATTTTGTGTGGCTTAATACTGTTTGTATTCATTTTGTTTTGCTGTTATGATAATAAAATATCCCCTATTCTTTTCGATAAGTGCCATGGGATCTTTAACATCCACCTGAACTACCACCAGAACAGGCAGACGGGACCTCGGTTTAATGTCTCATCTGAAAGATGGCACCTCAGAAGTGCAGCGCCCCTCTCATGCTGCGCTACAGTGTCAGTACTGGAATAATAACCCAAGTGCCAGATGTGGGAACTGAACCCACAGCCCTCTGATCTCCTGGCCTCAGAGGCAAGTGTGCTACCTACTGGGTCACTGGCACATAACCCAAACAAGTAGAAGAGATAAGGAGAAAAACATGGAAGAAGGGGCGAAGATGGAAGGTGCAAGAGCAGGAGGAGGGGAATCACGAAGCACATGCACAAGAGGCTGAAGAACGAGAGAAGCATTAAAGTCAGAAGTCAGTTACAACAGCAACTAGTTGTAATGGAGGCCATTATGGGAGAAGAGGGAAAATCTTAAAAAGACAGAAACACAGAATTTGACAGCAGCTAAGGACCGCTTGGCCCACCTAGTCTGCCCATTTTCCCTGCCTGTTTCATACACTGCAGATGATAACTGATTTGTGGCTTAACCTCTCTTTCCTATCGTTAGGGTTCCCTTGTGTCTATCCCATGCATTGTTTAACTCCTCTACCATTTTTGGCCCCACAACCTCCATGGGGAGGCCATTCCAAGCATCCACCACCTTTTCCATTAAAAAAATACTTCCTCACGATACCCCTGAGTCTACCCACCTCTATTCTTATATCATGGCCCCTTGTTCTTGAACAGCTCTTTTCTGAAACATGCTACCCTCTTGTACCCTATTTATGCCTTTTAGGTATTTGAAAATTTCTATCATATCTCCCCTCTCCCTCCCCATCTCTCCTCACCTCCAAGGAATTCATACTGAGATCTTTCAGGCTGTCCTCATGTGACTTTTGATGCAGTCCTTGCACCATTTTTGTTGCTCTTCTCTGAACTGCTTCTACTCTGTCTATGCCCTTTCAGGAGATGCAGCCTCCAGAACTGGACACAGTACTTGAGATGAGGTCTCACCATTGTTTTGTACAGTGGCATCATCACCTCTTTCCTTCTGCTGGTGATACCTCCTCTCCCTATGCATCCCAGCACCCCACTGGCTCTCCCCACAGCCTTCTCACACTGTTTGGTAACCTTTAAGTTATCAGATATGATTACTCCCAAGTCCATTTCCTGTTTGGTGGCTGTCAATACCCCCCAATCATGCACCTCTCCACTGCACTTCTGAGCCCCAAGTACATGACCTTGCACTTCTTTGCATTAAATCTTTGCTGCCACACCCATGACTACTCCTCAAGCTTGTTTAGGTCCCTTCTCATTTTCTCCACCCCTCCTGGAGTGTCAACCCTGTTGCAGATTTTCATGTTGTCTGCAAAGAGACATACCTTCCCTTCCAGCCCTTCTGCAATGTCACTTATAAAGACATTAAAGAGGACTGGTCCTAGCACTGATCCTTGTGGCACCCTGCTGGTCACCCCCTCTCTTCAGATTGAACTCCATTCACCACCACCCTCTGTGTCCTATCACTCAGCCAATTTCTAACCAAATTTGCCACCCTGGGACCCACTCCCAGCCTGCCCAGATTGTTTACAAGATAATGAAAAAGAGAAAAGCAAGGAAGGAAGTTTCTCAGGTAAAGAAATCCAAAGACAAGTCTGGCCCCTGGAGCATAATCAGCCTCATAATACTGTACTGCCTGCTGCTGCACTGCTAGCCCATTTCCAGATACATCATTCCACAGTGGCCTTAAAAAAAGAAACACAGTAGTCATCGACCAATTCCTCTACCTATATTATTTGAAAATAAATGGGGCCTGGGAGAATATAGTAATTAGCATAGATACAAGCAGAGACTAGAGGGAGGCACAAGCCTTGAGGTCAGAAATGAATATTAACTGTTATAGTATCTTAGCACTAGGATGCAGTTTTTTTTCCCTGTTCTGGCCAGCATTCCTCTTCTCATAAAAACTGGCTTATGCAATTTTCCAAAGCTGTTTGTGGGTGTTGATGAGCAAAATGGCTGCCATTTTCTATTTACAGTTACTTCTCTATCAGTCTTCAACTGCTTGCAAAGTGCTTCTGGATATAATGTGTATTAAAAGGGCTATATACAATGCTAATTCTTCTTATCCTCTTCTACTATACTTAAGTAAGTTATCTTGTCCCGCTGCAGGTCACAGTCAGTGAGGTATGAAGATGAACACAAGTAGTTATGGTAGCATTAAGAAAGAGTACTGTTCCATGCTACATACTTTACATGCCCTGCTTGGAAATCTTCTTAATAGCAACAGGAAGAAGACTAGGTGCTTTTAACTGAAAAAGTAACAGCTAGCTACTTTTAAAAATTCTTAGTATTTTCAGGGGTGTACTACATTGAAATAATTTCAACAATACTTGTTATTGAAAGGTCTAAAATATCCTGCAGACAAACACTCATCTTGAAATCACTGTAAATTAACCAAAACAGTAATACATTTTTAATACACAACTGAGCATTGTGTAGTGAATATTTTATAGCCTCTCCCCAAGATACAGAAAATGCATACCATAGGGTCAGAACAAACGTAATTCTGCTCATTTCAGCATTATCCTTCCTGAGTTTGAAAAATTACAAAAAAAAACAAAAAAAAAAAACACACACATCATACTATACTAAAAAGTAAAACAAAATTAAATTCTATTGGGCATTCATTGTAAGACTGCACTTTCACATAGAATCACTACAAAATAAAGGTGAAATACAGTTACCTTATATTTTAACAGACTATAGTTGAACCCAGTGGTAAAATGCCACTGACAGGATTCCTCTACAGAAATGCATGATGCGTTTTATTACAGTGAAAAGTGACACAAATCTCTGGCATGTCTCTCATTTTACCCACCTTTCCCTGATGCTTGCATTTGCACTCACAACTAAATATATTGGATGTGGTAGGTCTGCAACACTAGTTATCCCTATTCCTGCAGAACTGCCCTGTGAGCTGTCTTAAGAGTCCAGTGGTATGCGCCAACTTAGTGAAACTATTTTCCCCTAACTCAGAGGGCAAATAAGTTGATGGCCGATACATCTGCAAGGCAAATAAAGGTAGGGAAATTGGATAATCTGTTACTTTTTTAAAACATTCTCTTCCAGTAACTGTGGTTTCTAAGGTTTGTAGTTGCAGCCTCAGTAGTATTCATTTTGATGGAGAAAGTAATTCTGTTTGCTGAGGAAAATTAGAATGATAAAATGGCAACATAAAAAAGCAAAAATAAACACAATAATAAAGACTACTTATTGACCATACCTCCCCCCAGGACTTCAGTTAAATAAGTACAAACCTCTTTGGTCTGACCCTATAGTCTGCTGATTACTGAAAGGCATGATGAAAATGAGGTAGTGCTGTTGAGGTAGAATTAGTTGAAAATGCAAGTGCAACATGAAGTTGATTCAAAGTTGCATTGCATGCAGATGCTTGAAGATCTTGTTTCTGCTGATCAATAGAGGATAACCGATGCTGAGGCTCTTCTTGGTCGTACACCATCACAGTTTCCCCAATGTTACTTTGGCAGCCCTGGTGGTGGTGGTGTGGCATTTGCCAGAATTCCAGTATATGAGCAATGTCCACTGATGACATGCTAATAGTTTCTGTAATGACTGGTGCCTCTTTGTGCATTGTGTAATCCCCACTGTTATTGTCTAGTGATGCTGGCTGGGCTTCTAAACCAACATCCAGGGCAAGCTTATGAGCAAGTGATTCAGGCTCCTGAAGAGGCAAGTCTCCAAGTAGGTTCGCATTATAACCCTTTAAGTCAGACTTTATTAGCTGATCCTTTAGGGGTACCATGGCAAATGAGGTAGAGCTTAACTGATACTTGTTTTGGAGGTTTTGGTTGCTGTAAATTGGAAAAGATGAAGATGTGGCAGGAGAATCAACACAACTCATCCTAGCTATAGGAAGACTGGGCTCTGTGGGGTGAACTGACTGCAACATCTGGTTATTCTGGATACTGGGAATGTCTCCAACTTCTTGCAAGCTGTTCACAAAACCATTTTGCACAGGTTCGTTTATTGAAGAGGAAGCTTGGACTCTGAGGGCTTCCCTTAGTGAAAAATGGGCATCATAATGAATCAGCTCCATTAAGTCACTGTTCTGAAGCCTTTTCTTTAACAGCTCTTGAGGATGTGTTTTCTTGGTGTGTCTAGTCAAATGATCTTTGCGACCAAATCTCTGGGCACAGAACTGACACAAGAAGTCCTTGCAGCCTGTGTGTACCACCATATGGCGTCTCACATCCTTCCTGGTGTAGAACCGTCGCTCACAATGGTCACATTTATGTTTCTTTTCCTTGGCACTATTGGCTGGCTTCCCTGCATGAGTCTTGAGGTGATCTAGCAGCATCTCTGTAGTCTCAAATTCCTTGGAGCAGACCTTACACATCAGGTCTCCACTAGTTGCTGCATGTAAAGCCATGTGACGCTTATAGCCAAGTTTGGTG
The DNA here is from genome assembly GCA_016271365.2 of Neoceratodus forsteri. Taxonomy (NCBI): domain Eukaryota; kingdom Metazoa; phylum Chordata; order Ceratodontiformes; family Ceratodontidae; genus Neoceratodus; species Neoceratodus forsteri. Next base: position 1,101,730,450 of record CM057450.1, on the reverse strand, counting down.
TTGTATTTCTTGCCACACTCTTCACACTTAAAAGCCAGCTTGTTGGGATCATGAGTCTGAAGATGATTCTTGAGGTGATCTTTTCTGTGGAAGGTCTTATCACAGTAAGAACACCTGTGAGATTTCTGAGGTGAATGAGTGGACATGTGCCTACAAAATGAAATTGATACAACAGAAAAGCAGTTATTGGTGGTCATTGGTTCAGCCTAGTCAGTGTCATAATGTTTACATTTTCATATGAAATCACATACCCGTGCCATATTCTTAAAATGGCAATGTATTTCAGGCAAAACCTCAATGTGGAAGTATTTGGTCTGTGGTTACACGTAAAGCTCATGGGCGGGAACACCAAACTTTTACATAAATAAAGAATTACACAAACGTCTGGCTAGGTACAATTCATCAGGGACAATACATAAATTACCATGAAGGAACTTACGGTGACTGGAGGTTCAGCAGGACTGTAAGATTCTAAGGTTCCTCAGCCACAATGTGCCAAAGCTGAATGGTAGATCAAATATTTTGCCCTATTTATGGGTTATAAGTGTGGCAAAGTCACTGTCTGAGCCTAGCAAAGGACAGCAGCCAAATAACGACAACATTTAAGGTTATGGTGAGCTTACTCCCTCATAGCAATCTGTATCTTGGATCTGCTTAACATCTACATTTTTATTGATTCTAGCATGCAATTTGCCTTGCTTTCTGACACAGTACACTGACCAGAAAGTTTCAGTTTTCATCTGTAAGAACCACAAGGTCCTTTTTGTGTTCTGTCTGTGTACATTCCTTACCCCATAAGATTTTTTTGATGCTCTTAATTTACCAGATAAGCAGACTAAGCATAAATACACCTATTTTCAGGTATGACTAGAAAGAGTACAGTACAGCAGAAACAGCAGCAACATAACAATACAAAACAATACCCCACCTGGAGTACAGTGTACAGTTCTGGAGACCATACCTACGTAAGGACATAGACAGGGTAGAGAAGGTTCAGAGGAGGGCAACAAAGATGGTGCATGGGTTGCATCACAAGTCCTATGAAGACAGGTTGAAGGAACTGAACATGTACTCCCTGGAGGAGAGGAGGGAGAGAGGGGATATGATAGAGACATACAAGTATCTTACAGGGAGGAACAGGGTGCAGGAAAACACTATTTTTAAGCGAAAAAGATGTTTCAGGACTAGGGCATGGGATGAAGTTGGAGGGGAGGACGATTCAGAGGAAACATGAGAAGAATTTCTCACAGAATGGAGTGGTGGACAAGTGGAACACCCTGCCAGAGGAAGTGGTGGGGGCTGAAACAATCATGGGATTTAAGAATGCATGGGATAGACATAAAGGAATTCTAGAGGTCAGGGGTAAGGGGAAATAGACTTCTGGGAAAACAAACTGAACTTACAAGCTCAAATGGGCAGACTAGGTGGGCCATAGGCCCTTATCTGCCGACACTGTCTATGTATCTATGTATCTATGTAATACTAAGACAATATAAGCCATGGTGATGTTATCACAGCTGATGAAACTGACAATTACAACAAACACAGAGCACAATAAACATTGCAACAGCTGTAGTATAACCAAGACCACTCTAGATACAACAGAATTAACCTTAAATTTAACCATTTTTTTGAAATATTTCCCTTAACTGGGTCCAGGTGATTTTAAACTGGTTAGTTTCAATCAAGCTATCAAAAAATGCAATTGAGATGGCCCGGCATCACACTGGTCCGCTACATCAGGAATCTGGGTTCAGACAACTCTGCTCCACTGGGAGCAGGAAACACTACATCCTGCTACATGACTGCCACCTGGTAGAGGCCAGCTGGCAACACAGCAGGCACACAGCAAGGTGAAGGGAGGCAGCTGGATGCCGTAAGTGTGCACTGGCATGTGCATTACTGCACACCTGCCAACCTTGAGGTGAAAGCCAAGAGAAATCCCAGGATGAAGTGGCAGTCTCACAGGCCCTGCATCACTAACCTTGGCAACTACCCATTAGATGCTGATCACAGGCAAGAGATGGAGGAAAGTCCTGGAGAAGAGGGGTAATGGGCTGGGGGTGCCTGCAGATGGGGTCATGCTAGGCAAAAAAACAATAAAAATATAGTTCCGGCATATTTTATCAGTACTCCTTATAGAGTGGAAATTGCCAAAATATTACCACTGAGAAGTGGGTGGTAGACTCGCTGGGTCATGTTAGCCTACTTCTACCTCCAAGCCTGAGTAAACCTGAATAAGTACCCCATTAAAAACTTTAACAGATTTTTCCAGGGCCTGATGGGTATTATTTTACTGCGTAGGCCTACTCTCCTATTTCATACTGGCATACAGCTTTCTCTGTGTCTGGAGGGTTGATCCCCCCAGCCCTACTGCAGGAGTCACATATCCTGTAGAAGCACGGCACCTGCTAAATGATTGAGGACATGCTGCCGCCAACAGCAGTCTTTGATCCATACTGCCTGTTTGCCAGCATCCCAGACTCACTGGTACGGTACGGGTACTTAAGGAAGCTGCAGGGCAGCACAAGCATAAAAGGAGAATGCAACTGCAGGACCTCAACTCGTATTAGCCAAGCAAATAGAAATGAATATGGAATAGTGTAGGACCTGACTGAAAGTACAGTTACATAAGAACTTACTGCAACAGTAGATCTTCAAGAGAGGCTCTTGCAGTAGGTACTAACCATTAGGACTAGAGCCGTCAGGCACTAGGACCACATGTAAAACTTTAGCTAGCAGTGTCTAGCGGAAGACCACCCACCCGGCGTCACGTAATGGATGTAAGCATGAGACTATATAGTGGGTGGTACCCATGCCCGTCCTCTAGTTCTCCCGCCTGAGACCTAAGGTGCCACAGGAGAAAGGATTGGGCTCCTGGAGCCAAAAGAAAGGCTAGAAAGAAGTGGCCACAGAAGAAGAGGGAAGGTGGAAGGGGAGAAAAGGTATCTACTGCAACAGCCTCCCTCGAAGATCTACTGTTACGGTAAGTTCTTGTGTAACTGTACTATCATACTTTGAGAGGGCTCTTGTAGTAGGTACTAACCATTAGGACTGAGTCCTAAGCAGTGAAATTCAGACAAAGGCTGAAGCACGGGAGGCAGGAAAGGTCTGCAGTAGGTACCAGGTTAAGCCAGGATGCCCTGAAGGACGGCTAGTCGGAAGCCTGCCTGTGGCTAAAGGCAATGTCCAGACTGTAGTGTTTGGTAAAGGTGTGGGCAGAGCTCCACGTGGCTGCTGCACAAATGTCCACGGCAGAAACATTCCTGAAGCAAGCAGTAAATGCAGCTATGCCTCTGGCTAAATGCCCCTCGACTTTCCCTGGAAGGAGCTTGTTATACTTCTGATAAAACAAAATTCAGTTTGCAAACCATTTGGATAAGCACTGTTTGGAAACTGCTGCACCCTCTCTTTTGGGTGCAAAAGAAAACAAAAGCTGATCCATTTTATGAACTGACTTCATCCGGTTCGTCTAACAATGCAAGGTTCTATGCACATAGAGTGTGTGCAGAATGGCCCCCCTTGATCAGAAAGCTCGGGGTACTATACTGGCAAGTGTATGGTCTGATTCAGAGTAAATTCAGACAGTCACCTTAGGTAAAAACTTAGGATTTGTACGCAGATCCATCCGGTCTCTGTGGAAAATCAAAATAAGGCTCCTTACACATCAGGGCCTGAAGCTCGGAAATCCTTTGAGCCGAAGTAATGGCAACTAAAAAGTGCTTTCCAGGAAAAGTAGCGCAGTCACAACTCGTGGCCTGTTCAAAGGGAGGCAAAATGAGTTTCTCAAGGATGAAATTCAAATCCCATGGAGGAACGGGGTTCCTGACCAAGGTTTTGGAAACCGCCAACTGCGCCAAAGTTTTGCCATCCACCGGAGGGTAGTAGGCAGAAACTGTAGATAAGTGTATCTTCTTGCTGTAGTTTCAGAAGCACCCTCTGCCACAGTGGAAAGGGAAGGAAGGTGTACAAGAACCTCCATGTCCGAGAGAGAGAGAGAGAGAGAGACAGACAGAGAGTCAGAGTCGTCAGAAACACCGCGCCCGGGAATGAGTGAGCAGAAACTGGGTAGTTTTGCACTGGATGGGGAGGGGAATAGATCGAGAGGGTTAGTGCAAATGTCAGCTTGAATGATTGAATTATTCCTTACATATACCACACCCGGGAGTGTATTATTGTGATTATAAAATGGCCCCAAAGTATTTGGAAATGGCTGATCCTCATTATCAGTTTTGAGCAGAGATGAGGTACTTAGATATCGTCATGGGTCAAAGACTGTTTCAGCCAATCCATTTAAGGGATTTCTTCTATCCTTTTTATAATCTTAATTATGCACCAGTACTTTACATTTATGCAATAATCCCCCCTTAGACAAGTTCATTACTAAAAAATGGTTAGTTCACTTATAAGGTTAACACTGAAACCCAATGAAGCTCCCCTCTGCTACCTTCCTCTGCCTCACTTTGCGTTTCCAATAAATTTACAATGCAGTTCTCAAGCAACTGTCTGCCTGACTTGCAAGTTGTTTCAGTGCTAGCTGGTGTGCACCGTGGTGTGTATTCTTTCACACTGTAACAAACCTGTTATTTACTGCTGTAACAGACACCTCTAGGTGATTATTGTTACTAAAAACTGCATTTAGGGATTTCATATTTTTCATTCATACATTTTTATCAATGTAAGTGCCTGGAGCATCCGAAAGATATTACATTATAAATTTCATATTCTGAACTAGTTAACATGAAAATATTCCATAATAAGTTCCATATTCTCAAGTGGTTAACATGTTACTACTGCCGTATTCTCCCCCTTGTAACCCTTTCCCCAGCTTGTGCCTGAAAATGAGCGCTGGTTCAGTGCAGCTCGCCCAGTCACCTAATTTTAAAGAAATATATAAGGAACTGTTTTCCACTAGCCTATCAGGTTTCTAATAAATATACACAGTGCAGATTAATTATGTTTGCTTGCATGCATGTGCAAGAAACATAGTGCCATCATCCAAGTTTTCGGAGGTGTGGCAACTGCCTTTAATTCAGTCAGTGTGTTTGCAGGCATGGCCTCAGTTCGCCAATGAATGCTGCAACTGTCTGACAGCAGTTGAAAATGCAGTGCCGTACAGCTGAAAGAGACCGCTCCACTTCAGTGAGCAGCACCCCCCCCACACGCCGCATATTGCATGCTCATGTGCTTCCCCCAAACACATACTGTATGGCGAACAGGGGTGCCCAATCCCCGTCGGCTCCACTTCTAAAGCTTTCCAGGTGCCACGCTGGGAGCCCACCCCAGCGTGGAAACATTATTATGGCCGACGGGGTGCCCAATCCCCATCGGCTCCAGGTCCCCTCAAACAGCCTTCCAGCTGCCATGCTGGGAGCCCACCCCAGCGTGGCAGCGTCCGCGTCATCTTCCTGAAAAAAAGAACCTGTAAACAAAAAGTTCCCTCTGCAGTCTCCCTGCCCACCCCGCCCACCACTCGCACCTGCCTCCCCACCCCCTCACCCCATACTTACCTCTGGAGCTTGGCACGATGATCTTCTGTGGACCGGGAACGCGTCTGCACTCTTCAAAGCCGACCGCGAACTGAGGAAATGCCGGTAAGCTGTATAATGCAATAAATAGGGTTTTTTCAACTTTAATGCATATCTCAGGCATTTTTTTGGAATTTTGGCACCAAATTTTCAACATGGAGTTTTTGGGACCCCTTCTCATGAATTTCTTGAACTGTCATGGCGTTAATCGAGCCTGAAGGGTGATTTTGCAGTCACTGCGTGAAAACACCTTTTGGGACCGATTAATGAAATTACAGTGCCAGTGTTCATAAGGTGGGCTCTCAAAATGCCTATGTTGCAAATTTGGTAAAAACATTCCTAAAATCGACTGTTTTACGAGCGTGTGTTGAGCAGTTCCTACGCACGCTCGTAAGTTCAACATTGCCATTTTATTACACTTCCTTATGAGCAGTACAGCTGCCATTTTTTTACAACTTGCCCAAAATGTGTTTCCACAAATGTAGCACACAATGGTGCAGTTGGTGTGCGAAAGCAATGTTTGGGACAGATTAAGAAAATCACAGTGACATTGTTCATGAGCAGAGGTCTTAAAATGGCTATGCTGAAAATTTGGTGACAAAAGTCCATAAAATTACTGTTATAAGTGAGCATTGTGCAGTTTCCATGCACCCTTGTAAGTTCATGAATTTGTAATATTTTCAGTCCAGATTTAAACCAGTGGCATTTTTCCACACTTCCTTATGAACAGTACAGCTGTCATTTTTTACAACATGGCCGAAATGTGTTTTCATACTTTCAGCGCAGAGATGCATGGTGGCTGTGGGAAATCATTGTTCGGGACAGGTAAAGAAAATCACAGTGACACTGTTCATGATCGGAGGTCCCAAAATGCCTGTGTTGACAATCTGCTGTAAAAAATTCCCAAACTAATTACATTACGGGTGTGTGTTGCACAGTTTCTATGCGCGCTCATAACTTCACCCGTTTTTAAATATTTTCACTGCAGATTTCAACATTGCCATTTTTACACCTCCCCATGAACAGTACAGCTGTCATTTTCACATCCTGTTCAGAATGTGTTTTGCACCTATGGTGCTAAATGCGTATCTCTGTGCAAAAGCAGCTTTGAACTAACAAACTGATATTGCCATTGTTCATGAGGTGAGGTCACAAAAAACATGTTGAAAATTTGGGTGAAAATACCAACGAATATCTGAGGCGTTAGGGTTTCCGACCATAACGCCCACCTGTAGAGAATGACAGGCATCAGGGGTGTGACTTGGGATTCTTACCTGTAATGCTCATACCATTCCACACCCTGCAGCCAGTGAGAGGCATCGAGGTGTGCCTTGGACTCTTGTTTAAAGTTCACCCCATTCTCCTATACCGCACCCACCTCACCGTATTTCCTGATGGAATGGGGTGCTCATAAGGGCCAAAGACCCAATGGCACACCGTGACACTTGTCGGTGTCTGCAGGGTAGGGTGTGGTGAAATGGTGTGGCCGTTATGCCTGATGACTCAAAGGCACACCCCGATGCCTGTCATTCTCTGCAGGGTGGTGGTGGGGTTGGCTTCAGTTCAATACTTCACTGCCATTCCTATTATGCAGCTCTGTAACTCCTACACTACCAATGCCAATGCCAGCAAGCAAACATTCGGCATTGACAAATGCTTGGTTTTATGTCCAGTTTATAAAATGGGCCATGAAAGTCCTGAAACTTCAGTGGCTGAAACACATCACATGACCACTGACTAGTCTCTTATGAAACTTGTATTGGAAAAGCTATGGCCTGGAAAAGTACTTACAATATCTAATTTGTCTTTGTTTTTGGTTGTTGTGTCATCAGCGTTATAGTTAGTTGGGGTTGGGAGGAACCAATGGTTTGCTTTAATCAGCATCAGACAGTGTGGCGATTCTGGCTAGACATGTTAAGGGAATGTAGGTAACCAGGCCAAAACCCTTCAGTTTTATGCCTGATACATGATCCTAAAGTTATCTTGGAGTAATTAGCTAATGGCTCTCTTATTACTATAACAAATGCAGATAATGCTACGAAGGGTGTTTGCAATGCCTTAAATATTTCTTTTGAATGCTGCAATAGCGAATGTTGTGGTTTTATTGTGTTTCCGAACAACTTTCTCTATACATGACTTTTTTAGCTTATGAAATAATTGTAATATATTTTGCTGAACAATAAAGTATTAAACTAAGAATTATTCTCTTAGTATTACATACCTTACTTGAGCTAAATAGTTTCTTTTTACAAACAAAGGCCTATATTATAAGTGGGATAACACATTCCAGGGTGTGAGTTCATATGGGAATAATGCACTTCTCAGACGATAGCAGCCCTTAGGTAAGTCTCATGCCTATCAATCACCAAAGTGTACATTACCCATACCACCTCACACCCTGTTGAGTGTTATCCCTTATTTACCAACCAACATGCTGCTGATAATAGCACTCCCTGTCCCTGAACACCCAGTTGCTGAAGACTCAGGCTCACTGTACTACTGCTGGCCACTGGGCAGCCCTGGACAGCTTTTTATCTGTAGTCTATTACTAGTTTCCTTTAAGAAATCAACTCAGGCTAGCCCAATGGCATAGAGAGCTGAGGTGCCATGTGCATCACCTCCTGCCCCACCAATGACCGGGGTTCAGAAATGGACATGAGCGCGCGGGGCCTGGCCAAGTAAGGGAGGATTAACTGTCCATAGGACTGCTCTCCTCCCTTGTGGATGGGGGTTGCTGCGGCTGTCTGACTGCCACCCAATGGTAGCTGGGTGACAGCATACACAATGTCACCAAAAAGGGAATCCACATTCAGGACATCAGGGGCATCTCCACAGAAGCAGAGCCTGCACACTGCATCCATTGCATGCCCTGTGGGCCCAGGGAGAAAACTGGTGGAAAACCAACTTGGCTGCAGAATTTATTTATTGAAAATGTTTTACCCAGGAAAGGCACACTGAACAACAGTTTGCTTGTCTCACGGTGCATCCTGGGGGAAGAGGGGTACAGGGATTTCTTAAAATACATTTACACAAACAACAATAGCAGTACATAACTGAAATGATACATGTGTAAATGGTATACAATCAGAATAGGTATTCAAAGTATAAGTGCCGACATAATATAGCTAGAATTCAAATCCACGGACCCCAAGAAGTGCAGACATTTAAGGAACACTGTGATTGGTTTGAATCAGTTAGGAGGAGCGGATAGGTGGGAAAGGACATGGAAGGGGGCAGTATTACTTATAGGCACAGTTTACCGACAGGAGGAAGAGTGACGAATCTGAGGGGGAAGTGCATTCCATATACAGGGAAGTGGTGAGAGAAGGCCGTCTGGCCAATGACAGTAGACCAGCGAGGGACTTCCAACAAGCACACATCGTAGGATCTAAGGGAGTGGGCAGGGGGAAGAAGGGGGGATAAACAGGAATTAAGGTATGATGGTAGAGCGCTGAATCAAAATTTGGATATGAATTTAGCTGAATGCTGACCGACCCCTCGCAAGCCCCACATCAGTGACTGGGCATCCTCCACAGTCCTGTGGCAGAGGATAACAGCATGAAGGTAAGTCCCAGAGAAGCTGGGTGATAGCTGGGGGGCTGGGAAGAAGGAGGCAGCTGGGCAGCTCAGGAGATAACTAAATTGTGGGGAAAAAAATCAACTCACCGTATCAGCTTATATTTGGAAATAAAAGCCTTTGGGCATCCCTGCTGTAAACACTTGTATGGGCGCTCCCCAGTGTGGGAGTAAGTATGGACTGACAGTTTATCAGTGCTAATGAAGACCTTCCCACAGAGATGACAGGGGAATGACACAAAATGCTTGGCTTCCCTCCTCTTTCTTTTCAAAGTATCAGTGTGACCATTCCTCCTTCTAGCTGCAAACTTTGAGGTGAGACCACACATGCTTCCTGAGGCTGAGTGGCTGAGCTTAACAGAAGAGGGTGCAGAGACTGCCCCGAGGTGGGGAAGGATGTTTCTTCCTAGGCTAAGTCCTCGGAGTTTCCCTTTGGTTTTCTCCTTCATTTTTGCTGCCCCTGCTTTGTTTGAAGGCTTGAAGCTATGTGAGGGGACAAGGTCTCTGCTGCTGCATTGGTGGGATTCCAACATAGCAAATGTGCTGAAGATATTATTGCAGCCAGAGCATTTCCAAGGGTCAGCAGTTTCCATCTGTAATGAGAAAAATGATATTTTATTCCAGAGATCCTCCTTTATACTGACCTGTACTGCATATTGATGGCATCTGGATGTGCATAATTTAGAGTTCCACTTCAATATGTAAATATTTATTCAGCTTCTCACGGTATACAATTAGCCCATAATAGCACACAAACAACCGGTCATCTTACTGCTGAATTAAAAAGACAAAAAGGAAAACAATATCACACTTACCTACAAATGTAGATTGCTGGGTTCTTCAGGAAGCTTTGGTGCCCTAGATACAAAATAAAACTAGAGTTGACTGGCACCAACGGTAGCTGTTCCAGTGTTTGTGAAGGAGGGGATCAGGTGAGAGGACGGACTGGCAGCAGTGGATGAGAGACTGATGTTTTCTGGGGGTGTGTGGCTAAGTTGGGTGGTGGGAGGAATCTGCATCAGCCAGTGGGAGACTGCAGTTTGCCAGGCATGGTTCCAGAGGACTGGAGATCAGACATGATGCCTCTACATAAGGGCAGCAGCAGGGAAGAGGCTAGTAACTATAGATCGGTGAGCCTCACTTCCGTGGTGGGGAAATTAACGGAAACACTGTTAAACTAATGGGTGGTAGAGTATCTTGAATCCAGTGGGTTGCAAGACCAAAGGCAGCGTGGATTCATGGGGGTGGGAGGGGTGGTGGGTTATGCCTGAAGAATCTGACTGTATTCATTAACTGGGTGACCAGAAAACTAAATCAGGGGAGGACAGTGGGCACAGCCTATCTGGACTTTAGCATGGCCTTAAAAACTGTGCTGCAAAGGAGACTGATTAAGAAATTGAGCAGCCTAGGGGTGTGATCTAAAGTGATGAACTGGGTTAGAAATGAGTTAATGGATAGGAGATAGAGGGTGGTGGTAAACAGCACTCACTCTAATGATGGGAGAGTGACCAGTGGGATACCGCAGGGCTCAGTACTGGGAGCGTCCCTCTTCAATGTCTTTATTAGTGACATTTCACAAGAATGGGAAGGGATTGTATACCTTTTTGCAGATGATACCAAAATCTGTAATAGGGTGGACACCCAGGAAAGGGGTGGAAAGAATGCTCAGGGATTTGAGGAAACTCGAGGAGTGATCAAGAGCATGGCAGTTGGGGTTCAATGCCAAAAGGGCAGAATCATGCACCTGGGCATAGAAACCCAAGAAGTTGGTTTAGGATGGGGTGGGGAGGTACTAGCAGTCGCTAAGTAGGAAAGGGACCTTGAGTTATCATATCTGATGACTCAAGGTGGCAGACCTGTGCAACAAAGCAGTGGGTAAGGCCAAGAGGATGCATAGGGAGAGGTATTTCCAGCAGGAGGAGGGAGGTGGTGTTGCCACTATATCGCTCGCTGGTGAGGCCCCACCTGGAGTACTGTGTCCAGTACCGGAGGTCACAACTCGGAAAGATACTGACAGGGTGGAGGCAGTCTAGAGGAGGGCAACTAAAATGGTGTAGGGGCTGCACCAAAAGCCCTATGAGGACAGACAGAGATCTCAAAATGTACACCCTGGAAGACAGGAAAGCGAGAGGGGACATGATACAGGCTTACAAGTACTGTACCTCATGGGGTTGAACAGGATGTAGTAGGGGAGTCTCTTTCAAATGAGAAAGAGCACAAGGACCAGAAGGCATGTGATATAACATAGTGGGGGATGGAGTTTAGGAGCGATGTGAGGAAATACTACTTCACTGAAAGAGTGGTGGATACCTAGAACAGACTGCCAGTCAAAGTGGTGGAGGCAAAAAGAGTAGGGGATGTCCAGCTCGCCTGGGATAGACATAGCAGAATATTATTAATGTATTTAGTTAGTTTGTTGTTGACCAGGTAGGTGCACTAGACAATTTAATGCCTATTTTCAGGCACGACCTGGGAGAAATACACCATACAAAATACAATGAATGCAGTATAACAATAAAACCCATTACAAATACAATGAGTACAGTACAGCAACATGGTAAGGCGGACAATCAATATACATCTAGAAGAACAAAGTATCAGAATTAACAGCTATCGGAACACTTACAATGACCAATATAAGTTACAGTGATATTAAACAGAAGACGTCAAAACTTTCCCACAATACAAAAGGTGTAAATAGTACATTGGAGTGGAAGGCACAGGGCGTCAAGAACAGGAATAAGTGTAATTGTCACAGAGTGTCAAGTACAGGAACATGTGCAATTGTCAGTGGACATAAGGTATTTGTGGAGCTCAGTTTTAAAGACGGAATGAGACAGTATTAGGAAATGGGTAGGGAGGAGGAAGGATCTCCTGAGACCAGGTAGGGTCTCTGGAGCCGGACTAGGCTGGCACCATCTGGGAAGACTGGATGGGCCAAGTAGTTCTTTTCTGCTAACAAATTCTATGTGGGGGGGTGACAGTAGTGGTGGGAGACTGATATCTGCCACTGGAAGGGGGCTGAGGTGGGAGGCAGGAGGGATTGGCAGTAGCGGGTGGGAGATTTACATTTGCAAGCAGGGGGAAAGATTAGTGGCAGCAGGTAGGAGACTGATGTTTGTTGGCAGGGAGTCTGAAAGCAAAGCTGGAATCTGTAACAGGGTTGGAACTGTGATGTCGCTAGCTCCCCAGTCCACAGCAATGGTTCATTGTGGCACCCGGCAGTGATGCTGACAACATGCTTCCCAGCCATAGCTGCCCCACTGCAGGGACTCAATTCCGCTCTGGAACATGGGTTGCCTCAATGGAAGCATGACTGACTTACTCTGGGCCACCTGGCAACAAACATAGGGCTACTGTTTGATCTGTAAACTCAGACAAGTAAGTCCCCAAAATTGCTGAAAACAGCATTTGGCAGTGTGAGGATTTTTCTCTGCATCATAGAGATGTGCACAGGGCCTCAGTCCCTGGACCATGCCAGGCAATTTAAAATTGGCCCCTGCAGTTTAGTGACTGCATTTATGAAGACATGTAGCTCTGAAGCAGGATGGGAGCATCACAAACAGGGTGCAGAAAATATTTCCCTCACTGGACGGGGGCTGGTGGAATGGGGAGAGACAGTAGGAAAGAAAGGGATGGAGGTGGTGGGCAGGGGAGGTGTCATGAAAGGTAGGGATGGGGGTGGAAGACAGTGAGTTCAGGTGAGAAGGGGAAGGCAGATGAAGCAGGGAAGGGGTGGTGGACAAGGAAGAATGAGGTAGCAGTTCAGGGGGCAGAAGGGAAGGACAAAGGGCAGACCGAGGGGTTGTAAAAAGGTAAGATAATGGGGATGCAAGGGGGAGAAAGGTTTGAGAAGAGGAGATAGCTGAGGTAGGGGGTCAGGGGAATACAAGAGGGACAGGAGGAGATAGGGGAGGCAGGTGTGAGTGGGCAGCAGGATGGACAGAGCGGTGGAAGGGCCCAGGATGGAAGGAGGAGGGTAGTAATCTTGTGGGATTCAATTGTGAAGGGGGTGAGATGGGGAGGGAAAGAGCCAAGGGCAAGCCACAGGAGGGTAGAATGTATGCCTGGGATGATAGTAGGAAGAGTGGGATCTCTGACAGCACAGTCAGAGGGTTGCGGGGAAGGAAACCTTATATTACAGTGCACCTGGGGATGAACGACCTTGCAGGATGTAAGTGGTGGAGGTGCAAGAGAGGTTCCCAGAGGTGGGGAGAATTTGCAGTGAGCACGGTAACCTTCTTGGAGGTGCTTCCAGTCTTGAGTGCTAGTATGGCAAGGAAGGTAAAAACAGAGGAGTTTGATGAATGGCTTAGGGGATGGTGTGAAAAGGAGAGGTACGGGTTCACTGGTGGCTAGGGAGGGACCTGGGATATCAAGGACCTGTATGCACCGGGCAGGTTGCATACAAGTAGGAAGCATGCAAGGGTACTGAAGGGCAAGCTGGAGGAATTCATAGGGAAAAACCTCAATTTAAACTGATGTGGGGAGGCAGTAGGAAGCACAGCACCCTTAGCCATCTGGTGGAGAAGCCTGATAGGCCTCCCCCCAATCATGACAGCATGGGGAGGAGCTGGATGAGAAGGGTGGCGGTAAGGAGGTGAGACTGAAAGAGTGAGAATGGTGGGGATATGTCAGAGGTAAGGGAGGTCCTCAGCCACGATGGAGAGTGGTGTCTCTGAATGCCAGAAGCCTGGGAAACAAGATGGCAGAATTGCAGACACTCATGGCCGAGGGAAATGTGGGCATAGTGACCCTCACAGAGACATGGGCCACACAAAGCCATGACCGGGACCTTGCAGTTCCCAGGTATAAACTGTATAGAAAGGATAGAGGGATGAGAAGAGGGGGAATGGCCCTGTACATAAAACAGGATAACTTGTATCGGAGAGAAGAGGTAGAGGGTAACACTGAAGCATTATGGGCACAAGTATAATCCACTAAGGGGAGGAAACTAAGGATGGGTGTGGTCTACAGGCCACCTTCCCTGGAAGAGGAGCTGGACAGGGTACTAGGGTGTCAAATCAAGGGAATAGCTAGTAAGGGCGAAGTAGTAATTATGGGGGATTTCAATGTACCTAGGATGGACTATAAAATCCCTGCTATCTCCTGTACCAGGGAGAAAATACTGCTGGATGCATTTCAGGATGGTTTCCTGGCCTAGGATTGTCATGGAACCCACTAGGGAGAGGGATGCACTGGACCTGGTCCTGTCTAATTGTGAGCATGTTCAGGATGTGACTGTGGAAAAGCCACTTGGAGGTAGTGATCCCTGCATGGTGTGATTCCACCTGGACATAGGCAGGGGGATGGGCAGGACCAGGACAAGAATTTTGGACTTTAAGATGGCAGCCTTTGGTAGGATGGGAGAAATTAGTAGGACAACTTGGTGGGATCAGATAAGAGGTGGCTGTGGAACAGAAATGGGCAATAATTAAAGAGGGACTGATGGAGGCCACTGGTAAGTGCGCCAAAATCAAAAGTAAAAAAAAAAATATGGCCAAAATACCCAGCTGGTTTGGCAAGGATGTGGCAAAAGCTGTAGGTGACAAGAGGGCAGCCTTCCAGAAGTACAAACGTACTCAGAAGGAGAGGAATAGGGTGGATTTCTCTGCTAAATCAAGGGAGGTGAGCAGAGCAGTTAGGGTAGCAAAGGCTACAAGGGAAGTGGTGCTAGCACAGGGGGGTAAAAATGGGGGTAAAGACCTTTTTATAAGGGAGAACAGGAACATAAAGGATGAGATAGTGGGACTCTTCTGTTGACTGTTCACTACAGAGAAGGATGGACCAGTACCACAAGGGAATAGGTGGGTGGGGACAGGGAAGGGGGTAAGTCACGGATGGTGTCATTCAAGGTGATGGGGTATTTTAGATCCTAAGGGCCCTGAAGGTGGATAAATCCCCATGGCCAGAAGGCATGCACCCAAGGGTCCTAAGGGAACTGGTGGAGGCTTTGAGGGATCCCTGGCAGACCTGTAAAACATCTCTATTTATTATATTTATTTATTTTGATGACCGGGCAAGTGCACTGGTGCCGATGCACCTTTTTAAGACATGACCCAGGTACAGAAGATTACACAACAAAACAGTGGAACAGAGGAGGAGGAGGAGGAGGAGAAGGACCTGGGAGTGATGATCACTAGTGACCTGAAGCACTCCACGCAGTGCAAGAAAGCAGCAGCAAAGGCAAACAAGATGCTGGGATGCATATCTAGGGGGATCAGTAGTAGGAGAGACAAGGTTATACTGCCCTTGTACAGGTCACTGGTAAGGCCACATCTAGAGTATGGAGTTCAGTACCGGTGCCCACACCTCAAAAAAGGACATTAACCTGCTGGAGAAGGTACAGAGGAGGGCTACAAAGATGACAGCCGGTCAGCAGGGTAAGGCATACGAGGACAGGCTGAGATCATTGAACATGTACTCCCTGGAAGACAGGGGGGAGAGAGAGAGAGGGGACATGATTAGGACCTTCAAGTACTTGAAAGGGATAAATAAGGTTGATTAGGAGAGTCTCTTCAAGCTGAATGGCAACCATACCACGAGGGGGCACAGTCTTGAGCTGGAGGGTGGGAGGTTTAGGAGGGAGGTCAGGAAGCACTTCTTCACAGAGGGTGGCAAACACTTGGAATGCGCTGCTGATAGAGGTCATCTCATTGAAGACGGTGGGCAGCTTTAAGAGAGGCTGGGATAGGCATGGGGGAAGGTAAGAATCATGGGTAGGGAGGATGGAAAGAGTGGGGAGGGAGGGAAGGGACGTTAGCTCAAGCTGTGGACCCTACAATACGAGCAGACTTGATAGACCAAATGGCCTTCCTCTGCTGGCTTCTTCGTATGTTTGTATGTATGTTCATATAAGCGCGTATCATAATACAAAATGTAGTGACGTGGTGAAAAAGTAGTGCATTCAGATGGCACTTTTAAGTCAACAGTATTTTGTAAGTTATGCAGGAGCAGGTACAGACATTAGACTCTTGAAGATGTACTTTCAGTTTGGCAGTGAACATTTTTGGGGAAGGGACAGCTCTGACAGCAAAAGAGATGGTGTTCCAGAACAATGCTGCTCTGTATCTGAAAGAATTCTGGCCCATACCTGTGTGCATAAATGGTACTTCCTATAGATTGTTTAAAGAGGAGCAGAAGGAGTTGTCCATGTACCCGAATAGCTTGGCTAGGCACTAGGGAGCACTTCCATAGAATTCTGTGCCTGAAATTTGCTAGGGTTAACTGGGCTCTGGTTTCGCGCTGCAACCAACCAAGCTGTTCACAGTTGGTACAGTTATGGGACTGTGGGCCCTGAGAGGATGCAAATTTGGAAACCTTGTAGGGTAAAACTTTTTTTGGAAGGATGGTGAGGGGAGCAGCATCCGTAATGACAGAACTATACTCAGTCAGGGGAAGTATGAGATTTTGGGCGATTCTGACTTTAGTTTCGGGTGCGAGGTACTTTGCAATATGACAGAGCAGACCCAGTTTTTGATGAACAGTTCTTACAGTGTTAGTCATACGAGCATCAAATGTGAGGCAGGGATCGAGGATAACACCAAGGTATTTGAACTGAATAACTAGTTCCACTTTCACTCCATCTAAGGTCGAGATTGTGAAGTCTTGTAAAAATCTTCTAACTTTTGGGGCTGTCCCAAGTAATGTGGCTTTTATTTTAAGGACGCTTAGAACAAACTTTTCATTTGTGAACCACTGTTGAAGAGAATGGAAGTCATGCTGCCCAAGGAATTTGCTGATAGTGATGATGTCTTTCCCATGCATGAAAATGACTGCATCGTCTACATACAGAAGGGTCTTGGCAGTATTACCAATCTTAGGTAGGTCATTGATGAAAACAGTAAATAGGAGAGGGCCTAGAATGGATCCATAGTGGACCTCACACAGGATAGTGTTCGCCCTGAACAAGACTTACTAATTTTTACAATCTGTGACCTATCTTGCAGATAGCTGGAGAATCCTAGATTATCTGGGTCCCACAGTCCCAGTCCAGCCAGCTTCTGTATGAACAAATCATGGTCCATCAAATCAAAGACCTTGGTCAGGTTCACAAACAAGACACCTGTCAGCAGGCTGTTGTCCATAGCAACCTGTACTTTGTCCGTGACGCTGACCAACGCTGTGTATGTTCCGTGATTCTTCCTGAAGTCGCAATGTTCCTCATAGAGTAGCCTGTGCTGATCTAAATAGGACGTGAGCTGATTATGTACTATGATCTTCTGCAACTTAGCCAAAGCCGATAGTATAGAAATGGGCCTATAGTTGTCCAGGAAGTTTGCTTGCCCTTTTTGTGCAATGGTACTACAGATGCCAATTTCCAGATGTTATGTATTTTTTTTTTTTTTTTACTTAAATGAACAATTTTAAATGTTGGGAAGTGGGAGAGCAATTTGTGTGGCTGCAGTTTTAAGGAATTGGGGAATTAGTCCATTGCATCCAGCCAATTTATCAGCTTTTAGATGATGCAGCAGTTTGTGGACTTGTTCGACAGTGACTTTCTTAAAATAAAATGCAGGATAGCATGGCAAGAGTTAGGAATGCTGGAATCGGGACGATACAGTGTGCCACATGAGGGGAGTCTGTATTTCTCGAGGTTGCAGAAGTGGTCACTTCAAGGGAGGGAGAGGAGGTGGCAGTCTTGTGGTTGAGCAAAGAGTTTACGCTGTTTCAGAATTTCTGGGGGTCACTGACATTGTCCTGCAGTGCTCTGAGAAATGTTCTTTTGGCCATGCTGAGCTTGTGTTTGCATTTATTCTGTAAATATCTGTATGCAAACCAATCTGAGTGCAAGTTTGTTTTCTTGAAGGTACCCCAAGCAATGTCTCCGCCATTCATTAACTTAAAATGGCTTTTAGTAAGCCACATGGCATTAAGAGTTTTGACCCTGCTTCTGGTGATGGGGCTAGGTGATAAAGCACTGCCACAAACTCTAAAATAAAGAGGTCTAGTGCACAGTAAACGTTAGGTATTGTGCCCATAAAGGACCAGACGATACGTGAGAGATCCTGCAAGAAAGCAGAGTAATTTAAGTTTTTACAATTACGGTACGTGATGTCTTTTGGGACTGGATTACTAGGTGCACCATTGTGCCATGGGTAATAAATAGTAGTGGTTGTCACTGACTGAGTCAAATAGGTGCCTATGCAGCCTAACTCTGTCAAAGTGGCTTCTTGATTTGACCTTGAGCCTAGTAGGTGCAGTAAAGATTTCAGTAGGGCCATAATCATCGAGAATGTCTCTATATGATGCTGTGTTGCTGCAGTCTGTGCACCTGTGGATCAGGGACCTTACCCTGGGATTGAAGAACTGCAAATGTGGTGCCCCTCCATAAAAGTGGGACGAAGGATAAACCAGGGAACTACGAGTGTAACCCCCGGACCCCTGCCTTTTTGCAAATGACAGGTGGCATGCTGTTGAAGCTGACAGCAGTACCTGGTGGGGACTGGGTTCGGGGAGGATTAGGTTACTTGGCACAGGGGGCCTAGGTTTGGCTACTCTGCACAGGGGCACTGAAGTAAATCCGAACACAGGAAGCAATAACTGTAATGTCCAAAACCAGGAATAGGATTCTACAGTGTGGCTTTTATTCACATCCAAACTGAACAAACAAAGCACAGACGGACCCCCACGGGGCTACATTCCTGGTAATGCAGATTAGAGACAAACAGAACACTTTTTTACATTTTCAGCCCTTAGGCTCTAAACCCACCAGGCACACAGCCCGGACTTGCATGCAGCTTTGGGTACACAGCCTGACTTGTACACTACTTGGGTTTTCCCCGCCGGCCACTTGATCCGTGGTCCATTATGGGAATGAACCAGTTTTCCAGTTGGTGGCTCCCCAAACCACCTTAGAGCCTTCGACTCCTACAGGGAATTTTCCTTCCAATCCCACATCTGGGTACTTCCCTCATCACTGGTCAAGTGCATGAGGCAAAGCAGAAATCCACAGAGCAAATCTGTAGAGGTGGACCTGGTTACTAAAGATGGGGGGGGTCTCCCACCTCCAGCTCCCACAATCTATACCTGGCCATTTCTCTGTACACTAAACGACTCTTTTCTGAAAGCTTGGCAATGTAGATTACTGGGTAGACGTATATCACATTTCCTCTACATGTCTTGACTTCCCCTATGTGCTGGACTTGAACATACTTTTACTTTTGGCTAAGCCTATTACTCTAGGCCTCCCACTACTTCAGTAGTCCAATCCCCACTTTTATACAGTTCCAGGGTGAAACATGGGCCCTTTAGAAAGAGCAGAACTCACCCTCCGGTTGCAGGTGCCCCACAGGTGAATCACAAAATCTTCTTGTTTCCCATACTCTCGGACAAAATAAGGCAGCTTCTTCACTAGCAGGCCAGGGGATTGCCCCTGGAAATGCAGGTAAACCTTCCTGCCCCATCCCCTCAGGGATGGGGCACCGTGACCCGATTCAGCGGTCTCCACCACTTTAAAATAGCTCACTGTGTCTCTCTTTAGGTGGAAACACACACCTTTCCCTAATTGTAGCCCTATGTCAGGGCTGAGGCTCCAAGGAGCCTGAACACACAGCTGCTGTGCTCCTCTCACAACAAGCTCCAAACTCCAACTGACAACAGACTACTGTTCAAACCTCCCAACATTTTACTCCAACTCCCCTGCTGCAGATTCCATTGTGGCTCATGCAGCTGCGATAGTTCTATGGTGATGTCATCCCTCAGTCTCAGCTGAGACTGAGAACAGAGTGAGACAGTGTGAAACCCATTTAACTGGAGTTTCACAAGCTGCCTTCCCTGCCTACCACTAGGTCTTACTGGGATTCTAGTAACCCCGGGTAACAGGGGGGTTACACAAGCTAGTCAGCCTGACCTCAGTAGTAGGCAAGCTCATGGAGACCATCCTAAAAAAGATAGGTGAGCTATCGGGAGGATAATGGGCTACTGGATGGGCAGCATGGGTTTGTGTCAGGGAGGTCCTGACAGACAAACCTAATTGACCTCTTTGACTGGGTCGCCAGGACAGCAGACAAGGGCCAAGCAACTGATGTCCTGTATCTGGACTTCAGCAAGGCCTTCGACTCTGTACTTCACAGGAGACTGGTCAGGAAGCTAGAAGATTTGGGAGTGAGGCTTAAGTTTTTTGGGTTGGTCAGAAGCTGGCTGCAGGACAGAAGCCAAAAGGTGGTAGTCAGAGTGGAATTCTCAGAAGTTAGGCCGGTGACCAGTGGTGTCCTGCAGGGCTCTGTGCTCAGTCCAATGTTGTTTAACATATTCATTAGTGACACTGTAGATGGGATCAAGGGTAAGATCTGTTTGTGGATGACACAAAGCTCTGTGGGAGGGTGGACACAGAGGAGGGGAGACAGGAACTCAGGGAAGACCTGGGTAGACTAGAAAATTGGTCTGGCATTTGGCAACTAGGCTTCACTGCTAAAACTTGTAGAATTATGCACTTGGGGTGAAAACCCCAGGGACCAAATACTGTTTAGGTGGTGTGCAAGTAACCAGGTCACAGGAAGAAAAGGACCTAGGTGTAATTATTACAAGTGATCTGAAATACTCGGCATACTGCAGGAAAGTTGCAGCCAAAGCAAATCAGATGCTAGGCTGCATAGCCAAGGGAAATATAAGCATGAAGGTGGAGGTTATTATGTCACTGTACAGGTCTCTAGTGAGACCGCACCTAGAATACAGTGTGCAATTATTGCTGTCATTATCTTAAAGAAGGATTATCAACTTACTGTAGATGGTCCAGAGAGGGGCTACCATGATGATGCAGGGCCAGCAAGGCAACATCTACAAGGAGAGGCTCAGGGGGCTCAACATGTACTCCCCTAAGGACAGAAGGGAGAGAGGGGACATGATTGAGACCTTCAAGTACCTTAAAGGTATAAACACGGTGAGCACAGAGGGCCTCTTCAGCCTTAGTGGAAACAAGCCCACTAGGAGGTAACACCCCAAAGCTGGTGAAGGAAAGGTTCAGGAGGGAGATAAGGCATCACTTTTTCAGTGAAAGGGGGGCAGCTACATGATAAGCTGCTGGAGGAAGTGGTATCCCTAAAAATGGTGGACAATTTCAAGAGGGGTCGGGACAGTGTGAGGGGAAAAGTTGCAGGTAGAGTGTTGGAGAGAGGGGCAGAAGAGGTATCTGAGAGGGGTCAAGGGGATATGGGGAGGGGGCAGTTTTTGTACACACAGTGAGAACTGCACATTCGAGCACACTAGATACACCACAAGGGCTTTATCTGTTGGCACATTTGTATGTTCTTATGAACAATAGCAATGTGAATGTATTTTCAAAACAAAATGTGCCAGCTGCAACCTGTGTGAATACTCCACTCCAAAAAACAACATTAACAGAGATTCACAGGACTGTCTACAGAAAAGAAACATTGCTTAAAATGATTGTAGTTTTGGAGATAGAAAATAACAGGCACTGAATTCAGTAGCATATACTGGAAATGGTTTGTGCATGGGAAAAGTTGCTATCACCTACCTTACACGTGTACATCACTGTTATAGCTAGGACACAGGTTGTTTGACAGTAACAGGTTCAGTTCATACGCATGCCATGGAAACCCAGTCAGAGTGACACATATAGACCCTAAAACCTTGGCACAGATTTTCATAACTGTTTGATACCAGCAGCCCTAATTGCTGCAAAGTATTTTCATTAGAACTTGGTATCTAGAGTTAGTTTTCTGCAACTTCAGAATTTGTGCCTTACACAACAATTTTCTAAAGCTGTGTTTCTGTGAACAGAGCCTGCTTAGCCAATCCACTGTTGCATATAACTTGTCTTGTCAAGATAGTCTATTTTACATGCAAAGCTTCAAGTGCTTGTTTTATGCTTTCACCTCAAATACAAGAGTAGGCTTATCTAGCTACTGTTTTTTCCTCAAAATTTGTAAAATGATTTCCTGTGCAACTGTTCACCCTTCTCTTCAGTGGGCAAGGACCCTCTGTGGTAGACGCATAAGTTAGGAAGCACAGGCAAACCACAAGCTGTAAAATTCGTAAGCAGCATTTTAATATTATCAAGAACAACAAAATTAAAAAAAGAAATTGTGCTGGATAGCTCTTCATACAGGCAGTTCAAACAAAGTCCTACATCTGAGCCCCTAATTAAAATCTCCATCTTTCTGCCTCTAAACAAAATCATTGCTCTGTTTTTATAAGATGTATTTGTCCTGACAGTTTAAACTTTGTATCGTGTTGGTGTAAATTAATTTGCTGTTCCCACAAAATGTATCAAACTTTCTCAGTTTCTTTCCTGAGGCCAGCCAGAAGAGCACATCTAGTCTCGAAAGGTGCAACAAAATAAAACATTTTGTCCTAGAGCTGGTCTCCTGGTGACAGTTCTGTAAACAAGCTTGTGGAGGTCAAAATGCATCTTAGGATCAACCCCCTGTGTTCCAGCTTGCTACCTTTTCTAATAAACCCAAGTGGATTTCTGCAATAATTTCAACAATATATCTATTTACATTTGCAAACCAAAGAATCCCAGTTTCACATAAAGATTCACATATAGCTTTTAACCACAGAGAAGCAAGAGGAGAAAGAACAGAAACAGTAAGTGAAAGAAGGGAGATAATGGGGACAATTGTGGGACTATCAGAGTGGCTAATTCCTAGGTGCCACAAGAAAATTTGATTGCACAATCATGTAAGAGACAGACAAATGGTTGAGTAGGAGAGAACAAAATAGCTCCTTCTTGCTTTTAACTCTCTCTGCATAACAAATAGGTCAGAGGCTTACCCAACCTGACACACACACACACACTTACACACTCTGTAAGAGGAAACCTGTTTTTTGAACAGGTTTCCAAAATCTTCTTTTATTTCTCTTTTAGCACTGCCTTACAACATTTACTTTCTTTGCATATGCTGTATCCCTTTTTTTCATAACACCTTTTACAGCAAACATTTCAGTTAAGCACACACATTTTTGTGTATATAACTCAAATATCTGGTTTCCTGCATACCTAATGCGCACTTGATTGGATTAATGGTCAGGCCTGCATTTTTTTTTTTTAAACTTTATTTTTATTGAGTTAGACTGTATACATTACACAGTATTATTCATCTTGTAGGTAGGCATATATTAATATCATTGCAGTTACCATAAGTACTTGCAAACAACATTTTTACAATAAGGATTGATTGTACCCCTACTATCCTGGTACTACATAAGGAGGGTTACCTCAATTATATCTATTTATTCCCAGTATTAAAAAAATCAAACGACACCCCGGCCCGGTGGCACTTGAGGGTTGAGGCACTGGACACAACTCGCTCCATACAGGTGACCCAGGTTCAGAAGCGGACTTGAGTTGCTGGTGGGCTGGTTGTGGGAGATAGGCTTGAGCATCCCACGACAGCTCACCTACTCTGGAGAGGGATGAGGCAATGCCCCGCGCTCTTGTACGACTCCAAGTGGAAGCTCGGAGTATTACAAGCCCCTAGAATCAAGGGGATGGGCGGCCGCTTCACAACAATGTGATGTCAGCGTTCTACACCTTGACGTCAGGGTCTTACGCTATTGGGGTGGGAGAAAAAGGGAAAATGCCTGCCAGGACTGGGAAGATGGGCTGCTTGGAGCGTGCCTCCGATGTGCCCCCGCTCACCCTGCCACCTCCAAAACCGAAATAAGTAGCTCGGGGAGTGTTGGGGCACCCCTTTACCATCGCCTGGGGGCAATCCAGGCTCCATGGGGATACGGAGGTGCAGGTGGATAGAGCGCAGAGCAGGAGGATGACTCTTAGCAGCCCCGAAGGGTCGGGCTGGCAGGATGAGGAGGGGATTAAAAAAAAAATCAAATGGCTTCTTCTGCCATGAGCAGGGATTACAAACATAGGAAAACACAGTACAGTATCATATCCCTTTTATATGGGTAAATCATCCCTGAACTCCAAATTTGTAGTAAACTTAGTTAATAAAGCAGAGCCCTATATCAAACAGTAACTTAGTATGAACACGTTTTATATCTTTGTTTGTATATGCCCTTGGAAAGAATTTAAGAGAAACTATATATTTTTGGTACGTTTATGCACCCCACTCTAGGCCTTTATGCATGCCCAGACAGGCAGATTCTTGCAAGCTCTAAAACGAGTGGAATAACTGAAGAAGAAATGCACCATGAATAAATGGCGTGGCTCAATCTGTATGGACTTCATTTTAAACAGACCCTTTCAAACGTCCATTTAACCTCCAGCCAGCTTTATCAAAGAATTACCTAGCGTTAATGTCCATAAACATTGTGGCAACTCAGGTACACAGGAGCCAGGGTTCAGTTCAGTGGTTTAGGTCCATTAATAATGTTATATCCCATAGTTCATTACTCACTAATCTCTGAACCAGAGTCTGCATCCTCTCCTTTAGCCCAGAATTATCTCTCAATATGTTCCAACAGTTTTGCAGCTTCTCCAGATTCGGCAAACTGGTAAGCTTTCTCCCTATACACCACTCACAAACTTGCTGGCATTAGAAGAATATGATGTACAGTACTCCCAACTGTCTCGTTCATGCTCCATCTAAACTCTTTCTGCGCTTTCGGGTTGCATAGTTCAGATCTGGGAATAGGTGGATGTGATTCCCTTGCCATTTTTGTGGACCACATCTTTCAGCCTAGGCCAGGACCCTATCTCTGTCCAATATATTTCCTAATATCACCACTGAGGTAGAAATTCATTGGTGATGGTCTGCTTCCTCCTACCATGTGTACTCACATGGTAAACTTTAAGGATCGTTATGGGATCTTCCACATTAAAGACCTGTTTGAGAAGGTCAGCCACAAACATTATTGGATTGTCTTCTTCAACTTCTTCAGGGAGCCCAAGGATACACAGGAGGGTAGCTCTGGCCACATTTTCTAGGTTCTCTAAACGGCGGCACAAGATGGTATTTTCTTTCGCTAGGGCTGCAGATACTGTTAGAGCCATCTCGGCCGATTTTGAAGCTGCCTTCATTTCTCCTTCCAGAACTCCCATTTTAGTGTTAAGTACCTTGAATTGTGCTGTAAAATCTTCTACCTTCTGGTCTAGCCTTTGTGTGGCTTTGAGCAAGGCCGCATTTCAGGGCAGCAATATACCCTCGTCTTCTGCTCCATGGCTGGCCTCCTTACTCGTCTCATTGCTGCTGCCTGGTTTGGCATCCTTGGGCTGGGCTCCTTGTCCTCCTGCACCTGGTCTATTACTCCATCCCATAGCTATATTTCCAGATGATAAATGGAGCTACAAAATAGATTAATATCTTTTCTGCCTCTTCAGCTTTTCTTTAAGTTGTTTTTGGGCTGTCCAGCGATTTACTAACCATCAGATATTAGTGTTTTAGTTATGTTTAACAGAGCTCCACAATATTGGTGCTTCAAGCTCGGCAGCCACGACCCCCGTCAGACCTGCATTTTTGATAGACTGAATAACTGCTTGTAGGTGTTCCAGGTGACTTTACAGTCTGGACTGTACACCACAACATTATCCAGGTAAGCAGCACAATAACCTGTGTGAGGGGCCAGAATTATATCCATGTACTGCTAGAATGTAAGGGGTGTGCCATGTAAACCGAATGGCATGGTGGTGAACTGATAGAATCCAATTATGGTGGAAAATGCTATTTCATCTCTGGATTCTTTAGCTAGGGGAATTTGCCAGTAACCCTTGGTGAGATGAAGGGTACTAATGTTCTTAGCATTTCCCAGTCTGTCCACCAAACCATCTATCCTGGGCACAGGATAGTTGTCAAGTGGGGCACTTGATTAAGTTTCCTAAAATCAAGGCAGATTCTTACACCCCCTTCTTTTTCAGTCTTCTGAATTCTCAATTCCTGATCTATATCTTGAGAGAAAACCAGCAATGACATTCTCTTTTCCGGATCTGTGAATCACTGCATCTAAATGGCTGTAGTGCCAGGTACCACCCTGTGATTCTGGGATTTTTATCCTTCATCTGATTACACCAACAGAGTGGATTGTTATCTGTTACAAGTATAAAGTCAGCTCCTAGCAGATAAAACTTAAGGGACTCCACTGTCAATTTTGTAGCAAGGCTTTCCTTTTTCAATAGTGTAGTACTTTTTCTCTCTGTCATGCAGTTTCCTACTGATATACAGAATGAGATGTTCCTTCCCATCTATAATCTGTCCCAAGACTGCACCTAGGTCTGCTTCTGATGCATCTGTCTAGCAGAAATAATTTCTCAAAGTCTGGACTTCTTAAAATGGGCTGAACATAATGCAGCCTCGAAGGCCATAAAAGTCTCCTACTCTAGGGACCAATGAACATTATTCGGGTACTGGTTTTTTGTGAGTTCAGTGAGGGGAGTAGCTAACTGGGCAAAGCTGGAAACAAATCTCTGGTAGTAACCAGCCAAACCTGAAAATGACCTAACATGTTTGTTTTAGGGACAGGACTGTTAACTACAGCTTCTATCTTGGAAATCTCTGCCTTTACTTCTCTCATTTCCCACAATATAATTCAAATATCTGGTTTCCTGCATGCCTAATGCACACTTGGTAGGATTAGTGATCAGACCTGTATTTTTGATAGATTGGATAACTGCTTCTAGGTGTTCCAGGTGACTTTTACAGTCTGGACCGTACACCATAGTATACTGATGGCGCAGTGATGCAAATATCACAAAGATCATCACAGCGACATATGCGGCAGTTCATTGCTGCTACCGGGGTGTCCCCCCCCCCCGAACTAACATTGACTGGAGTTAGAAATCTTCAGTGCAGGGGGGCAGAGCAGCAAAGGCCCACACAGAAAACACTTGTTCCCCCAGCGACGGTACACCACCAATTGGCGATGTTGTGCTGTCACTGGTTGACAAATTTTTTGTTGCTGTGGCATGGTGGAACCGTACACCACGACATTATCCAGGATCAAAATGCTGCTCCTGTTTTGGAGGCCGCAGTTCCGGACTGGTATTCTGTGATACACACCCCGACAGAGGATCACGGGGCGCGGGGGTGGCCATTTGTTTTAAATCTAGCCTGAACCTCACGGTACTAACTGTAGGTTCTACATGATCCTTTGGATGTGTGGCCACTCTGGTAAGTGTGGATGCAGGTTTCAGGGTTCTCCTACTCTGTTGTCCCTCGGGAGTGGGTGGGGACTTTTTGGGGGAGATCGAGGAGCTCGTCGCCAGCGTAGTGTTGGATTTCCTCAGGTGGTCGACGACGGGCTCTCAAAATTTGGAAGCAATCTCCTGAGGAGCATGGAAGCCCTGGGTCTGACACATATAATATTGGTAATGCACTCGGGTGGCCACACATTGGAGTTTTTTCAGTAGGTTTAAATGTTACTGACCTCTGTGTTGATCCGGTGGTTTGGTTGGATCACAGCACCGTGGGGTTCATGTTTAGGGCCCCCCTGGTGGTCTGGCCCCTGTGGATATGGTCCAGTACTGCCCGTTGAGAGGAGTTTCCTTTATGGGACTGATGGCCGTACTGAACCTATCGAGAG
The DNA here is from genome assembly GCA_016271365.2 of Neoceratodus forsteri. NCBI lineage: Eukaryota > Metazoa > Chordata > Ceratodontiformes > Ceratodontidae > Neoceratodus > Neoceratodus forsteri. The sequence goes on along the minus strand of CM057450.1, from coordinate 1,101,702,902 downwards.
TTGGGGCAGCTTGTGCGATTGGGACGGAGGAAGCAGTGGTGGCCTATAATGGGGCTGTGACTACGGCCTTCGACTCAACCACTGTCATTCATGTCCACCCCTTGTCTACTTGCTGGAGATCCCCTTGGTATGATGAGGAACTCCGGAGTTTAAAGATTAAGGGGTGGAGGTTAGAGAGATGCTGGAGGAGATCTGGCCAGATGTGGAACAAACTGGCCCTGAGGTCGCATTATGCTGACTATCAGGGGGCAGTCTCCCAAAAAAAGGCAGGGTTTCTGTCTAGGGAGATTCCTGCAGTGAGGAGCGGACCAGCTCAGTTCTTCCATACGGTGGACAGGTTTTTACACCCTGTCTGTCTGTGTGAGGGAGGAGCAGGTTCTAGCACTAGGTGCGAGGAGTTGGCTCTGTTCTTCGCCGAAACGGTGTCCTCTATCAGGGCTAAGGTCTCCTTGAGCATGTCTTGAAAGGGATGCAGTGTCCAGCCTGAGCTGTGTCAGAACACTCCTCCTGTCTGGGATGAGTTTGAGCTGGTTGGTGTGGAGAAGGTGATGGGGCTAATCTCAAAGCTGCGACCTACACATTGTGATATGGACCCAGGTCCGACCCGCCTTTCGGTTGGATGTTCGGACCTGTGGTTGCTGAGGTTGTCTGGAGTTCACTGAGGAGTGGGCTCTTCCCACTGTCCTTGAAAGAAGCTCTGGTTAGGCCCCTTTTATAGAAGCCCTCTTTGGACCCAGACTACCTCAGCAACTACAGGCCGGTCTCAAACAACCCATTTTTAGGGAAGGTTATGGAGAAAGTGGTGGCCATTCAGTTTGACAGACATCTCGCATTTTCTTCTACCTATGAGCCTTTCCAGTATGGGTTGTGGGCGGGGCATAGTATGGAGACTGCCATGGTAAGGGTGCTTAATGATCTCCTGATGGAGAGGGACAGGACAGCTCACACCATCTTGGTTCTCCTGGACCTCTCTGCGGTGTCTAACACCGTGGATCATAAGGTGTTGCTTAACCGCCTGTGGTTCTGGTGTGGCCTGTCCAGCAATGTCATCAGCTGATTCAGGTCATACCTGACGGACAGAGTGCTGAGGGTGAAAATGTGACTTGTCTCATCTAGCCCAAAACCTCTGAGCTGTGGGATGCTGCAGAGCTTGGTCTTGTCCCCCTTGTTGTTCACGGTGTACATGCTGCTATTGGGGGACATTATCAGGCAGTATGGGTTGGGTTTTCACTGCTGTGCAGATGACACCCAACTGTACCTGTCCTGTGCTCCTGATGTCCGGGTGTCAGACTCTGTATTTAACAGCTGCCTCAAGGAAATCCGGTCATGGATGACTCAAAACTGGCTTAGACTCAACCCAGACAAGACTGAGGTATTGGTGGTGGAGCCGGGTCGTTGTGGAGAAGGGGGGGATGAGGGTTGCCCCCTAATCTAGTGTTGGAGAGTGTTCCCCTTGTCCCATCTAGACAAGTGAAGGATTTGGGTGTGAACCTAGATGACAGCCTGACACTTCATGCTCAGGTGTCGGCGGTGGTCAAAAGTGTTTTTTATCATCTTAGGAACATCACCCGAATCTGAGCCCTGATCCCTCCTGAGGACTTGCCCATACTGGTGCATGCTTTCATAAATTCCAGGCTGGATTACTGTAATGCCCTGTACCTTGGGTTATCTGGAGGCAACCTCCGCAGACTTCAGCCAGTGCAGAATGCAGCAGTGGGACTTTTGACTGGGGCAAGGAGGTGTGAGCATATTACCCCAGTCTGCGGACTGCACTGGCTACCAGTCAGGTGAAGGATTGTCTTCAAGATAGGGCTCCTTACCTATAAGACCCTGCATGATGGGAGTTCCACCTATCCGAAAGATCTTCTTGACCCTTACCATCTGGCCTGGATGCTTCGTCCTACCGAGCGGACCTCCTTGGGGTTCCCAGGGTTAGGTTGCGGCATTCAGGAGACACAGCGTTTGCAGTGGCCGCACCAACCTTGTGGAACTACTTACCTGATTATTTAAGGGGGGGGGCCCTTGGTGGAAACCTTCAAAAGAGGACTAAAAACATACCAGTTCCAACTAATTGTTATAATGTGAGGTTGTTCCGAATAGATAGATGGTAATCTGTATTTATACTGATTTTATTATATGTGTGTTTTTGTTGTTTTTAAAAAATTGTGTTTTATATTATGGTTTTATTGTACAGCGCCCAGTCTCAGGAATTGGGCATTTCATAAATAAAATTATCTATCTAACTAGCTAGCTAGCTATCTATGCAGCACAATAACCTGTATGAGGGGCTAGAATTATATCCATGTACAGCTGGAATGTAGTTGGTGAGCTATGTAAACCAAATGGCATGGTGCTGAACTGATAGAATCCAATTATGGTGGAAAATACACTTCATCTCTGGATTCTTTAGCTAGGGGAATTTGTCAGTTACCCTTGGTGAGATGAAGGGTACTAATGTACTTAGCGCTTCCCAGTCTGCACACCAAATCATTTATCCTGGGCACAGGATAGCTGTCAAGTGGGGCACTTGATTAAGTTTCCAAAAATCAAGGCAGATTCTTACACCCTCGTCTTTTTCATTTATAGTCACCACAGGTGATGACCAAGCACTTCTCGATTCTTCAATGATACTCGACTCTCTCATTTTTTATGTTTGCTTGTACGCATGTGCAAGAAACATAGTGCCATCATCCAAGTTTTCGGAGGTGTGTCACCCCCTCTTCCAATTCAGTCAGTGTGTTGGCAGGCGCTGCCCTTAGTCTGGCCATCGCATGTTGGAGCTGTCTGCGATAAGCTCCAAAATGCAGTGGCATACAGTTGAAAGGGGACTCGCTTCGGTGAGCAGCGATAAGGTATCGCCTGCTCATGCGCAGCCTCCCCTACCTGTACACACACACACCAACTGCGACGCGCGCACACTCGTGCTCCCCAGCACATTACAGAGGCCACCACGGGTGCCCACCCAGCGCGGGTCAAGACATATAGAGTAGCCAATGGGGTGTGCCCAATCCCCGCCGGCTCCACTGTCCCCCCATGCTGTCGTTGACAGGGTGCCCAAACCGCCGGCTTCACTACCCCCGGAAGTCAGGGTGCCACGCTGGGAGCCCACCCCAGCGTGGGCAACAGATGTACGGCCGACGGGGTCCCCAACCCCGCCGGCTCCATGCCCCCAGTCGTCTCTTCTGCCACACTGGGAGCCCACCCCAGCGTGGCAAACATCCCGTTGTCAATTAAAAAAATAAACCTGTAAAGTAAAACGGTCCCACGCAGTCTCCGCCCCCACAACCCGCACCCACCCACTGGCGCACCTGCCTCCCCACACCCCTCACCCCATACTTACCTCCGGAGCATGGCGCACGATCTTGGTGGACGGAACACGCCTGCATCTTCAAAGCCACTACTAACTGAGGAAATGCCGGTAAGCTGTATAATGAGATAGATAGGGTTTTTCAACTTTGTTGCATATCTCAGGCATTTTTGGAATTTTTGCACCAAATTTTCAACAGGGGGTTTTTGGGACGCCTCCTCATGAATTGTTGCACTGTCATGGCGTTACTCGGGCCCGAAGGGTGATTTCGCAGCCACTGCGCGAAATCACCTTTCGGGACCGATTAATGAAACGACACTGCCAGTGTTCATAAGGTAGGCTCTCAAAAAGCCTATTTTGAAAATTTGGTGGAAAAATTCCACACAATGACTGTTTTACGAGCGTCTGTTGCGCAGTTCCTATGCAGGCTCGTAAGTTCACGAATTTTCAATATTTTCACTCCAGATTTTCAACATTGCCATTTTACCACACCTTCTTATGAGTAGTACAGCTGTCATTTTTTACATCTCATCCAAAACGTGTTTCTGCCCATGTAGCACACAATGGCGCAGTTGGTGTGCGAAATCAATGTACGGGACACATTAAGAAAATCACAGTGACACTGTTCATGAGCAGAGGTCTTAAAATGGCTATGTTGAAAATTTGGTGAAAAAATTCCAAAAATGAGTGTTTCTGAGCGTGCGTTCTGAAGTTCTTTACGCACGCTTCACGCTTTGCAAATTTTCAATATTTTCACTCCAGATTTCAACATTGCCATTTTACCACACCTCCTTATGAGCTCTGTACAGCTGTCATTTTCACATCTCAACCAAACGTGTTTTCCATGTAGCATACAATGCGTTTAGTCAAAGTAAATCAATGTATCGGGACACATTAAGAAAATCACAGTGACATTGTTCATGAGCAGAGGTCTTAAAATGGCTATGTTGAAAATTTGGTGAACAAAATGCCTAAAAATGACTGTTTTATGAGCGTGCGTTGCGCAGTTCCTATGCACGCTCGTAAGTTTGCGAATTTTCAATATTTTCAATCCAGATTTTCAACATTGCCATTTTATTACATTTCCTTATGAGCAGTACAGCTGCCATTTGTCACATCTTGCCCAAAACATGTTTCCTCCATGTAGCGCATAATGGCGCGATCGATGCTGAAACCAATGTATGGGACACATTAAGAAAATCCAGTGACACTGTTCATGAGCAGAGGTCTTAAAATGGCTGTGTTGAAAATTTGGTGAAAAATTCCTAAAAATGACTGTTTTACGAGCGCAGCTATGAGTTCTATGCATGCTCATAAGTTTGCGAATTTAATATTTTCACTCCAGATTTTCAACATTACCATTTTATTACACTTCCTTATGAACAGCACAGCTGTCATTTTTATATGCTGCCCAAAATGTGTTTTCACACATGTAGCGCACAATGGTGCTGTTGGTGTGCGAAAGCAATGTTTGGGACAGATTAAGAAAATCACAGTTGCACTGTTCATGAGCAGAGGTCTTAAAATGGCTATGTTGAAAATTTAGTGACAAAAGTCCATAAAATGACTATGTTACGAGTGAGCATTGTGCAGTTTCCACGCACCCTCATAGGTTCATGACTTTGTAATATTTTAAGTCCAGATTTTCACCAGTGGCATTTTTCCACACTTCCTTATTTACAGTACAGCTGTCATTTTTCACAACATGGCCGAAGTGTGTTTTCACACTTTCAGCGCAGAGATGCATGGCTGCTGTGGGAAATCATTGTTCGGGACAGATAAAACCACAGTGACACTGTTCATGATCGGAGGCACAAAAATGCCTGAGTTGACAATCTGCTGTAAAAAAAATCCCCAACCTAATTATATTACGGGTGTGCATTGTACAGTTTTTATGTACGCTCATGACTTTGCCATTTTTTTAAATATTTTCACTGCAGATTTGCAACATTGCCATTTTTTACACCTCCCCATGAACAGTACAGCTGTCATTTTTTACATCCTGTTCGGAATGTTTTTGCACCTGTGGTGCTAAATGCCATAGTTGCTGTGCATAAGCAGCTTTTGGCTAACAAACTGATATTCCCCTGTTCATGAGGTGGTGGGTCACAAAAAACCATGTTGAAAATTTGAGTGAAAATACCAACGTAATGCCTGAAGTATTAGGGTTTCCAAACCATAACGCCCAACCCTGTAGAGAATGACAGGCATCAGGGATGTGACTTGGGATTCTTGCCTGTAATGCTCATACCATTTCACACCTTGCAGCCAGTGGCAGGCATGGAGGCATGCCTTGGACGCCTCAGCCCCAAAGTTCACCCCAGTTCCTATACCGCACCCATCTCCATCATTTCCTGATGGAATGGGTGCGAGAGGCCAAAGACCCCAAGGCACATCGTGACACTTGTCAGTGTCTGCAGGGTAGGGTGTGGTGAAATGGCATGGTCATTATGCCTGATGACCCAAAGACACACCCCAATGCCTGTCACTCTCTGCAGGGTGGTGGTGGTGGTGGGGTTGGCTTCAGTTCAATACTTCGCTGCCATTCCTATTATTCAGCTCTGTAACTTCTACACTACCAATGCCAATGCCAGCAAGCAAACATTCGGCATTGACAAATGCTTGTTCTATTTCCTTCACCATGTCTGCTCTTAGCCACTCTGGTAATCTGTATGTCTTTTGTCTCATATGGCATGCATACCCTGGCACTATAATGGTCTCGACCTCTTTTGCTCAGTCTGGCACTGTGGTAAAAGTACTTTTAAATGTCTTCGCCAAGTTACAAATTTCGGCAGTTTGTTCTGTGTACAAGGAAACATTCACCATTATAGCAACAGAAGTTCCAGTATGTCATAAGGTACAGTATATCAATATCTTCTTTAGCAGTTCCTGGTAATGCTAACAAAGCAACTTTTGGTGTTTTCTTAACCCATTTCTTCAGGAGGTTAGCATGGTACATCTTGGTAGGATTTTTCTTATCAGGGGTCTCAGTTCATAGGTAGCTGTCTAACCACTTTAGAGGACCCTTGCCACTTCATGAACAGTTTGTTTTCTGTAGTAGATAACAGTAGCAGGTCATTTTCGCTTGACTCCAAACCTTTGTCTTTTATCCCATGGTCATATAATACATCTTCTGCTGTTTTGTGCTTCTTCCTGATTACTGTGGGCAAATTTCAACATATTCTGTCAGTTTATTTCTCGGTTCACACACATAAGATGTAATAGATTCTTTCTGAGTGGGGTTATCTTTCCATATTTCTTCTATTACATCTATTGGCCCTCTAGATTGTCTACCATACAACATTTCAAAGGGTGAAAACCTGTTGACGCTTCTGGCTGTTCTCTGTAGCAAAAAGCAGGTAATGTAAGTATTGGTCACAATAGTTCCTTTCACCTTTCACAAACCTTTTTAACATGGCATTTAGGATTGGATTAAAATGCTCAACAAGACTGTCTCAGGGTGATAAGGGGAGGTTCTTATGGCAGTGATACCTAGTAGTCGGTACAGCTCCTTCAGCAATGTAGCACCAAAATTACTACCCTGATCAGTAATAATCTCTTTAGGTGTGCCCACCCTGCTAAACATTTTGGCAAGCTCTGCTGCCACTTTTGTGGCTGTGACAGTATGCATCACAACTGCCTCTGGGTGTCGAGCAACATAATCACATGCTACCAAAATGAACCGATTTCCCTTTTTACTTCGGACTAAGGTGCCAACCACATCCATTGCAATTCCCTCAAAAGGAATATCTATCAATGGAAGGAGCACCAGGGCACCTTGTCTTAGACACTGAGGCTAATTTCTGACATTCAGCACAAGAACTATAACAGGTAGCAACTTCCTTATGAATCCCAGTCCAGTAAAACCTGAACAACAATCTGGCAAGGGTGCGGTTGCTGCCTGAGTGACCAGCCATAGGACTATCATATGCTATCTGTAACAACTTGGTTCTATGCTTTTTTGGTACGACCAATTATTCTATCTGTTCCTGCTTCTGAGGATTAACCCAAACTCTGTACAGTAGCCCATTACATTTTTTAAACATTGGTTCACCCATTTTTTGTTTCTCCCCCAGCTGCTTGAAATAACCTTGGAGAGAAACATAGACTTTGACGGCAGATAAGGACCGCTAGGCCCATCTAGTCTGCCCATTTCCCTACCTACAGGATAGGCCACAGATCCTAGTTAACCAAAAGCCTATATCTTCCTGCCCCCCACAAGAACTGCCTTATGTCTGTCCCATGCATTCTTGAATTCTCCCACAGTTTTAGACCCCACAACTTCCTCAGGAAGGCTGTTCCATGCATCCACTACCCTCTCTGTGAAATAATACTTCCTCACATTGCCCCTGAACCGCCCTCCTTCTATCTTTAAATTGTGTCCCCTTGTTCTTGCAAGTCTCTTTTTCTGAAAGATGCTACCCTCTTGGACTTTGAACAAGACTTTGATAAGAAACATTATTAGTTTGCTCAGAAACAAAATCACAATCAGTTATCAGTCTAGTTTTAGCATTTTCATACATCAATCCCGTATGTCGATAAGTCTTTTGTTGCTACTGTTTTTTTGTGTGTCTTCTTTCTTACCTGGACTTCCGGACCTTGGAGCTGGGCTCAAACAAGTCTGAATCAAAGTCACCAAAAGAAGAGTTCCCAACAGCTGAGATTTTCTTTGTCTGTGCTCTTGGTATCATAGCTGCTGAAACAGCAGGGTTTACTCCCTCTGTGATTAAGTTAGCAAATCCTGGAAAGTAATTTCCAATAATCACAGGTACAGGTAACATTGGTACTACCCCCACTTTCATTTGGTGTGACACCCCATTAGCATTCAGAGTCACTTGGGTGGTGGGATAGTATCAAGTGTTCCTGTGGATGTAGATGACCCCAGTACCTCACCATTTTGCAGTCTTTTCCAAGAACTTCAACATGTACCAGGGTCTGTCTGCTTCCTGAATCTATAAGTCCTTTCAGAGTCTTACGTCCTATCTTGACATCTGATGTCCTATCTTGACATCTGTTGCCCTAATTTGCTAAGGCAAAATTTACTCCAGTGTTACCCTCCTTATTTTATTGCAGTTTCTTGCAGTATGGCCTGGCTGATTACAGTTATAACAAATAAAATATTTGGGTACAAATGTGTTATTCCCAGAGTTCTTCTCTGATCTGGAGTTAAATTGGGAAAAAAGAGAGTTATACCAATCCTTGGTTGTTACTTTGCTGCTGTGGTGTCTGTCTGACCATCTGATAGTCCTCAGCCAAAGAAATGGCCTTGTCCCCACTTTATGGTTGGTGTTTTTACCTAAAGCTGCATGTCTATAGGGAGGATATTGATGAATTGCTCCATAGCAAATATGGTAATAATCTGTGGGACTGTTTTGCCCTCTGGTTGGAGCCATTTAATGAGGAGTTCTCTGAGTCAGCTGAAGGCTTCTTGAGGATTGTTGACTGAGTGGTATTTCAGGGACTGGGATCTCTGCATGTAAATCTCTCCTGAGATGTCATATTGTTTAAGAATTTCTCCTTTCAGAAGGTCATAGTTTTCTGACTGTGCAGTGTCCATACTAGGTAGGCAAATTGGGCTTTACCTGTCAGATAAGGTAACAGCCTGACTGCCCATTACTGTTTTGGCCATTGGCAGTCTCCAGCAACCCTTTCAAAAGTTGTCAGGTATACGTCAATATCATCTGAGAGACATAACTTTGTATGTTGAATGTCCTTTAAGTTATTTGTGTTTTGTTGATCTGCTGGACCTGTACCAGATCCTCCAGCCTTGATAGCCTGCAAGGCATCCAGACATTGCTGCTCCTGTTGCTGCATCTCTTCTCTTCTCTGTTTCTCAGTCTCTCTCTGTTATACAGCCTAGCATTTGAAAAAGGCAAACATGTTTTCAGGTTCTGTCTCTGTCTGTTCTTCTTCTTTCATCACTGGTGTCAACTGTATGGTCTCAGTTTGGACTTTTGTTTCTGCTTCTAGTTTGGCTGCCATTCTTCTGGTAATCATGCCCGGGCTTGCTGTTGCAGGATCCATACCTTTCTTCTATGCTTCCCTAGTATCAGGTCTAGTACCTGTGCACAAAACTCCTGGTGCGGAGTATGCATGGTGTAAATCCCACTTTGTCTGACACCAACTGTCATAGAGGCATAGGTCAGGAAGCATAGGCAAACCAGGAGATGTTATAAAATCCACAAGTAGTGTTTTATTATTATTAACAACAATAAAACAAAAATTGTACGTCTTTTCATATGGGCTGTTCAAACAAAGTCCTACTTCTCAGACTCTCGATCTCCATCTCTCCACCTCTAAACAAAACACTGCTCTCCTTTTAAAAGATGTAATTTCTTAACAGTTTAAACTCTGCATCCTGTCACTGCAAATTAATCTCTTGTTTCTCACAAAATGTATCAAACTTTCTCAGTTTCTTTCCTGAGGCCAGCCAGAAGAGCACATCTAGTCTCAAAAGGTGCAACAATGTAGAACATTCTGTCCCAGAGGTGGTCTCCTAATGATAATACTGTAAACAAGCATGTGGAGGTTAAAATGCATCACAAGCTCAAACCCGTGTTCCAACTTGTTGCTTATTGTAATAAACCCAAATAGCTTTCTGCAATCATTTTGACAATATAACTATATACATTTGAAAACCAAGGGATCCCAGTTTCATATAAAGATTCACATATATTTTGTAACCCCAGAGAAGCAACGGAAGAAAGAAATAATAGATACAGCAAGTGGAATAAGGAAGATAATGGGGGAAAATTGTGGGAGCATTGGAGTGGCCAATTCCTACGTGACACAAAAACATTTTATTGTGCAATCAGCAAACAGGTTAGAGACAGACAAATGGCAGAACAGGAGCGAATAAAACAGATTATTACTTTTAATTTGCTGTTTGGAGGTATAATGTTTTTGTACTCCATTGAATCTTCAACTTATGTAGCGTACATCTCTGGTCGTTTTTTTTTTTGGAACCCTTTTATTCTACTCCTGGGAAACTCTCTCTGGCAACCGCAGGGACTCCAGTTCTCTACTTCCCACCTGAGACCTCTAGCTCCTCTCTCTCTCGTGTCGCCCGACACAACCCCCGGATCTGAACCCCCCCTCCTGGAGGAAGGGCCGCCCTATCTACCCAGGGCACTCTATCTACAGTACGGAGTGCCGGGCTACATGAGTCAGCCCTGGAGAGGAAATTGGTCTGGTGCTTGGAGTGTGATCCCAGAGGCCGAGGTGCCTTCACCTATCCCAGGAGTGGGGCTTTTTTTTCCTGTGTTTCCTGCCCTCTCGGAGTTCGGCTCTGCAAGGCAACATAGCACCGCAACTCCACCCCCTGCATTGTGTTGCTATGCTGTGTGCCCCCGACCGCTGCCAGAGGCTGCCCTTGAGCAATAGCTCCCCTGAAACCCACCCCGGGAAGAGAGAGCAGTCCTCCAGATGCTCAATCTCTTCCCTCCCCTGCAGACCCCCTGACAACCCAGGCTCATTCCCGAACCCAGGTCGCTGGCGTGGCACGAGGTGTGGCATCCAGCGCCTCAACCCTCAGCGTCACCGGGCCGGCTACTGGTCTTTATGTTAATGCATGGTATTATCCAATTCATGTACTGTACAACACTGGTTCTTTTGTTGTTTTTCTTTGTGCACTGTAAAGGTCTACTTATGTACTCTCCCTGGTCATGCCTGAAAATAGGCATATGTATGCTGAGCTCACCTTACTCGGTTAACAAAGCCTAAATACAAATAAATAAAAAATGTTTTTCTGCATAACAAATTGTACAGGGGCTTACCCAACCCTCTCATACTCTCACACAACTGTTTTTCAAAATTATATTCAGTTATCTTACCTATACAGTAATACCTAACTTTTTATACTGTGTTTTTACTGATTTCAGGTTGGTTCTGAAAAAGATCATAGTTCCAGCTTGCTTACCTGTTTAACATAATAATTAAATGAATGAATAAAAAGCATTTGAAAAACAAAATTTGAAAAGTTAACCAGTAACAGCCTGTTGGAGAGATGTTTAATTTGTACTTTCCAGAATAAAGGTGTGCAATTTTGTTCTTTATTTTAGGTAAACTGAGGATATCTGCATCAGCAAGGGGCCACTAAAAACAGAAAGGAAATCTTCCCTGTAGCACTGAGCAGAATTTAAATGGATGCAGCCTATAAACAATGGTTTCAGAAAACACGCATTGACTCCCCAACACATGCGCCTGGGTCCATGTATCAGACTGCTGCAACCATGACCTAAAACCCTCCTTTCTGCAGTCTCAAGGTCTCCTGGTGAGGGGCCCACCTTCTCCTTTTCCTTCCCAGGCAGCTGACTAAATGGGATGGGGGGGGGAGGGACTGTGTTGCTAAGGGAATCACCTACATTGGCACTGTACCACAAAGATGTAAACCAGTCAACAATTGCAAAATGTATTTTAGGACCACAGAATAGAACAGTAGGTCTTAATTTTAAAATTGTGGTGTAGACACTTACTATGTTCAGGGCTGGTGGCAAATGAAAGACTCCAGGCTCCTCCTTAATGTCAACTGGGGATGTTTCCATAAATGTGGCATAATCCGCAGCATACCAGACCTTCAGTTCCGTATGTGGCTCAACTAGCTATAGAAACAATCCATGCACTATATGGTTATCCACCCAGTATTAGTTCATTAATAATGTTTTTACTTACTGTATTCTATTTTACAGTATAACCAGGAGGCGGACAGGGTCACAAGGGCCCATTTTCAGCCTTACCTGGGGCTCAGAACTTGTAGAATTATATTAAGGGGCACTGTCAGTTTTTGAAGCACTTTTACGACCTTCCTACTGTTTGCCTCTGTAAACTGCACTAAAAATGCTGTTTGTTACATTACTGTTCAACTATACCAGTAAACAGTATAAACATTGTTTGCCAAAAAACACATTTTCACACGGACTGACCTTTTATGTTCCATGCCCTGCACCCACACATCCCCGCTGCTGAAACCAGTCGAACTCATGCATGAATGAGTTTGTCCATTTCTGTGGCTGTTAAAGTAAATAGCTGGCAAAATGAAGTAGAGTATACTGATTTTGTCAATACTAGTCTGTCGAAAAACCGAGTGGTAGTTCATGAAGAAACTTTGCTTACAAAGCAAAAATGGAACTCCACGCATGCGCACCTATGGGGCTTGGTGGTGTGCATATGACGAGTTCAGTTTTTACTTTGTAACCAAAGTTTCTTTATGAAATGCCACTCGTTTTTCGACAGACTAGTATGACAAAATCAGTGTACTCTACTTCATCTTGCCAGCTATTTATTTTAACAGCCACAGAAATGGATACATTAGTTCATGCACAAGTTCGACTGGATTCAGCAGTGGGGATGTGCGGGAGCAGGGCATCGAACATAAAAAGTCGGTCCATGCAAAAATACAGTTTCTTGGCAAAAAATGTTTATACTGTTTACTGGCACAGTTGAACAGTGATGTAACAAACCACTATTAGAGTGCAGTTTACAGAAATACACAGTAGATGTGTCATAAAAGTGCTTCAAAAGCTCACAATGCCCCTTTAAACATACAGAAAGACAAAGAACCTCACCAACCTTAAATTTCTGGTGATTTGCATATACGTCTCATGATGCTTTGCATTATGAGGGTGTGTGTGATTTTGTATTTCTTTTAAAGGAAAATTGTAAAAATCTTCAGTTCCCCACCCCCCCAAAGCCTTACATAGAAACATAGAATTTGACAGCAGATAAGGACCGCTTGGCCCACCTTGTTCTTGCACATCTCTTTTTCTGAAAGATGCTGCCTGGTTTTGCATCAAATTCTCACATTCCCAGTCTGACCTCTTACACTACAGGAAACTTAGAAATTCTTTTACATAGAAACATAGAATTTGACGGCAGATAAGGACCGCTTGGCCGACCCAGTCTGCCCATTTTCCTACCTAACAGATAAGCTGCAGATCCTAGTTAACCAACAGCTTACTTCCTCCTACCCCCGACTAGGACTGCCTTATGCCTTGAATTCACCCACTGTTCTTGACTCCATGACCTCCTCAGGGATGCTGTTCTATGCATCCACAACCCTCTCTGTGAAAAAATACTTCCTCACATTACCTCTGAGCTGTCCCCCCATCTTCAAATTGTGCCCCCTTGTTCTTGCACATCTCTTTTTCTGAAAGATGCTACCCTCTTGGACTCTGTTGATTCCCTTGAGGTACTTGAAAGTTTCTATCATGTCCCTCTCTCCTTCTTTCCTCAAGGGTATACATATTAAGCTCCTTTAGTCTTTCTTCGATGTCTTCTGGTTTAGACCCTGCACCATTTTGGTTGCCCTCTCTGGACAGCCTCCACTCTGTCTATGTCTTTGTGGAGATGGGGTCTCCAGAACTGCACAAAGTACTCCAGATGGGGTCTCACCAACTGTCTGTACAGAGTGATAACAACTTCCTGTTTTCTACTATTGATGCCTCTTCCTATGCATCCCAGTACCCCCCCCCAGCCTTCCTTACTGCCTTCTCACATTGCTTGCCCACCTTTAGGTCATATGATATAATTGCCCCCATGTCCCATACCCCCCGATTAAGCTTTTCGCAAGGAAAATCCTTTAGTTTATGTTCTGGAACTTACTATATTTTAATTTTGTGAAGTCCAGGAGTTGGGAACATGGCAGACACTGCACAGTTCCATTTAGTGTGAAAGTGCAGCACTGCACCATTTGCTTCAATACATTGGTATTGAAGTGAGTGGTACGGCTCAGTAACTTTCACATTAAATGGACCTGCGCAGCCGCCGCCATGTTCCCAACTCCCAGACTTTAAAAAATTAAAATATAATAAGTTCCAGCACATAAATTAAAGATTTTTCCTTGTGAAAAGCTTAATCAGGGGTAAGGCTTTGACGGGTGGGGAGCTGAAGATTTGGACAGTTTTCCCTTTAAACATAGAGTTACAAATCATATACTTCACTTACAAGAATATTCAGCAACTCTGCAGAATTACATGTGACTATTTCAGATATGCAGAACACAGACACATTTACATTATATACCACATTTGCAGTGGGATCTGTCATTTAAATAGTTAAAAATGTTTTCTTTGAATGTACTGTAGACTTCTTATCCAAGAAAAATATATTTAGAGCCAATGAATTTAGTAGTTTTGCACCAAGCCAAAAGTAAGAGATCTCACCTACTTTTGTCCTTGTTTACATCTCTTGAAATCTTTTCGGGCTAGTCTAGTCTCCATATCTTAAGTTTCTTTGTCTCTTAGTTAGCCAAGTAAGAATACAGTGACACACACAAAAAAAAAACAGGTTATTCACCTATAACAGTAGTTCTAGGAGTGGTATATATGTACATCCACACTTCTGGCAGTGTCATCTCCCCTTTAAGGCTTGCCGGAAAGTCTTCAAGCTGGCTCCTCCCACTCACCCAGGTGGTAACTCCCTCTGCACTGCCCCATATTATCAGATTTTGCCCGCTGGAAGCAAGACCGTTATGCTATTTGGCCGGGGAGGTCGAGTGTGTCAGTGTGGATGTACATCATATACTACTTCTTGAACTACTGTTACAGGTGAGTAATCTGTTTTCTCGGGACGTGGATATGATGTACTATCCACACTTTTGGCAGACTTCTAGCAGTTCTCCGGGAGGAGGGGGCAAGGCACACCCCCTATTTAGGGAAGAGAGACTTGAGAACTGACGCCCGAAACCAGCATCCCAGTGTGACTCAAGGTTGATGTGGTAGTGGGAGATGAAGGTGTGTACTGATTCCAGGTACCAACTCTACAGATTTCTTGGATAGGTACATACCTGGAAGCAGCCATCAAGGCAGCGGTATGACGGGTGGAATGAGCCCTTAGTCCTAAGGGAGGCTCCCTACCCACCAACCTATAGCAGAGGTCAATACAGGAAACAATCCACCTGCCAATCGTCTGCTTAGCTGCTAGTCTGCCAGGTACAGCTTCAGTGTAGGTAAATAGTTAGTGAATCTCTCCCCAAACTCCAGCCGTGTGCTCCCTATTGTAGGCTAGCTCTCATCGTAGTGCTTGGCCTCCGAGGTGTGACTGGTGAAGTACACTGGGAGATTAATCACCTGGTTAAGGTGGAAATCTGACACAACCTTCGGGAGGAACTTCAGGTTGGGGCAAAGAACAACCTTATCCCTGTGGAAGACCAGGTAAGGAGACCCCATTGAAAGTGTCTGGAGCTCACTGATCCTTCTGGCTGACATGATAGCCACCAGGAAGGTGGTCTTTCATGACAGGTGAGACATCTCACACCTGTGCACTGGTTCGAATGGCTTGCCCATAAGCTTTGCCAATACCAGCAACAAGTCCCACGGTGGTGTTGGTTCCTGCACCGGAGGGGAAATGCGGGCAAGGCCTTTGAAAAAGCACCAGACCACCTTCTCCTGCGCCACCGACTGCATATCAGCTCATGCCTGGTAAGCAGAGATGGCAGCCAGGTGCACCTTCAGGGTCATCTATGGAAGGCTCGACTGAGAGAAGGATCATAGGTAGTCGAGAATGCTAGCTACCGGACAAGCTAAGGGGTCGAGCCCTTTGCCTTGGCACCAAATGGAGAATCTCTTCCATTTGAAGGCATAGCACTTTTGGGTCAGCTCCATCTGAGAAGACTCAACCCCAGTGAGGACATAATCAGAAAGACCCAAAGTCTGTAACTCTAGCCACTCAGGAACCAGGCTGTCATGTGCAGGGATTAAAGGTCTGGATAGAGCACCTTACCCTGATGTCACGAGAGCAGGTCTGGGTGTAGAGGGAGAAGCCCCGGGAGCCTGCTGCTGAGGCTGAGGAAATCAGGGTACCAAAACTTGCAGGGCCAGTCTAGAGCCACCAGGATCATCCATGTCTTGTCCCTCCTGGCCTTAAGCAACACCGTGTGGATCAAGGGGAATGAGGAAAAGGCATAGAGAAGGCATCTTCCTGCAGCACCCCCTGTTGAGGGGGAGGGCACAATCCAGCCTTAGCTTTGCATTCTTCCTGGAGGTCAACAAGTCCACCAGAGGAGTGCCCCATTGGGAGCACAGTCTGTGTACTACCTCTGGATGGAGGAACCACTCATGAGACACCTCACCCACATGGCTGAGGGTTTCTGCCAGCTGGCTGGAGAAGCCAGCTACATGGATGGCCAGGAGATCGGCATCCAGGTTGAGCACGAGGTTCAGATGCGGAAATCCTCCCTGCACAGAGGAAGGGAGTGTGTCCCACCCTGTTTTTTGTTTTTTTTACTCTTTTTCCCTCCGGTCACGGCTTGTGGGGGCATCTCTCAGGCATCCTGCCTGTTCCTGCCCGCCTGAGGTCCCCCTGAACCTGTGCCTCCTCACTCCCCCACCCATCCCACAGCCATCACCCCCAGCTTAACCCCTCTGAGGTGGGGCTGCCGCTCCTCACTGGGTGTTCTTACACATAGACTCTGGCTGTGGGAGTGGCCATGGGCGGAGGACCTGGAAGACCAGGCGGGGGGATCCGGTGGTGGGCATTGGGGTCAGGTGCCGTCGCCTCCCCCGCGGAGCCGGGTTTTTCTGTGTTCTTGGTGCCCCTCCCCTGCGTGGTGCACCCATGATGCTCTGGTGCAAGGCAACTCAGCCAGCATCATCCATGCTGCATGGCGTGCAGCGTGTGCTACCGTGGGCAGCTGAGAAGCACCAGAGCTATCCCTAATCCTCCCCTGGGGGAGGACCTAGCCCAGTGGGTGGTCAATCCTCTCCCTGTTCCTGCCAACCCCCGGTGCCTGAGCTCGCTCCCAAACTTGGGTCAACCAGAGTGGCGTGAGGTGTGGCATCCAGCACCTCGACCCTCAGTGCCAGCGGGCTGGCCTCCGCCCTGTTTGATGAGGTAGTACATGGTAGTGGTGTTGTCCGTCTGGACCTGAACAACTTGACACTGTATGTGTGGAGCAAAGATGTGTTAGTGCAAGCCAAACTGCCCGAAGCTCCAGAAGATTGATAAGGCATCAGGACTCCTCGGGGATTCAGAGCCTGTGGACTCTGTGGTCCCCCAGGTGTGCACCCCAGTCCATCAGGGAGGTATCAGTAATCAGGATGACCATTGGCTCTGGGTGGACAAACGGAATCCCTTCCTGAAGATGTTCCAGGACTAAACACCATTGGAGGGTGTCTTACATCAACTGGGTCACAGTGACCGTCTGATCAAAGTGGTCCTTGCGCTGAGACCATTGGCAGGCAAGCTCCCATTGCAGAGAGCACATTCTCCACTGGGCCCAACGGACCATCCCAGCACATGCCGCCATGTATCCCAGGAGGTATAGGAAGTGCCGAGCAGAGCGCAACTGCCCAACCCGAAATGATTGGGCAAAGGAGGAGAGAGCCTCTACTTGGTTCACTGGAAGCAGAGCCCTGGCTGTGCAAGAGCTGAGCTCCACACCTATGAAGTGAACCACCTGTGAAAGCATGAGTTCTGACTTGGCCTCGATGACCAGGAGGCCAAAGGACATGCAGGTCTAGAGACCATATCCCTGGACCGCTCCACTTCCTCCCTGGAGGGACTGTTATTGGCTAGTCATCCAAGTAGTTGTATATCTGGACCCCTCAGTGCCTCAGGTAAGCTGCCACCACTACAATGCATTTGGTGAAGACGCTGGAAGCCTTGGAGAGGCTGAAAGGGCATGGCCTGGAACCTGTAGAGGATCCCCGCCACATGGAACCGGTGGTGGGACAGACAGATTGGGACGTGGAAGAACACGTCCCTTAAAATCCAGAGAGAAAAATCACATGTTCTGCTCGAGAGATGATATGATCTGAGACACAGTGATCATTCTGAAAGTGTGTGTGGCTGAAGCACCAACCTCCTGTCTGTTTTGGCACCAGGAAATACCTGGAGACAAACCTTGGGTGTACCGGAGGATCTGAGACAGAAGCCACGACTTCCTTGAGGAGGAGCTGGGCAATGTCTTCCCAAAGGGCTGACAGAGTGATGGCAGACATCATGTCCTCCCATGGGACACGGGCTTGGCAAGGTGGGTTAGCCTTGAATTCCACAGGCACATCCTGAACGACCACTTTGAGGACCCACCTGCCTGTGGTAACAGAAGACCAGGCAGAAAGGAAGTGGTGGAACCGGACCCCCACGGGAGGACCCAGGGGGTTCAGGATGGGCTTGGAGGAGGCATCCCCCATCCTGTCACTGGGGGCTTGGCGGCAGAGGAGGGACCGATTGAGGAACCAGTGGGACCGCAGCCTCCTGATTTCCGGACTGAAGCAATTGACTTCGGCTAAGGATGCCAAGCCTGGGCCTGCTGCCCAGCTTGGGGATGGGATTGCTTGACTGCAGGAGTGGAGTGGGTCCAAAAAAGCTTTTTCTTTTGAGCCTTAGAGCCCTTGGGATCCCATTGGGCAGAGGTCACTGAGTCCAAGGTGGTACTGGACCTCTCAATGCGAGTAAGGTGCCCTTCGACCCTTGGCCTGAACAAGCCAGTGCCCAGGAAGGGGATGTCTGCCAACTTGTGCTGGGTATCTGCCATGAAGGTTGAGATCCTCAGCCAAGCCCTTCGGTGCATGGTCACTGCAGCGGCCACAGGACTGGTGCAGGAGTCACCAATGTCCATGGCTGTTTGAAGATGCTGCTTAGCCACTGCTCAACTCTGGTCTTGGAGCTGCTTGACCGTGGTCTGCAAGTCTACAGTGAGATGAGGAAGCACCTCGTCATGGGTGCTGAGGAGGATGTGAGCAAAGTGGGCCATTAAAAGGGCCAAACTCACTTGTCAAAGGCCAAGGGAGGAGGCTGCAAAGACCTTCTTGCCTATATAATCCAATTTCTTGTATGCCTTGTCAGGAGAAGTTTATCCATGTCCCTGACATTGCTGGTACGTCGAAAGACCGAGCCAGCTACCAGACCCTCAGTTGAGGGGTGTTCAGTGAAACCCGACAGGGATGCAGTGGAGACCACATACTTGTGGGCCATCCGGGCTGACGGAACAGGGCAGGAGGCAGGGTGCTGCCAAAGCTCCAG
Source organism: Neoceratodus forsteri (assembly GCA_016271365.2). NCBI lineage: Eukaryota > Metazoa > Chordata > Ceratodontiformes > Ceratodontidae > Neoceratodus > Neoceratodus forsteri. The sequence goes on along the minus strand of CM057450.1, from coordinate 1,101,683,635 downwards.
AGTGGGGCCAAGAATGGCCTCGGTGACTGGGAAGGCCTCCCCAGGGGAGTCACCTCGGTTGAGAATCTCAGTCAGGGGCTATTCAGACCATTTCTGGATGGGCTCCATCTGAAGACCTGTAGACTCTGAGATTAAACGGAGCAGGCCCATGAAGGAAGTAGGACTGTGCTCAGACGGGAGTTTAGCGAGATGCTCTCAGACTGCGAGGACCCATCGAATAAAGGTTGACTGCATGAGTCTCCGCTGACCATACGGGGTCTGTCAGGAGTCATGGTGACTGACAGCAGACTGGAAAGCCCAGAAGCAGTTCGGGTATCCTTAGGAGGGGGGCTCTCCTTTGGCTGTTTTGGCGGTGGCTCCTCCAGGATAGGTGAGGAGGCCGAGCCGGTTCCGGCCAAGCCGAGGTAGGCTGAGGCCTTAGTGGCAGGAACCGTATGATAGTTGGGGTGATAGCCAGAATAGGCTTAACCCTGATGAACATGTGCTGGTGTCACATAAGCTCCTCATAGCACTGACGCATCTTGTGGTGGAGCCTCTCCTTGCCTGAGGAGGAAGAGAAGGAGGAGTAGCGGTGACGCCGCTTGCCCAAATGTCAAGACCAGGAACGCCGATGCCGACGTAGGCTACTCAATGTGGGATTTCGGGATTGGGACCATGACCTTGACCATCGGAGTTGCTGATGGCTGGTGATGGAGGGAGCCAGTAAAAGCTGAGGATCCTCCGGGTTCACCAGATCCTGAGGAGGAGGGAGTGGATCAGCATGTTGGTCTGACCCTCCCTTGGAGGTAACAGGCAGGACCGGAGTCCTAGAGAGTCATATATCGGCCTCATTTGACGACAACGGGTCGATCAGCTCGAGAAAAATCTCGACTGGTATGTCAACAAGCGTCTCGATCAACTGGCCCAATGTGAAGACCATGGAGCCAGTGGCCTGGGCTGAAAGATTGACTGTAGTCGAAACCACCACAGAAGCATGGGAATTCGAGGCCCAAGAGTGCTCGCGATCCCATGATTGACAGCGAGACTTTTTAGTCTATTTTTTAAATTTAGTGCCCAATGAAGGGCCCTGCCCAAGGATGGGAAAGGACTGGCACAGATCTTGAAATGCCTTGGAGAAGGTGGCGCCTAAAGGAAGCAGCAAAAAGGCCAAAGTCGAAGAGGCATGCTCCGCGGCCAGAGCCGCAGCCTCTTCAAACGCTGCTAGCTCTTCAGTGGACCCCACAGCTGCTGAGACTGCCCGATGGGCATCTTTTGATTTAAAGGGATGGTACTGTTCATAAGGGCACCCCACCAGAAACCGAGCATGCTGGTCTTCCAGCATTGTAGGAGGCAAGGTGCAATACAGGCCACACGCCTGGAGATCGTGTTCATGCCCTAGGCAGTAGACGCACATGAGAGTATGAGCCTGTCCAGGGCATCTTCTGCCCAAATGAAAATTTTTTTGAATCTCAGTGCCGACTTCAAGTTGTCCATCATGGATGAGGTGAAAGAATTGCCTGAAGACAAATAAGTTTGCAACACAAATTTTTGAAGCAAAGGGCCTACTCAGTGCGGACAGCAGTAAAGAGGGACTCTTCTTCTTCTAGTGAAAAGGAAGATCTCATGTCACAGGGCAGTGCCAAGGGAATTACCACCCAGGTAGGTGGGAGAAGCCAGATTGAAGACTTTCTAACAAGCCTTAAAGGGGAAAGGACACTGTCAGAAGTATTGATAGTACATTATATCCATGTCCCTAGAAATGACATGTTTTGCAATAACTCTAATCTTTTCTTTTAAAGCAGCCATGCAGGACAGAAGGAAGCTTAATGCAAAATAATTTAATTCCTCTCCTAACAGCAGACAAGGTTGTAATGCTTAAAAATAATTTTACTAAATTAATAAATGATTTAATAGCAAATGCAAAAAGTATGATAACTGATACTTTTCTTCCCACTGACCCCAAAATGTTGCTACAGTAACACGATTGCAGGCATCCATACCTATTCATGAAAATTAGTTGATTGACCCTATGGCAGCGGTGGAGAGCAGAGGGTAAGTACAAGCTATCTTGGGGCCAGGTTGGGGAGGGACCAGGAAGACGATATTTGGAAATGGGGTACCACTAGACTATCAGGGACAGTGGGTAGTATTTTTTGTGCCAGGTAGCACAAATTGAGGATCCCGCTCCTTGGGAGTCCCTGGTACAGCCACGACAGGCAGCCAAGGTTCTTGTTGGGGCCTTCTCTCTTCAAAAGCCCCCAATGCAGCCACACTAGGTGGCACAAATTACAGTTGGCTCCTGTTCCTTGAGAGCTCTCACAGTACAGCTACGCCAGGTTTCTCAAGTTAAAGTTGGGACTCGCATTCCTTGGTAGTTCCCCATGTGACTGCATCAGGCAACGTACAATGTGTTCGGGTCTCGCACTCCTCAAGAGTCCCACCATGCAACCTCACTAGGCAGCGAATAATGTGTCCAGGTATCCTGCCTGTTGGGAGCCTCCCCGTACAGCTTCCTCAGGTGGGGGATGAAATGTTCAGGTCTTCTGATCTTCAGGAGCACCTAATACAGCTGGTGGAAATAATGTGTTTGGGGCTCCTGCTCCTTTGTAGCCCCTCTGTACAATGGGTATAGGTCAAAACTACACCTGTAGAAACACGCAATCAAAAATGGCACAGTGTGGACACCAGAAAACAGGTACAGTGAAGAATTGTGCTGATATACTGTACATAAACAAACTCCAAAACCGTGCATGCTGTTATGCCTCTGCAGTTTTTTACCGCGCGTTTCTACTGCCGTGGTTTTGACAAGATACACTGTACAACCATGCCAGGCAGCAGATCTGTTGTTGGGGCTTCTGCTTCTAGGGAGCTCCAACCACTTCCCCTTTTACAGCTGAGCAAAGCAGTAGTGGCTAAGTGCAGTGTCTGTCAGTCCCACAAGGCAAAGAAACAAACTGCTTATCAGCACAAAAAAAGTGGTACAAAAAGCACATGTAACATTCCTAGTAGGAACAGGCAGTTTCCAGGCAGTACACAAGCTCTTTAAAGTAACACATGAATGCAGGAGTTTCTGCTTTGCATTTTCCAGCACTGTGACTGGCTAAGAGTTTTAGCAAGAGCAAAAAAAGGAGGCACATAGTGGGCGCAATTTGGGTGGAATAATTGTGGGGCTGTGATAGGTTGGGTATGGCCAAGCCTGCAAAACTACTTTCTTCATGTGATATCAATATGTTTGTTATGCTTTTGGCAAGCAAACATAAAAATATACTTGATTCTCAAAAATCCAAACTCAAGAAGCCTAAGTTCTTCTGACACAAGAAAGGAAACTCATACACCAAATATAAGAAACTATTCAAAAACTTAAATTCCACACAGCAGCACAAACATATACATTCAACACTAAAACACCAGCAAAACGTTTACAAAAATTACTCCAACTAGTAAAATATCCACTTGCCTATCTGGAATGAAGCAACAAAAACATTACAGCCTGACAATCTTCGCTTCTGCCTCATCAACTGCACTGAAGTGTACCTGAGCCAAATCGCATGACTGTAATCAACTGCCCAGGTTTCCAGCTTAGAGTCACAGATCACATGTGAAGTACAGGAAGCAAAAACTCAACAAAAGCCATTTAAAAGTACAGGATCAACTACTATAGTCATACAACCATAACCCACTTATTGCAGCACAACCACATGCAACCAGTGAAGCGAGCCATCTACAACCTAAGGCATACTCCATATCTAAAGCATGCTAATGCCTCACAGCTTAACTAGGCAGACTAGGTGGGCCAAGAGGTCCTTATCTGCCGACAACTTCAATACTTAATGTAACTGCTATTTAAAGATACAGTATCAAATTACAACACTCTTACACTACTAGACAACTAAGTATTACAAAATATTTTATAAGTAGAATCAGGCAACCCATTGAGAGATTATGCTGGTCAGTGTACCTCCTGCTGGTTGATGTCCCCTTAGTCGGTAAATTAAAATAGCATATCTCCATTCTGTCATGCCTTATTCCTTACCTAAACCCTTCCCTGGTCATAACTTAGCACTTAATAAAAAAAAAATCTACTAAAACTACAGACAGAATTAGTTCCCTTAATAAAGAGGTTATTTGTAACTGCAGTTCTACTACTAGTATTCGGTTCATATCCACACACTTAGGCAGATTCTACTAAGCATGCTTAGTCACTGAAAGCAGCTTTCAATCATGACAACTCCTGCCTTCCAGTCCCACATCCTCTAGTCTGAACCCCACTGTTCTCAGATTGCGATGCTAGAAAAACAGGCATGAAGTGCAAGCCTGGCCAGGGGAGACTAGGCAGGTCATGTAGCAGTGAACTTATAATGCTAACACTAGATTATGGTTACAAGAAAGTAACCTCTTCTTCTAACTACCTAGATTCAGTTCAACATCCACACTTAAGCCCTGCAGATCTCAGAAATGAAGATGCTTCCAAATGGGCAGACTGGGTGGGCCAAGCGGTCCTTATCTGCCGTCAAATTCTATGTTTCTATGTTTCTATGAGCAGCAACAGGAGGCAGCAGTATATATGGTAGAGTGTGCATGTAGCCCTGCAGTCAGCACCTGACCAGACAACTAATAGCAGAGCACAAAGCAGGTAGTGATCCATCTGACAATGGTGTGTTTGGCTGCTGGTCTGCCTTCAGCAGCTTCAATGTACATTACAAACAGCTGTCGTGAGTCATCGCAAAATTCTATCATGCAGTCATTTTAAAAAAGCATGGCTCTGTGAAATCCCAGACCAAGAAACCTGCAGTATTACACAGGTAGCACCAAGAATTTACCTTCGTTAGGTATTTTGCATGGGGGCACACGTCAGCATTGTCCATGTGTAAAATCAAATTCAACAGAAAGTGCATGGAGCTCACTTACATGTCTGGCTAAGGTGATGGAGACCAGGAATGAAGTCTTCCATGACAAATGAGACAGATTACACTTGTCCATAGGCCCAAATAGCTTCTTCATGAGTCGTGACAGTACCAGTTGTAAATCTTTAGGTAGTGGAGGATCACATTCCAGAGGGAATAGCTGGTCCAGACCCTTTGAAGAATCTGGACACCACTTTCTCTTGGGCTGCAGCTGGGAATACCTGAAATTGCCAGCTTGCGATACATGAGGGACATGTCTAGTAGTCCAGACTGAAACAGAGAACAGAAGCAGTCAAGAATGTACTTCACAGAGCAGGACAGAGGTGATGAGAGGTATTATTACCCCTCTATAGATCACTGGTGAAGTCATGCCTGGAGTACTATGCCCAGTTCTGAAGTTGTTACCTAAAGAAAGACAGATACAGACTAGAGATGGTGCTTTGTAAGGTAATCAAAATGATTTAGGGCCAGCAGCACAGATCCTATGAGGATCGGCTTAGGGCACTGAACAAGTTTTCGCTGGAGGCCAAATAAGAATGGGTTAATATGACTGAGACCTTCAAGTTCCTGAAAGGATTGAACAATGTAAACAGCAAGGAATACTTCAAGAGGAACACAGGGACATGAGTGGAGGCCGGCTGGGTTGGGGAAATCGAGGAAGGACATGAGAAAGTTTTATTTTACAGAGAGAGAGAGTAGCTCAGTCTGCCGTCTGAGATTGTGGATGCCAAATCTAGTAATGGTTTCAAGCATGGCTGGGACAGAGTAAAGAGCTTAGTAGTTACTCAGGGGGTAGCAGTAAGGCAGAGAACATCGGACCAGGTAGTACAGACAAAACCCTGTATAGGCAACAAGTCTTGAGGTAAGAAATTATATTATGGGCAGACTGTAGGGACCAATTATGCAACTTACCATGGGAAGGGTGTGGGCTACGCTAGGATTTACAATAGGTGGTGTTTTGTCATGAGGCCGATAGGCCAAGTAAGCAAATTACACCACCCATTGTAAATCCTAGCGTGACCCACACCCTTCCTGTGGTAAATTGCTATTATACAATTTTTTCTTTTTTTTGTAGTTTTTTGGAGTGCATTTATATGTATTTAAATATGATTTTTTGTGTTTTTCCTGGTAGTATTGCTCCGAGAGGAAAAAATAGTCCCTTTCATGCTTTTTACTGTAGTGATGACAGATAACGTAGATGGATAGCGATGGTCCATGGAGCGAGTCTGGGCTGAGGTACGTTCGATTTCAAGGATGCCAGGTATGTTTATTGTTATAGGAATTTGATATAAAGCATTATTTTTGATGTCGCATTTGCCTGAGGGGACAGTGACTAACTGTTCAAGCTCTTCTAAATCAATTAGAAAAAAATTAGTATTTCATCTTTTGTATTTACCCACGGTTTTTCTGTAGCACTGGTCGGCGAGTTCAAAGTAGCGTTGTAGCGTGAGAAGTGTAGCGAGAGGGGGTGGGTTGCATGGATATGTGCCAGATAGGTAGGTGGCATGGTTGGTTGGCACTTCTTCCTGTTGGTAACAGTCAGGATTTACAACGAGTTTGAAGTGCCAACCAACCAGGGAAGAGTATTTCCGAACCCATTGTATAATGGTATTTTTCTGCCATCGTCTACTATAGCATGTGTGCCCCATACTAGCAGAAAAACCTCTTCCATTTAAACCTGCAGATCCTAGGAGTGGACTCCTATTGAGATGCCTTCAGTACACTCAGAATGCCAGACAGCCCTAAAGCCTACAACTACAGCCACTCAAGAACCTTGATGTCAGGTGCAGGGAATTCGGGTGCAGTACCATCCCCATGGACCACATAAGGAGGTCTGGTCAAAGAGAGAGTAGCTAAAGTCTACTACTGATGCTGAGAAGGTCCTGATCCCAGAATTGACAAAGCCAATCCAGAGCAATGAGAATGAAGGTTGTACTGTCCCTCTGAACCTTGAGGAGTACATTGTGGATCAGAATAAACATACAGAAGTTCCCCTGCCAGTGTGTCCAGTTGTGGGTGACAGGTCGAAGAGAACAGCCTCAGTTTCTTGTTTTCCAAGAAGCAATCAGGTCCATTGGTGGAGTCCCTTATGCACTGAACACTTGGGGACACCACTGTGTATGCAGACAAAACTTGTGTGATACCTCTTCCACATGGCCAAGGACATCTGTTAGCTGATTTTTTGAGGAAAAAAAAACCTCAAACAGCAGCAACAGAAACAGCGGACAACTATCAAGAGAAAAGGTAGATATCAAGTGCTATACAGCAGATATGGAGGGTGATGTGTACCTATGCCAGAAGCCTGAGAAACAAAACCTGCAGTCACCAGGCAGTAACGGCAAAGGCACAACTGGACATGGTGGCTGTTACTGAAACATGGGTGACACTGCACCATGATTGGGATATGCATTTACCAGCATACACACCATTCAGGAGGGCCAGGATAAAAGGGAGCAGAGGCAAAGTAGCATTATATATGAAGGAGGGCATCCTGGCCTCAGAGATTTAGGATGAAGGCATGGGAATGGGACTGAGACAATCCAGGAACAAGCCATAGTGGGTGGGGAAGGTAATCAGGATAGGAGTGATATATAAGCCTCCAGCACAGAGGGAGAGGCAGACACTGACCTGATAAATTAAATTACTAGGATAGAAGAGCTTGGAGAGGTTTTGATGTTGCGGGAATTCAGTCTGCCAGATGTGGACTGGAGCATTCCAACTGCAGCAAGCTGAAGAACACAGCCTCTGGTTGAATAAATGCTAAAAGCATTCCTGAGCTAGAAGGTCATGGAACCCACTAGGGAAGTGGCCATACTGGACCGTATACTGACAAACAGGGACAGCATAGGGAAGGTTTACGTGAGGGAGCCACTGGGATCAAGCGATCATGTAACAGTGTGGACCGAGGTCAAATTTAAGGCTAAGAGTGAATAAACCATGAACAAGGTCCTGAATTTCTGAAGGGCTTTATGGGAAGATGAGAGAGAAGTAGGGGAAAAATCTAGCAAGTGGATGGAGTGGCAGGATTAGGCAGTAAATGGGGAAGAACAAAGAAATAACTACCTGAGACAACTGGTGTCTTTGCAAAAATAGTTGCGACAAATAAGGGGCAAAAAACCCTCATGGCTCTTGATCAGTGCAGCTGAGGCAGCAAGACAAAAATGGAAGGCGTTCATTAAATATAACGGCGGCAGTCATATGGATGAAGACAACAAGGCATATTAGGAGCTGAGCCAATAAGGTAGTTAGGTAGGCAGAGGCAGAGGCTGAAGCAGAACTAAGGCTGACAGAGTGGGTCAGGGAGGGTGAGATTAACATATTCTTGCTATATTCTGGGGATATCCATCCAAACCCAGGCCCTACTGCCTCTTGCTCCTCTGATGCCTCCTCCTCTACTACCTCCCTCCCGCTCTCTTCTCTTAGCCCTCCCAAAGGGCTTAAAGATCCTACATCTAAACACCTGCAGCTTGTTGCAAAAAATAAACCAGATTCAGACCATGGTGTGCACTCTAAAACCAGACATTCTAATCTTCTCAGAAACTTGGCTATAGAGCAGTATCCCTGACCACTCAGTCTCCATTCCTGGCTACTCACTGCTACGGCAAGTCCGTGCTGGCAGGGGTGGTGGTGTGGCCATTGATGTCCTTGCCTCCATCCAGTATTCCATCATCTACTCATCCTCCAATCCTGAGACCCATGATACTCTAGCTATCCATGTGACCCTCCCCTTCACTCTCCCAGTCTTCATAGCTGGCATATACTGCTGCTCAAATGTCCATGCTTCGGTCATGCTAGACCTCCTAACCTCCATCACTTTCCTTGCTCGCTTGGGGTAATTATTCATCCTAGGCGACTTCAGTATAAATTGGTTGTCACCTAAAACTACCAAAACTAAAAACAAAATCGGAGCCCTAAACCTCTCCCAACTGATCTCCGAACCCAACCGCCCAAACCACAAGACACAACAACACTCCCTACTCGACTGGGCCCTTACCTCCCACCCTCACCGTGTCATCACCTCTGGCATCCTGCCCAATGCTGTCAGTGACCATAACCCAATACTCATAGTTAGGAAACTCCACAGAACTAAATCACCACACAAAACCATACAACTATGCTCTTTCAAGTCTCTTGACCTTGAACATCTCTTGAGTAACCTTGCCACTTCTCACTGGTCCCCCCAACTTCCTTCCCCTCACTTGACAAGGCCCTTGACTACTTCAAAGAAATCTTTCATGTAAACTGGAACGCCTTTGCCCCAAACAAACCAGAGTCAGAGGTAACCACTTACCTTGGATAACCCCTGAACTTCTGGCCTGCCTTAGGGCTACCGATTGAGCCTAAGCATCATAAAGCTACCCAGCATCCTAGTGACCTCGCAAACTTCCACATGCTCAAAAACTCTTGCATCAGGACTACGAGGTTAGCCAAGTCCGAATATTTCAAATCTGCCTTCATCACCAAAATAAATTCCCCTTTAAAGTTCTGGAAGGTGGTCCACAGTCCCCACATCCTATTTACCCCCTCATCTCACCTACCACCCCTGGTACTTAAAGTAAATAGCTCACTAGTGTACGACCCACTAGCTGTAGCTGCGGAATATAACTCCTACTATACCTCCTGCGCCACTGAGCTGCTGAAATCCCTCCCCACCCTCTAACGGTGTGCCCCCTCCACCACCCTCCCACCTTCCCTTCTCTTTCGCTATTGTGTCCCCAAACGATGCCCTAAGTGCACTCCTCACAATTAACCCCTCTAAAAGTGCCTCCCCTGATGGCCTTGACTCAAAACTCCTCTCCTTCGGCCACTGCCTACCCCCCCCCTCAATAATCCTAAATCTCTCATTCTCTACTGCCTCGGTTCCCTCTTTATGGAAACATGCTGTGGTCCTCCCTCTACCCAAAGGGGGTGACCCCTCATCCCCTTGCAACTACTGCCCCATTTCCCTCCTCTTTACACTTGCAAAACTTCAAGAACACATTGTCCTCTCCCAACTCACCTCTTTTCTATCTGACAGCTCCTTTTTCACCCCTTTCCAGTCTGGTTTCAGAAAAAAAAACACGCAACCACCACCTCTCTCCTACAGCTCACAGACTCCATCCTAACCGGGATGGACAATGGCTAAATTGCCTCTGCCATGTTTGTCGACCTGGCCAAGGCCTTCAACACCATCTCTCACTCCCTTCTCCTCGACTTACTCCCAGCAGCTGACCTATCTCTGTCTGCCACAAACTGGTTCAAGGCCTACCTTATTGGTAGAACCCAATCAGTTAAGATCTCGGATGCCACTTCCCCCTCCTGATTAGCACTGGAGTCCCCCAGGGTTCAGTATTAGGGTCCCTCCTATTCTCCATCTTCTTAAATGACCTTCCCTCTATTTGCTCCCCATCCTCCACTATACATATGTATGCCGACGATACAGTCCTGTATGCACCTGGTTCCTGTCTTGATGAGGTTACAACCAGCTTACAGCAAGACTTCGACAAGGTTCAGCTCTGGTTTGCTAACCATAAACCTTTCCTCAATGCCAAGAAGACTGTCTTCATGACCTTTGACACAAGGCAGAGACTCTCTACGTTTCCCTCCCTACCCACTTTTCACAACCTTGAGGGGACTTTACTTGGAGGACACATCCTCCTTCAGGTACTTAGGTGTTTGGTTGGGCCAACACCTAAACTTCTCTGGACATACTGATGCCATCCAGAAAAAACTGTGCCCCAAACTTGTTGCCCTGTTCAGGAACTGTAGTTGCATCCCTCCTACGGCTAGGCGTGAACTTGTTCAGAAGATGATACTGCCCATTTTCAACTACTGTGACGTAGTCTATGGTACTGTCACTAAGTCCTCCCTGGCCAGACTGGACATCCTCTTCAATTCCTTCTGCTGCTTTGCCCTTGATGCCCCCCCCTCGCACCCATCACTGCGATCTTTATCATGCCCTATCCTTTCCCTCTCTTACAAACAGGCGACTCTCCTGCTGTGCTAAATTCACCTCCACACACTGGTTGGGTGAGCTCCCTTCCTACCTCACCTCCTCCTTTAGAAACCCCCCACCCCACCTCCATTCCCATAGATCTGTACCTGGTTGTCCCTGCAGATCCACCCAAATCGGCCAATCTGGTTACTCTTAGCGCCTCCCAAAAATCTGGAATTCCCTCCCCCCTCAAATCTAGCACTCATCCTCCGCCTACTCCATCAGCTCTGCCCTCAATTATTACCTTGCACCTAGCTCCTCTACCTTGCACGTAGCTCCTCCTGCCCTGTCCCTCCCTAATACCCTCCTCTAAGCCCTAGACAAACCCTACCCCTCTACCCTCACCTACATTTTACCCTGTGCACACCCACTCCCTTCCCCCAAACTGCTCCTTCTTACTGGCCTCCCTTGATCTCTCACAGAATGTAAAGGATCCAAGAACACTCTCCATGGGTCCCCCTCTCCTACCCCCCCAAGGGGCTTGTATCTCTCATCTACTCCCCCCACCATCTTAAAGGGGTCTCTCTGGGACACTGCCTTATCCCCTTCTCTCTGGTCTCCCCCCCAGTCCCCTTGGAGGGTCCCTCACATCCTGAAGCGGTCTCCAGGGACATGACTCTTCCCCTCCCTCCACCTCACCCTCCCTCCTCCCTTTCCCCTTTTCTTTCATGTAAGCACTTGTTTATCTATTAACTTGGCACTTATTATTGTCCACTCTTTCTACATCTTACGTGCAACACTGTTGTAACACTGTTTGTAACACCTGCCTTACAACTGTATGTTAACGTTGATCTTGTAACTTGAACATTTAATGTGTCATTCCAATTATACCCCTTCCCCCCCGGTCGCACCGGGAGATGAGAGACTTGTTGCTCAGTGTGTCTTCCTGGTGAAACATTTCAATAAATAAAAAAATATTCGGGAGCAATGTAAATCAAACTGGGGGAGATCAGGGTGAAGAAGGGGAGAATTCTGGGTAGAGGATAAGGGCAAGGCAAATCTACTGAATTATTTCTGTTCAGTATTCAAGGTAGAGGACATGGGACTTCTACCAGACTGCAACATAGTGACCACTATGGGACTTCTGGTGCAGATCAGCAAGGAGCCCATTACAGAGGAAAGCATGCTAAAGGGACTTCAGGTACTGATGGTTATCAAATCAATGGATCAGGATGTGTTGCACCTAAGGGTGTTGAGGGAAATGGGCCAGGTTCTGGTAGGTCCATTCATGGGCCTCTTCAACTGCTCACTAGAGACAGAGAAGGTACCTGGGGACTGGAGAACAGCAGATGTGGTCCCCCGTCATAAATGCGGAGTAGAGAGGAGCCAGGCAACTACAGATTAGTCAGTCTGATGTGTACACTGGGGGGGATATCTTAGAATCCCTTATAAAGGAGAGGATTGAGGGACTTCTGGAGGCAAATGGGCTACAGGATCTCACGCAGTGCAGTTTTACCAGTGGGAGACTGTGCCAGACTAAACTGACCAAATGTTTTGATTGGGTGACAAGAGCAATGGACAAGGAGCAGGCTATAGACATACACCTGGATGTCAGTAAAAGCCTTTAACTCATTCCCTCATGGAAGGCTCAGAAAGAAACTGGGCAATTTGGGGACTGGGACAAAAATAATGAGGTGGGTAAAAAAAATGCCCGGGTGGGAGAACTTAGATGGTAGTACTGAATGGACAGTCATCAGGGATCAAGTAATTCTCTAGCGGGGTGCCAATGGGTTTGTCTTGGGACTAGTTCTCTTTAACATGCTGAATCAGACTGAAGAGACAGGCACGCCAAGAGGTCTTTAAACGTTGTAGCATTTACTGAAAACTCTGACGCCCCTGACAAAGAGAATAATAATCCTCGAAGCGCTGAGGCTCACCAGTCCATCGCTGAAAACTTGCTTGTTTGTATTCAATATTTAAAACATTTTCAGTAAAAGACACATCTAAAGACCTGCTGGAGTGCCTGTCTCTGTTTTGGCTCAGCAACATTACTGAGCACCCATGCTGTACCCCTCCGGAAATGTGGATCCACTGTGCTGCTGGATTGGAACTCTTCATTGTGTTCATTTGTGATACAGAGATGAGAGTCCAAGGGAAGATATGCCCCTTCCTGGATGACACTAAGATCTGTGGTAGAGAGCAACTCCAAGGAGGAGTCTAGGGTCACGAAGAGGGATTTGGAGAAACTGGAAGGGTGGTCTACAGTATCGTAACTGACATTTAATGCAAAGAAGTGTAACAGTATGTACATGGGGACAAAAACAGAATATAGGATGGGGTGGGGGCAGACAGCACTGTGGAGGAAACAGATCTGGTGGTATTGATCAATGATACTTTAAAAGCAGCAATACAGCGCAATAAAGCAGTGGAAAAGGCAAATAGGATGCTTAGATGCAGAAGTAGGGGGGGATCATTAGTAGAAGGGAAGTGATAATGCACCTATAGAGGTCCCTGGTTAAACCTCATTTTGAGTACTGTGTATTGCTTTGGAACCCACTCCTTAAGAAGGAAAGGAATAGACTAGAAGCGCTGCAGAGTACGGCTACCAAGATGATCCAGAAGTAGCAGAGGAAGATGTATGAGGAATATCTAGAGGATCCGAACATGCATACCCTAGAAGGTAGGAGAACATGAAAGGTCATGATTGAGGCATTCAGGTTCGTCCAAGGTATCAATACAGTGGACAGTAGGGACTTGTTTACTTTAAGTAGTAATACTTCCACAAAGAGCTAACTCCATGAAATGGGAGGGAGGGTTAAAAAGATGTCAGAAAGCACTTCTTACTAAAATTGTAGTAGCAGAATGGAACTTCCAGACAAAGTCATATATAGTGATACAATGGGGGTATGGTGTCAAGAAGGGGACAGGACAGACATATGGGTATAGTGAAGTTGGAAACGTGTGGGGTGGGGCAAGGGGAAGTCAAGAGGACAGACAAAGGCTCAGTTCAGTAGCAAGGCAGACAAGGGCAGACTCAGTGGGCAGCTGGGTCTTTTTTCTGATGACATTTTTTATGTTGCTATGAGTCATCTATAAGGACCACCACAAGGTCTGCCTGGAGTGAGCAAGTCAGTGACCTCATCTGCAGGACTTTTTGAAAGAGCAGAAAGGATCCAAAAGAACACAGTGGTTATGTTGTCCATGCTGGCTTCAAAAACCTAGCCCCCAAGCAGCACAGTCAACTCAGAGACTGCCAGACAAACCTCTTGAAGCTCCAGCATCCAGAACTTGAAAGGCAACCAGAATTCAGGACTTGTAAGGTGACCAGATGCTATGCACTCAGTGGCCCAGTAAGTGCTCCTCCCAGCCAATGAGGGAGGCACTTCTTGTTAGGGACACTCAAGGGTCCAGACAAATGAATGTGATTCCTTCCAGAAGGTACGGAGGGGACAGCCACCAACGGGGGCATCTAGCATGGGCTCAGTTACCTGAACCAGTTGATCCTGGCAGGTCATTTCAAACCAGAGAGGCAGCATGTGCCAATGGGCCAAATGGACCATGGCTGTGGCAGATGCCAAGAAGCCCAGTAGCTTGAGGAAATCCTGAGCTGGATGCAATTGCCCAGCTCAAAATTGTTGAGCAAAGAATAAAAGATCCTTTAGATCTGCCCATCGCAAAGTGTATACTGACCTGAAAAGTCCAGTTCCACACCAATGAACACAATTATCTGTGTCAGGGTACACACAAACTTTCCTTAATTGATAATTAATCTCATCTGCACTTACATCTGGATAGCCAGGTTCCTGGCTTATTACAACTCTCAGACCAAGCTGCCCATGATGAGCTGGTCACTGGGGTAGATGAGCACCATAATGGCCCTATGATGGGGAGAAATGACACAACTACTATCAGATAATTAGTGAAGCCCCTTGGGGTGGCTGGCAGGCCAAATGGCATCAACTGAAACTGGTAAAGTGTTCTTTCCTCCCAACATGGAGTAACCATCTGTGAGACGGATGACTAAGGATGTGGAAGTATGCATCCTGGAAGTCTAAGAGAAGAATCAGGTGCCACAGGAAGTATGATTTGATCCAGCATGACATGCAGAACTTCCATTTGCAAAGAAACTGGCTGAGTATCCACTGATTCAAAATGAGGCACCATTCTCCCTTCTGCTTGTGTTCCTGAAGGTACTTTGGCACAAATCCTTGCTGAGCTTGGCTTTCTGGAACTGGCTCGATCACATGTAGCGATAGGCATTTCTAAACTTTCTTCCAAAGCATGCAAAGAGATTCTTGTGAGAGAAAAGTTCTCCAGAAGTGGATCACTGTGAGAAACTAAAGGAGCTTAATATGTATACCCTTGAGGAAAGGCGGGACAAGAGGAGTATGATAGAAACTTTTAAGTACTTCAAGGGAATCAACAAAGTCCAAGAGGGTAACATCTTTCAGAAAAAGAGATGTGCAAGAACAAGGGGACACAATTTGAAGATAGAGGGGAGGGGGACAGCTCAGGGGCAATGTGAGGTAAATACAGGTTACTCACCTGTAACAGGAGTTCTAGGAATGGTATATGTTGTTCATCCACACTTATTGGCAGGTTCCTTGCCGCTTTAAATCTTGCCGGAAGGTCTTCAAGCTGGCTCCTCCCACCCACCCAGGTGGTAAAACTCTCGGCTCCGCCACATGACGCCTGAATCTAGCCCGCTGGAAGCCAGGTTTGCATTGAAGCCGGGAGGTCAGGTGGGTCGTGTGGATGAACAACATATACCATTCCTAGAACTCCTGTTACAGGTGAGTAACCTGTATTTCTAGGGACATGGATATGTTGTTCATCCACACTTACTGGCAGACTCCTAGCAGTTCTCTGGGAGGAGGGAGGCAAGGCGCACACCCCCGATACTTACTTGGGAAATAAAGACTGGAGAACCGAGGCCCCAAAACCAGCATCCCGGCATGACCCAAGGTCGATGTGGTAGTGGGTAATTAAGGTATGTGCCGACTTCCAGGTAGCAGCCCTGCAGATATCCTGGATAGGGACATCCCTGGAAGCAGCCACTGATGCAGTGGTATGGTGGGTAAAATGAGCTCTTATCCCTCTGGGAGACTCCATGCCCGCCAACCTATAGCGGAGATCTATGCAGGAGGTGACCCACCCGCTCATCGTCCACTTGGCTGCAGGTCTGCCAGGTGCGGCTTCAGCGTAGATGACAAACAGCTGGCAAACCTCTCCCCGAACTTCAGCCCTATGCTCCCTAAGAAGGCGGCGCTCAACTAGGGTCCAAATGGAGCATATATACCACCTCCGAGGTGTGATTGGGGTAGAACACCGGCAGAGTCAACACCCAGTTAAGGTGAAGCTCCGACACCACCTTCGGAAGGAACTTTGGGTGGGGCGCAGGACAGCCTTGTCCCTGTGGAAGACCAGATAGGGAGACTCGAAGGAAGCGCCTGGAGCTCTCCCATCCTTCTGGTTGATGTGGTAGCCACCAAGAAGGTGTTCTTCCACAACAGGTGGGAGAATCGCACCTGTGCATTGGTTCAAATGCCTTGCCCGTGAGCTTAGCCAATACCAGCAGTAGATCCCACGGAAGTGGAGAATCTCTCACCGGAGGGGGGAATGTGATCAAGGCCTTGGAAAGTGCCCGACCACCTTTCCTGCGCCACTGACTGCCTTTCAGCCCGCACCCGGAAGGCAGAGATGGCTGCCAGGAGCACTTTAAGGGTCGTCGACCAAAGCCCTTGCTGAAGAAGAAAGGACCACAGGTAGTCCGGAGTGCTCACCGAGGGACAGGAGAAGGGACCAGGCCCTTCCCTAACAGCAAATGGAGAACTCTTCCATTTGAAGGCGTAGCATTACCCAGTTGACTCCTGACGGGATGCCTCAACGATGCTGAGGATCTCGCCGGAAGACCCAAGGCCTGGCAACTAACCACTCAGGAACCAGGCCATCAGGTGCAGGAACTGAAGGTCCAGATGGAATACCTTCCCCTGATAACAGAGATCAAGTGTGGACGGGCTGGAAGCCGCCTCGGGAGTCTGGAGCTGAGACTGAGGAGAGCTGGATACCAGAGCTGGCGGAACCAGTCTGGGGCTACCAGAATCACCTGCGCCTTGTTCCTTCTCGCCTTGAGAAGCACCTTGTGGATCAAGGGAAATTGGGGAAAGGCGTAAAAGAGGCCCAGGGTCCACGGCCTCGAAAAGGCATCCCCCTACAGCGAGCCCTGCTGAGGGGGGCGGGCATAAAACAGTCTCGGCTTTGCATTCTCCCTGGAGGGAAAAAGGCTGGCCCAAGGGGTGACCCAGAGGGAGAAAAGATCTTGTTCTACCTCTGGCAGGAGAGAACCCCCTCGTGAGACACAGCCCTTATCCGGCTTAGGGCATCGGCCAGGGTGTTGGAGGCTCCTGCCATCTAAATGGCTAGGAAGCCGCCTCCAGGCTGCGCATGAGACCAATGCGGAGAGCCTCCTTACATAATGGCAAGCAGCGCGTCCGGTCCTGGTGGGTTAGGTAGCACATGGTCGTGGTATTGTTCGTCTGGACCTGAACCACTTGACCCCGTATAAACGGAGCGAAAGCGGTGCAAGCTAGACGGACCGCATGAAGCTCCAGCAGGTTGAAATGGCATTGGGACTCCCGAGGGGACGAGAGGCCATGCACTCTGTGCTCCCCCTGATGGGTACCCCCAACCCATCAGAGATGCATCGTCGATCGAAGACCGTTGACTCAGGGCGGACGAATGGGATACCCTCCTGTGGATGTGCCAGAACGGTCCACCATTGGAGAGCATTCCACATCTCCTGGGTCACTGTCATGGGCTGGTCCAAAGGTTCACAGCATTGTGACCACTGGCTGGCCAGCCCCCCATTGAAGGGGACGCATGTACCAATGGCCCAACAGACCACGCTGGTGCAGGCCACCACGAGGCTCAGGAAGTCCCGGGCAGGGCACGAATTCCCAACCAGACATGACTGGGCAAAAGAGGAGGAACCTCGGCCCTGTCCACCGGGAGTCGAGCTTTGGCTCGAAGAGTTGAGCTCTGCCCCGATGAAAAAAAATCACTTGCTTCGGAACGAGTTCCGACTTGGCCCCGTTGAAGAGGAGGCCCAACTGAGAGCAACCTGGAGGGTCAGAACTCTGGACCGCTACACCTCCTCTCTGGAGGGGGTTGCAATCAGCTAGCCATCAGGGTAGGGGTACACCTGGACCCTTCGGCACCGCAGGAATGCTGTCACCACTGCTATGCATTGGAGAAGACCCTGGGAGCTGGGAAAAGGCCGAAGGGCATGGCTCGGAACTCGAAAAGGGATTCCTCCACTCTGAAGCGGAGGAACCTCTGGAGAGACGGATGGATCGGAACGTGAAGGATGCGTCCTGGAGGTCCAGGGAACAGAACCACATGCCTCGTTCCAAGGATGGGATATCTGAGTCAGAGTGACCATCCTGAAGTCCGAGAACTAGGAACTTGTTCAGGTCATGCAGGTCGAGAATGGGGTGCCAGCCCCCCGTCCGTTTGGGGACCAGGAAGTACCTGAACACGAGTCCCAGGTCTGAAAGAGGATCCGCACCTTCCTGATCACCTCTATCCTGAGGCACAGGGCAACGTCGGGTCGGCGGGCCGACGGCAAGGCTTCGGACCCCGTGGTCCCCCCGGGGGCAATGGCTCAAAGGGGAGGGACCGCTCGAAGACCAGAGACAGGCCCTTACCTTCCACCTCCCACACCCAATGGAAGGGAAGAGGCAGAGCCGTCCCCCCCGGTGGGGACCCAGGAACAGGTGACGAGGTTGGGGGCGATGCCCCTCAACCTGTCACTGAGCAGGCTTGGAGGAGGGACTGGCCGAGGGAGCCCCTGGGCCTTTACCTCCTTGCATCCCATTGGAGAAAGCCGCTGGCTTGGGATCGAGATGCCAAACGCAAGCCTGCTGGCCCTCTTGCTGGTGTTGATGGGCCGGTCATGCTGCAGGGGCCGAAGGACGAAGGGGCTTATGCAAAGGCTGCTGGAGGCCCTTGTCCCTCTGGGTGGAGGTGACCAAGTCCAGAGTGGCATCGGACTTTTCGATCCCCTTGAGATGTCCCTCTACTCCAGGGCTGAAGAGGTCAGTCCCCAAGAAGGGGATGTCTGCCAACTTGTGCTGGGTAACCGCTGAGAAGGTGGATATCCTCAGCCACGCCCTGCGGCGCATGGCCACTGCAGCCGCTACTGACCTGGCACAGGAATCACCTATGTCCAGAGCAGTCCGAAGCCGCTGCTTAGCCACCGCCCTACCCTGGTCTTGCACCTGCCAGACCGTGGTCCACAGGTCGACCGGGAGATGAGGGAGCACCTCATCCAGGGAGCCCAAGAGGGCATGGGAGAAGTGTGCCATCAGCGCGGCCGAGCTGGCCTGTTGGAGGCCTAGGGAGGACACGGCGTAAACCTTGCGCCCGACATAGTCCATCCTTTTGGACTCTTTGTCGGGAGGCCTATCCACATCCCGAGCATTTCCGGAATGCTGGAAGACGTTATTGGTAACTAACCCCTCCGCAGAGGGGTACTCCGAGAAACTGGGCAAAGATCCGATAGGGACTGCAAACTTACAGACCATCCTGGCCGAGGGCACAGGACAGGAAGCAGGCCGCTGCCAAAGCTCCAAGGCTGGGTCAACAATGGCCTCAGCCACTGGGAAGGCCTCTGAGGGTGAATCCCCTCGGTCTAGGATCTCCGTCACGGGATAATAGGCCCGTTTGGACATGGGCTCGAGGTGCATCCCGGTGAATTCCGAGATGAGCCTAAGCAGACTCAGGAAGGACGATGGGCTATCAGCCAAAGACCGGTCCCAGGAGGACTCCAGGCCCCCCGCCTGGGTAACACGGAGGAGTTGTTGTCGGACTCCGAAGGGTCTGCAAAGAGCTGCTTCAGGCCTGAGCCACCCTTCACTCGCAGAGGGTGAGCGGGAGTGAGGGGAACCAACAACCTGCGGGGCAGGTTGTGACCCGACCGAGGTTCCACCACAATCGGTGGGGCAGCTAGATTTGGTCGAACAACCAGCCCGGAAGTGGGCATCTCAACTACGGCAAGCGGTTGCATCGGCCGTTCAGGCGGCAGTCGCTTGGTAGCCAGGGAATGAATCGGAGTCGATTGATTTCTGGACAACAGCAGCTGTTGCCACATAAGCTCCTCGAAGCGTCGACGCAATCTGCGTCGAAGCCTCTCCTCATCTGAGGAGGAAGACAAGGAGGAACGGTGTTGCCACTTAACTTGGTGCCCCGACCGAGACCGTCGAAGTCGGCAGGAGCGACTTGACCAAGAAGAAGACCGAGATCCTCGGTAAGACCGAGGGCGGGTCAGGGAAGGAGCAAGGGACACTCGCTCTTCCCTTGACTCGGACACTTTAACCGCGGACTGCCGCCCCAAAGGCGCAGGCAGAACCACAGCCTCCACCGGGGAAACCGGTGAAGGGTTGACAGCTCTTCCAGACGATCACCCGGGTGACGGGTTGAAAGAAACTCGACTCACGCCGACGGGAGTCTCGCAGGCTGGCCTGATGGGGGCACCGTGGAAGCCAGCGGCCTGAGCCGCAACCGTGACTGAAGTCGACGGTCAGCTGTCCGGGGAAGGAGAACTCTCCCGCTCCCACAAACGTCGACGGTGGGACTTACCCTTCAACACCTTCATCTTGGGCTGAGAGGAATGACCTGATGGCCCCTCTCCCTTCGTGGAAAGGGACTGATGAAGCTCCTTGAAAGAAGCTGAATGAGAGGAACTCAGAGGGAGCGGGATAAATGCAGCGACCGAGGAGGAGGAAGATGCAGCCTTGGCCACCTCCTCCTCCAGGACGATAGAGAGCTCATGCTGCTCAGCCGAGTCAGCCATCGCAGACACCGCCCAACAAGTCTCTGGATTTTACCGGCGGGGAAAACTCCTCGGGGCACCCGAGCCTCACACGGGCAGCACGATCCTCCAGGACGCTGGTAGAAAAAGCACGGCACAACTCGCAGACCTGCGTGTCGTGGTCCAAGTCGAGGCAGTATACGCACGTGGAATGCGGATCAGTCCTGGAGATATTGCACCCGCTGGGGCGCCTCCGAGAGCTGGGAAACAAATTGTCCATAGCAGCCACGAGGGAAAGAAGACCAAAGTTTAGAAAACTTCAAATTGGACGAACCGAAAAATCAGGAACCAGTCAAAAAACGCAGAGCGCTAAGGAGGGAACCTGAGCTTCCAAGCGGTAAGGAAGATCTGGCGTCATGGGGCAGAGCCGAGAGTTTTACCACCTGGGTGGGTGGGAGGAGCCAGCTTGAAGACCTACCGGCAAGATTTAAAACGGCAAGGAACCTGCCAATAAGTGTGGATGAACAACATATCCATGTCCCTAGAAGTATTTTTTCACAGAGAGGGTGGTGGACACATGGAATGGCCTTCCTGAGGAGGTTGGGAGGTCAAAAACAGTAGGGGAATTCAAGAATGCATGGGACAGACATAAGACAATTCTTGTGGGGGATAGGAAGAAACAGGCTGTTTGTTAACTAGGATCTGCAGCTTATCCAGTATGTAGGGAAATGGGCAGACTAGGTGGGCCAAGTGGTCCTTATCTGCCTTCAAAGCCTATGTTTCTATCAGTGTACATGACAGGCTTGGTGGTACCATCTTGAATTCCAGAGCCCCGAGCTGATCATTTCCAGGACCCACTTGTCCAAGATGATAGCACACCACTGGTATAAGAAGTGAAAGAGTCAGCCCTCAACCAGGAGCTGCAGAAGGGAAGGGCTGGTGCCCTCTTCCCATAACTTTTTGTCTTTGGTGGTGAATTTGGATGCCAGTCCTCAGGAGCTACCATGGACACAGCCTATAGGGTTCCCTTGTCCTGAAGCCTTGGGAGTTAACAAACTTGCTGTTACAAAGCTGCTGCTGCTACATTTGTGGACCATGACATGAGCTCTAAGAGGACACTGTACCTTGCAGACACTGTTTGGTAGCCTCCCTATTGGCTGAGGTGATGGAGTCCAGGGTGATACTGGACTTCTCAAGTTTGATCAAGCAGCCCTCATCTTCAGGGCCAAACAGTCCCTTTCATGTAAAAAAAATGATCTCCTACCCTCTGATGGATCTTCTGTGAATAGGGGTAAAAATGCAACCACAAAAAGAGGCAAATAAAACATCACAGCTACCACTGCCCTGGTTGACACATCAGCCGAGTCAAGGGAAACCTGGGTCTGATGCTTTGTGACCAATCACCCCATATTTTGAAGGTCCATGAGGTCCAGCTGGCAACCCTCTGGCATAAGTGGCCACAGAAAAGACAGCCCCTTGAAAAGCTCAAAGCTTACCAAGTCTCGTAGATAAACATACCTGACCTGCTGGATACCCAGGGGTGCAGCTGCACAGACTCTATAGCTAAAGCAGCCCTGTTTCTTTGACTTCTTGACCACATGCTTAGCAGACTGTACATGCATCTTGACCCTGTAGAATACTGCATCTGCCACAAAACCTTCTTGAAAGCCATGTTGCTGAAAAGCTCTGAATCTTTGTGGGGACCCACAAACATATAATCTACCATCCTGGGTGGAGGCAGGCACGACACTGAGCATAACCAGACATGAAGAGTAAATTCCATCACGCATGATGGGAAAGACCACCAAAGTGGAGGCTTCTTTTTCCAGAATATCAGCCAAGAAGTAAGTAGTAGGTTTCTGCATTTCTTCCAAGCATGATTTCTAAACCAAGGCATCTTGTCCAGAAGCAAAGCAAAAGATGACAAGTAATCAGAGGAGCTAGTCCTGTCAACAAGAGGCTATGCGCAACCCAGAAGTGGGACCCTTCTCTGATGTCTGAGGACTTAACTGACTAGTTAAAATCTGAGTTTGGATAGAGTGAATCCATATGCTTCTTAGGACAGTGGACAATTCTCTTGGTTGGGGTGACCATTACAGACAACATACTGCCTGTAAGCCCTTTAGACTTGTCTGGGCTTTTGGGTGGAGCCTCCAGGCTAGCTGCAGAGACAGGACAATGACCTGGATAGGCTGAGTTGGCAGCACCTGGGCCCGTCAATGGAAGTTATCTGGTCAGTCAAGGTCGGGGGGAGAAGGTGCACAATGGGACCTGGGGCTTTCACTGGTTTAGTAGCCAACTGTGCTAGGTTGGGTCTTCCCAGAGTCAATGATAACTGCACCTAGGTGGACAGCAAGGATCGACATAAGGAATGTCTCTGCCTCATGAGACGGCGATTTGGATGCCACAAGCAGGACCAAAATCAAGACCTGCACAAATTATGGCAGAGTGGACTCAATGTAGCAGGCACAGGTCTAACCTGGGTTGACACCGTAGGCAGTGGCCTGAAGATTGATATAAACATACGACCACTGCCAGCAAAAGAAGGCCTACTTGTCTATCAAGTCTATTCATCTTGTGGAGCCCTCAGTGATCACTAAGGGTTCCCCCCATCACCATCTAACCCCTCCCCCTTCTTGCCTACCCCCCTTGATCCTTACCTTCCTCTTCACCCTGTTCCACCCTTTTTTGAATCCCTCTACCACATCCAGGGAGTCCACTTTCTCTGTGAGTTCATTCCACCTTGTAACCACTCACTCCATGAAGAAATGCCTTCTGATCGCTCTCGAACCTCCCCCCACCAGTTTAAGGCAGTGCCTCCTTGTGGTTTTGCTTCCACTAAGACCGGAGAGGCTCACTGTGTTTACCTTATTGATGCCCTTCCGGTATTTAAAGGTCTCAATCATGTCCCCCCTTTCCCTCCATACCTCCACTGAGTACATGCTAAAGTCCTCCGGTCTCTCCTCATATGACGTGCCCTGATGACCCTAAGCCATTTCTGTCACCCATCTCTTGACCACTTCTAGCAGGCTAATGTACTTCTTCAAGTAGGGTTGGCGGTATGGTATGCTAATATGCTACAGGTATGGCTGCACCAATGATCTGTACAGCAGTAATAGGACCTCCCTCTGTCTGCTAGTGACTCACTGAGGAATGCAGTCTAGCATTTTGTTGGTTTTGACCACTGCCTTCCTGCAGTGTGTGGAATGCTTCAAGTCGCTCGTGATAGTCACCCCAAATACTTTTTTTCCCCCTCTGGTTTAGTAAACATGACCCCCCCCCCCAAGGCAGCATTTCGTCCTCGGGTTCCTACCTGCACTGTGCATGACCTTGCACTTCTTTGCACTGAACCTAAGCTGCCATATTCCCGACTACTTCTCCAACCTGGTTAGATCCTCCTTAAGGTCCTGTATCCCCTCCGCTGCATCCATCCTTCCACAGAGCTTGGCGTTGTCCACAGACAGGCAGGTTTTGCTCTTTATACTGTCTCCAGTGTAGTTAATGAATACATTAAACAACACCAGGCCAAGACCGAGCCCTGTGGAACCCTGCTGGTGACTTCCCTTGAGTCTGAGGTCCCCCCCCCCACTAACACCCTCTGGATCCTATCCTTCAGTCAGTTCTCCACCCATCTAGTGAGTTTCTCCCCATCCTCCATATCTTCCAGCTTCCTGATCAACCTTCTGTGGGGCACTGAATCAAAGGCCTTGCTGAAGACCAAGTAAAGGATGTCAACTGCTAGGCCCTTGTCAACTGTTCTTATCACCCAGTCAAAGAAATCAATCAAGTTTATCTAGCAGGCTCTCTCTGCCATGAATCCATGTTGTTTCTCATCCTGCAGACCTTTCTCCTCCAAAAATCCTACCAGTCTTTCCTTAAGGATTGCCTCCATGAGTGTACCCATGATCAGGATCAGATTGACCAGTCTGTAGTTGCCCAGGCCATCTCTGGGCCAAGTCTTCTGGAGCGGCACCACACATGTGCCATTTTCCATTCCAGTTGCACTACCCCAGACTCCAACAAACGGTTGAAAAGATCCACCAAAGGGCCTATAAGTTCCCTTGCCAGTTCCCTCAGCACCCTAAAATGGATACCATCTGGGTCTGGGATTTGACAGCCTTTAGGGTCATAAGTTCTTTCCTAACCCTGTCCTCACAGATCCTTTCTTCCATGCCCAACCTTCTCTTCCTTTTCAGTAATGGGCCATCTTTCTCCTTATAAAAACAGAGCAGAAGTGTTCATTCATACCTCTGCCTTGTCTGTACTACTTTCTGCCCACCCCTTCCCCTTTCATCCTTATAATACCATCCTTTTTGACCCTTTTCTCCCTAATGTATTAAAAAAAAAGCTTTTTCCCTTTTCTTGATCCCTTCTGTCAGTTACAATTCCTTCTTGGCCTTGGTCAGTTGGACTGATTTACCTGCCAACTTTCCTTTTCAAAGTAACCCTCCCTCTATCCTCCTCCTTTTGGGTCCTCCTATGCTTTTCAACTATCATTCTCTTTTCTCTGACTGGCTGAGTTATCTCCCCTAGTAAACCAACTTGGTATTTTAGTTCTAAAGTTCTTTCCTTTCATTTCTGCCTGACACATCCATTTATGGCAGCAGCTATCCCATCTTTGATAACGGATCCTTTCTTGTTCACCACTATACCCCTCTGAGGCTAGCTAGGTGTCCCTTTAACAGATCGCCCATCTTCTTGAAGTCCATCTTCCTAAAGTCCTGGACCCTAGTCTTGGTACTTGCTTCTCCCTCCGCATGTCCACCTTAAATAAAACTGTGATGGTCATTCCCTCCCAGGAGCTCCTCTACCATTTGTCAGTACCAGGTCCACAGTGGCATCCTCTCCCTGTGGACTCAGTCACACCCTGGGTCAGGAACCCATTGTTAGACAACAGGTGGTTGCAATGACTGGTTTCATAGAGTTGCCCCTTTTCCAGTGGCTTTGCTGGCTGCTGCCTCACCAGCTGAAGGTGATCAGGCCCAAAACTCCTTCAACAGTATTGACTGGAGCCAGGAAGGTTGAGTTCACAGTCTGTTAGGACCAACAGCACTGTGGTGATGTCAAGGGGGTATTACTCACCTTGGCTCTTCAAAGCCATGCTGGTCCCTGTAAGCACCACTGTGGTCAACAGGACCTGCTTGTTGACTGGTACAGAGTGGTCTGGCTGCCCAAGTGGAATCTTGCTGGCTACATTATTCAACTTCAGTGGCTGTTTAGCCACAGAGAGGCTGATTGATGCAAAGATGGCTCCCGGAGAGAAGACTGAGAATAGCACATCACACAGCTCTGAATCATGTGCTTCTCAGATTTACTTCAGTGCCTACAGTGGCCTGGAGGCAACACTGCTGTGGAAGACTACATTTTGCAGTCCCATTCTGATGACCAAAGAAGGTGACAGGTTCCCCACATTCAAGTTCAGCAAGAGCACAAGCTGCCTCAAAAGGTCCCACATGCCCTGCAGGTCTGGTTGTTCAACCTGAAGACCCAGATTCCTTTCTAGATCTAACATTTTTGACAGAGGCCTGTTGTGCAGCTGCTACCACAAGCTGAACCTACAGATTGGCCATAAAGCCCACTGCTCATATGATAGGGTCCAGCCTACCCTTTTGTGACAATCCTTGATGGATTGACAGTATATGGTGCTGCACAAATAGCACTTACTCATGTGGTATAACTCCAAACAGTGCACACACAGGTGCCATGCTTATCCATGGCCAGCCTGGTAAACTGCAGAAAACGTACTCTTTAAAACTAGGTTTCCTTTTCTGGTCCACTGCAAAGAAATAGCAAGTCAGAGATGATGGGCACAGACTGTCAACAGAAAAAAAGCAAACAGCTGAAAAAGCTTGCAAATTACCCAGAAAACTGCAACAATCCAAATCACAAGCAGCAGCCGTGAAAGAGGTGAATCATACAGGTTTTGTTGGCAGAAAATGACTGCAAGGCCCATTCAGTCTGTCCTAACCCTACCTACACTATCTGGTGGCAAGAGACACTATGTGGATCCCAGCTTTTCCCTCCTTCTTCGGCTGATTATGCCTTTCACTGATACCCATGTACCTATCCCACACATGCTCAAATCTTATCATGGTATCTTCTCCCACCACCTTCCTAGGCAACCTGTTTCACCTATCCACCACCCCTTCCCTGAAGAAATGCTTCCTCACCTCTCTCTTGAATCTCCTCCCCACTAACGTCATTGTGTTCAGTCTTGTAACCCCATTTTTGCTCAACCAATAAAGCTCCTCACACTCCACCATGTTTATCCCCCAGATGTATTTAAAGGTCTCAGTCATGTCTCCCTGCCTCTCCTGTTCTGTACACAGTACATGTTTAGGTTCTTCAGCCTTTCCTCACAGGGCTTCCCCTGCTACCCCTGTAACTTCTTGGTTGCCCTCCTCTACACAGCCTCCACTTTGTTAATGTCCTTTCTAAGGTGAGGGTTCCTGACCTGAACACAGTACTCAAGGTGGTGTAACCCGTTTCTTCCAGTGGACAGAATGGTCTGATAATAGTGGGTGTGAAGACTGGAGGACATAGGACTACATGTTGGGAGTAGTCTTGATGACTGTTTTCAGAGACCGAGCATGCTAAATGGAATCTGCCTTAGTGTGGATAGTGAACAGAATCTAGATAATACAAATCTGTGGTTTTCCACGAGCCATACAGTATTAACAAAATAAAATATTTTTGTAATCAGTATTACTACAGTGTTCAGAAATTGTTTTTGTAAAACAGTATCAGGATAAAATGATTTTGTTTCTTTTTGTTACTTTAACTGATATAATGTGAGATGTAGTTCAACAGATAAAGAGTTCTTAGTTCTGACACCTTAACAGTTGTGAAGTATATTTCTCCCAGATGCTGATAGGCCACAAGAGTCTGCTCTTCTTGGCTCCTTGCAGGACGAACAAACATCATCCAGTTTCCACAGTCTTCATCTGGGGTGTCCAGGAAGTACTTTCCACCATCCTTCCAGACCTTAAGAAGTAAGATAGAAGAATGAATAGAATGAGACCTACTAATAGCAAAAGGAACCACAGGAGTATGCTTCCCCCATCCCTCCCCCTCAGGGTAATAATGTTCATGACAAAAGCTGCAACGTGGGTGAGAGGTTAGGCTACTGTGTCCATTAAAAACATAGTTAAACTAAAACAGAACTGAGTGGTCCTGCATCATGAAGTTCACAGGTGATTGGCTTGTAGTGGCCAACTGCCAGAAAGAGAAGCACTCCAAGTAAAGAAACCGGCAGAAACAAAATTGCAGTCATTTGTTTTCTGCTGGTTTCTTTACTTGGAGTGCATCTCTTTC
The DNA here is from genome assembly GCA_016271365.2 of Neoceratodus forsteri. Lineage (NCBI taxonomy): Eukaryota > Metazoa > Chordata > Ceratodontiformes > Ceratodontidae > Neoceratodus > Neoceratodus forsteri. Next base: position 1,101,655,713 of record CM057450.1, on the reverse strand, counting down.
TGGCAATTGGACTCACAGTGGTTGGCGACCTGAGTATGCACCCCACCTGGCTCTGGTTATAGCACGAGTGTCTGTTTGTTCTTCTGATGGGCTTGTAGTGGATGGAAGGGGCAGGGTAACTCCAGCACTAAAGAAGCATTCAGTCAAAGAGATATTGAGCCTGGAAACTGAAGGAGGTGGGCAAGGTAGTGAGGAGAGCAAAAGCACAGATGGAGGGAAAGGTTTGCAAAGGGATACAGGAGGGGGACAGGCTATTCTTTAGATAGGTCAATGAGAAAAGGAAAACAAAAAGGGAAGTAGATAGACAAAGGTTAGAATTGGCGGAAGATGACAGGGAACAAGCAGGAATACTGAACAAATACTTTTGCTCAGTATTCACAGTGGAAAGAGGGGGGCATTACCAGAGGGTGCATGCGTGGGTAATGGGGAGGGAGGAAGGGAGACAGACACTATGCCTTTTTCAGAAGGGAAGGTTTTGAAACAAGTTAAGGGCACTAAGGGTTGACAAGGTCATAGGCCTTGACTGACTGAACTCAAGGGAATTAAGGGAACCAGATGAGGTCCTGGCGGCCCCACTGATAGACTCGTTCAAAAGTTCTCTAGAAACAGCAGTCATCTCAGAGGAATGGAGGGGGGTGATATGGTGTTCCTAAACAAAAATGGCAGCAGAGAAGAGCCAAGAAATTACAGGCCAGTGAGCCTAGCCTTGTGGTGGGGAAGCTAATGGACACCCTTTTGAAATGGAGATCAGTACAAGTTTTTAAATCTAATGGATTGTAGGACAGTAAGCAATATGGGTTCACCAGGGGGAAGTCATGCCAGATGAATCTAATAACATGTTTTGACTGGGTTACAAGGGAGGTGAACACAGGGCGAGCTGTCGATATGGCCTACTTGAATTTCAGTAGGTCTTCCATACAGTGCTACACAGGAGGTTACTAAAGAAGCAAAGTGCCTAGGGGTGGGTGACAAAATAACAATGGATGAGAAATTGGGTAAGGTACAATACCCAGAGGACAGTACTAAATGTCAAATTCTCATGGCAGATGGGGAGTACCCCAAGAGTTACTACTGGGCCCCATACCTTAAGTTTCAATATATTCACAAGAGACATAAGGGTGGGACTGGAAGGAAAAGTCTACTTCCAGATGACACCAAGATCTGCAATAGAGTGGAGTGGACAAAACGGAGGAGGTGGACGCCAAGAGGAGGACATGGAAAGGTTAGAAAACTGGCTCAGAATTTGGCAGCTCGGATTCAGCACAAAAAATACAAAGTAATACACACAGGACACAAAAACACCAGCGTCAAGTACAGGATGGGAGGGGAGGTCATGGCATGTACCTGGAGGAAAGGAACCTAAAGGTTATCATTACAGACAATCTGAAAGTCATTGTGAACAACCTGAATGTAGCGGCCCAGTGTTCAATGGTGGAGGGGACAGCAAACAGGATGATGGGCTGCATAGGGAGTGGGATAGCAAACAGAAAGAGGGAAGTTATGCAACCTCTCCCCATACAAGTCACTAGTTCACCTCCATCTTGGAGTAACGTGGGCAGTTCTGGAGCCCTCACCTTAGAAAGGACACAGATGGTAGAGGCTGTGCAGAGGAGGGCAACCAAGATGATACAGGGGCAGAAGGGGAAGCTCTATGAGGAAAGGTTGATGGGCCTCAACATGTACTTAGAGAACAGGAGAGCTAGGGGTGACATGCTTGGGATCTTTGAATACTTCTGGGGGATAAATAGGTTGGATTGTGGGGTGCTTTGTTGGTTGAGCACAAATATGGGTATCAGGGAACACAAGGAAGTTAGTGGGGAGCAGTTTCAAGAGGGAGGTGAAGAGACATTTCTTCACAGAAAGGGTGGTGGATACTTGGAACAGGTTGCCTAAGAAGGTGGTGGAAGCAGAAACAGTGACAGAATTCAAGCATGCATTGGACAGGCATGTGTATCATTAAAAGGAAGAATCACCCAGAGAGGGTGGTGGAAGCCCCTTGCCACCACACAGAATAGGTAGGGTTAGGGCAGACTGGATGGGCCTTGCGGTCCTTTTCTGCTGACATAATGCCGATGCATGTTGCTGGGCTCCACACCATGAGAATCTGATCCAGTGACCGACAGCAAACTGCCAGAAGCAGGTGTTCTGTGCCTGAAAACAATAAGTCTACGAAAGCCAGGGGATGAAGATCTTACACTGAAGCTCATTAACCCCTTGACTGAATGCTCCTTTAGTGCTGGAGCCAAGACTGCTCCTTTCATCCACTACAAACCCAATGCCAGTGAACTCAGGTGGTAGAGTATCTTGAATACAGTGGGCTGCAGGATCACTGGAAGCACGGATTCGGGGGGGGGAAGGTCACGCCAGATGAATCTGAAAGATCTGTTTGAAAGGCTGACCAGGGAAATACATTAGGGGAAGGCAGTGGACATGGCCTATCAGGACATTATCTATTTATTTATTGAATGCTGTTGACCCGGTAAGCCCACTGGGCCTAAAAGTCCCTTTTCAGGGCGACCGGGGGGAAGGGGATACAGATGGTAAGCAACTGAAATTGAATCAGATTAAGCTGTTGGTGGTATTTTTAGTGAATGGGAGAAATTTAGCCAGGGCACCGGGGAAATTCCCCTACTGCATTGTTGCCAGTAGGGGGACAGGCCATTGTCAGGATGGCCACTCTGGGTGAGACGCCGAAGGAGGAAGACGTCTGTTTGGTGGGAGAACTGGCCTCTGCTCCCACTCCTTGCAACAAGGAGGCTATTTCATCTATTATTGTGGAAGTGGATTCTGATATTGAATTTCACGATGTACCCGTTTACTGGGAGGATTTGGGCACACTATCTGCTAAACCAGAGTAGCAGCTTACTATTTTTTCACAGCCTAAAGAGGTACAGGATTACGGTACTACAGAGAATGGGGCAGCGCTAAGACCGGCAACAGCAAACCTTAAGACACATTTACAGTTTTCTCATTTACCTCCTGTCAGCAGCGCGGCTGCTTCTGTCAAACCCACAGCTGTACCTGATGCCTCAGGAGGCCCCACGGAGTGCGGCGTGTCATTTCTATCTAATATGAACAATGTTTACCTTTTGAAAGACGTTATTCCCAAAGTTTACAGAGAATCCGTACTCAGTAGCGAGTGCTTTCAGCATTTAGGCAATTTTTCTCAGGGGATAGCAGCCTCTGCTGTGGCTGTAGCAGGGGAAAGTCAAGTGACTTGCTTACCGGAAAGTTTCCCGGAGCATTCCGCGGATATAAAAAAAACTTCGGCTGAGAGATTCCAGCAGGATGAGTTCCTTGTTGACAGCAATAGCGCTATCCCTGTCAAACGCACAGCTGTGGGAAATGCCGGTGAAGGCCCTGAAGGGTGCGGTCAGATACCGTAGAGTTTCACTTCCATGTCGGGTGCATCCATCTCTTCAGCTGCGTTACTACAGGCTGGCAGTGAAATCGCAAAGACTAGCGAGTGCCTACAGCATGCTACTTTATTGCATATGCCAAATGCAAAAGTTTCTTCGAAGTTAAAGCAACAAGACAGTTCTAAAAAATTTCCCATAGCCAGATTTGTTCAGAATGAGACTGCTCCATTGAGCAAATCAGCAGGGTTTGTTTTAAAAAAACCCAGTTCTGAGGAATCTCAAGTTCAGCCAAATGTTGTGTATCAGTCTGCTGCAGTCTTCCCAAGCAGGGGTTACTGAATTTTTCTTTCCAAAAAAAAAAATAAACCGCAGCATTCTACAACCATGCGACCTGCTTTAGCAGGGGTTTCTTCAATGGCTCAAGAATCCTGGTTGCCAGGTAAAGCTCTTACAGGGGCAGGCTGGAAGCAGGCTCCAACAGGCGTCTGGAAGCCTGATCCAATTTGAGACACAGAATTCTCTCTTACACAGCACTCCCCAGAGTGGAAACCCAATTTACAGCAGAAGGCTAAGACAGAAGGTTTGAATAACTCGAAAAGCATGGTTGAGCCAGGGTTACCTCTCTCTCCTATTGTGGCTAATGTGGTGCAGGCTCTACCACCTTCCTCTCCAAACCCAGACTTAGCCCTTCCTCTTCTGCATAATATTTCCTCATTGACAGAGTCTTCTGTATTAAAACCCCCTGAACAGAAACCTCTTATGTCTGAATTATTTTCCACTGCAAAGAGGGAAGCAGTGCCACATCAGAATGCAGTCCGTATACGCTATAAGTGGGGTTTGGAGAACAGGCTGGACAGATACTATGTGGGGAAAACTCTGCTAAAAGACTCACTTCACTTTACTCCCAAAGATGTATTTGCTTTTATTAATATTTCGGGGAAGATAATTTTGATATAAGCTTCTGGACATCACATGCATTAGATTTATTTTGGGATCGATATGGGCAGGTGAAATTCTCTCCCATATGGACCCCCTTTTTGGTAATATCGCTAACTAAGCCACTAATAAAATTCGTAACAGTTATGTTTAGGAACGAGGGGGGGTCCATGTGGATGATATCACCTTCTGGTTATCACAGAAATGTGAGGTTTTGAGTGCCCCCAAACCCATTTTGGATTCGGAACAATTTTGGAGTGGGGGCTGGAAGTATAAAATCAAATTGAGACAATCTGATTCAGGGGTAGAACACATACCTAATTCTTTTTTGTTAGGCAGGGATGGGGGGGGGTTTGCTTTTATGGTGGACAGCCAAGGGCGTGTTATAAATGTGGCTCTAGGACACATCTTTCTAGTGTTTGTGAACAGCCACGCTGTGACAACTGTGGGGAAGTGGGACATGTCACTATGCAATGTGCTAACCACTCGAGGTGTGATCTTTGTGAAGAATATAGGAATATTTTTCGAGAATGTCCTTGGGCTGTCAAAAATAAAGCATCTTGTCTCAGCCCAGATTTATTAATACAGAAGGCCCAAGATGCTGCAAGCTCTCCTCCTCCTTCTGTCCCCACCCCCCTTCCCCTGCCTCCCCTTCCTCTTTCTCTCCACCTTCTATCTCAATAAAAAAAGAGATTACTTGTGCGGACCTTTCCGCCACTAATCCTTCCACTGAACTTGGTAAAGTTACCCAAATCGTTGGTTCAGGTTTGGTGGAGGTTACGACACCCTGTATGGGCCCACCTGACCCCTTGGAATTTCCTCCAGTGTGCTATACTGACGAAGTATCAGTTGTTTCTGGGAAACAGTCCAAGAATTTGGTCCCTGGGTCACCTCTACCTAGGCGCAGATCATCGAGAAATTTACATTCTAAAAGTCCACCTTCCATTCCCACTACAGAAACCAGTAATTCGTATGCGGCCCTGTTTACCCCATGGGGGAACACAGAAATGGAGTTAGGTGACTCAGACTCACAAAAATCCTCTTTATCTACTTTATCACAACCAGTAGATAATTATAAAGAGAAGAAAAAGAAAAAAGGAAAAAATAGAGGTATGGCTGGAATACTATAACTTGCAATGAGATTGTACTGGGGTTCTCTTAATAACCATAGCTTGCTGAATACCACGAAAACGGCAAGCATTATTTCATCAGATACACGATCAGCATATTTCTGTCTGTTTTTTACAGGAAACTTGGATGCACTCTAGAGAACAATTAAACTCCTTAAAGCAGGATTGGGTTTGGGGACTTTCTTTTTGGTTTTTTGGAATGGACAGAGCGGATGGCATAGGTATAGTGTTTACTTCATATGAATTTACATTGCATAATTTAATTGACCTGATACCAGGTAGAGTTTTGATACTGGATGGAAAATGGCATAATTCATGTTATCGTTTTACTAACATATATAACCTTCAAACAAAGGCGGATAGAGTGGCCTGTTTAAAAGCTAGTCAACCTTTTTTGGTGACATCAGTTAAAGTATTATGGGGTGGAGATTTTAACTGTATGATCATTGACTCACCCAAACAGAATAAAAAAATGTATTGTGACTCAAATGCGCTAGCTAATATTATCAAGTTGGCTGGTCTCCTTAATTGCATTTCCTTTTCCTCTCCTGGACCCCAATTTTCCTTTACAAAAGGAAACATTTATTCCTTAATAAATTACATGTTAGTTTCCCCTTCCATGCGGGTAAATTCTTTTGAAATGGTTCCTAGTGAGTTTTCGGATCACTTCTTTTTGTTATGCTCCTTTAAGTTACCAGGATTTCCGGAGTTTAGGCAAGTGAGGCAGAAACTTAATACTTCTATTTTAGAACTACCTCACATTCAGCTAGGGGTAAAATATACTTTGAAAGCAAGATTATCAGTGGCCTTCCTTTATTCTAATCTAGGGGATTGGTGGTTGGAGACCAAGGCAGATTTACGTAATTGGTTTAAAAGACAAGGGGTAAGGGCTAAAAATCATAATTTTTTGAAATACCTGTCTCTTAGACAGCAGCTTCAGAGGCTTACATCAGTGGCTTATACCTCTTGATATGTTTATTCTGACCAAATTGCTAAGCTTAAGGATAGTATGAAGATTTTTCAGTACGATAGGGCTAAGACCCTACAGGCTATATTGACTAATGGTATAAAAAAATTCCCTATAGGAGATCCCTTTGAGGTGTGTAAAACCTTGAGAGACTCTTCTAATATAGGTTCCTTGAAGAGGTCTGACGACTCTATAGCCACATCAGTTGTACGGTTAAGAGAATTAATTACAGACCACTTTCGGTCCTTAGAACCTTCCCTCCTGATTCCAGATAAAGCTATGATTTCCTATTTAAGCATTATCCGCTCTCCCTCTGAGTTAACAGAGGCCTCTAAATTATTGGAGCCCATTTCACAAGAGGAAATTGTAAATGTCATTAAGAAATTAAAACCAAACATTTCTCCAGGAACGGATGGTCTTTCTAATAATTTGTATAAAACTTTTTCTGTGGAACTGAGTCAATGTATTTTTATTTTGTTTAAATATCTTATTCAGAATTCGGTTATTTATCCTTCGTTTGCAGATGGATTATTAATCTACTTGTTCAAATCAGGGGATAGACAGAGTATTAAGAATTGGCAGCCTATTACTCTTCTAAACTCAGATTATAAGATTTTTACCAGTATGTATGTATTTATTTATTTGCTTTTGGTAACCGGGTGAGTGCACTAGGCATAGCAATGCCTATTTTCAGGCACGACCCGGGAGAAGACAGTTTAAGAAATACAAAATGAAGCATACATGTGACGCAGCACATGATGTTGGTGAAACACAGTGAGGAATGCAGGCAGCTAAATAAAACTGGAACAATAAATTCAAAGAGTAGTTCACAAGAGGGAGTGTTGCAATATGGAGGCAAAACTGGAGAAATACATCTAGGTAACATGCACAACTAGAGTTACACAGTCAGTGTGAAACAGGCATTAGCAACGAAAGGTTTATACAAAACAAAGTACAGTAAGTGCCAAATTAAGGTTGAGATGATAAGAGAGAGGGAAAGGTGGAGAGAGTGAGGGGTGAGGGGAGAAAGTGGAGGGGAGGAGAGATTGGTAGATAGGGAGAAGAGTAGAGTAATATAGTGAGAGAGAGGGGAGATGATGAAGTCTAAGGTGGATTAAAGCAGGTGCATTGGCTGATTGATTGTAGATGTTCTCGGTGCCAAGTTTTAAAGCTAGCATGGGTAGGTGCTCCACGAATATTTGGAGGTAATGAGTTCCAGTATTTTGGGGCCATATATGCAAAGGCGCGCGAGCCCATTTTGGTTTACATCTGGGAATGTGATAGAGGGGCTAGGTCGGCAGATCGGAGCTCGTAGGGCAGAGGGTGTGAGTGGAGCAGACAGGCGAGTGAAGATGGAATGCCAGTGCGGACTGTATTGTCAATAAGAGACCCAAGGGATTGGAGCCGATGGCCAGAGGGGCAAGGCCAGTTAAGGTCAGAGTAAAGTTGGCAATGGTGTGTAAAACGAGGGGATGCAGAGGCATACCGGCAGATATTGTTATAGGTGGTGTCCCACTTATGGAGGGAGGATTTAGAGGCAGATAGATACGTGGCTGATCCATAAGCCAGGGCGGGGAGTAAAAAGCCTTGAGCCACAGCAAGTCTAGTATAGTGAATAATAGGTTAAAAGACTATGCTAGGTTAGTGATTTCTCCTTACTAATTCTGTGGAATACCAGATAGACGGATACAATCAGCATTAATGATTATGCGTGATGTTATAGAGCACCTTTCATTATCTGGTATCCTACGTTGTATGGTTGTAGCAGATTTTGATAAAGCTTTTGATAGGGTACATTTACCCTTCCTTTTTTTAATTCTAGAACATTACGGGGTTCCGACCCCAATAGTTAAGCTAATTAAGATGCTTTATAAACATAATATAGTTTTTCCCTTTTTAAAAAGCCGCACAACGTAGAGTTTCCGCCTTTTTACAGGGATACGTCAGGGTTGCCCCCTAAGCCCTCTTCTTTATATATTTTCATTGAATCCATTTTTACAGATTTTAACTACTTTACAGCAATGGACTGGAATTCCGGATAATTTATCTAAGGACCATCACCTGGTATTACAGGCCTATGCAGATGACTTGGTATTATATTTCTCTATTCAGTTATCTGTTCCTATTTTTTTTAAAGCTTTTGACTCTTTTTCAAAAGTTTCTAATGCAAAATTTAATTTGCATAAAACAAAAGGGTTGTTTATTGGAGTGGCAGGGCCAGCTGAAGTTATGCAAGGGGGTATTCATATTTCCCAAACCCCACTTAAAATTTTGGATATCCTGATCGGTCCCCAAAATATGCCAGTTGAAAATTGGGAATTGGTTCTCCAGGTGGTGGAAAATAAAGTAACTAGGTGGAAGCAATGGAAACTTTCAAAGCTAAAGCGTGTACAGGTGATTAAACAGTTTCTTTTGCCCTGTCTGCAATATGTGGCCATGGTTTTCCCTTCCTGGTTCATTTAGAAACGAGAATTTATAGTTTATTTTTTCAAATGTTTGGGGCGACCGCTTAAACCCTGTAAAGAGATGATATACTTATTTAGGCACAAAAAAAGGAGGTCTTGGGATGGTGGATCCTGTGGTTTTCGTCTATTCTTTATTTTTTATGAATTCAGTAAATGTGGTTTAGGTTTAACGGACGGGATTGGGACGAGATGGTTTGCCAGGTCTTTGGGCAAATATATTTTGAATTGGCACATTCTGGCCCCCAAATTGAATCCTCACATTCATGTGCCACAATATTTTCGGCCTGCTGCTCAAAAATTATATAGATGGAAAATTACGCAGGAGATGATATTGAATAATAATATGAAGGGTATGTACCAATTAGTAATGGCAAATTTATACCCTCAAGATCCGTGCTTCAAAAATTGCCCATCTGCCCTCAATCCTAAAGTTTTAGCACAGTTGAATAGTACCAGATTGCCTCAGTTAAAATGGGAAACACAGTGGTTAATTTTCTATGGTCGTTTAAATGTTAGGGGCAATGCCAAATATAAGGCTATAGAAGAGAGGAATTGTCCCTACTTGGACTGCATAAATGTTGAAGAGACAATGGACCATTTTTTGTTTCAGTGTTCTTACTCAAAGGGGTTATGGGCTTATTTGGCAGCCTTATGGGGAATCAAATGGCTTGCCCTCATGACGTATGATGTTTTGATTCTTGGCCTTTACCCGGGAAGCCTTTTGCATTTTCATGACGGGACGTTGTCTTTATTTTTTTGTTGTTTAAGATACTATTTAGGGCAAGCTAGGTGTCAATGGGTGATTTATCAAAGGAAATGCCCTATATTTGCTTTAGCATATTGGTTTCTAAGGAACTTTCGAGAATGTATTCCCAGGACGCACAAAGGGCTGCTCCATCCAAACTCCGGAAACGGTGGAAAGGGTTTCTTCACTTTATAAAGTTCAAGTAATTTTTTCTTTTCCATTTTACTTTCCACTTACTTATATAATTTAGTGTTTTGTACCCGAATTTACTTTTTTTTTTCTCATTGTTGGCTGTAATTTTCCTGTGTTTTTGTTTATGTTCATTTTTCAAATAAAAACTCCCCTACTCTTTTTCAATAAGTGCCATGGGATCTTTGGCATCCACCTGAGCTACCACCAATCCAGGCAGATGGGACCTCGGTTTAACGTCTCATCCGAAAGACGGCACCTCAGAAGTGCAGCATGCTGCATTACAGTGTCAGTACTGGGATATTAACCCAAGTACCAGATGTGGGAACTGAACCCACAGCCCTCTGATCTCCTGGTCTCAGAGGAGAGTGTGCTACCTACTGAGCCACTGACACTGTAAATTATAATCTAACATTAGAAAGGTCTTTGACTCTACGCTGCACTAGAGGCTGATTAAGAAGCTGATAAGCCCAGGAGTGGGATTCAAAGTGGTGAACTGGGTTAAAAACTCCTTAAGGGATAGGAGACAGAGGGGAGTGGTGGTTAAAGGAGCTCATTCTAAGGAGAGAAGAGTGGTCAGCAGGATACCACAGGGTTTGATACTGGGATCGACCCTCTTTAATGTCTTTATATGGGGCATTGCAGAAGAATTGGAAGAGAAGGTATGCATTTTTGCAGATAACACAAAATCTGAAATAGGGTGGACTCTCAAGAGGGTGTGGTAAAAATGCACAGGGATCTTGGGAATTTTAGGAATTGTCAAAACATGGCAGTTGGGGTTTAATGTCAAAAGTACAAAATCATGCATAAGAACCCAGCACTGATTTTAGTATTTGGGGACTGACAGTCACTAGAGATGAAAGGACCTTGGGGTTATATCCGGAACCTCAAGGTGGTAGGCAGTGTGACAAGGCAGTGGGTAGGGCTACATGGATGATGAGGGGTACACAGGGACGGGTTATCTTCAGCAGGAGCTGGGAGGTGGTATTGCCACTGTATCATTCAATGGTGCAACCCCCTCTTGGAGTACGATGTCCAGGTTTGGAAACGGCACCACAGGAAGGACCTAGACAGGATGGAGGTGGTCCTGAGAAGGGCAACCAAAATGGTGCCAGGTTTGCACTAGAAGCCCAATGAGGACAGACTAAGGGATCTCAATGTGTACTCCCTGGAACAGAGAAGAGAGAGAGGGAGAGAGGTGACAAGACCAGGACCTACAAATACCTCACAGCGGTGAATAGGGTACAGGTAGGGAGCTCCTTTCAAATGAGAGTGAGCACCCGGACCAAGATGCATGCGATGAGCTGGGGGTGGGTAAGCGCAAGAGAGATGTGAGGAAATAATTCTTCACTGAAAGGGTGATAGACTGCAACAGACTGCGAGCAGAAGTGGTGGGGCTAGAACAATGGGAGGCTTCAAGCATGCATAAGATGAACATAAGGGTATATTAGACAAGAGGCAGGGAGGTATGAGGGTTGCTAGAGACCAGATTGGGTCTGTGGAGGTAGAATAGGCAGAGAACATCTGGACAGCTTGGGCAGGCCAAGCAGTTCTTTTCCGCTGACAAATTCTAAGATTCGATGAACTTCATGAGGTAGGACCACGTAGTTACAGTATGTTTTAGTTACATCTGATACGTTAAATCATATAACAGTATTATTGTACAGCAGCATAGCCCTGGAGTATTATTGGATGAAGTGAAAAAAAAACAAAACATTTTTTATTTTCAATTCTATTTATACTCCCACCTTGCTACTGCCTCAGACTCATTTCGGCCTGTGTGGGCTCTATATCGGACTCTTCCTTTGGAGAGGTCTATGAAAACAAAGTTTTTACTAGGGATGAGTGAACTGGATGGTTTGGGTGCACCCCCTGGTACCTAGGATCATCTTGGATCCTTCTGACTCAGACTTGCAGATCAATGGGCCACTCAAGATGTGAATCCGGACCACCCACCTATCTGGTGCTCATAGCATAACATGTAGCTCAGCTCAGATTCAGATACAGACCACTCTCTGAGGCTGGCTGACATGGACTGTTCTAGACTACTCAGGCCAGATACTGGACCTCCAGGCCAAAATCTGAACTGGGTTATAGCTGCATCACCCATTCCTATCTGTATCCTCACTCTGACCAGCTGTGTGCTTCTTCACTGAACAGTGGGCAGGATGTTAGTACTGAAGAGAAGTCAGAAACCACTCTGATTTTTTTGAATCTGCAAAACTTTTTTAGAAGTCAAGTAGCAGAATGGACTGCTAGGTAAAATACTGTATGCCAGATCATCCACTCCTGGCTAAGTACTCGCTCACCTGAACCATCTACCTTGCACTGTATCTTCAGGTATGAGGGATAATGAGTGTCTACAGCCAAGAAGGACAGAAAATCCCATTTCAACTTATTTGTGTATGTGGTATACAGAACTGTGGCACTATCGTGCGCTTTATTTGTCTTTATAGATTGTTTTCTCAGGATAGCTAAACTAAGACACAATATCTTGTTTTAAGTGTGGTCCTGCTTTTACACTGCTTTACAGCAGGGGGGACTGAGCCAAACATAGGTCAAGTGATTTGCTTAAGTTCACACAGCAAGCAATGGGCTCTGTACTACCTTGTTATAACTGTAACATAGAATGTATCCTTTATTAAAAGTTCCAGGGGAGGAGACATGGGCCTAGTTGTTCGAAGCCAGTTAGTGCACACAAAATGGGGATAGTGCCTCGCTGACACTCCCTGATGATGCTATAGGCGAAACCGGTCGGAGGTCTGTGGTGATGCCACCGGTGTCTCAGAGGGGCTGACACTCTGAGGTACTGTTTTGTTGGCTTTTTATAAATAGAATCTATGATGATTTGAAACAGCTTAGCCATGTTCCGGTACCTTTATTTGGCATTTGATGGTGGATGGCGCTGGATTTGTTTCCATTCGTTCTAGTTGTATCCCTTAGCACAACCAGCAGTGGGGCAGCCTTGTTCTGTCTGGGGACTCCCTAAATATGCCACATTGGGAGGCACAATTAGCAAGACAGAAAATAAAGAAAACTGGCTCACACACCAGAACCATGCAGATGAGAAAACTGATTGACTTAATGCCTGAAAGAAAGCAGGGCTAACTCCCCTACCTATCACCTTACTCCAAAGGCTTTATCAGGGGGTGGAGCAAGCCAGTGCTCACAGGTATTAAATACACAGAACAATTAATTATATGAACATATGAAGAAGCCAGCAGAAGAAGGCCATTTGATCTATCAAGTCTGCTCATATTGCAGGGTCCACAGCTTGAGCTAATGTCCCTGCCTTCCCTCCCTACTCCTCCCATCCTCCCTACCCATGATTCTTACCTTCCCCCATGCCTATCCCAGTCTCTCTTAAAGCTGCCCACCATCTTCAACGAGATTACCTCTTCCGGCAGCGCATTCCAAGTGTCCACCACCCTCTCTGTGAAGAAGTGCTTCCTGACCTCCCTCCTAAACCTCCCACCCTCCAGCTTAAGACTGTGCCCCGTTGTGATTGGTTGCCAATCAGCTTAAAGAGACTCTCCTTATCAACCTTTTTTATCCCTTTCAAGTACTTGAATGTCCCAATCATGTCCCCTCTCTCTCTCTCTCCTGTTTTCCAGGGAGTACATGTTTAGTGCCCTCAACCTCTCCTCGTATGCCTTGCCCTGCTGAACGGATATCATCTTTGTAGCACTGCTCTGTACCTTCTCCAGCAGGTTAATGTCCTTTTTGAGGTGTGGACACCAGTACTGAACTCCATACTCTAGATGCGGCCTTACTGGTGACCTGTACAAGGGCAGTATAACCTCCTCTCTCCTACTACTGATCCCCCTATATATGCATCCCAGCATCTTGTTTGCCTTTGCTGCTGCTTTTTTGCACTGCTTGGAGTGCTTCAGGTCACTAGTGATCATCACTCCCAGGTCCTTCTCCTCCTCCTCCTCTGATGCAGATACTCGGACTCCACCGAGGTAATACTCTGTCCTGGGATTCTTGGCTCCAGTATGCATAACTTTACATTTCTTGGCATTGAAGCCAAGCTGCCAGATCCTGGACCATCTTCCCAGCTTTTCCAGATCTTCCTATAGGTCCCATATCCCTTCAGCTGTGTCCACTCTCCCACAGAGCTTGGTGTCATCTGCGAATAGGCACATTTTGACTTTAATGCCATTCCCAATGTCATTGATGAAGACATTGAACAACACCGGCCCCAGTACAGAGCCCTGTGGGACCCCACTGGTTACCTCTCTGGTGCCAGATAACTCTCCCCCCCACCACCACCCTCTGGGTTCTGTTCCTCAGTCAGTTTTCCACCCATCTGACCATCTTTTCCCCCAACTCCAAGATCCACTAACTTCCTGATCAACCTTTTGTGGGGCACAGAGTCAAAGGCCTTGCTGAAATCAAGATAGAGGATGTCTACCACTTGGCCCCAGTCATAAAAAAGCAAGTGCTGTGAATCCATTATAAATTCATACTGACAAAATTATATAAAAGCACGCATTTATAGGCCTTGTTCACACTATAGCATGGTAAGGGGAATCGTTTCTTAAAACTAATTAAACCTTACTGTGCTGTTGCGCTCGCACTGTCCGATCAGTTTCTTGAAATGTTTCTTCTCAGTCGTGTTTAGCTGATCACATTGGTGCAACTATTACGGGTCTGTGTAGCACGGTGCTGTAGTGTGTTTCCCCTAACTGCTTACCAGCATGCAATGCGTTCAGCAGAGGATACAGGCAACATGGATCCACCTAACACGGATTAACCACAAAGACAGTTCGCACTGTGAGTAAAAACTATTTGCTTATTCAAACATTTTCACAAACCGTGCTATAGCCTAGGTCTAATCAGGGTTTTAGCACAGTTCATTAAAATGTGTCCTGAAGTGGAATAGGTGCGGATGCAAAGGGTGCTGGCACAGATCTGAAACGGTTTAACGCTCTAGAACTGTTTCAGACCATCTAGTGTGAACAGGGCCATATTCACAACAGTGTTTGCTTAATCACAAAAAACGGTTAAAGTGAAATTATTTCCTCACTCAAAAAACAATGATGCAGTGTCTATGTCTATTCCTCAACTGCAATAATCAATCCCAAAATAGTGGGACCAAACTGCCAGCAAGCCGCACAGAGTATTACTACTGATATTGCTCAGGGTTAAGAAAAAAGTAAAAAAAGACTTTTTAAGACACCAACTCACCATTATCACCTTGTATGAAATGCTTTGTGTTTTGAGGGGGATGAGTGGTCACTAATAAGCATGATTATGTTTAATTCATCGGCTCTGAGATGACATTTACATTTAAAGTATAGGCAACCTATATTCATGGATTGTAATAACCAATGTCCACATCTCTGGGGAGGGACAGTTATAAAAAGAAACATTTAATACCATAATTATGAATGTTCTGCCTTGGGTTCACTATGCAGACCTTTACTCCTTGTTCAGTAGGCCTTACTAGTTCCAATTTTAGAAGCAGTACCATAGTCTGTTGTAACACACGAATGCTCATCCAGCATGTACCAGTCAGCCCATTTCATCACGACACTCCATTTATTTGGTAGTTGGCAGATATTTCATGCTCTATGCTATTAGCATCATATACGTAAGGAATAGTGTATGGGTAACCATACACAACAAGGCTGTGTTTCCATCGAGAGGTTGAAATGGCATCATAGGGACCTCAAGAGCGAAGCTTGAGAGGTCCCGATGTCATCTCAACCCAGAGATGGAAACGCAGCGCCTTGTTTGTGTGTGGTTGCCCATATACTATTTTTTAATAGTATATGGTTCACCAAAATAGGAAAACAAGTTACATTTTTGATAATTTAAACTTTCACATGGTTTCATACCTTATGTTTGCACTGTCGCTTGCCGTCAGCAGCTCTCTCAGCTGCAAATTTCGACGGTGCAATCTCGTTCTACTCCTGACCCTTGAACAATTCATGGTATCAGTTGATTAAAAACCAAAAAAGAATAACTGTCAAATTAGCTTGGTTTGGAAACACGGAGTCGACTATGGCAGTCCATGTCCAAACCGTCTCGGTGAACCGCTCGGTAAGTGGCGCCACCATGTTTGTTTGATTTTTTTTTTTGGAATTGGACTGTTTAATCCAATCAAGTGGTGAACAGCACAGTAGTGAATTAAGTTTTGAGTAGCCACTGATTTTTAAACATAATAAGGGCAAACCATATACTGCAGTATATGTTTGTGCTGGCTATGGAGGACTGCCTAACCCTTTAGTAATTTCTGTAAGCAACACTGTCATTAAATACATATCCTGTATCACTACCATGAGACTTAGTCTTGTTAAACCAAAACTGGCTAGATCCCACCTTAGATTCATGTATGAATTTCTGCTTCTATGTGTTTCGTATGACATGCTGCAGTCACTCACAATGTACAACATTATTTAACTTGAGATGTTATGTTTATATTGGTCTGCCAAAGGAGTATCAAGACAGAAGATTGTATTTGTTTTTTCCCTCCCCCTTCCCCCGTTGTAAACATTTTATGTAACTGTATAGTACCCACACCAGGCATATCAGTACCAGCAAACCACCAATTAGGTTTGCATCTACGTTTAGCCATCCCAATTATCTTGCAAGGAAGCTTTCCATTGTTTAAAGAGCTGCTGACATGATTTACCTCTTGTCTGCCAGCTCCTGATTGTAGTCCTGTGGGTGCATTTAAAGGTTGCTGCTCAATTTCCATGCCTGTAGAAATCCACAATCAATATGAAATTATTAATTTTCCTGGCGCTCATGAACACGCTTGATTCTCAAACAGCTAAACTGCATTGGTCTGCGGTGATATTAGGCCTGGAAATACAAACCACGCTGCTGCAGTCCCAGCCATTGTTCCAGTGGATGATCACTACGGAATACCAAGCTCTGTATTTCTTCATCTCCCTCTTATTGGACTAATAAAGGTACACTTCAATAACCAAATTTATGTTGTTTTTGTTTTTTTTCAGTCTAACAGTTTGCATTGGGTGGCATTGCTGGAATAAAATACAGCTGTGTTGCTGTGCTGAACCAACATGCTCGCTGTTGCAGTTAGTCTCACTGTATGATTCCTGTGCTGGTACCTCTCGTGTTATCTCTGCTTTTATCGGAGTAACTATGCGCCACTATATATGTTCAAAAACAACACTGTTTTGTAAAGCAGTGCTAACACAGTCAGAAGTGACTGAGGACAGTGAATGTGCAGCCTGTGGGTCTCAGAACTGGTGCGATGGACAGTTGTTTTTCCATACAGTTGTTAGGTAGCCCCCCTTGGTCTCCAGCAGTACGATAAAAAAAAATGTAATTATCACCATAAATGAACTATCTCCTACTGTGTGTTTGCTAGTACACAGTAGGACACATGTGTCCCTTGTCCTGATTGGGGGGGGGGGGTGCACCCTCCAACAAGTTTCAGAGAGTGAATATAGCGATGTGTCCCCAACAAAGCCATTTGCATATTAGTTTTGCGTATGGTACTTATATTGACTAGCCCAGCCATAGGATGGAGTGTAAAAATTGATACACATTTTGGCAGCTGCTAGGTCATGGCTTTCTTAGGGAAACACTGCAATATTCTCTCTCTGAAACAGGCTGGTAGGTGCCCCCTCTCCTGACCCAGACAAGGGACAAGTATGGCCTAGCGTGTACTGACAAATACACACTAGGAGACATGTCACGTATGGCAAGTGTACTATATTTTGACATTGTACTGTTTCTGTTTATGTCTGGGTGGCTAGTACTTTGAGTCTCCAAGCATGTTTGTAAGATCTCTGCCCTGAGACAGCCTGCCACCACTGTTTTCAACAACTCCATTTATGTCTATAAAATGCTGGATACCAGAGTGCCACTTTTTACTGCTCAATAACGGCTGCTGTGTAACACTGAGGATAAGGGAAATATGATCACATTCTATTTTTGGGCACAAAGGGCATATTGCTATAGTTTGAACAAGCTGGGAAGTTATTTACAGGATGTGTTGAGAAAGACGCATCAAACCTGAGTTACAGCAATCTTCATTAGTAAAAATTCCTGAACTGTGACTGCAGCTGTAGCATGGTCATGCCATGGCCAAATGTGAGTCTGATTTTATAATTGTAAAAAGAAGATTTGGAAAGGCTGCCAAATTGTTTCTGACATGATGAAAGTCAGTCCAGTCAGGCACCAAATCCTAACCCGAAGTACAAATAACAGAATAGTCTATTCAGAACATTGCACTTGCACATTTCAAGACTCTTTTATTTCCAGAGAACTGTCTTTCTGCAGCCACTGGTGATATTTGGACAACCTTATTTCAGATTTCAGATATCCCTGGCAATTCTGGACATGCATCTAACATTCCAGCCAGCAATTGGATATTCTGTGCTAAGGGTTTGAAAATCTGTCACCCAATGGTTGCAGGGAGAATTGGGTACTGATTAGAAGTGATTCTGGTTTGGTAGTTTTGACCAAATCTCCCAAAGAATTGTGAAGAGAGACAGAAGGAGAGGGGGGACATGACAGAAACTTTTAAGTACCTCAAGGGAATCAACAAGGTCCAAGAGGGAAGCATCTTTCAGAAAAAGACTGGTGCAACAACAAGGGGGTACAATTTGAAGACAGAGGTGGGGCACCTCAGGGGCAATGTGCGGAAGTGTTTTTTTTTCATGGAGAAGGTGGTAGACGCATGGAACAGCCATCCTGAGGAGGTTGTAGGGTCAAAAACAGTGGGATAATTCAAGAATACATGGGACTGACATAAGGCAATTCTGCAGCTTATCCAACAGGTAGGGAAACGGGCAGACTGGGCAGGCCAAGCGGTAAATTATCTGCCAATGTCACTGCAGGGAGAAAAAGATGTAGTAATAAAAACAGGTCATGATGGCCACCACAAATACTGATGTACACATAGTTCCACCTTTCCTTGGACAAAATGTTTAGTAACAAGCCATTTTATGAGGGCAATGGCACACTCCATACTCAGCCTTTGGAGTAAAATCCTGCAACATCTTTTCTGGGTACAACACTGCCCACCCCACAACAGGCTCGATACAGCATCCACAAGGATGTCAACCTTGATGTGTTCTGTCTCAACCCCCTTCCCCCATCACCTACATCCATCAATCTTTATGGGAATACTGTGTCATTCTGTCTCTGTGCTTTTGGGTACCGTTGTGTGTTGAGACATGAGACATAAAGCACATACAGTTACTGACAACTGGTGTTCATTCCTCTGAATGTTCTCAACTTGTATGTTTCTATCTTGGCACTAATACAGTCAATCTGCTCAGTCTGAGTGCATGTGACCATGCCAACATTTCATCATACTGCTAACCATTGCCAAGCAATAAACATAACTTCTTGTCTAATGTACCTGTGAATGTGGTCTATTGTGGCAATTTTGTGGTTGGCATTAGGATGCAAAAAACAGTTAGATGTTCACCAACATACTGCAGAACAGCAGTATGGTACTCAACAGTCATAATGGTTTTCCCATGTTATTTCCACAGAAATGTCTCAATCAGACAATTCCAGTGTACCTGATGATGATATACAGTATTCTTTATTTGAAAATGATGACGATAGTGAGCAACCATCACACAGCGCGTTCAGTCATTTGTCAAATACAGAGCTCTATCGTTTTGAGCCCTATATGACTGTCGAGGAGTATGAGGCACAGCAGCATCAGTGTCAGCCACCGCTGGAGGAGGAGGATAGACTCAACCGACTTAACATCGAATGTGTGTGTGTGTGTGTGTGTGTGTGTGTGTGTGTATAGCATAATGCTCTGTAGATGCGCTATGAACATGCACTGTACATCAAAAAGTAAAATGAAAAAGCACTGGCATTAATGAGCAAAAAAGAAAAGACCACTCGCGCTTCAGGTGTCTTATTACAAACTTACACTGTATTGGTTGCCAGTGTGCCCTTAGGGAGAGCCCATAGACATTTCTATACTACAATTGGTGGTGTCTTGTATGGTGCGGGACCTTTCTAGCTTTGTAATCATATACCTAATCGTAATCTGTCTTCTGCCACTGGTAATGCCTGAGCACTTTCTTTGTACCGTTTGATATGTTTGGAAAGTGGTGTTGGTGGGTAAAATTATAAGTGGATCTAAACATGACTACAGCGTGTTCTAGAGTGTAGCACCTTAGATTTAGTGCAACCAAGTATACAATCCTGCATTTGGGGCACTCAAATCAAAGTGTAGAGTGTACAGTACGTGAGGGGTGGAGAAGTACTGATGGCAACCAGTCCAGAAATGGCCTGGGGGGGTGGAACAATATGTTATGACCAGAAGGTAACCAAACAATGTGACAAGGGAGTGTGGAGCGCAAGTGAGATGATAGGGTGCACAGGGAGAGGTGTCACCAGCAGAAACATGGTGGAGGGTATGCCACTGTGCAATCAGGCATGGGATATACATGCGAGTAATGTCGCAATATAGAAGCAATGGTAGGCTGCTGATCTACTAGTGTTTGTGATATTACTATAGGTAGTGAAAAGGGGTAGATTATGTAAACGTTTTGCAATCTGGGCATTCTAAACATTTCCTACTATATCCTATAGGTGTTCATGTAATGAGTGTGTTCCTATGGAAAGTGCCACTGAGTGTGTATGCTGCCGTGAACTTGAAGAGGTCGTAAGGCGTGGAGAAGAGCATGGCTGCATAACTACGCACCCTGGTTTCATCACAGTTTGTCTTGACAGATGGGTGTTACAGACTGCCTACTTTACATTTTGACAGTATCTTGGTGGCATGGTTGGCACACCCACACACGAGTTAAGTATTCAGGTGCATTACAGTGTGAAGTCACAAAATTGAAGGAGCTTGGCTTCCTGTTCTCCACACCACCACTATGCATGATTCCAAGTTGCATAAAGGTTAATTTTCATTCTTTAAAAAACACAGCAGCTGTCAGGTAGTCCACATGGCTCGCACTCAGTCAACAAACTTTCACATAGACTTCAGCAACTTGAGCCAGCATGAAAAGTTTCATCACTGATGGAGGGGGCATATGGGCTACCTGACTGCTGCTGTGTTTCTTAGAGACTTAAAATTTTCCTTTATTTAACTTGGATGCATGTCGACTGGTGGTGTGGAGAATGCAAAGCCGAGCATCTTCTGTTCTGTGAATACCTTGACTGCTTTGGCTCTGGTCCAGGTCTGCTTAGTGAGCCGGCCATATACTTTGTGAAGTATTTTCATATATAAAGTCTTATACCACTCGCTAGAACATGACTCCTGACTTTAGAACATTTCTCCTGCTAATCTCTATATTCATCCGTATTTTTTGCACTACACACAGTGCGTTCACCCTATTTCAGATCTGACAGCCATCATCCCAGCGGCACACCTTTGCTTTCAGATATTATGCAATGTCACTTATTAAGACAGGACTGTGCACTGTGGCAGCTGTCATTCCTCTGTACAGACAGTTGGTGAGACCCCATCTGGAGTACTTCGTGCAGTTCTGGAGACCCAGTCTCCACAAGGACATAGACAGGATGGAGGCAGTCCAGATGAGGGCAACAAAAATGGTGCAGGGTCTGCATGGGAAACCATACGAAGAGAGAACAAAGAAGCTTAATATGTATACCCTTGAGGAAAGAAGGGAGAGGGGGACATGACAGAAACTGTCAAGTACCTTAAGGGAATCAACAAAGTCCAAGCAGGTAGCATCTTTTAGAAACAGAGACGTGCAAGAACAAGGGGGTACTGTTTGAAAATAGAGTAAGGATTGCTCAGGGTCAACGTGAGGAAGTATTTTTTTTTTTTTTTTTTACAAAGAAGGCGGTAGACACATGGAGCGGCCTTCCTGAGGGGGTCATGGGGTCAAAAACAGTGGGGAAATTCAAGAATGCATAAGGCAGACATGAGGCAATTCTAGTGGGGGTAGGAGGAAGTAGGCTGTTGGTTAACTAGGATCTGCAGCTTATCCAATGGGTAGGGGAAATGGGCAGACTGGGTGGGCCAAGCGGTCCTTATCTGTCGTTAAAGTCTATGTTTCTATTCTGTTCACCCTCCCTTACGCAGATTGAACACTATGTACCACTATCCTCTGTCTTGTATCACTGAACCACTTAGAAAGCAATTTTACCATCTTTGCTAGGCCACATCGAGGCCATATCCACCTTCCCCCCCCCCATTTATTCATCCACAGTCAGCCATTCAATAAAATTCATTACAGTCTGCCACTGTACGGATGCTGAACTATCCCTGTGTTATTTGTGTATTTATTCAGCTGTCAACAAAATTGTTATCCTAAACACTGTTTTACTCTCCTCAGGCATTACAGGTACACTGCATATAGACAGTTTGTTTGGCGGTGCTGGGGCTACCTCAGAAGACATGTTAGGGTTCCCATTCCTGCCTGCATAGTCGCCCATATAAGAACTGCCTTTCCATCAGCCGAATACTGTGGATTCAAGTACCTAGAGTTGGATGAATGACTCTTTCTTATAACAGTATCAACCTGTACTGTATTGCTTTGCCAACAGTATGTGTAACTGCTACCCTGAACTAAATGCATATTAAAACATTTTCAATACACCCTCTTGTCCTGTGTGTTTCTCTCTGTGCATGTTAGCTTCATCTAATCAGCTCTGCCATGCTGTTCTGCGGCAGTTATATAGACCTTCAGTCAGTTATGTGTCACAATATTAATAAAGATTCAGGCTACGGAATAAAGCGGATGGGCATAGGAACTGGGGGTTGGAATAGTAGAATTGATGATTTCATATGTTTCCTGAAATGAACAAAGACCTTACTTGATCACCAGTAAAGAACAAATGGGGTGTGAGGGATATATACCCTTTGATGGAAGGCGAGAACAGATAGTTGGCATGAGTTAATGATGAACTGAATGAACAGAATCAGTAGTAAAAGTGTACATGGTGCAAAGGAAGTGATAATATGTTTTGCAGCAGAGTGAGAGAAGGTGCAAAGGAAGTGCAAATATATTGCAACACAGTCAGACAGGATGTTTGACATAGTCATTTGAAATGGTAAACCATAGGCGAATGTGTGAATGTGACAGGAGAACACACTCAGAGCTGATGGCAGTGAATAAGCAAGCAATAATACCCGACAGGGTGGGCGGTATTGGGCAATACTGGACCGCACAGGGGCATAATGAGGCCCGACGCCGCACGCGGAGGGCCTTATAGTCCCTGGAAGGTCCGGTATTGCCCATACCGCCCACCCTGGAGGGTATTTCTGCGCTTAGAAAATGGGCTATTTGTGACATTTTTTTTATAAAATAATTTAAAATGTCTCAAATTTGCTCAAAATAGTTGTATAAATTAATAGAAAATATGTTATTGTAAAGTAAGCCCTGTACTGGTACAGCTGCCAGTAGAGGGCACTTTTGTCTTCAATACCCTGTCTGTTGTGCCTTCATACCTGCTTGAAAGCTCGTTTTCTTATGATGCCTGCTTTACAGCTGGTTTCCTCGTGTCCCCCTTTGTTTTGTTTTTTTTTTGCTTGGTACTCTTTCTTTGAAGATACGCGGAAATATGGCAAAATGAACTAGTTGCAGCCTGCGTCTTCGAGTTCAGCTGGAGCTTCATTCCTTTACTGCCGGATTACTGCCTGCTCATTGTATTGCCACTGAATCAACGTACGAGAGAAACTCACAACAAAAATTAATAAAAAATAAAACAAAAGTTTCATTAGAGATGTGTTCTGATAGCAAAACAGAGTGGGTGGCATAGCGGGGGATGCTCACTAAGGAGCTTCAAACAGTGGGCTGGCGTCTGGAGGAGGCACGAGATCACTGTCGGGAGAGGAGTGGTGCCATTAGAAAGGCTGACAGAAACACTCTGCTATTTTCTCTCTTTCAGCCGCAAGTGAAACAAGTGTGTTTCTTGCTTGCTTTTTTTTTTTTTTTTTTAGATATGACACTTTTATGTTTATACATATTCAGCTGGCAGAGAAGGGTGTATGAGTTGTAGCTGACAGCCAGCAATATCAGAAGCAGTGCTGGTGATCGGTGCGGTTACCACTTTTTTGGTTTAGTTCTCTTCATCTTCTTGTTATAGCAGAGGACTGCTGTTGTGCTGTGGTGACAGTTTCAATGGGGGGGGGGCAGCTGCAGTCAGGAAAATACTCAGCCCCTAACACAAATAGAAAAAATGGCTCCAATTTCAAATTCAGTGCCCCATTTTTTTGGCCAATGAGGAAGCAAGGTGGGCACGTACAAGGATGCTCGAGTGAGTGAAGGGGCAGCTGGGCTGGCACTTTTTATTTGCTGGGCATCTATTGAAAGTTAATGTAATCCTCTGGCAGGGGTACCAGCCAATCAGAGCCCAGCAAATAAAAAGCCCATTTTCTAAACCAAAATTAATATACAGAGAAATACATGTTTGAGGTAAACAATAAATTGTGCTCAAGCAAAGGCCCTGCAGGATTCTCTGACATGTGTGTATATACAGTTATGTATTTCCATTGCCCAGTGCTTACTGTATATATGGTTTGGAGAGTTGGTAGGGAAAGGTGGCTGTCATGATGAAACACTGCTGTCCAAGACCTGGCATAAGCACAGAAGAGGAAGTGTGCCCCAGTCCACAAAGGCAAACATTCTGCGTGGTACTTTGTAGCTGTCTGGACTACAGCTAACATGTTTTTTGCACTGAAGGGTTCCCAAAATAATGAATGTCAAAACACATGAAAAAAAATTAAATTGGGATAATCTGTTTTGTAGGCGATGCACTGTGACACCACAAATACTACTGCTGTACTATCCTTGCTTGTGCAGTGTTTTGTGCCTGTTACTGACACGGGACAGCAACAAACATGATTTTTCAAAACAATTAATTGGGATATGCTAGTTTGTATTGTGCCCGGTGCTGACGGTGCACCAGTGCCAATGAGAGTCGGAAAACTCATTCTTTGTTTCCATCTATGGACTATGCGGTCACAAAAAAAAAAAAAACACTGAATACTAAAAGTTGGCATACTGTAAGTTGACTGTCACATCTTGAGGACCGTTCCACCGACTCACCAACCTCTCAATGAAGGAATGCTGCCCCCTTACTCAGTCAGTCCCCTCCTGTGATGCTATTCAAGTATTATTGCTGGTGTCTGCAAAACACGTTAAACTCCCCCCCCCAACCATGACCACCACCAAAACACCACCACTAACTCATCACCACCACCAACGGTCAACACATGAGGTCAATGCTACAGCGGGTTAGCAGCCCGGATGGTATTGCCAGCACCAATGTGTGTTTCAGATTACTGGTGAGTGGGGTTTATGCAAACAGATAGTCTGACTGGGAGTATAATATCGCTGCCAACTGCTGGCAGGAACAGTGTGTATGTGTGGAGAGAAAGAGGGGGATGCATAGCCCAGTTATAAATGGCAACACCATGAGTGCATACAGAAGGAGAGTGCCCCAGTCCACATAGGCAAACATTATGTCCATTACTTTGTGGCTCTCAGGACACCTGCCTACATGAGTCATATATTGAAGTGTTTGCCAGTGCTGCGGGCGTTAGCGGCAAAGTTCTCAAAATAATGAATGTCCAAAAATGCTTTAGACAAATTTCCTTGGGACAATATGCTTGTAAGTGATGTGCTGTTACACCAAAAACACTATTGTTGAACTGTGCATGATGCCATCAGATAGGGGCCAGAGTGTCAGGTCACGAAGGGGGAACACAACCTGGAAACCAGACTCCGGACCCCACAACATTACCAAGTACAAGCACACAGCATTAGAGCCAGCCATAAAAGAAAAAAAAAGTGGGCTACAGAACAGAGCGGAAGAGGACCAGTGGGTGGGTCTGTTTGCTTGATCTACTGTGGGACACGGAGCAAACCACTTGCCACCCGCTACTAATCAGACTGCGTAACATAGCCGTTATGTGTTTGTAATATGCTACATCCCACACCTGTGATCTTTCCCGATGTCCCTGCTTGTGCCCACTGTGTGTTGTGCCAGTTGCTGACAGTGGACCAATGGCAATGAGCTCTGCAAGATGTCAGAAAATGCATTCTTTGTATCCCTCACCAAAATTGGTGCACGGCATGGGAGGGAATGGACTATGCGAGAATGAAGGGATGTATGTGGCACAGTTACCCCCCCCAAAAAAAAAATATTGAAAACTAAAAGGCAAGCTTTAGAGGTTAAAATTGCTTTTCTTAGTGCAGTAGCAATGCTGTAGCTAGTACCAGGGTCCAACAGATGTAAAACTGCAATGTAATGGAAACGGTGTTTGTAATACGCTACGTTCCAGATTCCACACCTGGGGTCTTTCCCGATGTCCCTGCTTGTGCCCACTGTGTATTGTGCCAGTTGCTGATACTGGACCAATGGCAATGAGCTCTGCAAGATGTTGGAAAATGCATTTTTTGTATCCATCACCAGAACTGGTGCACGGCATGGGAGGGGGCGGACTATGCGACAACGAAGCAATTTATGTGCACACTTAGCCCCCCTCCCAAAAAAAAGATTGAAAACTAAAAGGTGAGCGTTAGTGGTTAAAATTGCTTTTCTCAGTGCAGTAGCAATGCTGTAGCTTGTGCCAGGGTCCAGCACATGTGAAATGGTAATGCACTGGGGACGGTGTTTGTAATATGCTACATAAAACACCTGCGATCTTTCCCAATGTCCCTGCTTGTGCCCACTGTGTGTTGTGCTAGTTGCTGACAGTGGACCAATGGCAATGAGCTCTGCAAGATGTCGGAAAATGCAGTAACAATGCTGTAGCAGGGTCCAGCAGATGTAAAATGGCAATGTACTGAGGATGGAGTCTGGGAAAACATGTAACCGATAGCATAACCACAGACAAAAATAGAAGTAATACTTGTGGACAAGATGTGTGGGTCTGGGATCATTTTGGGTGTGATTGGGGTGGGGGGGAGGTAATGTGAAGGTGGTGATGTGAACGGATGCAGTACTACTGGCCACATATATGACAAACAGGGTCGGGGTACTGTGGTTAATCAGGGTTTCTCTCGTTGTAGGGGGACAGGAAGAAAAGAGTGAACTGACATGTATAAGAACAAAGACAGAAACTCGGACAACATATGAAGTATTGCATGATTCCTCAGATGAAGAATCATCACGATTATTATCTGGCTATTCTCCTGATATTGCAAGGAAGGTCACACAGATCTCAGAACTGCAGCCGAGAATGGCGCCGCTTGCACTCTAATATGGTTGGACTTCCAAACCTGATGTCATCAAGTGTGTTGGAATGCTGAGAGGCAGCTCAAGATATGCGGGGACGTGCATGGGAATGGCAGCAGCAAAAAATTATAAAAAAGACCATTATAGAGGTAATAAATCACACAAATTAATAAGTAGAACTTTATTGTTGCTTGCAAACCACTGAACTATGTAAAGTAATGCAAGTTGTGTCACCGGCTCTTTAAGTGCATGTGTCATATAGCAATACCCTACGTATTTGCTGTCAGATCACTTTTAATCCTAAGAAGAACTTGCAGGTTAGAATCGGATGTTGTGCATCTCAGTTCTTTATTATTTTCCTCAAGAAGAAGCAAGGTAAACAGCGCACATGCAGGGATACTGTTTTGTATGAGAACATCTGTGTATTCCGCCTCATCAGGTGTCAGGGTGGCTCAGTTGATAGCACATCCGCCTGTGGACCAGAAGGTCATGGGTTCTCATCACACACCAGGGTTGGACCTGTACCTAAAATGCTGGCACCCGAGTGCAGTATTGGAGGCTACTGTACTGCTGGGGTGTGCCATCCTTCGGATGAGATGTTAAACCAAGGTCCCTTCTACCCATCCTGATGCTATCCTGGTGGGTGTCCAGGTGGAAGTAAAAGAACCCAAGGCATTCTTCGCAAAGAGTAGGAGACATTCCCGGTGTCCTGGCCAACATTCCCATTCCATAATACCGGTTCATGCAATTGTTCAGGCTATATGTGTGTTGATGTGTGATATGGCTGCCACCACACATTCAGTCACTTCACCACCAGTCTAGCATTGCTTGTAAAGCACTATGGGATACACTGAGTATGAAAAGTGCTATATAAATGCTGATTCTTCTTCTTCATCAATTGAACAGCAGTTAACAATTTATTAACATCAATTGACAAACCCACTTCACAGGCCTGACTATTCTGCTCTTACAACCTGCTTTCATTGTTGTCTCCCTTTACACAAGCTTCTGACTGGCTATTCACACTCTCGTAAAATAAGCAGATTTCTCTGAAGCTCTTGCTCTTCCTTTAAAGCAGCAATGCAATCAAAAAAGTTATTCAAAAAAGCTAATTTTCTGCTATAGTTAAGTAAAGTATTGGCAGAAATGCTGATCTGGGTTTTCTGGAAGTTTCCCATGTTGTGTACTGCACGTTTGCATTTTTGTCTAGGTTCTTGCCCTTCTCAGGTCCTCAATATTATTTCTATGCAAACATGGGGCAGCCATCTTTATTTTTTGAGAAATAATTATTTTAAAACTTTCATAAAATTCTTAAACGATAACAGAAACTGAAAATGTTACCACCGAAATTACCTGGAAAACAACTGGCATTGATTAAGAAGAAAGCAAAAAAGGGTTCACATTTTAGCCCATTTTCGTTGCACTGCTGCTTTAAGCTGTTGTCACCTTTCCTAACTGACTTAGCAGACGGTTCTTTCATTTTTTTTTTTTTGTGTTCTGGCTGGTGCTGTCCATCTGGTAGTTCCTCCTCTGAGGCAGGGTCTGGTCTCCACTTTTCAGAGCGAGTGTCTGCACTGAGGTCAGCAAATTTTTCTGGGGAGCCACGGTGGAGCAGGGCTGCCTGCCTGGGAGTTTGCAGGAGTAACTAGACTGCTATTAGTGATGGTCGGTGCAGATTTTGGAGAAGAAAATTGTTTATTTATTCCCTTAACTTGGACAGTAAGGATGTCAGAATATTTTAAACAGAACTTGATCACCAGTTCAACTACTTGCTTTTTTTTACTGGAATTAATTTTTTCCATTTTTTTTGGGATACTTCAACAGAGAAATCTTGAAAAATGTTTATTTCCCAGCCAACTCAGATTTTTTCCTTCTGGATAGTTTAGTAATGTGATCTTTTTGGATAAAGTGCAGGAAGTTTGCGATGATCACGCTTGGTCTCTCACTGGGGGGGGGGCACAATGACTCAGTGACGGAGCTCTTTCAATTAGGAGACACTGCTCTGGCTTGAAATTCAGGACTGCAGGTAGAAAATATTCTAAAGAGGAAATTGTGTTGCCTCTTTCCTTACCCTCTGGCACCCCCAGAAGTCTAATGTTAATTATTGTACCCGTTTCAATGTCGTCTAGCTTATTTGGAGAAAAGTAATCATTTTAGCTTGGGAGGAAACAGTCTCTTCAAGCTTATGAGCTCGGTATTTAGTGTTTGAAATCCTGTTTTCAGCATTTCTCAGTCTATTATTTGCCTCACATTCAATCAGTTCTAAACATAGTGGTTTTCAATTCATTTAGATCTTTTTTTTTTAAATGATATCGGTATTTGTTTTATTTCAAAGGAATTGACTGAGTGACGGGTCTGAAGCAGATGCTGTAGCAGATACTGAGGTGACCATTTTGCAGTTACCTTTTGAATCGGGTACTAATTCTTACTGATATAACACTGTCATTTCTAACCAAACCTACTCAAAAATGGCATAGTAAGTGCCATATTTTTTTTATTAGAAATTTATTAATAATACAACCATACAGTACACAAATATGAAAACACAACAATAACAAGATACAAACAGAACCAACCCACCTACCGAAAAAGCCCTTCCCCATCCCCCCCAATCCACACAGGACATAAGACAAGCGTGGGTAGTAAGATCATAAAACAAACACCCTGACCAACTCCCCCTTCCCACCCCAGCTCCCAGAGCACTATGTGACAACTGTCTCTACGTAAGATAAATGATAGATAATCAAGGGGCAACCCAAGGCAGGCAAAGCTAGTTGGAGACTGTATGTATAGACAAAACAATGTGCCGAGCCCCCCCCCCCAAATATGGAAACGGTGAAGCCCCTGATGTAATCTAGCAATCTGTTTTCCACCACAAGAGCTTGTAGGAGCTTATTATACCACTCCCTATTCAGGAGCGTTGTATCGTCTCTCCAGTGTCTCAGTACAATAACCTTTGCCAGTATGTGCCATTTATATTGGACACCATTATACCAGATAGACGGTTATAACAGACAATTCACTGCTGCCAAATGCCAGTTTCTAAGCTGTCTGTATTAAATCATGCAGCTATACCAAACGGAGCCTTCCTCCATTAGCGGCTGTCAGGGTTCTGTTGTCTTCAGGAGCTCGGCTGACAGAAAGACATAAAAAAGCTGCAGATAAGTTACAGGGACAGAGCAGTTATTTTATTGGTGAAAAAGATCACCCAGCTGTGCAACTCCACTACAGACAGTAGTGGAGTTGCATGGCTAGATGATCATCTTCTCCACTAAAACAATTAATTTACCCTACAACTTATCTTGAGTTCTTTATGTCTTTCTGTGAGCCGAGCTCCTGAAGAAAACAGACACTGAACCATAAGTGATGGCTCCAGTTCACACCACCTGAGCTCCCTCCTCGCTACTCTGGCTACCAGGTGTCATTAGCTGCTCTGTTTTTCAGCATTAGCAAGTGTTGGTGATTAGCGGTGACTGGTTAGGTGCTAATTAATAAAATTAAGCTGTACTTAACCACGGTAGGCAGAAGGCAGTCTCAAGTTACTTACTTTCCATTTTGCTGCTGCTGTTTGTTGAAGTGCTAGCTAGGTTTTTAGCAAAGGTGACTTCACTGAGTACAAAGAAGAATTGCCTTTCCCTGTTGACAAAGAGGTTTACCCCTCCGACCAGGACATACATGCTGCTCTCCCAACACTGAGGAGAGCAATGGAGCAATGCAAGGGAATAATGCTTGTCTGGGACCAACTCAATATGACAGAAAATGGATGGAAGCTGTACACAAGAACAGGTAAAAAACCCAAAAAAGAATCACTGGATTCCTATCGCACCACTCTCGGCAGTAAGCAGCTGTTTTTGAGGCTGATTTGCTTTCTTAAATAACCAAATAAAATGTTATATTTCTACATTTATTTATTCTTTGGTAACCAGGTAAGGCCCACTAGGTACAAGTGCCTGTTTTCAAAGGCAACCTGGGAGCACTGGGGACGTTAAGTGAGTTGTTCAGAGTCACACATTACGCAAGTGGAGGTTGTGGGAATAAACCTCAAGTCTGCTGGATGTACCTAGCTCATACTCTAATCTCTAGGCAACACTGCCATTCCCCGGATCTTTAGCAGCACATCTTCATAAGAGAGCTGCAATCAATTTTATGTTGTATGCTGTCGTGTCCATCTTTGCTTTTAACCTATATCACCCAAATAACCCATTCCACCTTTAACAACAGCTAACTTTAAGTACAATTAATCATTTTAATACAACAAATGCCTCTTATACTGGACAAATTACTATCATCTGAACGTGTCTGGTATAAGCGGCACATACTGTACATTTCTGTAGAGGAGATTGTGTTCTTTATCACTATAACATTTTAAAAATATCTATGTGGTATTAAATCATTTAGTTATACCAAATAGGGAGGCAGTAACGCGCAGTGGTTTAAGGCTCTGAGATGCAAATCTGGAGACCTGGGTTTGAATCCCACAGCCCTCACCTGCATACTGTGTGACCCTGAGCAAGTCACTTAACTTTCCTGTGCTCCCAGGTCGCACCTGTAAACAAGCTTTCAGCTTAGTGTGCCGCTCCTGGTTAAATAATTGGGAAAACAATGAAGCCTGCCACCTGCAGTGGCCACCAGGAGTCATTAGCTGATCTGTTTTTCAGCTGTTGGCTACTGTTGGTGAGTGATTAGCACTCACTGGTTAGGTGCTTACTGATGTAATCAAGCCTTATTCACCCACAGTAGGCAGAAGGCAATCTCCGGCTATTTACTGTTCATTTTGCTGCTGCTGCTTGTTGACGTACTGCTGTAAATAGGTTTTTATTACAGGTGGCTTCACTGAGCACTAAGAAGAACTGGCTTTCCCTGCTGATGAAGAGGATCGCATTCACCCCACCAGGAAGTACACACTGCTCTCCTAACACAAAGGACAGCAATGGAGCAGCACAAGGGAATAGCACCTGACGGACCTACTCAATATGACAGAAAATGGACAGACGTCGTACAAAACAATGGGTAAAAAAGCACAGAGGAATCAGTGAATCCCTATCTTAGCACTCTAAGCAGTAAGCAGCTGTTTTTACAGGCTGATTTTTTTCTTTAATAACCAAGTACAATTTTATATTTTCACTATTTGTATTCCCCGGATCTGCAGCACCACACCTTCACAAAAGAGATGTAATCACTTCATTTTACTTTGTATGTTGTGGCTGTCTTTGTTCCTACCTGTACCACCCACATCACCAATTCCACCTTTAACAGCAACTACCAGTAAGTACAATTACTCATTTTCATTTATGCCACACTTGTGAGTATATTTCAAATTGTTTTCACTTTTTGCAACAAACATATGCAAATAACTTTAAAACAAAAAATGATACCATGGTACTTTGAGCAGAAAAGTTGATCAGGACTAAAATATCTACAAAATGAGTGCTGCTTCATTTATAGATACCTCTTAGATTTTTTACAATCAACAAAAAAAGGGCAAGAAATTACAATTTTTTCCACTTTTTTGGAGGTATGGCATAAATGGAATACATAACCCTGTTGCCACTCGTGATGTTATTGGGTCAATTGGCACTCAAAAAAAATATCAACAATATCTCCAGTAGGCGGGTTGCATATCCCTTATTTAATGGATATCTCTTATACTGGATAAATTTATAACAGTTGAATACATCTGGTACAAGTGAGGCATACTGTAGTTTTCTGTAGAGGAGACTGTGTTCTTTAATACTATTACATTTAAAATAATAATAATAAAAAAAAAATCAGTGTAGTCTGTATTAAATAATTTAGTTATACCAAGAAAAGCCTGTCACCTACAGCGGCTGTCTGAGGTCATTAGCTCATCTGCTTTTCAGCTGTTAGCGAGGGTTGCTGAGTGAATAGCACTCACTTATTAGGTGCTAACTGATGTAATGGTAGTTTATTCACCTGGTAAAGGCGACTGTAGGGGTATACATATCTGTGAGGCACTCCACAGTCATTACATCATGGATTGTGATCACCCGATAGGTTGCTTGATGCACATGTGACTTCTAAAGAAGTCCGACCCCTTCCCCCTTCCCTGGATCAGTTCCATGTCTTCCCAAGCTATACCTGAAAATGGAATTGGATGCTTTTTGGCTTGTTATGATTATAAATTATACACTGTGGACCAAGAGTAAATTCAAACATAGGTTACTTTATTTCCTATTAATACATTCTAAGAGAACTCCTGCCCGTATGGCATGCCGGGGACAGAATTATTATCTGAATGTGACCCTCTACTGTGAGGGATGTAGAGTGTCTCAGAGATGTATATCCCCACAATCTCCTTTACCAGGTGAGTAAACTACCATTGTGGGGGATAATCTCTGAGAACTCCACAGTCACTGTATCATGGGTTTTTAAAAAGCAGTACCCTGATTCATGGGTGTGGTAGACAAATCACATTCTGGCGTACTAGCTTTGGGCGCCAGGAGGAACGAGTGGCCAAAATTGGTCTTTGTTCGGACACATCAATCCTGTAGTGTCTGGTAAAGGTGTGTAGCGATGACCATGTGGCGGCTGCAGATATTTCTTCTGTGGTGGTCATAGTTCTCTCCGCTCAGGAAGTGGCTACCTCTCTGGGGTAATGTGCCTTGAAGTTTGTTGTGGCTTTGAGTTACTTGATTCATATGCCTCTACAATAGCCACCTTGAGCCATGCCACTATCGTGGAGTGAGATGCTGGATGACCTTTTCTGTGTCCTTGCAGGATGATGAACAGGCTGTCGGTTCTGCGTATGATAGTTCTGTTGATGTATGTGGATATTATTCTCTTCATTCCTAGGGTTTGTAGTTGCGATTTGTGATCCACTTCCGCTGTTGGCATCTGGGCTGGTAGGTTGATAGTTTTGCTTGATGTGGAAGGGAGACACCACTTTTGGTATGAATGATGGTATTGTTCTTAAAGACACTTGATCCTCGCGAAAGGTTAGGCAGGGGACCCTGCATATAGGGCCTGTAACCGCCTATGCATTTTGCGGAACAGAGTGCCACCAGGAAGATAGTTTTGAGATTTAGCCACCTGAGTGCCACTAAGTCCAGTGGCTCAAAGGGTGAATCTATCATGGCTCTTAGTACCAGGTTAGATCCCAGGGTGCTGTTAGTGGTTTCACCTTCAAAGGGATGTTGGTGCTCGCTTTAAAAAAAATCCAAAAAGGATGATTGCATGGTGTGTGCCTGGTGTTGTCCCATTTATTTGACCTCTTGCTGCTTCTACTGCTGCTACTTATACCCTGAGAGATGAGGCCGATAGGCCATTGCCCAAACCTTCTTGCAGGACTAGTACAATATCAGCTACTGAACAATTTTGGGGGTGTCAAACCTCTTTGGGAGCACCATTTTGTGAATATGTTCCAGTGTCTCTGATAAGCTGTGGTGGTGGAAGTCCTCCTTGACATAGTCATGGTGTTTATTACTAAGGGGTGATAGCCTGCTTTCAGCAATCTCCCCCTTTCAGGTGCCAAGCTGTTAGTTTGAGGTTGTGGGGGTTGGATGGTATACTGGACCCTGACGGAGAAGGTGCTGTCTGATGGGGAGCTTCCAAGGGTGATCCAGATCCATTGCTACTATCGTGGCGAACCAGGATCTCCTCAACCAGAAGGGGGTGATCAGGATTACCCTCACCCTGGTTTGACGGATCTTCCTCAAGACTTGTGGGATGAGGGGTAAGGGCAAAAATATGTATGCCACGTTGAAGGCCCATTTCAATGACAGTGTGTCTACTCCCATGGCCAGTCTGTCCTTGTAATGAGAGTAGAATTTTGGGCATTGAGTGTTGCTGCTGGAGGCCATCAGATCTATGTCCACTGGGCCCCATCGTCTGTTGATGGAGTTGAATATTTGTGGATGAAACACAGGTTACTCACCTGTAACAGTAGTTCTAGGAGTGGTATATGATGTTCATCCACACTTTCTGGCAATGTCCTTTTCC
The DNA here is from genome assembly GCA_016271365.2 of Neoceratodus forsteri. NCBI lineage: Eukaryota > Metazoa > Chordata > Ceratodontiformes > Ceratodontidae > Neoceratodus > Neoceratodus forsteri. The sequence goes on along the minus strand of CM057450.1, from coordinate 1,101,620,842 downwards.
CTTTAAATCTTGCAGGAAGGTCTTAAAGCTGGCTCCTCCCACCCACCTGGGTTGTATATTCCTCGGCTCCGCCCCATGACACCTGATCTCGCCCCCTGGAAGTAGAGTGTGTGCGTCGAGGTTGGGGAGGTTGAGTGGGTCCGTGTGGATGAACATCATATACCACTCTTAGAACTACTGTTACAGTTGAGCTCTGCCCCAATGAAGTGGATCACCTGCGAAGGCACGAGTTCCAACTTGGCCTTGCAGACTAGGAGGCCAAGGTCAGCGCAAGTCTGGAGGGCCAGATCCCTGGACCGCTCCACCTCCTGTCTGGAGGGACCTGTAATCTGCCAGTCCAGGTAGGGGTACACCTGGACCCCTTCAGCACTTCAGGTAAGCCGTCACCACTGTTCTGCATTTGGTGAAGATTCTGGGAGCCAAGGAGAGGCCGAAAGGCATGGCCTGGAACTCGTAGAGGGTTCCCTCGGTTCTGAAGCAGAGGAACTGTCGGTGGGATGGACGGATTGGGACGTGAAAGAATGCATCCTGGAGATCCAGAGAGCAAAAAAAACAGGTTACTCACCTGTAACAGTAGTTCTAGGAGTGGTATATGTTGTTCATCCACACTCTTTGGCATGTCCCTTTCCCCTTTAAATCTTGCCGGAAGTCTTCAAGCTGGCTCCTCCCACCCACTCGGGTGGTAAATACCTCTGCTCCGCCCCATGACGCCAGATCATAGCCCGCTGGAAGCAAGGTGATGCACCTAAAGCTGGGGAGGTCAGGCGGGTGCATGTGGATGAACAACATATACCACTCCTAGAACTACTGTTACAGGTGAGTAACCATTTTTTCTAGGAGCGTGGATATGTTGTTCATCCACACTCTTTGGCAGACTCCTAGCAGTTTTCAGGGAGGAGGAAGGCAAGGCGCACACCCTCTACTTAGGAAACCGAGATTGGAGAACCGAGGCCCCAAAACCAGCATCCAGAAGTGACTCAAGGTCGATGTGGTAATGGGTAATGAAGGTGTTTGCTGACTTCCAGGTAGCAGCCAGACAGATTTCCTGGATAGGGATGTCCCTGGAAGCAGCAGTATGGTGGGTAGAATGAGCTCTTATCCCTCTGGGAGGCTCCTTGCCCGCTAACTCATAGCACAGACCTATGCATGATGTAATCCATCTTGCAATGGTCCGTTTGGCTGCAGGTCTGCCAGAAGCGGCTTCAGCGTAGGTGACAAACAGCTGGCGAACCTCTCCTCGGAATTTCCGCCATCCTCTCCTTGTAGTAGGAGACAGCACGTCTAAGGTCCAGGGTATGAAGCCTGTACTCAGCGTCCGAGGTGTAGTTAGGGTAATATACCAGCAGAGTCAACACCTGGTTAAGGTGAAACCCTGACACCACCTTCGGAAGGAATTTCGGGTGGGTGCACAGGACAACTTTTTCCCCTGTGAAAGAGCAGATAAGGGGAGTCCACTGAGAGTGCCTGGAGCTCCCCTGTCCTTCTGGCTGACGTAATAGCCACCAGGAAGGCAGTCTTCCATGACAAGTGTGAGAGCTCACACTTGTGCATGGGTTCGAATGGCTTGCCCATGAGCTTTGCCAAAACCAGCAAAAAATCTCACGGAGGTGGACGTTCATGCACCGGAGGGGATATGTGATCCAGGCCTTTGAAAAAGCGCCCGACCACTGTCTCCTGTGCCAATGTCGACTGACCGGCCCACACTCAGTAAGCGGAAATGGCTGCCAGGTGCACCATAAGGGTCGATGACCGTAGACCCCCTTTGGAGAGAGACCAAAGGTAGTCTAAAATGTTAGCCATAGAGCAGGATAAGGGATCCAGACTCTTACCTTGACACCAAATAGAAAACTTTTTCCATTTGAAGGCATAACATTTCCTGGTCGATTCCTTATGAGATGCCTCCACCACGGTGTAGACATCATAGGAAAGACCCAGAGCCTGGAACGCTAGCTGCTCAGGTACCAGGCTGTGAGGTGCAGTGATTGAAGGTCCAGATGGAATACCTTCCCCTGGTTCAATGATATCAGGTCCAGGCGTGTACAAAGCTGCTCCGGGGCCCTGCAGCTGAGGTTGAGGAGATCTGGATACCAGAACTGGCGGGGCCAATCTGGGGCTACCAGGATCACCTTCGCCTTGTCCCTCCTCACCTTGAGTAACACCTTGTGGATCAAGGGAAATGTAGGGAAGGCATAGAGGAGGCCTGGGGTCCACGGCCTCGAGAAGGCATCCCTCCTGCAGTGAGCCCTGTTGAGGGGGGCGGGCATGGTACAGCCTCAGCTTGGTGTTCTCCCTTGAGGCAAACAGGTCCACCAATGGTTTGCCCCAACAGGAGAACAGATTGTAAGCTACCTCTGGATGGAGAGATCACTCGTGGGATGTCTGGCCTATGCGGCTGAGAGCATCCGCCAGTTGGTTCGAGACTCCTGCCACATGGATGGCAAGGAGATCTGCCTCCAACTGGCTGACGAAGGTCCAGATCCGGAGTGCCTCCTTGCATAGCAGGCGGGAGTGCATGCTGCCCTGTTTGTTGAGGTAGTACATGGTCGTGGTAATGTCCGTCTGGACTTGAACCACTTGACCCCGGAGCTGAGGAGCGAACGCCGACAGTGCCAGTATGACTGTTCTGAGCTCTAGCAGGTTGATGTGGCATCGGGACTCCTCGGGGGTCCAGAACCCGTGGGCTCTGTGGTCCCCCATGTGGGCTCCCCAGCCCATGAGAGAGGCATTGGTCGTGAGGGCGACCGTCGGCTCAGGGCAGACAAACGGGATCCTTCCTGCAGACGACCTGGGACGGTCCACCATTGGAGAGCGTCCCACATCTTCTGGGTGACAGTGACCAGCTGGTCAAAATGACCCTGATGCTGAGTCCACTGAGCGGCCAGCTCCTACTGGAGGGGGCGCATGTGCAATCTGGCCCAACGGACCACTGAGGTGCATGCCACCATGTAACCCAGAAGGTGCAGGAAGTCCTGGGCAGGGCGCAAGTGCCCAACTAGAAATGATTGGGCAAATGAGAAAAGAACCTCCGCCCTGTCCACTGGGAGCCGAGCTCTGGCTTGACGAGAGTCGAGCTCTGCCCCGATACAGCCCATCACCTGAGAGGGCACGAGTTCCGACTTGGCCTCGTTGATCATGAGGCCTAATTGGGAACAGGTTCAGAGGGCCATGTCCTTGGACTTCTCCACCTCCTGCAGGGAGGAACCCGCCAGGAGCCAATCATTGAGGTAAGGGTATATCCAAACCCCTTGATGCCGTAAATGGGCCTCCACCACTGCGGTGCACTTGGTGAAGACCTGAGAGGCTGATGACAGGCCAATGGCATGGCTTGGAACTCGTACAGGGTCCCTTCCACCCTGAAGCAGAGGAACCGCTGGTGGGACGGACGGACTGGGATGAGGAAAAACACGTCCTGCAGATCCAGTGAACAGAACCACATGTTTCCCTCCAGAGATGGTATGATCTGATTCAGAGTTACCATCTGGAAGGTGCCAGACCTGAGATATTGATTCAGGTCATGGAGATCTAGGATGGGGCGCCAACCCCCCGTCTGCTTGGGCACCAGGAAGTACCTGAACACAAAGCCTGCGTCTTTAGGAGGATCCGGCACTGGAGCTACTGCCTCCTTGTGGAGTAGCTGAGCAATGTCGTCCTGAAGGGCCGACTGAGTGCCAGCTGAGATCCTTTCCTCCCGTAGGGCACGGGCTCAGCAGGGAGGGTACTGCTCGAACTCTAGAGGCAGTCCCAGACTGACCAATTCCAGGACCCACCTGTCCGAAGTGATACTGGACCAGGCGGAAACAAAGTGGCGGAGCCGGCGCTGCACGGGAGGACCCAGAACTGGTGTGACGGGTGTAGGGGTGGCCACCCCCGACCCATCACTGCGCAGGCTTAGAGGAGGAGAAGGCTCCTGGACTGGTACCTTGGCCTCCTTTGCGGGGCTATTGGGGACCCTGCTTGGGCCTAGAGCGCCAAGCTTGAGACTGCTGTTGCTGCTGACCTCCCTGGAAGGGGGGCTGGCTAACCACAGGACAAGAGTGCCAAAAAGGCTTCTTCTTACACTTCTGCTGGTTCTTGCCCAAAAAACCTTTTGCAGTAGTGGCATCCAAGGTGGCACTGGACTGCTCTATGCACTGGAGGTAACCTGCCACTCCCGGACCAAAGAGATCAGTGCCAAGGAAGGGCATGTCAGCTAACTTGTGCTGAGTATCCACCGGAAAAGAGGATAACCTAAGCCAGGCCCTGCGGCGAGTAGCCACTGTGGCTGCCAGTGAACAGGCACAGGAATCTCCAATATCCAAGGCCGTCTGGAGCTGCTGTTTTGCAACAGCATGGCCCTGGTCATGGACCTGCTTAACTGTGGTCTGCATGTCCACTGGGAGATGAGGGAGGACTTCATCTAGCGACCCCAAGAGGGCGTGAGAGAAATGTGCCATGATCACTGCTGAACGAAGGCCCAAGGATGAGGCCGCATATACCTTCCGGGCAGAATGGTCCATATTTTTGGACTCCTTGTCCGGAGGATGGTCAGTATCCGCTGAGCTACCCATGCATCTAAACACTGAGGCAGTCACAAGGCTCTCAGCCGAGGGATGCTCTGTGAAGCCCGCCAAGGACCCCATGGGTACAATATACTTGCGAGCCATGCAGGCAGACGGAGCCGGGCAAGAGGCACAGTGCTGCCATAGCTCAAGGGCCATGCCAACAATGGCTTCTGCCACTGGGAAGACCTCTGTCTGGGTATCCCCCCTCTTAGGGATATCCGTGAGAGGATATTCCGCCTTCTTTTGGATAGGCTCCAAGGGCATACCAGTGGACTCTGAAATAAGTCGGAGGATGCCCTGGAAAGAGGAAGGACCTTCCTCCAGGCCTGTCACTGACAACTCATCATCGGGGTGTGAGTGAAGACCAGTGGTATCCGAGTCCGAGGAGTCAGGATACAGGGGTCTCCCGCCTATGTCTCCTTCAATACGCTGAGGGCAATCGGGGACAATAGTGATGGACAGACGGTGGGGCAGGCCCGTATCTGTCCTGTCCTCTTTTGAAGGAGCCACTCCCTGAGGCTGCTTAGGTGGTGGCTCAATCAAAATTGGTGGGGAGACCGGAACAGGCCAAACAGGAATGCATGCCGGTCCTACCGGAGGGAGAACTGAAGTCTTCGGTTCCAGAGGGGTCAGCGTCGGCCTAAGAGGCTGGGACCAAGTAATGGCCAGTGTAGCCAGCGGAGCCGGCTTTTGACTGGTCAGAATTAGCTGTTGCCACATAAGGTCCTCATAACGCTGACCGAGCTTCTGTCAAAGTCTCTCCTCGTCCGAGGAGGATGAGGATCGGTGGCGACTCCTCTTCCGGGAGTGTTTGTGACCCTTTTTCGGTTTTTCGACCGACGGGGTCCTAGTCCTCGATCGAGACTGACGGTGTCGGCTCTGTCGATCGGGAGAAGCTGGATTCAGTGAAAACCAAGGTTCCGGCTCCTGTCCCTCGATCGGGATACCCGAGGGAAGGGTCTCCTCGTCAGGGAAGGAAAAGATGGGTGTCCTCTCCAAGGAGTTGTCGACTGGGGTCTGCAACAATGGCTCGATCAGATCGAGAGAAATCTCAGCCGGTTCGGCCGTATCCTCGGCCTCGGTGCCTTGGCCTGACGGATGGTTCGAGAAGCCAGCGACCGAGGAAGTGATCTCGACCGAGGTTGAGACCGCAAGATCCTGAGAATCATACCGCTCTCGGTCCCAGGAACGTATTCTTTGGGCAGAAGAAGATTTAGGGTCCTTGTCCCTTTTCTTAGGGCGGGAGGAGTGCGAGCCCAAGGGCACCTCACCCCTGGTGGGGAGAGACTGGCACATCTCCCAAAAGGACCCAGTGAAAGTGGAGCCCAGGTTAAGTGGCACGAACAAACTTTGGCTGGCTGAAGCTTGAACAGCTTCCTCTTCAAAAGCTGCCATCTGTTCGAGCTGATTGGTGAATCCTGCGGCCGCGGAAACTGCCCACCTGGCCTCCTTCCATTTCACCGGTGGGTTGCGAAGCTCCGGTCTCCCTAGTTTTAGGCATGCCTTGTGGTCGTCCAGGATGTTGGGATGGAAGGCCAGACAAATGGTGCAAGAGGTGGTGCCATGCACGACACCCAAGCAATATATACGCACGAGAGGTGGGGATTGGTGCGTGACATTTTCTGTCCGCAGGGACACCAGCGAAACCCAAGGGATGACTTGTCCTCCATGTCCGATGCACTCGGATCGGAATCGTAAACTAATAGGAGTTTCAAAGAAAGCAAATGTGGCAAAAACCGTCGATTAGAAGCTAGGGCCTATGGTATTGCAGAAGTAGCACAAGGGAACCTGAATCTTCCAGCGGAACGGAAGATCTGGCATCATGGGGCGGAGCCGAGGTATTTACCACCCAGGTGGGTGGGAGGAGCCAGCTTGAAGACTTCTGGTAAGATTTAAAGGGGAAAGGGACATGCCAAAGAGTGTGGATGAACAACATATCCACGCTCCTAGAACAACATGTTTTGCTTGAGAGATTGTATGATCTAGGACAGAGTTACCATCCTGAAGGTGCAGGACCTGAGGAATTTGTTCAGGTCATGCAGATCTAGAATGAGGTGCTAGTCCCTTGTCCACTTTGGCACAAGGAAATACCTGGAGACAAACCCTAGGTGTTTTGGAGGATCTGCAACTCTGACCATGACCTCCTTGTGGAGGAGATGGGCTATGTCATCTCGGAGAGAAGACTGAGTGTCTGCAGATACCAAGTCCTTCCGTGGGGCTTGGCTTGGCTTAGCTGGGAGGGTACTGCTCGAACTCCAGAAGCACACCCTGGCCGACCACCTCCAGAACCCATCTGTCTGTGGTGACAGCAGACCAGGTGGAAAGGAAGTGGCGGAGCTGGCCTCCCAAGGGAGGACCCAGTGGAAGTGTGACGGGCATGAGGGTAGCAAATCAAATCAGACTTTATTTATAAGAAGGCACCTTTTCAACAATCAAGGCACCTGTACATAAAATCAACTAAATACATCAAACAATTGATTAAAATATAAAACCATCTGCATATTAAAATACACACAACACATCATAGCAAGATGACAGTCCAACCCCAAATTAATCTTCCTCTGGAAATGCTAGGCCAAAGAGGTATGTTTTCAGTTCTGTTTTAAAACTTTGGACAGTCAAGCACTCCCTGATCCGACGAGGTAGAGAATTCCACAGGGTATGGGCAACAAATGCAAATGAACTGGTCCCAAATGTTTGAAGTCACACCCTGGGAATCTCTAGCAATCCCTCATCAGTGGATTGAAGTGGTCAGACAGGGCAGTAGGGAGAAAGAAGATCTTGAAGGTAGCTAGGTCCCTGATCATGTGGACTTTATAGGTCAGCAAATCAACCTTGAAGGTGATACGCCATCGCACTGGCAGCCAGTGCAGTCCGCGGAGCACAGGTGTAATATGACTGGTCCTAGATTTTTTATTTTATTCTTTGGTAATCAGGTAAGACCCACTAGGTACAAGTGCCTGTTTTCAGGGGTGACCCGGGAGCACTGGGTGGTTAAGTGTCTTGCTTAGAGTCACACAGTATGCAAGTGGAGACTGTGGGAATCAAACCCAGGTCTGCTGGGTTCACAGCTCACTCACACTCATTACTTTAACCCCTAGGCTATACTACCAGTCAAAAGCCTGGCAGCCGCATTCTGCACCAGCTGCAGGTGGCGGATATCAACCCCGGATAACCCTAGATACAGGGCACTGCAGTAGTCAAGGCGAGAGGTCACGAAGACGAGGACCAATGTTGGAAGATCCTCAGGAGGGACTAGGTGTTTCACCCAGGCGATATTCCTCAGATGGTAAAAAGAAGTCTTGACAACGGCCGACACCTGTGATTTTAGGGTCAAACCGTCATTGAAAATAACTCCCAGGTTTCGCACCCTATCTGAGGTGATGAGCTGGGCAATCAATAGCCATAATAGCCAAAGACCAGAGGGTTTTCCTGCTGACACACCCACTTCCCAACGATCTGGGTCCACCACCAACATCTCAGTTTTGTGCTACCCTCAAGGAAAGATCGAAACCATCTGAGGACTGTACCCAACAGTCCACAGATGAACCGCAGGCGCTCCAATAGTACACCATGGTCCACAGTGTCAAATGCCACCGAGAGATCAAGGAGGACCAAGATGGAACAGGTCCTGTGATCTCTTGTTATTAGGAGATCCTTTAGCACCCGAACAAGTGCCGTTTCGGTGCTATGCCTCTTCCTAAATCCAGACTGGAGAGATTCATAGACATTGTGGATGGATAAATGATCATCCAGCTACAGCGCAACCACCATCTCAATAACCTTACCCACAAAGGGCACTTTAGAGACAGGTCTGTAGTTAGTGAGACAGTCCGGGTCAAGGGAGGGTTTTTTTTTTTTTTTTAGGAGTGGTCGTACAACCGCCTCCTTCAGGGGATCTGGAAAGACCCCCCTTTCCAACGACTTCCAGACTATCTCAGCAAGGCCCAGGCCAATTTCCTCAATGCACCCCACATTGAGATGCATTGAGCCCATGTCCAAACTACAGCTGGTTGGCCTCAAAGTCTCAATGATCCTCACAATATCCATGATGTCCAGTCAGCTACAGTCGGACCAGACAATCTGGGTGCTCAAAACCTCCCGCCGACCTCCGCCACACCCTATAGAGGAGGCTGGATGGATACTGGACCTGATGCTGAGCACCTTTATCTGTGAAAAATCAAGCAAACTCATCACATCTTTCTTGTGACAAGGCTCCACCAGACTGCAGACAGATTGGATTGCACAGTCTGTCGATAGTCTGGAAGAGCTGAGCTGGTCGAATTTGCACGGCGGCAATCTCCCTCGACAGGAATTCTGCCTTCTTATGGGTGATTGTCGATTGATTGATAGATAATATAATGATCCATCAATCTAAGGTGGTCAACCTCCAGGCCAGACTTCTGCCAAGCTCTCTTTAACCTTCAACCCACTCTCCTCAACTCCTTCAAGGTCCCATCAAACCAGGGGGACTTTGGGCGAAGAGTGAGTGGCCAAACATGAACAGGAGCAATGAAATCCAGGGCATCTGTCACTGCCTTATTATAGGCCAGTACAAGATCCCCATGACCCATGCATTCACTTGACAGGCTCAATAGGTCTAGCACTGCCATGAGGCCCTCTGGGGTCACCCCCCTCAAAGGGCGGTACCGAACCATCTCCGTAGGGGTAGGCCCATTGGGGAGCCATGAAGCTGAACCCAATGGTGTGATGGGTCAGACCAACTGACAGGTTCCACCACCAAATCAGAGATCTCCATCCCCAGGAGGAACACCAGGTCCAATGAGTGGCCACCAATGTGAGTTGCAGAGGAAATAACCTGTGTGAAGCCCAGCGAAGCCATAACTCAAAGGATGTAAATCCGAATTATGAAATAAATAAAATAAAATAAAAAAGATGGAGAAGATCTTGCCCAAACTGTGAGAGTTCATCGTCAACCCAGGCACTGAAATCCCCCAAAATTAACCATCTGGGGGATCCCATCACCACGTCGACAATAAAGTCTGCGATCTCCTGCAAGAAATCTCGCCCATCCCCGGGTGGATTGTAGGTGTACACTATCTTGCACCACACATGTGCACCCACAATACACTTGAAGGATCTGGTGGATCCCACTGGCACATACACAAGGCCCAGTTCTGCTTTAAAACAAATGGCTACACCTCCACCCCTATGATCCCTCCCTGGACGGTGCTTTACAGAGTATCCGGCTGGGACAACTGAGGCCAATACAGGGCCCACGTTCTCATCCAGCCAGTTCTCGGTGATGCACGCCAGGTCAGATGTTCCAACAAGATATGCTATTATAGCAGTCTTGTTTTTTTTTTTTTGCTTGTTTTTTTATTCTCTTTATGTCCCCTCCTCTCCGCCTTACTCCCTTTTTTCGGGAGATTCCAATGGCCTTGTGTGTCCCAGCTCATCTTAGCAGGCACCTCTGCAGTCCATCCCCCCACAGAGCCTAGGTTGTACCCCCAGACGGGTACAGGATGGGACCCCCATTTCCGTTCCGACGTGTCTGTCTTTCTTCGGGGATGCTGTCACCTGGCACTGGCAGGGGGGATTGGGATCGGGGCCTGGAGCTCCATCTACAAGGAGCACTGTGAATTTTTTTCCCTTGGTTTTCTGGCCCCTCCCTCAGGATGCCGGCACACTAGGAGAGCCTAGGGGCAGTGCACATCGAGACATGCGAATGCTACAGCTTCTGGCCGCCCTCCCCTTTCTTTTCTGCTATCCCGCTGCACCTCCACCCGTGGTCACCCAGGTGATGGTACAGTGGCGGGACAAGCAACCCACCCTCCCAGGAGGAGAGCAGCCTCTCCCCCCCCCCCGGCTGACCCTCCAGCCACCAGAGTCCATTCCTGAACTCTGGTCACTGGTGCTGCGAGCGGTAGTCCTACCGCTGCGCTGGCGGGCCAGCCCCACAATTTTTTTTTTAATAGACCTGGCATTACACAACACCGTCCGAGTAGCCCCCATCCCATCATTGTGTAGGCTAGGAGGGGGGGAGGATCCAGCCAAGGAGCCTCTGGGTCCCTTTCCTCCAGGCCTGTGAGCCAAGGCGGCCGTGGGCTTGGGCCGAGGCCACCAGTGTTGAGCCTGCTGGTCCTGCTTTTGATGGGCTGGTTTCTCCACAGGAGTTGAAGGTTGAAAAGGCTTGTGTTTCTGCTGCTGGGAACCCTTAGGGTCCTTCTGGATGGACTGCACCAAATCCAAGGTGGCACTGGATTTCTCAGTCTGTTGGAGGTGACCATCCACCCCAGGGCTGAACAGGTTGGTGTCCAGGAATGGGACATCTGCTAGCTGATGCTGAGTGTCTGCCGTAAAGGTCAACATCCTCAGCCAAGCCCTGCGGTGTATCGCATCTGTGTCTGCCACTAAACAGGCACAGGAATCTCAGATGTCCAGGGCCATTTGGAGCTGCTGTTTGGCCACAGCCTGACCCTGGTCCCGGACCTGTTTGATTGTAGTCTGAAGGTCCGCTGGAAGATGAGGAAGCGCCTCATCTAGGAAGCCCAACAGGGCATGGGAGAAGTGTGCCATAATGATGGCCGAGCTTGCCTGTCAGAGACTGAGTGAGGAAGCAGCATAGATCTTTTTTAGCCGCATGGTCCAATTTTATTTATTTATTTAGTTTTTGTTAACGGGGTAGGTGCACTAGCCATGAAATAACTATTTTCTGGCACGACCTGGGAGAGTACAATGAAATTACAATAGCATAGGTCAAAACAGTTTGTAGTAATAAATACATGCAGCCAGAACAATAACAATCAATACAATTCACACAGCATTTTAGGCAGAGAAAACCTACAGTTTAGGAACAGATACCACAACATAGCAGCAAGAAATAGTGTTAAAATTAGTCACAACAGTGAAGATTCAAATAGGCAGTGAAACAAGGCAAGGGCAAATTCCTGACTGGGCAGGGTACATTATCACGGCCTCTGAAACAAGGCTCAGGTGTGTGTGTGTATGGGGGGGATTTGGGTAGATTAGCTGTCAAGGAGATAGTAAGGGTAAGCAGTGCTATGAGGTAGGAAGGTTAAAGTTAGGCCAGGCAGCATCTGGCGGGTGAGTGGATTGGGGGGATTAAAACAAGTGCAGGGATCAGCAAGGGATAGATGGACTTGCTTAGGACTCCTTGTCTGGTGGTTTGTCGATGTCCCCAGTATTGTCCGAGCACCGAAAAAACAGGTTACTCACCTGTAACAGTAGTTCTTGGAGTGGTATATGTTGTTCATCCACACTTCTTGGCAGGTACCTTGCCGCTTTAAGATGTGCCGGAAAGACTTCAAGCTGGCTTCTCCCACCCACCCGGGTGGTATAACCCTAGACTCCGCCCCATGACGCCAGATCTTAGCCTGCTGAAGCCAGGGAGGTCGGGTGGGTCAGTGTGGATGAACAACACAACATGTACCACTCCTAAAGCTACTGTTACAATCAATCAATCAAAAGCTTTATTTATCCAGGCGAACATCATTGAGCAGAGCTCTTTTACAAGATGGACCTGGTTAGAACAGGGCCGGGCAACATCCATCATAAAAACATATATATGTTACAGGTGAGTAACCGTTTTTTCTAGGATCGTGGATATGTTGTTTTATCCACACTTCTTGGCAGACTCCTAGCAGTTCTCCGGGAGGAGGGAGGCAAGATGCACACCCCCTACTTAGGAAAGAGGGACTGGAGAACTGAGGCTCCAAAAACAGCATCCCAGCTGACTCAAGGTTGTTGTGGTAATGGGAAATGAAGGTGTGTGCTGACTTCCAGGTAGCAGCCCTGCAGATTTCCTGGATAGGGACGTCCCTAGAAGCAGCCACCGATGCAGCGGTATGGCAGGTGGAATGAGCCTTAAGCCCTATAGGAGGCTCCCTACCCGGCAACCTATAGCAGAGGTCAATGCAAGATGTAATCCATCGAGCTACTGTCCGCTTGGCTGCAGGTCTGGCAGGTGCAGCTTCAGTGTAGGTGACAAGCAGCTGGCGAACCTCTCCCCGAACTTCCGACGTTCGCTCTTTGTAGTAGGCGAGAGTTCATCTCAGGTCCAAAGTATGGAGCCTGTACTCGTCCTCAGAGGTGTGACTGGGGTAGAACACTGGCAAAGTAATCACCTGGTTAATGTTTCACTCCGACACCACCATTGGAAGGAATTTCGGGTGGGGGCACAGAACAACCTTGTCCCTGTGGAAGACCAGGTAAGGAGACTTGATAGAGAGCACCTGTAACTCCCCAGTCCTTCTGGCTGACGTGATAGCCACCAAGAAGGCGGTCTTCCATAACAAATGTGAGATGTCACATTTGTGCATCGGTTCGATTGGCTAGCCCATGAGCTTTGCCAAAACCAGCAGTAGATCCCATGGAGGTGGAGGTGGAGGTTCATGCACCGGAGGGGATATGTGATCTAGGCCTTTGAAGAAGTGCCAGACCATCTTCTCCTGCACCACTGACTGCTACCCAGCCCGCGCCTGGTAAGCAGAGATGGCTGCCAGGTGCACCTTTAGGGTTGTCGGCTGAAGACCCTGCTGGGAGAGGGACCAAAGATAGTACAAAATGATAGCCACTGAACAGGACAATGGGTCCAACCCTTTGCCCTGACACCAGATGGAGAATCTCTTACATTTAAAGGCATAGCATTTTTCTGGTCGATTCCTTACAGTACGCCTCAACAACGTTGAGGACCTCATCGGAGAGACCCAAGGCCTGGAACTCTAGCCACTCACGAACCAGGCCATCAGGTGCAGGGATTGAAGGTCCGGGAGGAGTACCTTCCCCTGACTGATGGAGAGCAGGTCTGGGTGTGCTGGAAGCTGCCTCAGGAGCCTGGAGCTGAGGCTGAGAAGATCTGGATACCAGAATTGGTGTAGCCAGTCCGGGGCTACCAGGATCACCTGCGCCCTTTCCCTCCTGACCTTGATGAGCACTCTGTGAATCAAGAGACGAGGAGGGAAGGCGTAGAAGAGGTCTGGGGTCCACGGCCTCGAGAAGGCATCCCCCTGCAGCGAACCCTGCTCAGGGGGGTGGGCATGATACAGCCTCAGCTTCGCGTCCTCCCTGGAGGTGAACAGGTCCACCTGAGGGTATCCCTAGTGGGAGAACAAATCTTGTACTACTTCCTGGTGGAGAGACCACTCGTGAGATGCCCCGTCCATCTGGTTAAGGGCATCGGCCAGCTGATTCGAGGCTCCTGCCATGTGAATGGCTAGGAGGTCTGCCTCCAGGCTGAGCACGAGGGACCAAATGCGGAACACTACCTTGTAGAGGGGCAAGGAGCGCGTCCCGCCCTGCCTGTTGAGATAGTACATGGTCATGGTGTTGTCCATCTGGACCTGGACCACTTGACCCCGAACAAATGGAGCGAATGCGGTCAGGGCTAGCCGAACCGCTCAAAGCTCCAGCAGGTTGATGTGGTATCGGGACTCCGGGGGGGACCAGAGACCATGGGCTCTGTGCTCCCCCAGATGGGCACCGCAACCCATCAGAGAGGAGTCGGTTGTCAGGATGATCGTCGGCTCGGGGTGGATAAATGGGATACCTTCCAGCAGGTGGGATGGGACAAGCCACCACTGGAGGCTGTCCCACATACTCTGGGTCACAGAGACCAGCTGGTCGAGATGACCTGATCACTGAGACCACTGGCTGGCCACCTCCCACTGGAGAGAACGCATATGCCAGCAGGCCCATCGGACCATGCTGGCGCAGGTTACCATGTATCCCAGAAGACGCAGGAAGTGCCGGGCAGGGGAAATTTCCCAACCAGAAATGACTGGGCAAAGGAGGAGAGAACCTCCCCCCAGTCCACTGGGAACCGAGAACTGGCTCGGCAGGAGTCTAGCTCTGCCCCAATGAACTGAATCATCTGCGAAGGCATGAGTTCCTACTTGGCCTCGTTAATCAGGAGGCCAAGGTTGAGGCAAGTCTGGAGGGCCAGATTCCTGGACCGCTCCACCTCCCACCTGGAGGGACCTGTTATCAGCCAGTCGTCCAGGTAGGGGTACACCCGGACCCCTTGGCACCTCAGGTAAGCTGCCACCACTGCCATGCATTTGGTGAAGACCCTGGGGGCTGAAGACAGGCCGAAGGGCATGGCTTGGAACTCGTAAAGGGCTCCCTCGGCTCGGAAGTGGAGGAACTGTCGATGGGATGGACGGATTGGGTCATGAAAGAACGCATCCTGAAGATCTAAGGAGCAGAACCACATGCCTTGCTCCAGGGATGGTATGATCTGAGCCAGAGTAACCATCTGAAAGGTGTGAGACCTGAGGAACTTGTTCAGGTCGTGCAGATCTAGAATGGGGCGCCAGCCCCCCATTCGCTTTGGTACCAGGAAGTACCTGGAAATGATCCCTGGTTCTGAAGGCGGGTCCACTACTCTGTGCACCACCTCCTTGAGGAGGAGCTGAGCTAAGTCATCTCGGAGAGCCATTTGAGAGGCTGCGGACACCAGATCCCCCGTGGGGCGCGGGCTCAATATGGAGCAGACTACTCGAATTCCAAAGGCAGGCCTCAACCAACCACTTCCAGAACCCAACGGTCCATGGTGATAGCGGACCAGGCAGAAAGGAAGTGGCTGAGCCAGCCCACCATGGGAGGTCCCGGGAGGTGTGACGGGACTGAGGGAGGCGCCCCCCCCAATCCGTCACTGGGCAGGCTTGGAGGAGGGTCCAGTGGAGGAGCCGCCGGGACCTTTCATTCCCGGGTTTCCTGAACGATGAAGCCACGGATTTGGCCCGAGGATGCCAAGCTTGAGCCTGCTGGCCCTGCTGCTGCTGGGCTGGTCTGGCCGCAGGAGTGGACGGGCGAAAGGGCCTGCGTTTCTGATGCTTGGGGCCCTTGTCCGTCTGGGCAGATGTGGTGGAGTCCAAGGTGGTACTGGACTTCTCTATACATTGGAGGTGGCCCTCCACGCCAGGCCTGAACAGGTCGGTGCCCAAGAAGGGGACATCTGCCACCTTGTGTTGTGTATCAACCATAAAGGTTGAGATGCACAGCCAAGCCCTGTGGCGCATGGCCACTGCAGCCACTACTGAACAGGCACAGGAGTCACCAGTGTCCAGAACCATCTGGAGTTGTTGCTTCGCCACTGCCCTATCCTGGTCCCGGACCTGTTTGACCGTGGTCTGGAGGTCCGCTGGGAGATGAGGGATCACCTTGTCCAGGGAGCCCAAGAGGGCATTGGAGAAATGTGCCATGATAACGGCCAAACTGGCCTGATGAAGGCCAAGGTAGGAAGCTGCATAGACCTTCTTCCCAGAATGGTCTAGTTGTTTGGATTCCTTGTCCGGGGATCTGTCCACATCCCCTTTGTTGCCTGAGCACCAAAAGATGGAGTCGGCCACCAACCCCACCGCAGAGGGGTGCTCCAAAAGAGACCCCATAGGGACCGCATACTCACGGGCCATGTTGGCAGAAGGTGCAGGGCAAGATGCAGGATGCTGCCACAGCTCCAAGGCTGGGCTCACAATGGCCTCAGCCACCAGAAAGGCCTCCATCGGAGTATCCCCTTTGTCCAGAATCTCTGTGAGGGGATACTTGGCCCGTTTCTGCACAAGCTCGAGCTCCATTCCCGTGGACTCAGAAATGAGCCAACAAATACCCATCAGCGAGGTAGGGCCCTCGTTGACTGAGAGACCCCCAAGAGACTCGACATTGATAGGACGGGAGACCATAGAGGAATCTTCGGACTCAGAGGAGTCCTCGTAAAGTGGGAAACCACCCATGTCACTCTCAACCTGCCTTGGGTGGTTGGGAGTAAGAGTGACCGACAACTGATTGGGGCTGGCCTTGGGCCGACCGAGATTCCTTGGTTGGAGCCCCGGACTTCGGTTGCTCGGGTGGTGGCTCCACCTGGATCAGTGGAGTAGCCGGCTATGGCTGAGCTGGCAGGGTCTTAACCAGCACCCCAGTGATGGTGGCTGTGGCCACTTAATAGCCGAAGTAGAAACCGGAATCGGTTTAGACCCAGACAGGACCAACTGCTGCCACATTAGGTCTTCGTAGTACTGACGCAACTTGTGCCAGAGCCTCTCCTCACCCGAGGAGGATGAAGATGAGGAGTGGTGCCACCACTTATCATGGCATCGGGAGCGAGATTGCCAATGAGGGTGAGTCTTGTCCGACGTCAAAGTCGGGGAACAAGATAGAGATCTCGTCTGTCGGCGGGGTCGACCGGGGACCTCGGAAGGAGTCAGGGAAACCCGCAGCTCCTCCTGGTCAGATTCCTTGGTGGGCAGGTCCTATCCAGTGGGCTGAGCCGACCCATCTGAGGACACTGGAAGCACCGGAGTCTGAAATAGAGTCGTCAGCTGGATCGGGTGACAACCCGCTGATCGGCTCGAGAAAAATCTTGACCACGTCGACAGGCGCCTCAGCCGACTGGTCTGATGGGGTTACCGTGAAACCAGCGGCCTCGGGTGCAACTTTGACCGAAGTTGAAACAGAAGTTTCCTGAGAGTGGGACAGCTCCCAGTCCCAAGAGTGTCGACATTGCGACTTGTCTTTTTTTGACTCCTTCTTCCTGGAGCGCAACACATGCAACCCCGAAGGGCCCTCTCCCTTGGTAGAGAGACTGGCACAACTCCTTGAAGGAAGCCGAATAGGAGGATACCAGTTGTAGCGGAATGAAGGCCAAAGCCGAAGAGGAGCCCATCGTGGTCTGAGCCGCCTCCTCCTCGAAGGTCTTAAGCTGTTCCAGCTGCTCGGTGGACCCTGCAGCTGAGGAGAGCACCCAACAGGCATCCTTGTATTTATCCAGCGGGTAACACTTTTCCAGTCGCCCCAGTTGAAGTCGGGCAGCACGGTCTTCCAGAACCAAAGGTGAAAAGGACCAACAATGATCGCAAGCCTGTGGATCGTGGTCATGTCCCAGGCAGTAGACGCACGTGACATGTGGATCGGTGCGAGACATCTTCTGCCTGCAGGGGCACTGGAAAAACCCAGGAACCAATTTGTTTTCCATCACAGTAGTGAGAGAAGAAGGCGAACATGAAACTCGAGAGAGTTTTAAAATAAGTTTTGGAAGTGAATCCGAAGATTCTAGAGCCAGGGCCTACTACACGCGGAAGCACTAAGGAGGG
Organism: Neoceratodus forsteri; assembly: GCA_016271365.2. Taxonomy (NCBI): domain Eukaryota; kingdom Metazoa; phylum Chordata; order Ceratodontiformes; family Ceratodontidae; genus Neoceratodus; species Neoceratodus forsteri. Next base: position 1,101,603,231 of record CM057450.1, on the reverse strand, counting down.
AACCTGAACCTTCCAGCAGAAAAGAAGATCTAACATCATGGGGTGGAGCCGAGGGTTATATCACCTGAGTGGGTGGGAAGAACCAGCTTGAAGGCTTTCTGGCACATCTTAAAGTGGCAAGGTACCTGCCAAGAAGTGTGGATAAAACAACATATCCACAATCCTAGAACACAGAGTTAGTCACCAAACCTCCGTCTGAAGGGTGCTCCGTGAACCTCAAGAGAGAGCCAATGGGTACCGCATATCTGCTAGCCATCCAGGCCAAGGCCAAAACTCCAGAGCCGGGCTGACAATGGCCTCAACCACTGGGAAGGCCTCCGTTGGAGAGTCCCCTTTATCCAGAATTTCTGTAAGGGGATAGTGAGCCAGCTTCTGAAAGGGCTCCAGGTCCATCCCCGTGAACTCAGAGATGAGGCGGAGGATGCCCATGAAGGACGTGGAACCTTCCTCCGTCGACAGATCCCCCACTGACTCCCCATCAAGTGGACGGGAGTGCAGTGAGGAATCTTTGGATTCTGAGGAACCCACAAAGAGTGACCTACCACCCAAATTGCTCCGAACCTCACGCTGGCGGTCAGGTGTTGGAGTGACCAACAGCCGATGGGGAAGCCCCTGTTCTGACCAAGACTCCTTGGTCAGAGCCCTGGTCGTCGGATGTTTGGGTGGTGGTCCCAACATGATTGGTGGAGAGGCCAGCTTCGGCCGAGCCAAAACAGTCTGAACTGACTCAGTGAGCAGAGGGTCAGTGTTGACCAGCCCAGGTAGGGGGGTCGGCATTGGCCTATCGGGTGATAGCCACGTGATGGCCGGCATGGAAGTCAGGGGTGGCTTCGGCCTAGACAACACTAACTGTTGCTAAATGAGGTCTTTGTAGCGTCAACACAGTTTGCGCTGAAGCCTCTCCTCACCCGAGGAGGAAGAAGACGTGTAATGGTGGCACTGCTTCCCATGGTGCTAAGAGTGAGACTACCGACGTCAGCAGGACCTGCTCGATCCAGATGTTGAAGATGACCTAAACTTCGACCTCAGCCAACGGGGGATCTCAGAGGGAGCCGGCGAGTGCTGCAGCTCCTCTAGGGCTGGGTTGGGGACTGGATGGTCTGGATCAGCAGGCTGAACTGGCTCCTTGATGGCCACTGACAGGATCAGAGTCCTGAACAAGGAGTTGTCGGCCTCTTCAGATGACAACCGGTTGACTGGGTCGAGAAAAACCTCGGCCGTGTTGTCGGCCGGCATCTCAACCAACAGGCCTAATGGGGACTCTGTGAAGCCAGCGGCCTTGGCCGCGGTTTTGACTGTAGTCAAAACCTGGGAATCCTGAGACTGAGAACGTTCCCAGTCCCAATAACGTAGACAGTGAGTCTTCTCCTCTCTCTTTGACTCCTTTTTCTGTGAGCAGGATCTGTGCGAACCCGAAGGATCCTCTCCCTTGGTCATGAGAGACTGGCACAGCTCCTTTAAGAAGCCTGAATAAGTGGAGCCAACTTGAGTGGAACGAAGTCTGACACCGGAATGGACTGCACGGCGGCCTGAGCCGCCTGCTCCTCGAAGACCTTGAGTCGCTCCAGCTGCTCGGCAGACCCAGCATCCACAGAGACCATGCAATGGGCTTCCCTTGATTTGACCGGCGAATAACGTTTCTCTGGGCGGCCCAACATTAGGCAGGCGATTCGATCCTCGAGGACCGATGTGTGAAACGACCGGCAGAAGTCACAGGCCTGGGTATCATGTTCGTGACCCAGGCAGTAAATGCAAGTGGTGTGGGGGTCGGTATGTGACATCTTCTGCCCACGTGGGCACTGGCAAAATCTGGGCGAGGACTTTTCCTCTATCGTGGTTGCGAGCGAAGATCGTTAAACGAACGGTACTCCAACGAGTTTAAGTTCTGGAATAAAATCTAAAGATTTAAGCGCCAGGGCCTATTCAATGTGGAAGCGGTAAGGAGGGAACATGCTTCTTCCAAGTGGAAAGGAAGATCTGGCATCATGGGGCAGAGACGAGGGATATACCACCTGGGTGGGTGGGAGGAGCCAGCTTTAAGACCTTCTGGCAAGATTTAAACGGGAAAGGACATTGAAAGAAGGTGTGGATAGAACATCATATCCATGTTACTAGAAGTTTCCATTTGCCCGAGTGCATCTACTGGCAGCTCAACCAATCTGCCGTCATGTTCAGTTTGCCTGCTAGATGTACCGCTGAGATGCTGGTGAGGTGAAATTAGGCCCATGGTATGAGTTTCGATGCCTCCTTTTGCATCTCTCTGCTCTTGGTTCCCCCCTGTTTGTTGGCGCATGATACTGTTACTTGATTGGGATGTGTTTGCCCTTGAGCTGATGACTGAAGCGCAGGAGTGCTAGAAATACTGCACTTATCTCTAGGACATTTACTGGCAGTTTGCATCAGTTAGTGACCATTTTCCCTGTGCCGACTGGTGCCCTGTGACTGCTCCCCCACCATGACAGACTGGCATCCGTGTCTGTTATTACCCCTGGTTGTATGTCTAGAGGCATCCCTTTGGAGAGGTTGTGCTTGTTTGTCCAGCATAACAGGGAATGAGTCACCTTAGGAGGAAGTGTGACTGACTTGGAGAAGTCGAGATTGTATGTTGGGCCTTGTTTGATCACAAACGATAGAAGGCATCTCATGTCCCATCTAGTCCATGGAATTATGTCTATACAAGACAACATTAAACCCAGAATTTGGTAAACTAGTTCTAGTGATGGGCGTTTGAGTCTCTGTAATTGCTAAACTTGAGCTATCAGATTATTGATACACTTTTTTGTTGGATATACTAGTCCTGTTACTGTATTGATTATGGTGCCCAGGTGTTCTGTGGATTGGCTGGGGGGTGACAGCTTTTTGGTGCAGTTAATCACCCAACCATGACTCTCTAAGCACTGTGCCACTGTCTTTCTCTCGGAAGGATTGTTGAGCAGATCGGGTTCTGATAAGCCAGCCATCCAAGTATGGAATGACCTGCTCTCTGTTTGGCCGATAAGACCACTGACACCTTTGTGAAGACCTGTGGGGCCGATACCAGTACAAGCACGAGTACCTGGTACTGACAGTGTTTTCTCACGATGAGGAACCGGAGATATCTGTAGTGAGAGGGTCTTATGAGAATATGAAGGTAGGCATTCTTCTGATCTATGGAAGTCAGGAAGTCCCCAGGGCATATAACCCTCAGTGTGGATATGATTATTTCCATCTTGAAAGGTTTGTACTGTACTAATGGATTCAATAACTTTGTCTAGTACTGGTCGTAGGACTCCTGTTTTCTTGGGTACTGTAAAGAAAATAGAGTGTAGTCTTCTTCCTCTCTCTGCTGGTGGCATCTCCGCTATTGCTCGGTTCTGGATTAGATCCGCTTGTACTTGGTGAATTTGTGATGTTTTTACCTTGTGTTTTGACACTGATGATATGATTAGTCTGTGTTGTCTGGGGATCTCTGATAGTTCTATGGTGTATCCCTTTTTAGGGCTGCAGTGGGTGTAGCCATTCAGACATCTTGCATCAAAGAAGGTAGGACTCACTGGATACTGACCAAAGAACAATTAGGAGTTCCTTCACGTCTCCTCCATGGTCTGTGAAGCATTCCACTCTATCCATTTGCAGTCACACAGCACTATTTTTCCTTCAAGGAGGTCATGGAGCAATACGGCACAGTCTGCTGTGTCCAAGATGGCTGCCAAACTCTATTGTGCATGTGCGACTACTTGCGCATACGCAATAGAGTTTGGTGGCCATCTTGGACATGGCAGACTGTGCCGTTTTCCGCTTTCCGCGGTGACCTCCCTGAAGAAAAATCCATGGAGAAGACCTTGCTTCTCCTTTATATATTATACTGGTGCGGCAGCACCAGCATATTAGGGTTGAGTGCAAACTTCTATGTTAAACCCGAAATACTGAACCATAACAACTCTGGAACTGTTGAACGGATTTGCACAAAATTTGGCACACATAATCTCTAGGGAGTAGGTCTCTTGACATGCCAAATTTCGTGTGAATCAGTTTTGTGGTTTCTAAGATACAGAGTGTCAAAAAATCCTAAATTTACTGTATTTTTAAGTTTCTTTGTCCACCTGTATCTCAGAAACGGTTTTAGGTTTTGATCTGAACTTTTCAGGGTAGAAGGCTTTTGGGTTACATATGTGCCTTTTGATGGTTTGGTGAAAAAATATTAATATGTTCAAAAGTTATTAAAGTTTTCATTTACCATTATTTCCTATGGGAAAATGTATACGTCAGGCACAAAAGTTATAATTTGTGCAAGATACTGTTGTATTTTGCGCAAATTATATGTCGTACTTTGTGCAAGTGACATTTTTATTTGCATGTCGTGTCATACAGACCTTGCTGTACATTTCACACAGCATATCTAAAAAGAAGCAGACTATTCCCACCCTATTGGACTGGTGCAGAGGACAGGGCACACAGCTAGCATTGTAAGGGTTCTGGGTTCAAAACCAGGCAGAATCTTCACTGTATTTCGTTCTTTTTTTTTTTTTTTTTTTTTTAAGTTTTATTATATTATCCCTGGTGGTCTAGCGGGCCCCCTTTGTAATATTAATTGCCGACATCGGGATGCCCAATCCCCGTGTTGGCAGTGTGACAGGGTGCATGCAATAGGACCCTGTCCCAGTTGTTATGGAAAGAGTTTGAATGCAGGGATCTGTTGTATTCTCTCCTTTTCTGTCTCCTGTCTGTCTGGTTGTGCAAACAAATTTTCCTGTGAGACCTCGGACTTGATCTCCCCGACAGTCACGAAATTCTTTGCCTCTCACTGTCTCTCAACCCTTCCTTGCTGTCTGTTTTTCCTCCCTTACATACCTGATGGTATACAAATATATGCAACTCATTATGTGGAAATGTAATTGATATTGGGATCCCTTTGTTTAGAAAATACATAGTGTTAATTTTTGAAATGTATATAATTGTGGTTTGAGATGACTGCAAAAAGCTATTGGAAAACTCAGCAGGTTACCTGAGTACAGATGTTTAAGCCTTTTGCAGAAGAGCTGTGGAAAAGGGGCCTCATTTCTGGGATGCTGTGTTCTAGCTGCACATGCCTGATACAAGAACAGGATGCTTGTTAAGAATGGGGGTTGGAAGGACTTATAAGAGAGCTGAGCTGCAAGTGCTTGAAGAAAAAAAAAAAGGGACACTGAGATTAAAGAAAAACTCAGACGGACTTTTTCTGTTTATTTGGCCTTTGTAAATAGTTATACTAAACACGTTTATTTTTTATGTTACTGTTAGTGTAAATAAATATTTTTGATGAATTCTACAACTGCTCCTGGTTTTTCCTATGCTTCCTGACTTGTGCCTCGATGACAGGCAGTTACCCAGTCTCCCCCCCAAAAAAAACTGTGTGGGACACTGGGTAGCCCACTCCCAGTGTCCCCAAATGATTTTTTTTTTTTTTTAATTATTATGCTGACATCGGGGTGCCCAATCCTCGTGTTGGCAGTTATAATGTGCCCCCCAATCCTTCACCACTGTGGTACACTGGGGAGCCCACTCCCAGTGTAACAAAACATGTCCTTTCTCTCTGCCAACATCGGGGTGCCCAATCCCCATGTTGGCACAACCCCTCCCCCACTGTGTGGGACACTGGGTAGCCCACTCCCAGTGTCCCCAGTTGCAGGTATATTCTCCACTATTCTGGGACAATGGGGAGCCCTCCCATTGTCTCTACTTATATTTGTACACCTGTTAAAAAAGAAAACCTTCTCCCGGCGTCTTTTTTCCCTAGAAAGAAGAAAACGGTCCCTCGTTGTCTCCCCTCATGCCCCTCCCTCATCCACACCCTCCTTCTGCGCTCCCACCTCTTCTTACCCCCCCTTACCCCATACTTGCCTACGAAGGTTGGCCAGTGCAACCTTCTGTGGACTGGGACATGTCTGCACTCTTCAAAGCCCAACTGCAAACTGAAGAATCAAGGTAAATACCTTAATGGCTGTTTATGGCATTTTGAACTTATGTTGATATCTCTGCCATTTTTATGGATTTTTTTTTACCAAATTTTCAACATAGGGTTTTTTGGACCCCACACCTCATGAATAATGGCACTGTCATTTCGTTACTCGGAACCGGAAGGTGATTCATAATCACTGCATGGAATCACCTTCGGGACCGACTCAAAATGAACTGCTATATTCATGAGGTGGGGTCAAAAGCCTATGTTGCAAATTTGTAAAAATTCCAAAATGGTCAGGAGCATAAGCGCATGCTGCTCAGTTTCTATGCAGGCATATAACTTTAGTAACTTACAATATTTTGACTCCAGATTTGCAACATACCCATTTCGTCAGACCACCTCATGAACAATATAGCTGTCATTTCTAACATCTTGCCCAGAATGTGTTTTTGCACCTGTGGCGAAGAATGGCGCAGTCACTGTGCAAAATCACCTTTTGGGACTGATTAATGAAATGACAGTACCAGTATTTATGAGGTGGTGTCCCATAAAGCCCATGTGGAAAATATGGTGACAAAATTCCTAAAAATGGCTGTGTTACGAACATGCATTGTGCAGTTTCTACGCAGGCGCATAACTTTGGTAATTAATATTTTGACTCCAGATTTTTAACATACCCATTTATTTACACCACCTCATGAATAGTACAGCTGTCATTTGTCACATCTTTCCCAAAATGTTTTTTCGCACCTGTGGCGAACAATGGCGCAGTAGCTGTGCGAAATCAACTTTCGGCACGAAATAATGAAATAACAGTACCACTGTTCATGAGGGGAGGTCCAAAAAGCCCACGTTCAAAATTTGGTGAAAACAAAATCCTAAAAATGGCCGGGTTATGAGCGTTCATTGAAATTTTTCTATTTTCTATGCACGTGAATAACTTGGCAATTTTTAATATTTTCAATAAAGTCATTTCTTCATACCACCTCATGAATACTGCCCTTAATAGGGATACAAATAAAGTATCTGAAAAAGTAAGGAAATTCACTGCCAAAAACTTTGTTAAGGCACCATTAGAGTTCAAGCCTAAAAAGTAGGGAAATGCGATCTTAGGGTCTTAGGCGTGCATTGAGGTCGTCAGTCCTAACTCTCACCCCATTCTCCTATACTTCTGCTGCTTTACACATGTGATGGGGTGAGAGTGGGGCTGGCAACCTCAATGCAACACAATCCGGTTGGGGGTGGGCAGGGGTCCAAGGGGTTTCAACTAACACCGAATTTCCTCACTTTTATCACTGTGGAACAACCTAACTAATGCATTAAACGGAGTTTTGCCTCTAATTTTATATATATATATATATATATATATATATATGTATGTCAACGAGATAAGGACTGCTAGGCCCATCCAGTCGGCCCATAAGCCCTATACTTGTTTGCAGCCTCTGACCCTATCTGGTCAGTGGTTTTTCACCACTCCTTCCCACCTCTAAGGTTCCCTTATGCCTGGTCCCAGGCATGTTTAAATCCCTCCACTGTGCTCACTACCACCACCTGCTGTGGCAGACTATTCCATGTGTCCACCACCCTCACCATGAAGAAAAACTTTCTCACATTTCCCCTTAACTTGCCACCTTCCAATGTCATATCATGCCCCCTCGTTCTTGTGGTCATTCTATACTGGAAGATGTCTCCCCCCCTGCACTTTGTTTATGCCCTTAAGGTACTTGAACGTTTCTCTCATGTCCCCTCCGATCCCTCCTCTCCTCCAGCGAGTACATGTTGAGGCCCTTTAATCTTTCCTCATATGTCTTGTGCTGCAAGCCCTCTACCATCTTAGTCACCCTTCTCTGGACTGCCTCCACCCTATCAATGTCCTTATGAAGGTGTGGCCTCCAGAACTGTACACAGTACTCTAGGCGAGACCTCACTAGTGTTTTATGCAATGACATCACTGCCTCCTGCTACTGATACCTCTGCACACCAGCATGCCACTGGCCTTCCCTGCAGCCTTTGTACTACGCTTAGACACCTTTAGGTCATCCGGAATAATAACTCCCAGGTTTCTTTCTTCCTTGGTGTTTGTCAGCAACCTCCCCCTCCCCCATCCTCAGCTCTCCCCAGGGTTTCTTTGTCCCTGGTGCATTATTTTGCACTTCTTTGAATTAAACCTCAGTTGCCACACCTCAGACCATTTTTCTAGCTTCTCCAGGTCCCTCCTCATTTTCTCCACTCTGTCTGGAGTATCCACCCTGTTGCAGATCTTGGTTACATCTGCAAACAGGCAGACCTTTCCCTCCAGCCCTTCTACAATGTCACTACAGGACTGGCCTAAGGACTCATCTCAAGAGGTACCCTGCTGGTCACCCACCTCTCCCTGGATTGGATCCCATTTACCACCACCCTGTGCCTCCTGTCCATTAGCCAGTTCCTAACCCAGTTTACCACCTTGTGCCCCATGCCCAGACTACCCATCTTGTTAACCAGCCTTTTGTGTGGGACGGTGTCAAAGGCCTTGCTGAAATCGAAGTAGGCAACATCCACCCCCCCCACCCATTTACTTCCTTCATCACCTAGTCGAAAAGGAAAGCTGTCAGATTTGCCTGACACGACCTTCCTGCTGTGAATCCATGTTGCATTGGATCCTGGGCCCCACTGGATTCCAGGTGTGCCACTATTCTTTCTTTAAGCAGTGCACCCATGATTTTACCCACTACTGAGGTGAGGCTCACCAGCCTATAGTTTCCAGCCTCCTCCCTACTACCGCTTTTGTGTAGAGAGACTACATGTGCCCTCTTCCAGTCCTTTGGAACCACTGCTGTGTCGAGAGACTTGGTGAACATGGCTGCCAGAGGTGCTGCTAGCTCCCTTCACAGCTCCCTTAATATCCTTAGGTGTACGCCATCCGGCCCCACTGCTTTGTCCACCTTCAGTATTGTGAGCTCCTCCAGGACTCTCTCCACTGTGAATGGACCCTTTGCATCGGTTACCCAGCTGTGGTCCATGACCCTCCCCCTCTTTATTTATTTTCTTTTTTTTCATTGAAAATATTGGAATTACAAACCTTTGAGTCAGAGACTCCTTTGCAAAGGCTCCATGTCAAAATACAAGTTAACTGTACAATATAAATTAAAAGAACAAGTGGATACATGAGATACAGAGCTGGGTACAAGACATACAGAGGGTAGACAACTATACCCCTGAGTCACGACAAGCAGATAAGCAACAACCTGTATATTACATTAGGATAGTACAATAAGTAACATAGAGCAGCAATATATTTCAGAACACTCAGGAGCAGGTACAAGCTTATCATTTTAGAGATGAGGAGGACCACTCAGGAGGCAGACAGAGACACAGCATTTTAGAGATGGGGGAGAAGGTATGTTGGAGGAAGGGAGGGAGGGGGGTGTCGTTGGAAAAGACTTTGTCCATGAAAGCTAGTAGGGGAAAAAGTAGGGGGTGTAAGGAGAGCAGGGGGAGGAGAGAAAGGTTATAAGCAATCGCAGACACAGGAGGAGAGGAGTAGCTCTCTAAGTTTGGATTTGAAGGGGCCTAGTTTCAGTTCTGAGGAGATATCTACAGGTAGGTCACTCATCCAGAGGGGGGCCCTATAGTAGAATGCACGTTGCCCCAAGGACGTCCTGCAGAGAGGGACTAGGAGCAGGTCTTTCGTAGAGCTTCTGGTGGATCTAGCTTGAGGGGCATGCTGGATTAGATCAGTGAATAGTGAACAGAAGTATTTATTCAATACTTATAGAAACATAGAATTTGACAGCAGATAAGGACCGCTTGGCCCACCCAGTCTGCCCATTTCCCTACCTACTGGATAAGCTGCAGATCCTAGTTAACCAGCAGCCTACTTCTTCCTACCCCCAACCCCTAGAATGGCCTTATGACTGTCCCATGCATGCTTGAATTCCACCACTGATTTTGACTCCACAACCTCCTCCGGAAGGCCATTCCATGCATCCACAACCCTCTCTGTGAAAAAATACTTCCTTAAATTACCTCTGAGCCGCCCCCCTCTATCTTCAAATTGTGCCCTCTTGTTCTTGCACACCTATTTTTTTGAAAGATGCTACCCTCTTGGACTTTGTTGATTCCCTTGAGGTACTTGAACGTTTCTATCATGTCCCCCCTCTCCCTCCTTTCCTCGAGGCTATACATATTAAGCTCCTTTGTCTCTTCATATGTCTTCCGGTGCAGACCCTGCACCATTTTAGTTGCCCTCCTCGACAGCTTCCATCCTGTCTATGTCTTTGGAGATTGGGTCTCCAGAACTGCACACAGTACTCCAGATGGGGTCTCACCAGCTGTCTGTAGAGAGGGATAATAACTTCTGTTTTCTACTGGTGATGCCTCTCCCTATGCATCCCAGTATCCCCAGCCTTCCTTGCTGCCTCTCACATTGCTTGCCCACCTTTAGGTCATCTGATATGACTACCCCCAGGTCCCTTTCCATTTTGTTGTTGTTAGTATCTCATCCCCATTGTGTACTCTTCCCTGGGTTTTTTTCCCAGGTGCATTACCTTGCACTTCTTAGCACTGAATCTAAGCTACCATACATTTGACCATTCCTCTAACCTTGCCAAGTCCCTTCTTATCCTTTCCACCCACCTGTGCATCAACTCTGTTGCAGATCTTTGTGTCATCTGCAAAGACATACTTTCCTTCCAGTCCCTATGTAATGTCACTTAAAGACATTGAAGGGACGGTCCCAATACTAAACCCAGATACCCCACTAATAACCCTCCTTTCTTCTGGTGGACTCCATTTACTATTACTCTCTGTGTCCTATTCTCCAGCCAATTCTACCAGGCTGTCATCTTGGGACCCACTCCCAGGCTGGCTAACTTGTATATTAATCTTTTATGTGGGACTGTGTCAAATGCCTTGCTAAAGTCTAGGTAGGCCATGTCCACAGCCCCTCCCTGATCTACTACTTTGGTCACCCAGTCAAAGAAATCTATCAGATTCGTCTGGCATGACCTTCCGCTGTGAATCCATGCTGCCTGGGGTCCTGTGCCTCTGGCCTCTAGATACTCGACAATTCTTTCCTTCAAGTGATTCCATCATTTCCCTATCACTGAGGTTAAACTAACAGGTCTGTAGTTTCCTGCTTCTGCCTTGCTCCCACTTTTGTGAAGGGAATCACATCTGCCCTCCTCCAGTCCTGGGTACCACCTCATCCTCCCATGATTTGTTAAAAGGGTAGTCAGTGGTGTCACTAGTTCTACCTTAGTTATTTTAGAATTCTGGGATGAATCCCATCAGGCCCCATTGCTTTGTCCACCTTCAGTTTTAAGAGTTCTTTCAGAACCCTTTCTTCTGTAAATGGGCTGGTATCAACTTCTGTAACCAGAGTGTTTCTATTGTTTGTTTATGTACCTCCCCCTCTTCATTTGTAAATACTGAGCAAAAATATTTGTTTAGTATCTCTGCCTTTTCACAGTCTCCCTCTGCCCACCCTCCTCCCCTTTATTAAGCCTCACTATCCCTCCTTGGTCTTCCTTCGCTCCTGATGTACCTATAAAAGGTTTTATCCCCTTCTTAACTGAGTTGGCTATCTTTTCCTCGGTTTGGGCCTTTGCTGTTCTGACTACCTTCCCAGCCTCCTTTTGCTTTAACTGATATAGTTCTCCGTCCTCCTCCTTCTGCGATTCCTTGTACTTCCTGAATGCTTTCTTTTTCTCTTGAACCTTCACTGCCACTTCCTTTGAGAACCATAGTGGTTTCTTACATCGTTTTGTTTGTTTATTTGCTTCACAAAAGGCTCGTTACCTCTGTGATGGCAGTTTTATTATTCCCATTGTTCTTCCACCCCTCCTTCCTGCCCATTTGCTAGTGCATTCCTTAGGCACTCACCCATTTTGGCAAAGTCAGCCTCCTAAAGTCCAGTACTTTTTGCCTTTGTATGGCTTGACTCTATTGCTGTGTTTATTGTGAACCATACTGTTCGATGGTCACTAGTTCCCAGATGGCTACCCATTTCTACATCTGTGATCCTCTCCATCTCCATTTGAGAGAATCAGGTCTAAGATTGCTCCTCTCGGTGGGCTCCAATACTAGTTGTCTAAGGCATGCCCCCTGTAGGGCATCTAGAATAACTCCACTCTTCGAAGTGGCTGCTGCAACTGCACTCCAGCTAACATCTGGCATATTCAGATCACCCATCAGCAATATCTCCCCTTTTTCTGCCATTCTAAGTATACTTTCTATCATTTCCTTGTCCATTTCCTCCTCCTGAGAAGGGGGTCTGTATACAACCCCTGTGCGGATTGTGGTGCCATTGCCTGTCTCCAAATTTACCAACAGTGCTTCTTCTCCTCCCTGTTTACCCTTTTGTTCTGTTACTTTTATTCCTTCCCTTATGTAAAGAGCTACTCTTCCTCCTCTTTTACCCTCCCTGTCCCTCCTGTAGATAGTGTATCCTGGTATGTTTACGTCCCAGTCATGGTTTTAATATGTACCATGTTTCTGTGACTGCCACGATATCCAGATGTTCCTCCTCCATCAAGGCCACTAATTCAGGAAGCTTGTTACCCAGACTACGAGCATTGGTACTCATTGCTCTCCATTTTTGATGGCTTTACCTTCTGTTGCAGCATCCCCACTGACCTTTCTACCTCGGTCTTTTCTCATTTAGTACCCTGTTTTGTAGGGAGGCTGGGATTTTCCTGTTGCTTATCAGTGCCTCCCTTGACTAGTTTAAAAGCTTGCCAATGGCGCATTTAAACCGATTGCTCAAAAGACTTGTTCCCTTCCTGGACAGATGCAGACCATCCTGCAAGTATAGGCTGGTGTCCTCCAGGTGGAACCCCAGTCCCCAGTGAAGCCAAACCCTGTGCTCCACATCATTTTTTCAACCATTCATTAAACTGCATGGTGCTAATTACCCTCGCCTCCCCCATGCCATTGACAGGCAGCACCTCTGAGAAGGATACTGTGTGTGCTACTTGTCTTAGGCCCCTCCCCAACTCTGCAATGTCCTCCTGCACTGCTCTAATCTCATGATGAGCCAAGTCATTTGTCCCTAGGTGGACAATTACGTCCAGCTCAGACAACTTCCATCTTTTCTAGGTCTTCCTCCTTAAACTCTCCTTCATCCCCTTTGAGCCTTACAATCCCCCTTGCTTTTCTCTTTTTGCTGATGTACGTATAGAATGTCTTGTCCCCTTTCTTCACTGTCTGTACTAATCCTTCCTCAATCCATGCCTTTGCACACCTAACAGCCTTCCACACTTCCCTTTGATACTCTAGGTACACCTCCTTGCCTTCCTCCCTTTGGGTCTCTCTATATTTCCTGAAACCCACCCTTTTAGCCCTTACTTTGTCTGGCACCTCTTTCGAGAACCACAGTGGCTTCCTCCTTCTCTCGCCTTTGGATACCAACCTGATGCATTGGTTCGGCACTTCCACTATGGCTCCTTTTAGGTGCCCCCACTGCTCTTCAACCTCCTGTCTTACCTCCTGCTTCTCCAGGGCTACTCTGATACATCTCCCCATTTCAGCGAAGTTCGTCCTTTTGAAATCTAAAATCTTCGCCTTCGTGCGACTTGAATGAGTCCTTGCCCCCATGCTAAACCACACTGTGTGGTGGCTGCTGGACCCCAGTTGTCCTTCTACCCGGACTTCTGCAATTCTGTCCCAATCAGTTAGTACTAGGTTCAGAATTGCCCTGTCTCTGGTGGGATCTAGCACTAGCTGCCTGAGACCTACTCCCTATAGGGAATCTAGGATGCCTCTGCTTCTGGCTGAAGCAGCTGCTTGGGTGGTCCTATCCATGTCTGGCATATTGAAATCACCCAGCAGCAGAACTTCACCTTTAGTTGTCATCTCGTGTATTTCATCCACTAGCATATTCTTTTTTTTCTCCCACCACCCGACCCTCCCTCTCAGCACCCCCACCCCACCAGAAACATAACAGTGACATTGGGGTGCCCAATCCCCTAGTGTTGCAATAAGAATCTTCAGTCATCTTTTTTTTTCAGCTCATCCCCCATGCTGGTTATTTCTCTTTCTTTTTTTTTGATATATATTTTCCCTCCCACTCAGCACCCATCCCCGAAACATAACAGTGACACTGGGGTGTCCAATCCCCCAGTGTCCTGATGAGGACTCCTTGGTCCATTTCTTTTTTTCTAACCCTGTAAAAAGCAAACCGTCCATCGATGTTTTTTGTGACCGTAACTGCCGCTCCACCCAACACCCCTCAACCCCCCAAGCCCTTATATCGCGGGGGTCCAATGCCATAATCCTCTCTCGAATGCAGACATGTCTTCACTCTTCAAAGCTGGACTGTGAACTGAAGAAACAGGTATGTGGTTTAATGCATTTCAATGGTGTTTTGAACTTGGTGGCATAACTTTTGGCTATGTTGCATTTTACAAATGCAGGCTCGTTAAGTTTGGTAATATTCAATATTTTTACCCCAAATTTTCAACATAGCCATTTCTTTACAGCACCCCATGAATGTGACAGCTGTCATTTTTCAACTCCTGCCCAAAATGTGTTTTTGAGTTCCGACTGTGAAAGGCCAGGAGTTGAAAATTTTCTCTGCCCTTCTTCATGACGCAGGATCATAACTAGGCAATGCTGAAAACTTGGTGTAAAAATATTAAAAAAACAACAAATTTATGAGCCTACATTTTGCGAATGCAGGCTCGTAACTTTTGTAATTTTCAATATTTTTAACCCAAATTTACAACACAGCCATTTCTTTATAGCACCTCATGAAAGTGACAGCTGTCATTTTTCAAATCCTGCCCAAAATGTAGTTTTGCATTCCGAAAGGTGATTTCACAGTCCCTGTGTGAAATCACCGTTCAGACAGGAGTTGAAAATGTTCTCTGCACTTCTTCATGAAGTGGGATCATAAGAAGGCAATATTGACAATTTGTGGCAAAAATATTACAATATATCAAAAGTTATGAACCTGCGTTCAAATTTACACACACAGGCTTCTAACTTTGGTAAGACCTCGGCTGCAGCCCTATCGGCCATGGCCAGAGTTTATTATCTGTAGAACCCACTTGTCTTCCATTGATTTTTTCCTATGCCTTGGTGAACTGCATTAAATGTGCATCTACTTGTACATTTCAGCAATCTTTGCAGTAAGGATGGTCATTGCTTTGAGCGTATTTTGCAGGTGGAGGAGTTGGAGCTGCTACTGGCTCCTCCTCTACCTCTGAACTTGTTGTAGTTGTTGGAAGGGGAGGGGTAGGAGGGATGGAAATTGTTTCCCCTGTATCTATAGTGACCTCCCTCTTGTCAGAACAGGAGGTCGGACGGTGTTTCTGTCTTGCGGGAAGGTATGTGGATCTGTTGGACTGTTCCTTTCCCAGAGCCTTGCCTTCCTCTTTGTCTTTGAGGTACTTTTTGAGACCTCCCCCAAATAGTAATGACCCTTTGAAGGATAGTTTGTGCAGCATGGCTTTGGATTCATTGTCTGCATCCCAAAGTTTCATCCACAGAGATCTCCTAGCTTTATTAATTAGTACTGCCGCTCTGGCGTTAATTTTAAGTGAGTCCACTGCCATGTCTGCAAGATATTTTGTGGACAGTATATCATTTTTCTAGTAGTTGTACCTCTGTCGATTTTGGGGTTATCATTTTCATTATGTCTTGTAGCCAGGTTAGCTGTACTCTTGTGGCATAGACTGCTGTAGTTGCTGCCCTGGCCCCAAGACCTGCCAGCTCAAAGTTTTTCTTTAGTATGTCCTCCAGTTTCCAGTCTACTAGATCTTTTAGTCTGAAAGCCGCCTCTGTTGGAAGCAATCTTTCTGTTCAGGGAAGTGACCTGTGGATCCACTGTAGAAGGTGTGCACCACAATGCCAGCTTATCCACCTGTAGCGGGTATATCTTGCCCCATGACTGTCGCTTGGATATGCGAGCCGGGTCTGCGGACTCCCATTCTTTGGCCACTTCTTCGTCAATGGACTCGCAGACTGGAAAGATGTCAGCCTATGTTGCTGAGGATTGTAGGGATGGAATCAAGTTAGACAGTGATGGATGAGCCTGAGTGTCAAACCCTACTGTGGCCATGATGTTGCGGACCAGTGCTGGTATTTGGTCAGGGAAACACCACTTTGCTGTGAGTGATTGAGGGTCTACTTCCATCTCTCCCTAATCCTCGGAGTCATTTCGAGAATCCGGCTGGGGAGTCTGCGGTTGGGGCCCTTATGGGGAGGGGTTCACCAGAGTAGGTGTAGTAGGGTTGGGTATCAGGTCAGCTGGGCTAGGTAGGCATGGGCCTGTCAGCTCAGCTAGTTTCTCTAACACAGCTGCCATTGAGGTGGCTACATAAATACCTCCTTGCTAATCTGCGCGGAGGGACAAGCTCTGGATTCTCAGAGGTGCTGCCAGTCTATGGCAGGGGTGAGGCTAGGGTACTGCACACCACGCAGTTTAAAGAATGGTTGCAAAACTGGTGCAGAGCACAGGGCTTTGGCTTCATTGGGGACTGGGGGTCCACCTGGAGAGATGAAGGTCTATGCTGGCATGATGGTCTGCATCTGTCCAGGAAGGGAAACACGCTCCTAGGCAACAGGTTTAAAGGCTTCCTTGGCAAGCTTTTAAACTAGCCAAGGAGGGAGGTGCTGATAGGAAACAGGAAAGTTCAAGCCTCCCCCCACAAAACATGGCAGGTAGTAGGGTAAACACTGAGGTACAGAGCTTGACAGAGGGCAGGACAGGGGTAAATGGAAAGATGGACAAGGGCAATAAGAGCAGGGATGGGGTAAAAAAAGGATAAAGCCAACATTAAATGGAGGGCAATGAGTACCAATGCCCGTAGTCTGGGAAACAAGCTTCCAGAGCTAGTAGCCCTGATGGAAGAGGAACACTTGGATATTGTGGCAGTCACAGAAACATGGTACATGGAGAACCATGACTGGGATGTCAACATACCAGGGTACACAATCTACAGAAGAGACAGGGAGGGTAAAAGAGGAGGTGGAGTAGCTCTCTACATAAGGGAAGAGATCAAAGTTACAGAACTAAAAAGTAAAGGGGGAGGACAAGAGGAACTCTGGGTCACCTTGGAGACAGGGAATGACATCACAATCCACACAGGGGTTGTATACAGACCCTCGTCTCAAGCGGAGGAAATGGACAAGAAAATGATAGAGGGCATTCTCAAAATGGCTGAAAAAGGGGAGATACTGTTGATGGGGGACCTGAATATGCCAGATGTTAACTGGGCGACATGGACTGCAGCCACATCCAAGAGCAGGGTCATTCTCGATGCCCTACAGGGAGCATGCCTTAGACAGCTAGTGGTGGAACCCACTCGGGAGAGAGCAATATTAGACCTGGTGCTCTCAAATGGAGAGAGGATCACAAGCTTAGAAGTCAGTAGACATCTGGGAACAAGCGACCACTGCACAGTGTGCTTCACAATAAACACAACCATAGAGAAAAGTCATACAAAGACAAGGATACTGGACTTTAGAAGGGCTGACTTTGGCATAATGGGTGAATACCTGAGGAATGCATTAGCAAATGGCCAGAAAGGAGGGGTGGAAGAACAATGGAGAAAAATCAAAACTGCCATCATGGAGGCAACAAGCCTTTGTGTGAAACAAATAAAGAAAACAAAGCGGAATAAAAAAACACTATGGCTCTCAAAAGAGGTGTCAGGGAAGGTTAAGGAGAAAAAGGCTGCATTCAAAAAGTATAAGGAATCACAGACGGAGCACGACAGGGAACTGTATCAATTAAAGCAGAAAGAAGTGGGGAAGGCAGTCAGAAAAGCAAAGGCCCAAACTGAGGAAGAGATAGCCAACTCAGTTAAGGAGGGGGATAAAACCTTTTATAGGTACATTAGGGAGCATAGAAAGGTTAAGGGAGGGATAGTGAAGATTAATAAAGGAGAGGGGAGGTGGGCAGAGGGAGACAGTGAAAAGGCAGAGATACTGAATGAATACTTTTGCTCAGTATTCACGAAAGAGGAAGAGGAGGAGTTACCTAAACCAAATAGTAGAAGCACTCTGGATAGTGGGGTTGACACCAGTCCATTTACAGAAGAAAGAGTACTGAAAGAACTCCTAAAACTCAATGTGGACAAAGCAATGGGGCCTGACGGTTCACCTAGAATCCTAAAAGAGCTAAGGAGGACCTAGTGACACCACTAACCACACTTTTAACGAATCATGGGAAGATGGGGTGGTACCTGAGGACTGGAGGAGGCAGATGTGATTCCCTTCACAAAGTGGGAGCAAGGCAGAAGCAGAGAAACACAGACCTGTTAGTTTAACCTCAGTGGTGGAAAATGATGGAATCACTTCTGAAAGAAAGAATTGTTGAGTACCTAGAGGCCAGCGGGGCACAGGACCCAAAGCAGCATGGATTCACAGCAGGAAGGTCATGTCAGACAAATCTAATCGATTTCTTTGACTGGGTGACCAAAGTAATAGACCAGGGAGGGGCTGTGGATATGGCCTACCTAGTGTAACCCCTAGATGGCGCTATCCCAGGGGCTACTACCCCTGCCTGATTTGCCACTAACAGGTTGAGGGGCCTGGATCCAATGGCGGGTGCCTCCACCCAGAGGTCAGGGTTTGCAATAGTTAAACTAACTTGGTCACAGCCCTCTGGGACACTGCAACCCCCCTTTCTTCCCACTAGTGGCCCACACAATATATCAGAATTACCTTCACAGTATACACTTACCCCCAGGTCTGGTTCCGGCACTGGGACCTCCTGTGAAATGAGATACAGTGCAACAATCACAGTACAGTACTTTAACATAGACAAATACACTCAGGCAGTATAACTTTGCTGAAACAAGCAGCTCTGATTTATTTGGGGATATAACAAGGACAGGGAAATCAGGTTAATTAGCTTATCACTCTAATAATCTACCTATGGCTCTGTGCACAGGCCTATCCCTATCAGTTACTGTCCCTGGGTACCCAAGCCCTAGTGGCTAGTCCAAACCGTGGCAGCTGGTAGGGGCCCTTTCACACAGAAAAGGAGAATTAAACAGTCAGCAGTACAGTAATTCCATTTGGATTTAATGTGGCAATTCAACAGGAGCAACCCTGAATTAGTACTCACGACCTCCAAATAAGATAGGGTCCTTCAATGTCAGCAGGGCTCACTTGAGGTACACAAACCTCTTCACACATCCGTATAAAAGAAAGTACTATACCAGGCAGGCTGCATCTGTATCCCGATCGCACTACTGCACAATACCCGGGAGAACACACAGCAGATTCAGTTCCTGACAGACCGAGTGCAATTTTCAGCAATTCTTCCAGTCTTCTACAGGGTGAGCCTGGTTTCTACTCTTCAGAGATCCTTTGATTCTTTTCACAGGACGGATTCAGTCCTAACAAGCTGTTACACAAGCTGCAGACCGGAACTCTGGGCCTTACACACGTTTTTTGACTAAAACTGCACACTGAAAAAAGCACAGGGCTCCTTCCTTCTTCACTGCCAAAGCTCAACTGAACTCCAACTGACGAAACCGGGCACTTCCTTTGAGTTCCTCCCAGTTCTTGACTGGATTGGCTGTCATCACAATAGACTGCTGCTGTTGGTCCAAAAGGCACTGAAGTCTAAACTACATCTCCCAGAGTCACTGCCCATACAATCCTCTTGTGGCTGGCTCAGATTATGAGTCCAAGTTCTGATTCGTCCAAGGCATCATTTTAGAGCTAGCTTACCCCACACTGATTGGTCCAGTTCAGCAGTTCAAAACTAGAATGGGGAACTAGCAGACACAGTTCTGACTGCAAAAAGCAGGTTAGACAAACTGTAATTTCATTATTACTCTAAATAATTTCTGGCAAACAGTTACATCTTTCAGATAGGTTCCCTTGCACTCCTAGTGACTGCAAAATGAAGTGAATTGGCAGCAGCTCGAGTGGTACTCAGAGAAGCACACAGTCCCCCCATACAACTAATTATGTCTGCAAGCAGACAGCTCTTAAAGAGACAGTACCAGAGGTTCTAAAACACTCACTGATAAATGGCTTAAATGCCAAACACCATTCAGGCTTGGAGCATTCAAGCAAGCTCCTGGAAGTCTTTTGGAACCCCATTTGCAGGGGTTACACCCTTCCTGGCTTGGGAAAGCTTGACGTCGCGTCAAGCAAGTACCCATAAGTTTCAACTGCAACCATATATACATTTGCATTAGGCTCGCATATGTAATCATCAGTCAATATATCATTTTACCAAGAACACATTTCTGAAACATTGCAGTACGTCACTCTTTACACAGTATTACATACACATTGTACCATAACTCAAGTTATTACCTCTTGTACATGAAACCTGAAGAGGGGCCCTTCCTATCAGTTACCTTGGGGCTGGATGGGGCAAGGGCACCATATAGAGGGCAACACAAGTAACTTGAGTTAGCACTGATGCTCAGTTTGGGCAATGAGCTCGGGGACACATACACTCCTTTATGGACAACATTGAGAGGCAAGTCCACAGGCCTCCAAGTGAATCATAACTGAGGTGCACCACAGGCTTTACAGCTCGACCAGTCTTTCTAGGGGGAACTTTTATAGTCTCTGCACTCTGAGCCTCATTTTCAGCATTGTCCTCACTTGTCAGGGGAGTCTCCATGGGGGTAGAGAGGCTAGAACTTGGGGCACTTTCAGCTCCAGGAGTTACAGTTTCTGAGTCCACAACATTTGGCTCGCATGGAGACTTTGGGACACTGGCAGTGGACTGTCAGGGCACTCAAATACTCTTCTTGTTCGGTGTATCACCAGTCTGCCCCAATCTATCATTTTCCTCCCTGAAAGCTCAAACAGTTCAACCATGCACAATGATTCCATTTCATCTGATCTGATGCTTTGCACTTCACTTTCTGGGAGCATTGGCTCCAGGGATGAAGCTGGGGCTTAGACAGTCCAGAAGGCCCAGCTTTGTCTCCAGTATTGACTAGGGGATTGCCCAAACAATTGACTCAGTTCATAAGAAGGATAGTATTCAAAGTCACTCACTTTCTTCCGATATGGACTGACAGTCATGCTCAACTGGGACTTGTGGAGGGAACACTTTAACTTTACTTCTGTAGGTGCAGACTTTCTTGATCTTTTCTTAGCAGCAGCTCTAGTCACTGGTCCAGAGGGGCATCTTCTAGGGCTCAGACTCAATTAAGATTTGTCCAATGGGCAGTAAATGATTTCTATGCATTGTTTTACATCTTTTGAATTATTCTCAGGCCTTACTTTGGTCACTGGCAGATCATCTAGTTTGCCCACTACAATGTGAGGAGATGGTGCCATCTGTCAGCAATCTTGTGCTTGCCATGCAGTCCCAGATTTCTTAGCAATACCGATCTCCTCCTGGAGTTCCTGTGCTTTCACCTTTTATCATACCTTTCTTTGTTGGCCAGATTTCTTTTGGCAGCCATGGTTTGACCAGTTGTACGCATGAGTTAGCTGGGCCTTTAACTTTTGCACATACTGTAAATAGTTGTCAGCTTGAACCCCATCAGGAGAGACCCAAAACACACATCTACGGTAGTGAGCTTCTCTTCCAAACATCAACAGGCGGTGGGGGAGAATCAGTGGCATCACTTTTGGTGCAGTTATAAGCATGTACCAGGGTGCTAATTTGTTGGCTCCATCTAGGCTTGTCCTTTGGGTGCAGGGTGCCTAGCATATCTAGCAAAGTGCGGTTGAAGACGTTCAGGCTGTGGGTCCCCTGGGGTGGTAAGGAGTGGTTCTGGACTTTGCACTCCCACAGAAAGCATCTCTTTGATCAGCGACTCTCAAAGTCTCTCCCTTGATCAGAATGGATTCTTTGTGGAGCCCCATAGTGAACAAAAAGTTTTCTACAAGTACTTTGGCTACAGTGGATGCTTTCTGGTCTTTGGTGGGAAAGCTTGGGCATATCTCGTGAAATGGTCAGTGACCACCAGCACAATTACTGATATTTCTTTGATCTGACTCCAAACTTAGAAAATCAATACAGACCAGCTCCATGGGTGCACTGGTGGTTATGTTAACAAGGGGCAGCCCTCTGGGGCAAAAGCTTTCCTCTGTAAGCTTAGCGACTACAAGTTCGAATGTGTTGCTCCACATCAGCCCCCATCTTAGGCCAATAGAATCTGGATCTCACCAAGTCAAGTGTTCTGTCTATACCAAGGTGCCCCATGTGGTTGTGCAAGGACCTCAATACTGAGTCTCGAAAGGCAGTGGGCAGCACTAGTTGTTGTTTGTCTACTTGTCCCCTCTGTCTACTGTTTCTCTGTATAACAGTTTATTGATCAGTTTCAACTTAGGACCTTCTTTGTATAACAGTGCAGTTCTCAAATCAGTGGGCGTAATTTGGACATCTTTTCCTGCATAGAGGGCTTCTAAAGCTGCTTTGATCATGGGATCGCGGGATTGAGCCGCCGAATACTGTCATTGTCCAGCTGAGGCAGTGCACCAATGTCTATTGCAGAAAAGTGGCAATAAGCAGCAGGTATGCAATTCTCAGAGCTCCCCAAGCAATCCACCATGCAGTCCACTCGTCCGTGGACATTTGTTCCTCCCTGTCAAACTTCGGCAGAGTGCCCGAATGTCAGGTTCTGCCAGTCGGACCCAATCATTCTGGGGAACAGGCCTCCGAGAGAGCATCAGCATCTATGTGGTTCAGACCTGCTCGGTATTCGAGACATAGTCATATGTAGATAATGCAGAAAGCCACCTATGGCCAGTGGCATCCAACTTAGCTGAGGTCTGCACATAGGTCAAAGGATTATTGTCAGTTTTACTAGTATTTTAGCCCCATACAAGTACTCATGGAATTGGTCAACAATAGCCACTTCAAAGCTAGGAACTCTAACTTATGTACAGGATAGTTCTTTTCGGATGGGGTCAGGCTTCTACTGGCAAGGCCACTGGTCTCAGGCCATTCTCGTGTTCTTGGTACAACACAGCCCCAACCCTTGCAAGCTAGCATCAGTGTGCAGGACGTAAGGTTTTCTTGGATCGGCATAGGCCAGCACTGGAGCATGGGTAAGTTGATATATGATCTCATGAAAGCAGTCTCACAATCAGGAGTCCAGCGGCCCCAAATACTTCACTCGGATGAAAATACACTCTTTCAGTCTTGAGGATGCTGACTTTGGTATTTTTGTGGGTTGGGGATACCCTTGAGTAAGGTTAAGTAAAGGCGGATCACTCTTGAATAGTCCTTGATGAAGCGACCATAATAACCACAGAATCCCAGGAATCTTTGCAGTTCTTTTAGATTTTTGGGCTGTGGCCAGGTGGTCAAGGCCTCAACTTTACTTGGGTCGGTCTCTATTCCTCGGTGGATACTATGTGTCCCACATACTTTACTGATGTTTGAAAAAATTGACACTTATCAATGGACAGTTTAAGGCCAAAGTCCTCCAGTCGGTCCAATACCTTAAATAATCTGCTCTCATGTTCCTCCAGTGAGCTGCCAAACACAATAACATCATCTAGGTATACCAGGCACTCTAGTAAGTTCATGTCCCCCACTGCACGCTCCATCAATCGTTGAAAAGTGGCTGGGGCACCTGAAATCCCTTGAGGCATCCTCCTGAATTCATAGAAGCCAAGCGGACAGATAAAGGCTGTCTTTTCACGGTCCTCTGGGGCCATCGGGATCTGATAGTACCCACTGCGGAGATCCAGCACAGAGAACCACTTGCTCCCGCTTAGGCAGTCCAAAGCATCCTGAATGCGGGGCATGTGTACTGATCAGGATAGTCCGCGGTTTAGGTGCGATAATCCACACATCCTTACTGTTCCATTCTTTTCCTCACTACCACAATGGGGGAAGCATAAGGGCTTGGATTCTTGTATTACACCAGCAGCTAACATCTCTTGCAGATGCCGTCTCACATCATCTATGTCAGCAGGTGCCAGGCGTCGAGACCTCTCACGAAATGGTCTTTCGTCATGCAGCCGGATATTGTGCTCAGCTCTGCACGCATCCTACATCCCATTCCTTTAAAGAAAACACCTGGTCTCTCTGGGCAAGCTTCTCACTGATCTTCACTTTCCATTCAGCTGGCAGCGGAGTCGCAAAATCAAACAAGTCAGGCGTTACTCTGTCATTCTTCCTTGAACTCTTGCTGCTGGGTAGCACTGCAGTGTCTGCACAATGCACATTAGCCAGGATGCAACCTCTGTTTACTCGAATGTCTCTTTCAGACACATTATGAACTTGGACCATTACCTTCTGGCATAAGCATGGGCTCTAGCGGGCAAAATACTAGGCTTGACCAGCAGTCCTCTGGCAATTTTCCATCGCCTGGTGCATCCAACATTAATATTTTATTCTTAACATCCTTTCTGATACGGACCTCTCCCTGTAAGGTACACTGGGCATTTGGCGCCAGGATCAGAGACTCAGGATCCTTCTTCCATACAATTCCAATCCGGTTCCTCTGGTTCTGTTTTTTCAGCATCTCTCTTGCCTCATAGGCCTTCTTAATTAAAGCGGAACTCTTAAAGCTCTACTAGTCTTTGACCCCTGTTTTTCTATAACACAACTGTGCCAGCCTTCCGAACATATGAGCATTTGTTCCAATCAACAAAGGGACACCATCATACAGTCCAGTGGGGGACACACTAAGGCTAGGGTCTCTACTTGTTCGGCCACTCCAGCCACGGAGGTGGGGAAAGACAGCCAAATTCGGATATACCCGGAATAGGGGGTAGGCCTTCTCACTTAACCCCATACATGCAGTCCTTCTAATGGTTGTAAAGGTACGTCTGACAAATGCTTCTGATACCAATCTTGGAACATAATTGTCACTTAGAGCCACTGTCTAATATAGCTCTTGTAGACACTCCGTTCACCTTTACAGTGTCTCCATGGAGGGACCCACTATTCTGGACCAGTCTGAGAGGCGGTAGTGGGGGCCTGGGCAACTGACCTTGCCACAAAAGGACGTGAATTAGCATTTTTGGTGCCCTCACTGGGATCATGTCGTGCACCTCTTAACCACTGATTTCTTCTCCAAGCTCTCCTTGTAGCCTATATGCAACTTTGTCAGTGTCTTTGGGACTGGCATTCCTTTCATGTGCCCATCTTTCCCACAATTATAGCAAAACATACTTTCTGGAGTTTGAGCTGCGAGGCGCCACACTGGGAGCCAGGCGGGGTATTACTAACTGGAAACCTTGGTGCCATCTCTGTCGGCGTGATAAGCATTTGGAGACATCTGTCAGTTTCTCCACTTCCATGGTCAAGGAATCGAGTCGGAGCTGTTATCAGCAGGAGATACATGGGTGGGTACTCACCCCCATAGCAGATGCAGTCGGATATAGGTCAGGGTCTGGCATTTGCAGGCGTGGCCTTCATAAGGGACTGTTTTTGAATTCCCGGATCTCTCTCAACAGTTCGCCCCATTGTGACATATCTTTTCCTTGTCAGAGCACTCATTGACTGCCAACCTCTGCCCCTGAACTTCACTTGATGGGTCACCTCAGTCACTGGGTCGTAGCCGCAGCTATTGGTGCAGGTCCCTCCCGAGGTCGTCTTTTCTCAACTCTCGAATTTCTCTCATTAACTCATCACTAGGAGGGTGGGGATTCCAGTCGATCTGCCAGGTGTAACTGGAAGCAACAGAGTTCTGAGAAGGGGCAGACTTAAGGATCCTGTCCAGCCTGGTTCGGTCCAGTTCAATCGCTGGCAAACTACCTTTTCTGAGGCATTCTTGCAACAATTTTTCCAGCCGAGATACATACACAGACAACAACTCCCCTGGTACTGTTGTGCATCTCTTACTCTCCACCATAGGTCCTCATCAGAATCTGGGCTCCCATACACATTCTCCAAGGCCTCAAGATAGCCTGTGCAGTAGCTTCAGGGTTACTGGCCCGTTTAGCACGGATGGTAGCCAGGGCAGGACCTCGGAGGCTCTCATAACCCTCTTCGCTTTTCACCTTCGAGCATTGCCATTCTAGCACGTGGGGCAACATAGTCTATCCAGGTCTCCCAGTCATCCTCCCTTGGGGGTGGGGAGGGTGCCAGAAGATCCTCAACCTTCTGTAAGAGTCGTGACTAATGGCAGGTGCAGAAATAGGAGTCTGCATTGGTTCAGCCACCATTACGGCACTGGAGCAGGAGAGGGTGTTGGGGAGAACACCCCCAGGTGGCAAGAATAGTTTCTTCAAGTCCTCCACAGTTTCCCCTCCCAGCAACCATTCAGCAAATTCTCCTCAAAAGTTTCAGATAGTGGTGAGGCTGATTCCCGGTCTTTACTGTCCTAGTTATCACTCTCCAAGCAGTGAGGGCTCCTCTGGGGTAATGGTCTGAGGCACTTTGGAGCTATCTATGGGATCCTTAAACTCTACTAGGGCCAGGAAAGTGTGGGTGAGCAGATTAGCATGCCGACCCACCACCACAGGGTTTTGTAAACCTTCCACCTTGGAAAGTACTCCCTGCACAGTGTCAGTATTGATACCCAGGGGATGTCCAGGATAAGCATAGCATTTTGAGGTCGATCTCCCCAGTACACCACTCCACCAGCGGTGCACAGCCACTTCTGTCGGGTACCCATTTTTTCTTAACAGTGGTTCAGAAATATGGCCACTAGAGGACACACAATCCCAGCGGTGAGCCTCCAAGATGTAACCCCTAGATGGGCGCTATCCGGGGCTACTACCCCTGCCTGATTTGCCACTAACAGGTTGAGGGGCCTGGATCCAATGGCGGGTGCCTCACCCAGGGTCGGGGTTGCAATAGTTAAACTAGCGGTCACAGCCCTCTGGGACACTGCAACCCCTTTCTTCCCACTAGTGGCCCACACAATATATCAGAATTACCTTCACAGTATACACTTACCCCCAGGTCTGGTTCCGGCACTGGGACCTCCTGTGAAATGAGATACAGTGCAACAATCACAGTACAGTACTTTAACATAGACAAATACCTCCAGGCAGTATAACTTTGCTAAACAAGCAGCTCTGATTTATTTAGGGGGATATAACAAGGACAGGGAAATCAGGTTAATTAGCTTATCACTCTAATAATCTACCTATGGCTCTGTGCAGAGCCTATCCCTATCAGTTACTGTCCCTGGTGCACCCAAGCCCTAGTGGCTAGTCCAAACCCGTGGCAGCTGGTGGGGCCTTTCACAGAGAAGGAGGAATTAAACAGTCAGCAGTACAGTAATTCCATTTGGATTTAATGTGGCAATTCAACAGGAGCAACCCTGAATTAGTACTCACGACCTCCAAATAAGATAGGGTCCTTCAATGTCAGCAGGGCTCACTTGAGGTACACAAACCTCTTCACACATCCATATAAAAAGTACTATACCAGGCAGGCTGCATCTGTATCCGATCGCACTACTGCACAATACCCGGGAGAACACACAGCAGATTCAGTTCCTGACAGACCGAGTGCAATTTTCAGCAATTCTTCCAGTCTTCTACAGGTGAGCCTGGTTTCTACTCTTCAGAGATCCTTTGATTCTTTTCACAGGACGGATTCAGTCCTAACAAGCTGTTACACAAGCTGCAGACCGAACTCTGGGCCTTACACACGTTTTGACTAAAACTGCACACTGAAAAGCACAGGCTCCTTCCTTCTTCACTGCCAAAGCTCAACTGAACTCCAACTGACCGAAACAGGCACTTCCTTTGAGTTCCTCCCAGTTCTTGACTGGATTGGCTGTCACTCACAATAGACTGCTGCTGTTGGTCCAAAAAGGCACTGAAGTCTAAACTACATCTCCCAGAGTCACTGCCCATACAATCCTCTTGTGGCTGGCTCAGATTATGAGTCCAAGTTCTGATTCGTCCAAGGCATCATTTTAGAGCTAGCTTACCCCACACTGATTGGTCCAGTTCAGCAGTTCAAAACTAGAATGGGAACTAGCAGACACAGTTCTGACTGCAAAAAAGCAGGTTAGACAAACTGTAATTTCATTATTACTCTAAATAATTTCTGGCAAACAGTTACATCTTTCAGATAGGTTCCCTTTGCACTCCTAGTGACTGCAAAATGAAGTGAATTGGCAGCAGCTCAGTGGTACTCAGAAAGCACACAGTCCCCATACAAAACTAATTATGTCTGCAAGCAGACAGCTCTTAAAGAGACAGTACCAGAGGTTCTAAAAACACTCACTGATAAATGGCTTAAATGCCAAACACCATTCAGGCTTGGAGCATTCAAGCAAGCTCCTGGAAGTCTTTTGGGAACCCCATTTGCAGGGGTTACACTGAACTTTAGCAAGGCATTTGACACAGTCCAGCTATAAAGATTAATAATCAAGTTAGCCAGCCTGGGAGTGGGTCCCGGGTGGTAGCCTGGGTAACAAACTGGCTGCACAACAGGACACAGAAGGTAATAGTGAATGGAATACATTCTGAAGAAAGGGGTTACTAATTGGAGTACCTCAGGGCTCAGTACTGGGTCCAGTCCTCTTTAACATCTTTATAGGTGACATTGCAGAGGTCTGGAAGGAAAGGTATGCCTCTTTCGGATGACACAAAGATCTTAACAGAGTGGATACACAAGGGGGGGTAGAAAGGATGAGAAGGGACTTGGAAAGGTTGGAGGAATGGTCAGACATATGTCAACTTAGATTCAATGCAAAGAAGTGCAAAGTAATGCACCTGGGAAATAAAAATCCAGGAGAAGAGTACACAATAGCAGGGGATGTACTAATGACAACAATAATGGAAAGGGATCTGGGTGTAGTCATATCAGATGACCTAAAGGTGGGTAAGCAATGTGAGAAGTCAGTAAGGAGAGCCAGGGGGATACTAGGATGCATGGGGAAGGGCATTACAAGTAGAAAAAGGAAGTGGTTATCCTCTATACAGGCAGTTGGTGAGACCCCATCTGGAGTACTGCGTGCAGTTTTGGAACCTCATCTACGCAAGGACATAGACAGGATGGAAGCAGTCCAGAGGAGGGCAACTAAAATGGTGCATGGTCTACATCAGAAACAATATGAAGAGAGACTGAGAGAGCTTAATATGTATACCCTTGATGAAAGGAAGGACGGTGGGACATGATAGAAACTTTTAAGTACCTCAAGGGAATCAACAAAGTCAGGAGGTAGCATCTTTCAGAAAAAGAGATGTGTAAGAGCGAGGGCACAATTTAAAGTTAGGCGGGAATGACTCAGAGGGTAATGTAGAAATTCTTTTTCACGGAGAGAGTGGTGGACGCACGGAACCGCCTTCCTGGAGAAGTTCTGGGGTCTAAAACAGTGGGGGAATTCAAACATACATGGGACAGACATAAGGCAATTATAGTGGGGGGTTGCAGGAAGTAGGCTGTTGGTTAACTAGAATCTGCAGCTTATCCAATAGGTAGGGAAATGGGCAGACTGGGTGGGCCAAGTGGTCCTTATCTGCCGTCAAAGTCTATGTTTCTATGGATTCAATACAAACAAACTGGCTAACAGTCAGACCTTATTGTCTATCGTGAACTAAGGAACAGATGTAAGAGACAAGTTAGAGCTACTAAAAGCAACTACTGTAAGGACCTTCTACAAAGCTCAGCCTGTGACCCGAGGAAATTCTGGGCCCATGTCAAAACATTTCGGGGTACCTCGCAGTCGGTCACTCCTGATGAAATGATCATAAATGGGGCACATTGTAATGACCCTAGGACTATCTCAAACAGTTTTAACTATCTTTTCTCTGATCTGTCACACTATACCTTGGCTTTACAACCTAGTGGATCGCACTCCAATCTACCTATCACGCCACCATCAGACAATCCTACTGCCCTATCGTATGATGCTCCTCCAGCTCCACCATTCTATTTCAAGGCTATATCAAGAGTGGAAGTTCTGAAATTACTGAGATCCATATCTGCCAATACCAGCTCTGGTTCTGACTCATTGGAACCTCGTCTCCTTAACCTGGCTGCTCCACTCATTGCCTCTCCGATTGCCAGAATCTACACTTTATCACTTATCCATAGCACCATGCCAGACCTATGGAAATCTGCAAGAGTAACGCCTGTATTTAAAAATGGTGACCCAAAGGACATGGCCAATTACAGACCTATTGCAATTCTCTCTGTCCTTAGCAAGATCCTAGAGAAAATAGTTGCATCACAGACCACTGACTACCTTACATGCTACAATCTCCTCTCGGACACCCAGCATGGTTTCAGAAAAGGACATAGCACCACCACGGTACTTCTTCAATTAACTACTGATATTCTGTCCAACATGGATTCTGGAAAACTCACAGGTGCCATCTTCATTGACCTCACTAAGGCTTTCCACCTTGTAGACCATCCCCTGCTTCTCTCCACTCTCCATAAATTCCATTTTTCTACCCCTGTTGTGGACTGGTTCTGTAGTTACCTGTCAAACAGGTCACAAGCTGTCAAATTTAACTCCTCCCTGTCCAACACATCTACTATCAACCTTGGGGTCCCCCAAAGCTCTATCCTTGGGCCCCTTCTGTTCTCAATTTTTTATCAACAATGCAGCTGAGGTCCTGGAATCCTGCTTGGCTAGTTTCTATGCTGATGACCTGATCATCTATACTAATTCTGCTAGTATTGCCTGCATAAACACATCACTTACCTCAGACTTCAATAAGGTCTTAGACTGGCTACTAGACTGTAAGCTTGTACTAAATGAAAAGAAAACTAAAGCCATGCTCCTATGTTCTGCAACGAAGATTAAGGCCTGTTCTAGTTTGCTAGAGGTTCTTCATTCAGGAGGAATTCCACTTGAAAATGTTACTTTCTTCAAGTACCTTGGGATCCTGTTGGACCAATCCCTGGATTTTAATCTTTACATTCAGTCCTCGTGCAAAGCTGTAAACTCGAAACTGGGAGTGGCTTACAAAACGAGCTACATGCTTACACCCTCGGCGAAATTAGCAATTGCCTGAGGTATTCTGCTCCCAACCCTTACTTATGGTGCCTCTATTCTTATCTCTGCCCATAAAACCTCCCTACTAAAATGGGACATAACTTATAACAATATATGCCGATTTGCCTCTTCGTCACCTCGACTCAAACATCACTGCCTTCTTTATAAGGATCTGAATTGGCTCTCGCCCTCTGCCAGTAGACAATACTACCTTGGATCACTAATGGACTCGATCATCTGGGGAAAAAATCCATCCCAGCTGGCGGCGTTGCTGGTCCCTCAACCATCCTCCTATGGCCTGCGATCAGCTGCAAATCCTTGCTCTATGTTCCGAGATGTCGGACGACTAAAGGCACAAGGGCCTTCCAATTCTCTGCTCCCAGGCTCTGGAATGCTCTTCCACTCAACCTCCGGCTGTCTCAGTCTCACTTTAGATTTAAAAGTGAATATCGTCGTTATCTATCCTTAGCTGATGCTTGTACATGCTTTGACCCAACCTGAAGCTTCCGAGACTGACCAATAATGTCACCCCTGCTCTAATCCATCTCCAAGATTGGCTCCTTTTCCCCGGCCCATATTTTTTCCTTCTCTTTGTAAATAACTTCTTGACTACTAGCTCTCTCTTCCTTCTCGAACCTTGCTGCTTACCATCCACTGTTGTTTTGCCAGTTACCACCCCTGACCTTCCTATCAGTCTTTCTTGTTATGTTTGAACATTCCTCACTTTTCTCTCTATGTAACCTTACTCTCTTATTAACCCTTTCATTCCACAGGTCGGATCCGTGGTTTCTGCATTTATTATACATCTTACTGCCATTATTTGTATAATGCTTGCCATTATTTTTTGTTGTTTCTACTCAATGTATTTTTGTAGCACTGCTGTACTGTTCCTCTATTTGTATTACTGTACCCGTGTTGCCGTTGTTCCACTGTTCTCTTTTTTTTTTTTTGTTGTTGTACTCTCCCAGGTCGTGCCTAAAAATAGTCATTTCATGGCTGGTGCACCTACTCGGTTAACAAAAACTAAATAAAAAAAAAAAATTGTGCTTGCATAAACTGTTGGTTTTATAACAATATGGTGGCTGTGTCCATGTTCTGGTTTGGTACTGTGGTATTGCTGGTGGGTACAGTGGGCTGGGATGATCAATTAGCTGTTCCGCTGGGCCCTTTCCCAGCATCTTCATCTTCGGTTTAGGGAGGGGAATCTTTGGCACAGGAAACACATACCTGTCCTAGTTGGCCCCGAGGAATGGGGATATTGCAGTGTTTGGAGGACCTTGTTTTTCCCATGTTGTCTGTAGGAAGAGAGGGGACAAAAAAAAGAGGTATGTGTAAATTGGGCTCGAGCTTTCAAAGCTTCAAAAGATATCTGAATTGAAAATAAGCCTCATAAATCTGAATGACAGAAATCTCACAGGATCAGAGTAGGAGCAACGGGAGTGTGCCCCTTTGAGGCCAGCAGCAAGCTCAGTAAGTCTCATAGACATAAGAGTAACAGAGCATGAGGTGTGTGGCCCTTTAAGGTCAGCTCAAGGCTGCAGGGTGAGATCCTTATCCAAAATGGCTACCGGAAGTGAGGAGATCATGTGAGAGGGGGTGATAAAGTGGCTGATTAGAGGGACTTCAATGAAAAGACGGTCTTATTCTGCCCCACTGAAGTGTAGACAGGGACTGGAGTGAATTCTTTTTTGTTTAAACTCGCTTTAGAAAGAAACGCTGAGCGAGGGATGTCCGGGGAACGAAGTATGCTGTGAGCAAGATGGCCACCAGAGGAATGCGCTAGCACAAGAAAAGGGAGCTCTTGTGCATACGCTAAGTCACTGGACTTGGATGTGAGCAATATGGTGACTGCGAAGAATGCGCTTGCATGAGGGCAAAGAAACAGACGTGAGGATGGCCGGGCTAGTTCACGGTGGTGTATTTGAAAAATAAAGGGTATGGGGAGAAGAACATCAAGGAACTGGGCCGTGGCAGTGGAACAAATATGAGCAAGAAGTGGGGGGAGGGGACCAGGTGCCATCTTAGTGGGTACTGCCGCTTCCATGGATTTTAACAACGTACTACAATAGTCTTGTGGCTGGTGAGTTGAGATTTTTACAACATACTACAGTAGTCTAGTGGCTAGTCTTGGACCTGCTAGCAGGGGATCCAGGATGCCCCCATGTCTGATCTAAAATGCTTAGTGGCATAATACAGAATAGACTAATCCTGGAATCGCTAGCTTACTGAGAGCTCAGTCGGCAGCTGGCAGCCAGCTGTGGAGGTGAGAGGAGGCGGTGCTGGTTGCTGGCCAGGGGTCAGATTGGAGCAGGGTGGTGGGCAATCTCACAGGGTGGGTGGGGGGTCAACTAGGCACCAGGGAAACTATACAGTGCCCTATACAGGCAGATGGGGATGGGTGTGGGGACCACTAGATCACCAGGGTAATGTTACACCTTATGGCAGGGAGGGATCGAGGATAGGGTGGGGGGACCACTGGACTACCTGGGGATTTTTATTATGTTAGGGGCATGGCACTTGAGGATCGGGGGAGGGGCCTCTGGACTACCAGGGAAACAGTTTTAAACCTACAGGACAGCGATCAGAGAATGGGGGGAGAACCACTAGACTGCCAGGGAAATGATTTTAAACCTATGGGACAGCGATCAGAGAATGGGGTGGAGGGGAGGGAACCACTAGACTGCCAGAGAAAAGTAGTTACGTAAGAACTTACCATAACAGTAGATCTTTGAAGGAGGCTCTTGCAGTAGGTAATCACCTTGAGGACTGTGCCCCATGGCACCAGGACCACATGGAAACTGTAGCTAGCAGTGTCTGATAGGGGAACTGCCCACCTGTCATGTGACTGATGTAGCATGACACTATATAGTGGATGGTCCCCATGCCCGCCTTCCAGTTCTCCAGCCGGAGACCTCCGAGAAGGAGTGACAGGTGAACGGAAAAAGAGGCTCCTGGAGCCCCAAAATGAGCTCCTAGAGAAAAAGCAGCAAGAGACTTGGGGGAAGGAGGGAGGGAGGGAAAAAGGTTACCTACTACAAGAGCCTCTCTCAAAGATCTACTATTACGGTAAATTCTTATGTAACCCCTAGATGGCGCTATCCCAGGGGCTACTACCCCTGCCTGATTTGCCACTAACAGGTTGAGGGGCCTGGATCCAATGGCGGGTGCCTCCACCCAGAGGTCAGGGTTTGCAATAGTTAAACTAACTGGTCACAGCCCTCTGGGACACTGCAACCCCCTTTCTTCCCACTAGTGGCCCACACAATATATCAGAATTACCTTCACAGTATACACTTACCCCAGGTCTGGTTCGGCACTGGGACCTCCTGTGAAATGAGAT
Source organism: Neoceratodus forsteri (assembly GCA_016271365.2). NCBI lineage: Eukaryota > Metazoa > Chordata > Ceratodontiformes > Ceratodontidae > Neoceratodus > Neoceratodus forsteri. The sequence continues at coordinate 1,101,569,171 of CM057450.1, read as the reverse complement.
ACAGTGCAACAATCACAGTACAGTACTTTAACATAGACAAATACCTCAGGCAGTATAACTTTGCTGAAACAAGCAGCTCTGATTTATTTGGGGATATAACAAGGACGGGGAAATCAGGTTAATTAGCTTATCACTCTAATAATCTACCTATGGCTCTGTGCACAGGCCTATCCCTATCAGTTACTGTCCTGGGTACCCAAACCCTAGTGGCTAGTCAAACCATAGCTAGTGGGGGCCCTTTCACACAGAGAAAAGGAGAATTAAACAGTCAGCAGTACAGTAATTCCATTTGGATTTAATGTGGCAATTCAACAGGGAGCGACCCTGAATTAGTACTCACGACCTCCAAATAAGATAGGGTCCTTCAATGTCAGCAGGGCTCACTTGAGGTACACAAACCTCTTCACACATCCATATAAAAAGCACTATACCAGGCAGGCTGCATCTGTATCCGATCGCATTACTGCACATACCGGAGAACACACAGCAGATTCAGTTCCTGACAGACCGAGAGTGCAATTTTCAGCAATTCCTCCAGTCTTCTACAGGGTGAGCCTGGTTTCTACTCTTCAGAGATCCTTTGATTCTTTTCACAGGACGGATTCAGTCCTAACAAGCTGTTACACAAGCTGCAGACCGGAACTCTGGGCCTTACACATGTTTTTGACTAAAACTGCACACTGAAAAGCACAGGGCTCCTTCCTTCTTCACTGCCAAAGCTCAACGAAACTCCAACCGACAAAACCGGGCACTTCCTTTGAGTTCCTCCCAGTTCTTGACTGGATTGGCTGTCACTCACAATAGACTGCTGCTGTTGGTCCAAAAGGCACTGAAGTCTAAACTACATCTCCCAGAGTCACTGCCCATACAATCCTCTTGTGGCTGTCTCAGATTATGAGTCCAAGTTCTGATTAGTCAAGGCACCATTTTAGAGCTAGCTTACCCCACACTGATTGGTCCAGTTCAGCAGTTCAAAACTAGAATGGGGAACTAGCAGACACAGTTCTGACTGCAAAGAAAGCAGGTTAGACAAACTGTAATTTCATTATTACTCTAAATAATTTCTGGCAAACAGTTACATCTTTCAGATAGGTTCCCTTTGCACTCCTAGTGACTGCAAAATGAAGTGATTGGCAGCAGCTCGAGTGGTACTCAGAGAAGCACACAGTCCCCCATACAACTAATTATGTCTGCAAGCAGACAGCTCTTAAAGAGACAGTACCAGAGGCTCTAAAACACTCACTGATAAATGGCTTAAATGCCAAACACCATTCAGGCTTGGAGCATTCAAGCAAGCTCCTGGAAGTCTTTTGGGAACCCCCATTTGCAGGAGTTAAACTATACTATCTTACCATGATGGGCCTGTAGGTAATCACCTTGAGGACTGAGTCCCAAGCAGTGTGAATCAGAAGGAACTGAAACAGGAGGTAAGAAAGGTCTGCAGAAAAGCAGAGAAATTAGGACAGGATGCCTTGGAGGACAGCTAAACCAAAGCCAGCCCTGCGCTTAGAGGCAATGTCCAGACTGTAATGTTTGGTGAAAGTGTGGAGAGATCTCCAAGTGGCTGCCACACAAATGTCAGCGGCTGACACATTCCTGAAACAAGCAGTAGAAGCAGCCATGCTTCTGGTAGAATGCCCCTTAACCTCCCCTGGGAGAGTTTTACTATACTTCTGGTAACAGAAAACAATACAGTATGCGAACAAATTTGGATAAACACTGTTTGGAAACTGCCGCATCCTCTCTCTTGGGTGCAAAAGAAACAAAAAGTTGGTCCATTTTCCAGCAGACTTGGTTCTGCTGGTATAACAAAGTAGTTATGTAAGAACTTACTGTAACAGTAGATCTTCGAGAGAGGCTCTTGCAGTAGGTACTAACCATTAGGACTAAGCCGCCAGGTGCTGGGATCACACAGAAAACTTTAGCTAACAGTGTCTGGCAGGGGACTGCCCACTCGATGTCACGTGACCGATGTCAGCGTGATGCTATATTGATTGTATTTACATAGAAACATAGAAGTTGACGGCAGATAAGGACCGCAAGGCCCATCCAGTCTGCCCATTTCTTTTTCTAGCTTATAAATGTGCCATTGGCCTTTGCTCTGTCAGTGGCCTATCTATTCATACTCATCTGTATTGCTCCCTTATGTCTATCCCATGCCTGTTTGTAGCCCTGCACTGTATTCATTGCCACCACATCCTGTGGTAGGCCGTTCCATGTATCCACCACCCTTTCTGTGAAAAAGAATTTCCTCACATTCCCCCTTAATCGACCTCCCTCTAATCTCATGCTGTGTCCTCTTGTCCTGCTATTTTTCTTATATTTAAACATGTTAGACTTTCACCTTGTTAATGCCCTTAAGGTGTTTGAATGTCTCGATCATATCACCTCTCTCCCTCCTTTGCTCAAGGGTATACATATTGAGCTCCCTTAATCTGTCCTCATATGTCTTCTGATGCAGTCCCTGCACCATTTTGGTTGCCCTTTTCTGGACTGCCTCAATTTGGTTAATGTCCTTGTGAAGGGGTGGCCTCCAGTACTGCACGCAGTACTCCAGATGGGGCCTAACCAGTGTCTTGTAAAGAGGGATTATTACCTCCCTCTTACGACTTGTGATACCCTTACTAATATACCCTAACATCCCCCTAGCCTTACCTACTGCTTTAGAGGTCTGCTTGGATGATTTCAGGTCATCAGTGATGATGATGCCCAAGTCTCTTTCTTCCTTTGTGACTGCCAGCAATTACCCTCCCAGCCTATAGGTGGCTTCGGGGTTTCTCTTCCCTATGTGCATGATCTTGCACTTCTTTGCATTAAATCCCAGTTGCCACTCTTCTGACCATTTTGCTAGTTTATCCAGATCTCTTCTCATTCTGCCCACCCCATCTGGATCATCTACTCTGTTGCAGATCTTGGTGTCATCTGCAAACAGACAAGCCTTACCCTCTAGTCCATCTGCAAGGTCACTAATGAAGATATTGAGAGGACTGGCCCAGGACTGATCCCTGAGGTACCCACTTGTGACTTGCATCTCTTCTGACTGTATACCATTTACCACCACTCTCTGTTTTCTGCCCGTTAACCAGTTTGCCACCCAGTTGACCAACTTCCGACCCAACCCGAGCCTACCCAGCTTATTTATCAATCTTCTATGTGGAACAGTGTCGAAAGCTTTGCTGAAGTCAAGGTAGGCAACATCAACTGCTCCCCCTAGGTCCACCACTCTGGTTACCCAGTCAAAGAAATCTATGAGATTATTTAGTTTTTGTTGACCGGGTAAGTGTACTAGACAAATTCTGCATATTTTCAGGCACGACCCAGGGGAGGGGATACAGATGAATGCCAACTGACCTTGAACCACATTAAGCTGTTGGTGGTATTTTTTAGTGGACGGTCCCCACGCCCGCCCTCCAGTTCTCCTACCAGAGACCTAGAAAGGTTTGACAGGAGAGAGGAGTGGGCTCCTGGAGCTATAGAAGCTAAATAAGGAGAAGTAGCAAAAGAAACTCAGGGGGAAGGAGGGAGGGAAAGCAGTACCTACTGCAAGAGCCTCTCTCTCTCTCGAAGATCTATTATTACGGTAAGTTCTTGAATAACTGTACTATCTTACTACAAGAGGGCTCTTGTAATAGGTAGTAACCATTAGGACTAAATCCCAAGCAGTCAAATTTAGACAAGTCTAAAGCATGGGAGCCGGGAAAGGTCTGCAGTAGGCAGGGATCTAGCATAATAGTCCCTGCAGGACGGCTAGGCCAAAGCCCGCCCTGCGCCTAGAGGCGATTTCCAGACTGTAGTACTTAGTGAAGGTATGGGCACAACTCCAAGTGGCAGCCGCACATATTTTGGCAGCAGTAGAGGCAGCCATGCTTATTCTTGAATGCCACTTGACTTCCCCCGGAAGTGGTTTGTTATACTTTTGATAACAAAAAAAGAATGCAGTTTGTCAACCATTTGGACAAACACTGTTTTGAAACAGCAGCACCCTCTCTTTTGGGTGCAAAGAAAACAAGAAACTGATCAGTTTTGTGGACTGACTTCGTCTTGATAGTGTAGTAATGCAGAATTCCATGTACATCAAGAGTATGCAGAATTGCTTCCCCCTAATTTGAATACTCAGGGTAGTACACGGGCAGTTGAATGGTTTGGTTCAAGATGGACTCAGAAACCACCTTAGGTAAGAATTTAGGATGTGTACGCAGAACCACCTAGTCTCTGTGAAAAATCAGATAAGGCTCCTTACACATCGGGGCCTGTAGCTCAGAAATTCTTTGAGCAGAAGTAATGGCAACTAAAAGAGCGCTTTCCACGAAAGATAGCACATGTCACAACTCACAGTAGGTTCAAAGAGAGACAGCATGAGATTTTCCAATATGAAGTTCAGGTTCCAGGGAGGAAAAGGGTTCCTGAATGGGGGTTTCAGATGAAGGATCCCCTTGTAGGAATGTTTTCGATACTTCTAACTGAGCCAAGGTTTTGCCATTCACTGGGATGTGGTAGGCAGAAATGGTAGAGAAGTGGACTTTCAGAGTCGAGTAACTAAGCCCGAGGTCAGAGAGGTGCAGACGATACTTTAGGACTTGCGGAATGGGGCATGAGAAAGGGTCCCAATCCTTAGATGTGGCTGGACGGAAAACCTCTTCCATTTCATAGCATATAAGTGGATCTAGTGGATGGCTTTCTGGCCTCCACTAGTACTTGGGCCACTCTTGAGGACACTCCAAAGTGAGCAGCAGCTATGTCAGTAGGTGCCACGCATGCAGGTGAAGGGACTGGAGGCCTGGATGGACCAGGGTGCCCTGTTCTGAGTCAGAAGATCTTGGCAGATGGGCAGGGGAACCGGGGGTTCCACTGTCAGTTGCTGGAGCACAGAGAACCAAATCTGGCGAGGCCAGTAGGGAGCAATTAGGATCATATGTGCTTCCTCTGCCTGTAGTTCCAGTAGTACCCTCTGTAATAATGGAAAGGGAGGGAAGGCATATAAGAACCTCCCTGTCCAGCACTGAGACAGTGCGTCTTGCCAGAAAACACCATGCCCTGCAGTGAGCAAGCAGAAGGTTGGTATTTTTGCACTGGATGGGGATGTGAACAGATCGAGATCTGGTCGATCCCAATGGGCGAATATTTCATCTACCACTGACTGTCTCAGCTCCCACTCATGGACTCTGGCTTGAGTGTGGTTGAGGCTGTCCGCTAGGACATTCTGAATGCCAAGAACATGCACTGCTGTGAGATGAAGGCTGTGCTGAACAGCTCAGGACCATACACGCATCACTCCGCGACACAGTGGATATGAGCGTGTGCCTCCTTGTTTGTTCAGATACCAAATGACACACACATTTGTCCGTCTGGATCTGGAGCATTCCCGGTTTGATGAGGTGCTGGAAGGCCTGAAGGGCATACAGTGCAGCTCTCATCTCCAGCACACTGATATGGAGAGGAAGTTCCCTCTGTGACCAGGTTCCCCCGAGTCTTGTGAATTTCCAAATGGGCTCCCCAGCCTAGTCCCGAGGCATCTGTTGTTAGGGTCCGGGTGGGAAGAGGGGGCTGAAAAGGAACACCCCCATGAATGTTGTTCAAGTTCTGCCACCACAGTAGGTCTCAGGCCATTGGGTTGGAGACTAGGATCATGTGATCTAGGTCATCTGGTCTCTGCTCCCACTGTGCTCTGAGACTCCACTGTGTGACCCACATACGGAGTCTGGCCAGATGTACAGTTGGGATGACTGCCACCATAAGACCTAGTAGCAGACGTAAGACTGACCTTACAGAGGTCCGTCTCTGAGAAACTTCCAGATGAGCTTGTCTTTGTATAGTCTCTGCCCTGTCTGGCTGGAGGAAGGCTCTCCCCTGGACCGTATCCAACACTGCCCCAATGAATTGCAGGCACTGTGATAGGATAAGGTGGGATTTGGGAAGACTGACTGTAATACCCACCTGCTGGAAAAGGTCCAGGGTAATGGATAGGGATGTTATTAGGCTGTCCCTGGATGGGGCCGGAAGGAGTCAGTCATCCAGATAAGGGAACACATGGATGCCCTGCCTGCATAATGATGCAGCTACCACCGCTGGACACTTCGTAAACACACTGGGTGTCAATGAAAAGCCAAAAGGGACAGCTTTTTGCTGGAAATATTCTCCCTGAAAAGAGAATCTGAGAAAGTGGCATTGAGATGGAAAAATGGGGTTATGCAGGTTAAGCATCCTGCATATCCAGGGCATGGAGACAGTGTCCCTGGTGTAGCAAAGGAAGAAGACCTGGAAGGGATAGCAAGCAGAATCTCTCGAATTCTACAAAGAGGTTCAGACTGCTGAGATCCGAGATCGCCCCGTCTTCTTGGGGACAAGGAAGAAGTGGGAATAGTATCCCCTGCCAATCTGGTTCTGAGGGATGGGTTCTATGGCTGCCTTTAGCAGCAGAGACTCTATTTCCTCTCTTACCAAGTGGATGTGTCCTGGAGGGTAGTAAGAGTGACCTGGAGGATTTTCTGGTGGTCTCTCTAAAAACTCGATTGGGTGACCCTGGGCTATGAGCTGAAGCACCCAAGAGTCTGCTGTGATTGCCTCTCAACCCGGTAGATGGTTTGCAAACCTGCCCCCTACCAGTTCTCCCTGATCTTGCTTCGGGGGCGGGAGGGGCTGGCATGAGACAGGAGGGGGAGGGGGGATGGTGGGCGCGGCTGCAGAGGCTCTATGAGACTTGACCAGGGGAGCTGTACCTGCCGATGGAGTGCGACATTTGTTCTGACATCGGGGCTGCTGTTGCTTCTGTTGTCGCCATTGCTGCTGAAGAAATAGCTGCTTAGGCTTGAGAGTAGATTTTTTACATGAACTGAACAGAGTGTAACGCTTTGCCTTTGTCTTGTAGGCCAGTAAGGATGTCCTTCACATCGCCACCAAACAGGACAGGACCCCAGAAGGGGGCATCCTGAATGGCCGATTGGACCTCTGGCGCCAGGCCGGAGATCCTCAGCCATGAGTTTCTTCGTAAACTTACAGCAGTTGCCATACCCTTGCAGAGGCATCTACTGCATTGTAGATAGCTCCGAGGGTGTGACGGCTGGCAGATCTAGCCAATCTGACCAAACTGGCCATCTCCTCCTTCATCTCTGAGTCAGGCAGTTTCTCCAGCTTAGACTCTAGCTGTCCCAGAATGGATTTCTTGTAAACCACAATTCGAGCAACATGATTAAGTGCTCTAATGGCTAATGTAGAGGAAGAGTAGAATTTCTTCCCCAATTGATCTGCAACATCTTGGACTCCTTATCAGGAGGTGACGTGCTAAGATGTTTTGGTTTAGCCGAATGGTCATGGGCAGCGCTGATGACTACAGAGTCTGCCTTAGGATGGGTGCTGAGATGGTCCTTACCCTGTGGTGTCTGGTAGAGCCTGTCAGCTTTTCTGGTTACTGGGGCCAGAGAGGCAGGCTGTTTCCATATTGTGGTGGCCAAATCTTCATGAGGGCCTAGCCACAGAGGAATAAGGGTTGGGGACTGGTCTGATAGTTCCAGATGCTCTGCAAGTCTCTGGCATTGAGGATCTTGCTCCTCTGTTCTTCAATCATAGGCCACTTGAATCTTCCTGAGGAGTTCCATAAGGGAAAGATCCTCAGGAGGAGACGTGGGAGAGTCCCTCGGTTTTGGCTCATCTGGGATAGGGGATTCGTAATCCAATCCCGAATGAGATGAGTCAGCATCAGAATCCAATGTTGGGCTTTTGTCAGATGTCCTGAGTCTAAGGAGTGGTATGTCCACAGGCTCTGAAAGGTCCATGGACCTCAGGAGGTCTCTGGGACACTCTGGTTGAGGCAGAGTTTTCCAAGATCTACCTGACGTCGATGGCCAAGAGTCCGTCGATGGCAGGAATCTTTGCATCAGCTCTGTAGTGACCAATGTGGGGTGACCACCGGCTGACATCGCTTCAGCTCGGAGGTAAGCTAGGACTTGGCTTCTTCCCACCAAGAGTGTAACATTGCCTACAGGTCCAACTGAGGCTGGGAAGGTGGAGGCAGTGGGGGTTGATGAAAACACTTTCCATACCCGGATGTCTGATAACCCGGCGCCTGATAGTGAGGTGTCAGGTATCCCGACGAGGGATAGCCCAGTGAATGAACATGAGGATAACCTGGCATCTAGTACCCAGGCATCAGGTAATTTGCAGCCGGGTACTTGAAGGGTAGTGTGATGCTGGGTGTCTGGTAGCTTGGCGGAGGACCAGAGGGGCCCAGCGAAGGTCCTGATTTGAGGGGCTGGTCGGGGGCCTGACAGTGGGGCTGATGGGCCCAAAGGTGGGTTCGATGGAATATCAGTAGGACCCAAAGGGAGGCCCGGCATTGGACCGGCTGGTGGCAGGTCTGACGGTGGCCCTGTGGGATTTTAGGAGTAGGCGTCGGGCCCGGCAGCAGGCCAGGCATATGGCGATCTGGTGTTGGGAGCAGGACGGTGCCAAATGGAGGTCGCCCACCTCCCCCTCCGGATACCGGTGCTCAGGGGAAGCCGGAGGAACCACCTCTAGAGGTGAAAGGGCATAATCCCGAAGGGGAGAACCCACTAGGGAAAGCTGCGGCACATGCAACAGCTGATCTGGATTCTCGACATCTGGCCTGTTGTTGGGGCTTGCCGGGGGATCCAGGGCTGAGCGCACGCCAGAGGGTTCGAAGTGCGATTTATCAGATGCAGTCGTATGGTCATCAGGAGGGAGGGGCGATGATCGGCTTACCGACCTTGCAACATGCTGTAGACCCCAAAGTCTTAAAGGGTCTAAGGGTAGCAGGTGTCGCTAGTTTTCTGGAGACTCCCACAGGAACTGAAACTGGCTCTGGTGGGGGGTGCCAATGGCTGCTCCGCGGTGGGAGAGGCAGTCTCGGCTGGAGGCGTCCTCCCCCCCCCGGGGGGGGGGAGGTTCCTCCATATTCGTTGCTCCAGAAGGGACCCATGAGTGGGAAGGAGACTGATCCCATCCCTTCCTTGTCCTTCTTCTTCTTCTTCTTGCGATGGCCCTCCAGAGAAGAGGACGAACTCCTGAGTTTCTGCAGCTCCTTCTGCATGGAGGCCATTTTCTGCTTCAAAATATGGGCTTCCAGAGCCTGCTGATGGCGTTTCCATGTGGCCTGGTTGAAACTCTGGCAGGTCTCACAGTCCTCTGTCATGTGCTCAAGGCCCAGGCAGAAGAGGCAGAGGGAATGGCCATCCTTGTGAGGGAGCTGGGATCCACAGGAGTCACACTTGTTAGTTTTTACACTTTGTGTATGTTGTCTCCCAACACTCTTAAGGTAATAAATGAAATAAATGAGTAGAAATACTCAATCCAAAATGGCAGCAACAGAAGCAACATTCTCCACAAGGTCCAACGTGTGCAAGTCGACAGCGGGAAAGAACTGGAGGGCGGGTGTGGGGACTGCTCACCATGTAGCATCACGCTGCCATCGGTCACGTGATATTGGGTGGGTTGTCCCCCGCCACACACTGCTAGCTAAAGTTTTCCGTGTGGTCCTAGCACCTGGCGGCTTAGTCCTAATGGTTAGTACCTACTGAAAGAGCCCTCTTGAAGTAAGATCGCAAGATTCTGTGAACATCTAAGGTATGCAGAACAGCCTCCCCCTGCTTGGAATGCTCAGGGTAATACACTGGAAGTTGAATAGACTGGTTCAACATGAACTCAGAAACCAGCTTCAGTAAGAACTGAGGATCGGTATGCAGAAACACCTGGTCTCTATGAAAAATTAAATAAGGCTCCTTACACATCAGGGCCTGAAGCTCAGAAATGCTTTGAGTCGAAATAACTGCAACTAAAAAGAGTGCTTTCCACGATAAATCCACAAATCCTTCTTTAGATACATCCGGGAAAGAAGGAAGGCAAAAGAGGGTATAGACAAGATTACAACTCAGGAAGGGAAAAAAGAAGACGACCCAGAAGAAGCAGAAATCCTGAACAAGTACTTCTGCTCGGTATTTACTGAGGAGGACCCAGGGGATGGGCCAGAAACGGCAAAATGCAACCCCCGTGGACAGAGGGTTGATACTAGAACCTTCACAGAAACTGAAGTACTGGAGGCACTAAATAAACTGCAAGTTGACAAGGCCATAGGGCCAGATGAAATGCACCCCAGGATCTTAAAAGAACTGAGATTAGAGTTGGCTGCCCCACTGGCTAAACTATTCACCAAATCCCTAAAGAGTGAGGAGGTGCCCGAAGATTGGAAAAGGGCACTCACGGTCCTGCTCCAGAAATCGGGCAGCAGGGAGGACTCTGGAAATTACAGGTCCGTAAGCCTCACATCCATAGTGGGGAAGTTAATGGAGACACTACTCAAGCAGTGAATCATGGCATTCCTAGAGGCTAGCGGCCATGAGGACCCCAATCAGCATGGTTTCACAGCTGGTAGTTCATGCCAGACAAACCTGATGAGTTTTTTGATTGTGTTACAAAGGTTATAGATGATGGTGGGGTAGCAGATGTGGTCTACTTAGACTTTAGCAAGGCCTTTGACTCTGTTCCACACAGAAGGCTGGTAAAGAAGCTAGACCACACAGGAGTTGGATCAGAAGTAGTTAGGTGGGTTAAAAACTGGTTACAGGGCAGAACCCAGAAAGTGCAGGTAAATGGATCACTGTCATCAGAAGGTAGAGTAACCAGTGACGTGCCCCAAGGTTCAGTACTGGGCCCCCTGCTTTTCAATATTTTCATATCGGACATAGCTAACAGACTACAGGAAAAAGTGTGTCTGTTCGCAGACGACACCAAAATATGCAACAGGGTCGACACCCTGCAGGGAGTGGACAAGATGGACGCTGACCTCAAGAAACCGGAAGAATGGTCTGGAGCATGGCAGTTGAGATTCAACGCCAAAAAGTGCAAAGTCATGCACATAGGAAAAAGAAATCCAAATAAGGCATATTACCTTGGAGGGGAAAAACTAGCTGCCTCCACCCAAGAGCGCGATTTGGGAATCATTATCTCAGACAACTTGAAGGTAGGTAAATGGTGTGAGAAGGCAGCATTAAAGGCCAGCGGTATGCTGGGATGCATTGGGAGGGGAATCACAAGCAGGAAGAAGGAAGTGATCCTACTGCTGTATAGATCACTGGTTAGGCCTCACCTGGAGTACAGCGTCCAGTTCTGCAGGCCCCACCTCAAAAAGGACATTGACTGAGAGGAGATGGTGCAGAGAAGGGCAACAAAAATGATTCAGGGACTGCATGAGATGTCCTACGGAGATAGACTGAAAGAACTGAACAAGTATTCCCTGGAACAGAGAAGAGAGAGGGGTGACATGATCGAAACATTCAAGTACATAAAAGGCATAAACCAGGGTGCAGATAGACGATCTCTTCCAATTTTAAGTAGGGCAGCAGAACCAGGGGACATGATCTAAGGCTGCAAGGAGGGCAGTTCTCCACCAACACCAGGAAGTTTTTTCTTCACAGAAAAAGTGGTGGATGCCTGGAACAGCCTGCCTGCAGAGGTGGTGGGGGCAAGCACAGTGGTAGGTTTCAAGAATGTTTGGGACAGATACAAGGGAGCCCTCAAACCCAAGGGCAGTTTGAAGGCTAGGCTAAAAGACAATGGGCAGACTAGATGGACCTGGTGGTCTCCTTCTGCTGTCAACTTCTATGTTTCTGTGTTTCTATAAATAGTGCATATCACAACTACCAGCTGGTTCAAAAGAAAGTAAGGTCAGTTTTTCCAAAATAAAATTTAGATCCCAAAGTGGTACGTGACTGTGCACCAGGGCTTTCAAATGGAGGATCCCTTTGAGAAAGACTTTGGAGATCTCCAGCTGAGCCACAGATCTGCCCTCCACTAAGGTGAGTTAGGCAGAGATAGCAGACAGGTGAACCTTCAGCAAAGAGTAACTCAGCCCCAGGGAGGAGAGATGCAGCAAGAACTCCATGACCTGAGGAACAGGGCACGAGAAAGGGTCCCAACCATTGGAGGTGGCCCAAATGGAGAAACGCTTCCATTTCATGGCATATGTCATCCTCCTAGAAGGCTTCCTGACCTCTACATGGACCTGTGCCACTCTGGAGGAAAGTCCATAGCAAGAGACAGCTATGTAATGAGGTGCCACGCGTGAAGGTGAAGGGACTTTAGCCCTGGATGGACCAGTGTGCCCCTCTCCTGAGTCAGGAGATTGTGACAGAGAGAAGAGAGACCGGAGGTTCCACTGCAAGCTGCTGGAGAAGCGGAAACCATATTTGGTGAGGCCAAAACCGGGCAATCAGAATCATGTGAGCCCCCTCCTCTTTGAAGCTTGAGCAACACCCTCTGCAGAACTGGAAAGGGAGGGAAAGTGTACAAAAATCTCTCTGTCCAGCAGAGAGATAGAGCATCTCACCAGAAAGCACCATGCCCGGGAGCGAACGAGCAAAACCTGGGTAGTTTTGCATTGTATGGGATGGCGAACAGATCCAGGTCTGGATGACCCCATAGGTCAAAAATCTGTTTGACCACCTCTTGTTTGAGCTCCCATTCATTGGCTCATACTCTAGTGCAGCTGAGACTGTCTGCTAGGATGTTTTGCACACCCGGAACACTGAACCACAGAGAGGTGCATTCAGTGCAGAATTGCCCAGTTCCACACCCGCATCGCTTCCCTACAGAGGGGATATGAGCAAGTGCCCCCTTGTTTGGTGAGATATAAGACTACGCACATATTGTCCGACTGGACTAATAGTGGGCCCTGGTGAAGCAAGTGCTGGAAGGTTTGAAGAGCATACAGCACTGCCCTTATCTCCAACACATTTATGTGCAGACAGCTCTGACAGAGACCACAGCCCTTGAGTCCTTTTGCTCCCTAGGTGAGCGCCCTAACCCACCCAATGCATCTGTAGTCAGGGTTTGAGTGGGAGGTGGGGACTGAAAGGAGACCCCCTTGGTGAGGTTGTTGAGATCCTGCCATCATAGGAGATCCCGCTGCATAGAACTGGAGACCATAACCATGTGGTCTAGGTCATCCGACCACTGATCCCACTCTGAGCATCTACTACGAAATTCGCATGTGAAGCCTAGCTAGAGGAAAAGTGGGGATGGCCACTGCCATAAGACCAAGAAGTCAAAGAACCATCCTGGCTGGAACCCACCAGCTGGAGGCTACTAAATGAGCCTGTTTCTGCAAGGTTTCCACCCTGTCCAAAGGGAGGAAGGCCATACCCTGGGCTGTATCCAGCACTGCTTCAATAAACTGGAGGCGTTGGGAAGGGGCAAGTTGGGACTTGGGATGGTTGACCGCAATCCCCACTTGTGCAAAAAGGGCCAGGGTAGCTGAGAGGGAAAGTTCCAACTGCTCCCTCGACAGGGCTGACAGAAACCAGTCGTTGAGGTAAAGGAACACATAGTGGCCCTGGTGCCTCAGGACTGGCCGAAGGGGAGGGCTTTGAACTGGAAATGCTCCCCCTAAAAGGTGAACCTGAGGTAGCGGCGATGGGCCTGAAAAATTGGGATATGCAGGAATGCATCCTACATATCCAGGGCACACAGCCACTGTCCCTTGTACAGGAGGGGCAGCAGATCTGGGAGGGTCAGCATTTGAAACCGTTTGTACTCTATGTACAGGTTTAGAGTGCTGAGGTCCAAGATGGGACGCAAATCCCCCATCTTTTTTGGGACTAGGAAGAAGGAGTAATACCCCTTTCCCACCTTGTTTGACGGAGTGGGCTTTACTGTCTCCTTTAGCCTTGATTTCTTCCCTTAAAAGGGGAATGTGCACCTTCAGATAATGAGACACCCCTGGAGGCTTGTCTGGGGGTTTCTCAAGAAACTCCAGAGTGTGGCCCTGCCTGATCAAGTGAAGGACCCATGAAGCTGTGATGACTGCCTCCCACCCCAGCAGGTGACTGGTGAACCTTCCGCACACTGGCTCCCTTAACAGAAGAGGAGGAGAGGGGGCCGGCTGTGAGTCAAGAGGCGGAGAGAGGGTTGGGGAGAGCTGCCCCTGAGGTTCTCTGAGCTTTGGGTACAGGGGTGGCTGCGGCTGAAGGTGCCCAATGCTTGGTTTGGCATCTGGCTGTTTTCTGCTGTTTCATCTGCCACTTCGTCTGGCAATGAAATGGCTGTTTGGCCTTGGATCTAGGGTGGTACATAGTGTGAACCGACCTCAGGACCTTTCCCTTATCCTGGAAGCTGAGGAGTCCACCGCATCATAAGTGGCCCTCAGAGTGGCAATAGGTGACTCTGGCTGACCTAACAGTGTCAGCTAAAATAGTCTTGGAGTTTGAGTCTGGCATGGCCACAATGACTGGCTCCAACCGGTGGAACAGTGACTTTTGGTACACCAGCATGTGTGCCACATAGTTAAGGGCATGCATGGTGAGAGTGGAGGAAGAATAAAACTTTCTACCGAACTGATCGAGCTGTCTTGACTCCCTGTCAGAAGGGGAGGTGCCCATGTGCCTGGGCTTGGTGGCCCTATCATGGGCCACCGTGATTACGATGGAGTCAGCCTTAGGGTGGACACTGAGGAGCTCCATTCCCCCAGAGGTCCTGTAGGTCCTGTCAGCCTTCTTCGCCACAGCCAGAATTGAGGAAGGCATCATCCATATAGTGGGGGCCAAATCCTTGTGAGGCTCCAACCAAGGACGGTGTGAAGACAGGTGCAGGCTCCTGGATGTCCAAGTGCTCAGCAAGCCTCTGACATTTGGGGTCCTGAGAATCGGATTTCCATCCATAGACCTCCGCGATCTGTTTCAGGAGGCTTGCAAAAGATGGGTCCTCAGGAGGTGATTTGGGGGACTCCTCCGACTGCAGTTCCTCTGGGGGGGAGGGTCTCAAACCCCAAAGTCAAGGAGGAGGACCCGGACTCGGATTCTGAGTTTAAAGAGTCTGAAAGTCCGACATCTGGGAGAGAAACCTCCTGAGTCCTGGGAGGAGCACTACCCAACATCGGGGCCGACTGAGGAGCTTTCATCAGGCCCACTGTAGACTGGCTTGGTTCTAGCAGGGAAGCAGACCTGGGAGGCTGATCCGGGCAAACCAGGGTGGGGGGATTTCTCACATGGTGCTGGCTGTCCAGCTCTGAGTCTAGCTGAGATTTGGTCTCGGAGCACCAAGATTGGAGGATGGCCCTCAAATCTACCTGAGGGCGAGGAGGAAGCAGAGGCAGCTGGTAGACTGTCTGGAACCCCGAAGGGTACCCTGACGTTGGGTACCCGGCATGTGAAACCCATGTGCCTAGTAACCTGGCGAAGGGTACGAAGGAGTGTACCCTGTTGGGAAGCCTGATGTCTGGTAGCCTGGCAGAGGGTACTCAGGAACCTGATGAAAGGATGGGTAACCAGGTGGGGAGTGGCCCAACGGAGGCCCTGATGAAGCTGAAAATTGGACCAGAAGGGGGGCCCGAAGGAGCAGAGTCAGGCACGGGGCCGGCAGGAGGCAAGGCTGGCGACAGTGCTGATGGTCTCACTAGAAGAACCAAGGAAGGGCCCTGCAGCGGCTCAGATGTTGGGTCCGGGGGTGAACCAGGAACTATGATACCCGACAGATGACACCCATCCTGCAGCACCCACGGGTCTGGGGAGGGTTGAGGTGGCTTCAGAATGGGAGAAGAGGGGGTATCTCCCTGGGAATCCACTGGAGAATGCTGCCCAAAGACTGACAGCTGGCTCTCATCTGGCCAGACATTATCAGGGCTCACACAGGAGTCCGACGTGAGCGGAACGATCAGGTGGTCGTCAGAGGGCCTGACGACCGGCTTATCGACCTTGGAGTCTCCGGAGCCCAACTTATCGACCTGGGCTGGGCGTTTTTTGGAGGGTCTGACGAGCAGCTTATCGGCCCCACCAGCCTGCTTAGACGCAGTGGTGGAAATGGGTCTAAGGGAGGCGGAAGCCTCGGACTCGGCTGAGGCACCCGCGACCACCGTAATCAGTGGTGGTGGGGTAACCAAGGGCTGCTCCTGGGAAGGTGGGGCAGACTTGGTGGTAGTGGCGATCTTCTGGAGGAAGAGGGCCGCTGTTCACCCGAGGGGCCAAAAGGCTGTCGTGGGTGAGAGGGGGACCGTTGCTGGTCCTAGTGCTTCTCTTTGTCCCTCTTCTTCTTATGTTTGTGGGAGTCAGTCGGCAAGGAAGATGTGCTCCTTAATTTTTGCAGCTCTTTCTCCATGGATGCCATCTTCTTTTTCAGAAAATGGACTTCGAGGGCCTGCTGGTGACGCTTCCATGTGGCCTGGTGGAAGCTGGAACAGGCCACACAATCCTCGACCTTGTGCTCCAGGCCTAAACAGAAGAGGCAGAGGGAATGAAACTCTTTGTGCGATAGCTGCGTGCCGCACAAATCGCACTTATTTTTATGCGATTTGCTGGATGATGGCGAAGACATGCACAAAGAACAGGTTACTCACCTGTAACAGTAGTTCTAGGAGTGGTATATGTTGTTCATCCACACTTATTGGCATGTCCCCTTCCACTTTAAATCTTGCTGGAAGTCTTCAAGTGGCTCCTCCCACCCACCCAGGTGGCATATACCTCGGCTCCGCCCCATGATGGCAGATCTTAGCCCGCTGGAAGTGCAAGGTTGCACTGAAGCCGGGAGGGTCGGGTGGTGGATGAACAACATATTCCACTCCTAGAACTACTGTTACAGGTGAGTAACCTGTTCTTCTAGGATCGTGGATATGTTGTTCATCCACACTTATTGTTAGACTCCAAGCAGTTCTCTGGGAGGAGGGAGGCAAGGCGCACACCCCCTACTTAGGAAATAAAGATTGGAGAACCGAGGCCCCAAAACCAGCATCCCGGCGTGACTCAAGGTTGCTGCGGTAGTGGGTAATGAATGTGTTTGCTGACTTCCAGGTAGCAGCCCGACAGATTTCCTGGATAGGGATGTCCCTGGAAGCAGCCACCGATGTAGCAGTATGGCGGGTAGGCTCCTTGCCCGCCAACTCATAGCACAGACCTATGCATGATGTAATCCATCTTGCTATGGTCTGTTTGGCTGCAGGTCTGCCAGAAGCGGCTTCAGCGTAGGTGACAAACAGCTGGCGAACCTCTCCATGAATTTCTGCCATCCTCTCCTTGAAGTAGGAGAGAGCACGTCTCAGGTCCAAGGTATGGAGCCTGTACTCGGCGTCCGAGGTGTAATTTGGGTAGTAATACCTGGTTAAGATGAAACTCTGACACCACCTTCAGAAGGAATTTCGGGTTGGGGCAGGACAACTTTGTCCCTGTGAAAGACCAGATAAGGGGAGTTCACTGAAAGTGCCTGGAGCTCCCCTGTCCTTCTGGCTGACGTGATAGCCACCAGGAAGGCAGTCTTCCACGACAAGTGTGAAAGCTCACATTTGTGCATGGGATCAAATGGCTTGCCCACGAGCTTTGCCAAAACCAGCAACAGATCCCACGGCCGTGGAGGTTCATGCACCAGAGAGGATATGTGATCCAGGCCTTTGAAAAAGTGCCCGACCACTGTCTCCTGCACCAATGTCAGCTGACCGTCTCGCACCCGGTAAGCAGAAATGGCTGCCAGATGCACCCTAAGGGTCGATGACCGTAGACCCCCTTTGGAGAGAGACCAAAGTTAGTCGAGAATGTTAGCTACAGAACAGGATAATGGATCCAGACCTTTACCCTGACACCAAATGGAAAATCTTTTCCATTTGAAGGCATAGCATTTCCTGGTCGATTCCTTTCTAGATGCCTCCACCACAGTGTAGACATCTTCGGAAAGACCCAGAGCCTGGAACTCTAGTCGCTCAGGTACCAGGCTGTGAGGTGCAGGGATTGAACGTCCGGATGGAATACCTTCCCCTGGTTCAGAGATATCAGGGCCGGGAGTGTACAAAGCTGCTCTGGGGGCCTGCAGCTGAGGCTGAGGAGATCTGAGTACCAGAACTGGTGTGGCCAATCTGGGGCTACCAGGATCACCTTTGCCTTGTCCCTCCTCACCTTGAGTAACACCTTGTGGATCAAGAGAAATGGAGGGAAGGCGTAGAGGAGGCCTGGGGTCCATGGCCTCGAGAAGGCATCCCCCTGCAGCGAGCCCTGCTGAGGGGAGGCAGGCATGAAAAACAGCCTCAACTTGGTATTTTCCCTCGAGGCAAACCGGTCCACCATTGGTTTTCCCCAACAGGAGAAAAGGCTGTAAGCTACCTCTGGATGGAGAGACCACTTGTGGGATGTCTAGCCTATGCGACTGAGAGCATCTGCCAGCTGGTTCGAGACTCCTGCCACATGGATGGCTAGGAGATCCGCCTCCAACCGGCTTATGAGGGTCCAGATGTGGAGCATCTCCTTGCACAGCAGATGGGAGTGCATGCTGCCCTGTTTGTTGAGGTAGTACATGGTCGTGGTATTGTCCGTCTGGACTTGAACCACTTGACCCCGGAGCTGAGGAGCGAAAGCTGACAGTGCCAGTCTGACTGCTCTGAGCTCCAACAGGTTGATGTGGCATCAGGATTCCTCAGGGGTCCAGAATCCATGGGCTCTGTTATCCCCCATGTGGGCTCCCCAGCCCACGACAGAGGCATCGGTTGTAAGGACGACCGTCGGCTCAGGGCGGACAAACGGGATCCCTTCCTGCAACCGGTCTGGGGCGGTCCACCATTGGAGAGCGTCCCACATCTTCTGGGTTACAGTGATCAACTGGTCGAAATGACTATCGCTGAGTCCACTGGGCGGCCAGCTCCCATTGGAGGGGGCGCATGTGCCACCGGGCCCAACAGACCACTGAGGTGCATGCTGTCATGTAACCCAGAAGGCGCAGAAAGTCCTGGGCAGGGCACCAAGTGCCCAACCAGAAATGATCGGGCAAAGGAGGGGAGGCAGGCTCTCCAGGGTCGCACCTGAAAATAGGCACTTGGCTGTCTAGTGTGCCCTACTCAGTTAACAAAAACAAATAAATAAATAAAGGAGGAAAGAACCTCTGCCCTATCCGCCGGGAGGCCGAGCTCTGGCTTGACAAGAGTCGAGCTCTGCCCCGATGAAGCCCATCACCTGAGAGGGCACGAGTTCCGACTTGGCCTCGTTGATCAGGAGGCCGAGCTGGGAGCAGGTTTGGAGGGCCAGATCCCTGGACCTCTCCACCTCCTGTAGGGAGGAACCTGTTAAGAGCCAGTTGTCGAGATAGGGGTAGATTCTGACTCCCTGATGCTGAAGGTGGGCCGCTACCACTGCAATGCATTTGGTGAAGACCCGTGGGACCGATGACAGGCCGAATGGCATGGCTTGGAACTCGTACAGGGTCCCCTCGACCCTGAAGCAGAGAAACCACTGATGGGATGGACGGATTGGGACATGAAAGAATGCATCCTGTATATCCAGTGAACAGAACCACATGTTTTGCTCCAGGGATGTTATGATCTGATTCAGAGTGACCATCCAGAAGGTGCGAGGCCTGAGATATTGATTCAGGTCATGGAGATCTAGGATGGGGTTCCAACCTCCCATCTGCTTGGGCACCAAGAAGTACCTGAAAACAAAGCCTGGGTCTGTTGGAGGATCCAGCAGTGGAGCTACTGCCTTCTTGTGGAGGAGCTGAGCTACGTTGTCTCGAAGAGCCGACTGGGTGCATGCGGAGATCCGTTCCTCCCGAGGGGCGCGGGCTCAGCTGGGAGGGTACTGCTCAAATTCTAGAGGCAGTTCCCGACTGGCCACCTCGAGAACCCACCTGTCCGAAGTGATAGCAGACCAAGCGGAAAGGAAGTGGCGGAGCCGACCCCTCACGGGAGGACCCAGAACTGGCATGATGGGTGTAGGGGTGGCAACCCCCAACCCGTCACTGAGCAGGCTTAGAGGAGGAGGCGGCTCCGGGACCTGCGCCTCGGCCTCCTTTACGGGATTGTTGAGGACCCTGCTTGGGCCACGGGTGCCAAGCTTAAGCCTGCTGCTGCTGTTGCTCCTGACCTCCTTGATAGGAGGGCTGCCTGACTGCAGGGGAAGAATGCCGAAATGGCTTTTTCTTTCTCTTCTGCTGGTTCTTGCCTGAAGAACCCTTAGCAGAAGTAGCATCCAAGGTGGCATTGGACTGCTGCATGCGCTGAAGGTGACTGGCCACTCCTGGACCAAACAAGTCGGTACCCAGGAAGGGCACGTCAGCAAGTTTATGCTGAGTATCCGCCGGGAAGGAGGAAAGCCTCAGCCAAGCCCTGCGGCAAGTGGCCACTGCGACTTCTAGTGAGCGGGCACAAGAATCTCTGCTGTCCAAGGCTATCAGGAGCTGCTGCTTAGCAACAGCACGGCCCTGGTCCAGGACCTGCTTGACCATGGTCTGCATGTCCGCTGAGAGATGAGGGAGGACCTCGTCTAATGACCCAAGAAGAGCATGAGAGAAGTGTGCCATTATAACAGCCGAGCTGGCCTGATGAAGGCCCAGAGAAGAGGCCACATAGACCTTACGGGCAGAGTGGTCCATATTTTTGGACTCCTTGTCCAGGGGTTGGTCAGTGTCGGCCAAACTACCAGTACGTCTGAACACAGAGGCTGTCACCAGACTTTCAGCCGAAGGGTGCTCCGTGAACCCTGCAAGGGACCCCATGGGCACCGTGTACTCGCGGGCCATGCGGGCAGATGGTGCTGGGCAGGAAGCAGGACGCTGCCAAAGTTTGAGGGCCAGGCCAACAATGGCCTTGGCCACTGGAAAGGCCTCCTTTCGTGTATCCCCTCTCTTGAGGATGTCAGTGAGAGGGTACTCCGCCTTTTTCTGGATAGACTCCAGGGGCATCCCGGTGGAATCGGAGATGAGGCAGAGAATGCCCTGGAAAGAGGAAGGGCCTTCCTCCATCCCCGCGCCCCTGGACGACTCGTCATCCCCAGGATGCGAGTGTAGTCCGGTGACGTCAAAGTCCGAAGAATTGTGATACAGCGTTCTCCTGCCTAGGTCACCTTCGATATGCCGTGGGCGATCTGGGGTGACCGTAATCGACAGACGTCGGGGAAGCCCGGTGTCCTGTCAGTCCTCTTTCAAGGGAGCCCTTCCCTGAGGCTGCTTAGGTGGTGGTTCCACCCGGATCGGTGGAGAGACCGGAATAGGCCAAACTGGGAGACGGGCAGGCCCTATGGGTGGAGGAACTGATGGCTTCGGTTCCGGAGGGGTCGGCTTTGGCCTAGGAGATGAGAGCCAAGCGATGGCCTGGGTAGGCGGTGGAGCCAGCTTCTGCCCGGTCAGGATCAGCTGTTGCCACATAAGGTCTTCATAGAGCAGACGGAGTTTCTGCCGGAGCCTCTCCTTGTCTGAGGAGGATGAAGACCTGTGGCGGTGCCTCTTTTTTGAGCGCTTGTGACTCTTCTGTGGTTGTTCAGCTGAGGGGGTCCTGGACTGAGACTGGGCAAGCCGACTCAGTTGATCGGGAGACACCGGGATCGGTGAGACCCGAGGGTCCAGGATCGGGTCCTTGATGGGGACACCAGCAGGCTGGGTCTCATCCGGAAAGACCAGGACCAGAGTCCGTTCAAGAGAGTCATTGGGCATAGCCGACGACAAGGGGTCGAGGATAATTTTGACTTCATCAGCCACCTCCTCGGTCCCCTGGGCAGACAGAAGGTCCGAAAAGCCGGCAGCTGAGGATGCAATCTCGAACCAGATCGAGACCGCGTGTTCCTGGCACTCAGACTTTTCTCAGTCCCAAGAACGTCTTCGCCGAGACGAAGACACTGGGTCCTTATCTCTCTTCCAAGAGTGGGAGGAGTGCAAGCCTGAGGGCGCCTCACCCCGTGTGGGGAGAGAATGGCACAACTCCTTGAAGGAGCCCGTAAAGGTGGAGCCTAGGTTCAGCGGGACAAAGAAGCTTCGGTTGGCCGAAGCGCAAGCTGCTTCCTCCTCAAAGACCTTCATCTGTTCCAGCTGATCGGTGGAGCCTGCGGCCATGGAAACCGCCCACCTAGCCTCCTTCGATTTCATTGGCGGGTTCCTTTTTTCTGGTCTTCCCCAGCTTCAAGCATGCCTTGCGGTAGTCCAGGACATTGGGATGGAAAGCCAGGCAAAAACTGCACGACGAGGTGTCACAGCCGACACTTAGGCAGTAAACGCACGTGAGGTGAGGATCGGTGCGTGACATCTTTTGGCCGCAGGGGCACCGACAAAATCCGGGGGATGATTTTTCCTCCATAGTCGAGACAGCGAAAGTGCGATCGCTAACTCTAACGAGCTTAATTTTTGGTAAAACCGACAATTTGAAATCCAGGGCCTACGATATGCTGAGAGCATGAGGGAACCTGCATCTTCCAGTGGAAAGGAAGTTCTGGTGTCATAGGGCGGAGCCGAGGTTTATACCACCCGGGTGGGTGGGAGGAGCCAGCTTGAAGACTTCCGGCAAGATTTAAAGTGGAAGGGGACATGCCAATAAGTGCGGATGAACAAAATATTCACGATCCTAGAAACAGAGGAGTTTTTGACAGAAAAATAAGAAAAACGGATACTCATCAGAAAAAAGGTAGTTGAACCGCAGTGACGATCTCCACAAGGTCTGACATGCTCAGGTCGATGGCGGGAAAGAACTGGAAGGTGGGCATGAGGACTGCCCACTATATAGTGTCACGTTGACGGTCATGTGACATCGGGTGGGCGGTCCCCCGTCAGACACTGTTAGCTAGCTAGTGTTTCCATGTGGTCCTGATGTCAGGGGGTGCAGTCCTCAAGGTGATTACCTACTGCAAGAACCCTCTCGAAGTAAGATCAGTTTTAAACCTACAGGACGGCGATCAGAGAATGGGGTGAGGGGAGGGAACCACTAGACTGCCAGGGAAACAGTTTTAAACCTACAGGACGGTGATCAGAGAATGGGGTGGGGAGACAGAACCACTAGACTGCCAGGGAAACAGTTTTAAACCTACTGGATGGAGATCAGAGAATGGGGGAAGGGTCACTTGATTACCAGGGTAGTTATTTTATTTGTACAGGAATGGCAATTGGGGACAGGGAAGGGACCACTAGACCACCAATGACATTTCCTTATCATTATGACACGGTTGGGGCTCGACAGTACCTCCGACAGCCACAAGTGTTGTGCGGAATACTGCCAGGTCTCTGGTGGCATTTTCTCCACATAAGGGTACCCTGTAAACAGCCCTTGCGTGGAGAAAATCTTTGGTGAATGGGACTTCGCCCATATGAAGGGCCCCACATTTGCATTGCAGACCCCTAAAAACTTTGCTGGGGTGCAAACTGGGCTTTTGTGAATACCATACTGGGGCAAAACACAGTTTGCATGGCGTAAACTGGGTTTGTGACAGGGCAGTGTTTTGTAAATTTAGCCCCAAGACTGACGCATGCTGTCTTCATTGCGCTATTAGCTGCCTATAATTTTAAAGGAGCTTATTTACAGACAGTACAGAAAGTCTTTCCAAGAGAGAATTACAGGCCATCAGTTCCCTTACCGTGTATATTTTTAGGGTATGTTAGTAAGTCTGGCCCACAACGTTGTCACATTCAGGAGCTGAAATGGTGTGCTGCAACCTGTTCAGATGCACATTTGAAACTGATCCAGTCTGAGCAGGTGCCTAGGGGAAAGGGGTCGGACTTCTTTAAAAGTCACGTGTGCATCAAGCAACCTATCAGGTGAACACAACCTATGATGTAATGACTGTAGAGTGCCTGAGAGATTATCCCCCACAATTAAGCCTTATCTAATTACAGTCGGCCGAAGGCAGTCTCAAGCCACTTAATGTTCATTTTGCTGCTGCTTGTTGAGGTACTAGCTAGGTTTTTATCAAAGGTGGCTTTGCTGAGCACCAAGAACTGCCTTTCCCTCTCGATTAAGAGGTTCATGACCCCATGCGTAAGGACTACATGCTGCTCTCCTAGCACTGAGGAGAGCAATGGAGCATCACAAGGGAACAGTGCCCGACTAGGTCCTACTCAATGTAACTCCACTCCCTCCTTTACTGGCAAGGCAACAACCATAAACAACAAAAGGTATTATCCCTGGCATTAGGGGTCAGAGGGAGGGGTACAAAATAAATATTTCTATTTACCAAAGTCTGGGTGAAAAGTACCTGGACTATGGTGTGTCAATATATGTCTGAGGGGGCCCCAAAAATGCACACAGATCACAGAAAGATGGAATGTCCACAAACAGGAATGGGATTATACTGTATGGCTTTATTCCTGACAAGGTGTCAGTCAGAAAAATGTGGTGCCCCCAGGCTTTTGCATGTACCAAACACACAGAGAACACAACTCTCTTGCAGGTACAGAATTTGTCACAAGAACATTTCCTTTTGAACTTCCATTCCTTTATTTAGGAACCAAATGGAAAACTGGGGCATCAGCCGATCCCCAGAACTACATAAGTGCATTTTACATGGGAGGTTCCATAACACTTATTTAGAGAGTACAGACCAACTGGGTGAACTAAATTACCACCCAAAAACTTCTAAGCAGATTGGGTCCCCTACAACCTGGATTGAGTGGTCAGCTCAATTTTGGACAAAGCCAGACTTGCTCTGAAATTACAACAGTTGCAGATTCTTCAGGCACTGCTGGCCTCTGAAGACATTTCACAATTTCGTGCTGGGGCACCAGTGAACCCACTCTCTAACGTTGTGTTCCTTGTTAGGCACCAGTAAACCCAAAATGAACAGCAAATGCACCTTGTGCTAGGCAGAGTTGTACCCACAAAGCATTTGTTACGTTCTCACAGAATGAACACATGTCACAAACCGCATTCTGTGCTTAGTCTTGGTTGAGCAGGGGGACGCACCCACATTAACACTTGGAAAAGTCACAGCAGTAATTACACTCCAGCCCCAGGCTGTAGGGATTTCTGAAGTACTGAACTCAAATGACAGGATTCCCAAGTAATTTACATTTTAAAAGGCTAGAGCTTCGTTGTAAAAAATACAGACTATTCTGGGCAGCACTGAGGAAGTGACATGGTGAGGGGGTTGCCCCAGCAGCAACTTACTGATACCAACTCCAGGTGATCACAACCTTGTGATGAAATTCACCCCATCGGTGCCTTAGAACAGATGATCTCCACCACTAC
The DNA here is from genome assembly GCA_016271365.2 of Neoceratodus forsteri. Lineage (NCBI taxonomy): Eukaryota > Metazoa > Chordata > Ceratodontiformes > Ceratodontidae > Neoceratodus > Neoceratodus forsteri. Next base: position 1,101,544,261 of record CM057450.1, on the reverse strand, counting down.
CTGGTGCACAGACCGATCGCTGATACACTAAGGTGAAGACAAGATAAGAAGGGTTCTCCCTCTGGAAGTTGTGCTGCTATCTAGCAGGACACCAACCTGTTCAAAGTCCAAACTCTCTCTGACTAATAAGTCAAACTGCAGCTCTTTTAGCCAGGGGGCTTATACTGCTGCGAGAGTTCCATATGCAAATCAGCTCCCACTGCTCAACCAAGACTAAGCACAGAATGCTGAATAGTACATTACGAGGATTTTACCTTTTTTGTGTGCTACCCACACTATACTGAAGGGGTTCTAGTAACCCCAGGGGAACCCAGGTGTTACATCAACATGACAGAAAATGGGTGGAAGCTGTACACAACAACAGGTAAAAAAGCAAAAAAGAATCACTGCATTCCTATTGCAGCATGCAGCAGTCAGCAGCTGTTTTTACAGGCTGATTTTTCTTTTCTTAAATGATGGAATAACGTTTTATATTTTAACCTTTTTTATTCCCTAGCTCCATAGCAGCACATCTTCACTGTCATCCCAGATATTTTATTCTCCCCCTTCCCCTCCGGAGTCGCCTCTTCAGGAGAGCCAATTGAGCCTGTCCCTACCCCCGTCCTACCCCACCAGTCAGGATCCTCCATCATGCTGTGGTTTACCCCCCGTGCAGGGTCGGGGTAGGGGCACCCCCGAACCTTCAAGTCTCGTCAGGACCCTAATTTGGCTGGGCAGGTGGCAGCAAATTGGGACCCGACTCGGCTCCGAAGGGGCTATTTCCGATTTTCGTAGGCGGACTTACATGCCCCAGCATCAAGGTGAAGGCACAGACGCTCCCAAAGACCCACCACCCAGTTCCTGTCCCCGAAGCTGGTTGGTCCGTGGCCTACGGTCCCCGACCAATCGCGCCCCAGTGACTCCAGCAGCTGTCGCACCCCCAGCCTCCTCAGGGTCACGCTTGCGGTGTAAGTACCACCCTCCCCTGGAGAAGAAGGAGCTGTCGTCGGACCTCAAGCCTTCTTCCCCGCGCCAACCCCCGGTGGCCCGAGCTCGCTCCCGAAACCGGGTCCCGACGTGGTGCGAGGTGTGGCGTCCAGTGCCTCAACCCTCAGCGCCACCGGGACGGCTGTCATCACTTAAGTTTAGATGTTCTGTCCATCTCTGTCTTTACCCGTATCAGCCGCATCACCCATTCCACCAATAACAGCAGCTACCAGTAAGTGCAGCTGCCTATTCCGATATAACGGACATCTCTTGTATCTGACAAATTACTATCAGCTGAATAGTTCCATTATAAGCAGTGCACACTGTATCTTTCTGTAGAGGAGGCTGTCTTCTTGTTACATTTAAAATTGTTTAAAAATTGGCGATTTGTTTAGCAAATGGAGTCGGAGTCTATGCTACCAGTAAGAGTTGGAGGAGGGACTACCAGAAGCACTGCAACAACCATCTTCCTCGGTTAAGTGTGTGGAACCCCCGCCACTAAATCTTTAATATGGTCACTGATGTTCTGTGATACTGACTCAGTTAATAAGTCAATACCTGCCATAATGGGGCATCCTGGGGGACTCTCGAGCCTTCTGTACTTTCAGGAGAATATATATTTTAGCCCTGATAGAACTGGGAACAGAAAAAAACATTTTTAATTCCTTAGAAATACACAAATTTGTATGCAACAGCTCCAGGAAGGCATCTACGTTCTCCTTAAATAAGGAGGCTGGATACAGTCAATGGGGATGATAAAATTCCTCATTTGACAATTGTCTTCAGATTTCTGTTATGTTGTTGATGGTATCCTATCAGCACCACCAAACCCCGTTCATCTACTGGCTTCATGGTTACTCCCTTTTCAAGCTCAAGCTCCTCCAGTTCCCATCTCTCACCAGCAGATACATTCACAAATGCTGCCTCATTGTTCTTATTACTATTATTAAACAAGAGTTCAAGGTCATGTAGACAGCCTCTTCAAAAATTGCAGTGTTCCCCATTCATTGTTTTAGCGCGGTGGGCCACCACCCTATATTTTTTTACCACCGCTCTATATTTTTTACCACCACCCTATATTTTTTGCCACCACCTTATATTTTTATCCATTATTGTTTGGTTTTTTATAAAATCCTCCAAAATTGTCTTTTATTGACATCTTTTATTGCACTACTACCCATTTAATACCAGCACACTATATGTTACTTAAAATCTACTTATGCACATGTACAGTGCATAAAGGAGGTCCAGAAAAATAACGCACCTTTTTACCCGATCACCATTGCCACCACCCTATATTTTCAGAGGGTGGGGAACCCTGAATTGCCACAGAGGCATTGTAAGGTGGTATAAATGTAGATGATGGTTTAAAAGTATGAGCAGGTAATAGACCATGAGTGGTTCCATATGTGCCTGAAATAGTCATACCATCTAGTAAAAAGTCCTCAAAATTTGAATAGCCCATCCTGGATTTACCTTAGGACTTTCAGATTCAGATTTCTTGGGAACTCCTTTAAGTCAATAATAACAGTTCTGTGCAAGTACAAAGCTCAACCATCTGCTCAGAAAAATGGGTTACTCACCTGTAACAGTAGTTCTAGGAGTGATATATGGTGTACATCCTCACTCCTAGCAGTATCCTTTCCCTTTAAATCTCCTGCTGGAAAGTCTTCAAGCTAGCTCCTCCCACCCACCCAGGTTGTAACTCCCTCAGCACCACCCCGTGACGTCAGATCCTGCCCGCTGGGAGCAAGACCCGTGTGCCACTTGTCAGGGGAGGTCGGGTGGGTCAGTGTGGATGTACGCCATATACCAATCCTAGAAGTACTGTTACAGGTGAGTAACCTGTTTTTCTAGGGACGTGGATATAGTGCACTATCCACACTTCTGGTATACTCCTAGCAGTTCTCCAGGAGGAGGGGGCAAGGTGCACACCCCCTATTTAGAAAACAGAGATTGGAGAACTGAGGTCCCAAAACCAGCATCCCGGCGTGACTTAAGGTCGAAGTGGTAGTGGGAAATGAAGATGTGTGCTAACTTCCAGGTAGCAGCCCTGCAGATTTCCTGGATAGGAGTATCTCTTGAAGCAGCCTCAGAGGCAGCGGCATGATGGGTGGAATGTGCCCTAAGACTTATGGGAGGTTCCTTACCCACAAACCTATAGCAGAGGTTGATGCAGGATACAATTCACCTGCCAATCAACTGCTTAGCTGCCGGTAAGCCAGGCGCGGCTTCAGCGTAGGTGACAAATAGCTGGCAAACTTCTCCCCAAACTCTGGTCGAGTGGACCTGCAGCAAGCATTCGTCTGTTACAAGGAGCAAAGTATGGAGCTTGTGCTCAGCCTCCGAGGTGTGACTAGTAAAATACACCAGGACATTGATCACCTGGTTAAAGTGAAAATCAGACACAACCTTCGGGAGGAACTTCGGGTTGGGATGAAGGACAATCTTGTCCCTGTGGAATACCAGGTAAGGAGACGTCACCGAGACTGCCTGGAGCGCACTGATCCTTCTGGCTGATGTGATAGCCACCAGGAAGGTGGTCTTCCATGACAGGTAAGAGATATCACATCTGTGCATCAGTTCGAATGGCTTGCCAATGAGCTTTGCCAACACCAGCAACAAGTCCCAAGGGGGTGGTGGTTCATGCACCAGAGGGGAAATGTGGTCAAGGCCTTTGAAAAAGCACCAGACCACCTTCTCCTGTGCCACCGATTGCATACCGGCCCATGCCCGGTAAGCAGAGATGGCTGCCAGGTGCACATTAATGGTCATCGACCAAAGGCCCAACAGAGAGGGACGAAAGATAGTTGAGAATGTTAGCCACTGGGCAAGATAAAGAACCCAGCCCCTTGCCCTGGAACCAGATGGAAAACCTCTTCCATTTGAAGGCATAGCATTTTTGGGTCGACTCCTTCTGAGTAGCCTCAACCACAGTAAAGACATTGTTGGAGAGACCCAATGCCTAGAACTCTAGCCGCTTAGGAACCAGGCTGTCAGGTGCAGGGATTGAAGGTCTGGATGGAGTACCTTCCCCTGACTGCAACTGAGCAGGTCCAGGCATAGAGGGAGATGCATCGGAAGCCTGCTGCTGAGGCTGAGGAGAGCAGGGTATCAAAACTGGTGGGGCCAGTATGAAACCACCAGGCCCATCTGTGTCTTGTCCCTCCTGGCTTTGAGCAACACCTTGTGGATCAAGGGGAACAGAGGGAAGGCATAGAGAAGGTCTGGGGTCCACGGCCTGGAGATGGCATCTCCCTGCAGCGTTCCCCAGCTGAGGGGGCAGGCACAGTACAAACTCAGCTTGGCATTCTCCCTAGAGGCAAACAGGTCCACTAGAGGGTGCCCCATTGGCAGGACAGACTGTGTAGTACCTCCGGATAGAGGGAACACTCGTGAGACGCTTTGCCCACATGGCTAAGGGCATCCGCCGGCAGGTTGGAGACGCCGGCCAGATGGATGGCCAGGAGATCAGCATCCAGGCTGAGCATGAGGGTCCAAATGTGGAGAGTTTCCCTGCACAGAGTAAGGGAGTGCATCCTGCCCTGTTTGTTGACGTAGTACATGGTCGTGGTGCTGTCCGTCTAGACCTGAACGACCTGACCCGAACATGTGGAGCAAAGGCAGTCAGCTCCAGCCAAATTGCCCGCAATTCCAGCAGGTTGATATGGCATCAGGCCTCCTCAGGGTCCAGAGCCTGTAGACTCTGTGGGCTCCCAGGTGGGTACCCCAGCTCATCAGGGAGGCATCGACTGTCAGGATGACTGTCTGCTCTGGGCGGACAAATTAAATCCCTTCCTGCAGATGTTCCGAGACTAACCACCACTGGAGGGCATCCCACATCAACTGGGTCACAGTGACCAGCTGGTTGAAGTGGCCCTTGTGCTGAGACCACTGGGAGAGAAGCTCCCATTGCAGACAGCACATTCTCCACTGGGCCCAACGGATCATGTTGGTGCATACCGCCATGTATCCCAGGAGGTGCACGAAGTCCTAAGCAGGGCGCAACTGCCCAACCTGAAATAATCTGGCAAAGGAGGAGAGAGCCTCTGCTCGATCTGCAGGAAGCCGAGCCCTAGCTGTTAAAGAGCCAAGCTCTACCACAATGAAATGAATCACCTGCAAAGGGACGAGTTCTGACCTGGCCTCACTGACTAGGAGGCCAAGGGGAACGAGGTCTGGAGGGCCAGATCCTAGACCGCCTCCACCTTCTCCCTGGAGGGACCTGCTATGAGCCAGTCATACAGGTAGGGGTATATCGGGACCCTTCAGCACCTCAAGTAAGTGGCCACCACTACAATGCATTTGGTGAAGACCCTGGGAGCTGAGGAGAGGCCAAAAAGGCATGGCTGTAACTCTTAAAGAATCCTCTCCGCTCAGAACCGGTGGTGGGATGGACAGATTGGGACATGGAAGAACATGTCCTGAAGATCCAGAAAGCAGAACCACATGTTCTGCTCCAGAGACAGTATGATCTGAGACAGAGTGACCATCCTGAAAGCACGCAGCTAAAGCAATTTTTTCAGGTTGTGCAGATCTAGGATGGGGCACCAGTCTATTGTTCATTTTGGCACCAGGAAGTACCTGGAGACAAACTCTGGGTGTACTGGAGGGTCTGAGACAGGAGCCACTACCTCCTTCTGAAGGAGCTAGGGACTGTCTTCCCAAAAGGCTGACAATGTCAGCGGACACCATGTCCTCCCATGGGGCACAGGCTCTGCACGGAGGGTAAGCCTCAGATTCTAGGGGCAGACTCTGACCGACCACCTCGAGGAACCACCTGTCCATGGTAACAGCGGACCAGACAGAAAGGAAGTTGTGGAGCCAACCCTTACAGGACGACCCAGGGGAGTCAAAATGGGCATGAAGGAGGCACCCTCCCCATCCCACTACTGAGCAGGCTTGGAGACAGAGGAGGGACCAGCTGAAGCACCAGCGGGGCCTCTACCTCCAGGTTTTCGGACGACTGAAGCAATGGACTTCGGCTGGGGATGCCAAGCCTGAGCCTGTAGCCCAGCAGGAGGCTTGGATGGCTTGGCTACAGGGGCAGAGAGGGGCCAAAAGGACTTCTTCTTTTGAGACTTAGAGCCCTTGGGATCCCTCTGGGTGGAGGTCACAAAGTTCAAAGTAGCATTGGACTTCTCAATACGAGTGAGGTGCCCTTCGACCCCCAGCCCAAACATGTCAGTACTGAGGACCGGTATATCCACCAACTAATGCTGGGTATCCACTGTAAGGTTGAGATCCTCAGCCAAGCCCTGCAGTGCCTGGCAACCTTGGCCACCATAGATCGAGTGCAAGAGTCCCCAATGTCCATGGCTGTCTGGAGCTGCTGTTCAGCCACAGCTCAGCCCTGATCCCAGACCTGCTTGACCGTAGCCTGTAAGTCGGCCAGGAGCTGGTGGAGCACTGCATCGATCATGCACAACAGGGCATGGGCAAAGTGGGCCATCAAAAGGCCCGAACTCATCTGCCGGAGGCTAAGAGAAGAGATAGCATAGATCTTTTTGGCCATGTGATCCAATTTCTTGGATTCCTTGTCAGGAGGCTTATCCACGTCCCCGACATTGCCAGTACGCCGGAAAGCAGAGTCGGCCACCAGACCTCAGTTGAGGGGTGCTCGGTGAATCCCGAGAAGAAACCAGTAGGGACCATGTACTTGTGGGCCATCTGGGCTGACGGGGCAGGGCAAGAGGCCATGTGCTGCCAAAGCTCCAGAGTGGGGCCAAGAATGGCCTCAGCGACCGAGAAGGCTTCCCCAGGGAAGTTACCCTGGTTGAGAATCTCGGTAAGCAGGTATTTAGCTTGTTTCTGAACAGGCTCCATCTGGAGACCTGTCGATTCTGAGATAAGTCGGAAAAGAAACTTTGAGTCATGGACTCATTTACAAAGGCACCTCGTCGCAGGGAGGGTAGACATGGATACAGTGTGAGGTACAACAGTGGTAACATACAGGTGCAATACAGATAACAATAAGAACACATTTGCAACAGTGGTTTACAGATGAAGTTGCATACAGTAAGTTACAATCTAATAAAAATATTACTATAGTAGAAGGTACAGCCTTGGACGAGCCAGGGAGGAATACCTATGAGGAAAGGCTGGGGGGAAAAACAGGAGAAAGGGAAAAAAGGGGAGGGGGGGTTAGTTGTCCAGCGGACATTGTCTGGCTAAGGGCCAAGCAGGGAAGGGACCCACCATAGCATTAATTGGGGGCAATTACAGCTTTGGGTGTCAAAGAGGAGGTTATGGAGAGTGACTTTGAAGGGACCGATTTTGGTAAGGTTAGTGACAGAGGGCAGGAGGGAGTTAAACCATGTGGGGGCCCAGTGGTGGAAGGACCTTTGGGCTGAAGAGGTTTTGGTACGGGGCACCTGAAGGTGGCCTTAACTGCACTACGGGTGGCAACAGATGGTGATGCACGGCGCAGTGACCCCTGGGGGGGTGGAGAGACCTAGCAGGGATTTTTTGGCAAATAGGCAGGTTCGGTAGCGCAGGCGCTCCTCAAAGGTGAGCAGATTGGTGGTGGAATAGAGCAGGCAAGTATGAGTGTGGTGGGATGCGCCAGTCAGGAGCCTGCAGGCCTTGTTTATCGAGGTCTGAATTTTAGTGAAGGTGGTATTATCGGCCGTGGCATAGATGGGAAGGCCGTAATCAACTAAGGACAGGATGGAGGAGTTAATGGCCAGTCAGAGGGCAGTTTGGGGGAGGCAATCTCTACGTCGATAGAGAAGGCCAATCTGAGAATTTACAGCTGAGGACAGGGTATTGATGTGGGTGTGGAAGGTAAGAGCTAAGTCGAAGGTGACGCCCAGGTATCTGCAGAATGACACCTGCTCGAGAAGGTGGGGATTACTGGGGAGAATGCAGAGAGGGGCATTTTTGGCCTAATTCTGGCGGTCAGAAAAGAGCATGGATTTGGTTTTTTTTTTAGGTTGATGACCAGCCGGTGGTCAAGGAACCACTTTTCAGCTTGGTAGAATGTACGCTGCAGGGATTGCTGTAGAGATGTGGGATCAGGGTGGGAGGCGAAAAGGACCACATCATCGGCATAGAGGAGCATACTGCCCAAGCAGAAGCTGGGGAAGTGTGTTGAGAAAGAGGCTGAACAGAACAGGGCCCAGGATGGAACCCTGGGGGGCCCCCAGAGCAAACGGGCAGGGTGTTGGACAGGGTGCCGTTTACCTTCACACACTGGCATCTGGTAGAGAGGTAACTGGTAAACCAGGCAAGGGGGCCGGGGAGAAGCCAAGTAGGTGGAGGTAGGTAGGAGGGAGTCAAGTAGAAGGGGGTGACAGACAGTGTCAAAGGCCTTGGAGAGGTCAATGAACACTGCACCTGCAACATTTCCAGAGTCGAGAGCAGAGTGGAGGTGCTGGGAGAACTCCTGGAGGGCTGTAGTGGTGCTGTGTCCAGGGCGGAAACCATGTTGGTCCGGACACAACAGGTCGTATTTGTTTAGGTACTCGGAGAACTGTATGGCCACTATTTTTTCTAGTGCTTTGGAGAGTGGGGGGAGAATGGAGATGGGCCTGAAATTGTTAGGGGAGGCTCGATCCCCACTCTTATGGATAGGGGTGATTTCAGCAATTTTCCAAGCACTTGGGAACTGGCCCAGACATAGTGACCAGTTTAAGAGGTCAGTGAGAGGGGCTAGTACAGTATCCAAGACTAATTGGAGGATCCTGGAGTCCAGGGGATCACAGCTGGGGTTGTTGCTGGCTAGGGCTTTTTGCAGATGAGGCCTGGCTTCAAAGGGGGATATGGGACGCAGGTAGAAGGGGGCGATCCAGAGTGGGGGCGGGTAGAGGCAGGGATAGGATCGAAAAAGTAGTTGGGAAGGACAGAGCTAACATCTGAGAAAGTCCTATTGAGGCACTCAGCTATGCGGGGTGGATCAGTAGTGACGGTACCGTCTATGGTAAGTTGAGATGGTGGGGGGGGGAGTGGGTCTTCCCATTGAGCTCCTTTATATTGTCCCAGAAGGCATGGGACGAGCCCCAAGTGGAAGCAAGGGTGGTTTGATAATGTTCGGATACATTTATTATGTAACCCCCCTGCAAATGGGGGTTCCCAAAAGACTTCCAGGAGCTTGCTTGAATGCTCCAAACCTGAATGGTGTTTGGCGTTTAAGCCATTTATCAGTGAGTGTTTTTAGAATCTCTGGTACTGTCTCTTTAAGAGCTGTCTGCTTGCAGACATAATTAGTTTGTATGGGGGACTGTGTGTTTCTTTGATTGAGTACCACTCGAGCTGCTGCCAATTCACTCCATTTTGCAGTCACTAGGAGTGCAAAGGAACCTATCTGAAAGATGTAACTGTTTGCCAGAAATCATTTAGAGTAATAATGAAATTACAGTTTGTCTAACCTGCTTTCTTTGCAGTCAGAACTGTGTCTGCCTAGTTCCCATTCTGGTTTTGAACTGCTGAACTGGACCAATCAGTGTGGGTAAGCTAGCTCTAAAATGGTGCCTTTGGACGAATCAGAACTTGGACTCATAATCTGAGCCAGCCACAAGAGGATTGTATGGGCAGTGACTCTGGGAGATGTAGTTTAGACTTTGGCGCCTTTTTGACCAACAGCAGCAGTCTATTGTGAGGACAGCCAATCCAGTCAAGAACTGGGAGGAACTCAAAGGAAGTGTCCGGTTTTGTCTGTTGGAGTTTCAGTTTAGCTCTGGCAGTGAAGGGAAAGAAACCCTGTGCTCCTTCAGTGTGCAGTTTCAGTCAAAACGTGTGTGTAAGGCCCAGAGTTCCGGTCTGCAGCTTGTGTAACTGCTTGTTAGACTGAATCCGTCCTGTGAAAAGAATCAAAGGATCTCTGAAGAGTAGAAACCAGGCTCACCCTGTAGAAGACTGAGAAATTGTTGAATTGCACTCGGTCTGTCAGGAACTGAATCTGCTGTGTGTTCTCCGGTATTGTGCAGTAATTGCGATCGGGATAGAAGCAGCCTGCCTGGTATAGTACTTTTTTTACCATATAAATGTGTGAAGAGTCTCGTGGAGCTCAAGAGTAGCCCTGCTGACGTTGAAGGACCCTATCTTGTTTGGAGGTCGTGAGTACTAATTCAGGGTCGCTCCTGTTGAATTGCCATTAAATCCAAATGGAATCACTGTACTGCTGACTGTTTAAACTAATTTTTCTTTTCACTGTGTGAAGGGCCCTACCAGCTGCCACGGTTTGGACTAGCCACTAGGGCTTGGGTACCCAGGGACAGTAACTGGTAGGGATAGGCCTGTGCACAGAGCCATAGGTAGATAGTAAAGTGATAAGCTAATTAACCTGATTTCCGTCCTTGTTATATCCCCTAAATAAATCAGAGCTGCTTGTTTCAGCAAGTTATACTGCCTGAGGTATTTGTCTATGTTAAAGTACTGTACTGTGATTGTTGCACTGTATCTTATTTCACAGGAGGTCCCAGTGCGGAACTAGTCCTGGGGTGTGTATACGGTGAAGGTAATTCTGATATATTGTGTGGGCCACTAGTGGGAAGAAAGGGGGGTTGCAGTGTCCCAGAGGGCTGTGACCAAGTAAGTTTAACTATTGCAAACCCTGACCTCTGGGTGGAGGCACCCGCCATTGGATCCAGGCCCCTCAACCTGTTGGTGGCAAATCAGGCAGGGGTAGTAGCCCCTGGGATAGCGCCATCTAGGGGTTACATCTTGGAGGCTCACCGCTGGGATTGTGTGTCCTCTAGTGGCCATATTTACAAACCACTGTTAAGAAAAAATGGGTACCGCGACAGAGCGGCTGTGCACCGGCTGGTGGATGGTGTACTGGGGAGGAGATTGACCCCAAATGCTATGCTTATCCTGGACATCCCTGGGTATCAATACGGACACTGTACAGGAGTACTTTCCAAGGTGGAAGGTTTACAAAACCCTGTGGTGGTGGGGGTCGGCATGCTAATCTGCTCACCACACTTTCCTGGCCCTAGTAGAGTTTAAGGATCCCATAGATAGCTCAAGTGCCACAGACCATTACCCCAGAGGGAGCCCTCACTGCCTGGAGAGTGATAACTAAGTACAGTAAAGACCTGGTGGGAATGAGCCCCCACCACTGTCTGAAACTTTGAGGAGAAATTTGCTAAATGGTTGCTGGGGAAGGGAAAACTGTGGAGGACTTGAAGAAACTATTCTTGCCACCTGGGATGTTCCTCCCCAACACCCTCTCCGCTCCAGTACCCGTAATGGTGGCTGAACCAATGCAGACTCCTATTTCTGCACCTGCCATTAGTCACGACTCTTACCGAAGGTTGAGGATCTTCTCTGGCACCCTCCCCACCCCCAGGGAGGATGACTGGGAGACCTGGATAGACTATGTTGCCCCCAAGTGCTAGAATGGCAATGCTCGGAAGCCGAAAAGTGAAAGAGGGTTAGTGAGAGCCTCAGAGGTCCTGCCCTGGCTACCATCCATGCTAAACGGGCCAGTAACCCTGAAGTGACTGCACAGGCCTATCTTGAGGCCTTGGAGAATGTGTATGGGAGCCCAGATTCTGATGAGGATCTATGGTGGAGAGTAAGAAATGCACAACAGTACCAAGGGGAGTTGTTGTCTGTGTGTGTATCTTGGCTGGAAAAATTGTTGCAAGAATGCCTCAGAAAGGGTAGTTTGCCAGCCATTGAACTGGACCGAACCAGGCTGGACAGGATCCTTAAGTCTGCCCCCTTCTCAGAACTGCTGTTGCTTCAGTTACGCCTGGCAAATCGACTGGAATCCCCACCCTCCTATGATGAGTTAATGAGAGAAATTCGAGGAGTTGAGAAAAGGCGACTTCGAGGGACCTGCACCAATAGCTGCGGCTCGACCCGGTGACTGAGGTGGCCCATCAAGTGAAGTTCAGGGGCAGAGGTTGGCAGTCAATGAGTGCTCTGACAAGGAAAAAGATATGCCACAATGGGGCGAACTGTTGAGAGAGATCCGGGAATTCAAAAACAGTCCTTTATGAAGGCCACGCCTGCAAGTCACGGCCCTGACCTATATCCGACTGCATCTGCTATGGGGGTGGGGGTACCCACCCATGTATCTCCTGCTGATAACAGCTCCAAACTCAATTCCTTGACCATGGAAGTGGAGAAACTGATGAGATGTCTCCAAATGCTTATCATGCCGCAGACAGAGATGGCACCAAGGTTTCCAGTTAGTAATACCCCCGCCCTGGCTCCCAGTGTGGCGCCTCGGCCAGCTCAAACTCCAGAAAGTATGTTTTGCTATAATTGTGGGAAAGATGGGCACATGAAAAGGGAATGCCGGTCCCCAAAAGACACTGACAAAGTTGCATATAGGCTACAAGGAGAGCTTGGGAGAACAAATCAGTGGTTAAGAGGTGCACGAAATGATCCAGTGAGGGCACCAAAATGCTAACTCCACGTCCTTTGTGGCAAGGTCAGTTGCCAGCCCCCATATCGCCTCTCCAGACTGGTCCAGAATAGTGGGTCCCTCCATGGAGACCACTGTAAAGGTGAATGGAGTGTCTACAAGAGCTGTATTAGACAGTGGCTCCCAAGTGACAATTATGTTCCAGGATTGGTATCAGAAGCATTTGTCAGGCGTACCTTTGCAGCCATTAGAAGGACTGCATGTATGGGGTTAAGTGAGAAGGCCTACCCTATTCCAGAGTATATCCGAATTTGGCTGTCTTTCCCCACCTCCGTGGCTGGGTGGCCGAACAAGTAGAGACTCTAACCTTAGTGTGTCCCCCACTGGACTGTATGATGGTGTCCTTTGTTGATTGGAACAAATGCTCATATGTTGGAAGGCTGGCACAGTTGTGTTATGAAAAACAGGGGTCAAAAACTAGTAGATCTTTAAGAGTTCCAGCTTTAATTAAGAAGGCCTATGAGGCACGAGAGATGCTGAAAAAATAGAACCAGAGGAACACGGTCGAATTGTATGGAAGAAGGATCCTGAGTCTCTGATCCTGGCGCCAATGCCCAGTGTACCTTACAGGGAGAGGTCCGTATCAGAAAGGATGTTAAGAATAAAATATTAATGTTGGATGCACCAGGCAATGGAAAATTGCCAGAGGACTGCTAGTCAAGCCTAGTATTTTGCCCGCTAGAGCCCATGCTTATGCCAGAAGGGTAATGGTCCAAGTTCATAATGTGTCTGAAGAGACATTCGAGTAAATAGAGGTTGCATCCTGGCTAATGTGCATTGTGCAGACACTGCAGTGCTACCCAGCAGCAAGAGTTGAGGAAGAATGACAGAGTAACGCATGACTTGTTTGATTTCTGACTCCCGTTGCCAGCTGAATGGAAAGTGAGGATCAGTGAGAAACTTGCCCAGAGAGACCAGGTGTTTTCTTTAAGGAATGGGACGTGGGATGCGTGCAAGGAGCTGAGCACAATATCCGGCTGCATGACAAAGACCATTTCATGAGAGGTCTCGACGCCTGGCACCTGCTGACATAGATGATGTGAGACGGCATCTGCAAGAGATGTTAGCTGCTGGTGTAATACAAGAATCCAGAAGCCCTTATGCTTCCCCCATTGTGGTAGTGAGGAAAAGAATGGGACAGTAAGGATGTGTGTGGATTATCGCACCTTAAACCGTGGACTGTCCCTGATCAGTACACAATGCCCGCATTCAGGATGCTTTGGACTGCCTAAGCGAGAGCAAGTGGTTCTCTGTGTTGGATCTCCGCAGTGGGTACTACCAGATCCCGATGGCCCCAGAGGACCGTGAGAAGACAGCCTTTATCTGTCCGCTTGGCTATGAATTCATGAGGATGCCTCAAAGGATTTCACGTGCCCCAGCCACTTTTCAACGATTGATGGAGCGTGCAGTGGGGACATGAACTTACTAGAGTGCCTGGTATACCTAGATGATGTTATTGTGTTTGGCAGCTCACTGGAGGAACATGAGCAGATTATTTAAGGTACTGGACCGACTGGGACTTTGGCCTTAAACTGTCCATTGATAAGTGTCAATTCTTTTCAAACATCAGTAAAGTATGTGGGACACATAGTATCCACCGAGGAATAGAGACCGACCCAAGTAAAGTTGAGGCCTTGACCACCTGGCCACAGCCCAAATCTAAAAAGAACTGCAAAGATTCCTGGATTCTGTGGTTATTATCGGGCTTCATCAAGGACTATTCAAGAGTGATCCGCCCTTTACTTAACCTTACTCAAGGGTATCCCCCAACCCACAAAAAATACCAAAGTCAAGCGTCCCTCAAGACTGAAAAGAGTCTATTTTTCATCCGAGTGAAGTATTTGGGGCCCAGCTGGACTCTGATTAATGAGACTGCTTTTCATGAGATCATATATCAACTTACCCATGCTCCAGTGCTGGCCTATGCCGATCCAAGAAAACCTACGTCCTGCACATGGTAGCTTTAACGCAAGGGTTGAGCTGTGTTGTACCAAAAGCACGAAATGGCCTGAGACCAGTGGCCTTTGCCAGTAGAAGCCTGACCCCATCCGAAAGAACTATCCTGTGTACATAAGTTAGAGTTCTAGCTTTGAAGTGGGCTATTGTTGACCAATTCCATGAGTACTTGTATGGGGCTAAAATACTAGTAAAACTGCAATAATCCTTTGACCTATGTGCAGACCTCAGCTAAGTTGGATGCCACTGGCCATAGGTGGCTTTCTGCATTATCTACATATGACTATGCTCTCGAATACCGAGCAGGTCTGAACACATAGATGCTGATGCTCTCTCCGGAGGCCTGTTCCCCAGAATGATTGGGTCCGATTGGCAGAACCTGACATTCGGGCACTCTGCCGGAAGTTTGACAGGGAGGAACAAATGTCCATGGACGCAGTGGACTGCGTGGTGGATTGCTTGGGACCCTCTGAGGTACATACCTGCTGCTTATTGCCACTTTTCTGCAATAGACATTGGTTGCCTCAGCTGGACAATGACAGTATTCGAGCGGGCTCAATCCGCGATCCCATGATCAAAGCAGCTTTAGAAGCCCTCTATGCAGGAAAAGATGTGTCCAAATTACGCTCCACTGATTTGAGAACTGCACTGTTATACAAAGAAGGTCCTAAGTTGAAACTGATCAATAAACTGTTATACAGAGAAACAGTAGACAGAGGGGACAAGTGACAAACAACAACTAGTGCTGCCCACTGCCTTCGAGACTCAATACTGAGGTCCTTGCACAACCACATGGGGCACCTTGGTATAGACAGAACACTTGACTTGGTGAGATCCAGATTCTATTGGCCAAGATGGGGGCTGATGTGGAGCAACACATTCAAACTTGTAGTCGCTGCTTACAGAGAAGCTTTGCCCCAGAGGCTGCCCCTTGTTATCACCACCAGTGCACCCATGGAGCTGGTCTGTATTGATTTTCTGAGTTTGGAGTCAGATCAAAGAAATATCAGTAATGTGCTGGTGGTCACTGACCATTTCACGAGATATGCCCAAGCTTTCCCCACCAAAGACCAGAAAGCATCCACTGTGGCCAAAGTACTTGTAGAAAACTTTTTTGTTCACTATGGGGCTCCACAAAGAATCCATTCTGATCAAGGAGAGACTTTGAGAGTCGTCTGATCAAAGAGATGCTTTCTCTGTGGGGAGTGCGGAAGTCCAGAACCACTCCTTACCACTCCAGGGGACCCACAGCCTGAACGTTTCAACCGCACTTTGCTAGATATGCTAGGCACCTGCACCCAAAGGACAAGCCTAGATGGAGCCAACAAATTAGCACCCTGGTACATGCTTATAACTGCACCAAAGTGATGCCACTGGGTTCTCCCCTACCGCCTGATGTTTGGAAGAAAGCTCGACTACCAGTAGATGTGTGTTTGGGGTCTCTCCTGATGGGGTTCAAGCTGACAACTATTTACAGTATATGCAAAAGTCAAAGGCCCAGCTAACTCATGCATACCAACTGGCTCAAACCATGGCTGCCAAAAGAAATCTGGCCAACAAAGAACGGTATGATAAAAAGGTGAAAGGACAGGAACTCCAGGAGGGAGATCGGGTATTGCTAAGAAATCTGGGACTGCATGGCAAACACAAGATTGCTGACAGATGGCACCATCTCCCTCACATTGTAGTGGGCAAACTAGATGATCTGCCAGTGTACAAAGTAAGGCCTGAGAACAATTCAAAAGATGTAAAAACAATGCATAGAAATCATTTACTGCCCATTGGACAAATCCTGACTGAGTCTGAGCCCCCAGAAGATGCCCCCTCTGGACCAGTGACTAGAGCTGCTGCTAAGAAAAGATCAAGGAAGTCTGCACCTACAGAAGCAGAGTTAAAGTGTTCCCCTGCACAAGTCCCAGTTGAGCATGACTGTCGGTCCATATCAGAAGAAAGTGAGTAACTTTGAATATTATCCTTCTTACGAACTGAGTCAATTGTTTCGGGGCAATCCCCTAGTCAATACTGGAGACAAAGCTGGGCCTTCTGGACTGTCTAAGCCCCCAGCTTCATCCCTGGAGCCAATGCTCCCAGAAAGTGAAGTGCAAAGCATCAGATCAGATGAAATGGAATCATTGTGCATGGTTGAACTGTTTGAGCTTTCAGGGAGGAAAATGATAGATTGGGGCAGACTGGTGATACATCCGAACAAGAAGAGTATTTTGAGTGCCCTGACAGTCCACTGCCAGTGTCCAAAGCTCTCCATGCGAGCCAAATGTTGTGGACTCAGAAACTGTAACTCCTGGAGCTGAAAGTGCCCCAAGTTCTAGCCTCTCTACCCCCATGGAGACTCCTGACAAGTGAGGACAATGCTGAAAATGAGGCTCAGAGTGCAGAGACTGTAACAGTTCCCCTAGAAAGACTGGTCGAGCTGTAAAGCCTGTGGTGCACCTCAGTTATGATTCACTTGGGAGGCCTGTGGACTTGCCTCTCAATGTCCATAAAGGTGTATGTGTCCCGAGCTCATTGCCCAAACTGAGCATCAGTGCTAACTCCAAGTTACTTGTGTTGCCCTCTAAGTATGGTGCCTTGCCCGTCCAGCCCCAAGGTAACTGATAGGAAGGGCCCTCTCTTCAGGTTTCATGTACAAGAGGTAATAACTTGAGTTATGGTACAATGTGTATGTAATACTGTGTAAAGAGTGACGTACTGCAATGTTTCAGAAATGTGTTCTTGGTAAAATGATATATTGACTGATGATTACATGTGCGAACCTAATGCAAATGTATATGGTTGCAGTTGAAACTTATGGGGGTACTTGCTTGACGCGGACGTCAAGCTTTCCCAAACCAGGAAGGTGTAACCCCCTGCAAATGGGGTTCCCAAAGACTTCCAGGAGCTTGCTTGAATGCTCCAAGCCTGAATGGTGTTTGGCGTTTAAGCCATTTATCAGTGAGTGTTTTAGAACCTCTGGTACTGTCTCTTTAAGAGCTGTCTGCTTGCAGACATAATTAGTTTGTATGGGGGACTGTGTGTTTCTTTGATTGAGTACCACTCGAGCTGCTGCCAATTCCTCCATTTTGCAGTCACTAGGAGTGCAAAGGAACCTATCTGAAAGATGTAACAGTTTGCCAGAAATCATTTAGAGTAATAATGAAATTACAGTTTGTCTAACCTGCTTTCTTTGCAGTCAGAACTGTGTCTGCCTAGTTCCCCATTCTGGTTTGAACTGCTGAACTGGACCAATCAGTGTGGGGTAAGCTAGCTCTAAAATGGTGCCTTGGACGAATCAGAACTTGGACTCATAATCTGAGCCAGCCACAAGAGGATTGTATGGGCAGTGACTCTGGGAGATGTAGTTTAGACTTGGCGCCTTTTGGACCAACAGCAGTAGTCTATTGTGAGTGACAGCCAATCCAGTCAAGAACTGGGAGGAACTCAAAGGAAGTGTCCGGTTTGTCTGTTGGAGTTTCAGTTTAGCTCTGGCAGTGAAGGGAAAGAACCCTGTGCTCCTTCAGTGCACAGTTTCAGTCAAAAAACGTGTGTAAGGCCCAGAGTTCCGGTCTGCAGCTTGTGTAACTGCTTGTTAGGACTGAATCCGTCCTGTGAAAAGAATCAAAGGATCTCTGAAGAGTAGAAACCAGGCTCACCCTGTAGAAGACTGGAGAAATTGTTGAATTGCACTCGGTCTGTCAGGAACTGAATCTGCTGTGTGTTCTCCCAGGTATTGTGCAGTAATTGCGATCGGGATAGAGAAGCAGCCTGCCTGGTATAGTACTTTTTTTACCATATAAATGTGTGAAGAGTCTCGTGGAGCTCAGAGTAGCCCTGCTGACGGCTGAAGGACCCTATCTTGTTTGGAGGTCGTGAGTACTAATTCAGGGTCGCTCCCTGTTGAATTGCCACATTAAATCCAAATGGAATCACTGTACTGCTGACTGTTTAAACTAATTTTCTTTTCACTGTGTGAAAGGGCCCCTACCAGCTGCCACGGTTTGGACTAGCCACTAGGGCTTGGGTACCCAGGGACAGTAACTGGTAGGGATAGGCCTGTGCACAGAGCCATAGGTAGATAGTAAAGTGATAAGCTAATTAACCTGATTTCCCCCTGTCCTTGTTATATCCCCCTAAATAAATCAGAGCTGCTTGTTTCAGCAAAGTTATACTGCCTGAGGTATTTGTCTATGTTAAAGTACTGTACTGTGATTGTTGCACTGTATCTTATTTCCAGGAGGTCCCAGTGCCGAACTAGTCCTGGGGGTAAGTGTATACAGTGAAGGTAATTCTGATATATTGTGTGGGCCACTAGTGGGAAGAAAGGGGGGTTGCAGTGTCCCAGAGGGCTGTGACCAAGTAAGTTTAACTATTGCAAACCCTGACCTCTGGGTGGAGGCACCCACCATTGGATCCAGGCCCCTCAACCTGTTAGTGGCAAATCAGGCAGGGGTAGTAGCCCCTGGGATAGCGCCATCTAGGGGTTACAATTATATTCAAATACTGAGACTTTTTCCCATTGTTGGTGCCACGTTACCTGTTCATTGTTGTCTCTTGTATCTGTCCCAGCCCCAACATCATGAGTACTTACAGGAAACCTCACTTTTAGCACCCTGTTATTCCTCCACGGTACTTGATTGAAGGGGAGTCAATACTTCCCCTTCTTAAAAAATCCTTTGTCAGTTCAGCCTGCAACTCGTATGTTGAAGTATGATGGCCTGATGTTCTAGCAGATCTGAAAATATTGCATATTGCCTAACTGAGTTCTTCTCTTATCTTTCTAATTTTTGTTCCAGGTAAAAACTTGGTCCTGTTGATAATTAACTGTACTGTATCTCTCTTGAATGTTTTCTGTTTAATGACCTTAAATCTTTCTGTCCTTTCTCTTCAATGCCTGATCCAATTAATTCTAGTTCTATTGTAACTGGCAGCCAATTTGAATTCTAATTCCACAGCCGCACACATTTTCAGCTCTCCACAAGCACTTCCTCTGGAGACATGATCAGATCATCTGTAATACACTTCATTCACTTCATTAATTGAAGTGAAGCTGTTTGTAGGGCCAAGTTCCAATTAGCAGTGACACCTTCTCGTTCCTGGCATTGGGCAGCAACATTTGTCAGTCTCTGGTCACAAGGTACTTGGCATACCTGTAGGCAAGCCTCTAGGGAAATAAGAGGTTATTCACCTGAACCACAGTTCTACTACTGATATTTGGTTCACAGCAACACTAAGACAGTATCCACTGATCATAGCTCAGTCACAGGAACAGACTTCAAGCGCAGCTCCTCCCACCAGCCATGGTGTCATCCTCTGGCTATACCCTCCTGGATTGCTAAGATGGAACAACAGAGGGGCACATACCAAACTGGTAACTATTTAAACATGGCATGCAGGGGCACAGCGGCAAAGCTAACACAAGACAGTGGAACCTGTTTCCAATCCCTGCAGCACTGATCCTGAGCTGGTTAGCTCAAAAAATACAGAAAAGCTTACCTTAAATGCTCACTCGTAAAATGCAATATGTGGCAGCAGGACTTATGTTTCCTCTACCCTGCTGGATGTCAGATCTGCATGCTGGAAGCAGGAATCTGAACAAGCCCTGCCAACAGAGGCTGTGTGGGTTATGTGGATGTGAAATGAATATCAGTAGTAGAAATATGGCTACAGGCGAGTAACCTCTATTTCTAACTACCTGAATTCAATTCATTATCCATACTTAGACAGACTCCAAGTAGTCCACTGGGAGGAGGATGAGGAAGAGGATGCATGGCACATACCCCAAACTAGGCAAATACAGACTATAGGACCGAAGTCCCAAATAAAGCATTTGGATGGTCAGACATCAAGCAGAGTGGAGCCGTATGATGACACCACGTGTGGTAGGAGGAGTCAAGCTTGAAGACTGTTCTGGCGACTGAGTTACGCCTAGTGGGCCAAGGTGTGTCTAGTGAACAGGACTCTGGTAGTTAGAAGACTTGTTCCAATATTCTTTGCGAAAAACTTTGTCAATGCACCAGTTAGGGTAACTTTTACACCATAGAAGTAGAGAAATGTGGCGTTAGGGTTTCTGACCCTAACTCCCAACCCCCACTCAAGCAGCAAAAGGAAAAAACATCAGGGGTTTGGGTCTCCGGAGTCTTAGTGAATCAGTGGTGGGGTCTTCCTTGGGATTGTCAACCCTAATGCTCACCCCTCCCCAAGTCCGTAGCCTCTAGTCTGAAGCACAAGATACAGCTCCAAGCCACTGCCTCATAGTGATACACTCTTCAAAGGTAAAGAAGTATGTCTCACCACATGATGGCAACACAATTTATTGTCACTTTCTTCACACAGGGCCCTGTGGGCCACTACATGAAGAAAGAAGATCATGTGCAACGTTGTTTCCTCAGGGAATGAGGTGGACATTAGTGCTGACAACCTCAAGGAAGATTACACCACTGATATGCCAAGACTCCAGAGACCCAAAACCCTAGTGTTTTTTCCTTTTGCTGCTTGGGGGGAATTAGGGTTAAAAACCCTAAGACCACATTTCCCTACTTTTGTGGTGTTAAGTTATCTGAACTGGTGCATTCACACAGTTTTTGGCAAAGAATTTCCTTTCTTTTTGAGATAGTGGATTCGGAACAGATGCTGATGCCCTGTGCCATGGGAAGACTATGTCTGCCAGCATGCAGGGCCCTTGTGGGACTTGCACTTCCATGCTGCATGTATATGAAGAATTCATGGGGCTGTCTGCGGACTGCAGAAGTGCAAGGCCCTGTGTTTCCATGTTTCCACTGGCCTCAAATACAGATGCACAAGCAAAGAGTGCATCTGTCAGCCAATGCACAGGGTACTCTGCCACACACAGGTGGAGAGGTACAGGGTCCTACGCCAAGAGGAAAGTTGTCTTCACTATATGGTACCTGAGCCTGTGCGGAAAACCCTGCACCTTTCATTCCCTGGCTGGGGGGTATCATATAACAGCCCAATACCCCCACCCTTACCCCCATCCAGCTAGGTCAGCAAGCTCACCCCTGAACTCAGCTCAGCGGCATGGGACCACAAAGCATACATGCTGGGGTCAAGACTGCCACTACACACAAAGTATGTTAACAATTTTATATATATTTAAGTTCAAAAACACATCTTGTCCAGGATTTTAAAAATGACACGTGTCATGTTTATGAGGTGTGAAAAAATAGCTACAGTATGTTGAAAGTTTGGAGTCAAAAACTGAAAATTAGCGAAGTAAAACATGAACGCTGAAATACTGCAATGTTCAGTCATAGCCTAGGCATTTTACCCTATTTGTACACCAGATTTTCAGCATTGCCTTCTTATTTCCCCATCTCATGAACCTGGTAGGTGAAAATATTCTAATCCCTGTCGAACTATCATTCTGCGCCACTGAAACATCATTCCGTGCCACAGGTGCGGAAAACGCATTTGGGCCAGGATTTGAAAAATGACAGCTGTCACATTCGTGAGGTGGTGTGAAGAAAGGCTGTGTTGAAAATCTAGGGTCAAAATATTTAAAATTACCAAAGTTATGAGCCAACATAGAAAAATGTCAACGTATGTTCATAACTTTGCAATTTTTACATATTTTGACCTCAAATTTTTAACACAGCCTTATTATGACCCCACCTCATGAAGATGGTTAAAATTTTCAAATCCCACCCAAAAGGTGATTTTGCAAAGTGACTGCAAAATCACCGTTCGGGCCAGGTTTGCATAATTCCACCACCACTGGTCATAAGGTGGGGTCCCAGAAAGGCCATGTTGAAAATGTGGGGTCAAAATATGCAAAAACGACAAACTTATGCATCACAGTTCAAAACCCCACTGAAATATGCTGAACTGCACTTATCTTAGTTTCTCATACTGCAATCACCAATTCCAGAAAAAAGACGTGTCTTTGACAAAGAGAGTGGATCGACATTGTGAGACATGTTGAGGTGAGTGAGGGTGTGTGGTGGTTGTGGGTTGGTAGGTGCAGAATGGGAGGTCGGGGTGAGGTGGGTGGAGGTGTGTGTGAGGGGAATCACATTGTAGATGGATGGGTTTCTCTTTTGCAGGTTAAAAAAATCAAGGGATGGTTTTCTTTACTTCAGGAGATATTCCAACACTGGGAATTGGGGAAATGATGTAGGTGCTTGTAGAACTGCTAGTGGACATTTTCAACTGCTTGTTGAACACTGGATAGATCCAGAGGGACTGGCAGCCAGCCAACATTGTGCCCCTGCAGAAAAGTGGCAGAAAGGATGACCTGATAACTATAGACTTGTCAGTATGATATCTATAATATAGAGGAGGAATTACTGAAGGCTATACTAAGAGAAAGGTTGGTAGACTTTCTCAAGGTAAACAGTCTACAAGATAGTAGGCAACATGGGTTCATCATACAGGGGAGGTCATGCTAGACAAACCTCACTGGGTTCTTTGAGTGGGCAACCAGAGCAGCCAGCAAAAGACAGGCAACAGCCATATTGTACCTAGGCTTCAATAAGGCCTTTGACTATGGCCCACCACAGGAGAAAGTCAAGAAACGGAGATCTGGGGATGGAGGACAGGGTGGCAACTTGAGTGTAAAAATGGATAAAGAAAAGGACACAGAGGGTGGTGGTGAACAAGGAACACTCTCAGGTTAAAAAGGTAATGTAAAGGGTACCATGGGGCTCATTCCTGGGACCTGTTCCCTTTAACATAATAATTTGCGACATGGGTAGGAGA
The DNA here is from genome assembly GCA_016271365.2 of Neoceratodus forsteri. NCBI lineage: Eukaryota > Metazoa > Chordata > Ceratodontiformes > Ceratodontidae > Neoceratodus > Neoceratodus forsteri. Next base: position 1,101,521,250 of record CM057450.1, on the reverse strand, counting down.
TCAAGGAAATATCTGCTTCTTTAGGGTTGACATCAAGATCTATGGGAGAGTGGGCAGCGAAGATGACAGCAATTGTGGAGGACCTGGACGTGCTCTAAAAGTGGTCCAGAATATGGCAGCTGAGATTTAATGCCAGAAAATGCAAGGTGATGCATATTGGAAACAAAAACACAGTACCTGATGGGGGTGTGGTAACAGAGATCAAATTGGAGGAAAAGGATCTAGGGGTAATAATATCAGAAAGCCTGAAATCTACAGTATGGTGCAGTGCAACAGGGCAGTGGGGAAGCAAACCAGATGCAAGGGTACATAGGAAAGGAGATCTGTAATAGAAGAAGGGAGGTGGTCCTATCCCTCTACAGGGCTCTGGTTCACCCTACCAGGAGTACTGTGCAAAGTTCTGGAGCCAATACCTGCAGAAGGACTGTTATGAAGTGGAGGCTTTACAGAGAGGAGTAACCAAGATGGTCCAGGAGCTGGGGGAGAAAGCATATGAAGAAGGATTGAGGACCCTAACATGTACACCCTGGAGACAAGGAGAGGAAGGTGGGATATGATTAAAACATACAATACCTCCATGGTATTAACAGGGCCACTAGAGCCAGGGATGTTTAAAAATACATATCAGAGGCAATCAGATCAGGTGTGGGGGGACCACTAGATGTGTACAAATACATTATAAGAGGCATCAGATAGGTAGGTGATGGGGGAAGGGATGGCACAGCTTCAAACAATGCCTCTGAGCAGCTGTGTACAGTGGCACTGTGCACCGTACTAATGAGCCCACAATGGTATGCAAATGGACCCTTAGAAGAGATTTGGTGAATTAAATATTTGCCGGAGAAGCGACTGCAACGTGGACAAAATTTGCCTTTGTGAAGCTTTGCAATGTTTCTGTGGACGTTCGGAACTTCGATGAAACAGCAACGTTTTTAGCATGACATGCCTGTTTTTTTGTGAACTGGCCAATTTGCAAGTTAATTTTGGTCAATTCGCGGAATAAACGGCAACTTCAGTGATTAAAAGTTTCTGAATTCAGCAAATTAGAACTTTGCGAATTTCATGGACTTCACAAAACAAATTTCAGCCACTTCACCCAACAACTACCCTTAGCACCTTGCAGATCCTATAGGCTTATTAGCATGCCATGGCTGAATATGGCTCACATGGGCTATCCCGTTTAGGGTATTCTACCTCCCTTACCTTTTGTGGGCCATATTCTTTTTTTTTTGTGCTTAGTCACTGTGTGTTGCGCTGACACAGCGCCATATTCATTTAGTTAGTACGCTCTGGCCGGAGCATGCTGTCTGAATATTGGCCCCAGGCCAGCTTTGCTCTCTCTCACGCACACTGCTAATGAGTGTGCAGCTCAGACAGCCAGTATTGAATATGGGGCTCCAAGTGCTGTTTATGATGGTTGCGAGCTTAAAGAGCAGCTGACACCTTTGGAAAAATTTTGGAAAACATAATAGACACAATTCAGCTTGTAGTTCATGTATCTTCTCTAAATTTATCCTCTCCATTATTTATTACTGAAGAAATTGCCACAAAAACAAGATCTTTATCCCTTAGAGTTCATTTGCCTCTATAGCTTATTCCCTACTTGAAATCATAATGCTATGTTGTGACATTACAGGTTGTTGCTATGGGAATAACTATGATGTCATAAGCAAAGTATTATGACGTCCAGTTGGGAAGAAGCAATAGGAGCTGATAAACCCTCAGTGTAACAATGTTTCTAGGGACGTGGATATGTTGTTCAATCCACACTTTGTGGCAGGTTCCTTGCCGCTTTAAATCTTGCCGGAAGGTCTTCAAGCTGGCTCCTCCCACCCACCCGGGTGGTAAAACCTTCGGCTGCACCCCATGACGCCAGATCTTCCTTACCGCTTGGAAGCTCAGGTTCCCTCCTTAGTGCTCTGCATTTTAGGCCTGGATCCTAACACTTCGGAATTTCTGAAAAGAATTTTAAAGTTTACTAGACTACAGTCTTCATCTTCCCTCGCAGCTGCAATGGACAAATCCACTCCCGGCTTCCGTCGGTGCCCTTGTGGGCAGAAAATGTCCCGGACCAATCCACACTCCACGTGCGTTTACTGCCTGGGTCTTGACCATGATCTGCAGGCCTGCGATCTGTGCAAGTCCTTCATGGCTTCGGTTTTAGAGGACCGCACTGCCCGACTACAACTTGGGCACCCAGAGAAACAGTACCCGACGGTGAAGTCAAAGGAGGCCCATTGGGCAGTGTCTGTGGCTGCAGCTCTGCAGAGCAGCTGGAGCAGTTGATCGCCCTCGAGGAGGAGACGGCCCAGGCCGCTTCATCTTCCTCCTCGGCCACGGTGTTTATCCCGCTCTCCTTGGGCTCCTCCTACACTGCTTCTTTTAAGGAGCTTTGCCAGTCCCTCTCCGCCAAGGAAGAAAAGCCCATCGGGACATACCAGTAGGTGAAGAAAAAGAACTGAAACGTAAGTCCCACTATCGACATTCGTGGGACCGAGAGAGATCCCCTTTACTGCACCGTTGGCTCTTGACTTCGGTCGAGGTTGCGGCTAAGGCCGCTGGCTTCATGGTGTCCCCGTCAGGTCAGCCGGCTGAGACACCCGTCGACACGGGTCAAGATTTTTTCTTGACCGCTGGATGGGTTGTCGACTTCAGAAGCGACAACCTTTCTTCTGAGTTCCCCGGTGGTAACGAGGACTTGCCTGATGCCTCCTGTGCCGAAGTCCCGGTCAGGACCCTGAACCCGAGGTGGCGGGTTTCCGCAGCCCCTCTCTGACCCACCCTCGGTGACCCCGAAGGTCTCGGTCCTCTTTCATGTCGGGTAGATCCCGCTGACATTGGCGGTCTGTCTCGGCACCATGGAAAGCGGAGTCGCCGCTCGTCCTCTGTGGAGGATGGGCTCCGATGTAAGTTACACCGGCGCTACGAGGACATGATGTGGCAGCAAGGTTTGTTGGCTGGTAACAAGCCAACTCCATCGCCTTCTCCGGCCATTAAGTGTCTGTCTCCCGAGTGACCGAAGCAACCCCTCGTAGTTGTCAAGGAGCCGACCCCAGCACCGGTTGTTCGGCCTAAATCGGCTGTTCCGCCCATTGTGGTGGAACCACCGCCTCCTCAACCGAAGACTGGGGCCCCGACAAGGATTCTCGGTCGGGTCAAGTCTTGCCCCACAGGTTGTCAGTCACCCTCACTCCCAATCAGCCTCAGCAGGTGGAGGGTAGCTCAGGTGCTCGGCAGCTGTTTGCAGACTCCTTGGAGTCTGACGACTCTGACCTGTACTCCAGGTCTATTGACCTGGAATCTGCAGAGGGTCAGTCAGTGGACGAGAGCCCATCCTCGTTCTTGGGAATACTTCGACCCATCTCAGAGTCCACTGGGATGCACCTCGAACCCGTTCAGAAATGAGCCAGGTATCTCCTCACGGAGATACTGGACCAAGGAGATTCCCCTACGGAGGCCTTCCCTGTGGCCAAAGCCATTGTTAGCCCGGCCCTGGAGTTGTGGCAGCGGCCTGCATCTTGTCCCACACCTTCGGACAAGTACGTGGTCCCCACCGGTTGACTCTCCGATTTCTCGGAGCAGCCCTCTGCGGAGGGGCTGGCGACCGATAGTGTTTTCTGGCATTCCGGGAACGCTAGGGACGTGGACAAACCACCCGATAAAGGATTCAAAAAGCTGGATTATTCAGGACGGAAGGTTTACGCGGTTTCCTCCCTAGGCCTTCACAGGCTAGCTCGGCTGTACTGATGGCACATTTTTTCACACACCCTTATGGGTTCCCTGGATGAGACGATTCCTCATCTTCTGGCTGACCTTCAGACGACGGTCAAGCAGGTGCAGGATCAGGGAAGGGCGGTGGCTAAACAGCAGCTCCAAACTTCTTTGGACATCGGTGACTCTTGTGCCTGGTCAGTAGCGGCCGCAGTAGCCATGCGCCGCAGAGCTTGGCTGTGGATCTCCACCTTCACGGCAGACACCCAGCACAAGCTGGCAGATGTTCCCTTCCTGGGCACAGACTTGTTCGGGCCAAGGGTGGAAGGCCATCTCCAGAGGATCGAGAAGTCCAATGCCACCTTGGACTCAGTCATGTCTGCTCAGAAGGACAAAGGCCACCAGCAGCAGCGTAAGCCTTTTCGCCCTTCTGCCCCTACGACACGTCCAGCCCAGCAGCACCAGCAACAGGGCCAGCAGGCTCACACTTGGTGCCCCAAGGCCAAGTCTGCCACTTCCTCCAGTAGTAAGCCTGGAGGGAAGGGTCCAGGAGGCCCCTCGGCCGGCCCTTCCTCCAAGCCTGCCCAGTGATGGGTTGAGGGGTGTCGCCCCCAGCCTCGTCACTCCTCCCCGGGTTCCCCCCCTTAGGGGGACGGCACCGCCACTTCCTTTCCGCCTGGTCCGCTATCACCATGGACCGCTGGGTGCTAGAAGTGGTCGGAAGGGGTCTGCCTCTGGAGTTCAAGCAGTCCCCTCCCTATCGAGCCGTCACCCCACGGGGGGCAATGGGCTCCGCAGCCTCTCTGTCGGCTCATCGAGCCGACATTGCCCTGCTCCTCCAGAAAGAGGTGATCAGCGAAGTGGCGGATCCTCCTCCAGACCCGGGGTTTGTGTCCAGTTACTTCCTGGTCCCAAAGCAGATGGGGGCCTGGCACCCCACTCTCGACCTACACGACCTGAACAAGTTCCTAAGGTCGCGAACCTTCAGGATGGTCACGCTGGCTCAGATCATTCCATCCTTGGAACTTGGCATGTGGCTCTGTTCTCTAGACCTCCAGGACACATTCTTTCACGTCCCAATCCGTCCATCTCATCAGCGATTCCTCCGCTTCAGAGCAGAGGGATCTCTTTACGAGTTCCAGGCCATGCCCTTCAGCCTTTCTCCAGCTCCCAGGGTCTTCACCAAATGCATGGCAGTGGTGACAGCATTCCTGCGGTGTTGAGGGGTTCGGGTGTACCCTTACCTGGATGATTGGCTGATTGAAGCCCCCTCCAGGTTGGAGGTGGAGCGGTCCAGGGATCTGGCCCTTCAGGTCTGCTCTCGGATTGGCTTCCTCATCAATGAGGCCAAATTGGAACTCGTGTCATCACAGGTGATTCAGTTCATCAGGGCAGAGCTCGACTCTCTTCGAGCCAGAAGCCGGCTCCTGGTGGACAGGGCAGAGGTCCTTTCCTCCTTTGCCCAATCATTTCTGGTTGGGCAATTGTGCCCTACCTGGGACTTCCTGCACCTTCTGGGCCTCATGGTGGCCTGCACCAGCGTGGTCCATTGGGCCCGCTGGCATATGCGCCCCCTGCAATGGGGGCTGGCCCACCAGTGGTCACAGCGCTCTAGTCCTCTGGACCAGCCGGTGACCGTGACCCAGGAAATGTGGGATGGCCTGTAGTGGTGGCTCATCCCAGCACACCTGCAGGAGGGTATCCCGTTTGTCCGCCCCGAGCCGACGGTCACTATAACGACCGCCTCTCTGATGGGTTGGGGTGCCCATCTGGGGGATCTCCAGGACCATGGCCTCTGATCCCCTCAGGAGTCTCAATGCCACATCAACCTGCTGGAGCTTAGAGCAGTTCAACTAGCCCTCACTGCCTTTGCTCCGTTTGTACGGGGTCAGGTAGTTCAGGTCCAGACGGACAACACCACGACCATGTACTACCTCAACCATCAGGGCGGGACGCACTCCTTGCCTCTGTGCAAGGAGGCTCTCCGCATCTGGTCTCTTATGATCAGCCTAGAGGTGGATCTCCTAGACATCCATGTGGCAGGAGCCTCCAATAGTCTGGCCGATGCCCTCAGCTGGATAGGCTCTGCATCTCATGAGTGGTCTCTCCTGCTGGAGGTAGTGCCAGACCTGTTCTCCCACTGGGGCACCCCTCAGGTGGACCTGTTTGCCTCCAGGGAGAATGTGAAGCTGAGGCTGTTTCATGCCCACACCCCCTCAGCAGGGCTCGCTGCAGGGGAATGCCTTTTCAAGGCCATGGACCCTGGACCTCTTCTGTGCCTTCCCTCCATTTCCCATGATCCACAAGGTGCTTCTCAAGGTGAAGAGGGACAAGACACAGGTGATTCTGGTAGCCCCAGACTGGCCTCGCCAGTTCTGGTACCCAGATCTCCTCAGCCTCAGCTCCAGGCTCCCGAGGCAGCTTCCATCCCACCTGGACCTGATCTCAGTTGACAAGAGGAAGGTTCTCCATCCGGACCTTCAATCCCTGCACCTGACGGCCTGGTTCCAGAGCGACTGGAGTTCCAGGCCTTGGGTCTTTCCGACGAGGTCCTCAATGTTGTGGAGGCGTCCCGTATGGAGTCGACTAGAAAATGCTATGCCTTCAAATATAAGAGATTCTCTATTTGGTGTCAGGACAAGGGGTTGGACCCTTCTTCCTGTCTTTAGGCTAGTATTTTGGAATACCTGTGGTCCCTTTCTCAGCTAGGGCTTCAGTCGACAACCCTTAAGGTGCACCTGACAGTCATCTCTGCTTACCGGGCGCGGGCTGGCAAGCAGTCGGTGGTGCAGGAAAAGGTGGTCGGATGCTTTTTCAAAAGCCTAGACCACATATCCCCTCTGGTGCGAGAACCTCCACCTCTGTGGGATCTACTGCTGGTATTGGCTAAGCTCATGGGCAAGCCATTCGAACCTATGCACAGGTGTGACATCTCTCATCTGTCATGGAAGACCACCTTCTTGGTGGCTATTACATCAGCCAGAAGGATGGGAGAGCTTCAGGCGCTTTCCATCTAGCCTCCCTACCTGGTCTTCCACAGGGACAAGGTTGTCCTTTGCCCCCAACCAAAGTTCCTTCCGAAGGTGGTGTCAGAGTTTCACCTTAACCAGGTGTTGACTCTGCCGGTGTTCTACCCCAATCACACCTCGGAGGCCGAATATAAGCTCCATTCTTTGGACCCTAGAAGGGCGCTCACTTATTACAAGGAGAGGACAGCTGAAGTTCGGGGAGAGGTTCGCCAGTTGTTTGTCACCTACGCTGAAGCCGCACCTGGCAGACCTGCAGCCAAGCAGATGATAAGCAGATGGGTCACCTCCTGCATAGATCTCTGCTATAGGTTGGCGGGCATGGAGCCTCCCAAAGGGATAAGAGCTCATTCTACCCGCCATACCGCTGCTTCGGTGGCTGCTTCTAGGGACGTCCCTATCCAGGAAATCTGCAGGGCTGCTACCTGGAAGTCAGCACACACCTTTATTTCCCATTACCACATTGACCTAGAGTCACGCCGGGATGCTGGTTTTACCTCGGTTCTCCAGTCTTTATTCCCTAAGTAGGGGGTGCGGGCCTTGCCTCCCTCCTCCCAGAGAACTGCTAGGAGTCTGCCACAAAGTGTGGATTGAAAAACATATCCACGTCTCTAGAAATACAGGTTACTCACCTGTAACAGGAGTTCTAGGAGTGGTATATGTTGTTCATCCACAAGACCCACCTGATCTCCCCAGCTTCGACGCGCAACCTGGCTTCCAGCAGGCTACATCTGGCGTCATGGGGCGGAGCCAAGGGTTTTACCACCCGGGTGGGTGGGAGAAGCCAGCTTGAAGACCTTCTGGCAAGATTTAAAGCGGCAAGGAACCTGCCACAAAGTGTGGATGAACAACATATACCACTCCTAGAACTCCTGTTACAGGTGAGTAACCTGTATTTTCATGCATATGACCTCAGTAATACATAATGGGAATAAGAAATGCAGAGCTAGCAAAAAATATAAGCTGCTTTTGTGTCCAAATATTGTTTTTCAAAGTTGTTCTCGGTGTCAGTGGCTCTTTAAGATATTAATAAAGACTCTTTGACAGTGGTAACTGAGCAATCTTTTTCGTTTGTTGAGGAACCAGCTCTATGACCTACAAAATACCTTTTAAAGTACTTTGCTGGTGCAACAAGACAGACATAGATTAGGCACAAGTACCCTTCAGTTACCTTTCCTGCCTGCTGTCACAACTCTACTCAAGCTGCGCTAGGTGGTGTTGCTGAACTGGCTTATTCATTCTATTATGCTGCCACCAACCTGGTCACGACTCATTTAGTGCTACTCTTTCTATGTGCCACCATGGGTTCTAGCTCACAAAGAACAAGCGGAATCATTTTATAATTGCAACAACGCACTCCAGGGTGTGTGGTGTTTTGGGATAACAGCACTTCTCAGGTGTGTAAAGCAGTCCACACTGCCTCATGCCTGACTTTCAGCCAATAGCCAGCAATATTGCACACCCTGTCACGCTTTGTTTATAATTAGCATGCAGACGAGAAAATTCAACATGATTGATAATTAACTACAAAACATAACTTTTTTGTTATTCATTTTGTAACTGGGTAAGGCCCACTACGCCCAAGTGCCTGTTTTCAAGGGCAACCCTGGAGCACTGGAAGTTTAAGTGACTTACTCACAGTCACACAGTATGCAAGTGGAGGTTGTGGAACTCAAACCCAGGTTTGCTGGATATTCCAAGCACATTCACAGCTCGTTACTCTAACTCTAGGCAGCATTCCAAGCGATTCATTTAACTGTTAGTAAGTGACATACTGTTGAAGAGAAACAATATGCTGGGTATGCAGTTTACTTTCACACAACGTTAATCTTACACTTTGCCAAGATTCTGAAGCACCTCCCCCGCCACAAATATATGTAATGTATACAAAACACAAAAACTTTCTTTCAATTACACCCCCCCAAATGTGGTAAATAACGTGGACACAGGGACTGTAATTTGTGAAGAAGCCAGTATAAAATATACTAGAAAAGAAACAGAACCCTTTGCAAAGTACTACCTGTAGAACCAGTCTGCTGTCATCATAGTGGGTGAGTTTTGTAGATAGCTTGCCAACAAATGGTCCAAACTGCGTTCTCTTCTGTATCATCTTCTTGGCAAACACTCCAAGAACTGCAACAAAATGAGATCCTGAGAATTAATGAAAATGCACCAGGAATAAATGCACAGCCGTCTCTAGTAAGCTTCATGTCTCATGAACCAAGGGTGGAGCTCATTTCCCCAAGATATAAAGGCCATAAAATTCCACAAATGGCTCATGATGGGTTGCAACCCCTCTCACCACCACCGCCGCCATTATTTTGGCACAAGGGCCTGATTTTGATTCTTGTGCCACTTCTACCCACTTAAACCATTAGCTAAATATAGTTTAACATGAAACCACCTGAAAGGAGGACAACTCAAATTTACAGATGCCAGTTTTTCCTGCTATGTGATTTCATTTGCAAATTGAGATAAGAGTTTTTGTAAGTTTTTAGAACCTTCTTTTCCCTCGTCTGGCAGTTCCCAATAAGCTGAAGTAGATTGTGATTGTACTATGCTGTCAATTTTCTTGTGGTTAAGGCCAATAACCCCCCATTCAGCAACACTTTTCTAAATGTAGTAATTCATAGTCTGTGATTGACAGTTTGTGATAATCCATTTCTAAGTGTGGATTACTGCTGTCAGTCACCAATAGTGGATTATCACAAACTGTATTCTATCCTCACATCACTGAATGGAGAATTCAGCACAAGCTTTAGTTTACAATCTTTGTCGTGCCTCAGTCACTCTCACTTTGTTTAAAAAAAAAAAATGGCATCATGCCTTATTCTAAATGAAAAGAAAGTACTCACTTTAATTGTTTGCTATAAAATAAATGACCTTTTCGGTGCTCGCAATGAGCTCCTGAATAGTCCCCCCTACACATACACACACGTAACCCCCCTCCCCCCAATTTCGGGGGGGCTTCCCTTATGTATCTCCCTGGGCTCCGCGGATGCCCACTGCCTGGCAGACATTCAGCAAGCAGAGCTGAATCCATGGCTGTTAATGTTCTGCTGTTGTCCTGCGTGTGTGTGCATCTCCATGCCACCGCACTATTGCTTTAAAGGATTCAGCCTGTGTATAGTGTAAACAGCCTGGGCTGGGTCAGAGTAAATCAAGGCTCATGACTAGCCAGGCATAGCTCCCATATGCGCTATTCTGCAGTCACTAGCAGTGCAGAGAGAAGCCCTACAAGAATCTGTAACTGTTTATCACTAAAACTTTACTGTTGGCAAAATAAATAAAATGTTTATGATGCTAGTACTGGACTTCCCAATGGGAGCTGCCATCTTTGGTCTTGGACTCCTGCTGTGGACCAATCTGAACCAAGGGGTCCTCGAGGGGTTCTAATTATGTTGCCTTGTGGGAGAAACAGTGAACTTTAAGGTTGGCGCCTAAAAGGACCAATGTGAGTACCAAAACTGTGATTGACAGCTCCCCCAGCCAATCAAAATACAGGAAAACCAGACAAGTCCAAGAACTGCTTTTTAAAACTGGGTGAGTGCAGCTCACGCTCTCCAGCTGAAAGGAGATCCTGTGAGGGCTGAAGAAAAGGCAGGGAAAAGGGCCCTTTTGCCTTCCCTACAGGATCCAACAAATGGACCAACTGCCTAAACACAGAGAAAGAAGCACTTTTGCAGCAGATAAGTGCACTTCAGCTCAAGACTCCGAGGAGGGAAGAGCCTTTTCTCACAGGAGAGGCCTGTATTGCCTCCTGTGGTTCAGTCTCGGTTCAAAAGGGGATCGATCTCCAGGAACTGCCTGATAGCAGACACTGGGATTTCTCAGCATTTGTCTGAGACAGAAACCGACCAGAAACCGAAAAAAGGAAAGTTTACTGTATTTCAGCCCCTGCAACTGTGGCCTACTGTGTGTGTGGAGGAGTTGCTCCAGGGACTCCTGTGTAAAGAGAAAGGAGCCAGCACTACGCAGTAATAAATTTTGCCAAATACCAGCTGGAGGGTTCACCAGCATGCAGACCAGATTGTTCAAAAGACACTTTCAGCCTGTGCCTATGCCATCCCTGGTCCAGCCAGACTGTTCCTGTAACACCAGCAACATCATCCTGGTGAGAGACCAGGTTCGGGGAGTCAGCCACTGTGAAACAGCTATGCACAGGTTGCAGCCACCTACAGGGAAAGACCGTGAAGTGAGGGTGAGTCGTGTTGGCCCTTTTCCCCGCCATCAGCAGGTCTTCATGTCGCCACTGCCATGTTCCATCTTCTGGATACAGCGAGTAAAACCTTGGTAGCTCCCTGCCACTAGCCACTAATTATCTATGGTATCATCTGATTCTGTTTGCCAGTTAAAGTGTTTAAATAGACTGGGTAATCTGGCCACGCATACAATTGATTTTGAGTTTTTCCAAGAGTGTTTCAAATGTTTAATCATCCTTCTTTCCAACAAGGGCCCCAACACAGCTGCAATGCCAGCTAACCCGTGGCACTGTATCAGGCATGCCAGGTTCCATTCTGGGTACCCAGTGTTGAACTGTGTCAATACATGGGACCCTTATGCAGGAGTGGCCTAAGCAGCCCCTGTTTCTGAGAAGCCCGTCGAAAAAGAACCTGCTCTTGACGCCCAACAGATTAAAGACTTGTTAAAAGAGCTGCGAGAGGCAAAGATCAGTGCCCAGAGTGCGTGGAATTGATTAAAGGTCAAACTGCTTGTCTTCCTGCTATGGAGGTCATCAGTGAGACACTGCCTTCTGCCACCAGTGCGAATGTTCAAGTCACTGGTGGGGAACCAAATGACAATATGCTAAAGGGAATGAGGGAGATGAGGGCCTTGGTGCGTGATCTGGCTCAAACATCTCACCAGCCGTCATTCTGGAACAGACCCAGTGTAACTGAACCTGGGCCCAGGCCTAAAGATGAATACAAACCTGGTCCTTTCACTAGCCGCAAACAGGTTGAAGGACCTACCCGACCGTATAACCCCAGACCAAATGTCTTCTGCTACCACTGTGGAAAAGATGGGCACACCAAAAGAGTATGTAACTCTCCTGAAGACTTGCAGAAGGTAACTGCTAAGCTACTTAATCAAGTGAGACAAAGTGGTCTAAAGCCTCCATCCAAACTTCCCTATACTCTTTATGTAGGACTGTCTGCTGTCAAGCATCCTAATACCAATGCTCCTCCTGACTGGTCAGAAATGGTGGGTCCTTCCAATGAGACTATGGTACACATAGATGGTATCCCAGCCAGAGCCATATTAGACAGCTGATTTCAGGTCACGATAATATTTAAGGATTGGTATGATCAGTATCTATCTGACCACACTCTACAACCCCTTAATGAACTGCATGTGTGGGGGTTAAGTGACAAGTCGTATCCTTCTCTCGGTTTTCTTCGAGTGTGGCTTTCTTTCCCCTCATCAGTGGCAGGCATTAGAGATCCAGTGGAAACATTAGCTCTTGTGTTTCCCCCATCTGGCCTTTAAAATGGAATTCCAGTATTGATCGGCACTAATCCACATATGTTTTGCTGGCTTGCACAAATGTGACAAGAAAGACAAGCACAAAAGACAGGGAGAGCGCTTCACATTCACGCTATGGTACAGAAAGCATACAAAATGCAGATCCATCCGGATGAAGTCGACCAGGATGAACCTGTGGGATTTGTATGGAAGACGGATTCTTCACCACTCGCTCTTCCCCCTAATGCTCAATGTAGTGTCAAAGGAGAGGTCCGCTTGTGCAAAGATGTAACTAATAAAATACTGATGAACGGCCCGGTGGCGCAGAGGGTTGAGGTGCTGGCATCTTACCTCGACCCACGCTGGTGACCCGAGTTCAGAAACAGACTCGGGTCGGCAGGAAAAGGAGAGGATTGAGCATCTGGAGGACTGCTCTCCTCTCCTTGGGTGAGGGGATTGGGCTGCTTCGCTTAGCAGCGACTCCTGGTGGAGACTGAGGGCACTGCATGAGTGTCGCGATGACATGGGTCAGAAAAAATGGAAAATGGCTCTGGTGCTTGCTGGATGATGGCTCCCCACTCCACAACACCACCGGAACCTCCAGAAAGCATCCTCCACCTCAGCAGCACCCTGGGAACTGAATAGGTAATGCGCTGGAAAGTACAGTTACATAAGAACTTACCATAACAGTAGATCTTCGAGAGAGGCTCTTGCAGTAGGTAATTACATATAGGACTGATGCCGACAGGCGGCAGGATCCCACAGAAAAATTTCTAGCTAGCAGTCCCTGGCGAGGGACCACCCCCACATCAGGTGACCGGCGTCAGGAGACGTCGACATAAAGGGGCGGTCCCGGACGCCTGTCTTCCAGTTCTTTCCGCCACAGGCCAAAAGAGGCGGACGAGGAGAAAGCGGACATTTCCCTCAATGGAAAAGGAGCTGAAAAAGCCTAGGGGATGGAGGGGGAAGGTGTGCCCTACTCAAGCCTCTCTAGAATCTACTGTTACGGTAAGTTCTTACGTAACTGTACTATCTTACTTCGAGAGGGCTCTTGCAGTAGGTAATTACATAGGACTGAATCCCAAGCAGTCTGGAACAAAGAGAGGCACTGGGAGGAGGAAAACTACTCCAAAAAGTAGTTCTGGTTGTGCAAGTCTCAAGATAGAGTGGCCTCAGTGGTTGGATTTCTGCTTGCAGCGCCAGCGACCGGGTTGAGGAGCGAGCCGGGAGCTGGAAGGCTGAGGAGGGAGGACTTGAGCATCCCAAGGACCGCTCATCCTCTCCAGGGAGGGGTACCTGAGCTCAGTGCTTGTCTGACCCGGGTGGAGACCCGGTACAGCAAGCCCGATGCTCCAACAGAAGGTTGACGTGCAGGCGTCGGCGCTCAGCGCCTTGACGTCGGGGGACCTGGCACGTCGAGAACATCAGGAAAAAACCCTTGCAGCTTCCCAGTAGACGGAGCACCAGGCCCCGACCTTCAATGCCCCAACCTGCCCGGAGACAGCATGCCAACGAAACATAGAGAGAAGCGTCGGGGTGTAGGGGCTCCCACCCCGTACCCGCCTGGGGGGTATAGCCACGGCTCCATGGGGCACGGACTGCACCGGTCACCAGGTAGGTAAGTGAAGGCTGATAAGGCCACAGGTGTCTCCCGAAGAGGGGAGAGCTGCGAGGAGGGAGGAGGATAAAAGAGAAAGTATATAAAAAAATTAAAAAAAAAAAGATAGGAGGCCTTGCAAAACAGCCAGCCCAAAGCCTGCTCTATGGCGAGAGGCAACATCCAAACTGTAGTGTTTAGTAAAGATATGGACGGAAGTCCAGGTGGCGGCAGCGCAGATGTCTGCTGCAGACACATTCTTGAAACAAGCTGCTGAGGCAGCTACTCCTCTTGTGGAGTGGCCTCTGACTTGACCCGGGAGGGTCTTGTTGTATTTGTCATAACAGAAAGTGATGCAATGTGCCAACCACTTAGACAGGCATTGCTTGGAAACAGCATTGCCTTCCCTTTTGTGAGCAAAAGAGACGAACAATTGATCAGTCTTTCTGAGATCCTTCGTCCTGTTGGTGTAGTATCTCAGAATTCGATGAACATCCATAGTATGGAGTAAATACTCCCCTTGATTAGAGTACTGCGTAAAAAAGTCAGGTAACTCTATGGACTGATTTAGAGTAGACTCAGCTACTACTTTAGGGAGAAACTTAGGATTCATGCGAAGAGCAACACATTCCTTGTGAAAAATCAAGTACGGGATTTTACACATCAGGGCTTGGAGCTCGGAAATTCTCCGAGCAGAAGTAATGACCACCAAGAAGAGAGTCTTCCACGAAAGGAACTTCAAATCCGCAGAAGCTGCAGGTTCAAAGGAAGGGAGAGTAAGTTTCTCGAGAACAAAATTCAAGTCCCAAGGGGGAGCAGGAGTACAGATGGGGGGCCTCAGATGGAGGACCCCTCTGAGAAAGGTCTTAGAGACCTCCAGTTGAGTGAAAGCTTTGTCTGTGAAGGGAACATGATAGGCCAAAATGGCCACCATGTGTACCTTCAGAGAAGAATGGCTGAGACCCAGGTCAAACAGATGACGTAGATACTCCAGCAGAAGCCCTGCTGAACAGGAGAAGGGTTCCACGTTCTTGGAAGCGGCCCAGATAGTGAATCTTTTCCACTTCATGGCATAAGTGGATCTGGTGGAGGGTTTTCTGGTCTCCAACAAAATCTCCGCCACTTTGGAAGACGCTCCAAAATGGGACTGGGCTAAGTCTGTAGGAGCCATGCATGCAGTTGATGGGATTTGAGGCCTGGATGGACCAGGGTCCCCTGATCCTGGGTCAACAAACCTCGAGATAGAGGAAGAGGAAGAGGAGGATCCTCTAAGTATTGTTGAAGAGAGAACCAAACTTGCCTGGGCCAGAAAGGAGCGATCAGAATCATTCGTGCTCCTTCTGAAGCTAGTTTCTGCAAGACTCGTGGGATAAGTGGAATTGGGGGAAAGGCAGAGACGAATCTGTCCTTCCAGTCTAGAGACAGAGCGTTGCTCCAAAAAGTGCCTCGCTCTGGAACGAGCGAGCAGAAGACGGGAAGTTTTGCGTTTAGGGAGGATGCGAACAGGTCGACCTGTGGTGTTCCCCAAAGTTGTAAGATATTGTCTAGGACCCCTTGGTCCAGTTCCTACTCGTGAGTTAGAGCAGAAGAGCGACTTAGCTTGTCTGCCAGGGTGTTGTCGACTCCTGGAACATGAACTGCCATGAAGTGAAGGTCGTGTTGTGTTGCCCAATCCCAAACCCTCATTGCCTCCCTGCAAAGAGGGTAGGACCGAGTCCCTCCCTGTTTGTTGATGTACCACACCACGCACATGTTGTCCGTCTGGACAGCTAGGTGGCCGGGAAGGATGTATTGGTGAAGGGCTTGGAGAGTGTACAACACTGCCTGAAGCTCGAGCACAATGATGTGGAGAGCTTGTTCTAGCTTGGACCAAGAGCCCTGGGTCCGATGAGGCCTAGATGGGCTCCCCAACCTTCACCTGAGGCGTCTGTGGTTAGAGTCTGGGAGGTGGGAGGATGAAAGAAAGGGACTCCCCGAAACAGGTTCTCTCGAACCATTCACCATTGCAAGTCTTGAACCATTGGCGAGGAGATCAGAACTGGATGATCTAGGTCGTCCACTAGCTGATCCCATTGAGAGTGTAGAGTCCACTGAGAAATCCTCATGTGGAGTCGAGCACGAGGCACCGTCGGGATAGCAGCCGCCATGAGCCCGAGAAGGTGAAGGACTGACCTCACAGATACCATCCTGTGGTAGGACAACAGACTTATTTGGGTCTGAAGGGTGGATGCCCTGTCCAGAGGCAGGAAGGCCTTGCCCATGGTCGTGTCGAGAATCGCCCCAATAAACTGTAGCCTCTGGGATGGGTCCAGATGAGACTTGGAATGTTGATGGTAATACCCAGGCAGGCAAAAACCTGCTGGGTAAGGAGAGGTAACGCAGGAGTTCCTCCCTGGACGAGGCCGCCAGGAGCCAGTCGTCCAGGTACAGGAAAACCTGCACTCCCCTGGTACGCAGGTGGGCCGCCACCACTGTCAGGCATTTGGTAAACACTCAGAGGGCCAAGGATAGACCAAATGGGAGCACCTTGAACTGGTAGTGGTCCCTCTGGAACACTACAACGAAGGTATTTGCGATGAGATGGGCGAATGGGAATGTGCAGATAAGTATCCTGCATATCCAGAGCACAAAGCCATTGACCCGGCTGGAGGAGGGGCAGAAGGCTCTGCAAAGAGAGCATTCTGAACCTTTTGTATTCTACGTAAAGAGTCAGGGAACTGAGATCCAAAATTGGTCTGAGATCGCCTGTCTTCTTTGGGACCAGAAAGAAATGGGAATAGTAACCCGACCCTCGCAAATGAAGGGGGATGGGCTCTATTGCTTGTTTCAGCAGGAGAGCCGAAATTTCCTCCTGAACCAAGAGAAGATGTTCCCGTGAATATGATGACTTCAGAGGGGTGGCGGGTGGTTTCTGAAGAAACTCTATAAAGTGTCCCTCTGCTATGAGCTGGAGCACCCAAGAATCTGGGTTATCCTCTCCCATCCCGGAAGGTGGAGAAACCTCCTCCTACCAGTTCCTCCAGGGAGTCTGGAGGCAGTGGGAGGGAAAGGAGTCATGTGGTGTGGGGCAGCGCCGCAGCTGAAGCACCTGCTGCTTTTTTGGGTGGGGGGGCTTGGCAGATGTAGGGGCCCGGCGTTTTGTGGCCCGCCTTCCTTGGGGTTTCGTCTTTGGCCGATTTCAGTAGTCTGTGAAAGGGACGGTGCTGCTGCTGATGGGGATTGTACATGGAATCAACTGACTTCAGAGTCGTCCCCTTCTCTTGCAAATCGGTGATGATGTCCTTGATATCAGCCCCGAAAAGCACCAACCCCCCGGAAGGGTGCTTCCTGGATAGCAGATTGCAACTCCGGGAACAACCTGACACACGAATATGCGTGACGCTGTAGCCTACAGCGAAGCTGAGTCAGCTTCAGCAGCGTCCATTGCATCGTATGCGCATGTAGTATGTGTCGACCGGCCAAACGAGCAGAGCGGACGAGATCAGCCAACTCCTGCTTGACTTGGGAGTCAGGCACGGAGTCCAATTTGGCTTCCGCCTGAGTCAGAATGGCCTTCTTGTAGTCCCCATATATGGCTGACATAGTTCAGGGCCCTGATCCCCAGTGTGGAGGAAGCGTAAATCTTTCTCCCATACTGGTCCAGAAGGCGTGATTCCTTATCAGGTGGTGACGAGCTAAGATTTTTGGGGTTCGCTGACCGGCCGTGAGCCGCGCTAATCACAACCAAGTCGGCACGAGGGTGAGAATCTAGAAAATCAATACCCTCTGGAGCCTGATATAGCCTGTTCGACTTCCTAGGAAGTGGGGCTAAGGCCGACGGCTGTTTCCATATTGTGGTAACGAGGTCAGCGTGCGGCTCTATTCAGGGTGGCACCAAGGTAGGAGCTGTCACGGGCAGATCCAGATGTTCAGTGAGTTTCAGACACTGAGGATCTGGTTCTAGGGAGTGCCACTGATGAACCTCCTGGATTTTCCTAAGCAACTCCGTAAAAGAAGGATCCTCCGGAGGAGACCTCGGAGGAGTCCTTGGCCTGGGCTTCGACGGAGAGCGTGGCTCATCGTCTCTCTCGGAGCAACCGTCGGAAGAGTCAGAGGAGTCCGAGGGTGAAGAGGAGGATGAAGAGAAGACTCCTTTCCTGACCTGGGAGAGCGGACCCCTTGGGTAGTCCAGGGGAAGCGTGTCCTGCCCTTCTCTGGATCCAGATGGAAGAACCCTGGAGTCCGGAGGTGGTGAGGGAGTGTGCCGCCTCAGACGTATGGGAACCTGGGCCGGCACCGTCGCCGGAAGGCGGCTCTCGACCTCTTTGGTGAGCTGAGCCTTGGCCTCAGCCCACCAGGAGGCCAGAGTCTCCTGCAGGTCCACCGGCGGCTGCGAGGGTGGTGTAGGAGGAGGAGGAGGAGGAGGCAGGGGATAAGGATACGGTGTTGTAACCGTATGGAGCGTATCCAAAACCCAGCTGCGGGTAGCCCAGCATCAGGCATTGTGGCGTCGAGTACTGCGGTGTCGGGAAGCCCAGCGTCGGGTACTGTGGCGTCGGATCGTGCGGTCCCGAGTACGCCGGTGTTGGATAGGACGGAGGATACCCAGGAGCCGGGGGGGGGGCTGCCGGAGCAGACAGCCCGGCCGGTGGCCCCACGGGCAGGTCCACAGTGGAGAGCCCGATGGGAGAGGAATGTCTCCCGGAGTCGGTAAGGCCGACATCAGGCCTACGGCGGAGGCCCTGGTGTCGGAGGGGCCGGCGTCGGAGCTGGCGTCCGTGGAGCCGACGTCAGGTCTGGCGCACCAGGTGGCGGAAGGACTGACGGAGGCAAAAGATCCCCATCTTCGCCCGGGGATGGAGGGGAAAAATCCCTGGGGTCGAGTTGGGGAGACTCTGGTTCCCCAGACGGCAGTGAAGGCTGCGGGGAACCGGGTACGACGGACGTGGGGGGGGTCCATTGTTGGTTCCTTCACCAGCTGGACGTCAGACGAGCAGACGTGTGGCTTGGGGCGAGCTCCCAGCGGGCGCCAGAGGAGCCGGCGTCTGACTTATGAGAGCCATCACCGGAGGTGGGCCGAGTAGAGTGATCGGCCTGGTCCGGTGGAGTGGAGGCCGCGCACCGCACCGGAGGATCGGACGTCTTACCGGCCCTCTCCGGGCGGACGTTGGAGGAGCCGACGCCCGGCTTACCGGAGTCGCCTACAGTGGTAGGCTGCGAGCCTGCGGCCGAAATAGGGGCGGAGGCCTCCAACTGCCCGGAGGCACCCTCAAGGCCTGAGCGTGAGCCAGATGGGCGGGCCGACGCCCCCTCGGAAACCTCCGAGGCGGCCGTCGAGGAGCGATCCCCTAGAGGGGATGTTACCTGCATCCCAGCGACTCCCGAGGGAGATGCGGTGGAGGAGCCCCTGTCCCAGAGCCTCTCCTTCTCCTACTTTTTCCGATGGCCTTCGAGGGAAGTGGACACCTGCCTCAGTTTTTTGAGCTCCTTCTCCATAGAACTCATTTTCTTCTTCAGAATATGGGCTTCCAGGGATTGCTGCTGCCTTTTCCAGGTAGCTGCGTTGAAACTGAGGCAGTGCTGGCAATTCTCAACTGGGTGATCGGGGCCTAGGCAGAACAGGCACAGGGAGTGGCCATCCTTGTGCGCTAGTTGGGCGCCGCACAAATCGCACTTATTCTTATGCTCGGAGGGTGTATGGGACGACATACACCGACGATTGCACTGACGTTAGTTGAGAAAATTATTTTCCACGAGGTGCTGCACGAGCTAACGGCGGGAAAGAACTGGAAGGCGGGCGTCCGGGACCGCCCCTTTATACCGATGTCTCCTGACGCCGGTCACCTGACATGGGGGCGGTTCCTCGCCAGGGACTGCTGGCTAGAAATTTTTCCATGGGGTCCTGCCGGTGTCAGTCCTATATGTAATTACCTACTGCAAGAGCCCTCTCGAAGTAAGATCTGCTCTCCCTGGTGCCTTCCCCCTCGGAAGAGAGGGACCCGCCCAGAGAAGGGATATGCTGGGATACCCCTGGGGGTCGACTGCAATATGAGACTGGGTAGGATGCTCGAGAAGAGGGAGGTTGGTGAGTTGGGGGAGCATTGGGAAACCTGAAGGAGTGGGGGGCACCAGAGTGGAGGGGAGATAAAGAGCATCGTGCAAAAAAAAAAAAATAAAATAAAATACTGATGCTGGATGCTCCTGAAGAAGGAAGACTGCCTGAAGGACTTCTGGTTAAACACAGTGTGCTGCCTGTTCACATTCATGCATATGCTCGGAGAGTGGTAGTCCATATTCAGAATGTTATGGACAGGGACACTAAAGTTAGCCGAGGTTGCACCCTGGCCAAAGTCTACTGCACTGACACTGCTGTATTACCATCCAAGTGCCCAAATGGAGCAGAATGTGAAATCTCATCAGACATGTTTGACTTTGGAGAATTTCCAGTACCAGATAACTGGAGGGAAAGGATCAGTCGCAAACTGGCTCAGCGGACCAAAGTGTTCTCCCTTAAAGAATGGGATGTTAGGTGTGTTGCCAGCACTGAACACCATATTTGCCTGACGATGAAAGGCCCTTCAGAAAAAGATCTTGACACTTAGCTCCTGCTGACATTGACGACGTAAGGCGCCATCTATAGAAAATGTTTGCGACTGGAATTATACAGGAATCACGTAGTCCTCATGCTTCTCCAATTGTAGTGCAGAAAAGAAAGGCTCTGTCTGTATGTGTGTGAACTACAGAACTCTTAATAAAAGAACTGTGCCAGACCAATGTACTATGCCTTGCATACAAGATGCATTGGACTGTCTCAATGGGAATACGTGGTTTTCAGTCCTTGATCTCCGCAGTGGGTATTATCAAATCCTGATGACGCAAGAGAACAGAGAAAAGACTGCATTCATTTGCCCATTAGGCATCTACAAGTTCCTCCGCATGCCTCAAGACATAACAGGTCCACCAGCAACTTTTCAAAGGCTAATGGAATGTGCTGTGAAAGATATGAACCTTCTCGAGTGTTTAGTCTACCTTGACGGCGTCATCGTTTTTGGCAAAACCCTTGAGGAACATGAGGCTCGCCTATTCAAGGTGTTGGACAGACTTGAAGAGTTTGGGTTAAAGTTGTCAACTGACAAATGCCAGTTTTTTCAGAACTCACTAAAATATGTAGGCCACATTGTGTCCCCAGAAGGCATCCAGACTGATCTTAGCAAGGTAGAGGCACTAACTGATTGGCCAAAACCAAATAACTTGAAAGATCTACAATGATTTCTGGGCTTTTGCGGCTACTATTACTGTTTTGTCAAGGACTACACCAAAGTAGTGTGTCCATTGTTGAATTTAATGCAAGGGTAGCCTCCCACTCAGAAAAAGTTCAAGAAATGTGCCGAGAATGAAACAGCAAAATTCTATTTCAGACCTCATGAACCCTTTGGTTCAAGATGGACGTCAGAATGACACAACTTTTTATGAAATTATTTATCAGCTAACACACACTCCTGTTCTTGCATATGCAGACCCATCCAAACCTTATGTGCTGCACACGGACGCTAGCCTAAGTGGTTTCGGGGCTGTGGTCTATCACGAGTATACAGAGGGGTTGCACCCAGTGGTGTATGCCAGCAGAAGTCCGACTCCTTCCAAGAAGAACTACCCCTGCACAAATTAGAGTTTCTCACTCTCAAGTGGGCCACTGTGGAGCAATTTCATGAATACCTGCATGACACCAAGATATTGGTTAGAACAGACAATAATTCTTTAACCTACGTCCAAATGTCTGCAAAACCTGATGCTACTGGACACCGCTGGCTCTCAGCATTGTCTATGTATGATTATGCAGTAGAATACTGACCAGGCCTCAACCACGTCAAAGCAGATGCCTTATCACAAAGACCTGTTTCAAACCAAGAGTGGCTACGAATGTCGGAGAATTCCGTAAAAGCACTGTGCCATAAATTTGACAGGGATGAAACTCCATCAGCTGAAACTGTGAATTGCCTAGCAGATTGTCTGGGGTCACCTGATACTTGCTTGCCTGTGGCCTATTGTAATTCTGCCGCTCTAGATCTGAGTGCCCTGCCACAGCTAACTCCATCTGAGCTACAAAGAGAGCAATATTATCACCCAATGATCTGAACAGTATTAAATGCTGTCACAAAGTGAGACGATGTCTGAAAGTTGCAGTCCCCTGATCCCCAAACTGCTTTATTATTTTGAGAAGGGTCTAAACTTAGGCTAAAAGACAGGTTGCTGTACAGAGTGTTGAAGGATGAGAAAGGAGACGTTGCAAAAAGACAACTGGTGCTGCCTACAAAGTTTAAACAAGTCATGTTAAAGTGCTACATGACCACATGGGACATCTAGATAGTGAGAGAACTCTGGATTTGGCCTGTGCATGTTTCTACTGGACTACAATGGGCAGAGATGTTAATCAATATGTGAAGACTTGCAGTAGATGTCTCTAATGAAAAGCACAGTCACAAAGAGCAGCCCCCTTGGTTAATATAACAACCAGTGCGCCAATGGAGCTCACATGTATAGACTTCCTGAGCCTGGAGCTGGATCAGAAGAACATTGGTAATGTGCTCGTAGTGACAGATCATTTTACAAGATATGCTCAGGCATATCCAATCAAAGATCAAAAAGCAGCCACAGTAGCCAAAATCCTTGTGGAGAAGTTTTTTTTTGTTCACTATGGTGCCCCACAAAGGATCCATTCAGATCAAGGCCGGGACTTTGAATGCAGATTGATAAAGGAGCTTTTGTCCATCTGGGGTATGAAAAAGTCCAGGGCCACTCCCTACCATCTGCAAGGAGATCTGCAGCCCAAAAGGTTTAACAGGACCTTACTTGATATGCTTAGCACTCTGCATCCCAAAGATAAACCCAGGTGGAGCCAACAGATCAGTTCTCTTGTGCATGCCTATAATTGCACTAAAAACGATGCCACAGGATTTTCACCTTATCATCTCATGTTTGGCCGAGAAGCACACCTTCCCGTTGATGTCTGTTTTGAAGTGTCACCTGATGCGGTTCAGTCTGACAACTATTTGCAGTATATTAAGAAATTAAAAGCTCAAGTAAACCATGCTTATCAACTGACTAACACCATGGCTGCAAAGAAAAATCTAGCTAACAAGGCACGTCACGACAGGACAAGCGAGTAAAGGCTCATGAACTAAAGGCTGGAGATCATGTTCTGATGTGAAATCTTGGTTTCCAGGGGAAACGCAATATAGCTGACCACTGGAGTCACACACCCTACATAGCAGTCAGTAGGCTGGATGACCTACCAGTATATAAAGTGCGATCCGAAGGCGATCCTTGAGCTGTAAAAACAATACATAGAAATCACCTGCCAGTCGGTCAAATTGTCATAGACACTGCATCTTCAGATGATGCTCCCACAGGGCCTGTCACCTGTTCTGCTGCTCATAAGAAACAGTCAGATTCACCTCCTGCTACTCAACAGCCTGAGCCCCAAGCTCAAAGTGCTACAGTCGATAAAGATGCTGATTCCAAAGATGACAACAGTGAATGTGGTGCTGCCTATTATCCTTCTCTCAAATTAAATCAATGGTTTTAAGGAGCCTACCGTTCCACTTCTGGTCTCCCTTCTAATGTCCTGGAGACTCCTGACATCTCTGCTTTATCATCGGTACCTGAACTGCAAGAGAGTGATGCACAAAGTGTGACTTTTGACATAGCAGACTCCCTTTGCCAAGTAGAACTGTCTGATATTGCAGCACTTGATTCTGACAAACAGAATGGTGACCAAACCAATGAATCTCAAGATGCTAGTGAACCCAATGAAGAACCTGGCTGTGAATCGAAAAGTGATGCTGGATTAAGTGTGCTAAGTGAACTGTTTTGTGACCAAGAACATATGGCTATTCCTGAAACTGCTAGCAGTATGTTAAATGATTCAAACTTTGCTGAAATACTACTTTCAAATGAATTTTTTTTTAACCAGGAGAGAGACACTATTTTTATTTATTCTAGGATTACAAGTACCTTTGAGCCAAGGCTCTTTTACAAAGGTTCCACATCAGAAATAACAAACAACAAGGAAGCAACAGTGAAATAACAGCAAACAATTCATGTACAATAGTGCTATTGAAAGGGGTCAATTATAGGAAGAGTAAGGTGTAGAGGAGGAAGAGAAGTGAAGGTAGTTAACAGAGGCAGCTACAGTAAAATGGTGAACACAGCTAGGACGCATATGCCCACAAGAAATGGGTAGGGTCAGGCGCCCGGGGGTGGCAGAGAAACGAGGATGAGAGGAGAGGGGGAGGATGAAGATGCAGCCGGAGGCATTTGTCAAAAAATAAATGGGAAGGAATGATAGAAGAAAAGGGGGCAGGGTGAGAAATAAGTGCTATAACGGTGCAAGGAGTGACTAATGAGGTGGTATGAAGACCTGAGATTTGAAGTGGCGCCTCAGGAGCTGGGGGAAAGGGACTGGAGCGGCCTGGGGTTACGCAGTATATAAGTTAGGATTAAAGCTGTGTAGGTCATCAGCTGAGAGGCAGTCACAGGAGCTCGAGGCAATGAGATGGGCCCGGAGTCTGGTTTTGAATGGACCTGGTGTTGAGGCACAGGAGATGGTGTGGCTGAGACCATTCATCCATAGAGGAGCCCTATAGGTGAAGGAGCGTTGGCCTGCGTAGTTCAACAGCGAGGAACTTGTAGAATCTGGGTTGTCGAGCTCCTGGTGTTCTGTTGGTTGGTGTTTTGATGTAACAAGGCAGTAACACCGGGGGGTGTGAGGCCAAGGTTGATTCTTCCCACCATAGCACATGTGAGATACTTTATATGGTTGGAGAGTTGGAGCCATCTGGATTGTTCATAAAGGGCACAGGTGTGGGTGAGGCGGTGGGCACCAGTTGTGAGTCGGCATGCTTTAAGTGCAGTTGTTATACGTTGGGGGGCGGCCGTCGTGGCGGAGCTTGTTTACAGGTGTGACCTGGGAGCACAAGGAAGTTAAGTGACTTGTTCGGGGTCACACAGTACGCAAGTGGGGGCTGTGGGATTCAAAACCAGGTTTCCAGGTTTGCAGTTTAGAGCCTTAAACCACTGCGCTATGAGCCTCAAGAACCAGAAGATCAAATAATGGGCAAAGTGAAGAACCTATAACCAAGTTCAGGTCCTCAAGAGAGAGCAGTGGTGCCCCCTTCTTCAGAAGCTGCCTTGTTGCTGGACAATGAACCGGGAGTAGCTAACCCGAATGCTAACGTTGAAGTGTCGGTGCCAATGCCCCCTACACGAAGATCATCAGGCAAAATTGTAAAACCCGTGGTTCGGCTCACTTATGACATACCAGGAAAGCTTGTAAACTTGCCCATGTATGTAGTTCATAAAGGGGTGTATGTCATAGCCAATTCCCTACCTAAGCTAGTATTCACAGATTCTTGAAGATATTAATTAGACCATCCCCCTCAGTATCATAGGGGTTCCCCCTTATAGAGTTCCAAGGGTTAGCTAAAAAGTGCAGCTTTACTGTCCACCAGGGGCCTACCACTGTTTTTGCCCCCACCTCCTCCACTGGAAGATTGTTCCAGGCAACCACCCACTCTTTCAGTGAAGAAATACTTCCTCACATATCACCTAAATTTCCCCCTTCCAGCTTCATTGCAAGACTCCTTATTCTCATGCACATTCTCTTCTGATATATACTCCCTTCCTGTATTGTATTCACCCCATGAGGTATTTCTAGGTCTCCATCATGTCTGCCCCTCCCTCCTCACTTCCAGGGTGTACATATTGAGATCACTCTCTCATCACAGGGCTTATAATGTTGTCCATAAACTACTTTTGTTGCCCTTGTCTTGACAGTGTCTACCCTTCTATGTCCTTCCTAAGATGTGTTGTCCAGAAGGACACAGTACTCCAGGTGGGGGTCTCACCAATGGTAGATACAATGGTAACACCACTTCTCTCCTTCTGCTGGTGCTACGCCCCAACTATGCACTCCAGCATCCTGCTGGTCCTGGCTACTGCCTTGTCACACTGCACTGCCACCTTGAGGTAACTGAACAAAATAACCCCAAGGTCCCTTTCCTGTTTAGTGACCATCAAAACATCTTTCCCCATTTTATACTCCGCCTCTGGGTTTCTGTGCCCTAGGTGCATGATTTTGCACTTTTTTGCATTGAAACCCAACTGCCATACTCTTGGCCACTCCTCGAGTTTTCTCAGGTCTCTACTCATTCTCTTCACCCACTCTGGAGTGCCTACTCTATTGCATATTTTGGTGTCAACTGCAAAGAGGCATACCTTCCATTCCAGCTGTTCTGCACTGTCACTTATAAAGACATTAAAAAGCACTAGTCCCAATACTGAGCCCTGAGGTACCCCGCTGGTCACGCTCCCCTCCCCAGATTGAGTGCTGTTTTCCACTACCCTCTGTCACCTATCCAGCAACCAATTTCGTACCCAGATTACCACCTTGGGTTTCATCCCCAAGCTACTCTGCTTCCTTATGAGTCTCCTATCTGATACGGTGTCAAAGGCCTTGCTGAAGTCTAAGTAGATCATTTCACTGCCCCACCCTGATCTATTTCCCTGGTCACCCAGTCGGAAAAGTTAATCAGGCTCATCTGACATGACCTCCCCCATGTGAATCCATGCTGCCTTGGATCTTGCAACTGATGAATTTAAGATACTCCACTAGCCTATCTTTTAAAATTATCTCATAAACTTCCTGCCCTGACGTCAGACTGACCAACCTACAGTTGCCCACCTCCTTCCTGTTGCCACTGTTATGAAACAGGACTACATCTGTCCTCCTCCAGTCCTCTGGAACCACAACTGTTTCCAGTGAGTTGTTGAACAGTAGGGTGCAGCAGCCAGTACCTTTGGGTATACCCCATCCAGCCCCATAGCCTTATCCATTTTCAGATACACAAGTCCTCATGGGACTCTTTCCTCTGTGAATGGACTTCTGTCTACACCGCCCCCCCCAATGTTTCTGCTGTTTTTATGTGGTCCATTCCCCTCTCCTTTCACTGTAAAGACTGAACAGAAGTTTCTGTTCAGGATATTTGCTTTTTTCTGATCCTCCTCTGTGCAGTCTCCCCCACCCCCTGCTCTTCTTAACCTCACAATCCCTACCCTCATCTTCCTCTTTTAACTTATGTACCTAAAAAAGATCTTGTCTCCCTTAGTTATCTCTTTGGCTATCCTCTCCTCAATTTATGCTTTTGTGCTCATCACCACCTTACCTGCTTCCCTCTGCTTTTCAAAGTACACCCCCTATCCTCTTCCCTCTGTGCCTCTTTGTTCCTCCTGAATGCCACCCTTTCAGATTTTACCTTTGCAACCACTTCCCTCGAGAAACACAGTAGTCTCTTCTTCCTCCTGTTTTTGCTCACAGAGATGATGTCCTCTCTGTGTTTAACAGCTGCCTATCCAAGATCCATGACTGGATGAGTGCCAGCTGGATGCGGCTGAACCCAACTAAAACCGAGGTACTGGCTGTGGACCTGAATTGTCGGGAGGTGGGTCTGTTGGCTGGACGACCCTCCGGGCTTTGGCTAGAAGGTACCCAACTGACAACCTCAGATTAGGTACGTAACCTGGGCGCTATTCTTGATGAAGGCTTGACCCTGAAATCTCAGGTGTCTGCTGTTGTCAGGACCTCATTTTACCATCTGAGGAATATCGCCTAGGTGAAACACCTGGTTCCTCCTGATGATCTTCCAGTACTGGTTCACGCCTTCATAACCTCCTGCCTTGACAACTATAATGCCCTTTGACCTAGGGCCACCGGGGGTTGATATCCATCGCCTGCAGCTTGTACAGAACATGGCTGCCAGGCTGTTGACTGGTGCTTCTAGAACCAGTCATAGTATGCCTGTGCTCTGAGAACTGCACTGGCTGCCAGTTCAGTGGCGGACCACCTTCAAGGTTGATCTTCTGACCTATAAAGCCCTACACAAACAGGGACCCTGCTACTTGCAAGATCTTCTGCCCTTCCCACCATCTCTGCTCCTCTGATGAGGGATTGCTAGAGATTCCCAGGGTGTGATTGAAGACATCTGGAGCTTGAGCTTTTGCATTTGTAGCCCCTACTCTGTGGAACTCTCTACCTCGTCTGGTGAGAGAGTGCCTGACCGTCCAGAGTTTTAAATCAGCTCTCAAAACACATCTTTTTAGCCTGGCTTTTCCTGAAGATTTTGGCTGACTGATATTTTTATACAGAGAATGTTAAGGATTTTAATATCTGATATAAATTTTTTTTAGTTTGTTAATTAATTTATGTTTTTAATCATCAGTATATGTGTCTGATTGATGTACAAGCGTCTTGATCGCTGGAAAGGCACTTTTTATAAATAAACTTGCTTTGCTTTGGCACAGGTGTGTTGCCTTCATTAGGTTTTCCTTTACTTTGGACCACTGTTCCTACACCCCACCCAGGCAATCACCCCTTGCTTAGTCAACTCTGAGGCATTCACCTATTTTTCTTTTAATCTGCTCTCCTGATGTCCAGGACCCTCATCCTAGTGTGGTCTGCCTCTCCTGCTGTCTTTATGTTAAACTACACTGTACAGTGATGTAAACACCAACAGGAAGCCCGGTGCTCAGGAGAATAACGCTGCACCAGAAATCGAAACAGAAAGCAGAAACAAAGCATTGCACAAAGAAAATCAGTAAATTCATTGAGCTCAATGCACAAGGTGGCTTTATTGAGTGCAGGCAAACAGACAGCTGACAACAAAGCCCCAGTACTTCGATCCCCTGTGGGGTTCTTCGTCAGGGGGAAGGCTTTTTAATGTAACATTACAATATTAAATGTAGGGAAACAAATAGAAAATAGTAGGGCCAAAGACAGTGGAAGAAAAGAGGGAAGGAAGGGAAAGGAAAGAAAAGAAAGGAAGGGGTGTCCAATAATCATCGAAAAATCAGAATTCATATAAATATGGAGTAAGATCCCATAAATCATTCAGTCCTATCGGACATAATCCACCCATCATAACAATCAATTTGCTTTCCCTTTGTAGTAATGTCTTAAGTCTATTACCTTTCTTGAAACTAGGTTTAATGCAATCACTACCCATGAATGTAAAAGAATTCATATTGCCTTGATGGAATCTAGACCAGTGACTACCCACAGGGGTGTCACAGTGTCCATTCTGAATAGAACGCACATGTTTGTGAATGCACTCCTTCAAAGTATGAACTGTCCTGCCTAAATAAACAGATGGACAAGTGCACACACCACAAACTGAGCACGACATGTAATAAACTGCTGCATATCATATGTGTAACCATTCGTAGGGCTTGTAAAAGTGGAGCCTGGGTTCATATACTTGCAGACATTGCAGTTTCCACATGTGTGAGAACCAACACATCTAGGAGGCAAAGTAAGAAGTCTAGAATCCTTATTAGGACAAAAATGGCTCTTAACTACCTTATCCCTAATACTAGGGCCCTTCCTATAAACAACCTGAGGGGCATTACCTATCTCTTTCCTGAGATCTTCATCAGCACTAAGGATCTGCCAAAGGCACTTGAGAACACCTGCTATCCAGGGATTGAGTGAAATAAATTAAGTAATAAAATGAATTCGCTTAGTGTCAGACTTAATCCGAGATTTTGGGGTGAGAAGGGTATTGCGATCTTGGGACAGAGCAAAATATAAGAATTCTTCCTCCAGGGAAGGATTGTAACCCCGATGAATAAAACACTCTTTCAAAGCCATAGACTAGTGGTGGAGGTAATTAACTTCATCAGAACAGTTCCTACTTCAGAGGAACTGACCTTTGGGGGTACTAAGAAGATGATGTGGTGGGTGGCAACTAACAAATCTTAAAACAGTATTCCCAGTTAGAGGTTTTATGTAAGTTTCAGTGGTAATAACCCCGTCAGATGAGGCCGTGAGAGTCAAACCAAGAAAAATGATGGCAAACAGATCAATATGATGTGTGAACGACAAATTCCAATTGTTCAAATTCAAATAAGTCAAGAACTGTTCTGCTTCAGCAGAACTGCCTTACCAAATCCATAAGATATCATCAATATAGCGGCCCCAGTATCTGATCCCGTCACTAAATTGATTGGCTCTGGTGTCAAAAATGGCCAGCTCCTCCTACCAACCCAAAAAGAGGTTGGCATAGGAGGGGGCCTTCGTCGACCCCATGTCCATGCCACAAACTTGAAAGTAAAATTAAGAGTTAAATGCAAAATAATTACTTCGCAGGATCAGATCTAGGGCCTCAATGACAAAATCAGGATCAATGTCATGAGTCTGAAATAGGTCTATAAAAAACTGAACAGCGTGTAGTCCCAAATGATGTCTGATGCTGGTGTAAAGTGACTTCACATCACTTGTGAGCCACACACACTTAGCATCAAAATGAAGGAGTTCCAAGGCCTCTAAGACCGCCACAGTGTCCTGATGGTAAGAGTGTAATCTGACTACTTGTGTTTGTAAAAAAAAAAAAAAAAAAAAATCAATGAACTTAGAAAGATTCTCAGAGAACCTATACTGGAAACAATGGGACGACCAGGTGGACTCAGAGGGTCTTTATGCAACTTCGGCAAGCTGTAAAATGTGGGGACAACTGGAAAATTCTGAGACAAAAATAAAAACTCTTGCTCAGAAATAACACCTTTTTGAAGGTACCAACTGAGAAACTCATCCAACCTTTTTTTGAAATAAGGAGTTGGATCACTGTCAAGAGAGTGATAGTTGTTGGACTCATTAAGTTGAGACAATGCCTCTTGTACATAGTAATTAGTGTTCATAACAGGGTTCTCAGTAGGATTTTTTTGTTCAGGAGTCCTGGACTTTCTGGGAAAAAAATGGCGGTCCTGAGCTACAATTTGGGAGTCCTTGTGAAATTTTCAGGGGTCCTCACTGAAATGAATGGAACGAGTCTGGATAAGTACATTTCCAGTGTGCTTTTATTCTCCCATGCATTTTTCACCCTGTGCAGGCTATTCCTGAGTCAGGAATGCAAAGATGTCAATACACATGACTGACAAGCTTTTCAGTCATTCTGCCTGTGCCAACTTGGAAATTCTATCTTGCTCTAGTGCTACTGGCTACAAAAGAGTCAAGGCTATCAAGTTAATGAATTAAGGGCACTGTGCTGCAACCCTGCAGATTTGGGTGTGAATCCCATCAGCTCCCACTTGCATACTATGTGACCCTGAGCAAGTCACTTAACTTGCAATATGTTCCCAGGTCACACTTGACTTGGAAACAAGCTTTGGCTTAGTGTGCCTTTCCTGGTTAAACAATGTCCCCTTTCCCTAACATAGTTCATCTGAAATACTGTAGGAACTTAGTTTTTAGCAGGTATTTCACAGATTTTGGCAGGCTAGACCAAGGCCGATTTCCCTATAAGGCACTGTCAATTTGGCAATCTGAGTTCCAGGTCAAACCACACAGTACAGGAAAAGCTCACAGGGAAAGCAGTCATTTGTGTACCAAGACAGGATTTGGTGGATCACACAATAAGAGGAGATCTAGCATACCTCTCAACTGTTCCTGATTTTGCCTCAAAAATGTCCTTTGCCCCTCCTAAAACTGGCATTCCTGACACTAAAGTGTAGTGATTTACAGCATAAAGTAATGGCAGCTATAAGTGTTGCACTCCAATTCTCTATTAGCAAATGCTTGTTATATTAAGCAACACATATGCTGATGATAGCAAGTTAGGTTGTATAGTGAATGACACAATCAATCGTATCTCTTCAAACCAACTTGAATCACCTAGCCTCTTGGGCTTCAGAGAATAAGTTGACCTTCCATACATCTAAATGTAAGGTTATGCACATTGGTAAAAATAACAGGATGGCTGTATACTTTTTGAATGACATACAACTACAAGAGGTCAACTCAGAGAGATTTAGGGATCCATATTACAAATAGTTTAACATTCACAGAGCATTCCAATAAAACAGTAAAGAAATGCCATAGAATGATTTCTTGTATATTAAAAAAACATTAAATGTCAGGAACTGGAGGTACTTGTGCTTTTATATTCAAACTTGGTTAGATCCTATTTGGATTTCTGTGCCCCATTCTGTGCTCCCACCTCATTAGGTGGTAAAGACGCAGTTGAGAAAGTTCAAAGGAGGCTAACTAGAAATGTCTCCAATTTAAAGAATCTCACTTATGAAAATAGACTCAAATCTTTAGGGCTTTTCTCACTTGAATATCGGTCATGGGGGGGGGGGGACCTTTGTTTAGTATACAGGGCAACTCAGGACAAAGCCCTGTTTGAAACTATCTGCTTGGAGTGGCATATAACTCACTGTACCACAAGATCTCATAAACTGAAATAAAAAATGAACACTAATAATACAGTAAAAAGAAAAAGGTTTATAACCCAAATGGTTGCACCAATCTGGAACTCCCTACCACATGATGTGGTTTTCAGTGCAAACTTGGAACAGTTCAAGGTCAACCTTGACAACCACATGGGCGACACAAAACATCTAATCCACCATTAGGATAATTGGTGGTGAGTTCATTTTGGGTTAGTCCCTCAAACTCATAGTTACCTATGAACCACATTGTAAGAGGCTTCTTGAGCTCAAGTACCATTCTGGAACATTGGTCCCTCATTTTTTTTAAAGCCCTGCCCTTGATTTGCACTGCAGAAGATTGAGAGGTATTGCAGGGTAAAGCGAGCTCACACAGCAGTTGCCATTTGCAGACCAGGGGAAAAAAGAATTAAATTGTCCATTCCACAGCAGCTCTGTTGTGCATGCTGGGAGGAGAGGCATAAGGGAGCTCAACAGCTAGTGAGTCAGACAGCTGAAATTTGAGTCAATAGTGAAGAGAAGGGTCATGAAGTATGTAATTTGCATACTTCATGCCCCTTCTCTTCTGCTCTTTGCTCCGATTTCAGCTGTCTAACTCACTTGCTGTTGCGCTCAGTAATGCGCCTCCTCTCAGCATTTAACAAGACAGCTGCTAGAATGGACTCCTGAGCACTGTAATGCGAGCGTCTCAGGGACTTGCTGCTGAAATTTAGGAGTGTCCCAAGAGTGAAAATGTGCACGAAGGATGCGGGTGCCCACGTCCCCCGAGAGCCCTGCATAACCACAATCTGTCCCCCTTTGTCTGCTGGTTTAATGGTAATTTGATCCATACAAGATAATTCCTTTAAGGCTAGCTTCTCTTCTTTGCTGATATTCTAACTGATCCTGAAATGGTCTTCTGACAAGATACCGTTCATTTCAGCGATAACTAGTTTCACAAATGTGTTAACGGGCAGTGGAAATGGACTTTAGGAGGGCAAAAGGTAGAAATGGGTTTGAAACGGGTCCTGTTCTAATTCACATCAGGGTCCTTATTGCTGCATACTGTATGATGATCACTGGTTCACAGGTGGCATCCCACCCTGATGTCTACAACACTGTTCCTGTTTGTGAGCCTCAGGTCCAGTATCTCTCCAACACAAGTATGCTCCCTGACTAGCTGCGTAAGAAACAATCTATGCAGGGAGTCTAGGATGTTCCTGCTTCTATCCAAGGCTGCAGCTGGGAGGCTCCCATCTACATTCAGCAGTCTGAAGTCCCCGACCAGCAGTACCTCACTCTTTTCCACCATCGTGTTGATGGTATCCCCCAGTGCCTTATCTAGTTCTTACCTTGTGTTGGAAGTTTGTATATTGCCCCAGTGTGAACAGTGGCTCCAGCTCAGGTCTTCAGAGTGACCCACAGTACGTCCAAGCCTCTCCTTTGCCCCCCTGGTTCCCTTATGTTTCTGTCGCCTTCATACTCTCCCTTATGTATAACACAACTCTTCTACCCTTCCTTCCTTCCCTCCCTCCCTCCCTCCCTAAACTGAGTGCAATCTGGTATGTCTGTATCCCAGTCGTGGCTCCCTGTGCACCACTACTCACAAATGGCACATATCCAGGTCTGCCTCTGCCATGATGGCCTCTAGGTCTGGAATGTTATTTCCAAGACTCCTTGCAACTGCACAAATGGCCCTCCACACTTTGCTCCCACTCTGCCTGCCACTCCCTTCCCCTTCTTGTGCCCCGCCTCATTTTCCCCTCTCATTTTGCAACTTTTGTTCCTATCTCCCCTGTCCTTTACTGTTCTGCTGTTTCCATTAACCTGCACCCTCCGTAGGTCCCATGGAGGTAGAGATTTGCACACCAGAAGGAACAAGTGATCCCAACCTTTGAAAAAGCACCCGATCACCTTCTCCTGGGCCACTGTCGGCTTATCAGCCCTTACCCGATATGCAGATAATGTCTGCCAGGTGCACCTTAAGGGTGTCACTCATATTCCTGACTGAGAAAGGAACCAAAGGTAGTCAAGGATGCTAATCATGGGGCAAGTAAGAGGGATCAAGCTCCTTACCCTGACACCAGATTGAGAACCTCTTCCACTTAAATGAATCGCATTTATGACTCTACTTATTATGGAATACCTTCACAACATGAAGGATATCATCCAAAAGGCCCAGAGCCTGGAACTCTAGCCATTAAGAAGTGCAAGAAAGAACAGTTACATAAGAACTTACCATAACAGTAGATCTTCAAGCGACTCTCTTGCAGCGGGTCTGCAGCAAGAGATATTCCTGAAGAAGATTTATAGGTCTGGGTGCAGGACTTTTCCCTATTGTCTGGTCTGCAGATCTAAGTGGAGAGGCAACCTTCACAGAGGCCTGCTGCTGAGGCTGAGGAGATCTGAATACTCCCTAATGGGAGAATAGGTGGTTTACCCCCTAATGATGCATGGATCACTCATGTGATATCTCTCTGACCTGGCTTGGAGCGTCCACCAGCTGACCTTTTTTTCTCCTGCAACGTGGATTGTCAAGAGATCTACAACCAGGCTGCACATTAGTATCCAGATGCGAAGTGCCTCTTGATGCAGTGGAAGGGAGTGCATTCCTGCCCTGACTGTTGAGGTAGTCCATGGTGTTCATGTTTTGCTGGTCTGGGTCTGTATGACCTGACCATGGATCAATGCAGCAAATTTCTTCAGAACCAGATACACTGCATAGAGCTCCAGCAGGTTGATGTGGTGATGGGACTACCAGGGTAACAAGAACCCATGGGCTCTGTGGTCTCCAAGGTTCGCTCCCACCCCACCACAGACACATCCATCATGAGCATGCAGGAAGGGTTCTCAGCAGACAAAGGTATTCCTGCCTCAAGATGCTGTGGGTCTAGCCACCACTGGATGGCATCCCACATCGGTTGTACCACTATGACCCACTAGTCCAAGTGACCTATGCACTGGAACCACTGGTGGTGCATCCACTGGTAAGCCAATGGATCATGTTGATGGAGGATGCCATGTACCCCAGCTGCTGCAGGAAGTTCCAGGCATGGTGCAAACAATCGACCTGAAATGATTAGGCAAAGGAGGTAAGAGGCAATGCCCCATCCACAGGAAGGCAGTCCTTGGCCCACAGGAAGTCCAGTTCTACGCCAATGAACTTGATCACCTGTGAGGGGACAAGGTCTGACTTGGCCAGGTTAACCAGAAGGCTGAAGTCCTGACAGGTCTGGAAAACCAGAGCCCTGGACATCTCCACAACCTGTTTGGATCAGACAGTCATCCAGGCAGGGATAAGACCCTAACACCCTAGTGCCATGGAAGGCCACCACCACTGCCATGCACTTGGTAAAGACCCAAGGTGTGAACGAGAGGCTGTAGATCAAGACATTCAACTGGTACAGGATCCCTTTGGTGCAGAACTGAAGGTACCAGCAATGGGAAGGATGAACTGGGATGTGGAAGAACATCTCTGGAGGTCCAGGGAGCAGAACCACATGCTCTGCTTCAGAGATGGCATGATCTAGTTCAGAGTGACCATTTGGAACTTGTGCTTCAGCACCAACTGGTTCAGATCATGCAAATCCAACAACGGGCGACGGCTCCCAGTCCATTTCAGAATCAGGAAGTGCCTGGGCACATAGCCTGAGTGGCCATTGCATCTGGAACACGGTTACTGCCCTGCACTCTAGAGCTGAGTGATGTTGGCTTGAAGCATGGACATGTCCTTTGACATCCTGGACTCCCGAGGGGCTCGGAATTGGTGCAGTGGAAGAGCCTCGAAATCCAGAGGCAACCCTATGCCCACTACTTCTAAAACTGACTTGTCCAAGGTAATAGCAGACCACTGTGGCAAAAAGTGGCACAATTAACCCCCAGCCAGGAGCTGGTACAGGGACTGGATTGGACACAATACAACCAGTCATAGGGCAGCCTTAGAGAGGACTACAGCTGCAAGGTCCACCAAAGATATCACCACCTTCACCCCTCCCCATTTTTGCCTCTGCCTGCCAAATTTGAGTTTTGGACATCAGGGCTGAAACTGCCCCTGCTGGAGCTCCTGCTGAGATTTGTGGCTGAAAATACAGGAACTGAAGCATATTTTTCTTAGGCTTTTGGTTATTCTGGAATGAAGCAATTGAATCAAGGGTGTCAGTGGACTTCTCAAGTTGCGTGGGATGCCCGTCCACCCCAGGGCCAATGTGGTAGGTGTCCAAGAAGGGGACATCAGTCAGCTTATGTTGAGTGTCCCCCATTAAGGTGGACAACTGCAGCCAGGCCCTGTGATGCATGAAGACAACCATAACCATGGCAAAGGAGTCACCCACATCCAGAGCCATCTGGAGCCGGTGTTTAGCTAGTTACTGACTCTGGTCTCTGAAAACCTGAACAGGAAGCTGCCTGTCAGCTGGAAGGTGGGGAGAAAATCCCCTAGCACTGCAAAGAGGCAATGGCCAAAATTTGCCATCATAATAGTTTAGCTGACCCGACACAGACCCAGTGATGCAGCAACATATACCTTTTTAGCTGTGTGCTTAATCCTCTTGGACTCTTGTCTGGAAGCTTGTCCATGTCCCCTGACCTCCAGATTTACAGAAGACTGAATCAGAGATCAAGCTCTCCATGAAGGGGTGGTCAGAGAATCCAGAAAGGGTGCCCATTAGGACCACATAATTGCGAACCATATGGGTAGAGAGTGCTGGGCAGGATGCTGCCAAAGCTCCAGGGCTGGTGCCAAAGTGGCTTCAGCCATAGAAAAGGTAACCCCCAGGGAACTGTCCCTGTCCAGTATATCAGTAAACAGGTACTGGCCTGCTTCTGAACTGGCTCTAAGGGAACATTCCTGAACTTCAACATAAGGCAGACCAGAATCTCAAATAACACTGGCCCATGGCAGTGGTCAGCTTCTTGACCAATTCCTAGTGGAACACAGGAGTCCTGATCGAGACCATCGATGACTTGCCTTGAGAGACATTCGAGGGCTCCTTGCAGATGGCCCTCAACCATTTGCCAACATGGACCATCCTGCTACTCTCATTCTGGGTGATCTCCACCAATAGCCAGCCTGGCAAGCTGGCCGCAGGCAAGACTCCTTGATTGGAGCCCTGAACAAGGGTTACAGTGGAGGTGGTGCCACCTGAAGAGGTGGAGAAGCAGATGCTGGGGACTGCTGAGAAGCAGGAACTGGCATGGGAATGACTGGTGAAGACTAAGGGACTGAAGACCCAGAGGGGCAGAGCCCTACCTGTCCCAGCAATAATCCACTGATACCAGAGGAGCTCCTCGTAGTGCTGCTGCATCTTTTGTCTATGCCTCTCTCTGCCCGAGGATGAGGAGGTCGAGGAGCATCAATGACGACACCCCCCGGTTGAGTGGGATTGAAAGTGCAAACAACATCTCAACCTCGACGTTGATGGATGTTGTCCAGAGGGTTGTTGTAAACTACCTGCCTCGGTAGCATAGTGGGACAAATCAGTTTGTGAGCCGGTGGTCAATTTGGCCACTAGCTTTTAAAATCTGGTAGCCAAACCCATATTTGTAGTGGCCATCCTTTTAAAGGGCTCAGAAATGACTTTGTAGGCAGGTAACCAAGTTGACCAATAACTTTCAAAATCTGGTAGCCACACCAACTTTTTAAGTAGCCATTGGCCTTCTGGCTACCTGATTTGTCACACCTTGCTCGGTAGGTTAATCATGAGAGGCCTTGGAGGCATGACTGCCGGCAGAGGCCACTCTTGAGGCAACTCAGCCAGGGGTACCGACTCGTCCTCTTCCTTCTGGGTCAGGACAGGAAGCACCAGGGTTTGGGAGATCTACTTCTCATCAATCTCCTCCGAAAGCCCATCAACAGGCTTGAAAGGGTCTTGACCACCTTCTTAACCTGAATTGAGATCAACAAGCCTGAAAGGGTTACTGTGGGGCCCTCAACTGTCCCCCTGAGTGATGGCGACACCTCCCAGTTGAGCAGGATTGAAAAAAAGCGCGAGTGACACCTCAGCCTCGATCACTGACCAGAGAGTCGATGCTGATAGACGCCTTCCAGAGGTTTTGTGTAAACCACCTGCCTCCATAGGTTAAGCATGAGAGGCATGGAGCAAATGTGAAGTTAAAAAAAGACCAAAATATTTTTTAAAATTGCCTGAAAAGCCCTTGAATAACTCAAATTCCTTCAACACTGCAGTGCTGTGAAAGAGGATACCTGACCCTTCCAGCAGAAAGAAAGCTCTGATGTCACATGGTCTGCCAGAAGATATATCACTCGAGTGGTGGGAAGAGCTTAAAGACTTCCGATGACTTAGCTATCTCTGCAGAACAGCCAGAGTGTGGACAGTGAATTGCATCCAAGTATTTAAAATTCAAATGACAGAGTACACTGGGTTTCAAAGGAAAATTGTGCTGAACCTGCAAGTAATGTTTCCCAGTATAGGTTGTTTTTAAGCACTGGTTCCAGTTCTGTTATTGTTCCAGCTATTCAGCCCTCTCAGTAACTTCAGTGGGTGTTTCTGATTTACTTACGGGCGCTACCATATTAGAACCATACGATGTATAGTTCATTTCCCTCTCAGCTACAGAGTTCTGTAACAGAACACAACTTTATTATGAGAGCAATGTAAGAGTTTAGCAAGGTCATAAACTATATCAAAGAGCTCTAAAATGGTTCTTGCCATCTTTGTGTAAATCAGAAACACCAACTGGGATAACTAGGAAGGCTGCACAGATAGAACAATAACAGAATTTGAACCCGTATTTAAAAAAAAAGAAACAGCTTCTACTGGGAAAAAAAGTATTGGTTCAGCGCAGTTCTCCTTTAAGGCAAATAGCTGAGTATGCAGCAAAATTGGTAGAACAGTTAAAAAGGCGTAAGGGGATAGGGCGAGGGGTTGTTGTAATGTGGAAAGAAAAGGCAGAAGCCCAGCTGTAAGTGTATTCTTTTAATAAGTGTGTCACTAAGAGTGGTTTGAGAGAGTGCAGGCAGGAAGAGAGATGTATCGGAGGCCATACTACAGTGTTGGAAAGCAGATAAGGAAAACAGACTCACCTGCTACAGATTTACTGAAGGGATATGAAAGGAACAAGCAGCGGCACATTGGAAGGATTACGAGGAGAGGATGGGAGGGTTAAAGAGAGCAGAGAGGTAAGTGAGAGGAGTGGCAAGCTAGTATTTGGCCAAAAAGGAAAAACAGTGGGAGATGCCATGCCTCAAGGGATGGGAAAGAAAGCTGAGCATATAAAGAGAGCAGTGATGGGTGAGAGATGGAGCACTTTATTTATTTTATCACAGCACTGCAGCAGTTTCCGGTTTTAGTCCGCGATCACGCTCATCCTGAAGTGGCTTGCCGCCTGTGCTCATGGCAGGGGTTTTAAATAACTACAATACTACTGGCAGCAAGCAGCAACAATGTGAGGATTGTGTTGGCAGCGGTGGTGATCGAGTAAGTGAGTAGGTGGGCAGGCGGGGGGAGCGTACTGCTATACTACCTGGATTAAAAGGTCTGCAAATAAAAAAACAAAAACAAAGTGGTGTTAAAGTGGCATTAAAAATATCAGTTAAAAAACAATTGTTTTGATATCTGAAGTCTTTCTGTAATGTGGTGTGGAGGGTGGGAACCTATAAAAGCACCTACAGGTGAAATTTTGTGGGTTAGGGCAAGTAATGGGAGACAAGGTTTTTACCTTTACTAATGTGGCTGCCAGAAATTTTGTTTTCAAAACTTTCTGGCAGGCATGGATCCCTGACTGATGCGTCCTGGTTGGCATTAGCAGTACCAATTGGCACAATATGTGCTGATAAGGACATGGCAAATGGTACTTCTTCCCCAGTCAGGACACAGAAAATTCCCTACCCACTTCATAAATATGCACAGACAGTGTGGTCTAGTGGTTAGAGCACCAGCTTGGGAATCGGGAGATCCCAGGCTCAAACCCTGTTAGGGTCAGATACACACTGTGTGACTTTGAAGAAGTGACTTGACCTCTCAGTGCTCCAGTTCTCCCAGCTGCAGAAACGGGTAGAAGCAGAACCCCACTATAAATGAGATGCTGCATCTTAGCTGGGTTTTCCTGTGTAAATAAACTGTAAAAAAAACAAAACAATAAGGTTGAATTCAAATTTTATTTTTCAGAATTAGGGGCTACACTCAGACAAGAGACATAGGTTTGCTCCCAAGTTAGTTTCCCTGATGGAAAACAGATCAGGAATGATCCAAGACAGGGTAACATGAGAGGCTAACCTCCCATTACATGAGTGGGTTTCGGGATTAAGTGCAACACTAACAATGCTGTTTAAGCCAACTATTTTGAGAATCTTCATCCATTACTGCCTTGTAAGTCAGCACTGGATGAGGCTTGTGCTGACATGGGGTTCATGCCAAGTTAGAAGAAAAACACAAATTTAAAATACAAGGATCTGCACTGTTCCTTTTAGCACTGATATGCTGTTGAATAGATATTCTTTTTATTGACTTCTTACATCAGCAAACACTGGCCTCATCTAACATGATGCACTGCCTAAGAATAAGCTCATTCTTTAAAGAACAGTTTAACCTGCAAGTGGGTGTTTTTTTCTGTAGAAGCCATTTCAAATACTGGTTCACATTCTGCCATTGCTCCATCTTTACCGGCCTTTTAGTAAAGGCCCAAGTGCAGTTTCTTCTGGACAGATGAGATTACGATGTCATCAGATGAGATTTCAGTGTCATAATGAATTCTCGTCTGATGGCGTCTGTGATCTCATATGTACTGCAACTATTGGGGTCTATTCACTAACGTGCAGATATCCAATGCGCCGTGAATATGAGATGCACAGGCAACCCTATGTGGGAATGCCACACTGCAGGGGTCCAGCAGACACCCAACTACTTTCACTACAGACGCGCAAGCCCCTTGTGCACACAATCTCCTGGCCACATGAGTAGCTATGCAGCATGGGCAGTCCAGAGGTATGCCAGGGGGCGTGCCTGCACTCTGCACCATTCACTAAGGTGTGGAGTGCCAGGCCTGGGGGGTGCAAGTTACATAAGAGGGGACCCTGCCATAACCTGTACACACCCTCCCCAAAGGATACCTGCCAACCGCGAGGGCAATGGGAACACTCTGCACCCTGCTTCCCCAGCCTGCTAGGCTGCCAGGAAGGTCTGGGGCAGCCATTCGAGCATTAGGGCATCGGTGTCCACTCTCCAGGGTCTGCACCTTCCCAGGATCCCCTGCATGGATGCCCACCTTCGTTCCACAATCCACTCCCATGCAGCTGTGTGCTGGGGTGCGGACAGGCAGCCAGCGATGGTGAATACTGGCCGGTGTGTGCCTGTCCTAAGTTGTGAAGCTGCACGTACATCCCACATGTTGGATGCTATGCACTAAGGTGCACCAAGTAAGTGCGAGAGGCAAGTACCCACGTGCAGCTCCGCATCCACAGACAGACGAACAGCAGCTGGCATTTATTATCACTGGCTGCCTGTCCATGGGTCTGCCCCCCCTTCACGCACAGCTACGCAGGAGCAGATCTTGGGATACAGGCAGGCATCCAATCGGATATCCATCCTGGGTTTCACAGTGGATCCCCTACTGCACACGAGTAGGGGATCCTGGGAAGGCACGGGACCAGGTTATTTTAAACTACGGGCGAGTGCCCGACATGGTGCCGCAGTCCACTGTATCAGCCTGGTGGGTATGGGCAGCAAAGCTGAGGGTATTACTGGCCTTCTTCAGCTGGTGGCTCTCCATTGGAGGGGGGCACACACAGCCTATATGTCAGGGTACTCCCTGTCGTATCTTGCAAGCCCAGTGCCTGGCACTCTGCACTTTAGTGAACAGCGCGGAATGCAGGCATGCCCCCAACACTCCTCCACACTGCCTGTGGTGCGTGGCACATGGCTGCATGGGCGGTCGGAGGATCTACTGCACAAGGAGCTTGTGCACCTGTCATGAACGCTGCCGGAGGTCCATACAGCATTTCAACATAGGGCTGCCTACGTGCCTCCACGTAGGCAACTTGTACATTTTTGCATAGTGTCCGTTATTAGTAGGTCTAGTAGTAGTAGTACAGCACTTGGAGGAGGGGTGGCAAAGGGAGCTTGGGGAGGGGGAACTTTGCGCCCCCCGAAACTAACCAATCCGGTATGTGTGTATGTTTGAGGGGGTGCAGGGAGGGGCACAGCTCCCAGAGCCAGCTCCAGTCACGTCAGCATCTGAGATATGAAATCTTGCCTGCCGTTTTTCCTGTCTGGGTGAAACTGCACCTGATCCTTTGTAAATTCAGTAGGTGTTTTTGACTTGCAATCTGGTGCTAAATGCCATTTTCAAATAAAATCAGTTTTATTTCTAAAAAAGTGCAGTTCCAGGGGACTGATCAAAGTGCTTGTACAATATTAAAACATGCACAAATATAATCATATTAATTAAATAACACTAAATATAAAAACATACATTTTTTTAAATCTAATCATACACTAGCAGCTTATAACAACAATTCTAAAGTGCTAAGGACATTCTGGAAAGGCCATGCTGAAAAGGTATGTTTTTAACACAGTCTTAAACTCTCGATGGTCAGATTTTAGAACAGGATGGTGTAGTTTATGCAAGCAATAATACCCTACAGCGTGGGCAGTACTGGGCAATAGCGGACCACCCAGGGTAGTGATGAGGCCTGACACCGCAGGCGGAGGGCCTTATAACCCCTGGAAGGTCCAGTATTGCCAATACTGCACACCCTGGAGGGTATTATTGTGCTTAGAAAATACCTTGAAAGAAAAAAAAGACATGAGATTTTTTTTTTTTTTTTAGAAGAAACAGCAATTTTATTACCTTTTTTAAACAGGAGAAAAAGTAGTTCATTTTTGTTTTTTAACTGTAGTAACGGGTGTGTAGGAAAAATAAAGAATATTGCGGACACTATTGGTTGTAGGAGATGAAGTTGATGGGGAAGTTGAAAATACAGCCGTGTGGGTTGAAAAGGTTGCTGGTAGAGGGTGCTGCAGAACTGGCTGCTGCTGCAGAGGTGGTTGCTGATACTGTGACTTGATTGCTTTCTGCTTGTTATGGCTCTTTTTGATTGCATCCGTCTCACTTTCTGTTTGA
This sequence comes from Neoceratodus forsteri, assembly GCA_016271365.2. Lineage (NCBI taxonomy): Eukaryota > Metazoa > Chordata > Ceratodontiformes > Ceratodontidae > Neoceratodus > Neoceratodus forsteri. The sequence continues at coordinate 1,101,478,137 of CM057450.1, read as the reverse complement.
CCTTCTAGGATTTTACTCAATGTTTTCCAGTCGTTGGTGCTTGCACTCCAGTAGCTTGCTAAGCTCTGGTCTGAACGGTGGCCAGTTACTGCTGTTATTTCTCTTGGATTTAAACCAGCGTTTGACAGAAGCTGCACCCTAATGCTGTTATCGGTATATCAGGCGAGGCATCATGGAACCCAAATAGTTTTTCCCCATAGGTTCCATTGTGTACCAGCAGTCTTATGTGTCCAAGTATGTTTGAGGCAGCTTCCTTGGGTGCATGTATAGACAGGGAGCATCAAGAGGTAGCTTTTCTATGTACTTCTGGAAGAACAACACTGGACAGAGCGAGTCACCGTCTTGCTTGAACATGAAGTCGCGGTGTTCCTATTTATTTTGCTCTGTGGGATTTTTATGGTTCTTTGTCTCAGCATTGTGAGACAGGGTTACATATTTTGTTCCACATTCATCTTTTTGTATTAAAAATGAATTTTGTTTAGGTCTCTTTGACCTTCCTGACCACGTCTGGCCATGAAGGGTTGTATGTCAAACCATACTTTTGCTACGAGGCCCGGCGTGGTGTCAGGGCTGAGAGCTGTGGAGGTTTTTAACTTTACCATGTTAGTTTGACTAATAGTGGGGTGGTGGCCAGCAGTGTCTTTTTGTTCTTTTCTTAGCTTTTTCAACATCACATAAAGGACATACAAAATCACACATGCTCTCACAATGCAAAGCATCATGGGCTGCATATGCAAATAAAGGACGTTATTTGCAGGCTTAAACTGCGGGTCGCTAATTATGCTGATGTTTCACGCTATCTTGGGGCTGTTAAAGTGGCAGTTTAAGCCCACTCATAGAGCGCAATACCCGGCCACTGAATACTGCTGCCCCATGGTTATGCACACCTCAGCGTTGAATTTCTTCAGGTGAGCAGACAGTGTTTCGAGGGTGTCTTCTTGAAAATCAACCACTATTTCATTGTGGGAGGCTCACTGTTGGAACACACACACACTGCCCATTTGGTTTTCTTGTGTGTGTTTGGTTCCTTGCTCAAGTTTTCTATGTCTGCTAACTCCGTGTTACTCACTTGTAAAAAGCAGCTTTTGGTGTGCTTTTCTTTCTGGGTTTTCTTTCTTCCAGTCACTGATGTTGTTTCTTTGTCGGGGAACATTTCTGAGAGGTCTTGGTTGGCTGTCAGGTTAAACTGTACACCGTATCACTCTGACATTTTTTTTTCTTTCCCTTCAGGTCTTTGATGTGCCACCACGGGAAGCTGATGGTCCACTTCAGAGCTTCGCTGTGTGTTTGAGACACAAACGGGAAAACAGGTATGTTAGTCACTGTCATGAGGGGAGATATGGTTTTTCTGTGTAATTTTCTTTTCTGGCTGTTTTTTTCACTTACCGAAGTTTTTGTTTGGTAAAATAGGTAGTGGTGCAGGTAGTCGGTAGGTTCGCTTCTCGGCTGTTGTGAGTGGCCTTGAGTGCTGAGATGGTCAGCGTTTGCTGTGGAGGAATGTTGGCACAAGGATATTTTTATGTTGACAGGCTGGCAAGGCTGGTACTTTTTACTTACAGGGCTCTCACTTTAAGTTAATGTACCCTATGCCAGCCAATCAGATTCCTTACATTTCTAAGACCCATTTTCTAAGTTCTTGTTAAGTTCTTAGAATGTTGGCACAATGAATTTGTATTGCAATATTCAGGCCCACATATTCAAGTATTCGGTATTCATATTTGTATTGGGGGGGTAATTGGGGAAGGGAATACAGACCCTCACTATCCTCTCCAGCCCAAATCATTAGATCCAAGACCCCATCCCCCCACCCTCTGTTGGTAACCCTATCCCCACCTCCCACCCCCAACAGCACCCACAATTTGATATTATAGTTGGAAAAACTCCCATTATGGGCAACTGGCACAACCTTCCACCTTCACGGCCAGCCACCATCTAAGCGCTTGTTTGCACTTAAAGAAAATGAATCCCTCCAGGCTGGCAGCACCTACCAGTCACCCTCCTCCCACCCAGCACCAAGTTCTTGCCATGCATCAGTGTGACAGCACAAACCCACCCCCCTCCATGTGTGGCCGCCTGCTACAGAAAGAAAGGCTCCTACACTTGCTCCCTCTGTATAGTGAAATGATCAGCTGACTCACTACAAACTCAAAGTGAGCAAGCACGGGGGCATTTTCATTTTGCAGGGGTCAGCCAGGGAGGAGGGTGGGTTGTGCCATGCCATGATGCGTGGCAAGAATCTGGTGCCGTTTGGTGGGGATGGGTTGGTGGGTGCTGCCAGCTGGGGGGATTAGTGCACAAATGAATGCTTCAATGGCGGTCAGCTGTGGAGACGGGTGGGTTGTGCCAGTCACCCACTGTTGGGGGGGGGGGCCCCAAACAAAATATCAAATTGTGGGTCTGGGGGTGGGATTGCATTACTAACAGAGGATGGGGGAACAATGGCTTGGATTTAATGTTTTGGGCTTATTAGGAGGGTGGAGGACTGTTTCTCTTTTTGTTTGTTTGTTACAGTATTTCCTGAATAAGCAGGGGACAAATACTGCCACTATTCATTATTCAGATCTGAACTGAAGAACAAACAATGCCTTACTCGTGGTATTCAGGAAACACTATTAATTACTCTCACACCCCTAATGGGCAGCAACTATATAGGTATGGTTGTTAAACTTGCCCCCATTAAAATGAAAGGCTAAAGAGATGTTGAGAACCAGTTATTAAATCCTCAGACTGTTGTTAACACACAGACACACATGTACCACTAGAAAGCCAGCAGCTATGTAGGTCCAACATCCAGTCCCTACGGGATAGCCACTTGCGAAGTGCACAAGTCCTCTCTTCTTTTTCAGCTCACTCCTCATCCCTTTCTTGAATGCTTGCCTCAATTTATGTCCTCGCCTACAATATATGTATGTACAACAATTAATTGTGTTACCAGTAACGTTTTTGTCTAATCTGTACCTAATGACGCGGAACCTTTGTAAAAGAGTCCTGGCTCAAAGATATTGTAATCCTAGAACTCAATAAAAAAAATAAATAAAAATAAAAACACATGAACACACCCAATCAGTCCGTGCCAGAGGCCAGCAGCTCAGTCCTTCACAATCCCTATTGGAAGACCCATTGTGTACAGACACGTACAGTACATGCAGTCCTTACTGCAGGGTCCACTGTACAAACACCAAGGGGGCTTTCTGCAAGCACCAACTCAATCACTACTGGAGGCCACGAAGCAGTAGAAGCTTGCACTCTGTCTTGACTTTGTGTTTCTTTGCCGGAGCCATGATAGATGTACCAATGACCACAAACTAAGGTAAAACATAAGTTATTGTGCCCAGAATATATTACAAAAGGTCCTCACTATCCCAGTCAAGTCAAGTTCATTTCGATTACATAAAAGGTATTACACAAATACATGCAGCAGTTAAAACAACTGAAATCAAGGCTCTTTACATAAAAATGAATAGTTATAAAGTGTTTTTAGAAGAATTGGGCTAATCACAGATGGAGCTCAAAACTTCAACTGTAACATTTCCTTAGTTCAATACAACTGTCAAACTTTGCACATCTCAGTGTTAGCCCTAGTTCAGCTCTAGACAGCAAGAAGTTCAACTACTTAGAAGGTGGATCTAACAGTTTTGCCAAAAAAGCACCTAACCACTTCCTCTGCTGGTCATTATACCGTGGGCAAAATGACATGTATTGTGTCATCAGGTACTCCTAGTCTGCAACCACATTAAGTGGACAGAATAGTTTCCTACCGTAACAGTAGATCTTTGAGACATTCTCCTCCACAGAGCCACATCATGGAACTATAAATCATCGGTGTCAGAACCACATGGAAATGTTTGCAGTCTGGGGCTGCCTACGTCGATGTGCCACCTTGGTACCTAAAGTGGGTGTCCCCAGCATGCCTCAGTTCCCCACTGGAGACAAGCTCCGAGGATCATCAGACTGGCAGGGGCCAAAGCTACCAGAACCACACTAGGGACACAGGAGACGATATGGAACCTGATTATGGATTCCATAATGGGCATCAGAGGAGAGATGGCTTCCGAAAGCAGGCAGTGTAGTCACCCACCACTCAGCAAGGGGGTGAAGGCAGGAGGGAGGGCTGTGGCTCAATGGAGGAGATTCTCTCGAAGACCTACTGTTATAGCAGGTAACTGTTTTATCTTCTTTGAGGATACCTCCCTCCACTGAGCCACATCATGGAACGATTCCAAAGCAGTACCAAGTACTGAGGGAAGACAACAGGACCTAATGATCCTAAGTAAGGAGGCCTTACAGAACACTGAGGCCCAAGCCAGCACATCTAAGAGAGAGGATGTTCAGACTGCAGTGTTTAGTGAATGCACGAACAGTACTTCAAGTGACAGCAGCACAAATGTCAGCAGAGGAGATATTCTGAAAACAAGCTACTGAGGTAGTCACCCACGGGTGGAATGAGCACAAACAGGACCAAAAAGCTAATTATCATGCTTCTGGTAACAAAATGCAATACAATTGGCACCTATTTGGACAAGCCCTGTTTAGTAATCGGTTAGACCACCATTCGGGGGCGGAGCAAAATCAATAAAACAGTTAGAGTATTTTCCACTACCCTTTATACAATCCAGGTATCAAAGAGGTGGTACCCAGTAGAACAGTGGGAAGCTTCAAGAGGGGATGGGACAGGGTAAGAGGGAGGGTCAAGGGAGTGGGGGCAAGAGAGGGAGGGGCAGCTGTGAAATAAGGGCTGTTAGCTGCACAACCAAGCAGACTTGGAAGACTGTAAGGCCTTTTTCTGCTGGCGAATTTCGTATGTTCATGTGTATACCACACTCCCCACTATCTGGGGGAGATGAAAAGTAAACAGGAAGGCTGACAGACTGATTTAGTGTACTTTCAGACACAATCTTTGGAAGAAAACGAGGATTTGTACTTAACTCTATCCTTGTATCTCTCTGCGATCAGAGCCTGCAACTCATAGATACATCTACTAGCTGTCATCACCACTAGAAATAGTGTTTTTCAACAGAGGAAGTGCAGCTCACAAGTAGCCGCACGCTCAAAAAGAGGCACAGTGAGGGTTTCTAGGACCACATTAAAGTCCTACACCAGAACCAGATCTTAGATGGGAGGTACAGAAGGAGGATACCTTTTAGGAATATACGGGAAACCTCCAGCTGGGAACAGTCTTGCCCTCTATCAGGGCATGAAAAGCCAACACAGCGGCCAGGTGGACCTTTATAGAGGAATACCCTAGGCCCAGGTCCTTAAATGACAAGAGGTAGTCCAGCACTTTAGGAACTGGACATGTACAGGGATCCAGGGCCTGCCGAGTACATCACTTAAACATTCTCATTTTTGTAATTAAGTGTACAGAGTAGATGGCTTTCTAGCTACGAAGAGAACATCAGCCACTGGGGAAACCCAGACACAGAGAGCTCTATGTCCTCTTGAGCCACGTGTTAAGCTACAGGGATTAAAGGTCATTGTGCACCACAGCACTCTGCTCCTTTGTCAGAAATCCTGCTCTTAGGGGGAATGGGAAAGGAGGTTCCATGGCTGGAGAAGCAGAAACCAAATTTGTCTGGGTCGGTGGGGAGCCACCAGAATCAGGGTGGCATGCTCGACCTGTAGGTTGACCAGAACCCTGTGTGTCAGAGGGAATGGGGGGAAAGCATATAGAAACCTCCCTTTCCAAGAAAGGAATAACACATCTCACCAGAAAACTGCAGGCCCTGGAGCAAGCAAGCAGAAACGTGGCAGTTTTGTGTTGTATGGAGATGCAAGCAGGTCTACAGTATGTTCAGATGACTCCATTTTTCAGAGGTCATCCACAACGGAGTCTGAGAGCTCCCATTTGTGGCAGAGTGCACTGGATCGACTGAGGTGATCTGGCTGTTTTTTCGGGGGTACCAGGAAGGAACACTGCTAACAGGAATATGTTGTGTTTCACTGTCTAGTGCCAAACTCTCATCCCTTTTCTGCAGAGATTCTACAAATGAATCCTGCCTTGTTGACTGATGTAGTACATCACCAACATACTGTATGTCCAAATCAACAGCTGATTTCCTTTGAGGAGGGTGGCGAAGACCTGTAGACCCTACAGAACAGCCCTCATCTCCAGAGTGTTGCTGTGAAGCAGTGCATCCAGAGGGCCCCACTGACCCGGGGATCTGAAGGGCTCCAAATGAGCACCCCATGGTCATCACATGCTGGGGTAACGGCCTTAGAATGGGGGCCTGTTTCTAGGTATGAATGGTCGAACCACCGGAGCAGAAAACGATGGAAAGGAGTGACCTGAATGAGATGCTCCTGCCCGTCCAAGTGCTGAGCCCACTGCACTATGAGGAACCATAGTGGGATCCTCATATGGAGGCAGGCCAGCAGTCAAGATGGCAGCTGCCATCAGGCCAATTACTCTTAGCAGACATTGGGCCAACATATAATTGCTGGTAGTAACCAGCTGTGCGTATGTCACCAGTGCCATGGTAAGGTACAAGGGCAGGAATGCCCGATCGACACTTGTGTCCAGAATGGCTATGTACTGGAGCCTCTGGCAGGGGGTAAGGACTGACTTTGGCTCACTCAACAGTATGCCCAGTTGGTAGAACAATTGCTGGGTCTGACAAAATGTTTATACAATGGCTTCCCAAGACAGGGACTTTAAAGCCAATCATCTATGTAAGGGAAGAAATACAGACCCTCCCTGTGGAGGGCAACTCCACAGTACTTTTGCAGAGGAGGAATTGAACATCCTCCAGCAAAAGGTCAGGATGTCCTGAAGGTTACTGGTTTGGCAATTGGGGGGGGGGTAACCAGAGGAACAGTAAAGAGCTCTAAGGCATGTCTGCGCTGAGCCACCGCCAGTATCCAAGCATCTGTAGTTATTTATCTCCCTCCATATTTGTAAAAATAGGGCAATGTGGCCTCCCACCAGAACTTCCTGAGGCAGTAAGGCTGGAGGAAGAGGAGGGGACTGGAAGGTTCTGGGAATGGCGCGGGTGCCGGTAATGGACTGACCTTTTGTAAGGCTGGCATGGACACCAGGGTGCAAGTTTGTAACCTGGGAAGTGGAAGGCTGAGGTCTCTGGGAACCACAACTGGGGCCTTGGGAACAATCACGGGCTGGGTGGGCATACGGCCTACAAAAAGAACCATGACTCTAACCACAGGGTTTAGGGTTCAAAGTATGAAGGAATCCAAGAGTCATTCTAGAAGACTGCAAGTCCCTTAAAGTATTTTCAATGTAATTTCTAAACAATTGCTGTCCCCTGAAAGAAGCATTCATTACAGACTGTTGCACATCAGAGGAAAAACCCAGCCACTCTAAGCCAAGAATCGTGACACAGGGAAATACCAGAGGCAGCAGCATCAGCAGTATCTGAGCTGGTACTTACCACCTTTCTGGCCATTAACTGCCCCAGACAATTTTTCAGCCAGGGTGACCATTGTTTTCCAAAGGCAATACTGATATTTAATCATATATGCCTGCTAGTTAGCAATTCTTAGGCCCAGGGAAGCCGAAGCAAACTTTCTCTGTCACATCCAGCTTTCTTGACTCCTTCTCTGCAGGAAGAGAGCTTATGTGCTTGGGGGTCTTGGATCTGTCATGAGCAGCCCTAATTACCACAGATTCTGTTTCAGGCTATGAGGAATAACAAGGCTTTGCAGTAGGGGCTGGATATTTTTATCTGCCTCCTGGGAACTGATGGCAGTTGAGTAGGTCTGTGCCATGCTGCAAAAGTAGGATCCTCAAGAGTAGAATCACAGGAGGAATAAGTACAATAGGAGAGGCTGAAACCTCCAAGAACTCAGATATTTTTCTTGGAAGAATCCCTCCTCTTCAGCTTGGAACCCCAGTTTAACCTGAACCTGTTTGAGGAAGACTTGAAAAGCGGCATCTTCAGGGGAATCTAGGTGTGTTTTTCACACTCTCTGAGCAAGAGGATAGAGTGGAGCTTCAGCCAACCACACCTATAACCTCTTCCTCCTTCTCCTATATATTCTGGATTATATTCCAGTTCATTGTTGACCATCATTGGCCGAGGGTCCATGGGACAGGTGAGTCAACTGAGGAGGAGCTGCCAGTGAGAATCCAGTCGATGGTGGCCTTTTTGAACCCAGCAGAGTTGCAGGGACAAAAAAACTGAATTGTCGAAGATAATGTTGACAATGAGCCAGTCAGAGGTGCCAATGGGGCAGGCATTGACTATGGCAGTGGCAGCAGGCAGTGAAACAGCTCTGACATTGCCTGATACAATGCCTGTGCATCGATGGAGGCTGAAGGGGCCGTCAATGGCTAGCAAACAGATCATTAATTTATAATGAGAGAAGAGCAGAGGATCAAAAATGGAACCCTGCGGCACACCAACAGCTATGTCTTTAAGACCAGACATATTGCCCTGTCACTTAACCAGTTGTTTTCTGTTAGACAGATAGTACTTGAACCAACTACAGGCAGGAGTGTCAAGACCTACCACTTTTAGCTTGACCAGCTGAAGGTAGTGGTTCACTAGGTCAAATGCTTTGGTAAAGTCCACAAAAATGGCACCAGCAGATAGCCCTTGACCCATTGCCCCAAGGACATTAGGGTCAGTAAAACCAGAGCAGTATTCATGCTATGATTCTTTCTGAAACTATGTTGGGCATCATACCAGGTGTGTTGGCTTTCTAAGAAGCTAAGGTGCTGGTTATAGACTAGACTCTCTTGTACCTTAGGGAGCAGAGAAGGAGATGTGCCAGTAGTTTTCAATAAGATCTTTAGGTCTACCTTTGCGTTCGGGGACAACAGGGTTTTTTTCCACTTTTCAGGGACAGTACCCTGGAGAAGGGATCTGTTGAATAAGTTTCTTAGGCGACTGGCAAACACTGGAGCTGCAATTTTAAGGAATTTAGGTTCGAGTTGTCATAGGGTGCCTAGGGAGGACTTCAAAATACTCTACAGAGTGCTAGGTTGGAGCAAGAGGTGAAGGAGTATGCCACCAACCTAGATCAGCTGCCTGTCAAGTTGACGTTCCAGCAATTCCATTGAAGCTCAGCAGCAATTTCAGCACCAAGGTCAGTTGCCACTGAGAAGGGAGCAGCCTCACTGTAGGGAAGGAGAGCCAACACATTGAAATGCAGAGCCACCTGCGGCATCTCCTGAGGTGGTAGCGCAGCTCCACCGGCCCGTGTGGGGTAAGCCAAGGAGATGGGGGCCTCCCCCATCATGTAAACAACTGAGAAGTGTTAATGAGGAAGAAGGGTCAGGAAAGCTTTATGCTAATGCTGGTGCACTGAGGTAGTTGTTTCATCAGGTGCTATCCGAGAATGGATGCTGCGGAAATCAGTGACATGGAAAGGGACTGCATAGAAAGGTTTAGAAACACCATTTGTACTGTTCAGTCCTTGGGGCAACCACTACTTCAAGTAGTTGACAAGATGTAAGCTGGTCACGTGTGTGCGGTTCCCATGCGTGTCCTTGCTTCTACCTCCTGGCCGGTAATCCACCAATGGATGAACTAAAATACAAATATGTTTGCAGTGACCAAAGTAACAGAGGAAAAGTTGCAGCTCATTTCTAAGTGCTATAGAACTTCTGAGTTGACTTTTGAATGGAGCGGGATGTAATGCTATAAAAGCGGTGAAACTTTGGTCACTTATGAATTTTTATGTTCATTGTTTGGACTGGGATATGAAGCAACAGTAGAAGCACATTAAAGTTTGTACAAAAGCTAAAGCTCAAGTTTTTGATGATTATTTGGTCATTTAGAAGTGGTTGCTATAAGGAGTGACAGTACAAATGGTGTTTCTACATCTCTCTGTATGCATCTGACTATCCCCATACTACGCACCTTCATTGATTAGTTTAAAACTCTTAATACAGGAGATCTGTGATCATTGACAACTTTGTCTTTTACTTATGGAGATGGCCTGCTCTGAGCCATCAGTAGAGAAGGTACGGAGACAGAAAAGCTTTATGGCATTACCAGTGCACTGAAGTAGTAGTTTCATCAAAATGTAGCTGAGAATCAGATGCTGTTGAGGAGGCAGAGGGGGTGAGTGACATGGAGATGGAGCTATGCTGGTGACAACTTCAGAGTTGGGCAACCATATGCCGATGCTGCAGTGACATTTCGATAACTAAGTACATTATAGCGGCAAGTAATGTACATGCAGGACCCCGGCACTGCTTTTTCCGGGTTTCGCCCCCCTCCCTGAATCAACTCTGACTTGGAGCTGAAAATACTTCATTACGGGGGTGCTAGAGGAAGAGCCTCCTCCATGGGGGGTTTGGAGATGAAGCTCCCCCAAAAAACAGACAGTTTCCCGACAGATTTACGCCAACCGCAACTTGCGGTCGACGTAAATCCATCGCTGTAGTGTTGTATCGAAACAAAGTTGCCGCTGTGGTGTCATGAATCCTTTGACAACTGGTCCATTGTTTCAGCCTCTCTGGAAAAGGTTATGTAAGGGCTAACATAACAATAAAAATGAACCCAAGTCTTAGCATGCTTTTGTTACAGTATCTCTCCAAGACCCTCCCCAAATGCAAAAACAGTCATCCTCTGCATAAGGCCGCTTGGCCAGCCTGGAGATCTCAAGCTGAACAACTCTCAGATTTTAATGTAGATCACCCTGTGCTGACAGACATTAGAACCTGCCACCCATGCTGCTTTTGCCCAGCTCCCATACTGCATCATGTTACTCCTCTCCACAAGCGACTGCTGGTAACAACTAAAGGATCAGTTTAATAAAATAATAAATTAAATCTCCAAGAAAATGAGCTTACTTTCCTATGTTTTGTTTTCAGCACTGCACCTGAAGTTCCTCCTTTGTTGATAGCCATGTTGAAAAGTAAAGACTGATTGCAATTTCAAAGCGGCTGCCAGGAAAGTGACTATGTTCTAGAATACATCAGAATACAGCACAGTTGTCCTGGTCTCAGTCCAGTTCCCAGAGGGCAGGTGTCCATATCACAAAACCACCAACAAAACTGGCATTAACTGGCACCCCTGTTGGCAGTCTCACATGAGAGGCCAAAGACAGAATGGGCATGGAGTCTGAACTATCCTCTCACCTACATGGTGGTCCCTCTATGGCAGGGTTGAGGCACACTGGCGGGGCAGTGTTGGACAGCTTGCACTGTGATTGCCTGTGCTGTACACCTGTCATGTAGATAAGCAGAGGACTTCAGGTTCCAGTGCTGTCAGTCCAGCACATTTCATAAGCACTAAATTCCACATACAGGAAAAAACACAGAATACAGCATAAATTGGCCCTAACCGTGTTTCTTTTAGAGGAGGAGAGAAGCCAAGACACAAACACTTGGGGAATAGCGCAAAAAAAACAGTTCCAGAGATTATAGTAAACAAACCCTACACATATCACTCCACATGTTAAGTACAAGTTATCAAAACCAAAGTGCCTAATGGAAGTCAATGGGGATGTCTCCTACACACACCAAACTGATGTAAAAGAGTCCAGGTAACAAAAAGAGGCTCCAAACTCCATTCCAGGGACAACAAGGCAGGCCATATGAGGAGAGACTCAGATCTCAACATATACTCCCTGGAGAACAGAAGACAGAGGTGTGACATGATCAAAACCTTTAAATACCTCAACAAAGTGAACTCCGAGGGTATCTTTAACCTATGTGGGAACAGGACCTCTAGGGCATAGCCTCAAGCTGGTTATGGGACGATTCAAGAGCAAAATCAGAAGACACTTTTTTACTGAGGTGGTGGTGGCAAAATTGAACAAGGTGCCAGAGGAAGTTGTTTCCCTGAAGACTGTGGACAGCTTCAAGGAAGGTTGGGACAGAGTAAAAGGGAAAGTTGAATGGGAGAAGTGGGGGGATATCAAAAGAAAGGAATGAATGGATAGTGGGGAGAGGGGCAGATCCCCCAGTAGTTACTGGGGGGAGGTCTGCAAACTTGAGCAGACAAGGTAGCCATAAGGTCTTTTTCTGCTGCCACTGTTCATATGTTCAGATGATGCCAACACTTTCTGCAGTAAACAAACTCTAGTCAGAGCTACAATGGCTACTAATTCACTGACCAGATAAGGGACACAGAATTACAGTAATGCATGGCTTGGATTGTAATTTACTTGTTGTATTATTATGAGGTAATAATCCCACACTTACATCATAATAATATAACAAACGAAAACTTAGACATCAAGTTAATGCAGAAGCAGGTATGAAAGGCTCCTGACACACAGACAGTGAGACATATACACACACACACACTTACATGCAGGCACACACTTATGTGCACAGATAGACACCCGCTACACCATTATGCAAATGCAGATGCTCACCTCACTCCACACAGACACCCAAGTATCCTACAACACACAGATGCATGCCTGCCCCACTACATACAGATGCCTGAACACCCCACTACACACAGATGCCTGCACACCCCACTGCACACAGATGCCTGCACCCCCACCACACAAACACAGATGCCCGCACACTCCACTACACAATCAAACAATCCATTAAACACAAATACATATATGTTTGCACACCCCATTATGGGCACACAGATAATGTCACATCCCATTACAGGCAGACAGAGAGATACTCACATGTGCCGACAGATAAGACAGGCGAGCACACACACACACACACACACACACACACTCTCTCTCTCCCTCACCCCATTACACACATGACCTCACAGCCCACCACACACACACATACATAGATTTGCTCATCCCACTATACACATGCACGCACATACACAGAACCCTACACACATAAATGCTGGCACATCCCACTACACACACACACACACCCTATTACTATACACGGTGCCCACACGGATTGTGTGGCATCATCAGAGGGTGGGGGTTGATTCTGTACTGGGTTGGGTGGGAACAGCAGCAGGGGGTCATGTTGTCAGGTCAGGTGGTGGTGGCAGTGGGAGTTGGGTTGTTTCTCTGAGCGGAGTCAGGTCTGACGGCAGCAGCAATTGGTGGGGGGGGGTCTCTGGCCAGGGTTGGGTGGTAGCAGCAACTCCTGAAGGGCAGTGCTGCAGTGTCTACCTCTCCTGAACAGAACTGGAGAACAGCCGCTGGACATGGGTGATGTTGCCATGATTTCTTCTCCTGAACAGAGCTGGAGAACAGCCACTTAGCATGGGTGATGTTGCCATGATTTCTTCTCCTGAACAGAACTGGAGAACAGCCGCTGAGCATGGGTGATGTTGCCACAATTTCTTCTCCTGAACAGAACTGGAGAACAGTTGCTGGGATGGGTGATATTGCCATGATTTCTTCTCCTGAGGGAAAATGGAGAACAGCCACTGAATGCAGCCAGTGCTGGTATGTCCCACTCTCCTGAGGGGGAATGGAGAAGACCCACCAAGGGGTGCTGTTCTTGTGTTCCCTCGGCTGAGGGGGGTTAGAAAAGAGCCATTGAATAGAGAAAGTGCTGCTGTATGTCTCTCCTCTGAGGGGATAAGCCATTTAGGCACACGCATACGAGGATAGTGGACAGCTACGAGGGTATCATATGAGGGTTGAGGACTTTAGGAAGGCTGAATTTGGGAAGATGGGTGAAATCCTAGAAGGACATCTTGCTAATATCTGTCCAGAGATGGAAGTGGAGCAGAAATGGTCCACTGTAAAGATGGGTCTGATCAAAGCCACTAATATATACACTAAGACCCAGAGCAAGAAAGCCAGGATCAAAAAAACAAGCTGGTTCAGCAAAAAGGTGGCAGCAAGGGAGAGGGAAAAGAGAGCAGCTTTTTTCATAAGTATAACATACTCTGAAGGATGCAGGTAGAGCTCGTAAAATAGAAGATTTGTTATTAATGGAAGAAAAAAAATATGTAAAATAAACAATAATGATTACATGGCTTATTTACAAATAAGATATTATGTTAGGAAACAATGGAATCTTGAAACAGAAATTCCATTAACACCACTGGAGGATTTTTTTTATAAATCCAGGAAATAACAAGAAAGTAATAGGAAAACTATATGCAACAATTAAACAAAAAAGCAGATATGTCCTTTATGACTTAAACGTTTTTGGGGGTAAGAACTGGATATAAATATGGATTTAAATGACTGGCTTAAAGTATTGAAATATCCAAGTACAGTATCTAAATCCATTAAATTTCAGCAAATTCATATTACATAGGCTATATTACACTCTGTCAAAATTATATAAATGTAATCCAATTATTTCTGAATCATGTCCTAGATGTTACACCAATACAGGTACAATAAAACATATGTTCGTAGATTGTCCACTCTTGGAAACTTTTTATAAAAAAATAATTAAGATAATTGACAAAGTATTGGAAATTAAATTCCTATTGGACCCTTGTGGAATGTTATTAGGAATAACTTCAAGTTCCTTTGGAGATTTGGAAGTAGATAAATCCTCATTTATCCATATAGCTATTATGGTAGCAAAAGAACGAATACTGTATTACAAAAATGGAAAAATACAGTAGCTCCCAAATTTAAAGAATGGCTCACTATGATGACAAGTATAGCGAAATTAGAAAGAATATATTATAAACTGCAAGCTAAAAATAACATATTTGAGGAAATTGGGTGACTTTTTCTGGAGAGCCTTTCAGAAGAAAATTATTAGTAAAAATATATACATGGGCTCCTGCGGCAGGGAGTATACTGGATGGTCAAATTAAATTTTAGCTCTTTGCGATGATGACGGGCACTCAATACCTGATGTTAATCCATGCTGAGTGACAAAACTCAGAAAGAAGCTAGATCATAGGTGCCGTAACCGGGGGGCCATTAGGGCCATGGCCCTACCACTTTCATAAGTAGTCCTATCAGTTTTTGCATTACTACTACGGAAGAATTTACCCCTTACATCCTTGTCCCTACCACTTTTCAGACTGTTCTGGCACCAATGGGCTAGATAATGGTATCCCTGATCTGATCAAAGACAAAGAGGCAGGCAGCGTAGTCAGGGCATCAAAGGCCACGAGAGAACTAAAACTAGCTCAGGGGAAAAGGCCTTTTTCAAATACATAAGGGAGAAAAGGAGCATCAAGGATGGGATTGTTAGATTAAAGTGAGGGGGCCGGCCTGGTGGCACTGAGGGTTGAGGCACTGGATACCACACCTTGCGCCACACCGGCGATCCGGGAACGGACTCAGGTTGTTGAGGGGGCAGCAGGGCGAGGAAGGATTTAGTGTCTATAGACAGCTTTCCCTCGTTGGTGGAGGGGTGATCGCGCAGCAAGCTGTAGACTGACACCAAGTGGTGGCTGACTGTCAGCACAAGCATGCTGCCAAGAATGGGGAGGGCCCATGTTCAGGGCGTTAGGCTGCCTCCGCGGAGGCGGTAGCAGACACTCTGTTTATTGCACGTTTGTGGGCCCAGGGGAAAAACAGCACAAAGAAATTGGGAGCCGACAGGGTCCATGATGACCCGAATGCTGGATCGGAGAGTGAGTCCCTCTGAAAGTGGGACCGGAGCTCCCTGTCAGCATCCCTCCCCCTCCAAAAAAAATAAGAAAAAAATTAAAGTGTGGGGGATGGGAGGAAAATAATGTGAAAAGGCAGCAGTACTGAATGAGTACTTCTGCTCAGTTTTCACTAGGGAGAAGGATGGACCTGTGCCACATGGAAAAACAGAGGTTGGG